>JBAJHW010000001.1:107671931-110071931 GCA_037013535.1 Intellagama lesueurii
CTACAAGCGAGAAGGATCTTGGAATTGTCATAGATCACAAGCTAAATATGAGCCAACAATGTGATGTGGCTACAAAAAAGGCAAGTGGTAGTGTGGGCGGCATATAAGTTAAATAAATAAATAAATAAATAAATAAATAAATATAATGTTTCCACAGCTGTTCTCCCACTGTGTTGGGTGTGCCTCTCAGATCATACTGATGCTCAAAAGCAACCGCTGCGCCTTTAGAGATGTGGAAATCCTTGCTTCATTTCCACCCACATTCCACTGTTTTAAACCTCAGGATTCACCCAATTGAACTTGCAGGAATTAAATAATTGAGGACTTTAAATCAGTATGTTTGTTCTGTGGTGTCAAGTTGGAGCCAACATATACTGACCCTAATAGGGCTTTCAAGGTAAATGCAATATTTGAGTGGTTTTACCAGTTCCACTCCCCCAGTGAGTTTCCATGGCTGAGCTTGGATTTGAACCCTTTTCTCCAGAGTCCTAGTCTGTCACTCTGTCCACTACATCACACTGAGAATCCAACCAATTTTGAGTTGACGGGATAGCTCAGCGGTTTAAATATCAGAGGTTGGGAGTGTGATTTCCCAGTACACCTCCTGCAAGTAGAGCAAACGGTGTGGCCTTGGGCAAGCTACGCTGTCCCAGTGCGCCCCCAGAAGAAAGGATTGGTTAACCACTTCTTAGTATTTTCTACCTGGAAAAGCCTGAAAAGATTTTCCATAAGTCAAAAGTGACTTGATGGCATATGATCATTAAATAAGTAGACACTTAAAATCTTGGACCTGGGTGGACAAAGCTCTCATCCCTCATTTCCTCTGTATTCAGACCTTTTGTTGTTTCTTCCATCCTGAATATTAAGAACTTTTTGAATGTAGGTCCATTCTTATAAAAGCAACAACAACCTGAAGCTTAATTTTCACCCATCCCTATTCATGGCTAGATTTTGGAAAAGGACAAAATGTGAAATCTGAATGCTGTATAAGAGGTGCAAACCAGAAGTCCTGTGGTAACTTCTAATCCCTTGTTCAAGTTTCATTTTGGATACTTCAGCTTTTGTGGCAAGGGTCCTGGGCACTATATCTCTGCTGTTATGTTGCAAAAATAGATTAGTATTTTTTTAATATAACCCTCTGAACCCTGGTGCAATTTAAAAAGTGGAGAGGAAGTAACATCACCAAGCAACTTTAAAAAGGGGGAGGAGGTAACTTCACCAGGCAAATGGCACCTGAAAAAGGAGACTGCTCCCAAGAGACCAGGAGAATGACAAGAGCCCAAAACTGGTAGCTTGCAGAATAGCATCCACTTCACTGTGAACAATTAATAATTTCAAAGCTGTTGGAAATGCTTATTGGGTTCTTGGCCTGGAGCAATTAGGACAACTGATTGTTTCCTGAAAAGACAGAGTTTCAGATTTCATTTTTATTGTGACTTTAGCTTGCTCAAATTCCTTTATTTCTGAGATGTCTAGAACCTGCCCCTTCCCCTTAGTCACAGTACCATGGTTTTTTTCCGTGTATAAGATGATACTTATGTAGCCTTATGTAACTGACGTCAGCTGATGCTGAACAAACCAATTGCAACACAACTTGTTGGAGGTGGAGCATGTATGCAGTGCTCAGATGCAACAGGGACTCATAATGTCCGAGCATTCTGAGCCCAGAGGCTGAATTAAGTTAAAGTGTGATGCATAATGACAGCAAGGTAAAGGTAAAGGTTCCCCTTGACATTTAGTCCAGTCGTGTTCGACTCTAGGTGGCGGTGCTCATCCCCATTTCCAAGCCATAGAGCCAGCGTTTGTCCGTAAACAGTTTCCGTGGTCACGTGGCCAGCACGACTAGACACGGAACACCGTTACCTTCCCACCATGGTGGTACCTATTTATCTACTCACATTTTTACATGCTTTCGAACTGCTAGGTTGGCAGGAGCTGGGACAAGCGGCAGGAGCTCACTCCGTTGCGTGGATTCGAACTGCTGATCTTTTGACCTTGCAGCCCAGAGGCTTTGTGGTTTAACCTGCAGCACCACCACGTCCCTAATTACTAAATAAAATGTTTTCTGTTTTCTGTTTAAAATATTTATTTCTTAATTTTCGGTTAGAAAAGTCTTATACATGGGGGCGTCTTATACATGGGAAAATATGCAGTCATTCTGACAAGCTGACCCACTAGGAGATGAAGTGGGAAACAGGACCATTTCATCAGTTTTGCTGAAAGACCAGCTCTGAAAAGCTCCAGCTGTTCTTTATTAGAACTGCTACTTAACTCTTTTGTGAGAACCAGAGCACTGTAGTGGATAGAGTGCTGGACTGGAACTCAGGAAAGGTCGGCTCACATCCTTGCTTGACCACAGACACCCACCAGGGGCTGGCATCCCTTAAATATCTCACTGTAGAGATCTTTACAAATCAACACATTTGTTTGAGTGTGAGTTTTCTTTGATCAAAACCCACTTCTTCAGATGTAGATTTTTACAGTGTTGCTTTGGGGCAGATACTATCATCCCCTTTAATCCATTTTACACAGCATCTTGAAACCTAGCTGTAAAAAACTTTGTCCCAAGGAACTGTTATGCCGAAGAGACTGAACAGGCAAATGATGTCTGTTTGGAAAATGCCCCGATAGCATCCAGTAGTTCCACCCAACAAGTTCCCAGTCTGCAGGCTAGCATATCTTCCTTTGTTAATTAATGTTTCCAGATCAATATTAGGTGGTGCAATAAACTTTACAACAAAAGATCATAATAACATAATTAGAAGTTAAGTGTAAGGTGTTAAGAAGTGAGAAGTGTAGCTGATGTCAAGAAAAGATAGGAAGAAACCACATGCAGCCATGCCCTCTTTCCTCGGCAATAAGTAGAAGCACCTCTCCCACACACACACCACAATCCTAGATGTGTTTACTTAAGAAAAAAATATAATAACTGAATGTTTGAACACTTTAATGGCCAAACCCTCTTGAGATTTTACATCAGCATAACAAGCAGCATAAATCTCACTGACAAATTGCCACAAGTGAAGAAGTTGGAACAGACATTTGTTGTTGTGTGCCAAGTCATGTAGCTGAGCACGTAACAGCAAATGCCTGTGTTAGCTTCTTAACTTGTGGTGCTTCGCCCCTGATATTTCTGCCAATCACGTTATGCTGGTGGGCCAAGCCCATTTGTGATCCTGCACAAGCAGGTATGGATCTTTCAGTTCCCGCTCACTGGGAAGAAGCTGTAAGTGCCAAGTTTTTCCTTGACGTTTTGCCTCAACTTCGTCAATAAAGTACAGTAATATTTTGCATTGATGGTTGAACCCTGTTGGAGGTAGTCCACCAGCAGAACTCTCTTCTTATCCCAAAAAACTGTTGCCATTTGCTTCTGCACCGACCTTTGCACTCGGAACTTCTTTGGCCTGGGGGAACCACTGTGCCTCCATTCCTTAGACTGTTCCTTTGTCTCAGGATCATAACAGTAGATCCATGTCTCATCACCAGTTACCAGTTTGCCCAGGAAATCTGACTCATTTCTTGCAAAATGTTCCAAAACAGCCACCAATGACTCCACACGTTTCCTCTTTTGTTCGGTTGTCAAAAGTTTTGGGGATCCACTTTGCTGCCAGCTTTCTCATTTCCAAGTCGTTGTGGATAATGGCATCAACTCTCTCACGTGATATTCTCAGAAATATAGCAATACTTTTGGCTGATATTCGGCGGTCCTCCATGATCATGTCATGGATGGCTTTCACATTTGCAGGCACAGAGACAGAAACAGGCCTTCCACTGGGTTTCTCACGATCAACACCGAAATGGCCAGTTTTAAAATTGACAACCCAACGTTTAACTGTTGCATATGAAGGGCCACTGTCACCCATAGTTTGTGACATTTCATCATGGATCTGCTTTGCACCTTTCCCTTGGAGAAACAGGAACTTGATTATGATCCTATGCTCTTCCACATTGAACTTTTCTGGAGGTGCTGCCATGTTCACTTTGGAGCTGAAAATGAAAGATAAGTTAAAATCATAGGCAGTTGATTTTTGTACCATTGAATATAGACACATTGGCCAATACACCCTGCAATTTATAGCTTCCTAGCTCAATTTTTTCTGGGTAAGGCTCAATACTTATCAGCACCCCCTCGTAATTCCATGGATTTTCTCTCTCTTTTTTTGCACATTTCTCTTTGTATGTTGTTCACAACACCATGAATTTGTACAGAAAACTTTGTATTTTTCTGAAAGCTACAAGGTTATTGACACACAATATATGTTTTTATGGGGAAGATGGGATATGTGTTTGAAATGTGACTGCTGAGACAAAAGGACAGGTCTTTTCTCCTGGATGAGTGGAGATCTCTCAGGAGTCATCCATGTTTTCTGTGAATGTTTCTCAAGACAACCTTTTTCACTGAAGATGAGAAAGTTTTCAAGTATTTCTTATGTCCTTACCCTACACTGTCTGATTGGAGAAAAGTGCATTACACCACAGTGTAATGGATGCATACAAATATTATAATGAGACCACCCCATGCTTAAGAGGAGAGTAGGAGCAGGACTTGGCAATGTAAATTTATTTACTAGTAGTCTCACCGTCCCACAGCCAGGAAGGCCACATCTCTGGAAGTTATGTTCCCCTCAAATTGTTTTTTTCCAAGCTCTGAAAGAGTTATATGAAATACTGTGGAACAGAGGGGCTCATCCCACAAAATTTGAAATCTAAACTGGCTACAAGTGCTATATTTGGTGAGACATACAGATTTCATAGAGAGTAAAATTTTGATTGCTGTCAACATAAATTACTCAGGATGAAATTGGGGAGCAACACTAGCCAAACTGTGGCTCCTGTTAAGACAGGACATAGTTACTGATGGGGGTGGGGGGAGAGACTGCTCAGCCGCAGCCTCCATTCATCTTGGAGCCTGTCAATCACCTTTTACCCCAATGTGAGTGCATTAATCTTTCAGGTGATTGAAGCTGTAAGTTTGCAGGCATTGGTGGATTGGGTGTATGAAAGAGTTTGGAGAATCTGCTGGCCTTTAATCAGGCAACCTTATGTTGGTGATCTTGACTTTATTCCCATTCATTCAACAGGGGGATTTGTCACCGAAAACAAATGGGTCAGGTGTCTCCTGCCGTATGTAGTTGTGCATGGTATTATTGTTGACGTTATCCAACACCTTGCTTCAAGAATCCACTTTGTTTTCAATGATACAGTTGAGCAGCAGTTATGAAAAGCTGCCAGAAGTGAAAACAAAGCCATGGGTAATTAAAGCAGGGGCAAAGTAATTGCTTATATGCTTCCTCTACTGATTAGATTAAAGGGAGTTGTTCACTGCATAAGGATGCAAGTGCCTACCTAATTGTCAGACAGCACCCAGCCAGGTAACGTACGAAGATACCTTTAATTTAGCCATCTGGAGATACAGTGAGAACTACAGCTCATTCCTGAAGCATGGATTCCCATACTCAAGCCTTGGAAGCCACAGGAAGAGGCAAACTGGGTGGGCTGGTGGTTGAAGGGGGAAACTAACAGCAGGGGAAAACATTAGGCAGCTCCTTCTACCTGCTGCTTCTCCACTGCAAACTGCCCTATCACAGCTGTTGTAGGGAAGAAGGGGGCAACTGTTGTTGCACCCATACTGATGTTTGTTGCCCTTGGTCTGATTCCCCTTCTCCAGCACCTTAACATTAAGTTCAATCTGTTACCAAGCTATTTGACTCTGTGTGACTCTTCTATACATCTTTTTGTTCAATACAGAAGGAAGAATCCAGAGACTGGGAAGATAATTCTAAATACATTTCAAGGAGGCATTTGTCCAACAAATTCTGAGTATTTTAAGAATCCTAGTTCAAGATACGGAGATAATGGGCAACGACTAATTTCATGAGCCTATGCCAATACTATGTAATGCTATGAAAGTCTGACGGAGGCTGAGAGTACAAGGTCAAACACTGAAGGATTTGCTGTGAATATAAAATGGATAGATGCACCTTTTGTTTTACTGACCACATGACGCAAAGTCCAGTTTGAATCAGTCTAGCCCTTTTTCCTCCTAACACAGTTTTTCTCTCTCTCTACTGCTTGGGGTTTCTACTTTTTTCAAGCTAGATCAATTTGAATGGGCTTTTCTCAATATGATCGGTTTTGTTCTCCAAAGGGATAGGGTGTGTGACTGTGCGTGCTATTCTGGTGACATAGTAAGCTGGCCGTGATGTTCTGGACAGCAGGAACACCCACCTCTGTGATCTTTCTCCCTTGATGCCCCATAGATTTTTTTAAAAAATTGTTAAACAAACTACTGAGGTTAGTGCTAAATCACCTTATAATTACATTGATATACAAATTTAACACTAGATCACCTCTGCAAGAACAAAAAGAAGATGAAAATTGGTATGAAATAGAAACAATTCCAATGAGCTACAGCAGAATAATAGAATCAGAGAATAATTGAGTTGGAAGGAGCCTATAAGGCCACTGAGTCCAATCCCCTGCTTAATGCAGGATTCCAAAAGCAAAGCAAACCTGACAGATGTTTGTCCAATTTTCTCTTGAATGCCTCCAGTGTTGGACTGCCTACCACCTTCCAATGGAACCACACAATTGGTTCCATTGTCTAACTGCTCTAATAGTCGGGGTTTTTTTTTCTGATATTCTGCCTACATCTGACTTCCCATAACTTGAGCCCATTATTATATGCCCTGCACTCTGGGATGATCAAGAACAGATCCTTCCCCTCCTCTGTATGAATACCTTTCAAGTATTTGAAAGGGCTATCATATCTCTTCTAAGTCTTCTTTTCTCAAGGCTAAACATGCCCAATTCTTTCAGCCTTTCCTCATAAGGCTTGGTTTCCAGCCCCCTGATCATCCTTGTCGTCGTCCTCTGAACTTGTTCCAATTTGTTAGCATCCTTCTTGAAGTGTGGTGTCCAGAACTGGACATAATACTCAAGATGAGGCCTAACCAGTGCTGAATAGAGGGGGACTAGCACCTCGCAGGATTTGGAGACCATACTTCTGTTAATGCATCCTAAATTAGCATTTGCCTTTTTTGTAGCCACATCACACTGTTGGCTCATATTCAGTTTTTCATTGACAACAATTCCAAGATCCTTCTTACTTGTAGTATTACTGAGCCAAGTATCTTGCCTCTTATAACTGTGCTTTTGAGGTTTTTTCCCCCTTAGGTATATCTTTGCACTTATCCTGGTTAAATGTCATTCTGTTGTTTTCAGCCCAGGGCTCATGACTATCAAGATCTTTTTGAATTTTGTTCCTTTTTTCCAAGGTATTAGCTATTCCATCCTCTTTTGTGTCATCTGCAAATTTGACAAGTATTCCCTGCTCTCTTTCATCCAGGTCATTAATTAAATCTGCTAGCATAGACTGTTATGCTTCCACAGTATGAGTGTATCTGTTTGTATGTTGTGAAGAACTGAGGAAAACTGTCCCTTTGCCCTAGCACCATATGATACTTTAGACAGTCATCTGGCTTTACAATCAATGATAAAAGGAGAGTCAGAGATTGGCACAGCATGAGATCAAAAGAGAGGAGGCTGTGGCTTGGATCAAACTGCATCATATTGAGGGGTGAATTCACAATCTCTGCGTGATATAATTGAGGTTGTAGTCCTGCAGTCAACACAGTCTAAAGCAAGGCAGGAGTTACTCCACAGGGCCAAGTTGCCCTTCCTTTCTCTTGTGGGCTAGCCCCTCCCTGTGGGCATGAAGTGAGCAAACCCCTTTTCTTGGCCGGGAGGGGGTCTGTCTCGGTACTCCAAGGCAACACAGTTCTTGAGAGTCCCATTGACCACGACTTAATTCAGACAGCGTGAACCTCGTGTGTTCTTGCGTGACACTGTGTAGCTGTGCTTAAGGGGCATTATGACCTGTGTACTATTGTTTCACAGACTAAAACAACACAAACAAGCTGACTTAATCTGGCAGTTTCAGGAGGAGAAGGATATAAATGAGAATAATTTCTTGTAAAAAGAAATCCTTCAGAAAAGCCGGAAATGAGCCATTAAAAACCACAGAATGAGAAAGCAAGAGGGAGTGATAATCTTTGGTTAGGAAAAGATGTCCTGCTGTTTAGGCATGCCAAGAGACCTGAGATGTTTGTGTGGATTGGACTACGCTGATTTCATAAGGACACTGAAGTTCCTTCCTGAAGCAGAAGAGAGCAGGGCTGTTCCTGAGACGTATTCCCAGGTAGAAGAACAGGAGAGACCTCAAAGAGAGCTTCCAGGTTACAGAGCCCAACTTCTGTGATCTTTGTTTGCCACCTTGTGTTACTTTTCAGCCTCTCCAGCAGTACCACACCAGCCTCCACTGGAATCTGCTCAGAAGGATACAACAGCACATAGCAGGTTCCCTGAGGTGTGGCGTATTGTTATCAAAGTGTACAAGCACTTCACTGATTTGACATGCAGCATGAGTGATTGCCATTATTCCTGACAAATGATCATGATGATTATCACATAAATTGCATCTCCAGGATCATCCCAATGCTGTAAAAGAATAAATTAAACTAGCATTATGTTACAAAAAGACCTCCAAACCAAATTCTGTAGCCAAATTCCATGTTCCTCTTAACATATCATTCACATGATTTCAATGAAACTGTCTCAAGCACTGTGTAAAGTATCACACCCAATAATAAATAAATAAATAAATAAATAAATACATACATACATACATACATACATACATACATACATACATACATACATACATACATACATACATACATACATACATACATACATACATACATACATACTTTGGGCTACAAGCCAGAACATAACCCTGCTTATTTAATTCACAATCATGATTCTTTCATTAAATATTTGAATGCAGCTGCACAGACTGTTGTTAAGGAGGACGTTTAAGGAAGACATCCTTAAGACTGCCTGCTCAGATTTTTAAAAAGTCACCCAAAAGGCTAGTTTTTACTTGGAGATGGACACTGGAGAAAATTCAGTGCTGGGGAGTTGAGTGAGATTCACACTTCTAAAACATGGACCCCACGCGGTGTGTGTCCCTGTACTAGATTTGAATGTGAAGACTTGGATTTGGGATTTCCTAACAACTCCACTATGAAAATCACTGTAAAAATAGAAACAATTGTCACTTCATTGCTGTAAAGCAGGCAATTTATTTGTGCAGCTATGAACAAAGCCAATGGGACTGAGATGATTTTGACATCATAGATGCCTTGTGACTGGGTTGAAACCTCCTGAAATTTGGGGCAGGGTGAAATGCACCCCATCTGGTCCACTAGTTTTTCCCCTCCCCATGCTTGACATGGCACAGTGTAAAAGAACAACCCTATGCTTGTAAAACCTTTGTTGGTTAGAGTTCTAATGTCAGAGTCTCAAAGATTTCCAGAGTTTTTCTGGACTTTTGCCAGGAGGGAGGAAGAAACAGTGGAACCATTTGTTGTCTCTGTCTCTTTTCAGGGCTTAACAAAACAAAACAACAAAACAAAAAACATTACAACAAACTTTCCTTGTACTTCATGCAATGCAAAGGTGGTCTAAATCCCCTTCCATGGTAGGGGCACAGTTGGAGTAGGGGGACTAAGGGGGCTATGGATCCAGTGGAAGAACATATGACTCCTTTGCAGTTTTCCTTGAAAGAGGAAACTTCTTTGACTCCAACCCAACCCCTGGGAGTATGAGGGGAATCTGGATATAAGCAGGCTTGGAATAGGGATCAGAAGCCAGCCAACTAGGTAATATGGGAAACCAGAGCCAGGGGGAGAAAGAGATTTTGTGTTCTGAAGTATATGTTCACTCAACTAGATTTCTTTCCATCCCTTTTCTTCTTAGGGTTTTTAAAAAGTGGTCTTCACTCTATGTAAACATTTGTCGGCATTCATGATAGCTCATTATCACATCTAATGACTGCACAAGAAAACTGTTCATTAGAGCTTATCAAGTGGCAAACAATTGAAGAGAGTGCAGTGCAAGGGTGAATGTGGGATTCAATATTCCGCTTCTGAGAATTTACCTATGAGCAACCCTGTGTTGTGTTGTGACTTTTTTTTATTCAGTGTTGATTGCACCAGTGTGGTCCTCCATATACACACCCCAGTTCTATACGTGCATATCAGTGACATATAGGGAAATTTTGAAACAAGGTGGAAAATGCTACACCTTCTATTATTTCACATCTGATGAGAGAGAGAAGGAGAGAGAACACAATCAGTGGTAGCTGATGGATTTGGGCATTTTGATTGTGGTATAGCTGAAATTTAAACCCATAGCATATACTATCTATATACTTAATGTGCATTGTTTCAACACAATCCTAGATTATCTATCTGCAAAAAAAAATTGGATAAGACCATACAGGACAGAATTAAGAGAATGAAATGGGATAAAAGCCAGTGTCATAATTTAGTTAAGGTATCACTGAACACTAATCTTGGCCCAGAGTGATCTTGAGTTTGTTTGTTTTCAGATTTGTGCATTTATTATTGGCATAATCACTGGAATGCATCCCTGCAGTTTATCACTGGAGTGATCAGTGGAGTGATTTAGTGCTCCAGTAGAACATCCTTCCACCAGGGGGAGGTACAGCCCTGCTAAGCTTTCTTCAGTCAGCTGCCTGTGGGTATCTCAATTCATCACTAGCCCCATGAAGACACTGGTCTGTGAGCTGGCTGGAGTTTAGCCAAGCTTTTATTCCTCTTGTTGCCAGACTGATCATACAAATGAAATAAAGGGAGTTGTCAAGAGATGTGTATTGTAACAACCTATGATTTCAATGCAAATGTATTGTGTACACCTGTCACAGGTGGTGTTGGTTGCAGAGAAAAGAAGTGATTGTGCACAGGAGCAGATATCAGGTGATGGAGATGGGCAGTGGCCCTATCTCAGGTTGGGGATTCCTGGATGGAATTGTGGGGGCAGGGTTTGGAAAGGGCATGCCCTGATTGGTGAGTTGGCTTCAGCACCTAGCCCAGGAATGCTGATGCATTACGCCAGTGGTCTCGCACCCAGGCCCATACCCAACTTTGCTTGGCAATCCTTGGTTATTCCACAGTGTTTTGCTGGAGGGCAGTGAGGGGCGCAGTCTGTGTTGTCTCCAATGGATCCGCAAAATCACACGGCTGATATGTTAGCTTTTGCTGTACCTTGTGATGCTACCTCATGCCCTGACGCACCATAGGCCAGCAGTTTGAATCATTCAGATGTCTGAAAGTATCTAAAAAGTAACTTTGGTTGCTTTTGAGATAGGAGAGCAAGTTAAAGTTCTGAAAAGGCAACTATAATTAATTATTTTTGTGCCTTGGAACTATAATAGCAACAAATTACTTTTAAAAGTAACTTCCTAAGCTCTGTGAATGATGCACAGCTGCTCCTTCACACATCAATTCCAGTAAAGTAAGAATCGAGTTACAGCCTTATGGCTGTTCTTTATTTATATCTGCCTTCCTTTTAAGCTGGTCCCTCCTTCACATCACTCCATTTTACTCCTTTCGCCAGTGTTCTCCACCTTGCCTCAACTTTTTTGTCCCATTCTTACAGGCTCTCCTATTGGGAGAAGGGAGTGTGTTTTTTACGAACAATAGAAAAGTGAGCGTAAAACCACCTCCTGAAAGGATTCTTCAGAATCTTCATTTCTACTCAAAGGTGATCATACCCACGGTCCCCAAACCAAACAAGCATGTGGACTTCACATTTTGCTTGAATCCAAATAAAACTTCTAAGAGGAAGGGAAAGAGAAATATCATTTGACATTTTCACCTCTTAAATGTATGTCTCTGAGCTTTAATCTCACAGAGTTTTTTGGCCCAGGTTTCCACCATTAGCAAAAGCTCTCTCAATGTAAATATCTTGTGTTGTGGTCTCCTCCTCTTCCTCTTCCTCCTCCTCCTTCGCTGCCATCTTCAGAGATAGTGGTGTGGCTTCCCTTCCATGAGCCAGGCCTGCTACCTCTGCACATGTGCCAGGGTTCCAGTTGATCAGGGAGATCAATGTTATCTATAACTGCGTGGCCACTTCACACCAAATCGGGACCACGTGGCACTGGATGGCCCCTTTACAGCTGGAAGGATGATGGAGGAAGATGAGGAGGAGACAGTAGGATGAGGTAGGGAGGCAACAGGGGAATTTTGAAGGGGCCAGGGGCCAGGCTGTGGGGTGCAAATGGGTTTAAGGTTCTCCCAGCAGAGGGCTTGGGCTTCTGGGAAAGGGCTTCATCAGAGGCCTTCAAGGGCCAACTGTGGAGGCCTGGTCCAGCAAGTCTGTCTGTTCTCGGAAACGGGGATCTCCATGCTTAACAATGAAGGAAGTAAGAGGGGAAAAACCTTTCACCCTACTTTCTTCCCATCCCATCTTCAGAATTCCTTGTTTCTGTGTAAAGACTTTCTTCACTCATAGTCCTCAAGGCAAATGATCATGTAATGGACCCGTATACTTTCTATTACACCAGGAACCAAACCATTTCCCCTGAGGGACTGAGGCATGGGTGAATGAGACAAAACGTCTGCTGAAATAGTTGGAAAGGATAAACTGAGCTTTGTCACCTTCGAATTGCACATTCTGACTTGCTCAACACTTGATGCAATGGCCTTCAAAGCTTAGCTGTTGTGATCCAAGTTCCTCTGACCCAGATTTGAGATCCTGATTGTAAAACACATTTAAGTAGAAATGTATGAAATATTCAGAATAACCTTATCAAAGTGTGTGTGTGAGCCCCATAGTCCCAGGGTCTTTGGCTGGGTTCCTGCCTTCCATCTCAGGAGCCACAAAAGCAGGAAACACTGAGGAAACTTTAACAGAACTCATGGAAACTTGGAAGAGGGATGAAGATTTAAAAAAAACTATTACAAGCAAAGTTAGTAGTCCCAGTTCCCATCACCAGTGCTACTCCTTCTTCAATATTCAATATTTGGCCGCTCCCTGGTTCCATTCACCGGGACGGCTCCAGTCTCTCAGGAAAGCTCAGTTCCCTTCAATGAGCCCCCATTCAACTCGGGGGCCAAGATTCCTCTTCTTCACAGTCATTCCCCAGAGTGTGGGGCAGTTTGCCCACACGGAGAAGAGGTATGGTGGCGCTCTGCTTTCAATGCCTTGGATCCCCTCACTCCCCAAGGCCAGTGGTTGTGAGGCGTCTTTTCCTATTTGAAGGGATCCTGTTTGAAGGGGGAACAGGATCACCTTCTTTCCTCCATTTCCTCCTTTCCTTCTTCTCCCATTCTCTCCAGTAGGAGGTTTGTGGGGTGGGTTATGCTCGAACAGAAAGGCTTTCACTTTGAGTTCCCTCAATTGGACCTAAACTCCTTGCCAAGGATCTTCCTTGTATATGCAGTCCAGCTCACCTGGGATGTCATCTTCAGGGGATTCCTCAGCCAGTAATTACTGGACCACTCCTCTCAAGCATTCCCCCCCCCAACACTCTTTGTCCCCAGGGCTTTCCATGTCCCCTCTCAGATCTGTTGGCCCTTGGACACCCTCAGCTGGTCCTCGACCTCTGGGATGAGATGGCCAGGTGGCCCTAAGACCACTTCTCCCTCTTCTGACTGGGATTCCTTTTTCTCCTCTCATTCTAAATCATCTCCTACTGCTTCTGGTGTTGGATCTCTGCCTTCTCTCTGTGTCCTCAGGGCTTCTATCTCCCCTTTTTCCTTGAGGACATTTCCCTTTTCTCTGATAGAATAATGCCCTTCCACCTGTCCTGCTCCCTCTGGTAGCAAAGCCTGCTTTATAGCACCTACCTGCCAGGGCTAGACCAACTCCCACTAATTTCCTAGGGATTGAACCTCAGCTCCCAGAACTGACAGGACCACCTTGGGCTCAGCTTGTGTTCTAATGTCTCTGCCTGGATTATACATGGAGATCATGGTGCCTTGCAACCCTTCAACAGCCCTCAGTTTAGGTGGAGTCATCTGCATAGCCATCTGGGTAGGGGGCCTTGGGTCAGAGGGTGATGGCACATCGACAGGGGAATCCATGACACTGTCCTCTTTACAGTGTGATATGATGACTACATTTGGACCACATTTCCAGCTTGTGATAATTTTTGATGGCCTGTTCTGTACCTTTCCTGTCTTCTTCAGGTGTAGCCAGTGACCAGAGATGTGTGGGGTGTTTGGTTTCTCAGTATCAAGTGACTGACAACCTGTTAAATTGCTTTAGAAGAGGATTAGGCAAATTTGTTGAGGCTAAGTCTATCCGTGGGTACAAATCACATTCTCTGCAGGATCAAAGGTTTTTGCCACTGAATACCAGCTCCTGGAAAACATGAGTGGGAAGGTGGTGTTGGTTTTATGTCCCAGATCCCAAAAGCATCTGGCTGGTCACAGCAAGAGCAAGATAGTTCTTGGAAAAGTTACTTTTTTGATGCCAATACCCAGAATCCCAAACCAATATGCCCACCAAAAATAAAAACAAAACAAAACAAAACACAACCATTTTCCAAGTCTTGGAAAAAGATATGGGCTAGATAGACATTTGGTCTGATTCAACTAGGCTCTTCATATTTGTTTGTTTTAGTGATTTTAATTTGACTTCTATCCCTTAATACTTATTTCTTTGACTCTCTGCAAAAATCTCAAAGGTCATACAGTTTATATTACTTGTGTACTTTTTTCAAAAAAGACAAAGCATCCTCATAGAGCTCCTTTAGAAAATTGTATTCATTTGAACTTTAATGAATTAGAAACAGCAAATTAAGTATCCAAGCAAAAGGTGAAGTCAGGAGAAAACAACGTCAGGAACTGCCTGACTATCAAGGAGGAATAATGCAAAATAACTGGACAAAATGTTGTGTGTAGTTTGGGTTGAGCATTTGATGATGTGAGGAGATGTTTCAGCAAGGTAAGGTTCATGTTGAAATTGAAGGAAAACTAAAATGTAATGCAAGGCAATCATTCACATTTGGCAAAGCTGCACTGAGGTGCCATGTGGACACCACTTGCATCATTTGTAAATTAGTTCATTGCCACATCGGATTGAAAACTCAAAGCTGTGCAAGAAAAGAACTATATGAAAGACAAGGGCCTCCAATTGCTAGTCCCAGCTAGAACAGAATGACATGCTGGATGGCAATTGTTACCATTACTTTTTAAGTTGCTGAATGTATTTTGGGTACAGGATTCTGCATCCTGAATGGTTCCTCTGATGTTTGAACTAAAATTTGGAATGGAGTCTTGCCTCCATAAAACTGGAGTCACGAGCCTCCGCTGACATGATCCTGATTTTAACCTCTCTGAAGCTGCTATTTGGAGTCCTGGCCTGGAGTCCAGGCCACTGTGATATGGTACCTAGACTGAGTCACCCACTAGGAAGATCTGGATTTGCAGCCTTAACTCAGCCATCAATCTCACTGGATCACTTTGGGCTATTACTTTCACTCAGTCTATTTTATCTCAGACATGCAGAAGGGAGAGAAGAAACTCATTTGGAATGAAAATGGAAAGATGTAAGAAATAAATGCTAGTGGCATGTTTGGGAGAGGTGTTGTTTATACTTTGGTTTTCGTTTTGGTCAGAGCCATGATAAGAAAACAGAGGGTTAAGGTTAGACTCGGTCCCAAGGCAGCTCCGGCTTCCTTGCAGCTGTTATTTATTTTAACAAAAATGTGAATATTAAATGTGTTCAGTTTTACTTGCTAGGATCCAAAGGGTCACTTTAAACACACTTTATTGAATTCTCCCCCCACCCCTTTTTGGAGCAGAAACTCTCATAGCCACTTGTTAGTCAATAAATAGCCAATCACAGCCTAAAGGATCCAAAGTGGCTTACAATGTTAAATGAAACAAATTAAAAGGGAAATAATAAATTATTATAACATACAAGTACTGTGCCTCATATTCTCATCAGGAAGAACCTTCAGCAAATAACGAACATAAGCACAGTACTACTAATTACATTCCCACTTGTACACTTGTCTGTGTCCAAATCTGTTTAGATGTCCACTTAACCAAGTATCTAGGCATCAATTTAATTAGGTAGACTTGATTTTGTTGAATACACATATTTAATATCTGCAATCAAATTTGCTAGGGCATTTTTTTTCTTGCTCTTCATCAGTGCTCAAAATAATATGAAAATTTCCCACAAATCTTTCTCTCTGGATGGAATTAGTTTGTTGAAAAGAAGTAGAAGGCCTGGTTTTAAAGTATGGGAATAAAAGGAAACAGTTTCCACTGAAACACTGAGTTTTTCAGCCTGAAAGACTGGATTTCCCTTTATGAGTTTGCTTGGATTTTAAGACTGTCAGGGGAAGCCTTTCCCTCAGTCCCATAAGTACCTTTGGTGAGGACACGAGAGAGGGCCTTTTCTGTTCCTACTTCCAAACGGAGGAACTCCCTTTCACAGGAGGTGAGATTCACCCCCTCTTTATCTTTCTGCAAACAATCAAAGACCTTTAGCCAGTTTTTTTCTCGATAACTGGCTGCCTAGGAATGGGTTCTTAAGAAGGGGCTGCTGTGTTTTTGTTACATCATCATCATCATTTTCAATGTATTTTTTAGAAAGGCTTTAAACTGTTTTTATCTACTAGATTTAATTTCATATCTGTGTAACTCTTTTTTAATATTGTAATAATTTGTTGTTCACTGACTTTTAATATTGTTTGTTATAATATTACCTTGGGTCCTCTTGAGGGGAAAGGCAGGGTATAAATATTTTAGAAAAATAAATAATAAATTCCTTCTTAATTCCTTGACCCTCCTTATATGGCACTGAATGTTACTTTAGCAGCAGCAACTCAAATCTTCTTTAGGGCTAGCTAATAAAGTGGCATAACCACAGGCAACTTGTGACTGAAAATGTCTTGGCTCATTGTAGAAGGTTTTGTTGGTTGGCAGGCTGGTTGGTTTCGCAAGGGTGGCACAACCCAGAAAGCCCTCTCTCAAGTCACTGATCTTTGAGCATCACTTATGGGCAAGACCATGAGTAAGTTGCCATACCTTTCTACTGGTAACATTTAATTCCTAGCATTCTAATCCTGACCTAAACCAAAGTCTTCATGTCTTGAAATTAATGGGTGGAGGGGATTAGGATGGAGCGTTAGCCGTTGTTGTTATGTGCTGTCACGTTTGTATGGATTTATAGTAACACTAATAAGGCTTTCAAGGTAAATTAGATACTTAGGGATTGGTTTCACCAGTTTCACGCCCCCAGTGAGTTTCCATGACTGAGCGAAGCTTTGAACCCAGGCCTCCTGAGTCTTAATCTGCTACTCTACCTATTACACCACACTAGGTATCTCAGAGCGTTAGTGCTTCTCCATAAACAACTATGTTTCACATCTACAACTTCAAAAGTACTATTGCTTTTAGACCTTCATACTTTACCATTATGCACGGTTGAATTAAAAATAGTTTAAATAAAGAACTATTTTTACCTTGCCTTTCTCCTGGAAAGGACCCAAGGCGGCTGTCATCATTAAAATGAAACAATATTGAAAGCTAAAAAAATATTCAAATGTTTAAAAAGAATTAAACAAATATTATATTAAAAATATTAGATAAAAGCATTACTAAAACAATTTAAAAGCAACAAAAATAAGAACAATCTCATTTTTTAAAAAAACATTCTTTTTTTAAAAAAATCCTCTAAGCGAAAACCTGCCTAAAGAGAAAGGTATTTTCCTGATTGTGGAAGGAGAGCAAGGACGGGGCTAACCTGATCTCCAATGAGAGGGGGTTCTAGAGTCTGAGATCAGTGACAGAGAAGACCCTCTCCCGTGTCCTCACCAAACACACCTGTAAGGGTGATGAGAGTGAGAGAAAGGCCTCCCCTGAAGATTTTAAAGCCCAGGCAGGCTCATAAAAGGAGATGCAGTCTTTGAGATAGCTCAGACCCAAGCCATTCAGGGCTTTATAGGCCAAAGCCAGCGCTTTGAATTGTGCTCAGAAAAAGGTGGGCAGCCAATGAAGTTGCTGTAACGGGGATGATGTGATTCCCTGTCACCAGCCCCAGTTGACAATCTGACTGCAGTGTTTTGGACTCACTGAAGATTAATTAGCTAGCAACTGAGGAAAATGTTGCACTAGTTGGTCTCTAGCATGGAGATAATATTTAACCTACCACAGTTATTTGTGTTAAACATCACTTAGGATTGGAAGAGCTGAGTTGCAAAAATCTGAGGATTGCTCACTTTGAAAAGATCCTAAGGACAATGCTTAGAGTAGCAAATCTGGTACAGGAAGTTGTCAAAATTTAGATTTAGGAAAAGAATGAAATGGCATGCTTAGGTGGATCCAAACCTAATTAGATGCATGACAGTCTTAGAGGAGTGTCATGAGTTCAGCCGAAGATCCGGAACCTGAGGGGTTAACTACAGCTGAGGAGAATGCTGAGCGATTAGAAGCACAGACAACTGAATCACCACCAGATTCTCCTCCCCCAGTAGCCAGGGTGAGGGCTAGACTTCGGCAAAGACTTATGACACAAAGGTCAGAGGATCGCTGGAATGCTGCCCACAGAAACATCAGGTCAGCTAGTCCTGAGTTTTGACAGGATGAAAGGCTTCCAGCAGTTCAATGACTGTTTTGCTATATAATCAGCTCCCAGACGGCTGGGAAGCTTGTGGAAGCAACAAGTCAACACTCTGGCTTGCATCCACGCTCCTGCTTATCTTGGACCTTGTTCTCTGGACCGTTGGCTTTGGACTCTGACTTCTGACTACGGTTTGTGTTTTGGCTTTGGCATTTTGGTATCTGCTTTGCATTTTCTGGACTTCTGATATTGGACTGGCTTATTGGACTTTTGCCTGTTGAAACCCCCTGGGAACGTGACAAGGAGATCCTAGAGAAAGAAAAGAAGAAATAAGCAATGAGAAGTGTGGAACACTCAGCCAATTGCAAAGCAGCCTCTTCGTGGGTACACATCTTAATGTAATGAGTGTGTCAGAGAAACTGAGAGCAATGCTGTCAGAAGGCTAGGCTCCATTGTGAGCCTGGACTCCTAGCAGGGACAATTAAGGTGGAACGGTCCAGTTGAGGCACCAGACTAAGATGCATCCACCCTCTTCAGGGGTTATGGCTGAGTCAACAGAAGAGAATGGATAGATCAAGTGGTGATGGAAGTGGAGAACATGATGGTTGTTGTGGGTTTTTTGGACTCTTTGGCCGTGTTCTGAAGGTTGTTCTTCCTAACATTTCGCCAGTCTCTGTGGCCGGCATCTTAGAGGACAGGAGTCAGAACTCTGTCTGTGCTCTGGTGCAGTTTGTTTGGATAGTTGAGCACTTATAGCTGTGGGATCAGCTTTTGTCCTTTTCAGGAGATGGGTGATTGTGGTGATCAGCGTGTTTTTTGTTGTGGATATATTGTTGTGATAAGAGGGAGAGATTATCTGTCACTGTGATTGATGGGTGTCATTAGCTGGTCTTTTGTGTGCAGTGATCACCGGTCCTTGTAGCTGGGTAGAGTTCGTTGACCTTTTGCAGGCTGTATTTTTCAGTGCTGGGAGCCAGGCTTTGTTGAGTTTTAAACTTTCTTCTTTTTTGTTGAAGCTCTACTGGTGTTTGTGGATTTCAATGGCTTCCCTGTGCAGTCTAACATAATGATTGCTGGTGTTGTCCAGTACTTCTGTGTTTTGAAATAGAATTTCATATCCAGCTTGTTTTAGGGCATGTTCAGCTACTGCTGATTTTTCCGGTTGTTTTAGTCTGCAGTGTCTCTCATGTTCTTTAATTCTGGTGTGGATGCTGCGTTTTGTGGTTCCAATATATACCTGGCCACAACTGCAAGGTATCCAGTATACTCCTGCAGTGGTGAGGGGGTCCCTTTTGTCCTTTGCTGACCGTAACATTTCTTGTATTTTTGTGGTGGGCTTGAATACTGTTTGTAGGTTGTGTTTTTTCAAAAGTTTCCCCATGCAGTCCTTGACCCCTTTGATGTATGGCAGAAATACTTTATTTGTGGGTGGCTGTTTTTCCTCTTCAGTTTGGTGTTGTTTTCTTGGTTTGATGGCTCTTGTGATTTCATTTTTGGAGTAGCCATTTGCCTGTAGGGCCCAATTCAGATGGTTGAGTTCTGTGCTGAGAAATTGAGCTTCACAGTTCCGATTTGCACGGCCTACCACTGTTTTGATTATGCCTCTTTTTTGCTGTGGGTGGTAGTTGGAGTTTTTGTGTAGGTCTGTGTGGGTGGGTTTTCTGTAGACCTTGTGTCCCAATAGGAGGTCAGTTTTGCGTATGACCATGACAGCTAAGAAACGGAGTTGGCCCTCTATTTCTTTTTCCAGACTGAACGTGCTCCCCTCAGCCCTTCTTCAGGGCAGACCTAAAGGAATCCAACACCAGGGGTTCACAAAAATAATATTGGTGGATTATGTAACAATGCAAGCCTTTCTTCTGCTATAAATAGTTGACATTGTGGGATTCTTTAAGATGGAGAGCACTGGGCCAGCTGAATGAACCATGTTGTTAGCACTGTGAGTAGATTGTGGCATCTCCAGAAGTGGAGAACATCTGGAGTGCAGCTACTGGGCAGCAGTGGTAGATGACAGTGACACTGGTGGAGGATCTTTCACAGTCAATGGCAGTGACAGTCAAGCTAAATTTTGTTAGTACTGCACAGAAGAAGGCAATGGTAAACCCTGCTAAACTTTTCTTACCTGGAAAACCCTATGATACAAGAAAATGAAAAAAAAAATAGTGCTGTAAGATGAAACTCCCAGATTGGAAAGCATTCAGCTACAGGAGAAAAGCAAAGGACAAGTCTGAATAGCTGGTGGAGCTGGGCAATAAGCCTTGGTTGATTAAAGGTAGACCTATTGAGAATTTTGGTTAAACATGTATTCTCAGAACATTAGCAGAGTTAGGAGACATTAGTTTGCATAGACACTATGACACTGAGAGAGTAAAATATCAACTTAGTCTATTAACATATATACAGAGAGAATAGACATTCATCTGGCAGCATAACATGGCAGACCTGACGTGGGGGCTGCCGATGGAAAGCATCAGGAAAATCCAGAGGATCCTAAACCAAGATGGCGCCGGTGACTGGTAGGTAGCGTTTTTGCCGCCGCACCGGTTTGCTTTTCTCTATTCTTTACTTTTATTTTTCTTCTTCTTCTTTCTCTTTTTGCCCTCTTCTGCTTTATTTTATTCCGTCGGGTCTCCTACCTTGATCCGACGCTGTTGTATTGTGGTGGGCGAGGAAAAGGCTGTTTTGGAGGCTGGTGTTGCGAACTTGACCTGCGGGGCAAGCGGCGGGGGGAGTGCAGACGAGAGCAGAGACGGAGACCGACGCTGGAGCTCGGAACACGGGACCTGGAAGTGGCTGACCAGCGGAGCTCGGAAGAACATCACGCGGTCCCGAAAAGACCACCGCTGGAAATTGCTGGAGACCCGCGAGAAGCCCTGCCAGAGAGAGCCCGGAGATCACCGGAAAGCCGCCAAATCTTTTATAATTGTCAGAGGACGTCTATAAAACTTTGAGGACGTCGGGAGGTTTGGCAGAGCAGGGCGGTGTACTTGAAGTTCCGGCCGGGAGATTTTTTGGGGGCAAAAAATCCGCTCGCCGTGGGTTTCTGTCGGCTGTCCTTGCAAGCCGCCATGCTGGGAGTTGTAACAACAATAACATTGCCAGGACCTATTTTCCCTGCTCGTTCCCCTAGCACGGCCAGCGATGATTCTCCAACTGTCCTCCGAGGGAAGAAAATGGCAACAGTAGCACCATTTCCAGCTCTAATCTTTGTGCTACTGTTGCTTCCTCTGTTTACTGCTGAAACTTTTGAAACATGCCTCATCTGTAAGAACTGCACCCTTACGATCTTAATAACATCTATTTTAATAACATCAGGAAGGACAAGAGTCCTAGACAAAGTAAGGCAGAACAGGACTACATGAGGGGGATAATAATTGTGGGTTTATTTTCTTTATATTTTATTTTATTTTTTGTTTTATTTTTATGTTTTATTTTATTTTAATTTATTTTCATTGTATGTTATTATTAGTTTATTATACTGCACTTGATTATGTACTTACTTTATTGTGTTTCTCTTCTTTTTCTTTTTCTTTTCCCCCCCCCCTTTCTGTATAATTTGCACTTTTAATTAATTACTGTTTAATGATAGATGTTTAGTTAATAGTATTTTTTCTCCCTATGTTAATTATTTTGTTATCACTATATAATTTGTTTGTATTAATTTAGGGTTCTCTCTGAGTTTTCTTTCTTTTGATATGGAGTGGAAGGCTTGCCTTCCCAGCGAGGGGCCATCGAACATCTCAGTGATTACGGGTAGAGGGAGGTATGGCGTTGGCACAGCCCCTACTCGTGTTAGAAGAATGGTGAACAGATGTTTGATGGCTGCTCACTGTTCTGGGTCTGTGGCCAAATGACAATATTGAGGTAGTCAGATCAGCTCACCCTCCACTCTGAAACTGGTGCTGTTGAATGCCAGGTCTGTATCCAATAAATCCCAGATTATTTATGATCTTATTCTGGAGGAGGATGCAGACCTGGTGTGCATAACAGAAACGTGGATAGGCGGGGAGTGTCCACCCCTGACACTGGCCTGTCCACCTGGTTATGCTGTCCAGCACCAGGGCAGACTGGAGGGGCAGGGGGGAGTAGCCATTGTATATAAAAACACTCTAGAGGTTACTAGGCACTCCACGGTGGTAAAGCCGGGTCTGGAGGCCCTCCATGTGTCGGTTGGGGCCAGGGATGGCATTGGGATCTTGCTGGGTTACCGCGCTCCCCGCGACCCAGTCATTTCATTACCAGAGCTGGCGGACTTTGTCTCTGCGGCACTGTTGGAGTCCCCGAGGCTTTTGGTCTTGGGGGACTTCAACATCCACGCGGAGGCAGAGACTTCCGGTCCAGCTCTTGAGTTCTTGGAAACCATGGCTTCCTTGAACATGTCCCAACATGTCAACGGCCCCACCCACGTGGGTGGTCATATGCTAGACCTGGTTTTTCCACCAATTGGAGCGAGCGTGGTCTGATGGTGACTGATCTTGTGTTGGTACCCTTGTCATGGTCAGATCACCACCTAATAAAATGTAACCTCTCAGTGGCTCTCCCTCCTCGCAGGGAGCATGGACCTATTTCAATGGTCCGCCCTCGAAGGCTACTGGATCCCATAGGATTCCAGGATGCCATGAGAGGGATTTCAGCTGACCTGACTGGTGCTCCTGTTGAGGCTCTGGTTGATGGATGGTTTACCGCCGCCACCAGGGCTGTAGACACGATCACTCCTAAACGCCCTCTCCAGTGCAGAGCTCGGCCTGCGTCCTGGTTTAACCAGGACCTGAGAGCGATGAAGCAAACTAGGAGAAGTTCTGGTACCAATCAGAAAATACATTACTTCATTTTCCAGTTACACAAAGTTTCATGTACCACAGCTGTACAACATTAAGTCTCAAACCTTGGTAACTACACCTGAATAAAATCTGTACATGACTCGGGTAAAATCAGCCATTTTACTTTCAACTATACAACATTTATATTTAATACATATTCACATCAAAATCTCAACAAGACCTGGATAAGGCTGCAATCTGGGAATCCCAGGAGAGACCTGGATCCAGGAACATGTCCAGATTCTGAACTCATTCCCTAAGTAGAAGGGATACTTCCTCCAGCCTCAGGACATTATACCCTAACCTGTCAGAAGCCCCCATCCCCAGGAAGAGGATCTCTGTCATAACCATCGTTCAAATCTATGTTCCTACTAAAGATGCTGAAGAAGATGAAACTGAAAGCATTTATGCTAGCATCCAGGCTGAAATTGATCACACTTCAAAACAAGACATGCTTATGTGACTGGAATGCAAAAGTAGGAAACAATGCAGGATCAAATGTTGATGGAAAATTTGGTCTAGGGGTCAGAAATTAAGCAGGAGAACAACTGGTAGAGTTCTGTGAAGCCAACAATTTATTTATTACAAATACATGCTTCAAGCAACTGAACAGAAAATTGTACACATGGAAATTACCAGATGGCCAATATAGGAATCAAATAGCCTGTGTAATTGGAAGCTGGAGATGGAGAAGCTGAATTCTCTCTGCCAGAACAAGACCAGGAGCAGATTGTGCTACTGATCATGAATTGTTAATATCCAAGCTAAAGAAGAGCACCAAAAGTATGCTAGTGCCAAAATATAATTATAACAATCTTTCTGATTAATTTAAAGCCCACATAAAAAACAGAGTTGCATTGCTAAACTCAATTAATCATGAACCCGAAGCAGTGTGAATTGAAACCAGAGATATAATTAGGGAAGAATGAAAAAAGACAATTCTTATAGTGAAAAGTGAAAATGAGATCCTTTATTTGCCCCAGTGGGTGAAAGGTGTAACCAGAGATGATCTGAGGCTATCAACAAGTCCAATAAATTTGAAGATTTATTTAAATCACAGCAGATAAATAGGGAATAAGATCCAGAAAGTGAAGGCACAATATAAAATAAATCAAAGGAAAATCAAGGCATTTCTAACACAATACAAGACAATGATGAAATGAAAAGTGCAAAGCAGAACAACCTGTATTAAAGTATCATATGAAATTATAGTTATGCAAAATCAGCCATAGCCAGCCCTTTGTGAAGCACTATATTTGCCCCTAACCTTCCACCAGCCCTCTAGCTGAAGTTCACTATGTTCCAGCTGTTTGGTTGAAAGATTGAGAAAGAAAGACAAAGAACAGGTTCCTAAAAGATTTAAAGGGAATGTGCAGGAGATTTGATCCAGAAAATCAAAAGGAAACATGTAAAATAAAGTAATAAAATTACTCTGTGTGTGTGCGTGTGTGTGTGCGCGCGCAATGGAGATGGAGAATCTCCAAGAAGGAGTAATCTAACCCACTGTAAAAACTGGAGCTTCTCTCAGAATCAAGGCAAACTGAGGCCCAAAGGCCCCAGGGCAGTCAGAATCTGCAAAAGTAAAAATTACATGAGAAAAAAGGAAACCGAGAAGCATCTGCTCATGGGCGTGAGCGTGAATGTGAGTGTGAATGAATGTCACTCTAAGGCCCTGGTCACACAGGTGGAATGTTATCCCCCAAATAGTTCATTGCTTTTTTTTTTCCTGGTCGCACGACACACAGTCAAGATGGAGACATTTTCCCAGCCAGTGGTGTAACTGCAGAACATTTCCCCCTCACTGCAAGGGTTGTGTTATTTTGTACCTTTGTAGTACTGGCGCATTCCTTACCGGGAGTGCCTGTGTGCACAACCTGCCCTGCTTCTTTTCAGAATCAAAGCCAGGAAAGTGGCCACCATTACTGCGGTGCACATATTAATTTTAATTTTAATTTTTCGTAGCCAGTACATCAATACATTGGTAAAAGTCACGGGGGGGGGGGGGGGTTGCCACCATTACATTACTGGCAGGTAACATTTTTTTTTAATTTCTATTGGTAAATAGATTGAACTCTTGGTATGCCAATGCCACTGGGGAGGGGGGTGATCACTAGTATTGCTGTGCAAGTATTTATTTATTTTTTCAATGCCTGTTTATAGATACCTGATTGCCGAGCTTGTGCTCCCCCCCCCCCCCCCGTGGCTGCTGTTGTACTAGTGGCACACCCATAGATGGTAGTCCCATGTCCATTCTGCGCAATGCGCTACTGCAGGAGCAGCCAGTGCAACAGAGGACACGTTCCCTCAAAGAAAACCCCTTCATAATATATTGATGTATCAATAAATATATTTTTTAGAAAAAATATAAATCAAGGGTCTAAACTGCCCCTTGAAGCAAGAAAGAAAATAAACCGGTACCATGGTGTAGCTGGCCATAACTATTCAAATCGGAGGAAATAAACTGGTAAAACTAATAGTTTTTGGAACGTTTGCCCAGGTGCATATACCACATGACCCCAATTCAGTACAACAGAGGAATGGAAAGCATCAGAAGAACTAGGAGAGCATTTCCCTCATGTGGCAGGGCCTAAGTCTGAGTCTCCGTGTCTCAAGCAGCAGTTGTTTGTTTCCTCCACTGATGCCCCTAATTTTTTTTTTTAATTCTGATTGGCTTCCTTACCTTCACCCCTAAAATTTAGTTCTGTGTTGGTAGATGGCAAGTTGGGAGAGAAAGTGTGTTGCGCCGTTTTTCTTTATTCCCAGGAAGTAAATCAATCCCTTCGTCCCGCAACACCTGATGTGAGCATCTATGTAATCAGGCAACCCGGTGGGCCTGGGCCCACTGAAACCCTCCATCCTGCCCATCCTGCTCCATTGCCTTCCAGCTCGGCCACAGCCTTGCTGCCACGGCAATCATGTGTCTGTATTTTTTCACCCATTCCTCTTGTAAAAGTCCAAGCTGAAAGGGGTCCTCAGCCCTTTTTGGCCAATAGGAAACAGTCCACTGTACTGTGTATGGAACAACCCAAAAAATATCCTCAATTAGGCAGGCCATTCCACCAGTCAGGAATCCATCCAATCCATAGGCCACATATCTGTAGGCCAGTTCATTCCACAGGTCCATAGGCCTTCTGTCCAGTGTACCCTTGTACCCTAAAAGCTGGGGCTGATGAACAAAAAGAAAAGAAAAACCTAGATGGATGACAGAAGAAACACTTGAAATTGTTAGGAACATGCAAAATGCAGAAGTAAAATGTGACAGACGTAGGGTCAGAATCCTGAATTCAGCCTTTCAGCGACTGTCATGTAGAGACGAAGAGAACTATTATAATGGCCAGTGCAGAGAAATGGAGAAGGGCAACAAAAGAGGGAAAACGAGATTTCTTTCAGAATATCCAAGAAATCAAAGGGAAATTCAAGCCTAGATTATGAATGCTGAAAGACTATTGCTCTAATTTCTCATGCAAGCAAGGTGATGCTCAAAGTCTTACAACAAAGCAAAATTATGCTCACGGTGTTGAAACAAAGGTTTTACCTTATAGGGAGCAAAAAATGCCTGACATTCAAGTTGGATTCTAAAAAGGAAGATGCACTCAAGATCATATAGCAAATATCTGCAGACTGAAAGTTACTCTGAACAATAGGATTTGGGGAAATGTATCTCTCCCCCCCCCCCCCCCAAAGCTGGGCAACTATTAGTTATTTATTTAGACGGAAAGGCATCAAGAGGTTGTACTGGCTGGCATTCTAAACCTAGCAAATAAAAAGTAGACCACTGAACTGACCAGTTCATATGCTGGAAATGGTTTTAAGCCTTGACACTTTGTGATTATTGAGAATCACTACATCAGATGCTGATTCTGTACCTAGAAGCATACACCCTTTCAAGGAAAAGATTATTTATCCTGATAAGAGCTTGCCACAATTAGCAATGTGGTTTATAGTACTATTGCATTAATTTCTCATGCAAGCAAAGTGATAATCAAGATGCTGCAATAAAGGCTTTTACCACTTATGCAACAAGAAAAGCTTGATGTTTAAGCTGTATTCCAGAAAGGATGAGGCACTCAAAACAATAGTGTAAATATATGCTGGCTACCAGAGCACATAAAAGAATTTTGGAAGAATATCAGTCAACGCCTTATAGACCACAGCAAAGCTTTCGACTGTGTAGATCATGAAAAGATTTGGATTGTTCTAAAAGCAATGGGTGTGCCTCAACACTTGATTGTCCTGATATGTTAATCTGTATTGTGGTGAAACTATCTGGCTGCGGAGCCAGAAATTGGGAGCTCAGTTCCTCGTTGTGCCTTCTTGACAGGGACTGGAGTCAGTGATCCAAAGGGTCCCTTACAGCTCTGTAGTTATAAGATTATTTTTATTGTTATTATTATAATTAATAAGCTATTGTTAGAAGAGAATATGGAGAGACAGAAAGGTTTCCCAGAGGCAATGGTGTCAGACAAGTGCATGTTTGATCTCTTTGTTCAATCTGTATGCAGAAGACATCATTCATTCATTCATTCATTCATTTAATGTACCGCCTTTCTCCCCATAGGGGACCCAAGGCAGCTTACAACAATCAAAATCAAACAATAATAAGTTTAAGATGGCATGCAAAACTAGATACTGTATTTAAAAACATTTAAATATTTGTCAGGTTAAAAAACAATTTTTAAAACATTTTTAAAAAAACATTTTAAAATATCTAAATTTCAAAAAAAGAGTCGTTGCCCCCCCCCCCCCCGACACTTCTTCCTTAAAAGCCTGCCTGAAAAGGAACGACAAGAGGGAAGGGGGTACAATCTGGCTTTTCGGGACAGTGTATTTCAAAGCCTGGGAGCAGCTAGAAAACTGAATTAGATTCAGAAGAATTAGGAATGAAAAATGGTGGAAGAAACATGCAGATGACACTACCTTACTGCCAGAAAGCAGCAATGACTTGAAACAACTCCTGGTGAAAGTGAAAGAAGAAATGCTGAGAAAAGTTGAAGGCAGAAGGAAAAGAAGACGACCAAATAGGAGATGGATTGGCTTCCTAAAGGAAACCCCTGGCTTGAGTTTGCAAGAGCCGAGGCAGGGCTGTGGCGAACAGGACATTCTGGAGAGCGCTCGTTCATAGGGTTGCCATAAATTGAAGGTGACGTGACCGCATGTAACAACAACAGGAATGCAGAAAGGAACAAGCAGTAATGAGATGGAATTTGGACAGCAGGTGAAATAAAACGCGGACGAAGCAAACCGTAGTCAAGCTGACGCTCAGGATATCCGCGGGAAAGAAAAGAGAGGGTTGCCCCGCTTTGCTTCTGGCCGAATTCTGCCTGGGTGTCTTCTAGCTCCTCCTCCTCCTCCTCCTCCTCCTCCTTCCCCGCCCCCCGCCCCGGGGGAGGTGGTGCTGAAAAGGACAGTGCCAGGCGCCGGCCCCGCACAGTGGCTTGAGCCCGGCGAGGAATGGCTTCGCGGCGAGACCTCGCGGAAAGGCGGAGAGGGCCCGATCCCGGTGGGGCTGACCGCTCCTGTTGCCCGCGGCTGTTCTCCTGGGCAGAGATCGGGCTCCGCGGCGCCCAGGGAGAACCCCCTGCGGAGCGGTGGCTGGTGATCGACCGGAAGGTCTACGATATCAGCCAGTTCCACAGGAGGCACCCGGGGGGATCCCGCGTGATCAGCCACTATGCCGGGCAGGACGCCACGGTGAGAGCCGGGGAGGGCTGCGGGGCGGTCCCGTCGGGGTAGCAAGGGACCTCTCTCCGCTTCGGAAGCCAAAGCGGAGAGAGGTCCCCGGCGCTGCTTCCGGTATTCAAACCCTTGGAAAGGTCTGAGGTGAGTTGGACGAGGTGCCTCCCTCGTTCCTCCCCCCCCTTTTCCCCCCTTCCTTTATTTAAAAAAGTTCAGTTTAGTTTAGTCGTCCTTTCAAGAAATCAGGCACCTTATCATCAGTAGGTACATTTGTGTCTCTAATGATTCTATCCTTAGAAGACATGATTTGCTCCTAAGGTTGCAAGAACTTTTAATTAGTAATTTATGAACTCTCTCACACAAGTGTGTGTGTGTGTGTGTCAACAGCACATAGACTAAACCATATTGCAGATATCCTATAGTCAAATAATTTTAAATAATGCATGCATGTATGAACATGATGCACATCATATTTTACCATTCCGATATGTAATCAAAGTGAATCAACATGCTATGAATAAGATGGTTTTCTGTCCCCATTCTTCATTACAGTAGTTGCGAAACCATGGATGATGGTATTCCAGTAAAAGCCATCCAGACCTGAAGTAGTGGGAGCAGGGAGAGAGACAGTCCAAAATGATACTTTATTTCACCACCAACAAATATTGAATACTACCCAAAGGTCTGCTTCTAATGCTGAGAACCTCCCAAGTGCAAACTTTGATATGAGAAAAGTGTGTCATGTTTTATAGCCCCAATTCCAAATTGCTATTTAGACAACTTGGTATGCTGTGGAGCCAGAGGTTGGGACTTCAGTTTCCCAAGTAGAGCCAGCCTGTGTGGCCTTGGGCAAGCTGCACAGTCCCAGGGTGCCCCCAGAACAAGGGAATCCTAAAGCACTCTCTACCTGGACAACCCTGGAATTGACTTGGTAGCACATTATTATTATATTTAGGCAACTTTAGCCCTGTTCAGGTGTTATCAATGGAAGAGAACTAACTTAAGTAAAATATACAACTTGTCCCTTAAAACGGCCACAGTGTCAGAAGACTGGAGGATAGCACATGTCACACCAATCTTTAAAAAGGGAAGGAGGGGGGACCCAGAAAACTACAGGCCGGTTAGCCTAACGTCTGTTCGAGGGAAGATGGTGGAAAGCCTCATCCAAGATAAACTCTTAAAACACATAGAAGAACAAGCCTTGCTGAGGGAAAATCAGCATGGCTTCTGTAAGGGTAAGTCTTGCCTCACAAACCTTTTAAAATTCTTTGAAAAGGTCAACAGGCATGTGTATGCAGGTGAACCAGTGGATATTGCCTATCTGGATTTTCAGAAGGTGTTTGACACGGTCTCTCACCAAAGGCTGCTGAGAAAACTCCACAGTCAGGGGATAAGAGGGCAGGTCCTCTGATGGATTGAGAATTGGTTGAGAACCAGGAAACAGAGAGTAGGTGTCAATGGGCAAATTTCACAATGGAGAGAGGTGAAGAGTGGTGTGCCCCAGGGATCTGTCCTGGGACCAGTGCTTTTCAACCTGTTCCTCAATGACCTGGAGACAGGGATAAGCAGTGAGGTGGCCAAGTTTGCAGAGGACACACAACTTTTCCAGGTGGTAAAGACCAGAAGGGATTGTGAAGAGCTCCAGAAGGATCTCTCCAAACTGGGAGAATGGGCAGCAAAATGGCAAATGCATTTCAATACAGTGGACCCTCGACTTACGGAATTAATCCGTATTGGAACTGCAGGTCGAAAAGTCTGTAGGTCGAGGCTCCATTGACCTACAATGCATTTAAAACCGATTAATCCGTAACTGGCCGTTTTTGGTCCATTTTGTTTGATTTTCCGGTCTGTAGGTCGATTCTCTGGCCGCAAGTCGAACCTAAATTTTGTGGCCAGAGAAGTCTGTAACTCGAAAAGTCTGTAGGTCGAGCCGTCTGTAAGTCGAGGGTCCACTGTATAAGAAAATGTAAAGTAATGCACATTGGGGCAAAACAAACCAAAACTTTATTTATCAGCTGATGGGTTCTGAGCTGTCCATGATGGATCAGGAAAGAGATCTTGGTGTGCTGGTGGACAGCTCAATGAAAGTGTCAACCCAGTGTGCGGTGGCAGTGAAGAAGGCCAGTTCCATGCTAGGTATGATTAAAAAGGGGACTGAAAATAAAACAGCCAACATTATAATGCCATTGTACAAAACGCCGGTAAGGCCGCACCTGGAGTATTGTGTACAGTTCTGGTCGTCGCATCTCAAAAAAGACATAGTGGAACTGGAAAAGGTGCAGAAGAGAGCCACTAAAATGATGACTGGGCTGGGGCACCTCCCTTATGAGGAAAGGCTACAGCGTTTGGGGCTCTTTAGTCTAGAGAAAAGGTGCCTGAGGGGGGACATGATTGAGACGTATAATATTATGCAGGGGATGGATAAAGTGGAGAGAGGGAAGCTCTTTTCCCTCTCATGCAATACCAGAACCAAGGGATATCCACTCCAATTGAGTGTTGGAGTGTGAGAACAGACAAAAGAAAAAATTTCTTTACCCAGCATGTGGTTAGTCTGTGGAACTCCTTACCACAGGATGTGGTGATGACATTTAGCCTAGATGCCTTGAAAAGGGGATTGGACAGATTCCTGGAGGAAAAGTCCATCGCAGGTTACAAGCCATGATGGGGATGTATAATCTCCAGGCTTAAAAGGAAGGTACCTCCAAATGCAAGATGCAGGGGAGGGGTATCAGGAGACAGGCATCTCATTGTCTCGTGTGCTCCCCGAGGCATCTGGTGGGGCCACGGTGAGATACAGGAAGCTGGACTAGATGGGCTCTTGGCCTGATCCAGCAGGGCTCTTCTTATGTTCATGTGAGAGATCACCCTCACCCTGTCCCCTTTTGTCCTTACTTAGGGCACATTGTGATCAATGAGAAACACAAAACAAAAGCACCAAAAAATGACAAAGCCTTTGTGGCACCTTCAAGATTAACTGCTACATTTTAATGTGAGCCTTCACAGATCATGCCTATTTCTCCAGACACAAGAGTAAGAATACAGAGACTATAAGGCAAAGTGTTCATGTAGGGCCTTAAAATAAAGGGACAGTGGTGTTTGGTTCTTTTCTTTTGAAGCTTTGTTGTGTAAACAGCAGCAAATGTTAGTGGATAAAGAAAACAACAGCATAAACAGTATGTGGTAATGAGTTAAGAATGACTGATTTTACCTGTGAAGCTTCTGTGTTAGTTGGGAAGGAAAATAACGACAGATGACAACATAATTGTTGCAGTATTTCACAAATGGTGATGAATTAAGAACCCTTGGCTAATATTTCATCCATTGAGATAGCTATGCAATTCCCCCCCCCCCCCTCCAGAATAGCAGTTTTCAAATCCTGTGAAGGGTGTCCTGGTAGACTGAAGTGATTTGAAACAGGTTTCTGTGTATTGCCATTCCTGATGTCTGATTTGTGTCCACTAATTCTTTTGCGTAGAGGTTGTCCTGTCTGTTTTATGTAGAACGCAGAGGGACATTGTTGGCAAAACAAAACAAAAAAAAAAGGCATAGAACTCATTGACAGAAGAAGAACAAGTAAATGTGCCCTTGATGTGCCCTTGATGTGACCTGGTTGGATCCTGTACTTCTATTGCCAGAGTAAATGTGGGGGCAGAGTTGGCATCTAGGTTTGTAGCAGGGTTTAGTCCATTTATATCTGCCAAATGATGCACCAAATACAACAATTTTGGCTTTGTTGTAGTTTATAGCCTGGCATACTTTTGTCACACTCCAAATTATCAGAACAATTGCCCAAGTCCTACTTGAATGGAAGATATTTGGGCCGCCCCATTGGCACATCGTAAGAGCAGTGTCTTAATGCCCAAATGGATAGGTGAAAAGAAACGCAGATACCTTTGCTGCCCACATTACCCTCTTTAATATAAACATTAAAAAGAGCTAGGAAGTAGCTCTGAGAGACTCTTCTCACAGATTGAATAACATTGACGTATGGCCATCAGTTCTAGCCCCAAATGCTTTTAATGGAAACATTTGCCACCAGGTAAAATACCCGTTTGTAAGGTCAGCATGGAACAACCTAGCAGAGAAAGGGTCTATGCTGATTAAAACAAATGGCCGGGAATCTTTTGCTTAAATGTTCTAGCATATATTATAACTGTGACATTCTGTTCTGTTGCTTGGTAAAGGTTCCTAGGAACAGAGATATGGCAATACAGATAGAAACAATCAGCTTTTGATGTTACAGGTGTTCTTCTGCTCTTAAGTCAATGTTTGTTTCGTTGCAGAGATTTGAATTCCCTTTTCGCTACACAGTAGAAACACAGAGATCCACAGAGGAATATAGATATAAGTTCCTCAAAGTCTAGCCCTTTCTCATTAACTGGCACTTAGAGTCTCAAGAACTCACTCTGAGACATTTACATAAGAACACAAGAGCCCTGCTGGATCAGGCCAAGGGGCCATCTAGTCCAGCTTCCTGTATCTCACAGTGGCCCCACCAGATGCCTCTGGGAGCACACGAGACAACTAGATACCTGTCTCCTGATACCCCTCCCCTGCATCTGGCATTTTGAAGTACCTTCCTTTTAAGCCTGGAGATTATACATCCCCATCATGGCTTGTAACCTGCGATGGACTTTTCCTCCAGGAATCTGTCCAATCCCCTTTGAAAGGCATCTAGGCCAGATGCCATCACCACATCCTGTGGCAAGGAGTTCCACAGCCTAACAACACACTGGGTAAAGAAATCTTTTCTTTTGTCTGTTCTCACTCTCCCGACACTCAATTTGAGTGGATTTGTAGGAGAAAGAATAAAAAACATTACTTACACTTGTTGAAAATTACCAGCTTGTGTATGCTGCTTTCTTTACTCGTATTAGCAAGCAAATCAACAGCAAACAAATCAACAGCAAACAGGCAACTGCCATGAACTGAAGAAAGAGAGGGATGGAACACTCAACAGAGATTGGGGCTCTCTTTCAATTTCAAAAGGCTGGAAGGAACAATTGGTTAATGCTGGATAGACAGACAACCACCCCAGCCCAGAAGAGTCCCTCCCAGTCACACAAACCAAAAAAGCTTGCAAGGTCGCAAGCAAAACTCCAACATGGTTTTGGTCTGTAGAAAGTAGATACACAAAGCCAGTTCTTCACACTGAAGTTCAGCAGATTTTTTTTTCCAAGTGAAAAGCTCTTCTGGGATCTTATACTGTGCTTTTTTTTATCTGTATGAAGAAAGACAAAATAGAAATGTAACAAATAAATATTATGAGGACATGTATTTTTTTTGTCTTTGCTTTCTCTTAGGCTGATTTATTGTGTGTTTTCTTATTGTCATTATCTTGTTTGGTTGTTTGTGCTTCAGGACCCTTTCACAGCATTTCATCCTGACAAAACTCTGGTAAGAAAGTACATGAAATCCCTTCTGATAGGGGAACTGGCGTCTGATCAGCCCAGCTTTGAACCCAGCAAAAATGTAAGTCTGTTTCATAACTCGCAAACAAAACTACCTTGGATACTAATTTAAAGCAAAAGACAGATCCATCCTCTGACTACAGCCCAGCAAAACCCTCCGTCCATGGACTTCCTTTAATTCTAGGATGGAAAACCTCCGGCCCACGGTGGGCGGTGGGCCTCACGGAGCCCAACCCGATCTCCCTCCAGGCATCTCCTGCAGGCCCAATGCCCCCCCCCCCCCCCGGCCGCCATGACCTGCCCTTTCCGATTGCCCAGGATTAAGAGGGAGGAAAGCACTCTTGTTTGCTTTGCAGCAGGTGGAGATAAAACCTTTTCATCTCCCAGCAAAGAGGCGGTTTCTTTTAGCCCTGGGTGAGGAAAATATTCCCCTCAGCTCATTGGTATGCATCAGCTGAGGAGGTGAATCCAGAAAGGGTGTGCATAGCTTTCTGTTTCCATGTATGACTGGCGTGTCTGTGTGTGTTTGTTTGAAAATGGGGGAGCACACACTAGCACTAGACCTGCCTACTTTGGGCAACAGCCTGGGGCCAAAATAGTTCCCTATCCCTGCTCTAATGTCACAACAATCCACTTGAAGCTTCAGCAATCCTGCCGAGGAGGAGCAGAACAATGAGGTAGTGTTCCCTTCAGTAAAGAGCCGAACCCACATTTTCACTCCTATTTCAACATCTGAAAGAAACTCACTCAGAGCCATAAAGACCATCCCATAAGGTGGAGCGTGTCCAATTCAAGTTCTTTGCTTCCCATTTTAGTTTACCTTACTAAATTTGCATACTACTCTCCAATGGCAGCAGTTCTCAAAGTCGTTGACAGCACCAAAATTAAGTCAGATTTATAGGCACAGTTTATTTATTTATTTTAGTTTTTATTTCAAAATATTCATATTCTAATTTCATTTCCTGAAAAACAGGTATCCTAAAGAAATTTCCAGCAGAACACATACAAGAAAACTAGTAGCTAAAAACAATGGAACTATAAAAATTAATAAAAGTCATTAAAACAATTCATTAAACACAAGTAACTGATAATGTATCAATTGGGGGAAAGTCAGGAAAATGCCTGGGTCAACAGACAGGTCTTCATTTGCTTGTGGGAACACTAGGAGCCCACTTCCAGTCCAGTAGACCAGTCCAGAAGGTGGTGCATGTCTAATACAAGTTTTTTTGCTTTCTACAGTAGGGCCCCCATATCTGCTGGGGATTGGTTCCAAGCCCCCCCCCCCCATATTGAAAACCACATATAATATCAAACACTATATATGTATATATAGCATGGCAAAAGGGAAAAAAGAAAGAAAAAATATGTTTGCATGCATTAGGGTGCCAGAGACATGCTATGTATTCTTCACTAACAAGTATTCATAGCATGGTCTCTCACTCCCTCTAGTGGCTAGTTTTGGTAATACACGCAAAAAAAATTTCTAGATTTTTTTCTTTTAATATTTTTTATATTTTCAGACTGTGGATAACTGAAACTGCAAATATGGGGGGTCCTACTGTATTTCAGTTTACCTTACTACATTTACATACTACTTTTCAGTCAAAGCAGTTTTCATTTTTTCAAAACAGAAATCCTAAAGCAACTTACAGTGAACCAAATACAAGAAAACTAGTAGCTAAAAATAATGGAACGATAAAAATAATAAAATCCATTAAAACAATTCATTAAAAAACTGAGTCACTGATAATGTAATAGTTGGGAGGAAGTTAGGAAAATGCCTGGGTCAAGAGACAGGTCTTCATTTGCTAGTGGGAACACAAGGAGCCCACCTAATCTCAGTGTGAACACTATTCCACATTCTGGGTGCCACAACAGAGAAGGCTTTCCTCGGCTCTGCAGCCGTACAAGCCTTTCTCAGTTGTGGCACAGTAAGCTGAGAATGTAAAGACTGGAACAATCTGTATGGGAGAAGGCGCTATATAGGGCATTGTAGGCCAAAAGTCACCCCTTCAACCTGGCCCAGTAATTAACTGGCAACTGGTGCAGATTTCTCAGCACAGGCATTCTATATGCACAGCAGAATTCCACACTATGCAGTCCAGCTCCCACATTCTGCACTTGTTTCCAGACCAAGCCCAAGGGTAGTCCCACATTAGAACAGTTCAATCTTGATTATGTGCTGTCTCATGGAGGATATCCAGAAATACTTGGTGCTGTCAATGGTATCATTCAGTGGTATCATACGGCTTCTCTAAAAGATGACGGCAGTGATAGATGGCACTGAGAGGGACCGGTGCTCATTTTGACAGTTCCTGCGACTGTGCCCCAAATCCAGAAATGCAAGCAGGTGACTTGATCTGTATCACCAAACCCATCTAGCAGTTTTCATCTAAACAAGGTCAATAATGGCTCTTAACTATCCACTGAAGACTAAATCATCCCAAAATAATCTCAGAGGGAACAGGGAAGTGGCAGGTGTGTCATCATCCCTGCTAATCAAAAGTTAGCCTAGTTGTTTGACTCTGTGAGCCGCAACTGTTCTGCTACACCAAAGCAAAGAGGGCAGAGGATCCTTTCAATCCTCTTCCTAATCCTCAATATGTTTTTGGTGTAACTCTGCTTCACAGCAACTAAGTTTGCCCTGTGAAGTAACAAGCACTGTAACACTGGACTTTCTCCACAGAAATTGATAGTAGAAGATTTCCGGGAGCTGCGATCCACAGTTGAGAAATTGGGACTCTTCAGGCCAAACCAACTTTACTTCTTCCTGCTTCTTCTGCACATCCTCATATTGGATGCTGCTGGCTGGTTTGTCCTCTGGCACTTTGGGATATCTCTAAAAACTTTCTCTATCGCCACCGTATTGCTGACACTTGCTCAGGTAATTTTCTTGAAATAATAGTCTATCCGCACATTGAAATGAGCTCAGCTTCCATTATCTGCTTTATGATTTCCAGTTTACTTTAATTCACACTTCTCACATTCTGTGTTCCAATTGTCTGTGTTGTGCAGCATCAGACTTTCCTTTCACATCTGTGCATGTCAGCCACTTGATATCCTTTTGGCTTTAATCAAGTTGTGTCATTAGCAACAGTGCTATTTTTGAGGTAAGAAAAGTTCAACAAGAGTTACCATTGCCTCCTACGTAGTACTAACAAAAGTTAGCTTGCACATCACTGCTCTTGTCTGTGAAAGATCTTCTATCAGTGTCACATTTGCTCCTGCTGCTGCCCAGTAGCTACCCTCCAGAGGTTTCTCTGTTGCCATTACCATTGGAACTATCCATTCTCTTCCACTGATATGGCTATTGCTCCTCAAGAAGGTGAATGCATTTTACTCTGGTGCCTCAGTTTTGACCTTTTTATTCAGTTGGATGATCTGTTGGATGATAGTGTGTGCTCTGGAAATCTGATTATTTCTTGAAAATTCCCTTTGTTTAAGGAAATATGTTAGGCTAGTTGGCTTTATTATTTTGCCTGTTGTATTCCCAAACTGTATTTTCTGTTTTGCTTCCAGTTTTGAGACCTTTACAATTTGGCTTTTCTCTGCTCTCTTAAGAAAAATAGAAAACTTCTCAGAAATTCTATGGGTTACTTATTGTGTCTGGATTGCTGGGGATCATCTCGTACTAAATCCTGCCTAGCTTTTTGGTCATGCTACCAGTTTTCTGGTGTCTGCCTGGAACTTTGGTATGAAAAAAACTGTGCTGATTTTCGGTCTTAATTTCCTGGAGACTCACAAGACAAGTTGGCAAAGGCTCATATTGCTCAGGATGGAGGATGGGGACGGATAGGGTGGCAGTCTACGTTGTACATTGTAACATTGGTTTCGCCTTGGTGGAAGTTAACCTGCTTTTGCTGTTCCTGTCAGTGATGCCCAGTCTGGGTGCTGATTTGACCCAGGTGGTGATTGCTCTTGGGAAAACAGGAGCAAGGTAGCTTTGGGATCTGCTCTGTTGCGCTCTGTAGATCAGATCAGGCAGAGGCACCCCACAATCCTTCACACAGTGGTAGCCTGAGAGCTGTGGTTCAAAAAAGGTAAATTAGCTCCTCTCTAGGATGTCACCAAATTCTAAGGAAGTCAGATAGCTGAATTTGAGGGAAGCTCCAGAGGTTGCGAAGAAACAACAAGGACTGCCACCACCCATCTTGGAACATTTTCCAAGGCAGTTGGCCCTGGTGATTGTATTAAAAACCTTCCCCTCCTCAATTAACGTTTGTTTTGATTCAGGTTGGCAGTTCTTGTGTTCTTGCGTATTTTGAACATACTCAAATCTAAGTATCCAACGATCTTAGGACTGACAAAAAAGTGTGGATGGGCATGATCCTGGCTTTGTGTTTGCTTGCTTGCATGTTGGGGCAGATAAACAGTAGAACAAGACCCTTCTTTTCTGAGTCATCCCCCCCTTTTTTTTCTTTTAGTCTCAGGCAGGATGGCTCCAGCATGACTTGGGTCACCTTTCGGTCTTCAACAACCCAAAATGGAACCACATTCTTCATGAGTTTGTCATGTGCCATCTTAAGGTAACTGTGTTACTGTGGATTTCTACTATAGCACTAGTACTAGTTCTCCTTCTTTGGAGTCTTGTGTCTTACCAGCCACTTTATCAAAGGATCTGTGTCCCACCATGATCAAAGACAAAAAGTCCACTTCTTCTGAGAAAGGCATTTTGATGTTTCCAGCATTCTCTGAATTTTGTTGATTAAAACTAACCTGCTCCATTGTGACTTACTAAACTAGGACCATGTGAATAATGAAACTTATGGAGGAGGTGACTCACCCAATCCCCACTGATTCAATGGGTCTACTCTAGTGTAACTTACTAGAGTAAGCAACAGGATTTCAGCCATTATTTTTGTCATTTACAGTATGTTGGATGGCAGGGGAAGGGGGGGGTAGGAGAAAAAGTGGTTATCCAAAGTTACTATTAGTATGTCCAAATTTCTCACATGTTTTATCCATGGCAGAGGGATCAATGGGAAATGGCATATCACTCCTGCAGAAGATCATGGGGTTTGGAGGAAGACAACTGCTTGGGCATTGTTATGAAAACAATGTGCCAGAACATGCTGAGAACCACTGTTCTACAGAACTTGCCAGCAGGGGTGTAGCATATTGTCTGGTATTTGAAAAGAGTCCAGTAAACACACAGTGTTTCTTCCTTCCTTTCTAAAAGCAATTAGTTTCCTCTTGAGTAGCTGGCCCTACTCCAGGTCATACTATTTGTCTGTCTAGTGCCCTTAGCAGGCAAAAGGTGTGATCCAGTGCTGATCTGTTGCCCCTTCCCACATTAGAGAGTGCTGCAGCCCTATTTCTCTGCTTTTGTCCTCCTCTGCAGGGGCTTTCAGCCAACTGGTGGACTTTGCACCATTCCCAACATCATGCGAAACCCAACTGTTTCCCAAAAGATCCAGATCTTCATTTGCATCCCATGTTATTTTCCTTAGGGAAACCTCTCTCTTTAGAGGTAAGGTGCAATGTTAATTCTAGTGGCTGAGATGAGTTTTCTTGGACCTGTTGTTAAAGGAGATCCACGGCAGGGTTCAAGGCCAGACTCTGCTTCAGCGACCTTGGTTGAACATCTCTGACAAAACTAGTGTGATCCTTCTGGACCACTTATCAGGGTCTGATGCCCTTGATCAGCCTGAGCTTTCTGTATGACCTGGGATAATTGACAGTGAATCTGCTTGCATATCTAACGGCTCAGATAGCAGAGGACAGAAGGTGCCGGCTGCTAGTGTTTGTTACAGGCACCAGTTTTGGAGATGCAAAAAGGTTCTATCTTGACTTGGGGGCCCTTTACTGTCTTTGTGCAACTACTGGTGGCAACTAATCTGACAATCCCTGCTCTATGTTTTAATTCCTCTCTCCAATCAAATCCTGGGGGATCAGTTCAGTACCTGAGTACATGCATAAACATGATAAGGGGCTGGATGAAGCTCCCCAGTTTCAAGCTTACTGCAGAGAAGACGGAGCTTATGGATCTGGACTAGTCTAGGAGTGGAAGGTCATCAGTTCTATCAGCCCAGATAAGATTATGTTCCCACTAAAGAGAAGGAGGCTTGCTAAGCAACCCTCTTGCAAGCTGCACTGCTCTTGGGTTCACCAGTTGCTCCAGGTGTCAGCTTTCAGTCACCTGGCAGTCTGTGGAGCCACCTTCATCTCTTAGACAAACTGTTAAACTCTGACACTGACTACTGCAACACACACTATCTTTGGGGCTAACCCTGGAGATCATGATCTGTAAGCTCCAGGCCATGTGCCTTAGAAGGAGGTAGTTTTGATGATTGCTCTACATGGGAAAGCCTGTGCAAGTTCTACAAAAAGCACTAGCTAGTCCAAGATTGATTGGTATCCCACCACTCTCCCTTGTAGGACCGAAGGCAGCTTACAGTATACTTTCAGAAAGTAAGTTCAGGTTAAAATAAACAATAATAAATTACAGCATCAACACAGTGGCATAACGTACACCAGCGGGAAAGAAATGTCCCCTGCAGCATCAGATTGACACTGCCTAGACACCCCCCCCCCCCCGCTATGACTCCCTATGGGATTCCTCACTCAGTGGGAGTTGGACAACTTTGCAGGCCCCCCAACCCCCGAACCTGCTTGGATTCCTGGCCGCATACAAAACTACCAGATAAGATTATGTTTCCACTGAAGAGAGGCTGTGATTCCTCATGCCATGGCACAGTTTGGAATGGCAGGAGGAATTGCAGCCAGGGTTGTGAGTAGAATTGACCTACCACTGCACATGATGTCATTTCCCCTGCATCCGTGTAAGTTACACAAGAGAATTTTGTACCTTATTAAATTAAAAGAATTATACAATTAATGCTGCTCATTTATTTATTTAAAACATTTGTACCCTGCCTTATTCCTTAAGAAACAACAGCATCAGTACAACAACGATACCTGCCCATCTGATTAGGGACCAAAGGCCTGTCTGAATAAAAATGTCTTCATCTCCTAGTGGCAGGACAGTGAGGTGGAGGTGGCTGGGGAGACTAGCTTTCCTCAGAAGGATATTCCATAGTCTGGGAGCATCCACTGAGAAAGCTCTCCCTCTCTCCCTCTCTCCCTCTCTCTCAATCTCAATCCCCCCCCTTTGTGGAGATGTGCATCTTCTACCAACACAGGTATGTTTGTTCATATTTCTGCTTCTTGTTCAGGTGTGGCTCCTTCCCTCCCTCCCTCCCTTTAGTACTAAAGAACTGCCTCTGACCCATCTCCTGCTTTTTGTGCCATTTTGTGGTCAAGAGTTGCTGAAGTCTGGCTTTTTATTATGATTTAGATGTATAATCATGTCTAATTTTGTCAGTGTTATGGGCTTTATAAATTGTATGTTTTGTAACAGAAAATGTGACACGTATATTTTAACTAAATAAGCAGGGGCTTTGAAAAGTCAGATAGGTTAACAAGTATTGCCGACATAAGGCATGATACATGAGAGATATTACTGGGTGTAACATCCCATGAATTCCATTAATCATTCTGGTGGGATACCTAGAATCACCACGATAAGTCAACACAGAGAGATGGTTGAGTTCCATTCACAAAACACTGGGCAAACTACTTCCCCATTCTCATTTGGATTAATTAAAAGCACTACACGTTCCCGTTTGGACTAAGCCTTGCTGTTAATGAGAATGCACAAACTGAGCTTACTCTGGATATCTCTGGGATGGAAAAAGCAGTTCTGTTGATCTCCGAGAACTCTCCCATCTAAAACTCCTCCTGCCAGTCGATATGGGGTTTAGATATGGGCCTGTCCTCCTCATCACTTAATTGACCTCATGTTTTGAATCTAGTGCCCATTCCATTTGCATCTTTTGCATCTACCCATTTATGTAAAGTGCCAGTGAGGGAAATTCACTCATGACAGGATGGCTGTGTCCAGGCTTTCCTTCCTTTTGCCTTGTCAAAAGCATCCATGGCTTTGGGCAAATGGGCAAAGGATATGTCTCTACTCATGTTTCTGTCCAAGGAGAACTCCTTAGCAAAGGACTGATGGTTTGTTTCCCCTCTTCTTCTTGGCCCTCTCTCTCTTTTACAGCTGGGTATGCAGAAAAAGAAATACATGCCTTACAATCATCAGCACAAGTACTTCTTCATCAGTGAGTTCTTTGCTTTTCTCACATACGCCTTCGGCCCACAAACATTCTCTCCTGCTAAACCACCGGGCAACCTTCTCTCATCTTAAAAACTTTCAGCTTCTCAAAAGATCCTGTCTCACCCTTAGCCCCCATTTTATTTAAATTTTGAAAAGATATATGATTTTTTTTTTAAGAAAGAAAGGGAAAAAAGGGAGAAAAAGAGAGAGAAAAGGGACCCACAGTTTTGCTGTCTCATGTCTGGCACAGAGTGCTGAAGGCTTATTTATTAAAAAGCTATTAATAATAATTATGTGCCATCAAGTCAGTTCTGATTTATGGCACCCCATGGTAGGGTTTCCTAGGCAGGAAGTGATCAGAAGTGGCCTACCCTTTCCTTCTTCTGGTGATCCTCTGAGCCTGTGCAGCTTGCCCAAGGCTACAAAGGCTGGCTCTTCTCCCAGAGGGCATTGTGGGAAACCAAACTCTGACCCCCTCCAACTCACTGAGCTGCCCAACCAACTAAATAGATATTAGCAGTAGAAAGGGGGGGGGCAGAAGAAACAGCAGCAGAAAGAAGAGGCCTTCCACAGTTCATACCTTGAGTATACGGAGTGTACTTGCTTTCATATCATCGTGCACCCCTGTGTAATTCACTTAGTAGCATCTACCACCTAATACAGTTTGGCTATCTGGAGGTGTAAGACAGAGTGATTCTGCTAAAGCTAAGCAGGTCCAAGGCTGGTTCATATCTGGACGGACATCTACCAGGCCCCCTGTGTATCCCAAAGTGAGTTCTGTGGAAGAAAGATGGGATATAAATGTAATATAAACATCAGTCCAAGAAGCAGAAAGCCATACAGAACAGGAGAAAATGCAGATGGAGCAAGGTCAGAATGCAAAATTCCACTAAACTGTTCAACATGCCATATGGTGAAATTATATGTGAAGAAATTGATGATAAATGTGCAGGAAGTCAAAGTATATGAGGAGAGAAACAATTAACTCAAAGGTCCTTGTTTCATTTCAGGTTTTTGTAGCTTTGAATATAAGGGATATACTCAGGTTTTTCTTCTTTCTCAAACTGATCACTTTGTCTTTGAAAAATAATAATCAATAGCTCTGTCCCCCTTTTTTCCTTCTACAGCGATGCCACCAATTGTAAAACCTATATTTCAGATTTACTCATTGTACTTCATATTCAAGCGCAAACTATGGCGGGTAAGTGTGCTATAATTACAGATGACCCTTTCCAGACATTAAAATGCTGAATTTTCTTTCCTAACATGGAGTTTGTTATAGTTAGGATTTCATCTGCAATGATGTGAAAATGTTGTTCCAACTTCCGTTAGCGGTAATAATGGCACAAGCCCGCTTTGGTGCAAAGATGGTGGGAAGAGCAAGAGGCGCCCCCTTGTGGAGTGCTTTGCTGCTGAGGGCTGTGACTCATGCCGCTCGATGGAAGGGAACAGTGGAAGCGGAAAGGGAGGAAAGCGTCGGGATTTCTCTTTGTGTGCCAGGACCTGGGCTGGGGAACATATAGTCCTCCACAGGTTGTTGGGCTGCAACTTCCACCACCCTTTCCCATTGGTTATGGCTGCTTGGGCTGATGGGACTTGGAATCCCATAACATCGATTGGAGTCCACAGGTCTCCCTTTCTGAGGACGCAGAGATCGAGGGTGTGTCCATCTGGTCCTGGAAAGTGTGATCCTATAATCATTCTTTTCCCCTTTGTTGAATCCTCTTCTACATCCAGTCCACATAATATAGGGTACATATACACTCAGCCATGGAAACTGACTGGGGGAATGGAACTGGAAAAAAAAATACTCCTTAAATATCTCACTTCCCTTGAAAGCCCTGATAGGGTCACTATAAGTCGATTTCGACGTGACAGCATGTAACAACAACATACGGTTTCATGGCTGTAAAACTTGTGACACACACCAAGCCAAACACAAACCACCCATCTTCTCTTACATTCTGTGAGATGCTTGGCAATCACCCAAGGACAGGCTGTGGGTCCGAGCCAGCAGGCCATCCGTTAGTCAAGTCATGGATTGACTCGGTCAAGGAACTTAGTCAAGCCACTGGCTAGCTATGACAGAGGGCTGGAGTGCTGTGTTCACATTGCTGGCTCAGCTTCTCAAAAATAAACTAGGTGGAACCCTTGCCACAGAATTTTGTCCATATCACCGACTGGGCAGGTGAAATTGACAGGACTCTGTATTTTAAATTGAAAAAGGGAATGGTTTGTAAATTGTGGGCATGGACATGGTGCTGCAGACGGAGCTTTGAATGAGTGGGTTGCCCTAGTTTGTGTGTGTGTGTGTGTGTGTGTGTGTGTGTGTGTGTATTTTCAGTTCATATTGACCAAAAGATTTGAAAAAGCTAAAATCAGCCCTTCTCCATAAGCACACACCACTAGCAAGTTTATGATGATGAAGGCTTGTGGTCCCTCACAGTTTCATTAGGGAGATGTACTTCTACATGTAGGACTGCTTGGAAGAAGAGTTCATTGTGCCTGATCCTTGGTTTGAGATGTGCATTTACATGTGGCCAAGGGGAAAGATGATACTGTGACTGATGCATTCCTTCTCTCTCTCTCTCTCTCTCTCTCTTTCATAGGAAATGGCATGGAGCATGGCTTACTTTGTCCGTTTCTTTACTGCCTTTGTGCCCATAATGGGACTGAAGGGCGCTATGGGATATATTCTCCTGCTCAAGTACAACTCCTTTTGGTTCCTATTGTTCTCTCATTAGCATCAAATGATTCTTCTCTTGCCTGATCCTCACGTTATGCCTTTCCTAACCCCATCAGATTGCTTCTAGGAAATCTACCTCCATTTCCCCCCCCCCCACTGTACACACACGCATCCTCTGATAAGTGCAACATCAAGTGTCCTTTTATCTATGTGAATGAACCCTCTTAGCACATCTAATACTACAGACATACCTTCCACACCATCTGATGTAACTCCAGATGCATCAAGGAATGTGGGATGGAGCCTGTGCAGCTGTTCCCCTGCAAGCCATTAAGCAAAATCAGCAGGCACTTGAATGTGCATGCCCTCAGTCATAATTGACTTGTTTGAAATCCTACGTTTTTGCTTTCTGTTTACTGTCTTCATGTTTGTATCAAAGGACCTGAGTAGATTCTTCAGAGTTTTGAAAAAGAAAAGCAGTGGGTTCTTTCTGGACTAGTTTAGTTGCATTCTAGTCCCATGGAAGAAATTTAATGTTGCTTAACTCATCCCATTGATTTGAATGGGACCAAAATATGACTTCGTCCAGATCTAACTCAAAGGCTAAAATCTTGTTATTTAGTGTAAATCAAATAGAAACTTTCAGCCCATTGCTCCCTGGTAAACAAACAGTAGTGCCTACTAAAATTCTCAAGACACACCCATGCAAGCACCAAGTCAGCATGTGTGTACATCACGAGAATAGTGTAGATGTTGTGAGAAACAATGGGTTGTTATTAAAGAAATGAGTGTGCCTCAACGGAAGCATCAAGCCAGTATACGCATACACCCGAATAATCGCAGCAAGGGCAGTTTATTTAGCTGGAGAGGAAAAGACTGAAAGCTGCAATTTAACTTACACTAATCAATGGGATTTTGGCCAATGTGCCTTCCTCCACCACCCCCAAGATTGGCAGCTACTGTTTATTTAGACAAGAAAGGCATCAAGAGGTTGTACCTGACTCGCATTCCAAGCCTAGCAGATAAAGAGAATCACTACATCAGATGTTGATTCCATATCTAAATGCATATACTGTTCCAAAGAAAATATTATTTGTTCTGATAAGAGCTTGCCACAAATAGCAATGTGGTCTATAGGACTATTGCATTAATTTCCCATGCAAGCACAGTGATGCTCATGGTGTTGCAATAAAAACATTTACCCTATATGCAACAAGAAATGTTTGATGTTCAAGCTGCATTCCAAAAAGGATGAGGCACTAGAGATCATATTGTGAATATACGTCAGACAAGTGTGTATTTAGTCTTCCTATCTGTTCAGTTTGTATGCAGAACACTTTGTTTGTTTGTTTGTTTAATGTGCCGCCTTTCTCCGCATAGGGGACCCAAGGCAACTTACAATAGCTAAAATGATACAATAATAAGTTTAAAATGCTTTACAAACCTAAAATATCTAAATTTCAAAAAATACAGCACTCCCAAGACACTTATCACTTAAAAACCTGCCTGTAAAGAAAGGTCTTTGCCTAACGATGGAAGAACAAGAGTGAGGGGGACACCAAACTGGCTTCTTGGGGCAGTGCATTCCATCTTACTGGCAGAAAGCATCAATGACTTGAAACAACTCCTGGTGAAAATGAAAGAGGAAAGTGCCAAAGCAGGACTGCAGTTGAACATCATCAAGAAAAAAATCCTGACTACGAAAGCCTTCCACAACTTCAACGTTGATGATGAAATTGTCAAAGATTTTGTGTATCTTGATTTTATCATTAAGCCAAATGGAGACTGCAGCCAAGGAGAAGAAGACGGGTACTTGGAAGGGCAACAATAAAGGAACTAGAAAGAGAATCACATGTAAAGACATGACACAGGAGAGCTTTGCAGATACTCTGGACTGCCAGAAACACAAATGGGCCCAAACTGAAATAAAGCCTGAACTATCTCTGGAGGCAAAAAATGACAAAACTGAGGCTGTCCTGCTTTGGGCACATCATGAGGATGGAAAAGACAATAAGTTAAAGGCAGCAGGAAAAGCAGAAGCCCAAATACGAGATGGATTGATTTTGTACAGGAAGCCATAGCCTTAAGTTTGCAAGAGCTGAGCAGGGCTGTTGAGGACAGGACATTCTGGAGGTCACTTGTTCATAGGGTTGCCATAAGTCAGAGGCAACTTGATGGCAAGTAACAACAGCAACAAATCGACTGGCTCTGATTTTCAGTTGGGCACTTGGGAGACAGTGCAGCTTTGTTTGCATGTTTGATGTCTCAGTCATATAGCGCTGAAATATTTGTGTGCCAGGGAAAATATATTCTTGATGTAAATGGAGAAAATATGTGCTTGTCTTAAAATAGGCTCTGACTCTTGTGTTTTTCAGCATTCTGAAAAGTATCTTGTTCACATGGATCTCACAAATGAACCATATTCCTATGCACATTGATTATGATAGAAACTTGGACTGGTTCTCTACCCAGGTAAAAACAGTTTGCTTATGTTTTTTTTAAATTTATCCCATCGTCCTTCAATATGATGAATATCTGAGATTAAAATCCATGCCAGAAGCTTTACTAGATGACTATAGGTGTGAGGTTGTTCTCTCACGTACAAGTACGTGACTATGGTAACATTAAAGTGAAACAGGCATGCTATTGCATTATTTACTGTCAGTTATCTTTATCTGCAGTTTATTATGTCACTGCCTTTGCTAGCTTTAGTAACATTGCCCTGGGAAAGATTTTGAAGTATGGCATAGAAATCAAGTACGTAGATTTCAAACTAGGAGCATTAACTAAACGAGATACTTGACAAAAGCTGACATATTATTCTCCAGGATTCTATTTTTGTCCAGAATCAGGGTGCCCTTTATTTAGGAAGAGATTTTTTTTTATTCCAAACATTTCTCCTTATTTAGTCTGGAATAAGGAGGGAATTTGCAATTTGAGGGGGAAACAGACATCATACACATAGAAAGCTAAATAACTCTTCAGAATTCTGTTTTGCTGATCTGAATTTTAAAATTTTTATGACATTGCTTTCCCAATTTTCTTGGAGAAAGAAATTTTCTTGAATTCTAATACTATCAATGTAATTGTTGTACCCATACCACTACTGGCCCAGTACCTCGGAGAGCTCCATGTGAACTGCTTGCTCTGACACTGTGGGGAGCTCAACCTGAAGCTTTTATTCCCCGCCTAAACCATAGGTTCCCAAACCTGGTATGTGTGTGACCCCAAGGGGATTGTGAGGTCACCAAAAAGTTACTCTGTGCCAGAAACTGGAGAATGATTGACTAGCACATCTCCAGAAAGGAGATGGAGGGAGAATTCAAAGTGGGAGAAGGTGAGAGGATGAAAGTGAGACCCTATGGGACGGAGATGGAATAGGGAGGGGAAGCCAACGGTGAAATAGAGTGAAAGGGGGAAAGATGCTCTTTTCGGAGAAAGAGTGGACCATAGTATCCTGTTTCACAGAGATACTATATAAGAGGATAGGACTGGGGAAAGCATGGGAGGGAGCCGGAGTGATTATTATCGCTGAAGGAAAAGAGTGAGGGATGCTCTGCCCAGAGTGAGGGAAGGAGAGAAGGGTGGGGGAGATGCAGGGCTGAAATTGGGTAAGGGAGGGGAAGGAAGAGAGGGAAAGGGGAAATTAAGTGTCAAGGGAAAATCTGCGGAAAGATCTCTCGGATGGGGGTGGGGCAAACAGAGAGCTGTGTGTAAGTGAAGAGAGATGTAGAGGTTGCCAGGGAAGGAAAGGCCCCCCTCAATTTGGCATGCAAGGAGGCTGTGAAGCCAGGAGAGGAGCAGGCAAAGAGCTGGTCAGCTCTGGTCAGGCCACAGCTCTCACTTTCCAAGAGGAGAGCTGCAGCCTGACAGGAGCAAATAGCAATAGGGCAGTGGGGAATGAAGAAAGGGAGGGCAGGAGAGAGAGAGAGAAGGAGGGATGAGGGCTGCTGCTACTCTTGCTGCCATTTCTTGGCCTTTCCTGGCTCTTCGTGTGAGAAGGGAGCTGGTGGTGTTAACCGGGATCTTACTTCATTTTTCTCCTAGTCTCTCTTCCCTCCTTCCCCTCTCCTGTGAGCCCACCCCTTCTGTTTCCTAACGATGCTTGGTGGGGGTGTTGGGTTCGAGGGACAGGTGGCAGAGAGGAGGACGCCAAGCAGGTGGGCGGGTCGTGAGGGCAAGGGGAAGGAGGGAGGGAAGGAGGCCGGGTGAGAAAGAATGGAGGAGTGGGCCAGGGAGGACCTGCACGTGCAAGAGAATGAGAGAGAGTACATGGGAGTGTGGGAGAAAAGGCAAGCGTAAGCAAGTGTAAAGACCAAGGAAGGATGGTGGCCTGGGCCCAGCTCTGACTTAAGGCATAGGGGCAGGCCAGACCATTGTAGGCACACAGCACAGACTCCCTGGGCTTGGCAATTCAGGCACAGGCAAGAAGGGAGGGGGGGGGGAAAAGGGGAAGAACAGGGGAGGGGTTTTATTAATGGAAGGAAAAAGCACAAACGAAACACAGTTGGGGAAGGGGAGGCACCATCAGTGGGGGCGTTGTGAGCTCACCACCCATGACTCCTCCTCTGCCTCCCCCCCTCCACAGCTCCATGCAATGCACAGAGCCACCACGAAGGATGGGAAGCTGCCTCAAAGAGAGTGGAACTGGGAGTTTCCTTTTAGGCAGGAAAGTGGGGAAAGCAGGGGTATCTTTCCCCCCTTTTCCTTCTGCTTCTGTCCCCCAAGCTGGGTCTACTTCCTGGGATCTCTCTGGGAAGAGATTCGCTCTCCTTCATGGCCTGCCTCAAACCTCCAGCCAGAACAAAAGGCAGGCATCCTCTGATGGGACAATGTAATGTCTGGCAGGAAGAACTGAGAGGCAGCATTGCACTGAAGTTGTTTTGCCACAACTCATTAGTTTGGACCTCTCTGCTCATGTGGTTTTAGCTGAAATATATACTTTTGATAAGAAAGTAAAACAGTGATGGCAGAGGCTGGTTGGGTTTGTCTGTTGCAGCAAAAACAAGGGGTCCCACAGCATTCTTGCTTGGCATAAGACTTTGTGGACTCTTGTCGTCACATGCCAGCATGTCACTTTGGACATGTGACAAACTTTTGAATGAGTGGTATTTGGGGGTGAGTGTGTAGGAGTCACAAAGGAGCTGGACATTTGGGGGGTAAGCCGGCACAGGACTTATAGTTTCTTCTATTTTCTTTTAATAATACATTGGAGCATGTTTTCTTTACTCCATTAAAAATGCCTTTTTATGCAAATGTGGTGGGGGGTTGCAGGTTATTATAAAAGGGAGCCATGACTTGAAAAAGGTTGGGGAACACTGTTCTCGGCCAGGACTATTGCTCCCAGTGTCCACCCCCTTCCACCAGGTGGGAAGCCTTAAAGGAGAAATCTTTGGCTTGAAGTCTAACGTCCCATCGTCTCTCCAGGAGTTCACACAGGCCACAGTTGCTCCAAGGAGCTCTTAGACCAGGATGTGCTAGAGCTAGCTTTAGGCGATGCCAGTGCTGGTCTGTTCTCATGGCTCTCAGGTATGGAGGCCCCAGTCTCAGGTCCCTCAGGCCTGGCAGGTTCAGGGATCTTAGTGGCTCCTGTGGTGCTGGGGTCAGGGGTTGCCTCTGCTGACAACACTGGCCCCTCAGACGGTGAGGCTCTCTCCAAGTCACTATAGACGGCTCGGTCATGATGGCCGTATACTTTTATAAAATTTTAAAATGTCACATAGTTTTAAAGGGGCAATGGGTAATACTGCAGCAAAGATACATCCAAAATCGTAATTAGAAAATTTCATTTAAATTGCTTGATGGAACATCTATGGATCCTCACTCAGTCTATCTCTCTCTCTCTTTTCCTCTTCCCCCGCCCCCCAGCTTCAGGCAACATGCAATGTGAAGCAATCTTTTTTCAACGACTGGATAACAGGACACCTCAATTTTCAAATTGAACACCAGTAAGTACATATTTAGGGTACTGGAGAAGTTTCCTGGAACCACTGCTGAGAACCTGACATCACAGGGCCTGTGAGAAGAAAAAGGGAAGTAAACTGTCACCTTCTTTCTCCCCCCCCCCCCCCTTTGTTGTCTATTAGCCTGTTCCCTACAATGCCTCGACACAACTTCTGGAAGGTGGCCCCCTTGGTCAAGGCAATGTGTGCCAAACATGGGATGGACTACCAGACCAAATCCCTGCTCACTGGCTTTGCAGATATTGTGCGGTGAGTATCCGTGGGAAGCCGTATCAAGGTATAAAGAGGAAAGGGCATGCAGGTCAAGACCTCCGTGATGTGGGGAGGCACACGGATGATATAAAAAAATGCTGCTTTATGGAACAACAGATGAGCTTCACCATTCCTAAAGATAGAGGGAGGTAAGTGAAGGAACCCTTTCCTTGAGCCCATGTTTGTGATTGCATAAATGGAGTCTGATCTAATCTGGATGACGCGGGTAGAGATTGACAAGACCTAACTTTTTTATATTTTTACTTGAAACACCCAACCTGAAGAAGAGTTCTAACATGTAATTCAAAAGCATATGTAAGCACTTTTCCTGTTTCCCCGATCAAAAGTATTAATTGATTGAGCTTATTCTGAACCAAAATGACTTTGTTTTGTTTTATTGGATTTATACATAATTCATGAACTCTATTTGATTAAGTGAGTCACAGAATTTGCTTGTCTCCTGGGTTCATAGGAAACAAGAAGAAAGAACGTTCTTTTTAAAAAAATGTAATTGACTACGAATAAACATTTAACACAAAAAGAAAAAATCACAACCAACAAAATATATAACAAAAGCAATACATAACATAGCCAATGTTACCATAAATAATCAAACCATAATTAATTTCTTTTTTTTAATAGCAGTAAGATTAATGATACCAAAGAATTTGAAAGTAAAGTATGATTTTCAGTTATCTGAATGGTGCAGTGAGGTTTGGAATGTAGCTTTTAATGATAAATTGACATGCTATATTAAAATTAAAAAGTGTTGTTAAATAATAATTTCAATAAGATGTGGATATTTTATAGAATAAATAAAGAATTAATAAAAGGGAAAGGACATTCATCATCACAAGAAACATTGCAATTTTGGAAAGAACATTCTTTTTACACCAGTCTCTTGCGATCTCTGAAATGTACTGTATATATGATACAGTGAGCGCCATCTAGTGTTACGTTAAAGAATATAGAAAAGATACACAACCGTATGGCTCATGAATAAAAGCAAAAATGAGGTTTGGGTTATACCAGCTCATAACAAAAGGGCAAGTTCTCAAGTCCTCTTCATCAGGCTGAGCACTGCACAATCTGAGGTGGGTATGGAAGTAGAAAATCCCAAAATCATCTTGGCTGAATGTTAAAGCCAGGTAAAGATGGAGACTGCAGACTTTAAGAGTGGGTTTCCTCAGGATGGAAGATGATGGGAATTGCAGATGCAACAACATCTGTTCCATGTAATAGCCTTCCAAGCTCTGTGAGATCCTTTATAATAGACATTCCAAATAATAGATTTGAGATCTTTTATATGCAAAGCATGTGCTCTGCCAATAAATTATGGCTTCTCTCTCATCTAATGTGAAAGGCATCGGGTAACACAGAGAAAGGCAAACCTTCCACCCTGACCCCCATTCACTTTGGTTGCTGAGAAACAGTGCTCTTCTATCAGAGTCCCATTGGCCAACAAGGAATTTAGACCTAACAGAACATGCACAGGAGTGGAATTCCTGGGAGAAGCAGCATTGGGTGGCCATGGAGAAAGACAAGGTAGATGCTTTTTGGTTGTTGTAGTTTTTTTGGGCTGTTTGGCCGTGTTCTGGAGGTTTTTCTTCCTAACGTTTCGCCAGTCTCTGTGGCTGGCATCTTCAGAGGACAGGAGTTAGAACTCTGTGTTCTGGTGTAGTGTGTAGGATAGTTGAGTATTTGTAGCTGTGGGATCAGCTTTTGTCCTTTTCAGGAGATTGGGTGATTAGATACTTTTTTTCTTAGCTTTTTTTCTTATTCCATAAGTGAGAATTGATTTGATGGTCCATGTTTATTTATTATTATTTCTTCCTATGTCAAATGGGTGTTCTTTCAGTTTCTAAAATTTCACTGCTATTTCCTAGCAATGAGCCATGGCAATTATTTTCTCTTTGCAGTTCCCTGAAGGATACAGGAGAGATCTGGCTCAGTGCATATAATCATGGATAAGAAGAATATGCTCCACCTACCCACCCCCGCTGTCACGGTTGGAAGTGTCTGGGTGCAACTCAGCTTACACTCAAGAAGATTCGTGTCTTTGCATGGGGAGGAATAAAAAAGGATGACCTCCTCAGGTTTCCTAGACTGCTCTTAGCAGGGATGACCTTCCTTCAACCTTAGGTTGCTGTTCTTAGGATTGCTGATGTCACTTCCTTCCTTCTCATCTTGTTCCTCCAAGTGGGAGACCTCTTGTCTATTATTGTCTAGAGGTGAAAGGGACAGCCATGACTTCTGACATCACCAGCTTAGGGCCTGTCTAGACATATAGATCGATATATGGATCATTGCTGGTATGGTTTGGTTCAAACCTAATGACAGTGTCCATACATGTTTCTACTTAAATCAACCTATCCTGCCCCTCCAAGCCCTGTCCCATTCCTTTCTGGCACAGTGAAAGGGCATGCTTTGTGTGTGTGTGTGTTGTATGTGTGTGTGTGTGTGTGTGTGTGTGGGTTTTTTTGGTACAATTCAGCAAGATCCTAATTAGCTCATTGTGTAGCCTGTGCAGACAGTTAGCTCACACCCAAATGGAGCTCTGGGTGGTGTTACCTGAGGTGACAACCCTGTGACATATTAGGTAGGCTTTGATATTAAAAGGAAGGATGGAGAAAACCCCTCCTCTATTTTCATCTTTCTTTTAAAAAAATATTTCCCTGACACGGGGAAATTCTAATACTATGCTAGGTAGATGCATTGCTCTCATCACTTACTTTAATTAACAAAAACAAAAGGAAAGCCACTGCAACCCACTGAATGATTTCTGTGAGAAAAGGTGAGGAAGGGAGCTATGTCAACTCCAAGGGCTACACCCCACTAGGCAGCACAACCCCTGCAGACCACGGCCTGAGAAGAAAGGTGGGGAAAGAGAGAGTTCCCTCCTTTCCGTCTCCCCAACCTTCACCCCAACGTTTTCCCCTTGTTGCCAGTACCACTGCCACGAGCTTGCCCTGCCATCCTCTGCTGATGCCTCCTTACTCACAAATAAACTGGGTAAAGTTACATACAAACAAACCAGTGATCCAAAGATTTGTGTGGACCCTCCTCACAGGAGAATAAACATCTCCAGTGTGAACAGAAGGATGATCAAGTGAGAGAGAAAATAGATCGCACTAAAGATAAGAACTTTTTATGTGCAAACCAGACCGTTCCAGATTCCCCTGTCTGGACAGGCCTATGGTTAGCGAGAAGTATGATTTCTATCACCTTTCCTGTCCCAAGTGGATTCCTCTAATAAACACAAGCTCTCTTATTCTCATAGAAAGAAATGTGGGCAAAGGGGAAAGTGTGCTCCAGTAATCACAAAGGACTTAATCCAGAGTTAACATTGCTTCTGTAACTCACATGCTCTCCAGCAGTCCTCATTCCAATATCATGTACAGAATGGAAGGGTACAGAAACACAGGACTGAGATGAACTGCCTGGACTAGCTTTTTTAGACTGTGACAAATGTTGTTCACTGCAGCGAACAGAATGCTGAAACAGGGAAGCTTCTGTTCTGATCCATTATGGGTGTTCTTGTGTTCTTATTAAGATCTCTGTGAATTTAAGCATTAAACACTATTTTTTTCTGTTTATTTACCCTCCTGGGGCTTTCATGTAGCATTAATACAGGTGTGGCAAGACTTCTCAGGACTGCTCTTTAAATTGATATAGGGACTTTGAGCCACGGGATCTGCATGAAGGATGGAACTTTAATTTCAAAACGAAAGGGAAATCACACAAAAGTGGCACTCACTCTTTGTTGTCGTTGTCAGGTTCTTTCATTGACCTAAAAAAAAAAAAAAAAGCCCTGTTAAAACCAAATTATTGATTTCAATAAAAGAGGATGACACAAAAATTTCAGGGTTTCAGTTTGTTCGTTCTCCACCTTTTTAAACATTGGTGCCCGTCAAATCACCATTTTTCATCAAGCAAAGGCTGCTAATAGTGGCCAGTCACAATGTCCAGGACGAACAGGAATTTTGAAGCTGTAAAAGGGCCTGGAGGGTTTGGAATCCAGTGTAAGTGCTTTCTTTGTTTCACTCTACTCATTTCTGGTGGGTATGCAAGCTGCTTCTTGGCATCCTCCATCTTCTGCTGCATTCTTGCCTGATTGAACCTCGGGATCCTTTCCTGTGTTCCTTGATTTGGATTGGGGGTGGGCATTTCTTTGGGGATTATTTTTGCTGCCTGGCTGCAAGTGATGAGAAGATTCCTCTGTTCTGGTTGTTTCAACATGGGGAAGGGGAACTCTGATTTTTGTTTGTTTGCCATTTATTTGATTGTATGTTTTAGTTTGCTAATACTGTATTTTGCTATGCTTCTGTTTGTTGGAGGAGTGACTTTCCTGCTTGATTGATATTTTTAAAAATGTTATTTATTTGATTAATTTACTTTTCATTTTTCTGGTAAAGGTTTATATTTTGGCGGGGATATTTTAGGACTGTTTTTATTTGGTGATTATTGTTGTTTGGTGTACTGTGGCCTGATTTTGGAGTAGTTTGATTCTCTGTTGCCTTGCCTCTGCTTTTTGGGGGGGTCATTTTTACAGGCTCATGGAGCTTTTTTGGACTACTAGTGCCAGAAAAATAAGTGGGGAGAGAGAAATGCCTCAAAAGAGGCAGTCCCTGGTATAGTATACAGAAGGAACTGTGCTTGAAAACAAATAAACAAACAAAAAGATAGAAGACTGGAATGTTTTTTTAAAAGGCTCAGTGGCATATTAGGTGCCATCAGATACACCTCTCTCCATCTTAAGATGAAGATTTCTTTTATAATGGCATGGCATTGTTTAGCTCAGTTTATTATTACAGATGGCTAATTTGAAACAGTCCTAAATATTAAAGTTGCTTCGGGGGAACATCATATCCAGTGTAGTGTAGTGGACAGAGTTATGGAATAAGACTCAGGAGACTTGTGTTTGAATCCACAACCAGTCATGCAAATTCATGGGGAGGCAGTGGCACTGGCAAAACTATTCTTTAAATATCTCACTTACCTTGAAAGTCTACTAGGGTTGCTACATGTCAGTTCCAACATGACAGAACACAACACACACTCAGGGGAAAATGACTCCTCAAACTAACCAATCCCTCTTTACAGCAAGGCTTCTCTTCTCCTAATGCCTGGTGGTGAAAAAACTATTGGTCTGAGACACGTGGCCTCCTATGAAATTACACCACATGCAAAGCTAACTTACCGGGGAAAGAAAATATAGAAGCCTTCCTCCACAGCTTCCACACGCAAGGTTTGGCAGGAGGGAGCTTCTAAATGGGCTGTGCACTCCAGCTGCTTCCCCTAAGGGGATTGCTCTAGTCTTCCTGCATACATTTTCATGAAAGAAAATCTTGCACTTACAAAAAGTGAATGAACTAGATTGCAGGACTTTAGCAAAGCTGGGTGTATTTTTAAAATGACACTCCCATTTAAAAGAATCCAATATATCATCTTAAAACCTTTTTCAGAATGGCTTTTTAAAGGGATTGCTGAGGTGATGCTTATTCTCAGATACACTGACAGAAACTTAATAGTTTAGAACTTTTGCAGCCATTTAAATTCCCTACACTGAACACAAGGTGGGAGCAAAGGGTTCAATTTCATATATTCTGTACCTTGTGTTTGCTGTACCATTTAAAAAATCTTATCTCTGAACTTTCTTTCAGAACTGAAACACAGGCAGTCACTTGCATTAATCTGATTTTTTCCTACTATTTCTACTTGTTTTACTCATCTTCTTTATTCTTCTTTATTCTCTGGCCAGTTAAGACTTTCTCATAGAAGAGGGTTTTTCAGGTGCACTGAGAGTCTTGCACTCACACCTCTGTGACAGTTTAACTCAAGAATGTCCGCAGGAATTTTTCAAGGTGGTAGTGGTGGGGGGAAAGCTGCACCATAGTATGTTCACATAATTTGCACGTGTAGTATGCACCGCTGCAGCATAGTGAGTATGTCTATGTTTTTTTTTTAATAAACCCCCCACGAATCGTTATTCGTCGCTTCATGGGGGCAACTTCGTACTTCGTGAGTCGTCAACTTTTGGCGACTCATGAAGTGGGACAACTCGCCAAAATGGTGAGTCGTCCCCATCTCTAGACTTTAAGCTAAAACAAAGATCAGCAAATGAATATTTTTGAAAACAAGTGGTCTATTCAGACACAGTGAAACAGACACCTGTAACTTTACAACATACTAATAGGACTTGAGACTAGTTTGGTGTAGTGGCTGGAGTGTTGGATTAGAACTCAGGAGGAGACCTGGGTTCAAATCCCTGTCTGGCCATGGAAACCCACAAGGTGGTGGCAACGGTAAACCACTCCTTGAACATTTCATGTACCTTCTTGCTGGTCCTTGACTGTAATAAAGTTATCCTTCTATCCATGTACCTTTAAATCTCTATTAAGGTCATCATAAGTCAGAAGTGACTTGACAATACATAACAATGAAATAATAACTTTATGATCATTATATACTGTATAAGGCAACCAGTATATCAGAATCACACTCCCCCAATATTCACTGTTGGGAAAATGGGTAGGGTTGAAAGAGACAGCTTCACCCATGCATAGCCTACAATGACTTAAATGTTGAAAGGAATAGAAGGTGCCATGAAACTGCTCAATTTAAAACACTGTTACTATGTGTCATCAAGCAACTTATGATTTATGGCAATCTTATGAATTAGTTACCTCCAAAAGGTCCTGTCAGGAGCAGCCCTTCTCAAATTTTTCTTTATTGAAGCAATCCATCTTATGTCAGGTCTTCCTCTTTATTTGCAGTGTTCAGTTTTTCCCAGGATGAGTATTTTCCAGTTACATACTTCTGTCTTCTTAGGATAGTTTCAGTTTGTTATTTTTGCTTCTAGTGAGAGTTTGGGCTTGATTTGATATATGGCCCACTTGTTTGTCTTTTTGGCTTTCCATAAAGCTCTCCTTCAGATTCAAATGAATATTTTTTCTCATTTCATCTTTCTTTACTGTCCAGGCTTCACATCCATACACTGGAATTCAGAACAGCATAATATGGATGATCTTGGTGATTGTCTCCAGCAATACATCCTTTTACGTACTTAGGATATTTTTCTAGTTCCTTCATACCTGCCTCTTCAAGTCTCAGTCTTTTGATTTCTTGACTGCTGTTTCCATTTTGACTGCTGATTAAACCAGGATACAGAAACTCCTTAACAATTTTGGTTTCTCCACTGTTAGCATTAAAATTATATAACCCTTCTGTAGTCATTATTTTTGTCTTCTTAACATTCATTTGTAATCCTTCTTTGCGTCTTCAATCTTCCTCAATACAGGGGTGCCTTGACTTACGAACATCCCAACCTACGAACATTTTGAGTTACAAACAGCTCCGTTCGCAAAATTTTGCTTTGACTTGCAAACGGAGCTTTGACTTACGAACGGAAAAAAAAAACGCGGGGAAGGCGGGAAATTTGAACTGTCAGTTAACCGTTGCCCAGCGAAGAGGCTGCTTGTCTGCTACCTCACTCGCCCAGAGAGTGTGGATACGGAGACTTCAGACTGCCTACTGCCTGGTACTGCCTGGTACTGTACTGTACGGACTGTATTTTTTGTTTTGGCTTTTATTTATTTATTTATTTTTGGATTTTTGACTTTCTTTTTTAAAACAGAGAGACTGCCTGTTCTGGGTGAGTACACTGTATTTACTGTACAGGGGTTTTGCAGCTTGGGGTTGGGCTAGGTGGCTAGGTGGGGGGGGTTTATGTTTCTGTGCTGGCTGTTGGTTTTAAAATCAGAAAACTGTTTGCAAAGGTCTGTCTGGCTGTTGGCCTCTAAAATGCATTTTAGTCTTTTGGTTTTAAAATCAGAAAACTGTTTGCAAAGGTCTGTCTGGCTGTTGGCCTCTAAAATGCATTTTAGTCTTTTGGTTGCTTGGTTTAAAATGTGTTGTTGTAAAATGTGTGGGTTTAAAATGTGTGGGTTTAGCATGTGTGGGTTTAAAATGTGTTTTAGACTCCAAACTCTTCCCCCCCCCCCATTGTCTTCTCTCTCTGTGTCTTCTCTCTTTTTGTGCTTAAAAGCACAAACCTTTGTCTGAGGGGTCTGTGTGCCCCAGTGATGACCTTCTTTCTTTCTTTCCTCTTTTCCCCATTGTTCCCTCCCTCCCTCCCTCCTTTCCTGCCCTTTTTTGAACCTAAATTCATCTTAGGTTAAAAGAAGAAAAATTCTCCCCCTAGTGGTAGAGGACGGATTAACCGGTTTTGCATTACTTCCTATGGGAACTAATACTTCGACTTACAAACCGTGCCTTGACATAAGAACAAAAAACAGCCGGAACGGATTAATCGGGTTTCAATGCATTCCTATGGGAAATGCTGATTTGACTTACGAACGTTTTGACTTATGAACATCTTCTGGGACGGATTAAGTTCGTAAGTCAAGGCACCACTGTAGTCATTTCAAGTCATTCTGCCAGTAACATGGCATTATCTGCATTTCTTAAATTATTGACATTTCTTTCACCAGTTTTCACATCTCCTTCATTTGAGTCTAATCCAGCTTCCTACATCATACATTCTGCATATGGATTAAGCAGATATGGAGATAAAATACACACTTCTCTTACATGTTTAATTTTGAGAAACCATTCCATTTCTCCTTATTATGTCCTAAAAAGAACTTCTTGTCCAGAGTACAGGTTATGCACTGGACTATCAAATGTTATGGCACACCCATTCCTTTTATAATGATCATGACCCACATAGTCAAACAATTTGCTGTAATATATAATGCAGAGACAGATTGTCTTCTGAAATTCTTTGGTACCAAACATGTATTAGTGAGATAATCTCTTGTGCCTCTTCCTCCTCTGAACCTAGCCTGAACATTGGGCATTTCTCACTCTATACAGTATATGGAAAAGTCTTTGTTGCAAAACTTTGGCCATCACATAGATTTCATGGAGTGTCAACACAATGTTCCTATACTTACTGCAATATTTGGGGTTTCCTTTCTCTGGGATTGCAATGCATATTAAACATTTCCAGTCTATGAGCCTTGTTTTGTTTTCCATTTTTGTCTCCATATTCTTGAAGGGATTTTGAGAGATTCAGTCTATGTAGCTTAAAGCAGTTCTGTTGATATCCCATCTACTCCTGGTGACTTATTTCTTTCAAATGTTTTGAAAATGACTTTCACTTTGCTTTCTAAAATAGGAAATTCTTTATCACAGGACTCTTCAGTGAAATCTGTATAGTTCTTCAGTATATTGCTTCAAACTTCTTTTAATTTCTTCCTGTTGATATTTCAGCCTCTCTAATTTTGGATTTAATCTCAATTTGATTTCTTGGGTCTTACAGAATACATCTTTTGTTTTTCTCTCATATTGCTCCCTTTTCCATTCTGTCCTAGAGTGGAGTTCCCAAGAGCCGCCACTGAAGAGGTGTCTCTCACATCATTACCAAATATCAGTATATATAAGCTAGGTCAGTGTATAAAATACTCTTACTATATTGCTGTCCCAAGCATTTCTTCCTCTGCCTAGGCATCTACATGGACAAAGCAGGAGGCAGTGGTGCTCCATCACTAACAGTAGTCCTAACAGCCTTGAATCTCAGAGGGTGGCTACACACGCATTTAACCTGCTGTTCGGTCCACTGCAGGGATGGGCTGGTTCACTATTTTTCCCAGCAATTAGATGACATATTTGCTAGAGGAGACCAGCCTGCCCGCAAAGTGTTCCTACCTACACCTTTCTGGATCCCTTTCAAGGGCTATTCTTTTTCAGGTGTGGGTAGGATTGCTCAGTTTTGGTTCATTTCCAGTGCATGCAATCATTGGGACTGAACCAAAGCTAGCTTCCTGCTACAGTTTTTCAGATGGTTTCAATTTCCCCATATCAGTAGTTTAACAATCAGCCTGAAGAAAACACAAGTCATGGGCCAGGGCGTGGACTCACCTCCCTCTATTACCATCTCTACACAAGAATTGGAGGTTGTTCATGACTTTGTGTACCTTGACTCAACGATCTCTAACACTGTCTCCCTAGATGTCAAGCTGGATAAACTCATTGGCAAAGCAGCTACCACGTTCTCTAGACTCACAAAGAGAGTATGGTTTAATAAGAAGCAGACGGCATATACCAAGATCCAGGTCTATAGAGCCTGTGTCCTGAGCACACTCCTGTACTGCACTGAGTCCTGGACCATTTGTGCACGGCAGGAGAGGAAGCGGAACACGTTCCATATGCGTTGTCTCCAACGCATTTTTGGTATCACCTGGCAGGACAAAGTTCCAAATAGAGTAGTCCTAGAACGAGCTGGAATTTTTAGCATGTATACATTACTGAAACAGCAACGTCTATGTTGGCTCAGGCATGTCGTGAGAATGGCTGATGGTCGGATTCCAAAAGATCTCCTGTATGGAGAATTAGTGCAGGGAAATCGCCCCAGAGGGAGACCACAGCTGCGATACAAGGTTATCTGCAAGCAGGATCTGAAGGCCTTAGGAATGGACCTCAACAGATGGGAAACCTTGACATCTGAGTGTTCAGCCTGGAAGCAGGCGGTGCAGCATGGCTTCTTCCAATTTGAAGAGACACTTGTTCAGCAGGCCGAGGCAAAGAGGCAGTCCCGAAACCAGCAAAATCAGGGAGCTGGACAGGGGACAGATTGTATTTGTCTTCAGTGTGGAAGGGATTGTCACTCTCGAATTGGCCTTCTCAGCCACACTAGACACTGTTCCAAGACCTCTATTCAGAGCACGTTACCATAGTCTCTCGAGACTGAAGGATGCCTACAGTAGTAGTTTAAACAGATAGCTTAATTATATAATGATTTGGGGAAATTAAAAACCTTGTTTTTTATCAACCAAATAATGGTTAAAAAAAATTAAGCCAGTTAGGGCAGTGCTGATTCCACTGAAAAATAAGCCTGTGACAAAGAGCAAAATTTTAAAAATTGAACTCTTCCTCCCGAAAGTGGGAGTAGTCAGGACGAAGCAGGGAAGGTCATGGTTGGAGGATCCAGGAAGAGGCTGGAGCAGTGATTGATGAGGGGGGCAGAGAAAGATGAAAACTCTGCCTGAGGCTCATGGGATCAGAAAGAGGTAGTGGGAGGCTGCAGTGAGGCAGGACTGAGACAGAGATCAGTCATGCTGCCCCCTTGTTTTGCAGGATCAGGACCAGAGAGTCTAACAGCTCTAGCATTTCCATGGTATATTTTTCTTTACTTTGCTTTCTTAAAAGAGGCAGGCCAAATAGGGTCACTTGAGGTGCATATGCCATGTGGATGCAAAGATCATGCCACAAGAAATACTGGATAATCTACCCAACCTTAAATAAGCCTATTTAGCCTGCACCAGCCCATTCCAACTAGCCCGTCTAGCCAAGCCCTCAGTTAGATAGCAGTTACTTGTTAGCACAACACTACCCTTGATGCCTAGTCAGGTTTTAGTTGAGCTTCTTGCCTGTGAAAGCCAGCTTCAGGGTTCATCACACCCTCTGCAAATTGAAAAGGTCAACAGATCTCAGTCTGGGTGCCAATCAGTTTCACAAAGACAAGCAGCCAGCTTCTTTTGCATACAAACAGCCTTTTCAGCACAGCCTTTCTAATGAGGATTGTACAAGTTAATTGAAATAGTTCCAACTTTACTTGGGCGGCTGCCTGTAAACCACCAATGAAAGTAAGCATTGCTTCCTCCCAAGCCTCAGTGGTATGTTCCAACTTTCCCAGCACACTTATCTTTCATTAGAAGAAGTAACCATGGCTATTAGGCTGCTCCCAGTTGTTCCTTGATAAAAGTTGTATGAAGATTTTGTAGTTCCTAGAGAAAGAAATTTTAAAACCAGCAGTGGGAGAGGAGCACGGCAAGGCACAAATGCTCCGGCAAGGCCTGTCCTTTGCTTAGTATAGTCAAATATTAAAAATTCTGACTCTTCTTTAGTAGATCATTACGAACAACAAAAGGTTTCAATATGAAAATGCTTTAAAAGGTTTTTTTTTAAAAAGATTAAAAGACCAAAAAAGGTTGGAAAAGGTTTTAAAAAGTTAGAAAGGGAGTGAAGTTTGGCACAAACAAACAGAAATGTTAATCAGACTGGATTTGTAATGTTTGAGTATTTATCACCCCTCTTGTTAACTCAACCTCTCTTTATTATTTATTTTATTTATTTAACATATTTTTTAATCTGCCTTTCTCCTTGTCATTGTCGTCTCATTGTCAACTCATTGTCATCAGAGAAAAGTTTAAACTCTTCCCAGTTATTAACTTTATGTAGTTATGAGCAACCACAAATATGCCAGGTTACAAAAACTCTATCATTGACACATTGAATCCTAACATGTTGTGTGAAACCCACATTGCTTCACCTGTTATTACTTCTTTTGATGTTCTGGGCTGCAATTTAAAGTTAAGAAGAGAGCAGCCCTTCAGGTGCTTAGTGTGTGTATCTGCGCCATATTGTTCAAATACCATGTGGCAAAATATTTTTTTCCCTCTTATTTCTTCCTCGGTTGTTGCCTCATTATGGAAATAAGGGAGACAACAGGCAGGTTTATGAGAGCATGGTTGACACTTTGGTCTCATCTTCACTTCAAAGTAACCACCAGATCTGTACTTTCCAGAAACTCCCCAGTCTCCTCTACCTATATCTATACTATGTGGCTGCTACCGCTCCTGCCTGCACAGGTCAGTGGAGGTTAAAGCTTTTAATTGCTAATAGGTGGCACAGGGAAGGAGCGGGCACCACACATTTTTCTTAGACTGTCAGGGCAGTTGAACTCTATCCCCAACACTCAGGTATGGGAACATGGGATTGAAAACCCTCTTCCATGCACTGAAGAAACAATAAAAATGGGGGCAGGGCTGACACCTAGTATGAGCAATTTAAAAACTAAAAATGCGAGAGTAAGAACGAAAATCAAGCATCACACCTAGTTTGGCCCTTTGGGGTAACACACTTGGCAAGACCTTATTGCTGCAAAGTGAAACAAGAGTAATATTTTTCAAAGCTTTTTATTTAAAAAAAAAATACAACAAAAGCACACCCATCTTCAGGCTCAACCGTCTGTTCCTTCCGTGTTGCCCTTCCCTATACCTATACACATACTATATAGGTGTTGTTATGTGCCCTCAAATTGTCCCCGACCTATGGCAAGCCTATGAATGAATTATCTCCAAAACATCCTATTCTTAGCAGCTCTACTCAGCTTTTGCAAATTCAAGGCTGTGATGTTCTATTTGGCCTTCCTCTGCCTTCAATTTTTCCTAGCATTTTTGTCTTTTCCAAGTGAGTCTTGTCTTCTCATGATGTGCTCAAAGTATGATAGCATCAGTTTTGTCGTTTCTGCTTCTAGTGAGAGTTCAGTCTTGATACTGATCCACTTGTTTGTTTTTCTACTGACTTTCCAGTAGAGGAAAGGGCATCCACAACACTTCTCCACCGCCATATTTCAAATGAATCAATTTTTATTCCTGTTGGCTTTCTTCATTGTCCAGTTTTGTATCAGTACATGATACTCAGGAATACAATAAGGTAGATGGTCTTGGCCTTGGTCTTCAATGACATGTCTTTACACATGATGATCTTTTCTAGTTCCTTCATTGCTGCCTGTCCAAGTCTCAGTCTTCTTCTGATTCCTTGGCTGCAGTCTTCATCTGGATGATGATAAAACCAAGGGACAATTTCTTAATTGTCAACTTTAAAGTTATGTAATTCTTTGGTAGTCATGAGTTTCATTTTCTTAATGTTTAACTGCAATCCTGTTTTTGTACCTTTTTTTTAACCATCAGGTGACATTTCAAGACATTGCTGTTTTCTGCCAGTAATATGGTATTTCTTGTACATCTCAAATTACTGATGTTTCTTCCACCAATTTTTACTCCTCCACATGAACCTAGCCCAGCTTTCCTATGATAGGTTCTGCATAGATTGAACATACAGAGAAATGAAATAAACCTTTTCTAAAGCCTTTGCCTATCGGAAACCATTTTGTTTCTCCGTATTCTGTCGGAACAGTAGCTTCATGTCCAAAATATAGGTTATGCATCTGGGAGAATCAGGGGCTGAAACACACCCATTTGTTTTAGAACAATCTAGAGCTTCTTATGATCTACACAGTTAAAGATTTTGCTCTAGGCAATAAAACATAGACTGATCTTCTAAAATTCTTTGGTAACCAGCATATATTTGCAATATGGCCTCTAATGCCTCATTCTTTTCAAAATTCGGCTTAAACATCTGGAATTTCTTGCTTCATACATGGTAAAAGTCTGTTACAACACCTCAAGTATCACTTTGCTTGAATAGAAAATTAATGCACTCATCCTTTAATTACTGCATTCCCTAGCATCTCCTTTCTTGAGGATTAGTATGAGTATTGAATGTTTCCAGTCTGTGGCCAATTCCCCCCCCCCCCCTATATTTGTGAGCATATTCATATTATGCTTTTGACATTCAATCCTTGTGGCCTGAAATAGTTTTATCAGTAGCCCACCTACTTCTGGTGATTTATTTCTCCCAAGTGCTATGAGAGCAGCTTTCATTTAACTTGCTAAAATTGCAGGTCTTCATCACAGAAATCTTCTTCAAAGGAGTCATCTGTCTATATAGTTCTTCAGTATATATATTTCCATCTTAATAATAATAATAATCTTAGAACTACTTTCTAACTGCAATGTGTAGCCTGCATAATTAACTTGTAAACCGCCCAGAGAGTGCTTGAAGCACTATGGGGCGGTATATAAGCAGCACACTTTGCTTTTGCTTTGCTTTCTTTATTTTGTTCTGGTCAGATGGAATGTTTTGTGGTTGGTCTTTCACCATTCTAATATAAGCTTAACTTTCCCTTTTGTCTTTCCTCTTTCTTTGTCCTCTTCTATATCTTCACATTGATTCTTGTAATAGTTCTCTTTGTGATTGCTACTGGAAAGTTACCTTTAGCATTCTGATACTATTCTTGTCACCTTTTACTTTTGCTTCACCCTGTCATTCACCAGTTTAAGTACTCCTTCAGTCATCCATCTAGGCTTTTCTGTTCACTACAGAAATAATATTTTGGCATTCTTACCTGAATATAGGCATATAGCTATATACATATATCTACAATTAATTATGTGCCATCAAGCTGTCCCAACATGTGTGATCCTCCCAGGGCTTTCTAGGTATAAAGTGCTCAGAAGCAGTTTCCCTGTCCTTCCTTCCAGTGGCACTCTAAGACCATGCAGCTTGCCCAGGACTACACAGGTGGCAGGGCATGTAAGTCCATCAGCCATTCGTGCTCCAGGTGATCTAAGCTGACCCTTCTCCCAGGAGGCAAAGTGGGGATTTGAACTCTCAGCCCATGGCTTCACAGCCAGGTGTTGCTATCCCTGAGCTACGAGCAGCTCCTTCACCTATACCTGTACTATGTATCTGCTACCTCTCTTACCTATATCTATACCAGCATCCTAGAGGTATATAATAGCACAATACCTATACCTACAACTACAGTTAGTTCTATGCCATAAAGGGCATCCATGCTTATAGGCATATAGAGGTGGACAAGGCAGACATATAACAAGCAAAGAATCTGTGGCGCACAGAGAAGGTGATACTGTCTAGCAGCTTTCACAGTCTCTGATCCACCAAGGTCAATCAGCAAACAGTTGCAGGAAATCATCTCACACACTCTGATATATTTTTTTAAATAGCTGAAAATCTGGGAACATGGATGCTTGCAGACTTCAGAGGCAAGTTTTGTCTCTGCTCTTCTCTGTATGCAAATCCGCAGAGCTACAACTGCCCTGACATGCCATAAATTCTTGTTGTGGTCTGACTCACTGCAAACAGTAATCATCTCATTTATGGCATAATGGCTATTTAGTACCAGCCTACAAGGGTTGGATACTAATGGCCCTGTCACCTCCTAGTGACATAATTTTGACAACTTAATTATTTTTGATGGTATATCTGCTTTGCAAGCTATGCTTTTACCTTGAATGGGTAGTGATATGGTACTGTTATTCCAGGCAACTGGTATATCAGGGCTAACACCACTAGCAAAGGTTAGTCATGACCTGTGAGCTCCTATAACTGGTTTTATTGTTATTATGTGCCATCATCAAAGAGAAGAGTAACGACAGGACCATTGCTTTCATTTCCCATGCAAGCAAAGTGATGCTCAAGGTTTAGCAACAAAGGCTTTTATCTTACACGAAGAGAGAAATGCCTGATGTTCAAGCTGGGATCTGAAAAGGAAGAGGTACTTGATGTCATATTGCAAATATCCAATGGCTCCTGGAGCACACCAAAGAATTTCACCAAATATCAGTCTGTGCTTCATAGACTACAGCAAAGTCTTTGACTGTGTAGAACAGATTGTGAGAAACTATGAGTTGTTCTGAAAGAAATGAGTGTGCCTCAGCACTTGATTGTCCTGATGCATAACTTGTATTGTGGACAAGAAGCTACCATTAGGACAAAATATGGAGAGACAGAATGGTTTCCTATAAGGAAAGGTGTCAGACAAGGGTGCATTTTATCCTCTTATCTGTTCAACCTGTACGCAGAACATATACACAAAGCTGGACTAGATTCAGATGAAGGAGGAGTGAAAATTGGTGGAAGAAACATCAATAATTTAAGATATGTATATGATACCATCTTACTGGCAGAAAGCAGCAATCACTTGAAACAGCAGCACATTTTGAAATAACTTTTAGTGAAAGTGAAAGAAGGAGGACTGCAGTTGAACATTAAAAAGACTGAAATCATGACTACAGAAGAACTACACAACTTTAGTGTTGACAGTGAAGAAAAGAGTTTTTTTATACCTTGGTTCAATCAATCCAAAGGGAGACTGTAGCCAAGAAATCAGAAAAATACTGAGACTAGGAAGGGCAGCAAGGAAGGAATTAGAAAAGATAATAAAGTCTAAGGATGTGTCACTGAAGGCCAAGACCAAGATCAGCCACACGTCTGAATTTTGGTCACCATGTATGAGTATGAAAGCTGGACAGTAAGGAAAGCTGCCAGGGGAAAAAATGATTCATTTGAAATGTGGTGTTGATGGCAGAAAGTGAGGAGGAATTAAAGAACCTCTTAATGAGGGTGAAAGAGGAGAGCGCAAAAAATGGCCTGAAGCTCAACATCAAAAAAACGAAGATCATGGCCACTGGTCCCATCACCTCCTGGCAAACAGAACGGGAAGATATGGAGGCAGTGACAGATTTTACTTTCTTGGGCTCCATGATCACTGTAGATGGTGACAGCAGCCACGAAATTAAAAGACGCCTGCTTCTTGGGAGGAAAGTGATGAGAAACCTAGACAGCATCTTAAAAAGCAGAGACATCACCTTGCCAACAAAGGTCCGCGTAGTCAAAGCTATGGTTTTTCCAGTAGCGATGTATGGAAGTGAGAGCTGGACCATAAAGAAGGCTGAGCGCCGAAGAATTGATGCCTTTGAATTGTGGTGCTGGAGGACACTCTTGAGAGTCCCCTGGACTGCAAGGAGATCAAACCTATCCATTCTGAAGGAAATCAACCCTGAGTGCTCACTGGAAGGACAGATCCTGAAGCTGAGCCTCCAATACTTTGGCCATCTCATGAGAAGAGAAGACTCCCTGGAAAAGACCCTGATGTTGGGAAAGGGTGAAGGCAAGAGGAGAAGGGAATGACAGAGGACGAGATGGTTGGACAGTGTCACCGAAGCTACGAACATGAATTTGACCCAACTCCGGGAGGCAGTGGAAGACAGGAGGGCCTGGCGTGCTCTGGTCCATGGGGTCACAAAGAGTCGGACACGACTTAATGACTAAACAACAACAACAGAACAGCTTTGCCGATACCCTTGACTGCCAAAACAAACAAACAAGTGGGTCCTAGATCAAATCAAGCCTCAACTATCTCTGGAAGCAAAAATGTTGAAACATAGGCTGTCCTACTTTGGGCACATCATGAGAAAGCAGAATTCTCTAGAAAAGACAAGAATGCTGGGAAAGGTGGAAGGTAGCAGGAAAAGAGGAAGACCAAATATGAGATGGACTGATTCCTCAAAAGAAGCCACAGAGTTGATTTTACAAGAACTGAGCAGGGCAGTTAAAGACAGGACATTTTGGAGATCACTCATTCATAAGGTTGCCCTAAGTCAGAGGTGACTTAACGTCACATATAAGCAACAACAATGTCCTTGATATTGTGCAGCATTTAACTGTGCAGGTATCCTATTTTGCACTAGTGGGATTGTGCAGACACTTTTCAAGGGTAATCCTACGTTGGACGTATCATGTGTAAGGCATGTGTAACTGATAAAGCCTGGGTAAAAGATAAGCAATCAGACTGGCTGAGGAAAGCTCACGGCTGTTGTGCTAACTGTAATGTTTGCCATTACCACCACCTAGAAATGGGCAGATTCATTCAAGGGACTCTTCCAGCCCAGGAAGCTGAAGACAACCAATTTCAGAAGGGGATGAATTCCAATCCAGGACTAAAATCTACACATGGAAAGATACATTTTAACGCCAAAACAGTTCCAGCTATTGACTCCCTAGAAATATGAGGATAATGTGGTTGTTTCTCAATGGTTTAACTGAAGACTTGAGTATGGGAACTGTAACAAATGATGGTGGACATTGTTTTGCCCTGCTTCTTCAACAGCCAAATGCAAAAGTTCTCTGTGCTAGTAGGTCATGCTACCTTTCAACTCACGGCAGAAGTTTGGAGAGCTTCCCCACATCTGGTCTCAGACCACGCCAATCCTGAGTCTATTGAGTTATGTTTTGTGTTAGTCTTTAAGATGCTGCAGTGATTTTCCCTTTTTTCCTTCTCCCCACACTTTTCATTACCAATTATGTGCTTAAAGGGATAGTGCAGAAATGAGTGTTAACGAAGGTATCTCTATATAAGATCCTCTATAGGAGTAGTTAAACTGCAGTTTTGCAGCCAAAACTCTACACAGGATCCGGATTCAATTCCAGGAAACCAGCTTGAGATTAACTCAGCCTTCCATCCTTCTGAGGTCGGTAAATTGAGTACCCAGCTTGTTGGGGGGGGGGGGGGGCAATATGTAGCCTGCACAATTAAACTGTAAACTGCCCAGAGAGTGCTTTAAGCACTATGAGGCAGTGTATAAGCAGCACACTTTGGTTTCTATATAGCACCATTTCTCAAATTCAAAACATGTGTCTTTGCCCCCATGGTCATTGTACAGTATTAGGATATGATTTAAGCAGCACTTCCCAGGGAAAGACAGACACTTTACATTGCTCACAGAACCTGTTATATTCTTGGACCAGCTTCTGCAGTTCTAAGATGCAAAAGATAAAACCCTAAAAAAATACAGTGTTTATGAGACGTATGATATGCCTGAAGCTACTGTGGAGTAACAAATGCACAACCACACCAATGTTCCGCAAAGCATTCAGAAAGCTATTTATTGCGACACTTCCGTTTACGTAATTTTCCTGGGAAACAAGTGGGAGCGAACAATGCCCAAGTTAACCGGTTAGGTAGTGAGGAGAAGAAATGGAAATATAACAGGAACAATCCAGAGAACTGCTTTCCCCTGAACTAGAAATAAATAATGGCCAGGGAGATTCTGTTTGTAGCTCCCAGATTACTAAGACCTGTATGGCTACCACAGTTTGGTTGGATAGCTCAATGAGTTAGGCATCAGAATTTAATTCCCCACCATGCCTCCAGGGAGAAAAGCCAGCTTGTGTACCCTTGGGTATGCTGCACAGCCTCAGAGGACCTCCAGAAAAAGGGGATGGTAAATGGCTTCTGAGTACTCTATACCTAGAAAACACTGCGAAGGGTTGCCATAGATCAAAATTGACTTGACAGTAGACATGGGCATGAACCAAAGCATAAACCAGGAAAACTGACGAATTGGGTTGGTTTGTGACTTGTTTCAGTTCAGGGATCCTGTTCTGCTGAAATGAAACGAAGCGCTGAACTTTTTCCCCCCTCGGTGCTTTGTTTTGTTCAGCAAAAGGGGATGCCCAATTGCCCCCTTCCACTGCCCCTCAAAGCCAGACCCAATGCTTCTGTGCTTCTGTGGTGGAAGGCAGGAGCAGGCAGGTTTTCTCCTGAGATACAAACCAGAAAAACAAACCACAAACCGGTTCATTGCCGGGGGGGGGGGGGGGGCGGTCCGTGGTTAACCACAAACCTGCCCAATTCATTGTTAAGCATGTAGCACATCGTAGAGAAAAGGATGAGATGGTGATGAAAACAAGGCTAGAAAGTAAGTATTCTATAACTGTTCCTAAAGCCTGGGAAATGTACTGTCAGAGCCATTCTGATTAGGGGATTACAGGAGCCATTCCGGTTACAATAGACATTCTGGTTAGGGCATAACCAGAGATCTAGTTCCAAAAAGTAATTTTTCCTAGCTCTGATTCTGTCCTCACAAAAATAGCTGTACAGCATGCTTACTAAATCCAAGGAGCTTTAGTTTTTCATATTTTATCTTTGCCAGAGCAACCACAGGAGTTTAATTGTGACAGTATCCTACTACTGTACTGACTCGAGTATAAATTTGAGGGCCTGGGAGGGGCAAATGGAAACATTTGGGGCAGGGATGTCCTTCATTTTTCTCCCATAGAGAACATTTCATTTTTTTCAAGCGGATACATTGGAAACTTTGGGGAGCCTAGAAAAACACTAATGAAACATTTTCTCTTTTGGAATGAGGAAAATGCTTAAGACTAGTTTTTACTCACTCAGAATGCCAGGAACTGTGTGCAGACCTAGGCGTAAGACTGTCTATAGAATTTGTGAACAATCATTCCTGTGCTTACCGTACCTGCAGTACATACAACTTTCAAGCCCCAGATGTATTTCTACAACTACTGTGTGTTATCATCAGTTTGAGAGGAGGACAGGGCTTCATTGTGGACTGCAGTGCTGCAGAAGGCGGCTGTTTGCAGTACTCTCTTTAAGGTTCAACCACACATTTTGCTTCTATAGAATTAAGACTTTTACATTTTTCAATTCTATAGATATGCCAAACAGTACAACTGCTGAGGTTGGTAGCTACTGCCTTAAGACAGAGTGGGAGAGAAATTGCACAAGTGTCCCCTCCCTGATCCAGCAGGTTCCTTGTCACACGTCCATTTCTTGCACTGGTTGTGAGAGTGGTCGCGCAGTTGGTCACACACTGGAGGAGAGCCTACCAGAGAAAGGGTGAAAGTTCAGGTTTGATGAGAAATATAAACATTCATATATTTCATTTCCCCCCCTAAAATTCTGCTTCTTCTCTAAAAATGGTTTGCTTTCGGAAAAATTTTCAAGATTTTTGGAACTTGCAACTCTCCTCTGGTATATTTACGTGTGTATGTGGGTGTATGACACACACACAAACGTATAAAACTACCTAAGATCTCTGGAATGTTGCCAGGCAGAGGGGGAACGTGGGACCTTCTGCTTGCAACTCCCATCACCACTTATTATCAGTGAGGGCTGATGGGAGTGGCAGTCCAACGACATCTGGAGTGCCCCACATCCCCAGCATGCACTACATCACTGAGTTCTGTCCCTTTTCAATACTCTTGTGACAAAAGGCCATGTATAACTGACGAAATCTGGAAATAACCTGTGAATCAGCTGGAGTGGAAACTAGAAAGCTTGCTTGTGTGTTTTCTGTATCCATGCAAGTACTTTTCTTCTCTCACACAGTAATGTCTCTAATTATTTTACCAGCTAATTTTTAAAGCCAGTTTCAGATCAGAGCATTGAACAGTTACTATTTTGGGCTATAACACTCAGAACCCATTGTTGGGCTCAAAAACCATTCCCAGACCAAGAGATTCTGGGAGCTGGGATTCTGAAAAAACAACTTTCCCAAGCAAATGTTTTCTGAGCATTGTTTGAGATGCCTGAGCAATGAATATACTCGTGACTGCTGACCACTAGTTTCTGGTTTCTGTGTTCTCCTCTGAGCTCAGTGGCAATTCAGAGTGGTTGGAGGATGGATTTTCCTAGCAACAATGTATTGTCAGCTCTCCCTGTTGCAATGCAAAGCATTTGTGGGATGGCTTTGTTCAGGCAGTTAAGTCCAGTTCCTGGTGGAGAGGAAAGCATTTGAAAATTGTTTGCTGCCTCACCAATGAAGTGTTTCTCCTGATGCTTGGCAAAGAAACTAAAGGGCACTCTTGAGATGGTGCCCTTGTAGTGTTACAGTACACACTGTGTCCATTTCTTCTCATTCAGTCTCAGGTCTCTCCAGCTAAAATCCAATGTGCAAGGGCAGCTCACCTGAGGGTCCCATTTGTGCCTTATAGTGGGGGGAGAACCCTTTTCCTTTCCAGTGGTGTGGAGGCACTCTCAGCAGCCCATGAATTTTGTGCAGGTTCCTGTGATTTCTCTCTTGGTGGTCAATCAGATGAGGGTTTTGCAAGGCTGTTAAGTGGAAACTTCTTCCATGGACTAGAGAAAGTGAGACTTTCAGAATATGGATCTTGGATCTTGCCATATCCCAACAGAGCTGTCAATTTTCACTGAAGATCCTCACTTTAGCTCAAAAACTAAGGTTTTTAAAATTGCATTGAAAAATCAATGTATATTTTAAGAGCAGTTCTTAAGATTACTTTTTAATATTCTTGTGATATAAATACATATACTCATCCACCTCATTTCACATTACTGATAGAACGTGGGTGCAGACTTAATGAATGTCTGTATATATGGCACAAACATCATAGATGAAGAATACAGATGTCTATGAGGCTGTCATGAATTTCTGGTGTATTTGAAAAAGCTGGCAATCATGGTAGGTATATTTAACATGTTGTCCAGCATCTCCAAATCCACATTTGTATCCAATATCTCGGAGAAGCCTGAAGCATTCATACTGTCCTCACAGCCAAGTCACATTCCAGAAATGAAAAAAATCTGGAAAACTCCAGAGTGGACCAACTTCTTTCTTCCAAGATGGCTCTCAGTTTATAGCATTTTTTTTTACTCTTCAGAGTCAGGTGTGCATGTACAGATGGCAATATAAAAAGAAGATATGAGAGGAAACAAATGTTACTCAGCTACTCCGTGCCTTTATATGTTTCTTACGCATCATATTTCAAAATACACATTGAGATTATGAATTCATATATTGCAACACACAATGATAGAGAGAATGACAGAATATTACTGTGGCACAAAATTATTTGAATACCGTATATCAGTTGAAACCTGAGTAGATGATAATATCTAAAGCTTAATACTAATTATTTACTGCTTGTATATAGTGAGTAACTGTAGAAACCTTACTTAATGGTGTTGGGCTGGGCAATCCCATTGTGTTACCTGATGTGCTCTTCAGATATGTATCGAGACTTACATACTTTTTGGCAGTACACATGTAAATGGGTTTCCAGCTTTGGCAGTAGCTTTGGCAGACTGTTCCTAATAAATTGAATTCATACCAAACTGTATCTTGGGGGGATTTGTACTCAACACAGAAGAATAAAAATGTGCACAAACATTGCTCTAGGAAATAGCTAATATCACAGTAAAGCTTTTTATATAGTATTAGTTAAATCTTTCAGTGTATGAAATGCACAATGAAATGATGTTCAAAGACTGGCAATGGGGGTAATTTCTCAAATAGAGCCAACTCAACGAAAAAGTGAGGGCTGGGAATCCTTGACGCACAAGTCATCCACTCAAGTTTCTGCTGTACAACATGTGCTGGGCTCCACTTTGAGATCACAGATTGGAGAAGGCCTGAGGCTGAACTCAAGAGAAGAAGGCAGAGAGGCAAAGAGAGCAGAAGGAAAGAAAGAAAATCCAAGGGGTGTGTTGCCAAAGGAGAAAAGCATACAGATTAGTTCTCTGGCAGGATCATGGCAGCAAAAGCATGATTGAAAAGACTATCTAAGCACATTGTCTTTCACACATGGCTAAGAGTGTGGTGTGTCTTCTTGCCTAGCTTCTTTTTGCCTTGTGTTCATGCAGGCATTTGGCAGGGATAGGGGGTTCAAATCATGGGACTCACTGTCAAGTTAGACTTAAGTCGCACCAGTGACTTGCCTTGGGTCCCCCCCCCCCCCCCCGCAATGATTCGGACTGGACTCGCAACTCAGAACACACCCACTGCTCCCTTTTTTTCTGGGCAAAATAAGCTTGTTTTTAATAGGCTCAGACTTGAGACTTTGTACCAAAGACTCAGACTTGGACTTGGGACTCAGACCCAAAAACTTGCCAACATCTCTGGCATTTGGTGACTGCCTTGAAAGTTAAATGAACAAATAAAGAAAATCATGCAGAAGGTGGTGGTGAGGAGGTCTTCTACTAACAAGCAATATATTTACAAAAATAAACAAAGATTACAGAGATGACCTTCCTGAAGACAATCTAGGGACCACTGAAATTCTAGTGACTGCAAACAAGAAATATAGAAAGAAATGTGCAGAAATCTCAGGGCAGGAAAGTCTTGCAACCTCCCCAGAGCTGGAACCAAGATGCAGAACAGAGAACAGGGCATGTGGGTGAGGTTCTGTGCTCAAATTCCTGGGTCCTTCATCCCTGAACTGCTAGATAGGTCAGTGATGTAGGTAGAGGCTGGGAGTTCGATTCCCCACTGTGCCTTCTTGACAAGGGGTTGGACCCGATGATCCATAGGGTCCCTTCCAGCTCTGCAGTTCTAAGATGATGATAAGCTAGTGGCTTCTACTTAAAAATCAGATTAAGTGAGACTTACCTTTGTGATTTTGGCAAGAAGCATTGTCCTCCTGCTTGTGATAAAGAGATGAGAATACATAGGGCAAACTGATGCCATAAGTCTATTAAATGATGATAGGGCAAACTGGAGCCATAAGTCTATTAAATATTTAAATAGATACTAGATGAGGATTCTGCAGTGGGTCGTTATCTAGTATCAAAACTATGGTAGGGTAAAGTTCCCTACACTGCCTTGCTGTATTCCCTAGCATGATACTTCACCTGGGGAGCTCCTGCCTCCTGTAAACCAAGCAACAAGTAACCAATGGACTTGTAGCTCAAACCCCTAATGAGCCAAAAAGCAAATACAAAATTTGTAAGAGTAAGATTACCACTGCCCCAACAGCTGAATAGCCTGTTGTCCCACTCCATGGTTGTCTTCAACACAGCCCCAGTGTGAAAATAGTATGTCTCAAAAGCTTGACTCTCTTCTGCTCCAGCTGGCTCAACGCTTTGCAAATCATCACCCAAAACTGGTACTTTGTTAGGGCAGACCCATCTAAGTGACAGAAAAGGGGGCTTGTTGAAGAAAATCTTCTAAGGTTCAAACAGGGTCCATCCATCTCTCCAGGGACTCAGCTCTACTACTGATCTCTTCCAGCCCACTTCAAGGATAGACAGGTCCCAAAATGGGCAAATCTTTGAGCAGTAATGTTCATTCTGACTTGTTCCCTTTTGAGGAAACTACCAAGTCCCAAAGAATGTGGGAAGCACTATGAAACAAATGTGCCTCATACTGATTGCTAAAATGCACCCTCCGACAAGCCTACAAGCCTCCCATGAAGGAAGAAGAAAGGGAGACCCTCCCATCCCGTGAAGCTGTCCTTGTGTGTACTTCCCACATTCCACGTAACCAATAATCCCCTAAATTGTCAGCAGATCCTCACATCTTTGCTTGAAAAGCCAACCCAGCCACCTTACTTCTTATGGAAAAAAAAACAACTCCTTTTGCTCTAACACACACAGAGAATTGCATGAAATGGTCTACCAAGACTGATCACTCTTCCTGCAGCCTTTCCCCTTTCAGAATCATACAAGCTCATTTCCAGCCCTGGCATAACTCCTTGTGGTGCTTGGTATGTGGTGGTTCACGCTGTTCTGTTTTGTGACCACCAGCCAGCAAATTGAGGCAAGCTTTCCCTGTCATCAATTGTACATACTTACAGGTCTGTCAACCTCACCTTTCTAAGCTTACAAAATTATGCAGGCTTCATTTTGAGCTCCGTTCTGGTTTGTGAAGCCAAATGCTTGAATCACGCCATCTATTTTCCAGACATTATGCCATTCTTCAGTCCCAGCATTCGGTAAGCATAAAACAATGCTAAACTCCACATGTTTGATTGTGAATTACTCAACAAGAGATATAACCTTGGGTGGCTAAAATGTTGCGTATTAGTCACGCACATCACTGCCAGATTATTGCATCAGAACTTTACAGCTGCATCAGAAAAGTCAGCCCAAACAGTCACCAGAATATGGAAAAACTCAAGGAACATAGGATCTCTAACAAGTCTGGCTTTGATAAATTGGCCACTCTTCAGTACACCAACTTCTATTGAAATAAAGGCTCAAACCCAGGGAAGTAGCTGAATTTGAATGAACCTGCAATTGTGTCCCCCATCTTGGCCAAATTTAATCTCTCCACACTGAAGCAGAATTGAACCTACAGGAGAAATGCTCCAAAACATTCAGATCCTCCTTTATTCTCTATGATCCATTGCTGATGAACGGGCTGCTTGAGTTCAATGACAGGGGCATTGCTGAACGTAAACAATATGCTGTAAAAAGGCCCAGCTCAGCACCAGCAACTTACAGGCAAATTTGAAGTAAGGGGATGCCCAACTCAGATACCATGCTTCCAAAATTGTCAAAGGCGGCCCTCACCCCACAGCCGTGGCAAAAAAAAAGTAAGCAAGATAGCAAACTGTGCTCCTGAATCTGGTCATGGTTTAGGATGCCCACTCAAAAAAAGCATTAAACCATTCAAATGTGGCACAGGAGACAGAACATCCCATAGGGGACAACATATCTATGAAGAACTGTCTCTCAAATGAAAAGCCCAGGAACTTAAAAGCCCTCAGATGGACTAGCAATAGATGAAACACAGATTTTATGCAGCAGCATTTATCCAATTCCATGCCAGAGCTTACAGCCTCTCACCGTGCTTGGGAACTACTCTCAGGAGCAAATCCATAGACAGGGCACTGATGGGATCAGGAAGTTGCCCAGAATGTTGCCTTCAACTAGCTCCTTATTAATCTTAGCTCCCATGATCCCCTCCATTCCTTTGTTTGCATGGAAGGAGTGGTGAGGACCTACAAAAAGACTCCAAAACCCAACATAATGCTCATCAATAGATAATCAGTGTCCATCTTTGTAGATAAATCCTTTACAAATCAGAGTAATGCTGAAATTATTCAGCTAACCAGTCTAATTTAATTGTGCTGGGTCCCTTTTGAAGTTGGAAGACCCTTCCTTGCCTTGATCTTTGGGCTGCTGGCCCTGAGGATATCATGTGAAGAAATGTGGTCCACCACACAAGTACTCATGATTCTACTGGCAGGTGCAGCTGTTTCAAAATGCTCATGATCCCAGCTTCCAGTGCAATAGGCAGTGTTGCAGCATCTGACCTGTTGCCTGTGGAGAGTGGAAGCAGGACCACCCTGATGCACCAAGTGCCACCTTTCTGACCAGTTATCCTGTGTGAGTCATGTGTGTATCATAATTTGGAGGCTGCTTCTTCTTCCTGTACCAAGGCTCATTATTATACGGAAGCCATGCTGGGGAAACAAAGTCTACATAAGCCTTATACATCTGTCATGACAGCATATTTCTTTGTGTCATTACATAGCAGCATATGTAAAAAATCCTAATGGTTATTTTACAGGCTTACAACATGCATATCTGGAAAGGTTGGGAAAGATCTGCACCCAAAGAAAGGTAGTTTGTGATGTCAGCGGTGATGCTCCTGGCGACTCAGAGATATTAGCTGATATTGTGTATTTGTATGCACCAACTTTATGAGCGTAGGTGGCTCAACAGATTTCTATTCCTACATCTTCCTACTACGTGCTTTCTTGGCTACTTGGTCAAGCAGGCCTTTCACAAGATGACTTCAAGACTGCTACTTACTACATTGTTTTCCTTTGGAGAGGTCAGTGGTTCCAGCCAGTTCTCCTTTGAAAGGGTTGTGCCAAATCTAACTACTGTAGAATTTATATTTGTAAGAGCACACACAGTGACAAATTTGGGGAAGGAATGTTATGCAGACCTGAACGGGCAACTGGCATCTGTCTGCCAACAAATTCTAGTTCAGACATTTTAGTCCCACAGAATCACATTTTGTTGCAGAACCATGAACTTGATTACCATGACCTTATTTTTTAACATTAATTTTTTGACCATGTTCATTATTTATATCACTGATTTTATTGATTTTATTCTTTGCATATCATCTAAATTATTGGCTGTATCATTTATATATTGAATACTGTTGATAACCTCTCCATTGACAAATGACCCTTCAAGAGATCAAGAGAGGTGTGGGTCACTCCCATTTTTGAGACTCCTGGTATATTAAAAAAAAAAATGAATGCCCAAACAGGGTTACCATTTCAAATAAAGAAGATGAACTGTTTTGGTTGTTGTAGGTTTTTTGGGCTGTTTGGCCGTGTTCTAGAGGTTTTTCTTCCTAACGTTTCACCAGTCTCTGTGGCCGGCATCTTCAGAGGACAGGAGTTAGAACTCTGTCTGTGTTCTGGTGTAGTGTGTGGGATAGTTGAGTATTTGTAGCTGTGGGATCAGCTTTTTGTCCTTTTCAGGAGATTGGGTGATTATGGTGATCAGAGTGTTTTTGGTTATGGGTGTATTGTTGTGAACACGGCCAAACAGCCTGAAAAACCTACAACAACTATTGGATCCCGGCCGTGAAAGCCTTCGAGAATACAATGAACTGTTTTGTAAGATCCACTGAGATATATATGTATGCAAGTTATCTTCAGTGCAGTATGAAAGCTGACACACATCAGGAAGCACAAATTCTATCATCAGTAATTCATCAAAACCAAACTACATTGGGTAGATTATCTTTTTGGTCTGCATGAAAATGTACACCTGGGACCACTAGGTGTTATGTCTGTCTTATAAATTGGCTTAAGTATTTGTCTGTCATTTAGAAAACTATTACAAGTTATCTACTAAATAAGTACCCCATTCTTATACATGTTTAATAAGGTGTTAATCCCTACTGAGTTTAACAGAATTCTATCCAGATTATAAGTCTGGATAGAAGAACAAGCCTTGCTAAGGGAAAATAAGCATGGGTTCTGTAAGGGTAAGTCTTGCCTCACAAACCTTTTAGAATTCTTTGATGTGGGCGAACCACTGGATATTATCTATCTGGATTTTCAGAAGGCATTTGACGGGGTCCCTCATCAAAGGCTGCTGAGAAAACTCCACAGTCGGGATAAGAGGGCAGGTCCTCTGATGGACTGAGAATTGGTTGAGAACCAGGAAACAGAGAGTAGGTGTCAATGGGCAAATTTCACAATGGAGAGAGGTGAAGAGCGGTGTGCCCCAGGGATCTGTCCTGGGACCAGTGCTTTTCAACCTGTTCATCAATAACCTGGAGACAGGGATAAGCAGTGAGGTGGCCAAGTTTTCAGATGACACAAAACTTTTTTGGGTGGTGAAGATCAGAAGGAATTGTGAACAGCTCCAGAAGGATCTCTCCAAACTGGCAGAATAGGCGGCAAAATGGCAAATGCATTTCAGTATAAGAAAATGTAAAGTAATGCACATTGGGGCAAAAATCAAAACTTTATTTATCAGCTGATGGATTCTGAGCTGTCCGTGACAGATCAGGAAAGAGATCTTGGTGTGCTGGTGGACAGCTCGATGAAAGTGTCAACCCAGTGTGCGGCGGCAGTGAAGAAGGCCAATGCCATGCTAGGTATCATTAAAAATGGGATTGAAAATAAAACAGCCAACCTTATAATGCCATTGTACAAAACGCTGGTAAGGCCGCACCTGGAGTATTACATACAATTCTGGTTGCCGCACCTCAAAAAAGACATAGTGGAACTGGAAAAGGTGCAGAAGAGAGCCACTAAAATGATGACTGGGCTGGGGCACCTCCCTTAAGAGGAAAGGCTACAGTTTGGGGCTCTTTAGTCTAGAGAAAAGGCGCCTGACGGGGGGGACATGACTGAGATGTATAAAATTATGCAGGAGATGGATAAAGTGGAGAGGGGGAAGCTCTTTTCACTCTCAGGCAATACCAGAACCAGGGGACATCCACTCAAATTGAGTGTCGGGAGAGTGAGAACAGACAAAAGAAAAGAATGGGTGGGGGCGTGTGCACGGGCGTGCGGGCGCTCCGGCGCATGCGTGAAGGGGTGGGGGAGCGATCACGTGCGCACTGGCACGTGAGTGTGTGCACAAAGCAGCTGTGGGGGGGAGTGCATGTGGGGGGGGGCTGGGAGGTCTGTCTTCGCGGCCCGGTCCAGCTCAGGCCACGGACCGGCACGGGCTGCGGACCGGGGGTTGACGACCTCTGCTTCCCACCGTTTCGCGCATGCGCCCGAGCGCCCGCGCACGAGAGAGCACTCCTTTGTGTGTGCACACAAGCGCAGGGAGGTGCCCCGCCTTCCTCAGCCGGTCCACAGTCCCGAAAACGTTGGGGACCGCTGGCATAGAAGGTTGCTCCTACCACTTTCAAAACACCCTATAGATTCAGCATGGATTCATGATATTTGGATGAATATGAGGTTGGGTGTGTTTGAAATAAAAGCAAAACAACAGCAGAACATCCTGATATTATGGACATAAACATGTTTTGTCATTTCCTGAACATTTAAAGGTTGTTAGAAAGTAGTGAGAGTCATTCTTCATGATAATAACATTCATAGCCTAGGGCAGAAACCTAATTCAAGGAAGATTTATGCAAAATTTTGGAAAGAGCAGATCAATAGCAGGGGATATAGAAGTGCAGGATTTGGAAAAATGCTAATAAGTAAATGGACTTGGTATAAACTTCTGTTAAAGAGGGAGAATTTGGCTGATTGAAAAATCTGTTCAAAATAGGAATTCCTTCCAGCCTCCCCACCCCACATTAGAAATGAACTATAATTAGGCAAAAATACTAATTTTGCCATTGATTTAAATTATGTTAGTACATGGCATGTTAGTACTCTTTGCACTACATTTATGGGCTTCAGTGGGGCTCTTGATACCTTTGCATAATATGTAGGGTTTAAAAACAGGCAGAGTTCACTGGGAATTAGGAGAGTAGTGTGAAGCCTCTCACAAAATGGCTGCCCCGAGAGTGGCTATGTACAAAATGGCTGCCACAGCGTGGCCATTCATAAAGATGTTAGATTCCCACAAGATGAAAAAACCATGGGTTTGAAAGAAAAGTAACCTAACCATTGCAAAACAAAGGTGAACTGCAAGGCATAAAACCTCGGCCTTGAACCTACAATATTCTGCTCCAATACCTGTGGTGCTACATATTGTATTTCCTTGAAAAGAAGTGGATAAGGCTCAGATGTATGTAACTTAGCCAAGAAATTTTAAAAGGCAAAGGCGAATCCAGAGCTCCAAATGTCAAATCAGATATTTTATTTCATAAGGCACAACAAAATGTCCATTTTTATAGAAGACAAACTGGTAATGTTCAGCAATGCACACACATAGGCAAAACATCCACACTTCAAGCACTTCATATAGCTCACATGCATGGCATCAGGCAAAATGCATGTTCAATGACCCCCTTCCCAGCTTCAACAGAAAACATATCAGGCCAAACACACCATCCACAAAAAAATTTCCCCAATCGAAGACCACATTAAACAACAAGACAAAGCTATTAGGCAACATTCAAAACATTGCTCCAGTCAATTCCCAAGATGCTCTCTGGCCCCCAGTCAGGATTCTCCAAGCCACAAAAGCGTACTTTTTCCCTTTTCTTTGCCTTTTTTCCTACATGTTTGAGTGTCCTTCAAAAGATGCTCAGCTGTAGTCATCGGGCATTTTTATCTCCAAAGAATGCCTCTAGAGACATAACTGAAAATAAAGACGGCATTGGGTGCTGGCACTTCATTTTGTAGCATGCCAGCCTTACTCCACTTTGGAAAAACAACAACCAAAAAATGAATCTTTTTAAATCTCGAAGGACTTTGGGAAGGGCAAGAAGCCTGCTAGAAGCCTGCAAGGGTGATGTCTCTAGGCAAAGTAGTCCCTGTGGGCAACATAATGGTGACCTTAGGTGTAGACCATTATCATTGAATGTTTAAAGGGAGAAAGAGAACATGTTATATCCAATTCTTCGGTTCTCCTTTCTTGTTGTATGGTGTTATAGGAGAGAAAAACAATCTGAACCAAATCCCTGCAAGGAGCCCCTCTCTATCTCAGGTTTTGAAACTTGATTTATTTTAGAATCCGCTCAGGGCAAGTTCAGAGAAGGTGGACAAGAGTGCAGACATGAGCAATTAAGTATGATTGCTACACTTGTTCGATGCTACACATTTGAAACAAGGCTCACTGAAAGGAAGCTTACTTTTGAGTAAACTTGTTTAGGATTGCAGTATAAGTATTTAAAGAAATAGTGTTATTTACTTATTAACAACCACTTAGGAGGATATTCAATTAACTATTGAAATCAAACAGGCGATGGATTGAGGTTTTTGAAGTTGGTTTAAAGCCACATGATAGTAGTCGTCTGGTTTTTGGGTTGGTGTGCACGTCCTCCTGGGAAAACTTTTAATCCATTTTTAAGCTGTGTTGTATATTGGTCGAGGGGGCTGTGTTGTATTTCAGGCTATGTCTTGCATCCGCCCACCCTAGACCTGGCACATGTGCTTGACTATAGGGGGTTTATTAAGTAATCAGTGCCAGAATCATGAGTTTCAGGATGCAGGGAAACCTTGCAGTCCAATCTGTTATTATTTTTTCCTAACTGTAATACTTAAATACCACTAACCCAGTCTGAAAGAAATAACAAATCCAAATATTAAAAATAACACAGGTGGTGGCAGCAGTGGCGAGTGGCTGTGAGAGGCAGCCAGCGCAAGGGTGGGAGGGCCCTGCAAACTCATTGCATTTGAGGCTTTGTGCTGCACCCTGGCTGCCTGTCACAGCCAATCCTCTCTGCCATTGCCACTGTTATTTTAAATATTTGTTTTATGTTTTCATTTTGATCAAACTGGGATAGCACTATTTCAGTATTACAGATTAATATATATATTACAGATTATATATATAATCTGTAATACTGAAATAGTGCTTTTATATATTTAAAAAAACCAGATCAGACTGCAAGGTTGCCCTGCAGCCTAAACACTGTGATCCTGGCATCCATTACTTGACAAACCCAACAGACAGAATTTACTTCAACACAAGAGAGCACACATGCCAAAACAATTCAAAATAAATCATGTCCACAGTTGAGCTAAAATAAACAGTCCCCAGCTATTTAAAATATCTCCCTTTCCAAACAAAAACACAAAGAAGAAACACACTTCCCAACGAAAAAATATGTGCACTTAGCTATACATTGTGTAGCGGATGTTGGTTTCTAATTCCTCTTCCAGTCATGGCTGCCACCATAAGAGTATTTCATCCATGATCTAAATGCATATATTTAAGAGAGAGAGAGCATGCATGTGGTGCAAGCATGTGTAAAGGTAGATATGGAATCTCTTTGTCTTGGCATTTTTTCAGAGATGTTTCTACAACATTCTAAACAATCTGTGTTAAGGAGAAAAAAACTTTCTTGAACAGTGTGTACCAAGTTATACTGGTGACTTCCCAGATGTGAGCCAAGAAAACCTTGTATCTTTTTGTTGGAAGCTCATTAGCAGCTCCTAATGAAATAAGTGGATACTCAATGTGGTGTAATGGACAGAGGGATGGACTAAGACTCAGGACAGGAGGACTGGGTTTGAATCTCCACATACCCATGGAAGCTCTGCTTAAAACCACAGCTTAAATATATCACCTTGCAAGGCCTATTAGAGTTACTAAAAGTTGGTTTCAACTTGACAGCATGACAATGAGATAAGTAGTGCCAGATAAGCTTTCTTCAAAGAACTTTGCTGTGTACCAGAATTAATCTCCTCCTAAAATGTGTGGGTTCAGGGAAAAAAATCTCTAAATTGTAATATTGGTTTAAGTAACACCTAGCAAGCTTAGGCAGTGTTGTGTTTGAACTGTGAACCTCACAACATTTCCCAGAATCCTATATAACAATAAGGGTTTCCAAGGCAGACCTGCAAGGTTTCCAAGCTGACAATTTATGTGGAAATGTGTTTCAGAAACTTAACCACTCAAAACATTTGCATCCTTACATTATACCTCTTTTATTCCATGAAGAAATTTCCTCTTTTTTGTAGGTTTGAAAAGATGCAGGGTTCTGCATGTCATCATCATCGTTTTCTTCATGGCACCAAGCATCACTTCTTTCCTGCATGTAGCCTGCACTGCTGAAGTACAGCCTCTAATCATGCAGTCCCTAAGGGACCACTGCAAGCAACTGTTCACTTCTTATATGGACTCTGGAGGTGTTGCGTTGCATTCGAAATACACATCAGAAAAAGCTTTAACAGACATGCTCTTATTCCCCCTATCAAAATAATGAGCTAGGAAAAATTCCTTAATTTACAAGTAGCTGGGGAAAAAAGAGAACCCAAACTTTTGAGCACAACAGTGGAATTATGAAACAGACAAGCCTAAAATTTGACTCTTTTATACAAACTATATTTATGTATACAGTATATAAAAGATTCCATTATTAGGTTCGTCTGTGGTTTGCATACTCATCCCACCAGTGCACATCCACAGACTTACTGGTAGGGCTTTTTAAACCCGAAAAACCTATTTGATTTGGAGCCACAGCAGAACATTTAAGCCGCCCGCAGAGCCCCGTCACTGGACGACGAGGTATCTATCCCGTGTTTATTTATTTCCTGCATTAACAGCTAGGAGCCTGGGCCATTGGTGTCTGCGGCAGGCCGATGAGCCGACCCGAACCCCAGTTCTTGTTATTCTTTTAATGTGCACAGTCATATGCGATGTCTTGCAAACGATGCTAACATGGCCCTACGCAGCTGCCCCCGCCCTCGCCGCTGAATTCCCGCAGACATACTTGGGCTGGACTAGATGATCTTTAGCGTTCATTTCCAACTCTGCTTGAAACAGCTGGAAGCAACTACAGTTCTTCCACATTCAGTGGCCGAAAAGTAACAATGGATGAGGGAGAGAAAAACCCAAGGCAGCGCTCGTGAGAGAGAACGCCCTCGAAGGGCGAGTCCCCTTAACACAAACCCAAGGAACCCCTTGGGAAAGCTTCCCTTGGGAACCGGAGCTCGCGCTAATTAGTAGCCAATGGCGTTCTCCGAAAGCGCGAAGAGCCAATCAGGTCCCGAAGCGATCTGTCTCTTTAGCGGACTCTCCCGGCTTTTTTAAACACAACAGCAGCCCTTCGAAACTTTATTTAGAAGGCAGTCGGTGGAGGTTGGTGCTTCCTCAAGGAGGTCGCTCGGTGGTGGCGATTCCTGACTGACTGAAACGGGGATGGCTCCTCCGCTGCAGGATACCAGAGTGGGAGTCGGGGAGAAAAGAATAAATGGGAGCGAGATCTGTTCCCGCCGTTTTTTCACCTGGGAAGAGATCGCACTGCGCACGGGCCGGATTAATCCTTACCTTCAGGAGCGGTGGCTGGTGATCGACCGGAAGGTCTACGATATCAGCCAGTTCCACAGGAGGCACCCGGGGGGATCCCGCGTGATCAGCCACTATGCCGGGCAGGACGCCACGGTGAGAGCCAGGGCGGGGTGTGGGCGTCGTGGGTTCCTGCGGGTGGTGGCCCAGGATGGAGAGCCACCCTGGTCCTGGATCACCAGAAGCATCGCCACCCCTTCCTTCGTTCTCGGGCGGTCTGGATGACAGGCAGCTCTTCAGCAGAGGATGAGCAGTCCCGTCGGTTCTAAGGGGTGAAAGAACCGGGATCCACACCCATGTTTTCACTGCTCGAAGCGTTCTGCTTTTGGTTGTTGCTCTGACGGTTTTTTGGGCGACCTCCAAAGGATTCATCACGGTCTGGGGAATGGTGGTTTTCTCAGCCCAGCCTCGAACGACTTCGCAACATCCTTTTGTTTTTCTCTTTTTGAGAATGCTTAACACGTCTACTAACGAAGTACTAAAGATTAGTTGTGAACGACGAATTCTATAGGATCTCTCAGAGAACTTAAATCCATAAAGTGTCAGAAGTCTTTCATTAAGGTCTTCATGTTATATAGTTTGAATACCATGTCCTAGACATAATTATAATTGTAAAAGAACATATTCCACACTCCATTTTTTCCCAATTTTTCTGAAAAAAACAAAACAAAAATGGCTCTGAAAAAAATGGGAAAACCCCTCCCCCCAATTTTTTCTAGGCCTTCCCATCTGTAACTGTTAATGCCTGAGGCAAGCAGGCAGAATTATTAGAATCCATCTGTTTAAGTTCAAATTTCATTTTCCCCTACTTGGGTTTTTTCTCTTTTGAGAATACTTAATTTTTTAACCAACAACATTTTATTTGGTTGTTGTAGGTTTTTTCGGGCTGTTTGGCCGTGTTCCGAAGGTTTTTCTTCCTAACGTTTCGAAACGCCAGTCTCTGTGGCTGGCATCTTCAGAGGACAGGCTGTCCTCTGAAGATGCCAGCCACAGAGATTGGCGAAACGTTAGGAAGAAAAACCTTCGGAACATGGCCAAACAGCCGGAAAAAACCTACAACAACCATCGGATCCCTGCCATGAAAGCCTTCAAGAACATTTTATTTATTTATTTATTTATTTACCACCTTTTTCCCCACAGGGGACCCAAAGTGGCTTACAACAATTTAAACTAAACAATGATCACAATTTTAAAAATACTATTAAAACCATATTAAAAACAGTTAAACAATTGTCACTATGAAGATTTAAAACTTTTTAAAATCTCTAAGTTTAATAAATATAGCATTCCTGAGAACTCCACTTATTGCTTTAAGCATCCCAAAGCTTGGAAGCAGCCACTGAGATAAGTCTCAGATAAGTCATTGATACCATAGGTAGAAAGCAGGTCTTATGCACAAAGCACCTTCTGTGCAAATAAAATTAATTCTGATCTGTAGCCCTTAAAGCTAAAGATGTAGTAGATCCAAAGTTGCCATGTTATGACATGATATTTTAAAAGAACTTTTAAAAGTCCGCTGTCATTTTTGCCCCTATATTTATGCAGATTTCAAGTCAGTTTCACTAAATCTTAAGTAAAAGGCAAAACCAAAGAGTCCTGTTGAACTTCTAAGAATAGGAAATCTATTATAATATGAACTCTGAAAGATAATTTCATCAGATGTATGGAATACTTGCTGCATGGTGTACCTGCTTTCTAATTATGTTGAGAGGTTCCTTTAATCTCAGTTTTGGGAGGAAGGTGGCATAAAAAAAGCAAAGTAATCATGGAAAAAATAGTGTGTCATCAAGAATTTCAGGTTTATGTGTGTACACACACACACACACACACACACAGTACACATGGAAATGTTACCCAAGAATGTCTTGCAATTTTTGCAAGGGCAGCATTTGGAATGGGAATGGACTGAGTCATCAGGGTGGATTAGATTAGCAGAGAAGGAGAGCTGAATCTTGCTTCTTGTGGAAATAATTGATTTCATTTCTTTTTCAACAAGGTATTCCCATGACATCCAGGAACTAAAGCTTTCTATTTTGCAATTCAAGTTCCTGTAGAGAAACATAACTATCTTTGTTTCTTTGCCAATATTGTAAAGCTTCTTGGTTATTTGCTCTCTATGAATGCAGAATGAGGCTAAAGGGTAGAGATTTGTGGTGGAGAGAGTATGTGACTACATGTAGTGTTCATTGCAGGTGCCATGTGCAGAAAGTGTTCATCATGCTTAAGGCAAGAAAGATGTGCATGAGGAGGAATGGGGTGTGAATGCATGATCACACATGTCTAGAAGATGGGATGTGACTGAGTCAGTTCAGACATCCATGAAATAGTAGGGTGGGTGGGTAGAGTGGAGTGGAGAGAGAAAGATGGGACGTGGAAAAGCTGGAAAAACTGGAAAGATCTTGTCTAGTACAGACATCTAACGCTTAAGGAGATACATGGAATCTTATTGACAGAATGGGGAAGGGAATGTGTTTCATAGTACAACATTTCCAGTTAGAATTTTATAGAAAACAATGCAAATGCCACATATAGAGGATCTTTGCAGTATGGACCAGTGCTGAAAAATCAAATCGCAGCTGGTCTTTGCTTCTCAGTACACATTTATAGGATTAATGCAAATTACAGAGAAACAATAGGCATTGGAATGAAAGTAACCTAGGTCTTAGACTATTACATATTGCTACTAAACTATTCGAAATAAATGAAGATCAAACTGCATCAGTACTTACTCAGGCTGTAATGGAAATAGGCATATGTGGTTTGTGAGCTACATGGGGCCCTCATCCCACACAAAAATGGGGGTTACATCTTGTGAAACCAGAACCTTAAAGTCATTTTTAATCCTTCACCATCAAGGCTTTTAAAAAAGTTTGTCATTCATTGCATTTTGTGATTTCTTTTCTGTCCCAGGATGCATTCACAGCATTCCATCTTCATAAAGATCAAGTGAGCAAGTACTTGAATTCGCTGCTGATAGGGGAACTGGCACCAGATCAGCCTAGTTCTGAGCCTGGCAAAAATGTGAGTGTTGATAAAATGTTAGAAATAGGAAACAATATACATTTTATAGTTTTTGCTTTTGTGTAGTGGAAAACAAGAGAAATCAGATTTCCTTTCTATATTAATAACATTCTGACAACATTGTATGTTCATAACTGTTGTCCTGAACAATGATGTACATCCTATTGTCAGGCATGGGTTGTAGATCACTCAGTTGTCTACATTGCTTGTTATCTGTAATCTGCTATATAGAAATTTAGATTCTGAGACCTTAATAGCCTAAAATATAGAATCTTTCCATAATTTACTATAGGTTGACCACAACTTCCAGAATCCCTCAAACACCATGTTTACCTTCTGTGATTATGACTTTGTACACATCATTTCATTTTCATTGAATGATTCTGGGTAGCTCTGAAATTTTTAAAAAGGTCTTTCACTAGCTGAATAGTCAAGCTCACTTTAGGTGTAGTGTCACGGATTCAGAAATCGAGGTATTTCAGATTAACTTGACAGAACTGTGTGATTGGTTTAACCTTGCCAAAAATAGACATTGACTGCAACAGTTTTTTGTAGCTCATTTGACTACTTGGTTTACTTTGTCACTTGGGTACTAAAAGAAAATAAGAAGATGTCTCCATAGTTTGCATGTCTGGTTCCTTAGAAGCAATTCTTATAGGTAATGAGGAGACTGACTACTTACAGGCCAGAGTGCTGTAGTGGACAGAGCATCCAGCTAGGACTTTTGTGACCCAGACTCAGACCTTTGCAAGGTCATTGAAACTCACTGTGTCTTGTCTTTTAGATTGCAGTTGGACATAAAATGTACAGTTGGAAAAAGCTTTTTGTACAGTTGGAAACCGATAAACCCTGATGCCTCATTATTAGAGCCAGCCTGTTTCTTCCAAGTTAACCACTTGTTGTTGTTGTTTAGTCGTTAAGTCGTGTCCGACTCTTCGTGACCCCATGGACCAGAACACGCCAAGTTAATCACTATCAGTTTCCAACTGCACAGTTTTGTTTTCCAACTCCACAGTTCATGTTCAACTGCACACTGAAAAAGAAAACCGCTTAGAGGGCAGCAATGATAAATCATTCCTTGAACATCCTGCATGCCTTAAAAATTCTATTAGAGTTACCATGCGTTGGGAGCAAGTTGACGGCACATAAGAACAACAGTTCAAACCTGGAGAGGCTTTCTAGCATCTAACTCTTTCAAAGTTGGGTTGCTACCACTGCAGTTTTAAAAAAATGAAAACGGTGGTTTGGGAGTGATAGGGTTAATGATCTGTCATAAAAATGTGAAGAGTTCACTTCAGGAAACACTGCAGGTCTTATTATCCATATGTTTTGCCAAAATTTTGTAAGTATGCATACAGAGTAATTAAATGTAACATTAGCTCATAGGCAGCCTAGGGCAGAGAGTACACATCATTCTGAAACTGTGAGTTAAGGCATCTCCACTGCTCTGGCCACAAATCACCCCTACATAAGCCATGTAAGCTGAGGCATAAAATGTAGTCCTATGAATGTGGTTTCTCTTTACTGACACAACTCATTGCAGATGTGAGGATAATGAGTTCTAGAAGCTTCTTCTTATCACGATAGAAGTTGCTTTTTCATAGCAGGATTTGTGGCTTAGTACTTTACAGCTATATCATGTATTCTGCATTTTAAAAATGAGAAAAACAACTGAAGAACAAAAGTAGAGACATGTTTGATCACACAGCCTTCCATCTTTGGTGAGGGACTAAAACTGTACTTTCTTTCTCTTACTTCTTTTCAGCATTTTGCATATTTTATACGTAAGATTCCTAAAGTTTTGTACGTGTGTTTTTGTTTTTTGTTTTGAAAAAAATATCCAAAAATTGAATGGCCAAAACCCTGTTCTGTAAATTACACCTAAATAAGAGTGCTTTCCACTAATTAAAGAGTTTCTGCCTCAATCCCAAATTGCCTGCAATCTTGTGCTCAGGTCAAGTGAGCCTCAGGATCAAAGCAACTCTTTGATTACAGGCAATCTCCTTCTGCCGGTGATAGCATGGCCCTTATGCAGGTGTAACTTACAGAACAAGATTTTGACCAGTAAATAATAAAAACAGCACTTATATTCCATGTCTTTGCACATATATATACATGTATACTTAACAGACTATTTTTCACCAGGATCAAAAGAGGCTTTTCTTCTGATTCCTCCACAGCAATTGCTCATTAATGACTTCCGGGAGCTGCGATCCACTGTTGAGAAAATGGGACTTCTGAAGCCAAATAGCCTTTTCTTCTTCCTCATGTTTCTTCACATCATAGTGTTGGATGTTGCTGCCTGGTTGACTATCTGGTACTTTGGGTCATCCTTGTTGCCCTTTCTCGTAGGTGTTGCACTGTTTACTGTCGCTCAGGTAGAGTGTTGAAGTCATCATATCATCTTTGAAATTAAGGTCTCCACACACACATACACCACCAAGGATTTTAAGAATTCCACATGTCTGTCACCTTTGGACTTTGGCTCCTAAGCTGGGTCAACTAGACTGAAGGGGAAGTGGGGAGAGAGTAGTGGCTGAGGGCCATCGGTTCTGAACCCCCGTTTTTTGCTTGTGCAGTGTCTGGAGAATGAAAGAGTTGTGGCTGCTTCTAAGACTAATTGCTACGTGCCTGTTACTCACTGTTTGGATTTGAATGTGGTTTCATGTTGTGTAAGTTGTTGGAAGTAACTGGGTGAAACTCAACTTACACTGGAGAAGATGCATATCTTTGCATGGAGAAGAAGAGAGGGAGGGAGGGAGAAGAACCTCAGGTTTGCTAGAATGTCCTTTACCTGCTTTGACCTACGCTGATCTTCTTTCAACCTAAACAGATATTCTTAAGGTTGCTGATCTAACTTCTTTCTTTCCCACATTTCTCTCTTGAACCTCTGTGGGAAAGGACAGAGGAGATATCTTGCTTTTGTTCTTAAGAGGTGAGGGGGCAGCCATAGGTTTCTGCATCTCCACCTTGGTCAGCTACAGTTATGATTCCTATCATCTTTCTTATCTCCATGTCTGTCTGTGATAATGCTAGCATTCTTTGGAGGAAAGGGAGTGTGGTCTGTTAACCATTCCAATTTTCAGGGCCTGTATCTGTGACTTGATTCAGCTGCTGCTTGATGCTGCTTGCTATGCTAGCAACTTAGGGACCCCGAACCCAGAAAATAGTAGATTATTGAGCAGCAGAGGTTGAGAGATGTGGTTTTTGAGTAGCCCCTAATAGCTGAAACCAGACTAAAATTTAGAGCTCTTCCCAAAACAAAAAAAGAGAAAGATTGCAGGGCAGATAGAAAAGGAAGACATTAGACTTCATGATGGAGCAAGGAAAACTCCATGTCTGACAGACAGCTTTTATACCCAGTGAGGTTTTTGTATGCAATTGCACCTCAACATTCCTTGATGTCATAACAAGGGACGCTCCCTCTAAAGGAAGGTACACCTGAACAAAGAGCTGAATTGGGGGAAAAAGACCAAGTGGTCAAAGGCATTGTAATGTCTCTGATTAGTGATAACCAGATTATGTCTATTCAGATATGCGGTATTTGAAGAGAAGTGTTGGCAGCACATACAAGACAAGGATGGGGCCATATCCTATCACTGCACAAACGTTTCTTTAACATAAAAATGGCAGTGGGAGAATAATTGTAAGTCCACTTAATTTGATTCTTGGAACATGATAAGTACAGTACAAGGGGCAAAAAAGTTTACAGGGACAATCAGAAAGGATCAGCTTTCCTAGGATCCCTGCCAAAATCCCTTGGGACACATCACTGGGTGTGATCAGAGTGATTTGTTTTGCTATTTGAACCACTTTTTGGCACAATCAGTTTTGATTTCTCCTCTGATAACTACACAATGTACAGGCAATTGTGAACCTGTCTGACACTTTTCCGTGGCAGTCAGCACTTCTTTGGATCATTGGCAGGGACTTATTTTTTAAGCAAGCAGGATCACTAGTGCTAGTTGTTGATGATAGGAAGCTAAAAGTGAAAGGAGTTGGCAAAGGAAATTTTATTTGTAAAGGTCCAGGTGGTTCCAAAAAGATAATGTGTGCTGTGTGTGTTACATGTACCAGAAAACCAGGCTTATATCCATGAGCCAAGTGACAGACAGATTAAAGAAGATTAACAAAGAAGAAACAATGGTGCTGACCAGCAACACAGAGATCAGAGAGGATTACAATGATTTGTCAGTAATGGAAGATGAGGAATCTGAGCACAAAGGGTGCAAATCTAAACCTCAAAAGGGGGCACAGATCCAGAGGAACCTGGAGAACCAAAAGGGGCTACAGAACAAGCACCAAGATGTTCAACAAAAGACATAACAGCACTACAAATGTCTTGCTTCACAAAGGATGCTGAAATCCCTGAACCTGCACTATGGGAAGAAAGTGATTACTAACCCAGATAAGAAGCTAATAAGTGGAAAGAGCAGCCAAAGAAGACATGGATGTTCTCCAAATAATGAGAGTTGGAAACTGACAAAGTTAACATCTAGAAGAAAAGTATGGGATACAAATAGATTTTCAAGATAAAGCATGATACTGAAGGCAACATTCAGAGTTGTAAAGTGAGACAAGTTGCTAAAGGCTATTCATAACATTATGGTAAAGATTATGACCAGACCTTTGCCACCACACTAAAATCGAAACACTGCAAAGTGTTATAAACAAACAGAATCATGAACGTGAAGCCTCTGGATGTGAGAAGGGTTTTTCTCTGTGGTGAGATACGAGAATATATCCAGATGCAGCAGCCACTTGGATGTGAAATATCTGGAAAGGAGAAGCTAGCATGGAAACTGTGGAGAAGAATTTATGGAGTAAAATGGGGTGGAAGAGCAAGAACAGAGAAGCTAAATAAGATGTTAATAAGAGAAAATTTGAACAAGGCAAACCAGACCCCTGGCTCTATATCATTTGGAAACAATATGTTGACTATATTCTGACATAGGTAAATGATTTTATTTAGTATAAATGATTTAATGGAAAATATAGAGAAGCAACATGAAAGCTATACTTAAATACTGTTACAAGGCTAGTTGTGGAGGGAGAAGTGGAATACTTATGTAGGAAGATCAGTTCACTGACCAAGAAAGACTGAGGAGCAGTCAAAAGAGCAACGAGATATCTGAAGAATACCACACACCTGAAATTAAGGCAACCAAAGATCTCAAACTTGTAGGATATGTGGATGTTGACACCACTGATCACAACTCAATGAGTGGAAACCTGTTCTGTGGAGGAGGAGCTGCTATACAAACTGAAAGCAAGAGATTTAGACTTCTGTCCAACTGAAGAGATGACAACTGATGACTGACCAATAGGGATGTGACATCTGTTCATTTTTTACTCCAGTCTCATGATTCTCCAGGAATTCCCCAGGGAGAATTCTGGGAGTTCAGCTCACAGACCCACACCTACAATTTGCTCACCTGGACCAGCCTTGTTTCCTCTGATACTATACAAAAAAGGAAGCTGCTGCAGTGCTTCTTGGGAGTGGTATTCCTGTCTTTAGGCCAGTGGTTCCCAATCTGAGAGTTTTAATCCAAGAACACGTGGGGACTCAAGCCTTCACCACTAGCTGTGCTGGCCAGGATTTCTGAAAGTTGTAGTCTAAGAACATCTGGAAACCAAGGTTGGGAAGCACTGCTTTAGGCTCTATAGAGGGTGCTTCTTGGAGAACTACCACTCCCAGGAAGCACCAAGGCAGCTTTCTCTTTTGCAGAACAGGAAGCGAGCGAGGCTATGCAGCTTTGGAGTTAGGCCCTAATCCAGGTGAGTAAAATGTAGGTGTCTGTAGGTATAGCTCTGTCAACTGGAAGTCCTAGAATTCTGCCTGTGGGATTCTTGGAGAATTCTGGGATTTGGAATCCAAGACAGCCAAATGGCACATCCCTATTGACAAAAGCAATTCAGCAAGATCCAACATCTAAAGTTTTGAGGCAAGATGAAACTCACAGGCTACATGCAAGCTTCATTGAGAAGAGATGTTGGAGGTGATTGGATGCAATTCACCTTTCACTAAAGAAGAGTCATGTCTTTGCATGGGGAAGAGTCTAGGAAACCTCAGGTTTCCTAGACTGACCTTTATCAGCTATGCCTTGTGCTGACCTTCGTTCAACCTAAATTGATATTCTTAGGGCTGTTGAAGTCCCTTACTTCTCACATTTCCTTATTTATCCTCTCTTGGGAAGACAGAGGAGATGCCATGCCATCGTTCTTGAGAAAGTTACAATTCCCTGCATTTCCATCTTTTTTAGCCACAGTTAGGATGTGTATTATCTTTCCTATCTCAGTACGTTTCTCTAATAAGAAAGAGCTTTCTTTTTGTCCTAGAATACAAAATATGTATGTGATTTCTTTTGGGAAGAGATGGCTTTGCTGGCCACTCTACTTTTCAGGACTGATTTCACAAGTTAACTTAGCTGCTGCTTTGTGCTACTTGCCCTTCTAATACGAGTGAGCTTCAGGCTTGTTAGCTGTCCCCTTGCCACCTCTTCTTCTGGCCAGCCTGGAAGAGGAGGCGTGAAGTTTTTACACCTATTTTTAACTAAAACCAGTTTAATACTGTGTTGAAACCTGGACAAACTATTGTTAATCTTAAGTATGTTTTATTGAAACAATATAGTTCCTTCACTCTTATTTCATAGTATTTCATTTGGCTAGGCCCTAAGATTCCCTGACTAATTGGAATGTCTTTTCATTATGTTTTGCGTCCGGTGTTACTTGGGCAGTGAACCAGAGCCATGTTTTTGAAATGATCTTTTTTTCTTTCTTTCTTACAGACACAAATGTCCTGGTTCCAGCATGACTTGGGGCACCTTTCAGTCCTTAGGACATCCAAATGGAATCGAGTGGTTCATAAGATCCTAATGAGCCTAGTGAAAGTAAGCATCCTTTCCTTCACATTGTTATTGTTGTTATGTGCTGTCAAGTCACATCTGACTTACAGCAATCCTAATAGTGTTTTCAAAGTATGTGAGATATTTGAGAAATTGTACCGGTGCCACACTCTGAGTTTCCATGCTCATGCTAGGATTCAAACCCTGGGGTCCTGAGTCTTAGTCTGTCACTCTATCCACTACACCACATGGGCTCTCTTTCCTTCTTGACAAACCGTGCAGCTCCCTCCAAGGCCGTTTTGCCTGCTCCCTGCATCTTCCTGATGACAAAATTTGTTTCCCTATCTCTCCAATTTGATTGCCATATTTTAGGAGGGGGCTCAGCAGTGGGACTCAGTGGGTGGGACTCACTGAGTCCCACCCACCCCACAAATTAGAAATTTTAAAAAATTAGCCACTAGCGAGCATAAAGGGGTTATTCAGTAAAGTAAGTCTTTTAAAAAAAGAAGAATATTTTTAGGGTAGACAGGTGTGGTCCTCTAGGGCCAAGGGTTGGGTGTGGGGGGGGGGTATTCCTCAGACCTTTAGAGTTTGCCCATCCCTGCTTCAGGAGGTACTAATCTCTCAAACAAAGCAGTCACCCCAACATGTTACTCAGTTTTTTAAAAAATTAAAAACCTAGAATTTTCTCTCTTTCCTTCTCTGAATGTGACCATCTTGTCACTTCCAGTTTCCTTGTGAGAAGCTGGTACCCCCTCAGACCAGGGGGTTATGGGAACTGGAACAAAGGCCCAAACTCCTGGAGCCTGCCAGCTAAAAAGGAAGAGTTTACTGCTTCTGAGCAGGTGGGCTCAAATTCTATTGTGTTTTTAAGACCACATGTTCTTTCTTCTAGGGAATGCCAGCCCAGTGGTGGAATTATCTGCATTTCCAGCACCATGCCAAACCTAACTGCTTTCGTAAAGACCCGGATCTCAATATGCATCCCATTGTGTTTGCTTTGGGGAAAAAACTGGCAGCAGAGGTATTTTTGCAGAGTGTACAATTATTAATGCAAGTTTGGGAAGAATAGCCAGAAGGAATACAAAACTGTGAATAAGCTATTTATTGCATTAGGCAGCTGCTGGTGTGTGTGTGTGTGCGTGCGTATGTGTGCGAATTTCACAAAAAATGCTGCATAGTGAGCAGAAAAATAGGTTATAAATGTAATAAACAAAATAACTTTCTGATGATGGATTATTTTAATTGGCCACCTCCCTGCCAAAGTGAAAAACATTGAGGTGTGTGCTTTTGTAAGGTAATGATATATAATAATACAGTCAACCCTCGATTTATGAATTTAATCCGTTCCGGATTAACGTTCGTACGTCAAAACATTCGTATGTCGAACTATGCATTCCCATAGGAATGCATTGAAAACCCATTAATCCGTTCCGGCTGAAGAAAAAAATACCCCCCCAAAAAAAGAAATGAAAAATAAAACACTTGCAGTCCTACGCTGGGACTGCAAAACACACACACACACACACACACACACACATCCAAAAATAAACATTTGAGCAAGTCCCGCGCTGGGACTGCAAAAACAAAAAAAATCACCAAAAAAAACACACACAACAACACAGAAACATACCCCCCCAGCCCAAAACCCACCCAGAGCAATTTATAAAAGCAGCAACTTACCGGTCCGAAGCCTCCCGGGGGTCCCCCGCCGCCGCCATTGCCGCCTTCCGAGGCCTCCTAGGGCTTGCCCAGCACCATTGGAGGCAAGCCTCGGAATGGAAAAAGGCAGGGGAAAGGATGGGAAATTCAAAAATGGTGCTGGGTAAGCCTCTGAAAGCGGTGATCGCCGTGTGGGGGGACCCCCGGCAGTCCTCCGATGGTGCTGGGCAAGCCTTCGGAAGCCTCTGAAAGCGCCGATCGCGGTTGTGGGGGACCCCCGCCAGTCCTCCGATGGTGCAGGGCAAGCTTCCCAAGGCTTCCCCTGCACCATCGGAGGACTGCCGGGGGACCTCTGAAAGCGCCGATCGCGGTTGCGGGGGACCCCCACCAGTCCTCCGATGGTGCAGGGGAAGCCTTCGGAAGCTTCCCCTGCACCATCGGAGGACTTGCGGGGGTCCCCCGCAACCGCGATCGCCGCTTTCAGAGGTCCCCTGGCAGTCCTCCGATGGAGCTGGGCAAGCCTCTGAAGCCTTCCCCAGCACCATTTTTGACTTTCCCGCCCTTTTCCCCTGCCTTTCTCCGTTCGGAGGCTTGCCTCTGATGGTGCTCGGCAAGCCTCTGAACGGAAAAAGGCAGGGGAAAAGGGCGGGAAAGTCAAAAATGGTGCTGGGGAAGGCTTCCCCTGCACCATCGGAGGACTGCCAGGGGACCTCTGAAAGCGGCGATCGCGGTTGCAGGGGACCCCCGCCAGTCCTCCGATGGTGCAGGGAAAGCCTTCGGAAGCCTCTGAAAGCGCCGATCGCGGTTGCGGGGGACCCCCGCCAGTCCTCCGATGGTGCTGGGCAAGCTTCCGAAGGCTTTCCCTGCACCATCGGAGGACTGGCGGGGGTCCCCCGCAACCGCGATCGGCGCTTTCAGAGGCTTCCGAAGGCTTGCCCAGCACCATCGGAGGACTGGCGGGGGACCTCTGAAAGTGCTGATCGCGGTTCTGAGGGACCCCCGCCAGTCCTCCGATGGTGCTGGGCAAGCCTCCGAACGGAAAAAGGCAGGGAGAAAGGGCGGGAAATTCAAAAATGGTGCTGGGCAAGCCCTGGGAGGCTGAGTTTTGAATTTCCCGCCCTTTCCCCCTGCCTTTTTCCGTTCGTAAGTCGAGGCTCCGTTCGCAAGTCGATATAAATTTTTGCGATCGGAGCCGTTCGTAAGTCGAAATGTTCGTAGGTAGGGCCGTTCGTAGGTCGAGGTTTGACTGTATAATCTAATCTTAGAACTGCAGAGCTGGAAGGGATCCTATGGATCATCGAGTCCAGCCTCTGTCAAGGAGGCACAATAGGGAATCAAACTCCCATCCTCTGGCTCCAAAGCCAGACACCTAACCCACTGAGCTACCTGTACATTTAGTTTTAATTTCCATGCATCCATTATCAGATCAAACCTGGCAAAACACAGAGTAAAACTGGTCAGTATATACAGGGTGCAGTCAAATAAACCCTCCTGGATTTTGTTTAGCTATTAGTTTAGCTTGTGAAATGGGGCGGGTTGCAGTGGGGTCTTTCGGTAGCATATGCCTTACCATTTCCAGTTGCCACCGTAGCTCTCACACGGAACCTGTGGCCCTGAAATTTTCAGTCCATAGCAATATGGTTTTTCAGTCTGGAACAGGAGTATTTTGACTGAGCACGAAGAGGATACGAAAAGCTCTCTGTGTTCCGATCACAGATTAGTTGTTTTTGATAAACACTTCAGTGATGAAAGCATGGTGCATACCCGTCCAAGCCATGGTGGTGACTGAAAACAGTAAGGCATATGCTATCGAAAGACCCCACTACGACCTGCCCCGCTTCACTGGCACCGGAACGATAGCGAAGTAAAATCCAGGAGAGATGGGGGTTTTTTTTGTTTTTTGCTGCTCCTTGTTCTTATTAGAGTACTTGTTCCAGGGTAACAGGCGCCACTCTGTAGATGGTTGTGGAATGTCCTCCCATTAAAGGTCTGCAGTAACAAGTTGAAACCTGACTATTCAGCCAATCGTTTGGAGCCTAATGAAATCATGGCTTGGTTTTCCATCTGTAATACTGTGGGTTTTATTTTGTTTAGTTGGATTGCTTTTCATTGTTTGAACTGTTTGTATGGCTTAAGTGGCTGTTAAAGTTACTTGCCCTAAAATCTGCTGATGTAGGGCTGGTTATAAATAAATGAATGATTCAAAAACAGGTGATGGAGATGTCTTTATCGTGTATGAGTTCCTGAAGAAATATTTCTTTGCAGCTCGGGATGCGGAAGAAGAGGTTCATGCCTTACAACTACCAACATAAGTACTTCTTCAGTGAGTATTTCTGTCATTAAGAAATGCTGCAAAGTTTCCACTCATTAAGTGCCTCTTATTCAGGAGGCGTAAGAAAGGCACCAATCATAACATCCTAGTAAGTGGAGTCGGAAAATCAAAGGATGCAAGGTAACTGCCCGTTGTGGGTTGTGTCCTTCTGCCAGCTTAACACACATCACTCTGGATCAATTTCCCTTCCTCCTATGTGCACTTCAAATCTGCCCTGAGAGAATGGGAGACTCTCTAGCATAGATTTGGGGATACACAGGAAGCTGCAGGGAGGAGGAGTAGAAAGGAAATGCTTTTTCTGAGAGTAAAGGTCTGTTTTCCTAACAGTGGCTGTAACCCAGCTTCGCTCTTGAGATGCAGGTTTAATTAAAATTGTAATGATACTTTGGCCATCTCATGAGAAGAGAAGACTCCCTGGAAAAGACCCTGATGTTGGGAAAGTGTGAAGGCAAGAGGAGAAGGGGACGACAGAGGATGAGATGGTTGGACAGTGTCATCGAAGCAACCAACATGAATCTGACCGAACTTCGGGAGGCAGTGGAGGACAGGAGGGCCTGGCGTGCTCTGGTCCATGGGGTCACGAAGAGTCGGACACGACTAAACGACTAAACAACAACAATATCATTCTGTCCACTTGACGCAGATAAGTTCTCAGATTTGAAGAGAACTGTAAACTGCATGGAAGAAAGACAGGGAGTTATTATCGAATACATTAGGGGAGCCAAAGGCAGTTCACAGAAGGATGACAATAGCTGTATTTTTTCCCCCAAAAGTTCTGTTTTAAACCATGTATTCTTCTTTTTATTTTCAATAGTCATGGCCCCAACTTTGCTAGTTCCCTTCTTCCAGTTGTCCATATTCTATTCTTCAATCAAGCGAAAAGAATGGCTAGTAAGTATGCTTCCCCTTATCCAAAAGCACATGGCTAGAGTGAGTCGATTTGTACACAGGCTCATGGCATGGGTCTGTTTTGGTAAAGATCACCCTTTCTTCCTCTCTCCTTTGGCAGGACCTAGCCTTGATTGTGTCCTACAACATCAGAGTCTGTCTTATCTACGTTCCCCTAATGGGATTTAAATGTTTTATGGCTTACTACTGGCTCTCCAGGTAATAATCAAACTGCGCCTCCTTCTAACTCTTACGATTCTCTCATTTCTCTTACTTGTGACACTGGATCTCACATAACCTGAGAATTAAATATGACACTGGAATTGGAAATGTCTATCACATGTAGAAAGCTTTGTTGCAGGCTAGTCTAATAAAGTAACCTAAGTATACAAGACTTTGGCTGGGCCATAGCAGGATAGTGATCTAATTCAATTTCCTGCTCCATATAGGATGTGCAAGGCAGGATGCAGCTATGGAGTATTCCTGCCAGATGGCAGTCCAGCCACAGTATCGGTACCCCCAACTAAGGCTAGCTTATCCCCTTCAGAGAGGCTATTTGTTCCAGTATTGAATAGTTATATGACGTTCCTTCAGTTCTTTGCCAGAATCTTCTTCCCTGCAGTTTTGCATTCGTTTGTTCTTGTTTGTTCTCTAGAGCAATAGGAAACATAGCAGCCCTTCAAGAACTGCAGCCAGTTTTCTGCCATACATTACACATTGAAAGAACTTGGCTGCTTCTTTGCTAAGTGGCTCAGTTCTAGAGTCTTCAGGACTCATATAAATGGTGCTGCCAGAGTGACAGCCGGGTGGCTGGATACCATGTTTAATGCTGTATTGTGGGTCCTGATTTGGCCAGAAATGTCACGTTTTGGCCTGTAATGTACAGCTGGAGGAAAAGATCCAGGGAAGATGTTGCAAGAATCTTGGTTTGTCACTAGGCACTGACCTCTGGTGGTTTTTGGCTTCCCACAACTGTAATTTGAATTGTGCAAGAAAGAAGACAATAGGAATCAACATTTCCCATGTGTAGCTTTCATAACATTTCATTGGGTTAATCATGGTGCTTCTAAACGGCATTGTTTCCTTGGTCTTCCTTGGCCCCATGTGGTTCTCACAAGTCTAATGTCTGCATCTAGGAAACGTTAGTACTAAAATATATACTAGTAATAGTTTTGAATTAGGCTTTTGGTAAGCCATTGCTTAATAGTAAACCTTTTTTTAACTGGAATTGAATATTTGCTTTTACTTTTAGGGGGGTTCCCCTGGCAAAGGTGAACATGAGCCTACTTTGCTAACTTTCACCTTAAAAGTGAGGTGCTAGATCTGTTTCCTCAGAAATAAGTCCCATTCACTGCGGTGGGACATAACTCATAGGAAATAAGTTAAACGGAAGTCTAAAGAAAGTTTTCAGGATGTGGGGATTAATAAACAAGATGCTTATCATTGAAGGAATGGTTATTTTTGTCCCTCAGTAGTTCTTGTGAATGTCAAAAGCTATTGCTTTTTAAAATGTGAGGGGTGGGAAGCTAAGCGCATGTTATTCCCATTGGAAAATGTGCATTTGATTACTTCACTTCTTTAAAGCTTGTAGTTTTCTCAAAGCATACATGGACAGCATAAAAGATTTAAAATAAATTAAAAAAACAGTTCATTAAAAGCAGCAATATGAAACAGTTTCCATCAGACCAATAAAACTTTGGACTAATAATTTGGATCTTCCTGTGGGGTCTTTTAATGAAATCTTTCCAGATCCTTCCCTAGTTCCTCAGCCTCTCTCCTTGCCTTGCCCAACTGCTTGCCTAGATGCTCTCCTTTCTCAGCCAGCTAGCCCTGCTTTACCTCTCACATTTGCTTGCTTGCTTACAGAGCCTCAAAGAGGTACTTTTTCAAACTGCAGCTGCAAGAATCTCCCAGCCTATATTGTCCCCTGTAATCTAGATTTGCATTTCTCACTTTTTAAAGTTATGCCTGCTTCTGATAAACATTCAGACCTGGGAAACCCAATAAACTTGTTGGAAATGTGAGATTTTGTGACTGAAAACAAATCAAAACATTTATAAATTTAGAGAGGGAAAACATTTATTTAAAATGCTGTTCAACACGTGAAGCATGGGTAAGGTACAAACGGCAGATTTCTCTGCACTTCAGGCCTGCTGGTAAGAATCTGACAAGCCAGCAGGGCCTGGGGTAGCTCTGCTGTTGGAGAACTCCCAATACAGAGCCTAGGATTGCTGTCTGAGTGGATAAATGTTGTCATTTATGGAATGACATCTATGGAAGGACCTAGAAAGATTTCATGTATATGAAAGCATTAGGTCCCAAGAGGACTCTGTTTCTTACTTCATTCCATTTTGAGCACTGCTCATTTATTCCTAAACTCTGCTTCCCATTTTCGGAGCTACTACCAGTCCACAAGAGAACTCTTCCTCTGCATCCTATGACTGCCAAGGATACTCAGCTTTTCTAAGAGTCCCATGTCTGTTAGACCTCCCTGTTCTGCATGTTTGTTATTCTTAAGAGTATTCTTAAGGGCTTGGCAGCTCCTACTTCTGCAGGAGCTAGGCTGAGTTTCCTTCAGCGAACCTCTCTGCTTCTAGCAGGACAGTAGTAGAAACACATATACCTTGTCCTATACGGTATACAGGGAGCACAAATGCTTTTGCTTCTGCTGTTTTCCTGCATTCCATTGCTTTTTGGTTCACTGACCTTGCCAAGGTCATAATTCATCTCAAATTATGATGAAATGCATGCTCCTTCCAACTATAATGTGTGCTTGCTTTCATGGTAATGTGTGAAATGCTCCTTAACAAACATGTAATTGGAATATGGTTGTCTTGGATTTTGCTAAATAGATCACAGGTCAACACACCCACTGCCACATTATGTTCAGTGGGTTTTGTGACATTTGTCTGTATGCATTTCTCTACAGGCTTTTAGAATCATGCTGGTTTACCTGGGTTTCACAAATGAACCACATCCCTATGAACATTGACTATGATAAAAACATGGATTGGGTCTCTATGCAGGTAAGCTGTTTCCTGCTGCTCATAGCATAGGCTTCTGAACTCTATCACAGACACTTTCTGGAAAGTGTCAGTGCAACATTTGAAAATTGCAGGGGAACATGGGATAAAAACTTCATCCACTTTGGCAATCCTTGGGCTGTCAAGCCTGACACAAACACACAAGTATATACACAAAAACGCACCCCACAAGCTTCAACTTTGCTCATAAGGACTCAGGACCATGTCCAGATGCCTTCACTACAGGCAGACCCATGGAAATGCTGGATATGCCCTTGTAGATACATATAGTAAACATTTATATGCTACTACTGCAGTACAGTGGCAGCACCCATGGTGGCTTATGCAGAGTTCTAATAGCAACCACTTAAGAATAAACATAAAAGCAGAAGACAGCAGTAGATTTTTAAAAGTACATAGGAAATTCAGAGAGAATAAAATCAGGCATCGGACTTACTTAGAGCCTACTGAAATAGAAAGGTCTTAAAGGAATTTTGAAACATAATTAGTATCTCACTGGATTCTTTGAATGTCCCTTTTCTCTCTCAAGTGCCACAACGTAGTATACAATATATAAGAAAGCTGGGAGAGGGAGAAGGAAACTGGAAGCTTGGAGTTGGTGTTGATGGAGGAGTCCACCATGCTGGACTTCTCTGAGTTGAAGAAGATTCAAGACTCTTATAAATAAAAGCCCAAGTTTTCTCAGAGAGGTCTTCGGAAAAGCTTGGAGGAAGACTGGCTAAATTGGGATGGGGAAGTTTCACCCACTGAAAGACAGGAAGACTAAGAAAGCAGAGATGGCCACAGTTTATTAGCAGAGCATGTGGCCTGTTAGCAGGAGGCCTCAGATTCAGTTCCTGATGTCTTGAGGCTAGGAAAACCTCCCATCTAAAACTCTGAAGAACCATCCCAGTGTAGACTTTTTTTTTTAAAGTGAATATCTGATTTTTTCCAAAATATGCAAGATATAACATGGCTTCTGTAAGATCCAGATGATGGCTAGCAAGGTAACATGGTATAGCTCCTCAGGCTGAGAGTGTCAAAAAGCACTTTGCTTAAAACCAACCTGCCTCCTAAAAACCAAACTGAAAAAAAAAAAATCAGGAGGAACAGATGCCTGTTGATGCCTCATTTAGGTGTAGTCTCCTTTGGAGTGCAAAAAATAAGGACATCCTCACCATCCTTTCTTGTTTTTCGACAGCTCCAGGCAACCTGCAACGTGGAACAGTCCCCCTTCAATGACTGGTTCACTGGCCACCTGAATTTCCAGATTGAGCATCAGTAAGCAAGACAGACAGGACAACAGACACCTTGGGATTATTCCCAATGTGTGATTTCATGGGGTTGATGAGATCGGCCTACGTGGTCTGGGGGTTTAAAGGAAGAGGACCAGTACTTATGATTTAACTGAACCACCTCATGCCTTTTTGTCTCCCTCCAGCCTTTTCCCCACCATGCCTCGCCACAACTACTGGAAGGCGGCTCCGCTGGTACAATCGCTTTGTGCCAAGTATGGCATTGCATATCAAAGCAAGCCCCTGCTCACGGCCTTTGCAGACATTTTGCAGTAAGTACAGCTTACTGTGAACATTGTGAACTGTCATTTGGCAAGACGCAATAAATAAGTATGGGGAAAAGGGGCTAGAAATACGACAGCACTAATAAACAGTTAATAGTGAGTTATGTTGATGCCTCACTTGACCAGTGCCAATGGGCTGACAACGTGTATTCCGCTCAGTGATGTCCTCCTGTTCCTTCCCTGTTGCAGGCAAAGGTATCTTTACCTTCTCACACCCCCCCTTAGGATTAAGCAGGAAAAGAACCTTTTACTCGTCTCAGCCAGGGGCTTCTGTGTTGTTCATGCCCTGGAACGAACCCTGCCTTTCATATCCACTGACTGTACTCCTAATGAGAGCTGAGAGATGGCACTATTTTTTGGAAGTGCTAGGGCAACTGGCCGACCAGAGTGGGGGAAAAGAGTGAGGAATCTGAGAGAGAGGAGGAAGTTTAAAGGTAACTATGCTCTGGCCACTCAGATTGGCAGAAAGCACGATTAGAACCCAGCTGTCTTAAAACTTCCTCCTCTCTCTCCAATTTTTTTTTTACTTTTGATCAGCCAGCTGTGCTAGTACTAGGACAGCAAGCCTTTAAAACAGTGGTATCCCCAACCTTGGGTCCCCAGATGTTCTTGGACTAAAACTCCCAGAAGTCTTTCTTCACCACTTAGCTGTGCTGGCCAGGATTTCTGGGAGTAGCAGTCCAAGACCATCTGGGGACCCAAGGTTGGGAATCACTGCTTTAAAAGAAAAGAAAGTTGGAGGCGGGGAAGAGATAACAAGAAAGGAAGATGAAAGCGGACCCAGGCACCAAGTGTGGGGAGGAGAGAATTCAGATGGCAGCCAGACTGTCCCAATCCTGGAGCATTTCCCTCGTTACTTGCCAAAGTCATTGCACCCTTATAAGCTTGCTTTATTTACGGCTCCCTCATCAATTTTTTCAGTTCAAGTGCTTTTGGCTACCATGGGTGAACTCTCTAGAAATTTCTACAACATGTAAAATGAACGATGTAATTTTCAACATCGTTTTACAATATGTCAGTTCCTCTCCCCTGCACCCTCAAAACAGGCTAAGTGATATCTCCGTGGATTTAGTTGAAGATTTTCTAGCCAGCCCATGTGACTGGGTATGGAATATTTCTTTGTACTTTGATCCAAGAAGGATAAAGTAGCAAGACCTTATTACATAGGGGGAGGCAGAAGAAGAAATTAACCTTTTTGAAACTTTATCTATAGATGCAACAAATACAGTGTCCTTTCTCCACATGTAATCTAAGGTCTGCTCTGTCTCACAGCTCTCTGAAGGATTCAGGAGAGGTCTGGCTGGATGCATATCTGCACAAATAAGAAGTTACAGGCCTCCAGAACAAATCCCAGCATCAGCTATGAAGATGTTTCGCAGACTAGAGAGCAGTTAATGTACTAAGGAAGAGTTTGGGATCTAGCGGGTGAGCCGGACAAGTGTTGATGCATTTGGGATGTGATGTTTCTGAACCTTTTTCCCACATCTTGTGCACGTGTTTTAATTCTTACACTGTGTTTATAGGATGAGGTGGCTGTTGAGAAATGAAAGGTTTGTTTCATGTATGAGTACATTTTGGTTTTTGCACATATGAGGTTGAAACCTGACCATTCTCTTCCTTCATGGCAGTCAGGCAGAGGAGCTTTCAGGAGAAGAACTTAAAGCAGGAGGGCAGTGAGGAATGACTGAAAACATAGTAACATCTGTGGAAGCTCCACAGTTGAATGGAAATTTTAAATCCTAAGTTAAGCTGCAAGGTCAGGTATGCTGTTTTGGGTTTCTGTAGGGGAACAGTTAATAGCTGAGTTTAAAGCCCACTCTGGGGTGTATTTCAGTTGAAATTTCAAAATGTCTTATGATAAGAGCATTGGTTGTGGTTGGTTAGGGTTTTAATAATTCTCATCGTAGCCAGATGATTAATATTCTCCTGGTGAATAATGTTGTGTGGTTTGAACCATGAGGTGGGCCGAACTGTCCCATCTACATCTGTAGGTGGCACCATTGTGTAAGGCACCATTCTGTATTAAACTGAGAAAGAGGTTCAAAGTAGAACTGTAGCAGATGCCTCACATGGTTCATGGCTTAACAGAAGAGAGAGCCCCTGCCTGAGAGAGGAACAAGCTAGTATCCCGCTTGTCTAGCATGTACTTCAAGGAATATATGAGCCCAGATCTGTGTGCCAGTGCCCCTTCCCACAATCTCCCTTCCTCTTTTGAGAGAAATTGCCCACTTGAGGTCTGTGTGTGATCAGGTGCCTGTTCACACAGGCTTTGAAGTGCACAGTGAAAAGGGGAGAGTTGTCATTCCTCCACCATGCAAGGGCCCCTGCCATCGGGGAGCTATGAACTCGAGCAGTGACTCTCTGGCGGCATGACTTGAGAAAGTGAGCTAAATTCATATTTGCTGTCACGACTCAGGATTGAAAGAACTGATGTTGTGTTTGTCCTTTAGCTCAGTCCTCTTAGGATGTACTTCATGTTTAAATATTTGTATTTATTTGTATCTTTTAATATATTTCATAAATTACCTTGACTCAATATGTGTGGTGGTGTTTTTGTTGTGAGAGATTTTACAGGATATTGGTGTGTCTTTCAAATGTAGTATAAGAAGCTGAGAAGTTATGGGGGTGCCATGTTCTTCTTCTCCTTAGTTACAGGGTTTAAAAAACCAACTACAAAAAAAAATGAACATGCCAACCCTTGAAACGCTGCCTTTTGTAGAAACTTGGGCTGGGGAACCTGTGATCTTCTAATCTTCTAGATCAGGGGTCTCAAACATGCGGCCCGGGGGCCAATTGCGGCCCGCCAGACGATAGTTTGTGGCCCCCACCGAGCCAAATTCAAATCACTTTCACACTGAGAGCCAAAGATCAGTTTTCCAAAAAAAAAGGAAAGAAAGAAAAAAAGAGAAACTGAGCGAGTAAGCGAGAGACAGACAGAGACACAGGCGCACCAGAGTCAAGGGGAAAAGAGCCCCACTGAGCTCAATGGCCGCGCTGCTGCTGATGGTGCTGCTGCTTTGGCTCCGGCAGCTCCCATCGTGGCCGCTCCCGCGGCAGCACCCCCGCCAGGCCCCTCGGCTGCCCAGGTCAGGTTATAGCACCGGGGCTGCCGCCGGCGAGGAAAGAGGCGAGCCCTGCCCGGAGGTGGCCCGGAGGTCATGGCAGAGCGGCTGAGAGGCCCTCCCTCCCCTTCGCGGGCGACAGGAGAGAAAGGGGCAACTCGGGAAGTTGGCGGGAGCCCCGCGCGCAGAGACGCCGCCACCCCCCCCCCAGCAACGAGACTTGGCCCGGCACCGGCCGCTGCCCCACCACCGGCCAAGCGCCATAGCCCGAGCCCGGGTCCCTGCTCCTCCTTCCCGCCCTCCTCCTCCCCCCCTCGCCCCCACAAGACACAGCCTGCGGCGGCGAGAGGCTCCGGCTTCCCCTCCCCCGTCTTGCAAGGAGCCACAGCATTAGCGGCGGTGGCGCCTCTCAGTCCCTCTGTGATGGGCCGTCATTGTCCCTCTCCTTGGCTCTCGCTCTCAGCCACTCGCTCCACATCTCCCTCGCCGCCGGTCAACTTCATTCACTTCGGTGCATCCTCGGCTTGGAAATGCCGGGGCAAGCTGCAGCCAGCCGGCAAGAGGTGCCGGCAGCCCGGCTTGAGCTGGAGGGGGTGTGGGTCCGGGGAGCCACCAGAGCTACCGCCCGGTTCTCTGGCATGCTTGCTCGGAAGTAAGAGTCCCGCGGGGAAGGAGGGGGCCGAGTCCTTCCAGGGGGGCTTCCGCGACCCAGATAAGGAAGCGGGTGCCCCGGAAAAGCCGCCGCCGCGGCGCTGCCTGAAGGACAGACGGACGGACGGGGGCTGGCTTGGCCAGAGATCGAAAGGAGCCGATATATTCCCAATGTTCTCCCTCCCCGCCAGGCCTCCCCCTGCTCAGCCGCACCGTTTTATTATTATTATTATTATTATCATTATCATTATTATTTATTTATTACTGATTTATTTATTTATTTATTTTCTTATTAATTCTTAATTTGTTTATTTATTTTTAAATCTTATTTTGTGTTAAAAAATAAAAATAAAGAGATTTGAGAAGATTGGAATTTTTTTAACAAAGCTTTTCTTGTGGAAAACCTGATGCGGCCCAGCCTCTGCCTCCAGCGGCCCCCAGGTAAATTGAGTTTGAGACCCCTGTTCTAGATATTACTAGACTTACAACCCTCATCAACCTTAGCCCTGCATAACCTGCAGTCTGCAACCTCCCATTACCTGACAGAAATTAACTCATTGTACTGTTGAGGTAAGTTTGTCCATGCACAGAATGTGCTCTTGGATAGGAACAACAAGATCAGTGCAAGATTCTCCTCCTTAGAGAATTGTCGTGGCAAATCAAACTGACACAATGCAACCACCTGTATGAGAAGGTGTAGATCTCTGAACTATTGTGTAAAAGGCTTTTTTAAAGGCAAGATTTGGCAAGCAGTTTCACCTTCTCTTTCCTTGGGCAAACAATATGATAAATGCAGCAGTAGACATTAATGTTTTCCTTAAGCTTCCATATTCAGTTACTGACATCTCCAGGTGAAAAGATATCAGCTGGCAAGGCTGTGAATGACATCCTTAACGTTTGGACAGCTTCTTGCACTCCCTGTATTCCAGAACAGATTTAATTAAATGGGCCCATCAGTATGTGTGCAGCCTATAAGGCAGCTTCATACGTTCCCATTTAGGGCACAAGACCAGCTGGACTGAAACAACCTGCCTAGCTGAACAGTTACATTTCTGGCACAGTGCTTTAGAAAGTTTCTTTTTGAACAACAGATCCTGGGATCCTCCAGCCAGAATGGCAGAGGTTGTGGTCCAGGCAATGCATGAAGGCAATGCGCCTTCCTTCTCTGTATGCTGCTAGCCAGAAAGAGATACTACACTTGATCTTGGCCATAAGGCCGAAAAGCTTCTCAGCCTTATGACTAAGATCAAGTGTAGTTTTTGTTCTTAGCAGTTTCATATCCAATATATCCTCTATTGGGGAACAATATGTTGCCTGAAAATTGAGGCACTGTCAGATTGCAGGGAGGGAGGAATGTGTGGCTCTTCAGATATCATGGAATTACAGCTCCCATCATCCTGATAAGAGTAGCACTTCAATATCTGGATGGGGCCTGTGCCTTTCCCTGCCCTGCACTAGAAGTCCTAACTAATAGGCTTCTCTTACATGATGCTAGTTTCAGCTAGTGGTTGTCATCACCTCCTGATATCTGAAGAGCCACACATCCCCCCCCCTCCCCATGATCTGACAAAGCCTGTTTTCGGGTTAATTGGGCATTGCCTGAAGAAAGTATATTTCTGGTCAATTTCATTAGGTGACAAATCTAGCATTACAAGAGGGAAAAGAGTATTCACCATTCATGCTTATTATAAATCTAAGTGGCAGGCCTTGCGCAAATATAGTAACCCCGGAACTCAAATAATTTCTGCAAAAAGCAGTTGATGTCTTCAGAGGGAAAACAGGGCTAGTTTGGGAGGCTGTACTGCTGTTCAACATTATCTTACGGAATTGTGTGCCACCAGGTGGCAGGGTGTTCGTAGTGTACCTGCCTAATCAGTCTTTAATGGCTTAATTTTTTTTTCTAGCATTCATATGTTGTGTTTCTTTTCATATACTCAAAATTGTGGTTCTGCCTTGCCACAGTAAGCACCTTGGGCCAAAGAGTGGGCTCTGTATTAGGAGAGAAGTTCTGTCCTGAAATGCAATGGAGAGGAAGTATTTGCTCTTTAGCCTTTTGAGGTCATATTGGTGTGAGAATGAGAGAAGTTGCTCCTGGCAGATTTCTTCCACCTCTGCAGCTATTAAAGCAAGGAGGCCACTCAGGGTCTGGACAAGCCTAAAGGGGAATCAGGCAAATATTCTCCAAGTCTTCTCAGACACTACATGTACTCACAGTTGGCAAACATTTGATATTCAGCGTTCATGGGCATTTGCTAGAGAGAGGCGAGGCGAGAGGGCACTTGCTACTCTGCCCAAATTCTGCATCTGCCATTGCTAGTGAGAGGCTCCCAGCAGTCTGTGGCTCCCACACTTGGGATTCTTCTGGACTGTGCTGGAGAAGAAATGAAGGTGGCAGCTCACTGTCCAAATTATCCTTGCTTCATCTGCTAAAATGTTGTTCTAAAAATCTTCCCCCAAATCTGTACATCCATAAACAGAAAGAGTGTAGGGTAGGTCCAGATTATTTCAGACTACATATTCTGTCATCCACAGGCAGCATGGTCAGAGACCAAGAATGGTGAGAACGAGAGATGTGAAATTTCTGGAAATTTCCATTTTTTCCAGAAAAAAACACAACAGGAAAAAAGGGGGAGTTTGGGGGAAAACGGCAATTTTTGGAAATTTCACATCTCTAGTCAGGACACCCGGCTGTTTATACTTAGTCTAGGACCTGAGTTTCCACAAATGTTCTTAAAACGGCGTTGTGGCGATCACCCAGCTTTGGCTCAGGTAGAAGATTATTGGCATGTACCAATGAGAGCTGTTGGGAGGCGGAGCCAGAGAAACTAGAAGGGAGGGGTGAGTCAGAGTCTAGTTAATTCAGTCAGAGACAGAGAAAAGAGAGTTTGGGGTTTGAGGCAGAGAGAGAGTGTTTAAGGAGTGATTAGTCAGAGTGTGACCTGTATTAATTAAGATAGAAGAGGTTAAAGTACCATTTCCCCGAAAATAAGACTTAACCTGAAAATAAGCCCTAGTATGATTTTTCAGTATGCTCGTAATATAAGCCCTACCCCCAAAAAATAAGCCCCAGTTAAGTGAAACCCCACCCTCTACCATTGTGCAGCAACCAGAAGATGACATGACTGTAAAATGAAACATCCCCTGAAAATAAGCCCTAATGCGTTTTTTGGAGAAAAAATTAATATAAGACCCTGTCTCATTTTCGGGGAAACATGGTAAAATACTGAAGCTTTGTGTAACTTTAAAAATGTGCTTAAGAACTACAGTGGTACCTCGCAAGACGAATGCCTCGCCTGACGAAAACCTCGCAAGACGAAAGCGTTTTGCGATCGCTGTGGTGCCTGCCAAGACGGCTTCTTCTATGGCCGTGCTTCGCAAGATGATTTTTTTTTCCGGAAGAGTGATGCCTCGCAAGACGAAAATAATTTGTTCGTCTTGCGAGGTTTCCCATAGGAATGCATTGCAATGCATTCCTATGGGAAACCGCTTTTCGCAAGACGAAAATTTCGCAAGACGGCGCTACTCGCGGAACGAATTACTTTCGTCTTGCGAGGCACCACTGTATTCCTAAAACAAGGTGTAATCAATAAAACTGTTTCTGTTTAAAAGTTCAGTACTGAATGGACCTCAGTCTTTCATAGGAAATATAGGTTAATAAAGAGATCAACTGGTGGCAGCGTGTTAAAGGGCGTGTTGGGATACCTTCATGAGCTCTGTGTTTGGTGAAACAGACAGGGGCCACTGGATAAACGTCACAATTGGTGTCCAGCGGCGGGATACAAAATAATCCAGTAAAGCCAATGTTTAAAAGTGAATTTTCTGGAGTTGTGGGTACCTTTTTGTCAGAGGTCTGTGGTAAAGAAGTGGGTGACCTGCTAGAGCTTTTGTGGAAAAGCTTAGTGGTGGGGCTTCTGAACCCAGGTCTGGGGAACTGAAGACAGGGAACCGACTCTAAAGAAAAACTTATTTTTACCTCAGGATTTGAGAGACCCAGTGGGCTAGCTTGAAATCCAAGGCTCTGAGAGATAAGGGAGCAGTGTTGGATAAGAGTGGAAGCCAAGGTCAGAGCAGATCTGAGGTGATAGGAAATTAAAAGCAGAGGCTTGAAAATAACATTATTTTGGGGTCAGAGCAAGAATAGCTCAGACATAGAGACACAGTAACTAAAAGCTTGTGAGCTGGAATAAACAGCAGAAACACAGGTCCTTTTAAAAGCAGTACAGACATTAAAGACTATTTCACTCAGACTTAAACATGCCACCCAAACGTAGCCAAAAAGGGAGTCAGGAGGCACAAAGTTTACCTCAGGAAGTGGAGGGAAATGGAGACCCTCTAGCTCCAGTGGAACAGGAGGAAATTGATGATACCTCAGAGAGACAAAGTGTTCTAAGCTCCCAAGATTTTGAAAAATGGAAGTTGGAACAAGAATACAAACTAAGGGAATTAGAAATTAAAGCTAGGACTGAAGAGAAAGCTCAGGAACTACAGCTCAGGGCATTAGAGATTAAGGAGAGAGAGAAGGCTGAGGCCAGACAAATGGAATTTCAAATACAGATGAAAAAATTAGAATTAGCTGCTCAAAATAACAATAATAATAACAACAACTCTAGTGAGGGAAATCTCTAAAAAAATCAACCTAAAGAAATTTCCCCAATATAGGAAAGGAGATTGCCCTGAATCTTTCCTGATTTCATTTGAGAGCGTGCTGGGACTTTGAGATTAAGGATGATGAAAGGATGATAGTGTTGAGATCACAAATAAGTGGAGATTTAGCTGAGCTTTATTCTCAGATGCCTCTGGAGCAAGCTAGAGATTTTGAGGCATATAGAAAAATAGTATATTCTAGATTTGACATAAATGCAGAACACCTTAGAAGAAAATTTCGTTCCCTTACCAAAAAGCCTGAAAAATCTTATGCCCAAGTGGGGGCTAAATTGATTCAATGTTTGGACAATTGGATGGAACGTGAAAATGTCACTTCTCTAGACCAAATGAAAAATGTGGTTGGTTTAGAACAATTTTATTCCATTTTGCCTGGGGAATTGCATTATTTGGTCAAGGACAAAAATCCTAAAAATGTATTACAGGCGTCTGAATATGCTGATCCCATCAGTGAGATTAGAGATCCTCGATTTTCTGAGGTAAAAATTGGTAGAAAAGTGTGGGACAACAGGAGGAGAGGGCCCCCACCCGGTAGAGATTACCTCAGAAGTACCCAAGCTACTGGAAGCCATTTTAGAGACAAGCCCTCATCTCCAGAGCACAGTCATCTGAAACTTAATAGTCCTGAGGGAAAAGTTAATAAGGCCCTTTGTTTTGAACCCAAGGCCAGTAAACGGTGTTATATGTGTGGGGAGAAAGGTCATTTTGGGCTCAGTGTGAGACTCAAAAGACTAGGGATTTTAACCAGCATGAAGGTGGAAATTCCAGTCCGCCTAAGAAGATACTTTGTGTGCAGCATAATAAGGCACAACAATCAGCAGTTGAAGTTGAGGCTTCTTCCTGCCACAACACTGTTGCTAAGGAAACGGACTTGGCACAGAGCCCAGACCTTCCTGTAGCAAGAGTTGTACAGTGTTTCCTAGTCCAGTACAATCCTATTTTATTAGAAAACTCATCTGAAAAGATTTGTATCAATGGCGTAAAGTATCTTAGCCTTAAAGATTCATGCTCTCAGATATAGTGGTGCCTCAACTTACGAACTTAATCCGTTCCAGAAGATGGTTGTAACTCAAAATGGTCGTAAGTCGAAGCACCATTTCCCATATATATTCCCATATTAATTAAGATAGAAGAGGTTAAAGTAAAATACTGAAGCTTTGTGTAACTCTAAGAATGTGCTTAAGAACTATTCCTAAAACGTGTAATCAATAAACCTGTTTCTGTTTAAAAGTTCAGTACTGAATGGACCTCAGTCTTTCATAGGAAATATAGGTTGATAAAGAGATCAACTGGTGGCAGCGTGTTAAAGAGCGTGTTGGGATACCTTCGTGAGCTCTGTGTTTGGTGAAACAAACGGGCCACTGGGTAAACATCACAGCCGTCTACCATTCAGCTTCAGTCTCCTCATGGTAATAAGGCTTGCTTGCCATATCCCACCACACCTTCCTCTGTGGGACTATAGATGTCAATTTTAGTTCTTTTTAGCTTGAACCCTGCCAGTGGTCCTCCCCTCCAGCTGCTCCATCTTTAGGCCAGAGCTGGCAAACCCATGGCCCTCCAGATGTTGTTGCACTTTGATTTTCCAGGTGAAGGATGGTTATTAACATCGGGAGGACTACAACTCCCAGCGCCTCATGCAGAAGCTGAGAGGAATCCTGGCGTGACAGACATCTAGCATGATATAGTGATTAGAGTGTCTAGGACTCAGGAGGTACTGTTCTTCCCCACCCAGCCATGAAGTTCACTGAGCAACCTTGGGCCAGTCAGACTTTCTCAGCCTGGCCTACTCCACAAGGTTGTTTTGAGGAGAAAGTACTGAAAAGGAGAACCATCTATGCTTCCATAAAATTTAATTTAATTTAATTTCCACTTGTGAGTTCAGGCCCAGCTCCATAGGTTTGCTGGTAACTCTGAACGAGGCAGGGGAAAAGGTTGCTGTGTCCCAAGCTGACTGAGGTCAGGAAGCATATGAAGGGTAAGAGCAGATAGATGGCAGGTTCAGGCACAGCAGGGGTGAGGGAAAGGCTGAGAAATGTATTTGTTGGTTAAAGAAAAGGAAGTGTGGAAGATGATGAAATGGGTTCTGGGAGCTTGTCACAGAGCCAGCTGGATCAAAAGGGGCTGCTCTTTAAAATTTAAAATCAGGTATTTCAGGCATTAGAAAACTAAGGGCTGTGCCCATTGGTATCATTCTGCAATCACAAAGCTTCTGTCACTTGCAAAAACAAGTTTCCATATTTGTGCAACTCTCAAATACAATACTTTGATTCTGCTTATGCAAGCCACTGTGGAGGAGCTGTCACCATTGGACCTCCTTAATGTTCAAGCAATCTTTAGCAGAACAATGATGTCTCTTGTACAACACTATTTTTCCCACATATGAATGCAAGCCTGGTCAAGTCTTAAAAAGAAGCATGCAATTATTATTATTTAAAATTGAATCAGAATAAAAAAAAAAACCACCAAAAAAACCCACCAGTTACAATTCTGGAGATTCATATCGCTGATACCCCACCCCCACCCCACTCTCTGGAATGGCTTTACTAGTGCCACACCCCCAGCTGAGTGGGGATTTGAACCCAGGCATCTCGAGTCCTAGTCTGTCACTCTACCTACTTTACCATACCCTATACATACTTAACTGGAAGTAAACCTTTACTCTGAGTAGTTGGGTATAGAATGGTGTTTTTGTCTCTTAACAGAAAACCTAATAAATAAAGTTACCTGATAATGATGTAGTGAATAATATGCCATTTTAAAAATTAGTAAATAAAACAAAACCCACATGTACATACGGGAATAATCTGTACATGATGAATTCCTTGAGTTTATTTAAATTTCAGATAAAACTGCAGAAGGTATAGTCAATGCAATTAGATTTGTCTGCTTTGGGACAAGACCACTGTAAAATTTGTTGGACAAAACTACTGTGAGTTGGATCCAGATTTATATTTCAGTGGGTTAACTCTCACTATGTCTGAACCCAAGCCAACCATTTTTCAAGTTTGGCAGGAAAAGAAGCAGCTCCTAAAAGCAATCTGCCTTCAGGCCACCTTTGTCTATTCAGCCCATATTTTTTTTTTTACTGCTTTATTGGATTTATGGCACAATTAAACCTATAATTAAGTTTTACTGTAAGCACCTCTGATGGCAAAATCTAATACCTAGGACACCAGTATTATGAGAAACAGGAAGGACTCAAAAACAGTTATTTGTGTATGTGTTAAGCGGGAGACAGTGGAGCTGAGGCCCCTTGGCAGTGAGCCGTCCCTTCTACCCCCAGGATAACTAGAATTTCAAACATCCAGTTCCCCAGTAGATAAGGGGGAGAGATTACTGGAGTACTGTTTCCCCGAGAGACCAAAAAGCCAGAAAATGTAAGAAAGCTTGGGAAGAGATCAAAAGTCACAGGAGGACAGACTAAGAGATAAAAGGAGGGGGAAAGGTGGGGAAAGGAAAAAAGATTAAGAGGGAAGTCACCAGAGAGGGGGGGGGGGGCAGGGACCAAACTGGTAAAGAAGGTGGAAGAAGAGGTTTGGTGGGATGCCCTAGACCAGTGACTCCCAACCTTGGGTCCCCAGATGTTCTTGGACTAAAACTCCCAGAAGCCTTTACCACTAGCTATGCTGGCCAGAATTTGCATCCAAAACTGGCAGATGAATTCAATTTTGGGGATACATAGGATTTAGACAATTTGTATGATAGCCAGGATAAGACAGTCTGACCAGCCATTGCAGAAGTATCCTGCCATTGGATCATCAACTTTCCCAGCCAAGATTTGACCGTCAACATACTGAAGACTTTACTGCACAAAAACCCATCTGCTCACTGCTTCCCGAAGCTATTCTCATCTCAGCTGTACCAACTAATCAAAAACAAAGCTTTCAAGCCTGCATCAATTTCCTCCAGAAATTCCACACTTTCAGAAATGTTGGTAATAGATCCGTTACTTGGCACGTCTTGTGAACACGAAGATATATTAAGGAAACAACAATTTTTGTGGGAAATGCACAGCATGACCCTAATGAACGATTGCACCATACCAAGCTGTTCTTTTCTGTTAAAAAGATAATCCTTATGGTATAATCAGAGGTACACACACCAGAAATCATTTCTGTGAACATCTTTGACGGCATCCATGTTTGATACACCCAGTGATTGCATGGACCAGATAATTGAACAGCTTTCTAAGCAGTAGCAGTTGGCATTGGATAACATCGAATCCAAAGTAATCTATTTGGCAATATCTGACATGTAAAATCTGGTGAAGTATTATCAGGCAGTGCTTGACACACAGCTATCTATGTTTGGTGGTCTCTGATATGCTGGACTGCAGTAGCCATCAGTTTTGGACAGTATCATTAAATGACTTGCAAGAGAATGTAGTACATTCTTGTACTGGCTTCATTCTTTGGAGGAATCTAGACAGCCACATGCTGAATTCTGAGCTCCAGCATTCCTTCTAAAATTCAAATCTAGTTTGGGGGATTTTATTTTAGTGTCAAGAAGCCGAACTGGGGAATTTGAAGATGTGTTGAATGTAATTTCCCCACTGCTGTAAGTACAGAATCAGCACACCTCCTTTGAGAAACAGGCTGTCTTCACTGCCCACTGGTGATCCATGCTCTACTGTAGAGCATTCTTCTCTACCAGGAAACAAGACAAAGCTAGAGGGAACAAGAGAGCAATACACAGCGAAGGAGGAACCTTTCACTATTGTTTCCCTATCACTGTTTATTGCCCTTTTTCTCTCTACTTAGTAGTGAATTTTCTCTAAAATTAGGAAGGAGAGAAGTATGAAAAGTTAACTGCTGAGAAGGGGAGAAAGGATGGGAAGAGGAGAGTAGTCGGTTGCTACTTGTTTGCTCTCCATACATGTAAGTGAATTCATTTGCTTCTTGGTTCTGCTGCCAGTTGGGAGGGAAGTTTTTGGCATTCGCAATAGGCAACACTTTTACTAGTGGAGCTGTCAGTGGTATAATGTGTAGACAAGTTGTAAAATAACCTGGTTTTTAAAGAGATGGTATTTACTATTGTTCTCAGTAGTCAAAATTTCAACATGTCTTGAAGGTTCCAGGTGCCTCAACCTACTGAAATTTGGTGCTCTAGAACTATAGTATTGCAAGTGTTATTTTGCAATCAACCAACCAACCAACCAACCAATCAAAGGAACAGATTTTGAAAGTCCATCTGGAATGCAAAAATATCTACTTGTGGCTCTAGCAAGGAGAGGATCTGAAAGCACATCGTACTACCTATAGTTTAACTTTAGCAGTTTTTTATACAATTTAAGCCCTACCTGTTCCATGTTTCTATAAAACAATGTTGTTTGTTCTGTATTTTCCAAGTTCAGGACACAAAGTAATAGATGGCAGAAAACACATAAACCTGTAATTTGGAAACAATGGCATATTATGTCTTAACCTAAGCTGCAAAATTTTGACAGCTTTTTTTAACTGGAAATTTTAAAAGTGGGGACTACAAATTTCAATGTTCTGAAATATATAAATTATTGTAATATTTTCTGACTCAGAATCCCATATATGCTTTGACTCATTCTGGTACATGTCAAGACTTTCTTAAATTACTACTACTCTTAAACTATGTTAGCACATACTATACTAATGCCATACAAACTACTCCAAAGATTATATTATGAAAAAATTATGCAGAGTGGAGAATATATATAAAACATCCGGATAGGTGGAAATTACACATTATTCCATTAATAATGCTGAAAAATTACTAGCTTACCAGTTATTGATATGATGTTCTCAGAAAAGAAGCTCTTCCATCGGTATATTCAGATGAAATCATTATTTCTTCACAACTCAGTCTTTATTCAGTGTTCATTATGAGCATCTAGATGAACTCCAGTGCCTTCTGACCACTTTAAGCTGCATGGTTGTGAGCCATTGTACACAACCCAGAATGAATTTGAACAGATACTGCAATCCAGCATGTACTGACATGGCCATGGCATTTTTTTTTTAGAAATCATGAGATGTTGCAGCAAAAGATTGCAACAGCCCTATATTTACTTCCATCATAGTGCCATGAGCAAGCAACCAATTCGTAAATGCCTTCTATTTTGTAATTACATACATAGGCTCCATGCCTACTTACCCTAGTTAAGTGCTGCCTTTAATTTGGTTGTTTGGAACTATTTTAGAATTACAGAATTGTGGAGTTGGAAGGGACTCTTAGGCCACCCACTGAACCCCTTGCTGATGCAGGAAACCCACAGTTAAAAAAAACCCTGATAGGTGGTCATCCAACTTCTGTTTTAAAAACCTCCCGTGAAAGAGAGTCCACACCTTCTGAGGTAATCTGTTTCATTGCCAAACACCTCTTACTGTCAGGAAAAGCTTAACTGAAATCTCCTTTCTTGCAATTTGAACTTGTTGATGTGGGCTGACCTTTGTGGAGCAGCAGAAAACAAGCTTTCTCCATCTGCCAAATGACAACCTTTCAAACATTTGAAGATGGCTCTCATTTCACCTGTCAGTCTTCTCCAAGCTAAACATACTCAACTCTGCCAACTGATCTCCATAGAACTTGGTTTCTAAGCCTGTTGCTATTTTGGATACTCTTTAAGACACATTCCAAATTCTTGATATTCTTAAGCTGTGATGCCCAGAACTGGGCACAGTATTCCCAGTGAGGTCTAACCAAAGCAGAATAAAGTGGCATTGGTTATTTTACTTAGCTTGGATATTCTACTTCTGTTCAGGCAACCTTCCTTCCCCCCATGCCTAGACTCTAAGACCCATAGATGTTTCTCACATGGACTACCAAGCCAGGTATTACCATCCTATATTTGCCCCACTGATTTTTTTCTGCCACATTGCCAAACTTTATATTAATCCCTGTTGAAACTCATTTTGCTTTGGTCTAACTCTCCATTCTACTAAGGTCGTTGTCAAGCCTGATTCTGTTTACTGTAGTAGCAGCTACATTCACTTAGTTCTCCCCTACAGATTTTATGAATGTCTGCTCTGTTCTTTCATCCAAGTCAGTTATAAAAATGTCAAGCAACACCAGACCCAGGACAGAACACTGCCGTACCACACTTGTCACTTTTCTTCAGCATGATGAAGAGGCACTGCTGAGCATTCTTTGGGTATAGTTTCTCCATCAGCATCTAATCCATTTAACAGTAGCACTGTTTATCCCAGGTTTTACCAGTTTGTCCACAAGAAAGTCATGGGAGGCTTTGCTGAAATCTAGATACACTACATCCACAGTATCTCCCCTTTCAGAAAAATCCCATTCTTTATGGAATTTATTTTTAAATATTTCTGACTATACTATCTCACTACCCCCCACATCTAATCTGGAAGTTCTGAGGATCTTGTCAATTCAGAAAAATTACTTGCAACTAGAATATAAAAATAAGCATCCGCTATCAAGTTGATTCCTATTTGGCAACTTGTTTTCCAGTGTTCCCTAGGTTCTCTGGGACTGTCACTTGCTTCTACTTAAGAAGTCTGGAACTCTTTTTAGCACTGTTTTGTTAATAAAACCTTATTTCATAGACGCATGGAATCATGAAGTTGGAAGGGGCCTGTAAGGCCACCAATTCCAACCCCCTGCTGCGTGCAGGAATACAAATCAAAGGATATTTGTTCTATTCAATCTGAGTGGTGCTGAGTTCAATCCCTGCAGGCTGGCTATTTGGAGGCTGTTATGAGGGCCTGAGTGAGGGGTTGGGTGTATGGCCAGTTATGTGACCCAGATGCAACCCAGCATTTCTTCAATCAGCTGCAGTTAGCTGCAGCAAATTATGCAGAATTTGGGCACGCACCAGTAGGATTCTGGCCAATGTCTTGTTCTCACATGTGGAACAGAGGAGGGGTATTCCATGCTTAGGCCAGGTATATGTATGGGGTGGGTTGGGGGGGGGCAGACCTTGAGGTAGCAATTCAGCTAACTAACTTCCATGGAATAAGCAGTGGAAGTACAATTAACTTCTGAGTAAACCAGTATAGGATTGCAGTATAAATATTTTCAAGTAATAATATTGATTTATGAAACCTCTCCACAGGACTCCATATATTTTAAAGTGTCCCTGTATACTTCTTTGCTTAAAAGTAAAGCCCACAGAAATTGTGACAGAGGATTGCTCTGCATGTGGCTGCTAATTAAGCTCCATTAGTAAGTCCATCCCCTATTTGCAGGCCCATGCAGGTATTACAGTCAGTAATGAGTCATCTGGTCCTTAGACTGGTGACCTACTCAAAACTCTTTCATCGTTTATTTTATACTGCAGATCTACATATAATATTCTAAGAGGAGTTTGCCCAACAAATATTCTAAAAGTATAATAAGGTTGTTACACTTTTTTTTCCTTTTTCTTTTTTTGCCCTATAGCAGGTATGAAGCAAGACTTTGCCAGTTCCAGTTTGTTAAAGTTGGGCTTGCTGGATAAAACTGGCATGGAGACACATCTGAGCATTCTTAGGATAATGTATATTTGTGGAAATTTGGTTCAGTGCAACTGTGCCAATAATGCAATTCCATGTATGTAGCAAAATCAAACAGGGAGAGGCTTTGCATGGTCGTAAACTTCTCGCAATGGGTTTTGGGCCCTAGACCTTTCCACAAAGGGCAGCTGCAGCAGTTCGTTGCCCCTTAAAAGTGGGCAGTACTCAGCCAAGGAATTATTCCAGCTCACCTACGGGGTATACGACCCAGGGTGGCAGAACTCGCAGTATGTATTGGGGCCCAGTTCCCTTCCCTCCCACTCAGGGCTCTTGCTTGTTCCCATCAGCCCTCCTTAACCAAAGAAACGCTCCAGGACATAAGCTCAGCATTTGACTCTAAAGCACTGCCCAACAAGGACGCATGGGAATGCCCTACAGTACATAGCCATGGAAGGGAAAATAGGAGCTGAGCTTTTGGATTGAGGAGGTTAATCTTTATTTTCCCCAGCCCAACAGGAAACTCCTATTCACTCTTGCCTGGCAAAAGGCTTCCTCTAGGAGCCATTTCTGCTCAATTCGGCTAGAGTGGGGGAGTTTTTGCTCAAGTACAAAGATACTTGCTTGCACTGAGGAGCTCTCAGGCAGATTTCCATGATGAGAATTCTGAACTGCTACATACTTTCCCCAGGATGGATGCTTAAGCAAAATGGAAAAGAGACAGTAAGGGCATACATGCTTTACATGCAAGAGATCTAGGCATCTCCATTAAAAATAAAAGGGGACGAAGCAGGGAGCAAAACAGCAAGTGAGAAGAAACATCTGTGTGTTAAGCCATGGAGAGTTAATGAGAGAGTATAGGGCTAGGTGGGAAGGAGAGTACTGTCTCATGTGACCCAAGACTATTTTCTATCCAGGGGGATGGTATAAGTAGTTTTGGAGTGGTTGAGGTAAGTAGTTATAAAGAGCTGTGTGTTAGGAAGAGGATTGTAATTGAATAGAACTCACATAGAAAGAAATCTGTTAATTTTCATGGTATGACAAATACTTTTGATTTTAGTTTTGTACTGTTGTACATCAGAAATTGAGTCCCTTGTAGTCTGTTTTTTTAATTAAATGGACAGCCCTTGGGATTAACTCCCTACGCCCACCCAAGCTAGCTTTGAAAGCTGGCTGCTCATGCCTGTCACTCAAATATATCGCCATGCTTAAGGCACTCATCCTTAAGGCTCTGTACTGTTGCAGGGGCACATTATGGGTTTTTCTGATAATCTTAGTTGTGTGGGGTTCATCTTTTGCAGCCGTCCTTAGACCCAGTTCCAAACAGAAACTCTTCCTCTTTAAACACAACATCCTTATTGGACACAACTGGTGTCCTTTCAATCACGACCTCAAATGGTTCAAAAGCCCATCTCCCAGGGTGGTCTCTGACAGCCAAAGCTTCCTCGTCTTTCCATTTAGGAGGTTCCAATGAGGATAACTCTCTCCATGGGCCTCCTTCCTCTTCTGAACACTCAGGGTGTTCAGAAGACCCTGTCTACAACTTCCACAACAGGGGTGTCAAGCCCAATTCCAGCTGGGATCCCTGGGGTTGGTCAGTCCAGACTGCTGCCACCTGTCTATGTGGTTCTGTCGAGGGGGGACAGGCCATTTGGAGGTCTCGGGGTTCTCCTTAGCAGCCAGTTTTCCTCACTGTCTCCCACTCTCTCCTCTCTTGCCTTTCCCTCTCTCCCCAGAGAGGGGTTTGTTAGGGGATTGATGTAGTCTCTGGAGTTCCACTTCCCCAGGTGGGAACTTCAAACATACCTCCTTCCCGGACCATGGAACCACCCAGATCACCCACTCCCAGCCCTCAGGGAGTTCTTCTAACTGGCTGGTCTTTTCCTTGGGAAGTTCATGCTCCCCCTTTCCTGGCGACTCTCTCCCCTTGTTCTCTCCAGCTCCTTCTTCTTGACCAGGCTCTTTCTGGGTTTCTTCCTTTTCATCTGCCTCTACTCCCCCCCCCCCATCCCCATATTGCCTCTTCCTTCTCCCTCTGTTTCTTCTTCCTCCCCATCACTCCTTTATTCTCCCCTTTTGTCTTCTCCATCTGGTCTTACCGCTCCCCCTTTGGTTCCTCTTTTCCCGCACAGCTGGTGGGTTTCAATCTTTGGTTTCGGGAGAGTTTCAATCTTTAACCACTGAATTTCCACCTTTGCAGGTATATTTGTGGTCTCATAGCCTTTGGTGGTTATGGGGAGGAACAGCACACCAACAGGGGAGGGCCAGCTGCCCTTTCTATCTGACACTTTAGGTCATCTTAATTCCACCTGGGAGGCCAGCTTCCTAGCCTGTTTGCAGTCGTGTAGTGAGAGCCACAGCTGGCAACCCTGTCCACTGCTACCGAGTCAGGATCGCTAGGCGTACAAACAATGATTTTAAAGGCTAGCCGTCCTTCCTGATCTCAAGGTTTATATTTGATAGCATTGTTTGGAGGTCAAGACTGACTGCCAGGAGGCACTGGAAAGATAGGCTTTGTGTTTTCATTTGGGGGGGGGGGTCACTGGTACATCAGTAATGAATTTCAGGACTGAATGGATAGAGGCCTCACCACAGATCTCTCTTCTCTGCAGTTCTTTCTAATTCTGATGGTGTTTCAAATGTGCCAGAATGAGTCCACAAACAAAATGATCTGTTAGGAATCAGCCTTTAAGCTCTGAGAGCGTTAGGTACATTGCCCTGGTATATTTCTGTATTATTATTATTTTCAGCTCTTCACATCCCTGGGCGTATGACAGCATAACAAGATGCCTTGTCTCAATTTCAGGAGGTGAGATTGCACTCCCATTGTTTAATGTTTTTATAGCACCACAGCCACCTTTCCAGATCTTGCTGATAACAAGAATAAATTATCCCTACCGTGTCTCCTAAGATACATTTTGAGTTTGCCTCAAGCAACACACACAACTTTCAAGAGCTGTGTAACTCCTTCTAGGTGTGCAGGGTTTTAGAAGATAGGTATTAAAACAGTCCTCTGAAACCCAGCCAGCACAAGTGGTTTGGGACTAAATAAAGGATTGTTCCACCTTGAAATGTTGGGGTGATGCACCCCAACTGGACTATACATTGTCCAGCAACCATCAAGTTGTTCTCTGGCCTGCTGCCCAAGTTGGAAATGGTCTGCAGATCTAAATCTGAAACAGACTTATTTTGAGACACTCTCTCCATGGCTTGGGGTCGGGGGCTCTCTTATGCTTCTCAACATGGCAGTCTGTCTCTCACCTCTGCAGAACATAATCTAGTTCTGGAAGGACTCTGAATGTCCAAAATGGATCAGTGCAGACTCCAATGAGAGGCTGATACAGTTCCTAACATGACTGACAGGAATCCCTCCCAACTGTCTCTCTTCAGTAACTGAAATCAATGTATCTGCCCTTCCTGAACATCCAGTAGCAGTTGTCTTGCATACTGGGGATACAGGGTGGGCACGTACTGCGCATAAAGAAAAGAGGGTGGTGGTAGTCATGAGCCTCTATATGTAGTTAAGTTGATTGCTGGGAAATGTAGTACATTCCACCATGAGGTCTCCCAACTGCTGACCACACACTTGTATTTTATTTTATTTTTTTGTATGACAGATCACAATCCAAGGCATGCAAGTGAAAAAAAAACTTCCACTACAACACTGTACCAAAATGGAGTTAGCATTATCACACTGATCACAATCTTTCCTCTTGCAAGTGCCTCTCACCTAAACTGGGAGAATATTATCTCCATGATTATAGCCTTTCCTCTAATTTCCAAGCAAGGTGCCACCAAGGGGGAAGGGAGAGGGAGCATGGGAATTGGGGTGGCGTTGCTTATTTACTTCTTCACTCTTACCCATGGATTGCCTTAAATTCTCCTCTGGAGGTCCTGCTTCCTGTGCAAGCAAAGTGAGTTCGGTGGTTACTAAGAAGAGAGTATTGCGATGACAACACTCTAGCCTTAGGATAGTCTCCCCAGAGAGGCTTTGCTTGTGTTTCTTTCCACACACTATGAAGATCTTTCTGTTCAGCCAGGCTGTTCAAACAAGCCCTGATGTCTCACTGAATGTTTATGGCTTTTTATCTGAGCTTTGAATGTGTTGAATTAATTTTTTTAATTGCTCTATCTAATTATTACATTATGTAGTAATTAAATAAAAATTTATTATAGCTTTGTATATTATTTGCATATGAAATGTTGCAAATGTTACAGTGCAGTGTAACAGAGGGAGTATTGGAGTTGAACCATGGAGGCTAGGCTTGAAATCTCCCCTCACCCCTGAAACTCACTGAGTGACCCACCTTGATGGATCACTGCCTCTTAGACCATCTGAGAGTTTGTGAAGATAAAATGGGACAATTTCGATGTAGGGTTCCTTGAGCTGTACGGAGAAATGATGAGCTGTATGGGCAAAGGATGACCCCTGGGTATGAAATGTGATGTTGCTTCATGATGTTGTGTTTTATCTTTTTACTTATTTGAAAACATTCAGGAGTCCTTTCAGGAGAAAGGCAGGGTCTAAATATTTAAATTAAATAAAGCTGTCATAAAAGCTCTTACCTGAGTTGCTTCACTCATGCAGGTCCCAAAATTTGGAAATTACCCATTTTTGGGGCTACAGTTCCTAGGATGCCCTGGGGGGCCATGCTAACAGGGTGGAGTCAAGATCTCATGGGATTTCTGGATCCAAACTGATAAGACACCTTGAACATAACCCACCAGATATAGTAGTAACAGTACAAAGAAATGTCTGGATCATTGACATTGCAATTCCAGGGGATGCCCGAGTCGAAAATAAATAATTGGAAAAACTAACAAAGTACAGAGACCTGGCAATCAAAATATCGCTTGTGAATGAAACACACTTCAGTGGTCCCTGTTGTCATTAGGGCTTTGGGAACAACAGCAAGAAATTTCACATAGTATTATAAGCAGTTGCAGATCTCAGAAATAACACCATCAGAGTTACAAAAAAGGGCAATATTAGGAATGACATACATACTCCGCCGATATTTAACAGATACTTAGGTTTTTGGTTAAAACTTGTATCTGATGTAGAATACCAGTTAATGTTTTTATAATTCTGATTGACTGTGCCTGGTGCTTTTGAATCATCATCATCATCTCCTTCATGGGCACAGGCCTTGTTGAGGTGGAGGGGCTTGCATGCTTCAGTGAAGTTGAGAGCTATGCTGAAGGGTCTCCCAAGCTAGACAGGTCTCAGCTGAGAAGCTAGACCAGCTGTGTCCACCAAACATCAATGATGACGAGCGGGAATAAACAGAAATCCATACCTGATCGGCCGTCTTCCGGGTCAATAAGGACCATGTCAGATGCTATAGCCCCTGGGCATCTGGTGACAAATGGGCTACATGGTTCAGCAGACCCTTTTGAGGAACCAGGACAGGCTGCTGCAAAGCTACTGGAACAACATAAATGCAAAACTTGGATTCTCACCGAAAATTGAGAAATTATGAAATGGTATTACGAGGCAAACCCAACAGCCCGTGGTTTTCTAAAAAGGATGATGGAAATTTGGAAAAGGAAACACCCAAGTAGTGACATAATTGAACAACGATTAATGGACCAGAGAAGGTTTATCATCTGGAGTAAAGTGTTTTCAGAACTGGAATTGCAAGAACTAGAAAAGGTGGCAAAATCAACACAGAACAATGACCATAACATGGAAGACAAATGGAGGGTAGAGGTAGACACAATAGTGGAATAAAACGTATCAATAGAGGAACAACTTATGGAACAACCCAGAAATTATGAGTTGACAGAACAGCAAACATCACTGAGGGGAAAATAGTAACCCATATTAGCCAGAACACAGAAAGGCAAAGACTTCCTAATTTGCACCAATTACAAAGTAAACCAGTAAAAGATCTACTGAATGATGCAAATGTTGCCATCAGAACAATCCAAACCAACACAATAAAGGAAATTAACCAGCTAATGTACAGCACAGCTACCATAATAACCACGGGACTTGGTTACAAGCTGCAAAACCCCTAGAAAACTCGTGGCACCCCAAAATAGAAAATTCATCTGGAAAGAAAAATAAACAAAAATAAACAAATTACGTGCAGACATTAGCAACTTAAAACACTTGAAAGATTCAAAACTTAAAAACAAAAAAGTAAAAGCCAGACTATGTAAAATATATGACCTAGAAAGGAAAATAATTGTTGAAACTATGGAAGAATTAAAACAGCGGATAACAGCTACAGCAAAGAAAATTGAAAGATATGATGGATGCTTGAAACAATATAGAGAAAACACGCAATTTTGAAATAACCAACATTTATTCTATACACCACTAGGAGAAAATGCAGAGCAAAAGAAATTGGGCCCATGTAAAGATGATGCTCTAAAATTTTGGAAAGAAATGCGGGAAAGCCCAACCAAACATAACAAATATTTTACCCTGCCTTTCTCCTTAAAAAGGACCCAAGGTGGCTTACATAATTAAAAAAACAACATTTAAAAGCTAAAAACAGTAAACATACAAATGTAGTTAAAAAGACTCAAATACCACAGTAAAAACAGTAAACAAAATCAAGACCAAAAAGACATTCAAAGCAACAAGGCACAACACTGCATTTCAAAGCCCCTCTCAGACAGCCAGGTGCCTAACTCGCTGAGCTATCCATCCAACTAGCCTACCTCTGAAAGGGAGGCAAAGAAAGAAAGAAAGAAAGAAAGAAAGAAAGAAAGAAAGAAAGAAAGAAAGGCCTGCACAGTTGGTGATGGGGCAGAGGAGGAAAGCGAAGTCGCGAGAGGGGCGAAGCTGGAGGGCCCCCGAGAGGGCAAGCGAATGGGGCGGGCAGAGCTGCCCATGGGCTGGCGCTGGATTCGCCCCACCACCCACAGGACCTCCCACGGGAGATTGCAGCCCGCGTGGCAGGGAAGACCGGCCCCACCAAGCGGTGAAGGGCAGATGGGAAAGCGGAGGACCGTGGGCGGAACGGTGCCAGCCTGGGAAAGCGGAGAGGGGCAGCCTTGAGTTCGGCGGGCGGGGACTTTCCAAGGGGGCTTCGCGCCTGGCAGGACCGCGAAAGAGAGGCGGAGGGTTCAGGTTGGCGACCCTGTTCACTGACCAATCAAGCCCACGCGAAGGCGTCGGCTGCCGGAGCGGTAGCCAATCCAAGGCAGAGGGGCCGGGCTCAGGGCTACCCGCCGGGAAGAAACGGGGCGGACGCTCTGGCGTCTCTGTTGTCGAAGCGTGCTGGGCGCGTGGAGGACGGGAGTCCCGAGGGAGCCTCCGGCAGGCTCGAGAGATGGCGCCGCAGCAAAAAACCGAGGGCGACCCAGCAGGGATCCCTTCGCCCTGTCCTCCGCGGTTCTTCACCTGGGACGAAATCGGGCTCCGAACGAAACCAGGCGATCCGAATCGGGAGATGTGGCTGGTGATCGACCGGAGAGTGTACGACGTGAAGCGCTTCTGCGAGCGGCACCCGGGGGGCTCCAGGATTTTGAACAGTCACGTCGGGGAGGAAGTTACGGTGAGATCCTGGGCCAGAGAGAGGGGCGACCTGCATGTCCTCTTTTATACGTGCCCCCGTGGCGGCAGGCTTCTCGGCCAGATGTGCGTGGCCCTGGTTTAGTCACCCTATGGTTCATTCCCTAGATTCCCTAATATTGGGAGAAATTAGGATTGGAAGAGAGAGCAAGAGCCCCAACTACTCAGCGTCCTTTCCCTCTGTTTTTGTGAGGAAACGGGTTTGCGCCCTAGCTCATCTGCCCAGAAATGATAATGATAATAAGCATATAATCATATATTAATGATCATAACCTGAAAACTGTAGAGCTGGAAGGGACCCTGCAGACCATCCAGTCCAGCCCCTGTCAAGGAGGCAGAGTGGGGAACCGAACTCTCAATGTCTCTACAACCAGATGCCTAAACCACTGCCCGTCCCATTGTGTATTGACAGAGTTCGCCCACTATAGGTACTAGGGCAGTCAGTCCCAGTACAGACCCCTAAAAATATATGAAGCAGTTAAAATAACACTAACAACAACAACAAAACAAAAATCTCCTTTATTTAGTAAGTTACATTTAAGGCAGAAAAGGGGGGCACATTGTTGAAGGAAACAAGAAAGGATGTTAAAGTGCAAAAAAGATAAGAATTAGCCCCTAAGAATATCAGTCACAGGGAAAAAAGGACAGAGTAGCCTTTAGTGACATCTACTCCCAACCCCTTCTGGGATTTGGGACAAAGCAGTGCAAAGAGATGGTGCTTGGAGGACTCCAGGACAACAATCCCCTTCTCATTGATTTGTGCACTGATCCAAAGTTGTGCTCCAATTCAGACCATCCTCATTTTTTTGGTGTAGGTTCTGGAACTGCTGTTTGGGTGTCAGCTTGTCAGCGCATCAGCTATCATTTCTTCTGCTGGGCAGTAGTCAAATTGACTGTTTCATCTGGTTAGTTAATCACAGACACACTGCACCATAAGAGGAGAGGGATTAACATATAACAACTCACTCTCCTTCCACCAGGATAGGATCGACAGGTGCATTCTGAGATCCCTTGGTTCTTTTCACTGGGGGATAAAGATTGTCTCTGCTGGCCTCAGTTCTCCTCACTGAGGTTAAGGTAGATGCTGGTGTGGAGGTTCCTAGTCTGAAAGGGCTTGGCAGTGGCCCAGCCCATAACAATGAGGGTTGATATACCTGCAGTGAGGATGGTGGTGTTGCGACTCTCTTTGGCCCTAGCTGGTCTTGGCTGTCGCCTCCTCCTCCTCCTCCTGATGCTAGTTCTCTGGCTGATGCTCTCTCCACCAGCATCAGAGTTGAAAGGTGGTGGGTTCCCCATGCGTCTGATTGGCTTTCTATTTCTGCTGATCCCTCTTCTCTCATTCTCCCCAATAGGAAGGTTAGTAGGGGGGACAGGGTTTTTTGTGTTTCTCCCCCTCCCCCTTGGATACCATAAATTGCACTAGGGCCCCTTTCCAGGGATCCTCTTTATTAATGTATTCCCACTCTCTGAGTGGCTCAAGATCTTGCTCCAGGGAGTACTCTGCCCAACAGGTCCCTGAGAAATCCTCTGGGGCATCTCCCAGTCCTCTTTTTCTTGGATTTTTCCTTTTGTCCCTTCAAGTGTCAAAGGAGGTTCATGACTTTCATCAGTTCGACAAGCCTGATTTCTACAGGTCCTCTCTGGGGGTGGGCCTGCCTCGCCTTGTGGTAAGATTCCTTTTATATCCCCCATTATATACCTGAGGGTTTTCCCCTATAGGTCACATGACCATCTTCCAGGGTTTCCAGGACAAGAACTTAATTTGTGCCCCAGCATTCTTTGTTGGAGACTTCACAACCCTGCCCCCGCCAACGGTTCACGCTCATGTGTCTCCAAACACTCGGTCATCTCTGGGATCATAGCAGCCTGCTCCTTGGGCCCTGGGTGGCACGGTGACGGCCCGCCAACAGGGCGCCCATGCTACAAGTAGATCAAGGTGCAATTGTCTGTTTATGTTAAATGCTATGTTGCATGTTTGTATATAATTGATTTTATTTGCATGCACTCTGGTATAGTAATAATAATATTATAATAATATATATTTATAATATCTTTACATATATTATAAATTATTATTATTATGGCTGTGCTAACTGATTGATCTGTCTCCATCAAAGAATATGTGTCCAGCCGTAGACTTGCAACCCTTTTGGTCTTAACTCCAGTCAGTATTTGCATAGCTAATTAATCTGAGTTGTCTGTCCACTGGTAATCTGAATTCCAAATCTATCATGCCTTTTAGATACCTTTCTATTCCTTTGACTGCTACCTAGTCTCCTTGAGAAGGTGAACATTGTCTTCTGGAAAGTATTCCAACAGGTGCTGCTATGTCCAGTTGTGAGGCTGAGAGTAACCCCAGGGGTACTCTACAGAGTGTACCATCCGTCTCTCCCAACAAAAAGACAGAGGATGAGGTGGCAACCATTGTAGGGGGATTAGAGCAATTGAAGATAGAGACAGAAACAGCAGAGGGCGCCAATTGGGCAGGAAAAGAGGAAGATATAAAAGAAGATGACAGGTAGGGAGGGGGCAGTTCAGAGAGAAAGGAGGATGAAGCTTGTTGGGCACTGGAGGAGAAGGTAGAACAAGAGGAAGATTTGGTAGAGATAGTTCAAGAAGACCCCTGGACGGGGGAGTGGGTAGAGTTTAGAGTTTCTAGGCAGTATGCAGAAAGGGAGTGGAAGAGACAAATATATAGAAAGCCACCTTACTGGGGGGAAAGAGAAGAAAGGAAGCAACGAAAAGAATACAAAGCTTGGCAGGAAAGAGAAGCACAGAGGAGGGAGCAGAGGAGATGTACGCAGAACCCTGGGAGATCCCGTGGGGCCAGTCCTTTCCGACCACAATGGAGGCAGAACAAGGGCAAGAAGGTTTGGGAGCCACAGGTGGGCTGGGTTTACTACCCTCAGCAATTATGCTAATGGACCATGCACCTGATGTATCGGGCACCATACCTAAGTGGAACCAAGGAGTTGAGAGTTCTTCACCCTTATCGTTCAAAGGGGACTTGTCACGTTTTTCAGAGGTTAAGACTTATGACTTATTGTTGAAACCAGAAACAGAAAGTATGAACATAAATGGCACAGAGGATTTGTTAAACAATAAACCCGTTTTAGTAGATGACTTTGGTGTACAGCATTCTTCTTCAAGGAAAAACATGTTGGAGGATGTAAATGATACGGGACAGGATCACACCAGTCTAGCTACTTTTGCTATATACAGCAGTTTTCCGATGGCATTACTGTACTGTACTTGTTGTGAGGAAGTGGCGCATCATCCCACTTTTTGTAGGAAGTAATGGGTGTAGCCACTGGTGTGGATTGTGCCAGTCCTAAACAGTCAGGAAAATTCAATTGAGTAGATAACTTCCATCTTCTTCTGTTTCTATTTCTGAATTCCAAGAAAAAATGAAACATCTCCAAGTTCTTTTACTTCAATTTCTTTGTTCAGATTTCTTACAATTTTACTACAGTCGCTTTTGTCTTCACAGCACACAATCAGGCTATCCACACAAGTGAGAATGTAACTCCATCTGTGTTTTTGTATCTTGAGTATACTCATTGATCAGATTTTTCCCTGTGTAAATACTTCACTGAGCAGTTGTTTAATTTCTCATTCTATGCACAGACTGCTTGTTTCAGCCCACAAGGCATACAAGATGTTTTTTTAACCACATATCTTGAACTTGGAGGCTGCTGCATGTGTCATGCTTGAGTTCTTAGGCAAGAAGAGACTGTAGTCCCAGGATTAAAAATTATACTGTAGTATCCGCTTCATTCCAAATTAAAAGCCTGACATGTTTGAGCTTAGCCTTTTCAGCCTTCATCAAAGGCTGTGCCACATGAAATAGAACAGAAAAAACATTTACTACATCATTTTTTCTAGGGACAATTTTTAAGCATTTCATACAGTTGCATTATCATATTGTCTGCCCTCCAATTAAAATTTAATATGATAAATAATTTCATTAGCACCACACATTCCGTATTAAGAATAAAACTTCTGTATATGTTGTCATGAGAATATCAAAGTACATACCATGAATATTGCAATTTTGTTAGCTCTGTTTAGAAAGACTTTCTGTTCATTAGGTCTTAAGTCCAGCTCCTTTTGAATAAGTAATGCCAGATTGCAAGAGAGGAACATTTTTATGCACAAATAATTGCACGGTTGTGTTACAAGGCCAGGTACACATGAAATCCAATCTATCTCCCTTCTAAGCAAAGTCTTAGAACAACATCTAAGATCCACAATTTTAGGGTTTTTTCAGAATGATTCTGCTCAACAAGTGGCTTACAAGGGGAGTTCCCATTTTTAAAAATTCTGATGTTACTTAGGTGTTCCCCTATGTGGATATTAAGGCTGCCTTAGAAGGGAGATAGATTGGAAAATAAGGTTGCATACGTTCGTTCCTGGAGGCCTCAATGAAGAGAGATTTCCTTCCCCTCTTATAGTCTCACTGCTGCTTCCCCCACACCCCTGGAGTCAGATATTCAGCAGTATCATGTATATCAGTCTGGCCTTGTAACACAACTGTACAATTATCTGTTCATAAAAATGTTCCTCTCACACAACCTGATATTATTTATTCAAAAGGAGCTGGACTTAGCGTTAATAAACAAAAAGTCTTTTTAAACAGAGCTAACAAAATTATAATATTCATGGTATGTCTTTTGATCTCCTCATAATAACATGTAAAGAAGTTTTGTTCTTAATATGGAATGTGAGGTGCTAATGAAATTGTTTAAATTATATGTAAATATATATCTAACAAGTCTTCCACTTTGGGCATAGGGTAGGCATCAAATTTAGATACCTCATTCAATTTTCTTAAATCGATACATAACCTCACACTCCCATCTTGTTTCGGGACCACTACGGGATAACTTCTCCAGGGACTGTAGGAGGGTTCTGTTATTCATAATCCTAACATTTCTTCTACCTCTCTATTGATCGTCTCCTTGAGATGATGAGGCCAATTCCTCCCACCTGACCTAACAACTACCTGAGGGGGTGTATTGATCTGATCTAAAAAATCATTCCCTTTCTTTTGTTCTTCACATTCCCCTTGTAAGCCTTCTTTTAATTGTAAGAGTTTATGCGTTCCCACCCAATCACGCCCTAACAACATTTCTCTAGGAAGCCCGGGTACTATCCCCATTTTCAACCTTTGACATTCTCCCTCTATCTCAATGTTAGCCGAAGCCATATCATACGATTTCATATCACCATGAATACATTTCACTGATATACTTTCTCCCAGCGTTGCTCCCTTTAGACTCTGCACCAAAGTCTTGCCACATCCCGTATCTACCAAAGCCCTTTTTCTTTCCCCATTCACACATGCTACCACTTCCCATCCACTCTGTTTGGAGCCTTGAACCTGCATCGTGGTGTGATTCTGTCCTACCCAGGAACAATCCGTCCCTGGGCATTCACGTCGAAGATGACCCTCTAGGCCACATTCGAAGCAGACTGGCTTGCTGTCTTTCCTTCCTCTCCATCCGCTGTTGCTCTCAAAGATTCTCGGGTCCACCGTAATAGGTCGCACCGGCTTCGGTCCTCCACCTTCAAATCCACGCCCTCTTCCTCTGGTCGTTGAGTTGGGGTTGAAAATTTTGCGTGGGACTGCACCGGGAAAGTTGTTCGCCGCCATCTTTTCTCTTCCTCTATTCTGATCAGGACGAAGGGAGGGGCTATCTCGCCCATATTCTTCTGCGTTACAGAAATCCTCCACTAGGTGGATCGCCTCCTCCAATGTCTTAGGGTGGATCTTTTGCACCCAGCTCCGCAGACTACCTCCCAATGTTGTCACCAATTGCTCCATAACTAGTACTTCTAATAACTGTTCTTTAGATTTTTCTTCTGGACGTAGCCATCTGATTAAATTAGCCTTCATCCTTTGGGTCAATGGGCGGGGATGTGTCCCTGGCTTCATTTTCACTTCCCGAAACCTCTTCCGATACGCCTCTTCTGTTAAATTAAGTGTGTATAATATGGCCATTTTCACTGTTTCGTAACATGTCGCTTCTTCTGGTGATAAAGTATCCACCACCTCTTGTAATATCCCCGTGAGGCAGGAGGTTAGAATCAAGGTCCATTGTTCTTTAGGCCATCCTGCTGCGACCGCTACTCTTTCAAAAGTATGTAGATATGCTTCGGGATCATCGGCCGGTCCCATCTTTTGAACTCTGATGGGTGCGGGTCCCACCACCCATGTATTCCTCGAATGTCCTATCCATTTTTGTCCCTTCTCTTGCTCAGTTTCTTTTTCCTTTTTTAACATTTGTCTCGTCAGCAAAGCTTGTTGTTCGGTCAGTGTCTCGATCAGTCTCTCTTGCCTCTCTATTGTTTGTTGTAGTTTTGACAGTTCAATATTTCCCGTCGGAACTGCCCCACGTTGGGCGCCATTGTGATTGGGTTCGTTAAATATCTGCAGCAGTTCCTCCTTTTTGGCGGGAAATGACAACAGAGTCTCTTCATGAACATTTAACTTTTTATTGGTATTAACATTAGGAGAATCAACAACTACCTCTATAGGTTCAAACAAATTAACATCTTGTAACTGCTCACTTTTTGAAAATGCTAACTCTTGCTGTAGTCCCTCTTGATTTATGGTGAGGCGGGCCCAAACTGTTCTCTGTTGCTGGGTTTCCTCAAAGGACCACTCCGGACCGCGCAAATAGTTCCACAGCAAGGGTGTCGTGCCCAATCCCCCTCTGGGCAAGGTCTTTTGTGAATAACTCCTGGTTTGATCACCTTCTTCGAGGGAACTTGTCCCCGCAGAAAAAACACAACTGTCCATTCTAAGGGGTCAAGAGTTGTCTCCCCTCACCTCGTCTTTGGTGGGTCAGGCAACAGTCCTCCTACTCTCAAGTTTCGGAAGTCCTCCAGTAGTTTGCACGCTTTACCGTAAGCATCCCCTTCTCCCTTTCTCTCCTTTTCCACTTTATCTGTGTCCCAACCTAGTTTTGTGGGTACCGTGAACACCCTACTTTTCCCTCCATCTCCTTCTCCTTCTTCCTCCCAGACTGACAGCAGCTCCTCCTCTTTCTTTCCCTCCTCCCTCTCTTCCACCAGACAAACCTCTATATTCTTTCTCATACTTGGTTCCGCCTCCTTCTCCCCTTCAATACTTAAACTCCTTGCTTCCTCTAGCCTCGATTGATCCTACTCCCTCTTTTGTCTCCATCTCCATGATTTGAGGGGACGGCTCACTCTTTTCTTTCTCGTCTCTTGTCACAATTCCTTCACTATATATAAACCGCAGAAGCCTCTGTGCTGCAAGGTCGGAAGACCAGCAGTCGTAAGATCGAATCCACATGACGGAGTGAGCTCCCGTCGCTTGTCCCACTCCTGCCAACCTAGCAGTTCGAAAGCATGTAAAAATGGAAGTAGTTAAATAGGTACCACCATGGTGGGAAGGTAACCTTTACCTTTACCTTTACCATATGATAATTCAACTGTATGAAATACTTAAAACATTGTCCCTAGAAAAAATGATGCTCTAAATGTTTTTTTCGGTCATGTGACATAGCCCTTGAAGAAGGCTGAAAAGGCTAAGCGGAAACATGTTGGGCTTTTAATTTGGAATAAAGCGGATATTATTATTTTTATATCCTGGGACTATTGTCTCTTCTTGCCTAACAGCCAAGGTGGATGCACCAGTTCTTTCGCTACATGTCATGCTTGAGTTCACCATAAAGTAATGCTGTTTTGACATCTCGATGTTCTCCATGCATCTTTCTAGTAGCTGCTGTGCTCCCCAATAGTAATAGTCGTATAGTTTCGTGCTTTACAACAAGTGCAAATACCTGGTCATCGTCTTCTCCATATTTCTCTGAATATCCTTTTGCTACTAGTTTTGCTTGGTAACACTGAATTCCCCATTCAACTTCAGTCCTGAGTTTAATTTGCATCCAATTGCTTTTCTTTCAGGTTTTCTGTTCAGAAGTATCAAGTCTAATTTTTCAGTAAGGGCTCTGTTTCTTCTGCTGCTGCTTCTCTCCACTTTTGAGCTTTTACTTTGGCTATTTTTTAAATGTCAGCCCAAACTGGTGGCTCTTGCACTGCACAGGCTTTTGTTAGAAGCACAAATCTGTCTGGTGGTACACCTCTATTTGTCCTCTTTGAGCATCTTGGCTGTTGTACAGTGGCTTCCATATCCTCATCTTCTTCAGTGGGGTATAGATGCATTTCTCCTTCATCAGATTCTGCACCAGGTTATGGCATCCTCTTCTGCTTCACATTCTGGAAGTGTTTGGACATCAGTGAGTTCCACTTCTTGTGGTTGCTGTGGCAAAGCGTTACTCTAGACCAGTGATGGCTAACCTTTTTGAGCCCGAGTGGCCAAACTGGAAAAAAAACAAAAAACACCAGCGGGCGGCGGTGGTGGCAGAAGCAGACGTGGTGGCGGAAGGGGGAATCCCGGGCATGGAGGTGCCTCCAGACCCCACTCTGGATCTGCCTCCAATCGTGCCCAACCCCCGCCAGCGCCAGCTGCTTCGGATCCTGGCCCACCGCCTGTCGGGGCGCTAGTACCGCAGCTGCAGCCACCTCCTCAGGTTTGGCTGCCGGGGGTAGCAATCCGGCGACTTATGGCTTGTGTGCCCGCAGAGAGGGCTCTGCATGCCAGCTGTGGCACGCGCGCCATCGGTTCACCATCGGTGCTCTAGACATTTTCTTCCAGGTCCAGTAATTACCTTTCATGATTGCTTTCCATTTCCTCAAACGGAAATGGCGCATTGTCCACACCCACTTCATCAGTTTCAGGATTTAAAATTCTGTAGCCCTTGCAGCACGTTGGGTAATCAACCAAAATTCTCAGTTCACTTCTTTTGTTCAATTTGTGTCTCTTTTCTTTGGAAACATATGCATATGCCTTTGTACCAAGCTCTCTTAGGTGGTTTCAGTTGAGTTTGTAACCAGTCCAACATTTCTCTATAGTTTTCATGTAACATCTATTCTGTAAGTACAAAGTTCTCATAATAACTTCTCCCCAGTGTGTATTGTGGATAGATGATTCTGTTAACTAGCATTTAGCCATCTCCATTATGAGCAGTTCATTCTTTCTGCAACACCATTTTGCTCAGAGGGTACTGTCCTCTGATGTGTTGTGCCTTGTTCTTTGAGAAAACATTCAACTTCACCATGCCATCGACAGGGTGACCTACCACCAGTTGTATCCTGGAGAGCCCCCCCCCCCGCCTTTATGGATTTCCCAAGACACACAAGGACCTCCCCACTCAGACCCATCGTCAGCAGTGTAAACTCAGTAACATACAACATTGCTAAATACCTGACCACCATCTTAGCACCATTGGTTGGACACTCGGACCACCACATTCACAACTCAGAGGAGTTTGCGGCCAAGGTCAGGGAACTGAAACTAAATGCTGATGAAACCATGGTATCCTTTGATGTCACATCCCTCTTCACCAGCCTTCCCACCCCCGATGCCCTAACAACTGTAAAAAGGAGACTGAAAGAAGACAACACCTTCTCCATCAGAAGCAGCCTCGACCCGGACCAGATATGCCTGCTCCTGGACCTGTGTCTGAGCACCACTTACTTCACCTACAGAGGTGACTTTTACAGACAGAAACATGGTTGTGCCATGGGTTCTCCGGTGTCACCCATTGTTGCCAACTTATACATGGAAGATGGAAGACATGGGTGATTTTATGGGGGGGTAGGGTTTGCTTGTTTTATTTTTATATGTTTTATATGGTTTTAATAATATTTTGTAAGCTGCCCAGAGTAGTGTCATGTTCACTAAATTGGTAGAGTGAGTATGTATGTATGTATGTATGCATGTATGTATGTGTGTATGTATGTATAAATAAATAAATAAATAAATAAATATTTTAAAAAGTGGAAAAGAAGGCACTAAACACCTTCCAGGGGATGACTCTGACCCATTGGTTCAGGTATGTGGACGACACCTGGCTGAAAATCAAGATTCAGGAAGTACAGGCCTTCACAGACCACGTAAATGCAGTGGACCCAAATATTAAGTTCACCAGGGAAGACACCAAAGACAACCAGCTGGCTTTCCTGGACTGTGCAGTCATCATAGGATCTAATGGCAGTTTGGGAATAGAAATCTACAGAAAACCCACAGACACTGATCAATACCTGCGATTTGACTCTCATCACCCATTGCAACACAAACTAGGGGTCATCAGGATGCTAAACCACAGAGGAAGAAACATCCCCACCTCCACAGAAGCCAAGAAGAAGGAACATGGACATCTGAAGACAGCCCTAAGGCCTGTGGATATCCAAAATAGGCTTTTAACAAGGCAATGTCCCAACCCAGGAGGACAGTGGAACAGTCTGAGACCCAGAGCCGATGGAAGAACCTGATCATTCCTTAGATGGTGGCTGTGTCTGAAAAGCTCAAAAGGATTTTTGGTAAACACCACATACCTGTGCACTTCAAACCCGCAAGCACACTAAGGCAGAGACTCGTCCACATCAAAACGCAACAGGAGCAATATAGTGTATGTGGTCCAATGCAAAGAGGAGTGTTCGGAGCTCTACATTGGAGAAACCAAACAGCCACTAAACAGGAGAATGGCCCAGCACAGGAGGGGCAATGGCTCAGGACCACGATCAGCAGTGTTCCTTCATTTGAAAGACAAAGGACACTCATTGGATGACCAAGATGTACTCATTTTGGACCGAGGAGATATTGAGAGAGGGGTCAGGGAGGCCATACATGTGCATATAGAAAATCTCTCACTCAACAGGGGTGGAGGCCTTAGATACAATCTGTCTCCTATTTATCATGCTGCCGTTTCATCCATCCCCAGAAGGATTAGGGACACACACAAGAAAGATCACTGTTAACAACTGTCAACGACCTATGACAATAGGTGGAGAAGGACTGCAGAAATGGAATTATCCCTCACCCCCAGTCCTGTGTCTTTCTAAGGAGCCTATTCAGACCAGGGGGAAGTGAAACCAAAATATATATCAAGGATCCCCCACCAACTCTCCTCAGACTGAAGAAGCTGCTTGGATGAGTAGCAAAACATTTCAACCTAACAAGAAAGAAGTCCAGTTGCCATGACTCAATTTCCAGATAACCATACCTGGATGACTGAGAATCTTCACAGATATATTCAAGTTCACTGTTCACATATTCTGAACCGTTATCAGTACATAAAACTTTGGGTTTGTACTCAAACATATTGCTCACATTTGCCACAAATTGCCTGAATTTATCAGTTATTTTACTTTTGTTTCTTATCAGACAGATCATTGCATATCTTGAATAATCATCAATGAAGCTTAGGAAAAATTTGGCTTTCATTCCAGCTGTAGGTATCAGAGGACTACATACATCACCTGTGAATCAACTCTGCCAGGCACTGTGTAGCTTTCCCTTGAGTACGTAGTTCCAAACATTTTCCTCACACCTGTGTTTTTAAACAGACTTCAATTTTTTGAGTTTCTTTACCTCTGTTAAAATTAATTCCTCTCACAAGGTCTTTCTTTTCCTTTTGGATTAAAGTTTCTGTTGCTCAGTGCCCCATTGTCCTATGCATTAATTTAAAGCAATTGCTGTGGAAACATTTATCATTTGTTTGCGTCATTTTTAAAAGTACTTCAGGATCACACAACAGAATTTCAAACAAACCACATTCATTCTCTATGCCTTGTAGGAGCCCGCCTCCACTCTCATCAGAGCTAGTCCAGTTACTTCCTTCAAATTATACCTTAAAGCCTTTCTTTGTTGCTTTAGACATAGAAAATAGACTTTTCTGCAGTTTTGGAGCATATAGGTAAAGGTAAAGGTTCCCCTTGACATTTAGTCCAGTCGTGTCCGACTCTAGGGCGCGGTGCTCATCCCTGTCTCCAAGCCGTAGAGCCAGCGTTTGTCCGTAGACAGTTTCCGTGGTCACGTGGCCAGCATGACTAGACACGGAACGCCGTTACCTTCCCACCATGGTGGTACCTATTTATCTACTCGCATTTACATGCTTTCGAACTGCTAGGTTGGCAGGAGCATATAAAGAATCTTTATTTGTTAGACATACAATTTCATCATCTGGCTGTAAACAGTTTAATCTTGTAATACCTTTTCCTTTCAATTACTGAGGCTTTCACCACTTGAGGTACACATATGAAATTTATAAGCTCATATGTATTAAGCTCATCAAAGAATTTCAAAGTGTTGAAGTACATGTCGGTGCATCTGTTGTTAATAATGTTGGAGTTTACAACGTAACATGTTGCCTTCTAGATTGTTTGATTGGAAGGAAGCTTTAGAGGCTGGGAGTAACTGTTAATCTGTCCAGCATTAACCAATAGTTCTTTCCTATGTATTAAAATTCTAAGGGGCCCCTGCTTCTCTGCTAAGAGAGTTTATTCTTTCCTCAGAGAAAGTCTGTTAGAGTCCATTGATGGTGGTTGGTTAAAAAAAAAAAAGGCTGTTAAAGTGCACACAAAGCAATGCTTACAGCTATGGAAAAACTGCAGACACAAATGCTTCAAAATATGTGAAAACTAAACTTAAATTGCAGTCAAATACTTAAGCCAGAATTCAATCCAAATTATAGGACAATAAAAATACAATAAAAGTACAAAAATGAATGTTTCAATTACATTCTAAAAATACAAGTGCTTATAGTCTAAAAAGGCAGAAACAAAAGGCAGAAAGCATATCTTTTAAAATATGAAAGTTCAGAAAATAATATATATAGTAAAATCCATTTCTTAGCCTTTAAGCATATTATAAGACACACAGAAAATTACTCGTAAGTGCTCACTCAGCCAAGCCAATTTGAATCTATGGAGAAAAATCCACTTTCTCCTAATTTGCTGCTGCTGCTAGATGATGCTTGACACTTCCTGGTATCAGTATCATTGTATCTGGTGTGTGTGGCGTGGCATGTGTTGCATTGTCATTCGTGTGTCTCTTGTCTCCCTATATTTATATTTCAGCTGTAAACAACTGACATTTGCCAGGCCTGTAAGTTCTTGGACCTGAATGCATAATAATATATATTTTGATATACAGGAACTGTATTATCAGAAATTGTGAAAACAATAGAAATTTTTTTTTTGTCAGATTTTGATTTACAGGAACTGTATTATCAGAAACTGTGAAAACAATAGAAATTTCTATTATTATTTATATATATAAATAATAATAGAAATTTCTATTGTTTTCACAATTTCTGATAATACAGTTCCTGTAAATCAAAATCTGACAAACTGCCACCATGATGATAAGCACTATTATTTTGACTAACAGTTACAGAGTCTAGATTTCAATGGGTGTAAAATACAGAGATCTAGTCAAATAAAGCAGAGCAAGTCACAGGATCTGCGGACCCCAACAACCTGTCAGGTGATTTCAAGACACTTTCAGTTCTCTCCTTCGTATCCTTCCACAGCTGAACTGTCATCCCTGAGAGCAATTCCTTTGTGAGGTTATGTTATCATACAGTGACCTTGGTGGCTGATTGTTTTGCGGTGGCTTTTAATAAACTGCTGTTCAAACCTCATGTTTAAAGCACAATGGATACTTTCAGGGCTGCTTTTTTCTACTCCACTTTAATTATTTTAACACTCTATATGAATTCAGAAGAAGGGAATCGTAAATCACTTCTGAGTACTCTGTACTTGGAAAACCGTGAAAAGGGTCACCCTAAATCAGAATTGATTTGACAGCAGATCGTGGTCATCATCATCATCATTATTATTCAAAATTTCACATGTTGACAGTTCACCCTAGATTATTTCCCCTCCTTTCTATTCTTTTTCTGAGTACAGAGAAGATGGATGAAAATTCCTATCTGAGCCCCAAAGGTCCTTGAGTTTTCCTCCCAGAGCTTCAAGCCCTGACATGATTTCTTCATAGTTCCTCTTGGCTTTGTAGTTTTTTATCATGCAGATGAGAAGAAAAGGATATGCATCTGTGGGTTTCATGAGTGATGGCAATCCTTCTGTCACATCCCTAATCTGTCCTCCGGGCAGACAGCATACCTGGCAATTTCATGCATCTTCCCAGCATATATCAGTTCCAATCCCACACAGTAGGGAGTTCTCCTATTGCAAATACTCTGCTTCTTCTTTTGTAGGGTGTGGGTTCAGTGACTCTGCTTGGCTGAGCTTCAGCCTCTCTCATGTCCTTCCACAGGGACTCCTGTATGTCTTCCTCGGCATGCTGTCTGCCAGACTCCTCTACAAGAATCTGAAAGGGGTTTTGCAGTTCCATTGGTGAAGAGTGTCTTATTATTTTTCTCCCAACTGTGACTCTGTTCCATGGTGCTTCGTCCACTATGTTTGTTCTCTGCTCAGCATTCTCCTCCTCTATTTTGTCTTGCTGTTCTTCCACTCCAGTGCCTCTCTTGGCTGCTGCTGTTGGAGAGTTCTGTCTATGTACTCTTCTGTGAGTGGCTTCTACACACACACACACACACCCCATAATGACACAATGAGCAGTTGCAGAAACAGGCTTTTTATTAGACCCCAATGGAATTTCTTAAAGGACCGGTAGGGCCAAACAATAAAAGTTAGAAACGTTAGGGCACCAGGAGTCTTTGGCGCAGAGCCCCTCACTAGTCTCTTACTGGGAGGAGTGGAGTCCCACCTTTTCTACCAGTTCCAGGACACCTCTCAGGTGCACCAGACATGGAGAGCCGCAACATGGATGCTGAATACAGGTAGTCAGCTGCCCCTGGAATCAGATAGCAAAGGCTCCTTCCCCTGCTACACCTCCACAATCTTTGCCGGTGACAGCTGCCCTGTAGGTGCAGTAATCCTCTTGAGAGGCACCGCCAAACTCCACTTGGACCTGGCTGGGCTCCTCTGGGTAATGTAGTGCAGAAGGGGGCAATGTGGGGGGAGGATCCTCTGGCTGGCTATGGGTAAGATGACCGGGATACCTCTGCTGTGGGGCTGCTAGCCCCTGCTGCTTTCTCTGCCGATGGTGGGCCCATCTCTGGTTCTCACGTCCCTTAGCCTGGCCTCATCTCAGCAAACACAGGCAGCCTCCTTGGGTGACAACCAGTCGCTTGACCCAGCATCCGTTGTTGGGATCATGGCGACAGATGGTCTCTTAGTTGGCTGTCAACAGCTCTGGTAATGGCAGCATCTCCTGGGCCTCAAACACCTCCCAGTCCACAACGTCAGCCCAACAGTCCTCCTCTCCTGCCTTGCTCTCCTCCTTAAATCCCATCTCTGCCATAGCTACACTTGTGGCCTCAAGGGCATTGTCTGCATCTGTACCACCAACACCCCAGTCAACAAGTGAACTGTGGGTTAGGAATGTCACTCTGACTCGGGGAGATGGGGAGCCCACTCTTGCAGATGGGGGTGTGATTGTCACCAGCCCCACATCTTCATCTTCTCTTATAGCCTTATGTTTGGCTGCTTGCTGTTCTAGTTCTTTCACTTTTTCTTCCAACAGTACTACCAGTTTGCACTTGCTGCATGTGTGCACCATATTGCTGTTGAGCACAAAGAAACATTGTACACACTTTGTAGGTCACCCCCCTCCCCAGAAGTGTTTCTACCCTCCATAATCCCTGTTACCTTTTTATTTTCTTCTGTTTGTCTAGGAACACCCTTTCCTTTGTCTTATCCTGAAGGATTCTGGGAAGTCCACTAATATATAACTCTCTGCCTTTGTCTCCTCTATCCTTTTGTTTCTTCCTCCAGTAGGCCCTTTCTTTACTACCTCTTCCCTGTCAAACTCTTCTTTGCTCTCCCTGGTCACTCACTCCTGGGGCCTGCCTCAGTTTTATTTCTTTGCTGTGTCTCTGGTCCATTTTTTGCCCAAAGACAGCTCTTTGCGCCTCCAATCCTGCACTAGACTGGCCCTGTTCTCCCCTTCCTCTCAGGCTCCCTGCGCCTGCCCATCCCTCCTTCCTTCCCCCCTCGCCATGGCTCTTGTTGCTGCCACCACCTCCCCACCACCTCTGCTGGTTACCCAAGAGGCGGGCATGATCCAGCAGGGAGGGCGAGCGAGGAGGCAAGGAGCAGGGTGGCAATGGGTGATCAGGCAGGGAGCAATTTACGATGGGAGAGGCAGGCACATTGGGCAATTCAGGGCATTAGACCGTGATTCAGCCCCGAGCTAAAATAAACAACCCTGCCAGGAGGAGGTTAAATGACATCCTTCCAAATAAAATTAACGTGAGTCCGGGGGGCAGGGGAGGGAACAAGATCCACTGTATGTTGTGTAATCAACCTTTTTAAAATTTATGCAATTGCAGCTAAACACAGTTCATATACCAGTTCTTTTACCATTGTAATCAGGACCAAATTGTTTCAGCCTTTTTCTTTTCTTTTCTATTTTTGAAACAAAACAGTGTCTGGTATGCATGCCCCTTGAGCTCACGGTCTGAAATTTGCCTGATTTACTCTCCTGTTTATAATCTATTATATTTCCAAGTTTCATATACATTAGTGCAAAAACAAAAAGTCAGCCATTTTGGTTTTCTAATACAAATCTGTGGGTTTGCAAATTTACTTTCTAAGGGGCACATAGTGAATTAGATGGGGTACAGATTGTTCCAGATATAGACCAGAGACCCAGATTAGTGTCCAGAAGGAATTGGGGGATTCTAGGCATAGTCTTGTTTGTAATACTTTGTTTCTTTGTGGTAAAGTATGAGACTATATGCTTCTCACAAGAAACAATCTAATTTTAAGACCCCAAAAGAAACTTCTTTTTTCCCTTTTCATTCTCATCTTTCTTCTCCCTCTTACTTTTTTTAGATTGCTGTTTGGAATGTGGATAGGTGAGCTACAGGTTTATCTCTTCCTAAGGGATTAACAGAAGTATAATTAGGATAATGCCTGCCATGGAATGTGAAGCGAAGTGAGTTTTCCAGAAAATTCTGAATTGCCTTAAATAGGGTGTGATTTGATTTAGCGCATGTATTTGACTTACATTTACTAACAAAGCTTTTAAATGTCCCAATAGCCAACAAATACTGGAACTGAAATAACTAATATTGTGGTAGGCTAAGATAGAATATAGTCGAACTAGAACTGGGAAAACCTGGGAATGAAGCTCGACAACTGTGAGTCTTACTGTGTGACTTGGACCACTCTTGTGGCAAACTCCTCCCCATATGAAGGCTTCCCCAGGGCAAGACGAGTCCTAGGAAGCATCAGAAGCTGAAAAGGGGGGACATAAAGCTTTAAATTAGTTTACATTATTTCTGGCACCCCAGTCCAGTTTAAGCTGGCACAGAGTTACCCAGTAGGATTCTGCTTGTGTTCTCTTACTCCCTCAGAGAGATCTTCAACATGCCTGGTTTGGAAATCTGAAACACATTGGTAGATGCCACAGATGTTTAACTGGAGGGCCCCTGGGGTGTAGTAGTTAGAGATTCACAGAGGTGCTGTGAGGAGCAAACTACACAAACTCAAGAAAAGAGGCGAAACAATGCTGTACGTATTTGCTGGAATAAACTTTAATCGTGTTAGCTATGCCTTTGATGTGATCTGTATGGCTGAAACGTGGAGTCTTAACTTGACAGTGGTTTATTATTATGCATATTAGTATTTTGTGCCCTGTTTACAAATCAGTAGCATGTACAAACATATTTCCTAGAGATAATCTCTTAATAATGTTAACCTAATAACAGCTAGAGAGCAACTCATCTAAATAATGACATTATCTGACTAAGACAATTTTGAAACTTAGACTTGTGTAATATTGTATTGTAGCACTGTATTGCTGATAAATATGTTTGTTTTTTTAAGAAATGGGTGATTTTTTGTAGGAGAATTAAGCACTGGAAAATTTACTGGACAATTTTGTATCCCACATCACTGGGAATATATTCTTTGGGCCTTAAAGTACATTTGGCTAGAAGAAGGGGATGGAGAAGGACAAGTGATGGGATGTTTTGGATTTCATTGTCCTAGTAAAAACTCCTACACGTGAACCTTTCCATTAGATTGACTTTAAGGTTAGCAAAAACCCATTGTAGGAAACTTTACCATACCTAGCTACTGTATTAAAATTTTAAAATTAAGATTAAATATTATTTATTTATTTATTTATTTGGCTTTTATACCGCCCATCTAGATGAATCTGCTCTGGGCGGTTTACAGTCCAAAAAGCAATAAAATTAAAAACATCAATAAAACAAGCAATAAAATCAATTGAATACGCAAGCTAGGCTGTTTGGCTACACTCCACCTTTAGCTGTGCTCCTTTGGGAGTGTGAGAGACTCCCCCCCTCCCCCCCCCCCCCCCCCCCCCAAATCTGTTGTGATTGGAAATCCATAGGAGTGGGATACTGTATGTCTGTAAAAATACATCATGTAGCATAAATGGCATTTATCCGAGATTCCTGGTAAGTGTGTGAGTGTTAAGATACATTTTAAAAACTGCTTCTACTTCTCAAATTCCCTCTGGAAGTACCTGGTTTTTATTATGGCTTCAGTAAAAGGAGGATGCATCCAGTAGCTCACTTCGAACATAGTAATAAGCCATGATTTGTTGTAATGCAAACAAAGCACCGTGATTCTCAGGCTCACGAGCTCCTCTTGCCATTTAAATGGCAGCTGGTTTCTCTTACTAGGCAGTGTGTTCTTGAGGGAAGCTGTGCCCTGCTCTTTTCGCTTGCCTGCCTCAATCTACCTTTCTCAAAGGCCTTCAGCCACTCTTGCGCCTTTCTATGTCTCCTGATTCAGTGGATACAGTCGAATGCTGATACAGTGGACCCTCGACTTACGGAATTAATCCGTATTGGAACGGTGGCTGCAGGTCGAAAAGTCTGTAGGTCGAGGCTCCATTGACCTACAATGCATTGAAAACCGATTAATCCGTAACCGGCCGTTTTTGGTCCATTTTGTTTGATTTTCCGGTCTGTAGGTCGATTCTCCGGCCGCAAGTCGAACCTAAATTTTGCGGCCAGAGAAGTCTGTAACTCGAAAAGTCTGCAGGTTGAGCCGTCTGTAAGTCGAGGGTCCACTGTATATGCGAATAGACAGTGATGGTTTTGCCTTAACCTCTTTGCATTTCTGTCTGGGTGATATTTCTTGGCTTATCTCTCCCTACCTTTTGTTATTTTTACATTTGCCTCCATGTTAGATAAGGAATCACAATCTAACAAGTATATACAGATCTTCTACAAAGATTTTGGTTTTCTGCTAGTACAGCAGAGAGAGACGCTGCAGCACTCAAACATTTCCAAAGGCAGCTGGTGAAATATATAGCAAAGACCACACTAGACTGAGTTCAAGAGCAGGTCCTGGGCAGGGCTCGCAATGTTTTTTTTTTAAGCTCATGAAGTGTTTCTTTGCTGCAACATCTTCCTGCAGTGTCACATCTCCACATGGGCAGCAGATGCAATGTAAAATTTACATAGGAAAATAATCTGCTTTTAAAATCTTTTGCACATTTGCTGATATGGCAGGCAAGTGCTTGTGTTATCGTATTACTTAGGTGAGAACAATGGGTGTCTACAAACTTGGGCAGAAGGTTAAGCTTGTGGGGTGGCATTGTTCTGGAAATACAGCAAAGACAAGACTGGGCAGGAAATCTGTTCTTCAGATAAAGTCAGTGAAGGTGAGGACGACAAGAACTGATGTCCACACCATGAAAAGGAAAAATTGGGAAATAAGTTTTCATTTTGTACTGGGAAGAGCAGCAGAGATACCAATGGTTAGCCTCTGTAGAAATCTTAACAATAAGGAAAAAATAACCTACAGGAGCTTGAGACACAATAGGAAAAGAAATTCTGTTGCATAACAATGAGAGGCATCAAATACAGACAAGCTGTTGGTGTTTTCCAATTAACCAAGCCTGCCATCAAAGGAGAAGGGTAATCTGCAGGGCTTGAAAATTTTTAGAATGTCTCACCAGTCAGTCAAAAATTTAACCAGTCAGCATGACCGGACTATAGCCTTGCAATTTATTGGAATTGGGAATCACTGATTTATACCCTCAGACTTGGGTTGCTTTATTACCTGCGTGCCTGTGGGGTCATAAAGCTTGTATTTTGAATGCCTTTCTTTTGAATGTCTCCAGCAAAAATAAAAGTAAAAGTAAAAGCGCCCGGCCTCTTAAGGAGCCATGGTTCCCTCCCACCCCAGGATGTGTCCTCGTTCGGTTGAAATTGGGAGCAGGGAATCTCCATATTCTCCAGCATGGGACTACTCTACATTCTCCTGCAGAGCTATATCTCTATGTGCCGCTCAAACTCTCTTCTTGCGAGAAGAGGGCAGTTTTCCTTTTGCAATGGGTGTGGGGAGGGGAGGACTGCAGGATTAGAGAGAGACAGGCAGAGGGGAAGGAGGCAGGCAGGGAGGGAGCTGTGAGCAGCATTTTTCACTCATCACAGACGAGTGGACGAGTGCATTTTTAAAGCCCTGGTAATCTGATATGACTTCAATCATGTGTAGTGGTTAAACTGTAACAATAAAATACAGTTAGTTACAAGATGTGGGATACCTGGCTCAGCAATGCTACAAGCGAGAAGGATCTTGGAATTGTCATAGATCACAAGCTGAATGTGAGCCAGCAGTGTGATCTGGCTACAAAAAAGGCAAATGCTATTTTAGGCTGCATTAACAGAAGTATAGTCTCCAAATCCTGTGAGGTACTACATAGTTCCCCTCTATTCAGCACTGGATAGGCCTCACCTTGAGTATTGTGTCCAGTTCTGGACACCACACTTCAAGAAGGATGCTGACAAATTGGAACAAGTTCAGCTGGAAGCCAAGCCTTACAAGGAAAGGCTGAAAGAATTGGGCATGTTTAGCCTTGAGAAAATAAGACTGAGGGGAGATATGATAGCACTTTTCAAATATTTGAAAGGCTGTCATACAGAGGAGGGGCAGGACCTGTTCTTGATCATCCCAGAGTGCAGGACATGCAACAATGGGCTCAAGTTAAAGGAAGCCAGATTTCGGTTGAATACCAGGAAAAACTTCCTAACTGTTAGAGCAGTATAGCAATGGAATCAATTGCCTTGCACGCCAACACTGGAGGCATTCCAGAGAAACTTAGACAACCACCTGGAAGATATCCTTTGATTTGTATTCCTGTATCGAGCAGGGGGGTGGCCTTGATGGCCTTATAGGCCCCTTCCAACTTCACTATTCTATGTGTGCATACACAGCAGTATGTTTCATCCTGTGGCTTACTCTCAGGTAGGCATGGTTAGGGTTAGAAATGCATTTTAAAAATGCATATCTAAAAGCCTACATTACAATAATATTTTTAACAACTGTGCTTTGTGCATCTCTAGGTGTACTCTGAAGCATCATCTTGTCACCATGAACAGGTTGATCCTGATTTTGGAAGCTCAGCAGCATTAAGCCTGGGCGGTACTTAGGTAGGAGACCCTCAGGGAATAGCAGAGATCTGCTCCCAACAGTGGAGGATGCTGCCAGTCTGGGTTGGCAATCCTATGCAAGATGAAGCAGTGGTCTGACTCACGGGAAGACAGGTTTTGGTGTAGGTTCTTAAGCGGTATATTGAAGTGCCATTTTGCAACACAAGCTAATATTTTCATACTGATAAAGGATTTGTTTTATCTTGAGATAGTTTGCTCAATATGTTGTGCATGTATAGTTCAAGCCCCGAGAGTTCTACTGCTACAGGAGGGTTAGAACACACAGTATAACTATGAAGATGACCTTTTAAGGTTGCCTAAGGTTTGAAGTGACAAATTCTTAAGAATGTTACAGAAAGGTCACCCACGAAGCAATCACACTTTCCTGCTAGTTTGGTTAAATATGAGAAGTGTGAAAGCAGTCAGTATCCAGGGCAACTCTATACATACAGTCATGGCCAAAATTATTGGCACCCTTAACTTAATATTTGGTCGCACCCCCTTTGGAAAAAATAACTGAAATCAATCGCTTCCTGTAACCATGAATGAGTTTCTTACACCTCTCTACTGGAATTTTGGACCACTCTTCTTTTGCAAACTGCTCCAGGGCCTTCAGAGTTGAAGGATGCCTTCTCCCAACTGCTGTTTTGAGATCTCTCCACAGGTGTTCTATGGGATTCAGATCTGGACTCATTGCTGGCCATTTCAGAACTCTCCAGTGCTTTGTTTGGAACCATTTCTGAGTGCTTTTTGAAGTGTGTTTTGGGTCATTGTCCTGCTGGAAGACCCATGACCTCTGGTGGAGACGCAGCTTTCTGACACTGGCCACTACATGCGTCCCAAAATTCTTTGGTAATCATCAGATTTCATGATACCGTTCACACAGTCAAGGCATCCAGTGCCAGAAGCAGCAAAGCATCCCCAAAAGATCTTAGAACCTCCACCGTGTTTGACTGTAGGGACTGTGTTCTTTTCTTTGAATGCCTCATTTCTTTTTCTGTAAACAGTGCCATGATGTCCTTGACCAAAAAGCTCTACTTTTGTCTCATCTGTCCACAGTACGTTCTCCCAGAAGGATTGTGGTTTTGTCACATAAGTTTGGGCATACTCCAGTCTTGCTTTTTTATGCCTTTGTGTCAGCAGTGGTGTCCTCCTGGGTCTCCTTCCATAGCATCCCTTTTCATTCAGATGGCGACGGACAGTGCGAGCTGACACTGTTGTACCCTGTGTCTGCAGATCAGCTTGAATTTGTTGGGAAGTTAATCTGGGTTCTGTATCCACCATTCGAACAACCCTTCGTTGTAATTTTTCAGTAATTTTGCTCTTCCGTCCACGTCCAGGGAGGTTAGCTACAGTGCCATGGGCTGTAAACCTCTTGATGATATTGCACACAGTGGACACAGGAACATTAAGATCTCTGGAGATGGACTTGTAGCCTTGAGATTGTCGATGTTTTTCCACAATTTTTTCTCTCAAATCCACAGACAACTCTTTACACTTCATTCTTTTCTCCATGCTCAGTGTCACACACAACACAAAGGCTGAGTCAACTTTTCTCCATCTTAACTGGTTGCAAGTGTGATTACTATATTGCCCACACCTCTTACTTGTGACAGGTGTGTCTAAATACAAATTAAAGGAGCATCATATGCTTGACAAGCAATTGTTTCTTACAATTTAGACAGATCCCATGACATTCCTGGTGATATGAACACATGGTTGTTCATGCATGGGCAGTGAAGCATGCCTGCTGTTTCCATACACACCATTTATTGGTTCATTATATTTGTATCCCATCTTTCCTCTAGTGAATTCACGGTAGTGTACATGGTTTCCTCCCAATTTATCCACACAGCAACTTGGTGAATTATGTTAGCTTGAGGGAGTGTGATTGGTCTAATCCAATCCAATCCAGAGAGTTGCCCACCTTAGTGAGCACTAGAACATAGGTCTCCCAAGTCCCAGTCTAATAATCTAACCCAGGGATGGAGGACCCTTCCACTCCAAGGGATGAATTTCTGTGTGAGATTAGTGTTAGATATTACATTCCTGCAGTGTGTGCATCTTGGGGTGTGTGGGTTAAGTGTATGGGGCAGAGCCTCACATCTGTGTAAGCCCAGATACGAATCTTACCAATTTGTACCAGAGCAACAGCTTTCAGCTGTAAAAAGCCTTGGAAATAAGTACCTCTGTGTCATGAGAAAAACAAAAACAAAACCCACTTTCCATCTGTAAACAGGCACAACTAGTCCAATGCAAAATTTTGCCAGCCTGAGAATCTAAACTCCCTGTCCATGCAAACGTTTGCCAGTCTGCAAACCTTAGCTCCCGGGTCTGTGCAAAACCTTCGTAGTCTGCAAACAAGATCCTTTTCTATGCATTATCAATCCAGGGCTGTAAAGACCGACTCCTATTCCATGCAAAACCTTTCCAAGCTTTATCTCATGGGAGATAAATGGCAGCAGGAAACTCTGCTAATTAAATTAGGTCTGTTGGAGCTAACCTGCCATGCTTAAACCATTCCATCAAATTACCTGGAGGGGTTCCATGAAATGTGTGTGTGTGTGTGTGTTTGAAGGTTTTGAATTGATTACCAAGAATAAATACTGCATTAAATTCTCAAGACCAAAGAAGCAGTTTTCTTTTGAACTCCAGAGTTTTCACACTCATGAAACTGAAGAAATCCATATTTTCAGTGTTCCCTCCACCAGTCTCTTTTATTACAGAATCCCTTAGTGGTCTTGCTGCATCAGCCATGTTATGCGTTCATCCTGTTCTTCAGTAACATCACTACATCCAATAAGAGAAACATTGCCAGAGAAATTGTGGGGCAGGAAGAGCCATGGGTGAGGAAAATCAGTATTGCCGCGGTATCTTATGCTGTCTGACTTCCTCCATCCTCACATTACTTTGCAGGATGCCTTTGAAGCATTTCATGCTGACAAGTCACTGGTGAACAAGTTTCTGAACTCACTATTGATTGGAGAGTTGGCACCAGATCAACCTACTTTTGAGCCCAGCAAAAATGTAAGTTCCTCCTGAAAACTGGACACAGCTCTGGGAATGTGAACAGAGAAGAGGGAAGAGTTTTTGCCACTTGCTTTGTGGTGATGCTGGTTGGGGGCCCTTTATTATCTTTTGGGCCTAGACAGTTGTGACACAGTGACTTTAGAGGTCAGCCTCATGGCTGACCTGGAAAATTTATGAGTGGAGGGTCTCTGGGGCTGCTTGCACATGTCTGCTCTTTCAATCCGCACACCCATCATGCCCATACAGAATCGGTAGGTCTAAAGGGGGTCTGGCACTGTGTTTGATGGAACAGAGTTACATTGACTTTCTGTCCAAGCGGGCATGTAGTGCAGAACAACTTAACTGTATTCAGCTAAACACACAAACACACTCTATTTAGACCTTTCAAGCTATCATAAGGTGGTTTGGAGTGGAGTGGCTGCTTACAGTTTTGGATGCCCCCTAGTTTTTACTAGAATCCTAATAAACCAACATTTGCTGCAGGTTCCTGAGTAGAAAGCATCTAACAGTGACCTAGGTCTAACCCCTCTTTGGCCTGTGTTGCCCAACATACTAGCTTTCTACATGCTGGGACATTTTGAAGTGAGGGATGCTTTCAAAAAAGCAGTCATCTTGTGTGCATTGTGAAATGATGACGTTAAAATAGTCTTGCCAATGAGAAAGTGACAGGTACAAGGGGAGATTTGCAGCACAGTCCTATGCACTTATGTATGAGAAAGTTGAGACATAATCTCGAGTGCATTCAGAATTGCTCAGCTTGATGCTTCAACTCACCTGTCCATGCACTTCTCTTGTTTTGTAAGAGCACAGACTACCTCGATAGCTCTGTCGTCCCGTTCTTGATTAGGGGGCTGGTATAATTTTGGATCTCCCCACAGGAAACACTCATCATGGACTTTCGTGAACTGCGCAGCACAGTAGAGAAGATGGGACTCATGAAACCCAATGTTTTCTTCTTCTTGGCCCTCCTCTTTCACATCCTAGTACTAGATATTGCATCTTGGTTCATCCTCATCTACTTTGGGACATCTTTACTACCCTTTCTTTTGTCTTTGATTTTGCTTACTATAGCGCAGGTAAGTTGCTGTGGTCAGAAGAGAAAGCCATGCCATTCCAACCTTGAAAATGTTGGTTAACTAGTTTTCTCCCTTCTGCTTGCCAGATGAATTTTTTGTTTTGAATTATTATTATATTTAGCATTTCCTTTGCTTCCACTGTTAAATGAATTCCACCATAGACCATCACTGTGAGATTTCTGCTTATCAGGTACCTTATGAGAGTTGCTGAGCTTGGGAAAATTTTGGGTTTTCTTTATTACAACTCACAGTGTCCTCCAGCCAGTACCACTTCTGGCTGGGCAGCTGAGGAAGTTGTGGTCCTAAACATTAAGTTTTCCTCATTTTGTCTATAGGTAATAATTTAAAGTAGGTAGGGATATTTCTCTGAAATTCCTGTCTAGACTTAACCCAAGGAGTAGCTGCTATATGGAGCAGTTGGAAGAGTGTCCCCATGGTTTCTTACTCATTAAAACAGGTGGAAAGGGTTGTAAAGGCCATTCAAGTGATGCTAGTTTTGTAAACAATCCGAGTTTTGTTTCTTATTGAAGCAGTCTTGTTTGCCTTCCAGGTCCAATCTGCATGGCTCCAGCATGATCTGGGGCATCTTTCTGTTTTCGAGAAGACCAAGTGGAACCAAGCTTTGCACAGATTTGTGATGTGTCATCTTATTGTAAGTGATCGTTTTCTGAGTGATACATGTGGATTACTAAACTGAAATAACTTACTTGAGCAGCATCCATAATGCAGGAAGGAAGGAAGGAAGGAAGGAAGGAAGGAAGGAAGGAAGGAAGGAAGGAAGGAAGGAAGGAAGGAAGGAAGGAAGGAAGTTAACTTTTTTTTTCAGGGATGCATAAAGAAAAAGCCATTGCTGCTTAAGTATGCACTACAAACCTCCTGGTTTAAGAGCACTTTACTCCAGGGGTGGGGGCCACTGCCCCACAAAGAACCTTTCCTTCTTTCCATGGTGCTTGAGAGGCTGCAGGTGAAGCCCAGCATGGTGTGCTGTTGCTGCTCCCCTCCCTGGAGGATGTGCACAAGTGGCCCTGATCTGATCCTTGCCGAATGAGCAAGGAAATAACTCCTTAGGGCCTTTTTGGTATTTCCTTCTCTGGCTCTTTTTATTTGAGCACTGCTAGCTAATCTTCCTCTCTGTCCCTTCTCAGACAAACCGACTGATAGACACACAAACATATGCGGCAGAAGCACACACACATGCATGCACCACCAGCCACAGCATCCAGAGAGCCCGGCAGACCAAATGGATTTACGCTGTGGTCTGCATCCAGCCCCATCAAACCTTATCTTGCTCTATTTCTTCTTAATCCTTCTTCGCTGCATTGACAGTGCCTCTGATTCTCCTTTCAACAGGGGGCCTCGGCCAAGTGGTGGAACCTTCTGCATTCTCAACATCATGCAAAGCCCAATTGCTTCTCCAAGGATCCAGATGTGGACATTCACCCTTTCTTGTTTACACTGGGGAAGTCTCTCTCTGTGGAAGTGAGTGTCAAGTTGCTTACATGCCTTTTATAATGAAAGGTTTGTATTTTCCCCCGTACTTTGTTTAGTCATATTTCTTAAGTAGTATCTGTGCACCCTGGCATAATTCTGTGGCTGATTAGACATGTTGGTTCACTTGTAAACTGGATACTGTCAAAGCAGATTTTGGGTCAGCTTGAAAGAACATGAAGCAGTAGCTTGAGGTGGCACACTCCTAAAAAAGTGCCGGTTCTGTTCAGTCTCGTTTTCAATCATTACAGGAGAGCGGACTTAATTGTAATACTCTTCCCCCACCCCCACATTTCATAGTGGTGAATACCGTCATAGTTGTTAAAGAGGAGACTGGTAAAGAAGGGGCTTAGTGTGTGAAACAGTTTTATTTTTGTTTATTATTTACTTAAAATATTTTTACCCCACCTTTCTCCTTAAAAAGGACCCAAGGTTGCATTTTTATTCAAGCATGTCACAATGATGACATAAATGACACCATCCAAACCAATTGTGGCATTTTCTTTTGTTCCCTGCAATATTCACTCTCTTCCCCCACACTCTCACCTACAGTAGCTGTTGTAGTCTGGACCTGGAATGGCCTTCAGTAGGGCAAGATTCTAGGAAGCACCTTCAGATCTGGCTACACTTTGCTATGTTGCTATTCCTCCTAAACAGTGCCTGCTCATAGGATGTGAAAATGATGATAGACAGTTTTCCTAGTAATGTACTCCTGGTTGGTCAAAGGGAATAGTAATACACTCTCCTCAGTTCTGAAATGTAAACATTTCTGTGTTTCCCTCCTTCCAAATAAGTTAGCTTAAATACTTATTTTATTTTTATTTTTTTTAATATATGCTGCCTTTCTCCCCACAGGGGACCCAAGGTGGCTCACAACAATTAAAATCACACAATAATAACAAGTTTAAAATACCATACAAAACTATATATTAAACGTTGGTCAGGATTAAAAACAATTTAAAAAAAATTTTTTTTAGAATATTAAAAAAAATTAAAATGTTTTTTAAAAATTTAAAACTGTATACATATTTTTAAAATGGTGTTCCCTAAACACATTTTGCTTAAAAGCCTGCCTGAAAAGGAAGGACATGAGGGAGGGAGCCAGTCTGGCTTCTCAGGGCAGTGTGTTCCAAAGGCTGGGAGCAGCCACTGAGAAGGCCCTCTCTTATGTCCTCATGAGCTTGGGAAGGGATTGGAACTGAGAGAAGGGCCTCCCCAGAAGATCTTAAAAGCCAAATAGGCTTATATGGAATGAAACAATCCTCTAAATAGCCTGGAACCAAGACATATAGGGCTTTATAGGTAATACCCAGCACTGTGAATTGGGCCCAGAAACAGATCGGCAGCCTGTCGTAATAAGGGAGTTACATGCTCCCTGTAACCCTCGCTGGTCAGCAATTTGGCTGCAGCATTCTGAACCGGCTGAAGTTTCTGAACACTTGGAACTGATTGTCAGACATTTATAATTGTGTATGCAAGCAGGTATACTGCAACAGGATGCAGGCCGAGTAATGCAGCGAGTTATCCCATTGACCTCTTATGTAAGTCACAAAAGCCTCTGAGAGAACATGAAGCACTTAGTGCCTTCTTCATTTATTGTAAATGCTCTTTAGCATCAGAAGGCTTTGATTCTTATCTTAGATTTCTTCTCAGGAGTGGGTGCGGACAAAGCAAGAGTTTTCTTATTGTCTGCCACAGAGGACTCAGCTCATAGATTTCCTGGGGCAGAAGGTGTGTTGCATTTGAGATGGAAGCACAGTATTTACCTCTGGGGAACACCAAACCGTGAATGATCATTTCTTATCCGCTAAGCTGCAGGTCCCAATCAGAGCTAAATGCTGCCAAATGAGAAGGAGCCCATCAGTGCCTAATTTCTAAAATTCTATTAGAAGGGCACTTAATGTACCTGAGAGAATGTGCTAGACCATTGTGTACTGCAGTGGTGTGGAAAAGAGCCTGATGTCCATCATCTGGTAGAAAAATTATGTAGTATGTTTTCATCGTTGACTCTTTAGCCATATTCATGAAAGAGTGGTCTGTTTTCATTTCACAGCTGGGGCGGAAGAAAATAAAGTATATGCCTTACAATCATCAGCAAAAATATTTCTTCTTCAGTAAGTATCTCCAGTCTCCTGAAAGAACAGAAGAGTTAGTGGACTCACATGCTATACAGTATAGGGAATTCCTATCCTACCATTTCAGCTGGCCATAGTGTGGTCAAGGAGACGTGATAATTGTGGGGATCGCCCTTGTGGCTGTGTTTGTTGTGGCCCTCACAAAGGTTCTCTCCCTCTTATTTCTTCTCACTGGTCACCAGGTATTATTATCTTAATACCACCTCTGAGTGTTAGACACATGTAACAATGTGCTCTGCTCTATCCTTGGCTCCTCCCTCTAGAGCTCCTGTGACTGACAGGCAGGAATGACGTCACCTGTAGGCATTTCGCCACACACCTTCCCCCTTAAAAAGTTTGTTTCAGGGAGCAAAACTTAAAGTAGTTTGCTCCATGAACAACATAAAACAGTTTTCGACAGGTATTAATAATATTCCTAATACTTTACATTTTTAAATCACATTTATACTCACCACGTTTAAACTCCATCAACATTTACAACACTTTCAAACTTTTCCCATTATAATACTTTATCATTGCTTACCATTATTTCATCTAACAATTGCATTTTTACATTCTTTTTTTTTCTTTTATTTATACAGAAATAGAACTCTTTATTTCATTTCATTACATTTTGTTGTCTGTTTATTCTTTATTAAGTCTTCGAGACCAGGCTTCAGCAACCATCTTGTGAGTCTTTCCTTTTCTGCGGATTTCAAATTCAAAATCTTGCAAGTTCCTAGTCCATTTTGCAAGCTTGTTTTTATAGGATTTCACAGTTTGTACCTCCATGAGAGGAAATGAATCTGTCCCAAGGATGAATCTCATCCCTCCCACGTAAGACTTCAGTCTTGGCAATGTCCTACCATTTACTAAGTTCGCTTTCACGTTGTTAAGCCAATGTCTCTCACCTGCCTGGAGTTTCTTGTTGCTCAGAGCCACCTGGTGCAGGTTCCCTTTGTCCTTCTCTCGGCGCAGCACGGCTCCTGGTTCGAATCTGGACTCTTTAGCGTCAGCGAAGATGGTGTAGTCCCTCCCGAACTCTGGACCTCCTACGACATGATCGGCCATCCCTGCAGTCTGCACCTTCCCGACGGTCTCCTGGCCTCCGCTCGACCTCCGGATCCTCTCAGCTTTTCTTTTAACTTTTAAATTTTCTAAAGGAGAGGCTATACCTATCCAATAGCCTGCTATCCTTATTAAAACTTTTACTCTTGCTTCTATTATTAGTTTCATGAGCAGAGTAAAGCTTATTATTATTTTCTCCCAGTTATAGAGTATACCCCTTCCTTCCCAGTATTGCCTTTCATATTTCTTTCTGGGCACTTGTCTCATTGTACATGTTTCACTATTTTCTTTCCTATGGTCCGGTTCAATCCTCTTAACCTGTACCACTATTTGTCCGGCTTCTCCTTCCTCCTGAATAATATAAGTTATTTCACTCCTTTTGGATTTTATTTTACAAAAATCTGCCCAGTTTACTGGCAATTTATCTCCTTGGACAGGTTTTAACACCAAAACCTCATCTCTAGGATTGAATGTTCTCTCTCTGGCCTTTTTGTCATACCCTAGGTTTTGTTTCTTTTGCTGGCCCTGTAAATTCTCTGCTGCAATCTTTAGAGATTTCTGCAAGGTGTTCATTAAGTTATCTACGTATTGAATTACTGTTTCAGGATCTTGCTCCTCCTCTAGTTCCTCCCAATTTTGTCGGAGTAAATCTAGGGGTCCCCGCACCTTCCGCCCAAACAACAGTTCGAAAGGACTGAACCCGGTGCTTTCCTGGGGTACAGATCTATAAGCGTACAGTAATTGTTGTAATTTATGGTCCCACTTATTGGGATTCCCTGCAGTGTATGCCCTAATCATACGCATGAGGGTTCCATTAAATTTCTTCCCCCTCCTCCTGGGATTTATTAAGCTCTCCCTATATAAAAGGTCTTTTTCCTCAAAGTACCTCTCGGGGTTCTCAGGGTTTACTGGTCCTTCGCTACCCATTTTAAAGTATTGTTCCAAGGTAGAATCTGCTTTTTGTTCCTTTTTAAATGTACTCTTGTTTGGATTCCTCATGGTTACTAAATCAGCTATCTCATCGTTCCCTCTTATTAGTTCATTAGGGAATCCATGTCTTTCTTCCGATATTTCTTTATTTTCTTTCTGGGAGCGCGTATTCACTAAAACACTCTTGACATGTTCAGAGAGATCTATCCCTATTAGGCATGGAGCTGGTAATTGATCAGTAATTCCTGTTTTCCACATCCCAGTCCACCCTTGATATTTTATCGGTATTTTCGCCACTGGTAACGTAATTATCTCTGCCCCAATTCCTTTGACTGTTAGGCTTTCATCTTTCAATATATATTCTGGAGGGATTATTTCTGGATGGCATAATGTCACCTGAGAGCACGAGTCTTTTAGAGCTAGATATTTAGTCTCATTTATATAAATCTTATCCCCAGAACATCTAACAAGTTCCTGGTTACTTTCAATCAAATAACACTGGAGAATTTTAGCTATTGGGAGTTGTTGTTCTTGTTGTTCTGGGCTCTCTGCTCTAGCAGTAACTGGGGTTGCTATGGCGCCCACTTCCACTGTCCCTGTCGGTGCTTTATTCTGCTGTATGCAGTATACTTTCTTAGGCAAATTCACTTTTTGTTGCCCAAACTCCCTATTCTTAGCACATTGAGCTATGAAGTGTCCTTTTTCCCCACAGCCAAAGCAGGATCTAGAGACTCTTTGTTCCAAACTTGGGGACTTATCTCCCTTTCCTTCCCAGTTCTTATATCTCTGCTGGCTCTGCTCTGAGGTTTGGCCCTTAAAATGGTTTCCAACTGCCTGTTGGTTCCTGAGGTACTCTCTGGGTTCCTTTTTTCTATCCTCCCAGTTTTTTCCTCCGACTTTTACCTCAGAATATCTTGGGTTTCTTATATGGGTTATATGGTCCGCCATTTCACTGGCTTCCCTAATATTTTTCGGCTTTTTGTCTGTCACCAGATACCTCAGTTCCCCAGGTAGAACTGAGAGGAATTGTTCAAGCCCTATTATATTTTTCATTTCCTCTAGGGTCTGAACTTCTGCCTGCTCCAGCCATTTGTCAAGATATTTAGTCATTTTTGCTCCCAGTTGGGAGTAGGATTCATCTGGCTTTTTGATCAATGCTCTAAACTTCCGTCTTAGATTTTCTGCATTGATGCCAAAGTGTAGGAAGACCATCTTTTTGTATTCTTGGTAGTCCCTAGCCACCTCTTCTGGCATTTGGGCATAGATTTCGGCCATTTCACTGCTAATCTGAGACCTCATTACTACCATTCTTTCTGGTCCTTCAACACCGAAGTCCCAGCACGAGCGTTCGAACAGGATCATGAAGGCTTCGGGGTTATCGCCTGTCCTATATATAGGGAACTTCTTAAGGTCTGCTTTCGATAAGCATCCCCCCTCAGAATTTGTGTTGGTGTTGTTATTATTATTAGCTTGGGCTTCTGCTAGCTCCATTCGCCTCATTTCCAACTGAAAATTCATTTCTTTTTCCCTCAGGGCAATCTCCTGGGCTGCAGTCTCCGCCCTTAATGCAGTCTCTCTTTCTCTTTCTTGGGCTTTAGCTTTAAATTCTAACTCTTTTAATTTAAATGCTTGCTCCCTTTCAAATTTCCATTTTAGATACTCTAGTGAGGTAGATTCTCCCCTTGAGACAACTACTTCTTCCCTTGAGGCGGTTTCCTCCCCTGAGGCAACCTCGCCCCTTGAGGCAGTTTCCTCCCTTGAGGTATTACCCTCCTGGATTACAATTCCATCCTCCTCCTCCAGCTCTAAGATTCCCTCCTCACGAGGTAAATCTTGTGGCTTTGATGATGCCTCTTTTGCCCCCTTTCCTTTCTTGGTAGGCATCTTTATTAATGATTTGTTTGGATCTCTAAAGACAAGCCTCAATTCAAACGGCTTTTTTCCTTTCTTGAGTTAGAGAGAGAGTGATACTGTTTCTATTAGCTTTTCGCTGGCAGCTACTGAGTTTTTTTGGTTACACTGTTTTTCTCCTCTGGCCCTCAGCCAGTCCCTTGGCCTGATACAACGTCTCTTTTTGCTCTTGGCCACAGAGAATAAACAGAAATATTTGCCTTTAGTAATGGTCCCAGCCTTTACTGTTCAATCACCTCAGTTCTTTGTCCCTTCGGCCTCCACTTGTCCCTGCAATGCTCACTTAGAGCTTGGGTCCCAAGCTAGCCTGGACTTCACTTCACCCGTGAGGTAATTTGAAACCCCCCCTTGAATTTTCCCTCAGAGCTTTGCTTTACTATTTCAGTCCTTCTACGTTGTGTGACCTGGAGTCCCTAAGTTCTTCCCTAAACAGAGGGTTCACTACTCCTTCACACACGTCTCTCTGACTGATTAATAGTTCTCCTTAGCTCTGAAAATTCAATGGCTTTTCTTGCTGGACTATTATTTCTTTTGGCTCACTGGATTTCTACTTGAATCCCTTCACTTGTGGGATCCACACCTCATGTGGGGATTCACTTGGTATCCCACACCTTGTGGCGATTCACTTCGGATCCCACACCTCTTGTGGGGATTCACTTTGTATCCCACACCTCTTGTGGGGATTCACTTCGGATCCCACACCGCTGCCACCACTTGTGGGGATCGCCCTTGTGGCTGTGTTTGTTGTGGCCCTCACAAAGGTTCTCTCCCTCTTATTTCTTCTCACTGGTCACCAGGTATTATTATCTTAATACCACCTCTGAGTGTTAGACACATGTGCTGCCAATTGCCAGGTTTATTGAACTACAGAATCAGTTGGTTTGAATAACAGATAACCTTTTATTATTAATCATTTCACAAAGTAAATCACGTAGTCACTGTAACAGGGGTCTGATTAAGTTTGGGTAGGACGGGACATATATTCAGGCTTGTGTTATATACTTTCAATCACTTAATATCTCTATTATTCTAGGTGTTCTCATTCCTGCTTGTTCACTCTAATAACCTTGGTCTTAATTCACTTTCCTAACTCTCTCCTCAGATCACTCTAATTCTTCTCTTCTCTCTAAGCTCCAACTTCTCAACTCTCTTTCTCAGGTTCCAACTGTCTAACTCTAACTGTCCCCTTGGTTCCGCCCCTCCTGCTCTATCCTTGGCTCCTCCCTCTAGAGCTCCTGTGACTGACAGGCAGGAATGACGTCACCTGTAGGCATTTCGCCACAATAATGTAGCAGCCAAAACAATGCTGTTTGTCAGCCAGGTGAACAGGGCTTCAAGTTCATTGTTCATTGACATCTGACTGTATACAACCCTTTGCACCTCTCCCTGCCCCCAGCTCCCAGTGGGAGTAGACATTGTAATGCTAATAGGACGAGCGTGAGAGCTGGTGTTCCCTTCATAGTTACTTTTTCTGTTAGCAGTTGGGCAAGGGATAGCAGAATTACCATTAATGCTATCAGAAGCAACACTTAGTGCTGAGATGGGAAATCTCAGTGGGTCCAGGAGCCAATTTCAGCCCTTTGGGGGTCCTGTGTTACTGCCACGTGCCACCAAAATACTGTGGCAGGGTGGCAACTGGAAGTAGATAATAATCCACTTCCAGTTTCCCAAGCATTTTCTCTTTTCACAAGGTTCACCTTGTTGTAGAGGAGAATCATGTTTCTAGTTCTGTCATGAAACTTATTTTTAAAAAAACTGCTGCAGGGGCTCCTGGGACCACAAAAATTGCTGGACCCTCTTAGCGTAATGAAGCTGGTACTAAGTATAATACAGCCTAGCATAATGCAGTGACGAGGTGTGAAAAGCTTGTGCAACAGGCTTATGATGTGCTAGCGTAAGCAAAATCCAAAGGAATAGATTTGGCACTTGAGCAGGGATGAAACTGGACCTCCAAACATGGTTGAAGTGTTGTGGTTCTTGGGAAACAAGACATCGCTGGAGGCAACCTGAATTTCTTGCTAGAACAATGGTGCCTCATTGCCATGGAATTAAGGATCCCTGAATATGCATTTGGATGTTTTCCATGGAGATTCTGGCAGCCCCACTCCTGAAAACCCACAATTGGGCCACAGAGGGGTAGGCTTGGAACAGGAACCGGCAAAGCACCCTTTGACTCGCTGTGCTAGGACAAGGGAAGGAGTTCCACCCTTTCTCCAACTGTTGGAACTGCAGCTCTGAATGCAGTGATATTTATAGACTTCCTGAGCATTATTACATTTCACTTTGCTGTAACCTTCTGCCCATTATTCACTGTCAGTGTCTCTTTCATGTGCCACCTAAACCATCTGCTAGTATCACTGACCTCCCTGATAACAGCTAACATTACTTTCATGTGTGGTAAATACATTTACTCTGGCTGAAAATGACCTCTTTCTTTTATGGTCCCTGTAAGCTATGCCACCACTGCTGTTTCCTGTCTTCTTCCACTATCACACCTTCTATATTGCTTTCAAGAAGAAATTCTGGGTGGTAAGTATGAGCCTCCTTCCATATGAGCCTACCCGGCAGTTAAGATCTAGCCAGGGGGCCCTTTTGAAAGAGCCGTCCCTCAAGGAGGTAAGAGGGATGGCTTGTAGACAAAGGGCCTTTTCGGCAGCTGCCCCCAGACTATGGAATACCCTCCTGACTGAGATTCGTCTGGCGCCAACGCTGATGACATTTCGGCGCCAGGTCAAAACCTTCCTGTTCCAGAAGGCTTTTAATTGAAATAATATCAACTGTGGGTCCTGATGGCAATTTTTAGAGTATCTTTTTAATTGTATTTTAATTGTTTTATCTTTTTATTGTATTTTAATTGTTGTAAGCTGCCCAGAGACCTTTGGGTAGAGTGGGCGGCATATAAGTTAAATAAATAAATAAAATAAAATAAAATAAATAAAGTATTGCCTTGCTTGCAGGATAGCTCAAAGAGTTAGATTTCTGGCTGCAGAGCTAGAGGCCGAGAGTTTGATTCCCCACTGTGCATCCCAAAAGAGCCAGCCTGTATGGCCTTGGGCAAGCTTCACAGTCCTAGGATGCCCCCAGAAAAAGGGAATGATAAGCCACTTCTGAGGACTGTCTGCCTGAAAAGAGTCACCGTAAGTCAGAAGTGACTTGACGGCACACGATTATTATTACTAAAGTACTGCCTTGTAAGGATTGCGGATGAAACCACAGGGGCTCTCATCCTCACCCAGACTGGCTGGCTGGGTTCTTGCAATGTTCTTATTTGGCTGCAAAGGTTTTACTTTTGCTGATTTCAATTTGATAATCCTGCAGAATTTAAGATTGATTTGTGTATTTGTTCATGAATAATTAATTCAACTGAAGACCTGGCTCTTTAGGCAGGCCTTCCCTCCTGTCAAAATCTAATTTATTTGCTATTTTTAATTGTATTAATGTTGTTGTTTTATTTTTTGTTATTCTTGAGTGTTGTTAGCCGCCCAGAGTAGACTTCGGTCTAGATGGGAGGGATATAAATTAAACAAATAAAATAAATAAAGAAAATAATAAAGGCTTGAGAGGCATTAGGTGTATCTGCACCACACAGCCATAGTACAGTAGGACCCTGTATCCACGGGATTAGTATCCACGGCTTCTCCGCGGTTTGAAAATATTAAAAACAAAGTATTACCAAAAAAATCAGATATACATATTTCCACGATGAAGATACCAGAACTGGCCACTAGAGGGGGCCAGATACTATGCTATGTATCACAGGGGTCCCCAACCCCCAGGCCGCGGACCAGTACCAGTCCATGGCCTTGGAAGGACCGGGCCGCTGAGACAGATTTTCGAGGGCCGAAGGAATGCGTGCTTACACACACTCCCACCCACCCATGCTCCCGCATGCACGCACCCCCACCTGCCTCCCGCATGCATGCACACAGTCCCCCACATGCGCGCACAGACGCCCCCCACGCCCGCACACCCCATGCCCGCATGGACACTCGCCACACACACAAACCCTGGTCCTTGGGAGAATGGTCTTCAACTAAACCAGTCCCTGGTGTCAAAAAGGTTGAGACCCACTGATGTATTGGGTTTGCTATTATCTGCTGTTTTTGGCATCTGTGGAGGGGGACTTGGAACTGATTCCCCGTGGATACAGAGATCCTATTGTAACTTCATATCCCTGTAACTGTCATGGCTCCATCTTCCCCAATCCTGGGGTTCATAGTTTGGTCAAGTACCTAGAACTGTCCCCTGTAGTTCACAGGAGGACGCTAAAGCTCTGTAACAGAGAGCCATTAAGGACCTTATTAAAATTAGAAAATCATGAAACTTTTGAGTGTTATCAAACTCCTGTGTAGTGTAGATACATTTCTTGACACAAACTTTAAAATGTTACATTAGGAAAAGGCCCTACACTCTTGTTCACATTATTATCTTTTATCCTTTAAAAGGCTCTCAAGGTTAAAAAAAAGTTCTGTAAGTTCAAACAAAGCAAGAGCCCACTATCACAACAGCAGAAAAGGCTTATGATTAAATTAAACCAGCAGCAGGGAAGTATCACTGTGTGGGGAGAAAGGCCTTACGACCTTCAGAAATCTTCTCAGTGAACTAGGCTAGTGGGCCTCCCCTGGGAAAGAATTCCACAAGGAGCAGACTTGAGAGGATGCCCATTGCTATCATGGCCTATGGCCTTAATAGCAATGGGCATCCCTATTGCAATAGGTCCCACCTGTTATGGGACAAGGTTGAATATTGTAAAGGATCTTGACCAGGATGGGGACACCTGCAGTCCTCCATACAGTTCCTGTCAGTGGAGGCCCAGCGAACCAGAATGGAGAGCAGATCTTGCCGCCTTTGCCACCTACGTTGCTGGGCTTCTCATTTCTACCCTAGAATGTGGATAGCCATTCCGTTTTAGATAATAGAAGAATATACCGAGGGACACTATTTTAGTGGGGGCTTGCTTCACAATAAATGTATCAGGAAAATGTCTAATGTACCTGCTTCAAGCTTCTTTCTGAGTTTTGTTCCCTTTTCCTAGGATCTGATCTGGCAGTTCTCCCATTTTGCCCGGTTATTCTTGGTCCAAGCATACATACTAGGACCAAAGACTTTTCTGCTATACTACTTTTTATTCAGGTACTACACAACACAGATTCTGACTGAGCTAATGTTAGTCATGGCTGTTTCACTGAAAGCAGTGGCTGTCAAGTAAGTAGTCGCTAACATTGGCCGATTCGTTTCATTTGGAACTTAGCCATGGCAAACATCAGCTGATTGCAATCATATGGTGCCATCTCTTTCTGCAAATCCCATACTACTTCTTTCTTTCTAATTATATTTTATCAGAGTATTACAGCAGCAATACAACCTTTGTAGGATAAAACAAAGTCTGTATTATCACTTGTACCTTTCAGAATTTGTACAATTTTTAAAATAATCCATTATACCAAATACTATTTCTTCATCCACATTATATTCATAAACGCATTGTTGTAACAATGATTCTTCCCAAATAGCAATATGTGCATATCAAATTCCTAATGTTAGATGGATTTTCTCCTGTGATGCTTAATCAAGTATACAAATCAGAGTCCTTTACTACAGTGCGTTATTGGGATTGCTCTCAGTCAGTGTTCCCTCTAAGGTGCGCATATGCGCAGAGCTCCATTGGGACTGCTCACAGGCAGCCAGTTTACTTCCCGTTTCGGATTAAGCCTTGCCCCTCCATGCACGCACGGGTTGAGGCTCCCACACAACGGGAATGAAAATTAGAGGGAATGTTGCTCTCAGTCATGATGAAATCCCTTGTAATAATGCTGTAATATCTGTCTTCATTCACACGTGGCAGCAACTCAGGAGCTTTTAAAACATGAGAAAGAACTGGTCTGTGGGCACATAGGTGCAACTTTGGGACCCAAAATGTATACAAGCAGCCTCACAGGGAGCATTTTGAGGAGTCTGAGCAGTAGGCTGCATTTCCTTTACTGTTTGCTGACTGAATCCTGTTCTACTGCTAATGGTTCTTTACTGTGCTTTATGGGTTGTACTAACTGCTTTATTTTCTCAGGTTTTATCTTTTAGTTAGACTAACAGGAAGGAGAGAGAGAAAAGTTCAACTTAAGACTTTTGAGTAGAATGGGTGTGGAGACTTCTGAGCTGGCTACTGAAAGCATATTAGAGCACAGGGGCTTGTTTTGGGGAATCTATACAGGACTAGGCTGTAGGAACTTCCAGCTCATTTTTCGTGGTTGCAGCTTGTTGATTTGTGAATAAAACAAGTGCGAGCTACTTTTTTGAGATAGACTTGTTTTTCAGCCTATACAGAAATTTGAACATTTGGAGAATGTTTGAAGCTTTTCAGAGATTTTAAGTGTTTACAAGATACATTACACATAGATGCTTGTGTACTGTTAATGCAAGAAACTTGGCCACAGGTCTGTGGTCAAGAATGGCTGCATTAATGGCTACGCTTGTGCTTTCTGAAAGTAAATACTTTTCTTTACTTGTGTAGGATGATGGAGAGCTCATGGTTTGTCTGGGTGTCCCAGATGAACCATATACCCATGAATGTTGATTATGATAAGAACTTGGACTGGGTCTCTACACAGGTGAGGTCTTTCATATCTGGCAACTGTGTGACTATGTACAATAGGACTTTACTCTCTATCTAGGAGTTTATTAGCATTCTGGAGTTAGCTCAGGCTGAAACAGAATGAGAGGCTGATTTGATTGTATATCAGATTAAAATATTTGAATAGGAAGAAAAGGAAGAGATTTGCTTTAGACCATGAGGACTCAATGGGCCTGAGAGTCCCAAGGAATAGAGATGGAGCAAATTTGTAAATGGGGAGTGGGATGTGGGGAGCAGGTGAAGCCATCACGTGCTCAGCAGGAGGCAGTGGTTAGCAAACACTTGCCCCAAGAGCTGCATTTATATAGGCCAAGGTAGGGTCTGACTGCTTGTCTCCCTCCCCTGGATTTTCATCAGGTTCTGGCAGAAGAATAAGGAAAAGGGACGGGGGGGGGGAGAAAGGGAGTGTGAAAGATGCAGGAGAGACAGGACTTCATGCAAACACAGTTGTGATCTAGGAGTAAAGACAACTATTTCAGTTCTTAAATGCCTACCCTACTTTTTCTTTCAGCTCCAGGCAACTTGTAATGTTGAGCAGTCTTTGTTCAATGACTGGTTTTCTGGGCACTTGAATTTTCAGATCGAACATCAGTAAGTATGGATCTCAAGGAAGTGTTTACTCTTCTGCACTGAGGTTTCTTTTGTAAGAAAAAAAAGGAACTTACATTTGTAGTACCTATTACAGCATCAGCTGTCTGGGCACAGATTACTTAATTTCTACACTATCTATACAAAATACCTATGAATACCATTGCTGAACAGAGGTTGTTATTTTATTTGTTTAGTCTTTTCCCCCGGATGCCACGTCACAACTTGTGGAAGGCAGCCCCTCTGGTGAAATCTTTCTGTGCAAAATATGGTATCGAGTATCAATGCAAGCCTCTGCTGAGAGCTTTTGCAGATATTATACAGTACGTATCAAAGAGAAAAATCAAGCATAAGGATAATGAAGCAGATATAGAGTAGACTGCTAGTGGGAGGGAACCTTTTTGAGCTTGAGGACAAACTCCAATTTGGAAATGACATGGGGACTGGATTCTGGCAGGGGATCAGGGAATGTTTTTCTTTCCCATGTGGACCAAACTCAGCTCAAGGCTGTGCATGTGTGCTTAGAGTTAAACTGCAGTACAACAGCTCCTCTGGCTGCAAAGTGCAGCTCATTTCTATGGAATATATTTCAAGTTTATATAAGCCTCCTATTTATATGCATCACTAATTGGAGATAGCAGACGCAGCTCTGGGACTGATGGGAAACGCCTGTACATTGGAGGTTCCCCACTTACAAAACAGGTGTCTGCTTTCTTGATGCTGAGCAGACTTACTTCTCTAATTTGACTTCATAGGATTACTTCTGTGATTCTTTTTTCCTAGCATGTATTTAATTTTCCTTCCCCCTCCCCTTGGTTATTGCAGCTCCTTGAAGGACTCAGGAGAACTCTGGTTGGATGCCTATCTGCATAAATAAGCAGTATTGACTTTTCAGAGAACAGGTCCACTGAGAAACTGAGGGCTTTTACCATTTCCTTGATGCCCAGAATTCTTCTGTTTATATAATAAACTATTTCCTTGTACATCTTTTGTTTCTCATTTTTTATGATCCACTGATCCTAGCAGTAAAGATTTTCAGATGCCCTAAATCGGCATCCAGGCATCTATTTTTTTTTTTTTTTGCTTTGAAAAAAACCCATGAAGGTTACTGTCAGTGGTAGATTAAAAATATCCAGCGCCTTCATATCTACTCAGTATTACAAAGAAAGCTTCCCATACTTTTAATGTCTTCAACACACCACTGCGTATGCACCATTATATGGATGATACTTTTTCTAAGAACATTTTAATATTTTAATGCTAAATCATCTTCTGAATATTGCCATATGCTTTTCTGTTTCCAGTGTTCCACAACAGATATCTACAAAAGTAACCCAGCAATAAAAGAAAAAATAAAGTAGCAGGAGTCTTAAATTATCAGTTTCAACAGTAAAAGAATGCTTAAACCTTTCACCTCCAGCCTTGCTCTAAATAATAAGCCAAAGCTGCTGATGGGGAACGCTCCTGAATAGAGTGGAAACAAGTGAATATTCCACCTGCTCTCTTTTCAGCAGGTTGTTTTCCTCTCTATAAAAGAAAGAAACAGCAAAACTCTGGAGACATCAAGCTGGTTAGGGCTTCATTTAAGAGCAACAGAAGCTTTTAGGATACAAAACAAAGGATGCAATGCAACTATTAGCAAAGTTACACATCCATGACAAAGCCCAGACTATAAAAAAACAAACATGTTTCACCACAAAACCAAATCTGCTTCTATCCTGTTCTTAAAATGTAATCCTTCTCTCTACTCAAATATACCAATACGTTCAAGTACTTCACCTATTGACATTTTAAGAATAAAACATAAAAAATAAATCAAATTCATCAGCATGGGGAGATGATGACGGGTGAAAAAATAGACTGCAATTCTTGTCCTCACTAAACTGGAAAGGCTTTCCAGTTAGCATATAAAAGCTAATTTCTCAGTATCTTAAAACTGCAGAGCTGGAAGGGGCCCCATGGATCATCTAGTCCAGCCCCTGCCAAGGAGGCCCAGCGGGGATCAAACTCCCAACCTCTGGCTCCGCAGCAAGATACCTAAACTGGGCTATCCAGCCAGTCCACGCCCTCACCTCACCCATTTTATAAATATAGTTTATTGAACATTTGTCTTTTGACTTCAAGAAACAGAAACATATCTCTTGACTGCAGGAATGTATTAAAAAGTAACATTTCTCCAGAGTTTTAAAAAAACCCTACCTATATGATTAGGAATTTGTCCTTACCGGATGAAATGCTGTTGGCACAGTTACACTTGTGAAAAGATGACAGCACCAACAAGGGGACATTTTTGGTGATGAAAGACATCTCCCTTCTCTCCCATGGTTTTTCTGACTTACAAATAAACCCTTTCATTGTGTGGAAGCAGTAGGATGGGAGGAAGTCTTTCATTACCAAAAGTCTCCTCCACTAGTAACATAATGCAGCAGTAGTGGTTTTCATTAATGAAATACTTCCTCCTTTCCTCCCATGGCTTCCATGCAGTGAAAGGGATCATTTGTAAATCAGAAAAGGCATAGAAAAGAAGGGGGAATATTTTATCACCAAAAATCTCTCCATGCTGGTGGAATTATCTTCCTGCAAGTATACTACCACCAGCAGTTTTTTAGCTTTCAGAAAAAAACAGACCTGTTTTCTATTATTTGAATATGTACTAGTTTCTGCAAGGATGGAAAGATGCCGCTGGCCAATAAAGAAACTCTGTCAAGCTGGAACAAGAGGAAAGCTCATCTTCAGGTGTGTTCTCCATCTGTGCTTGCCTCTAGCAGCTGCTAGAGCAAGAGGAGACTTTCATTACAGGAACACTGATTCTTGAGGGAAACAGGCCTTCTGAGATGGAAAACCTGTGATTGAACTATAATTTCAGTCTGCACCTTGGTGCCCATCCCAAAATCTTATTTTCTGTGAGGAATCTTTCACAGGAATGATCACTCAGTCATGCAAATTCCCAGCCATAGCTTGGAAGTGATAGAGGCCAGAAATAACTTTTACCACCTCAGTAATAACTAGCCCTAGATTGCAAGCAAGAGTTGGGTTTTCACATTAAGAGGAAGGCACACAAACACCATCTGAAACAGTAATACTACTCTTAATTCACCATTCTAGAGGTATACCTTTTGCACATATAATTAGCTTATTCTGATAGAACAACTGCTTTTTATAGGTGACCAGACTATCCAATACTTAAGCTAAAGACCCATAGCACAGTTAATGAAGAGTATCCACTGTCTCTTCCTCTACAACAGTGGTACTCAAGCTTGGGCCCTCAGATATTTTTGGATTAAAACTCCTAGAACTCACTAGCTGTGCTGGCCAGGATTTCTGGGAGATGTAGTCCAAAAATATCTGAGGACTCAAGACTGGGAACCACTGCTCTACAGTGATGCTGTGAAATAATTAGTCATGTTTACAAAGGCATCTATAACACCATTCATGACTTGAATAAGGAGATATTACTCAAGGAAAAGTACTTTTACAAAGTTATAGAGTCTGGTTATGTGTTTCAAGATTTTGGCTCAGTTAGTTTAACCCAGATATTATAAACATGTACTTTATATTGTGTGATATAAAAGAGGACACAATAATTGAAAAGGGGCTTTATTATATTACAATAGTTAAAACAAAACAAAAAACACAAATGAGGGGAAAGAAGGATAGGAGTTTCTGCAACTGAAATCTACAGTCTTGTTTCCTTATTTCTAAAGGTCAAATAGAAATGCCACAAGATCAAAATGAGAGTTTCTTATAAAACAAGCATATATAGTGCCCATCAAAATAAGAAATTCAGTCTAGCCTTTGAAATCCAAAGCTTAATTTCTTGCACAGGTCCACATTAAAACTGCTTCTATTCTTGTTTTTTTATTCACACAATGAACACAACAATATTTCAGCCAAAGTGTTCACTGTACAAAGTAACTTTTTAGTTGGCATGATATACTACCCAGAATCCTCTTACATGTTATGCCTGCAAAAGGGTGATGATATCACTGGCAAGGGGAGAATTTGATTAAGTTAAGGCTTCCTTCTTCTGTTCTATGACTTGTCTGGACTCACAAGTAATCTGTTTCATTGCACAGAAGCTGTATGAGCCATGAAACTGAAGGAAGAAATAATTAAAAAATCTCCACCATTGGATGACTATCAGCAGGACACTTTTGGTAATTAAAGACTTCCCTTCCCATCCCATAACTCCCACGGCTTCCACACAATGAAATGGATTATTCACAAGTTGGACAATCTGAGGAACAGGAGGAGGAAATCTTTTATCACAAAAAAAATCTGCTGGTGACATCATCATCATTTCCCAGGTGTAAGTTATACAACAGGATTTTGGCCACCAGATAACAAAACCATAGTAGGAAGCTATGTGCACAACTATCTGCAGATGCCTCTAAAAAGTATAAGCTGATGATTGTAGTACATTTTGCTCAGATGTTCTTGCTTGTTCATTGCATTTCTTTTAACACCCTGGGTTGCACTTCAGATAGTTCCAGCAGCACTATTATGTCAGTGTCACAAAATTTATTTTGACAGCTATCTGTCTTCGCCTGGTTGGTTCTCCGGCTATTGATCAGCAATGTCCAAACATCTAATCTCACACTTTTGTTTCAGCTAAGCAGAAGGCCAGGCAATAGCAGTGACACTTTTTTTGAATATCACAGAACTATATAATGCTACAGCTGAATCCTACAACTGCATTCATAGATGATCTGAAGTGGCAGGGGATAATTTTTATTTTCCTCGTTTGAACTTTGATGTAGCTGCACCACTGCCTTTTGCTTTCTTCTTAGCAGATCCCTTGGGTTCTGGTTCTTTCCGCTTGGCTGAAGTGATGGAGCCAGTGACCTTAAAAAAATCATCTAGCCGGCCCTGAGTGCTACCATGACGACTTTTATTTAGCCTTTTGATCCCATTACGGATCCTTTCTTCATTGAACTGCTTCTCCCCACACAAGAAAGCAACAAGTTCTTCTTCATCTGGCTCACTCCACTTCAGCTCCACAGCCTCTGGATCTACAACTTCAGGCTCCAAGAAGAGCCCCTGGGCCTCTTTGTGCAGCCAGTTCTCAGGCAAGGTATACTTCTTGGCATCTATTTGCTGGATTATCTTTTCTATGCTCTTGTACTGTTTGATGAGCTCCACAGCACGCTTGGGCCCAATACCACGGATACTCTCACAGTAGTCACAACCGAGCAATATGCAGAGATCTACAAACTCCTTCTGAGTTAGGCTCAAATCCTGAAGGATACGGTTCAGATGGAATTCCTGAATGGGCAGTTTCTTTGCCTCACTGGCTGTAAGATGTCGCATAAGCACAGGGCTACCAAAAGTCAAGCAGTCCATATCCTCCGTAGCAGCTGCATAAACTTTGTTAGCTTTCACCAGCGCAGCGCAGCTAGCTTCAGCCTCACCAGGTGCATCAACATAAGGAATGCCCATCAAGGACAGAAGTTTCTTGCACTCATCATTGTGCTGCTTGGTCACCTTAACCAACCTCTTGCTGAATTTTTCTACATTTTCCTCCTCCCCTGCTTCTTTGGCTTCTTGCAGCTGCCTCTCTGCTTCAGTTCTACGCTCAACACGCTTAGCCAATTCACCTGATTTCAACTGTGGTGGTTTGCCATCAAATACATAGACAGGCTTGATGCCATTTTCCATCATGCGGATAGTGCGGTAAAACATGCCCATCAGATGACTTGTGATCTCACCTTCTTCATTCTGCAACATATCAGTTCCCTGCCGTACAGCAATCAGGAACTGGTAAATGCTCATAGATGCATCAATGGCCACCTTCCGACCAAAGTAACTCTTAATGTCATTTTCGCGAATAGCAGCAGGAGCTAAATCAGCAATTAGCTTGGCCAAACCATGGATTCCCATCTTTGTAACAAAAATAAAGTTGAAATCTAATTCTGAGGTGATCCAACACAGGAGAAACCTAGGAAGCAAAACCACGGGTATGAACGAAAGGTTAACAATAACCAGCAAGCAAACCATATATTACAGTATACTCTTGTCAATTTACCATTCAATCTAAAACTATCAGAAGATTAATGAACTCTGTTCAATTAAATCAATTAATTAATAAAAATTAGATTAAATGAGTTCTAAAGAAATGGAAGGAAAAAACACGGTAGAAAATTTCTCTTCCAAGAAAATACAGATGCTCACGAGACAGCTAGAATGACAAAAGCACTTATAACTTACTTAGAGATTATCAGACAGTTGAATATTGTCAGCAGATTTATAACATAGTTTAATGACTTTTGATTATGAAATAACTTATAATTTCATTATAAGAAGATGTCTTCCAAAAGGAAGCTTAGAAAGGCAGTTCATTTCCTCATCATTTCATCCATATCCATTATGGAATTCTCTCTGCCTTCTTTCCAATGCAACTGAGCATTAGTTTGGAGAAAGACTCTAAAACCAATTGATGAGCATTAAATGCCCATATTTACAATGGATTTGTATATAATTCTTACTAAATGCAAGAAATATTTCAAAAGCAGCCTTCTACAATCTGTTGCCTTCTAGATTTGTTGGTCTACAATTCTCAGCTGCCTTATTTGATGGGGCTGTAGTCCACTACAAAAAAATGAGACCCAGATTCTGCTTATTCTTGCTTCTTGACAATACAGGAATGGTAATCTGTCAGAAATAGAGATGGGGGAATTCCTATTTGTATATGAATACCCCCGCACAGCTGGACGTAACAAGGGTCTGCCACCACCGGCAGCTCCACTCTCCCTTCCAATCGCATTACATCCAGCTGTGTGGGGGTATTCGTATTCCTATACAAATATGAATAACCCCATCTCTAGTTAGAAACCAATACTTTTGAGTACAGTATTGCTCCTTTCCTAACTGCAGCCAATCAAATGCTGAATGGCTTGTGAAAGACGCCATTGAGTTCTGAGCACAGCCAGTCAGAAGGAATCACACTCCCAATTGAGAGGAGTTAATTTCCAAGGCAAGTGTGTTCCTGGGTGGAAACTAAACATGGGGAAATCTTGGGGAACAAAACGGCCACTCCTACTGTGAGACAGTACAAAGTGGTTGTCTTAAATAGTAGATTTGAAGTGATGTAAATGGGCAATAGCAACCTGGCGATCCTTGGTGTGCTATGCAATTTGATCAGAGGTGGGATAGAAAAGTAATTTCTGCCAGAGGTAGAAAAGTGCGTTGAGAGCTGCCACCATGATCCAGCTCTCCTTTTTTCCTATACATATCAGAGGGGATTATATCGTGGAGCAAACCTGTACTTGATACCTGTGTTTGGAGTATTTTCTGTGATACTTCATGTCAGTCGTCCCCAACCGGGGGGGGGGGGGGGGGTGCCCTTGAGATGTAACTGGTCAGCATGGCAGCCGCCACCTCTGTGCAGTTTAACACGTCTGGAGGACACAGTATAGCGCTGGGGGGGTGGGGGGGACGGCCATAAGCAATTACACTTTGGCCTCCGCTTAGCCAAGACTGAGTGCCTGTTTTATCGTGCGCCTGTCATTTATGAGGACCCTACGCTGAAAGTTTTAATAAACCGGTACTACCGACATTAACCCCTACCGTTCGAGCTCTTAAAAGCTGCCAACCCACCTCAGCAGCACCTTTAGGGCCGAGGCGCCACCGGGGCTACTTTCCTTTCTCGCCTCAGCCTTGAAGAGGCGGCCACTTGCGAGCTCTAACTTCCCGCGTTCAGCCTGAATCCACCTCCTCCCCCGCTCCCCGCAGGACTCCGCTTACCTTCTCCCTCCGGCCACCAAACTCGCCTGAGCCGCCCAGCCTCGTCCACCGCCTCCCACCTTCCCGTTGGCGCCTTCTAAATCCCGCGCGCAAGGATGAGGAACGCGGGCGCGGGAAATATATTGCCTGGGAGGTGTAGTTCGCTCGCCCTCACGGTTTCCTCCTGCTCGCGACCAAGACGGCTGGAATGGACTACATTTCCCAGCAGGCTTTGAGAGAACGCCCTGTCAGAGGAGAAAGAGGACGGACGGACTTCCGGCGCCCCAAGAGCGGAACGTGCGTCCGAGGGAAGTACGTGTCCTTCCGGTACCTGTCAGGGGGAGGGCGGGGAAGGAGCAAGAGCCGAAGCCGCAGGAAGCGACCAGGGCGTCATGGTGAGCGACGTTTGCCGTTCAGCCTTTGCCCTCGTTTTTCCCGATGCCCAGTTCCCTTTTTTTTTTTTGGGGGGGGGGGGGAGGCTAGTGCAAGCGAACTTACGCAGTTCGAGGACCCGGATTGCCTTTTATTGGCCAGGTTGGGGAGGTGGGGGGAGATTTTGGTCCTCCCTTCGCCACTCTCTGAGTCGGGGGTGGTCTGTGCCCTGAAGTCGGAACCGACTTAGAGAGACCCTAATAGGGTTTTCAAAGTCAGTGAGATAGTTAAGGAGTGGCTTTACCAGTACCACTCCCCGCGTGAGTTTCCATGGCCAAGTGGGGGGATTCGAATCCAGGTCCCTTGAGCCCTCGTGTGTCGTTCTGCCCACCGCACCGTACCGGGTATTCGGCGACTGAGACTTTTAAAAAAAAAAAGTTTAAATGTTCAATGGACCCTTTTCACTCCTTCCTCCCCAACTTCAGGAGCTCGAGACGATGAGCAGATATACCAGCCCAGTGAACCCGGCCGTCTTTCCGCACCTGACGGTGGTGTTGCTTGCCATCGGCATGTTCTTCACCGCCTGGTTCTTCGTGTATCCTCTTTCTGCCAAAAGTAGCCCCATTGAGTGACAAGAGGGCAATACCAGATGTATGCGGATTTTTATCCATAGACGCTTGCTCTGAAACAAATCTGTTAGTCACTGAAGTGCCACAATAGCTGGAATCCTGTTGCAGAGTTGAGCAAACAGCTGACTTTTAGATGCAAATTGCTGTAAGTTAAGAAATCTTTGTATGCATTATCTGTTACACACTGAGTGGCACAACTCCATATAGAACATGATGGTGAAAATCCTATTATGCTCAACGTAAGGTTGCACGTGCAGTAGTTGACCTGTAGTCAAGGTGGAAGTGCTATTCCTAAAGCACTTCTGCTGGCATATCGAGCAATTGGTCATGCAGGGGACATGTGACCAATTGCACAATTCCTTTTTTGCCAGGAGTAATGCCTGGCACATTTACCATAACGTCACGTTAGTTACACTGACACACACAAGATGCTGGCCAGAGTTTATGGAGATCTATTAACTTAGGGCAACTCATGCCTAAAAGTTATGCCATTTGTGTAACTGCACAATGGGATTTCACCCTCTCCCCTGCTTTTTCCCCTTTTAATTTTGGCAACATAAAATATTACTGAGTGATCACCTACCTGCTGATTGTCCCTTCTCTGTGCAGCTTCTGTAAAATGGTCTTACTTACACATAGTCAGAAATTTTGAGATAATTTTTTTAACTTTGTTCATGTTTATAGCCTACAAGTGTTGCTTTGGATGTATTATTGATAATTTGGTACTGAGAAACAGTTACTTCCCGCTTTTAGAGCTACCCTGGATCTATAAATTCCTTTTATGTTTCCGAACCCCATTCTGTTACACAGAAATTAAAATGTGAGGATTTCTACTATTTTTGTTGGGAAAAGCTTCCCCTCCTGAAGTTGTGGATGTCAGGCTGCTGTAAAAAAGCACAGAAACTAAAAAGAGAAGTAAAGGAAGTAATATAGAGGGTGTTAATGCTATTGAGGAAGAACATCATGGTCTTTTACTAGTATCAGTTTTTCACTGTGCATTGACCTTCTACAGTCTTCTCTGTCTGGTTATATCTTTAATTTATATGTTAGCTATGAAGTGACCTCCACCAAGTATACTCGGGATATTTACAAGGAACTGCTGATCTCCCTGGTGGCTTCACTCTTTATGGGCTTTGGAGTGCTGTTCTTACTGCTCTGGGTTGGAATCTATGTGTGACGGTAAGCCATGGGCAGTTTCAGGGAGTACCTTAAATTCAGGTCCATGGTGTGACTGTTTGGAATGGGAAAATGTCCACAAAAAATTCTGATGTGCTGTATTGCTTAGGATTTGATTTAGCATATTGGACATATTTTGAAAACAAAACTGAACAATCTGGTATGTTAACCTTGGAGATTTAAACACCTCCAGTAGCTGCAGGTATTTGTAATGAAATATTTGGGGGCAGGGCGGGGAGGATCCTTAAGTGCAATGCAATCCTGGACATGTTTGCGAAAAAGTTAAGTCCCACTGTGGTCCATAGATGTGCAATCATGCTAATGCAGTACTGAATGTGCTTACCTAGGAATATGTTCCATTGTTCTTCTAAATCAGAGGTCCCCAACCCCTGGTCTGTGGCCCGGTGCCGGTCTGTGGCCTAAGCTGGACCGGGCCGCCGAGACAGACCTCCCACCCCACATGCACTCACCCCCGCACAGCCGTGCGCGCACTCCAGCACGCCTGTGCGAGTGCCGTGCTGCCGTTTGCGCATGCACACGAGTGCGAGCGCGCCGAGAAGCGCCGCGCCACTGTTTGCGCATGGGCACAAGCGCGCGCCCAGAGAAGTGCTGCGCTGCCGTATGCGCATGAGCATGCACTATGTACATAGTACATATCACACTTTGTACTATGAACAGTACAAAGACTTGCATCAATAAAGAGAATGCTGTAAGTGGCATACTTTGCTCAGAAGCTTGCAGATCTGCCCATCAAAGGGTCTGGACGTGTTCATGTAACATCAAAATCTTCCATTTTTGAGCCCATTAGACAATTATGGACCCTTCCTTTCTGGAAAGGACTATTCCACTGACATGCTGTCTTCTGACTGAATCACTAACTATTCATTTCCAACCCTCACCCCATTTCAAAAGGAAGACTGAGCATATTTGAAGTGCCAGGAGAAACTTCCAAGTGTAGAAATTGCTTTTTCATTGTGTTGAGCTTGCTCAGTCTTGATTCTCTGCTCTTAGCCAATTTATGTCATTCAGATAAATACTTCAGAACAAAAGCACTATATTCCTAACCCAATAATTTCTAGTTAGCTGCCAAGTATTACTTGGACTAACCATGCCTGAATCAGTGTGACATCATATGAGCACATACGTGCTAGTTAGCATCTCCACCGAGAGATGAAATGGTAAAGCTGTAATTGCCTGAAATTCTTTTGCTTATTGTAGTAAAACACACTAGAGTGGGCCTGTTGAATCTATGGGGATTTGGATGGTCAACTCCTCCATAAGCTGTGTTGATTCAAATGGGTCTCCTCTTAACTATGACATACTTTGTCATAGTATGTCACAGTTAAGAGTAGGCCCATTTGAATCGGTGGAGCTTACAGAGGAGTTGACTCACTAAATCCAGTTGATTCAGTGGGCTCATTCTAGTGCAATTTATTGCACTAAGCAACAGGATTAGCATAGTAACTTGCAATATGTAGCTTCCAATAGTAAAACAAAAATTAAAAAAAGATTGTTTTGACAAAATGGAGGTTGCTGGGATTGGTTATTGTGGAAGGACTCAGTCCACATTCTCATTCATCCATATTTTCCCCTTTCTCTGGTGGTGGAATTTATCATTATGCACAACTATGACTGCCAGGTTGGGCCTGAGCAGAGTTTGGCATTCTGGATTAGGAAGATGGGAACATTCAGTTGTTGTCTCCTGTCCTAAGCTAGAGGGTGAGGCTGCATATATCTAAATAGAAAAGTAAAGAGGAGAATGTGTGGGTATTAGGGAAGCTTGGCACAGTTGTGCCAAATGTTGAAACCTCCTTATTGTTGCTTGCAGTATTTGTCAAACCATTGTCTGACTTTTACTCCACGTTCTTGCCCATTTGCAGCCATAACATTGAAAGCTATAACCCATTTTTTTCTTCCTTTCAGATTCCAGAAGACTTGCTCAAGCACCTTTTTTATTTTTGTACTTAATATGGTTCATCATGTTTGAAGACTGAGCAAATCCTAACGTTGTGGTAGCCCAGGGTACAATAACATCAGATCAATAAATCTGAGTCTGTGATGAACTAAGCTTATGCTGTTCTTTGTGTTCTCTTTTTGCCACACATTGCCAACTCTCCTCCTACAAACCTATTTATTATTACTGCTTCTGGGGTATGCCTATACCCCATTATAAAAGGACAGAATACAATAGAAACTGACTCAGATGTTGAAATGGAAACTAGATTGTTCATAACACAGCACTTCATGTTTAGTGTTAAAATGGGAATTACTATATTTGTTATCCCAAAATGTATGCCTGCCATTATGCTACAAACTATTACAAAGGAATCCCAGAGATTTTGATTTCTTAGTCTCCTTCTGAAACAGTTCATTCTGTACAGTTGTTCTGGAATTATGTGTAGAGCAAAGAGATTCATATAGTTTTAATTTCTCATTGGCATTGTTTTAAAAGACTACAGATGTTCTTGAAATGTATCTGGAAGTTGAGTCATGGCAACAGGACTCCTTCCTTATTAAGCTGAAATGTTTCGCTATTCATCCAAGTAGCTTCTTCAGTCTGAGTAGAGTTGGTAGGAGACTCCTGATAGATCCTCCCCATTGGTTTCACTTCCCCCTTGTCTGAATAGGCTTGGTAGATGGAAAATGGATGGGGGCGTGAGTGAAATTCCCACCTCTGCAGTCCTTCTCCACCCGTTGTCATGGGTCGTTAACACTGATCTTTCTTGTGTGTGTCCCTAATCCTTCTGGGATAGATGAAAGGGCAGCATGATAAATAGGAGAGAGATTGTGTCTAAGGCCTTCACCCCTGTTGAGTGAGGGATTTTCTATATGCACATGTATGGCCTCCCTGACCCCTCTCTCTAACCATCTGTCTTCTCGGTCAAAAATGAGTACATCTTGGTCATCCAATGAGTGTCCTTTTTCCTTCAAATGAAGGAACACTGCTGATTGTGGTCCTGAGCCATTGCTCCTCCTGTGCTGGGCCATTCTCCTGTTTAGTGGCTGGTTACTCCAATGTAGAACACTCCTCTTTGCATTGGACCGTATATAGTATATTGCTCCTGTTGTGTTTTGGTGTCCGGTCTTTTGGGTGGACGAGTCTCTGCCTTGGTGTGTTTGTAGGTTTGAAGTGCATGGGTATGTGGTGTTTACCAAAATCCCTTTTGAGCTTTTCAGACAAACCTGCCATGTAAGGAATGATCAGATTCTTCCATCGGCTCTGGGTCTCAGACTGTTCCACTGTCCTCCTGGGTTGGGACATTGCCTTGTTAAAGGCGCATTTTGGATATCCACAGACCTTAAGGGCTGTCTTCAGATGTCCGTCTTCCTTCTTCTTGGCTTCTGTGGAGGTGGGGATGTTTCTTGCTCTGTGGTTTAGCGTCCTGATGACCCCTAGTTTGTGTTGCAATGCCAGTTGCCATGACTCAACTTCCAGATAACATCACCTGGATGACTGAGAATCTTCACAGATTCTTGAACTGTAGTTGAAAGTCTGGTGCACCATAGTGAGGCCTTTGCTTATGGTACTTGAAATACTTTTTTAATTTTTTTTACATTTTTTAGTTATACCAGAAGTGTAATACTGTATAAGGAGCAGTCCACGTGTATATTCTCTCTTGGTCAACTTGTAATAACTATTAGTAAAAGTCTTTCTGCACAAGGCAGTTTGTGGAGAAATCTGCTAGATAGGAAACACCAGCATAAGTTGGATTGGCCAGGGCAAGGCAGCGTGGAATGTGACAGGAATGAAATCACTGCCACATCGAAATATATTTTGAAATAAGCCAAATCATCACCCTCATCCTAAGTCTAAACCAAATTCTATGATCTGTGCACACATCTAGTATTTATTGCACGTTTGGTCTTTTCCTGCAGTAGTAATTTGAAGCAGAAATTTAAATATACTCTCTCTCATCATCTTTCTTTCAACAAAGGTGTAGTTTGCAAGTCTATCCTTAAGCTAGATAAAAAGACCTGTGAAGTACAAGAGCACTTCACAAGAAGGATTCCCTCAATGTGAGGCACAGCTGTAGAGAAGGCGTTCTAACGGGAATGTTCTTGCTGAAATTTTAAAAAGATGCTGTGGTCACTGGGAAGAGTATACAAGCTGTATGGGAAGACATGGAAAAATAGGTGCCTTAGGGATGGTGCAGGGAAGGGTTGAAGGAAGAAAATCCCTGAACTATCAGGATGTTTTGGTGAAGAATTCTATTTCTAATTTAGCAGCCTGCATAAGCTGGAAATAGGTTATAAATGTACTTACATTAAGGATATAAATCACTTCAATGGTTTAAGTGCAGATATAAGCCTTTAAGAGCAACATGAAGAAAACTGTGGCAAGATGCTAAAGAATCAAAACCTTAATAAAGGTAACAGCTTGACCCTACTGAGAGTCAAGCATGTTTAAACCAATTGAAACAGGATTTAAACATATAACTTATAAGCAGCACACTTTGTGTGTTTGTTTTACATTGCAAAGGTTAAAGGAATAGTGTGATTTATAATAGGAATCTTAGTTTTGATTGTGGATGTGTATCTTTTAAGAGTGGAGACTGTTTAAAATAAATCCTAGATCTACAATAACTGAACATCCACTTAAGAAACTGAAGAAGAGCAGAGGAAAGCGTAGCCCCTGAAACTGTGAATGTACTGCTTTCTGTTGGTTTTCGAATGAACCATACTTTTTGCTCCAAGTCACTTTTGAATTGAAAATGGCTGTATTATCTGAAATAGATGAGAAATGGGAAACTGATTTCAGAATGTGTTGATTTCTGAAATCTTGTGGTATCTTTGAAAAGGTATCCAATACCTAACGAGCCTGCTGTCTTCATGAAACATGAGCTGCATAGCAGTGTGTACTGTCCTGATAAAAAGATAAGACACCTAAATGAAATACTGTACCTGGGTAACTGAAAATGTTGCTCACTCCTCTACAGATGGTCTCTTGGCCCCAGCCCAAGTAGACAGATATACTGAAATCTGCAAACCAATACACAACTGCTGGGAAGTTCCCTTTGCCCACATGTGTGCAGCATCTAATGCAGATAATGTTTCTTACTAGGTTTTTGAAAATCCATATACAAATCTGATGACTATATGAAACTGAGCAAAGCTCAGAAGTCACTGCTGAACACTTTTCTACTTGAGTTGCATCCATATCTTATTACACTGCTTGGAACAGTTTGGTCCTCTAAGATGGAAGAAGCAGCCAAGAGTCAATAGTGGATACAAAGTAGTATACTTATATTTATTTATATAGGTACATTTCGTATGAATAAAAGTCTAGATAAGCAACACATATGTTGAGTCCTGAGCACCAGCACTCGAAAACAAAAAAATATAAATAAAAATCAGAAAGGGAGGCGGTAAGGGTAAAAGCCACCACCAGAGCAAAATAACAGTAAAAACTTAATATAGTACTCACTAAGGTATGACTCTGAAATTGTTGGCAATATACAGTGATTAAAGCTGCGATAGCAACATTTAAACAAAACAAATTAGTGCTTTATCTTCCTTAAGGCTCACAGTGATGGCACAAAACTTATTTACAGGCTTTAAGCTTCTAGAATAAGAGACAAAAAGGGTTTATCAATTTTCCTTTGAGAAGTCATTCCTAACCCCTCAGAGCAGCCAAACTTCAAAAGATGGCTCCATACCCACCTTCATTTTCCTTCTCATCTCCCAAAATGTCTAGATAGTTCCAGCTCTAAGGAAGCCAACCTCCCGCTAGGCAGGAGGTCCCTACTCAGAGCTCCCTCTATCAAGCCTAGGAAGAAGTTCCAGTGTTAACCCTTCACTCTTTCATTTTAGGCAAAGATGTAAATGGTGTAAGTGGGGAGAACACTTCTTGAGATGGCTGAGTAGGGCAAACGTGCACAATTGACCAGTCCACCTAGTATCCTCATGATACCAACGGAGACATGGACAGTTACTGACCTACAGTGAAACTTCTGCTGTCCCCCCCTCCTCCCCCTCCCCCTCCCTGGGATGACAACATGCTATGTAATGACAGTAAGAAGTTACAGCATTTTAAAACAACAAAATTGATGTAAAGAGCACTACTGTTACCATGGATTATGCATACCAGATTCTGAGATAAAACACTGACATGAACTGACCAGTAAAAATGTTTCATATAAGTACAGTCATTCTCTCTTATTCCACCTGATAAACTGGGAAAAGAATAAAGTGATTGGTTAATTTACTTCTGATGCCATTATGTTCTTGCTACCTTCACCCAAACAGGTAACAAATTGTGGATGGATGGTTATACCTTTTTTTTATGGGGGAGTGGGTAATGGGATAGTCAGGTCAAAATGTGAATGTCATCTTCAGATTGTTTCTAATTCACTGGTGCTGAACCACCAGTCTAAAGGTTTCTTATTGCCTATCCATAGCAAAGGAGTGTTTTTACTTCCTGCTGGTGATGGAAAACAGAACAGCAAGCAGATCCCCATCAGAATTAAGATGGCGACAAGGCCTCTCAGTACTGATTAAGAGGAGCTGCAAATCCACTTCCACGAGACATCCTCTGTATTATTCCAGTGGGATAGAAGCCCACTGTGTAGCAGCTTTTCCTCCTGCTACTTGGAAGCCCCAACCCACATGGGAGCAGCTCAAGCTGTAGGAACTGGGTTATCCCAATGGATAATACTTTATACTGCTCTGAAGCATGGGAAGAAGTAGCACTGTCGTAGCTCCCATTCAGTTGAAGCAGTGTATGAATTGCCCCTATATGGCTAAAAAAGATAGTTGGCACACAGAGGGCTCCAGGAGCAGGGGAATAAAGAGCACTGAAAACCAGTCTCAGCCTCTTGTTGGTGGAAAATAGGGCATGCCAGTTTGGTGGGGGAGGCATTTTGCCACATGCCTGCATGTTGAACAGATATGGAAAGAGGTACACTGTCACAATGCACCTTCGCCATCAGATACTAGAGGCATGGCCCCAGTGGAGATTGCATGCAAAGCAAGGAGACCTGTCTAATAAATAGGGTCTCACAGACTAAGAAAAATGCTGGAAGAATAGTGAATTCAACTAGGTGACACTAAAGTGACCTTGTGATATTGTACACTGACATGGCAATTACAGCTCGCCATAAACAAATCACCTGCTCTAATTCATTTGTAAGAGGAATAAAAATAAAATAATTCACTGTATATATATTTTTAAAAGGCCCCCTGGGGAGCAGGTAGACAAACCAGAGTTTCCCTGGGTCTTAATTTCCTTTTAAAAACCTTACTCTCTCACCAGAGAGTAAATTTTAAAAGAACAGGCTAGCTGTCCAGCCAGGTCAGATTAAAATATAGTAGTGGTCAACCTCTGCAGTCTCAGAGAAGGCCCTCCTAGGTATCACGAGGGAAGAAAACAGAGTGAATAGAGGGAGAAGAAGCAGAAATGATCCCCAGGAGCCGGAGCAGATGTGACTCTCTGCCACTTAGCATTTTTGGTAATAAAACTTCAACAAGTGACATATTACTTTTGCATTTTTGACATGTGTTGCAAGATTATTTGCATATGTGATGTTTAATATTGGAATTTTAGATGTGTTTACTCAGAAGGAAGTCCCATTCAAGGAGCTTACTCAGAGATAAGGAAGTACAGGACTGCAGTCTACAATGAGTTCCACAGTTTTTAAAATTGTAGTTTTTAATGCCTTGGCTAAAATGGCTTTTCTCTGCTTTCTGCCCTGTGCGCTATGCCATTAATAAACGGCACGCTCCAGTCTGAATGGTGCTGATCTTTGACTTAGCGCCAAACTAGCTGTTAAGAAGGAAAATCTAATCACTGATCTTGAGCATCACATATCATTGTGCCTAGAGGGCACTTCTTTCTATATGACAGGGCTTGAGAGTATCACTCTGTTTTATGGAGAGCGATGCCATCTGCTGGTTACTATGAGCAACTGTAGCTACACCTTTCTTAGAAACTTGTTCTTTGACATGCCATCCATAGAACGGTCAGAGGCACCAAGACCATCTCTCTCACTGCCTTCCTGAATCTCCACATCTTCTCTGTCCCATGCCTTTTGTGCCCATCTCTGCCATTACCACTGAAAGGTGATGACAGAGCACCACCTGCCATCTTTCCTGATGATCACCCATGGGAGTACAATATACAGCTTCATAAAGAAACACGGAAGGCAGAACAAAGGCACTAAAGACCGCACAGAATGTTTATCTACACATTACCCAATTATGATGGCATCACCCAAAGAATGCTGGGAACTGTAGTTTGGTGATGGTGCTGAATGTCTATTAGAAATTCCTAAAATCCCCTCCAAGAAATACATTAAATCTGCAGAGTCCGGAGGTTTATTAGTTTGATTCAGGATCAGCTAGCAGTGCCAGCAGCTTGGTACTGTTCCTTATTCTTAGCTCCCCCCCCCCCCCCCGCAACCCCACCTCACCATGCTGCTGTTTGAAATCTTATACAGAAATCTATTTAGTCTATTTTACAAAGAGCCAGAATCTGACTGAGTAGCCTAACCTTCCTCTTTTGCATGAGGGTAAAAACCTGATGTGCTGGATGCTTGTCCCATATACTTCTATCCTAACTCTTCCCAGCACAGAGTGCAGATACTAGGTGCAGGCTGGTGCTCAGCACTGGCCCACTTTGGTTTTCCTATGAGAGACAAACAGATCAATAGTTAAAGGAGCTCAATTATAAAAAAAAAGATTAGTGGTTTAGCAAGTTAAAACCTTGTAACAGTAAGTTACCCAAAATATAATCAGAATTCCAAGGAGATTCACGGCTTGGAGTGAAAAAAAAAAGAGTGTGCTGTTTGATGCCTGACAGAGAGACCCCTTGGGGATCAAAAAACTTTTCAGTCTGGATATTTTCACTGTAGGGCAGATCTCTGCTGGTGGCCTCCATCCAGTCTCTGGCACAATGTGGTAGTGCTCTGCCAGATGCTCTTTGGGACAAACTCATTTTCACTGCTTGAGAAGGGGCTTGAGAAGATTCTCCCAGCATCTAACACAACAGTGGAACCATAAGAGTCCAGTGGCAAAGTTCAGAGACAGACCCTTGGAGGAGACTGGGCAGGAGGAGACTGCCTACAGCACATAGCTGGCTTTTGAGGAGCATCTCTATCCAATCCTGAAAAAGAAGGCACATTGGGAGCAAAACTAGCCTTTTGCCTGAGATTTGTGAGGTTCTGGAGGTTTGTTCTCCATGGAATGTAAATACATGGCAAAACAGACAGGAAGAAGCTAGGGGCAAATCCTATAACTTTCCCATCAGTTGCTGCTGTTCAAAATGACCGTTCACATGTTCCAGTGTCACCAGGACTTCTGCAGAGCATAACTTTAAAAAGAACTGGCCACCTGTCAGCCAGATCAGAAACTCCAGTGTATGACTTCCAACAGTGCCAGGTAAAATATTCCTTTACAGAAAGAATCCAGTGTTTCAACTTTAGTACAAGACTTCCAGAGACATCAATGAAACGTTTCGCTGTCTTAGAAAGTTGTTTCATTGGCTCTCTGATATTGAGATCTGTTCCTAGCCAAGCTGTATTTTGCAGGTCTGATGTGTCCAGATGAACTGAACCCAAGCATGGTCCAGTGTGGGAATTTTCAGATCCAGTGAAATAAGGAGGGGGAAAAAGGAAAAGAAAAGAAAGGATGTAGTGTTCCTATAACAAGTTAAAGGCGGGGAAATGCCTCATATTTCATTATTTTGCTACTGGCAACATTCCTCCAAACTTGCGTGACATTCTAATGTCGACATCCCACCACTAGAAAGAAGAACGAACTGAGCTCAAAGCTCAAAGCGGAATGGCTTGCAAATCAGAGGCAACAGGATCGGGCTTGGGGTTCACGGAAGAGATCATCCAGTCCAATGAGTCTTGTGGGCCCACCTCAGTTCTTGTGAAAAGGGCAGTGGTGCCCCTGAGACTCACTCACAGAGCCAGTAGAACTGAAAGTAGTAGTCGGTAAAGAGAGAGCCCATTTGCTCCACAGCAGTACTGCAGTTTGCTTGGCCCTGTACCGAGAAAAGGTGAAAAGAAGACAAGGTTCAAAGGGAAATGAAAACCTTCTGGGAAAACAAGCACAGCTCTTCTCTATGGAATCAAAGGAGTTCTACAAGGAATCACCAACTTTTTGTTACTGGAAGGAGCCCTGCGGGGCACAGGAACTCAGCATCACAGGAGAAGGCTGACTGTTACCTGAATGGGCCCTGTCTTACTCTTTGGTTGGATTTATCTGTGCCTTGCTCAAATAATACAGAACCTATGCTATACATAGCTAGACAGCACAGAGCTGAGCTTCCCGTCCAGGTAACTGGGGACAGGGTAGGAGCAGACATCCCATCTCAAATGAACTATGAATATGTATTCAATGGGCTCAGCTTCAGGGGAAAAGACATTTGTGGTTGCCTCAGGGTTCCTTAATCAATTCCAGACTCACTTCCTACAAAGTTAGGAAATACAGGTCCATATTGTTGCTGTTGATCTGCAGAAGCTCAGGGGTTCTCCCCACACAGGGGCTCCGGAAGGGATGAAAGTGATACTTGTGGGTATCAACAGATGTGGTGGCAAAGAATTTGGATTGTGCCATTGGAATCAGTATGTAGGTCTGAGACTACATGAGATGTAAAATTTCCAAAAATTTCCATTTTTTCCGGGGAGAAAACTGTTTTTCCCGTGGTTTTTTTTTCTGGAAAAAAATGGAAATGTTCAGAAATTTTACATCTCTAAGAGAACTTAAATATACAAAGTCTAAGAAGTCTTTCATTAAGGTCTTCATATTATATAGTTTGAATACCATGTCACAGACATTATTTATCATTGTAAAAGAACATATTCCACACTCCGTATTTTTTTCCAGTTTTCCGGGGGGGGGGGAATCAACTTTGGGAAAAAAAAGGGAAAAAACCCCACAAACTGTTTCCCCCCCGGCCTTCGCATCTCTAGTAGTCTCACAGATTTATAGACTGGGATAAATATATATATAAATCTTCCCATTGAGAATTAGGACCTTTTCTTATCCATTCTTCAACAGCTAAGAAGGAATAAATCCTTGATGCTTGTGTCATTGCTGAACATAGATATAATCTGCACACTCCTTTTTAACATTGGTTTGGTTTTAGACTTCTTAGTTCTCTTTACCATCAGCACCAGACTAATTCTGGAGATTTCACTGGGGAATGATTACTGTGTTGTCTTATACATACTCCCTTTCCCCCAGAAAGAACTAACATGTTGTCTGTTGGAGAGGATACAGAAGTGGCCTATACTCACAGGCCTTGTGAATCGGAAATGGTAGGTGAACTCCTGGAATGGCATCATCACCACAGGCCAACGGTATGTCATGCCCTATAGAAGGAGGCAAAATATGTGTGTTCCACGTGTCAACCATATTATTACTTAGAAAGAATGGTTTAGCCAGATAGAACTAAACAATTAAATACACTAATGACCATTTACAAATGTAGTTTACATATGATGAATGGGTAAGCATACAGTAATTCCCTTCCTGTAAACCCTTCACATGTGATCTTAAACAGTATGAGTTAGAACTGGTGCTCCTTTCTGTTTCTAGTATGCCCATGCCTTATATAGCAGAATTTAATACATTACTCAAAAGTAAGACGACTGGGTTCAGTGGTGCTTACTTCTCAGGGGAGTGGGATACAAAATTGTTAGCCTTAAAAAAACAACAACACGTTTCTTGAGATCCAAAGGGCATTCACACAACAGGGTGTGCCAAATGAAGACACCAGGTACCCCTTCTGTTAGGAGCAGGAGCTGAGATGTGGATTAATTCTCTGGCTGCAAAGCCCTGTGCCGTCAGATATATCTTTGGGTCCTACCTGGGTTTCTGCTGTATCAGAGAAGCTGTCTGTGTTCACAGCATTGCGTTGACAGGGACTGCTGGAGGTGAGACTACAAAGGTAGGCAGAAACAGCAGAGGAGACGCTAGAAAAGAAAAAAGTAGAGAGAGGTTGAGTAGTTTTAATAGGCTTCTCTGCCTGTTGCAATCTTCAAAGTGTTCAGGGCTGTAAAAGAAATATAAGCAAAGCAACAGAGGAACACAAAGGAATGCACTCCAGTCCTGAAAGTAGAGGCAGAAAGGTTTGCCATTTCAATAGCAACCAAGAGCATACAGGATCTTAGTTGCCATTAGTCTCAGTATGCATTTTCTTCCTTCCAATATATTTCTTGTGGTTCAATATTCTTCTAGAATGACCCCACTTTTCATTCAACTATTGCAACAATTTTTTTTAATTTCTCACATATTAAGGACATTATGCCACTCCCAATCTAATTCCTTGCTTACATTTATAATGTCACCTTAGCAAAGCTTGGAAAGGTTGCTTTTCAACTATTCTGGCAGTTATCCAAAAAAGTAACTTTTCTAAGCTCTAAGATTGAGGCCACATCCCTCCTGGTCTTCCTGCTTTCCCAAGAATCTGTCACAGGTCAAAACCTTACTAATCCTTACTTACTTCATCTCCAAGGTAAGATTTGTGTTCACTGAAGTAAACTTGCTGATGGGGATGCGGGTAAGTGATGTTCCCTGTCCTGTAGGCAGAAACAGAGAGGGGATATGTAGCAAAGCATGTGAAGCACAGCAGGAAAACTTGCTGTGTTAGAAGCGTAACATGAGCCACACCCATCATCTGCTGAAGGAGAAGAAGGAAAGACACTGGTGCTATATCGTATGAATCACAACCCCTCAAGAGTGCTTGGTAGGGGAATGGCAACTCTTCCATTCTTTATTTTGAAATACTGTTATTAAATGCTCCCAAATATCATAGCCGTGACAGAACACAAGGAGAAAACAAAATATTACATCCTCCCACAAAAAGGGAACAGTTCAGAGCCATGAGATGCTCAGTAGTGTTTTTTCATGCAGGAAGCCACTGGGTGCCAGAAGCCACTGGACAAGCCATCAGGTGATCTAGGATCACCCACTATGGTCTATTCCAGTTTTTTTATAACCTCGTCACTTCCGGGTGTTTTGGACGCCAACACTCCGTCCGCCCCGTTTAGCCCAACCAATGGTCAGCAATATAATGGAAGCAGCAATCCAAGCCAGATCGGCAACAACAGTTTGCCCTGACCTGCAGTGATTCTGCAGTGTCTTCAACTGAGATTTCACCTTCTGTCAGAGTTTTTTTTTTTTTTTTTAATTTCAGGCTCTGTAAGATGACAAACATGGGAGCTTTTGCATGCCAGCCAGCTACCACCCAGCTGTTATTTCTAGGACTAGCATTTAATTTCCCATCACCTCTGCAGACCTTCCTGCTGGGCTTCATATGCACACAGCAAACAATTTTCAAGTTACTGATCTGATCTACGAAAGACATATGACAAAAGAGAACACATGGAAAAATCCTGTACTGATTTATTTTTCCTCACAGGTACTTAGATGACTCCACCTCTGTCACCACTATAAGCAGTACGTCCAGCGTCTAAGAATCACCAAGCTTAACAAAGTTTAAGGCAGGGCACCCTCTCCTCACACTCACCTGCATTCATCACCAGCCACACAGGCCTGGGGTACAAGGGCCACATTACTCTCCACAAGGGATACAGTTTGGAGTAGAGGAGCTGCTCCTAAAAGAAAGGATCAGGACACAAGAAGTCACCAAGCATGGGAAATAAAGCCAAGAGAGTGAAGACCTCTTTCTTAAAAGATGAAATCCATTCATTTCTGAAGCGTGAAAACCAGACTTTCATCTGATGTGCACAGATCATATAGACTGCTTGGGTTTTTTGTTTTTTTGGTTTACACTCCCCCTTGCTATCTCCCTTAAAACAGCAATAGTTACCACCCCTTTTTACCGGCTAGGGCCAAAATCCAAATTAAGGAAAAACATACACATAAGGCAATCCTGCAAGCAGACTCTTTTTTCCCCCTGAGCTTCCAGTTGCCTGCCTGATCATGTGAGTGGCTGCAGGGCCAACTGCACAATCCATGGAAGACTGGGCATGTGACAGACAGCCCAAAGAACAGGGCATGATTGCCCTTATGTGGTTGCACAGTGCAGTAGGATTCTGCCCTATGTAGTTTAATGCTGTAGTGGTTTCTTTTCTTTTTCTTTTTTGTTCCAGAGAAGAAGAAAATATGGCATTCCACCTTTGATACCTATGCTGTATTTTAAATGGAACACCATTTTCCATTCCATTTATCTCACTGACAAATACTGTTTGGTTTGGTGCAGAGTAGTTGAAGCAAAGTAGGGCCAAGATGTACAAGTAACATTTCTGAACAAGAAGCAGCAATGACAGCAATACAGGAAGACCTTTTTGTTGCACTCGACTGAGATGATAACCAAATAATAGGGGATGTGTCCTGCCTACCCCATGCACATGGGGAGAAGGGAAGACATAATCCCTCAAAGACTTTAGCTGGGTGCAGTGCAAAGTAAGTGCAAGATTACATGGGTTGATCAGGGAGGATCACAGCACTCCAGATGTTTGTGGCCTACAGCACCATCTGTCTTAGCCAGAACTGCCAGTGGTGAGAGGTCCAGAGTTGCTATTCAAGAACATCTGGAAGGACACATAGTGCCCACTCCTAACCTAGGAACCACCTGAGCATATGGAACCACCATATTTACTTTATTATATTGTTTTTATTTTATCTATTATTGTTAGCCGCCCAGAGTAGACTTCGGTCTAGATGGGCGGGGTATAAAATAAACAAACAAACAAACAAATATGGAAGCATAGTGGGAATCATGTGAGTGTTAATGTTGTGAGCCGCTTTGGGTCCGTTGTTGGGAGAAATGCGGCATATAAATAAAACTAATAATAATAATCTGTGGAGCTCTCAAGAGGTTGGCTTTTTAAAAAAATGCAACGTCTAAATAAAATACAGAAGGAGGAGTGCTTACCATCATGGTTTGACTCCTTGGGACCTGGCTGGCTGAGGCCACGTCGTTGTCGTCCCTGTCCCAGAGAGAAGCTGTTATGTGACAGAGGAAGGTTGGACATGTATTTGGATTTGCCTTGGATATGGGTGAAAGGGGCGGATGGGCTGGCGTTGGGGCTGCCAAAGCCCCGTGATCTCTCAGAAGTCTTTGGCCACTTTGTGTGAGAAGCCACCTTTCCTGTGACTCCCCTTGATTTGGCTTTGATGTTGGTCACTGGCAGAAATGACCCAAGGCTTTGGTCTGTGAGGGAGAGAGAGAGAGAGAGAGAGAGAGAGAGCAACAACAATAACATCATCAGCAGGAGCATTTAAGAAGAGGTAAGGAAACAACCTAAAAAAAATTGTTTGCACTGAGGTGGTAAACCTGTGCCTGGGCTCTACCACTTTAGATTCTAAGTAGGGATGCACACGGTTGAAACCAACAAGCAAACAAATCCCTCCCCACAGAAAATAAATATGCCATGGAGAAGGCTAGTTTAGAACCTCTCTCACATGCTAGTTTTCTATACGTAGGGATTACTTACGCGCACGCACGCACACACACACACACAGACACACACACAAAGAGAAGAATTCAACCATGTTCAACTGACATGCTACACCCTAGATGCAAGTCTCTTTCCTCAATGAGAACTAGGCTTGTGGAACACCCACCTGCCCTCCCACCAGCAGCATTACCTCAACTCAGGCATACTTCCAAGCACAAGCAGCACCCAGCTAAGTGCACAGAAAAATGCCCAAGGTATCTGCACAGGAAATTGATTGTGCCAAGAAAGTGATGGGTGGGCAAGAGTCCTCACTCCATTTACTTCACACAACTTATCTTATACGAACTCCCAACACTGCCGCCTTGGATTCCTTTTAAGCAGAAAGGTGGGATAAAAATATTTTAAACAAACAAACAAACACTGAGGCATCCCCCCTCCCCTGTATTCAGGAACTGCAGTCTTCAAAGCTACTCCCAGAAATAATGCAGGGCCGGTCAGATAATGTCCGGAAATTAGATAAAGCTTCCCAAAGGGATGGCGTTGAGATATGTAAACTGGGAATATACAGTGTACTAATTCTGAGAAATACCACATTGCTTTGAAAAGTTCATTCACACTAAAATGAAATTCTAAGCCTTGAAAGCCCTCAGCCCCCCTAACTTGCTTTCCTTCATCAAACTAACTTGACTCGCTTCAAAAGGTTGCAATGCGTGTCCTATGACTTAAGGTGGTTTGCTCTGTAATTGCCACATCCTGGAATGCCCTTTCATGAAGCTTGGTGTCCAGAACATGCACACACACAAAGGTGGCACACATATATCTGCTCTAGATGATAAGGGAAGTGGCATATTGATTTTCTAGGAGAAGGCCAAACGCAGGAAGAATGAGTGAACTCACAGTCAGTTCCCCACAAACACTTTGGCACTAATTCTCTGTACTTCTGAGGAAATGGTGTTTACCTGTCTGGTTTGTGGCACCTGTGGTGGTAGTCTCAGAAGCTGCAGCAGAAGACACATTGTTGGAGACAGAAGGACAGCATATGGAGAAACAGGGTGGACTGAAACATACTGCTATACTTTGAGCAGATGAACCATAGCGAGAGTCAGGCACATGGGTTGTGGCTGTAAGATCAAAACAGCACAGGCAGGTCAGTGACAAAATGACTAAAAACAGAAGTGGCAACCAAACACCTCCCATGTGGAATGCTAAGGTGGACCTGCTAGTCAGCAAGAAGCCAAACAGGCAGCATCATGTTAATACTCTGTTGTCGCTTTCTGTGCACCAGAAGGGAAGGCACTTTTCAGCCTTAGGATTTGCAAAATTCTGTAAAGAAAAAACCCCGTCTGCACTCCACTACAGTGGTAACAGACAATGTCAGCTTGGAAATCCAACAAAGAAAATGAGATCAAAAACAGTGAGAAACCTAGTCCCCATCTGTTCACAGCAGATACTGCACAAATGGATAATACTCATCCCCTTTAAATAGTCCTGCAGCTTGCGGGGTGGATTTGACCAGTGAGGCAACAGAGCAGGCAGAAAAGGTATGTCTTGAAACAGTACATTTGGATAAACCAAGAGATGTTCACAGCATCTGCTGCAGTACCTTTTGTGTAAAGGGAGCCTTCAGTGAAGGGAAAAATGTCTAATCAGGAAAGACAAACAGCGGTAAAAGCATTTTTCCAAGCAGCTTCTACAGATAACTTCTAGAGGAGACCCATATGCAAGGCTTCAGGTCCTGCTATGCTATGGTCTGAGTGTGCTGGGACACATGGAGGACAGCAGATTGCAAAGTGTATGCCATTTGCCTAGAGTCATTTGCCTACAATGAGAACAAGACTTGTCTCCATTGTTGCCCTTGCTCGTAAGATATAAAGAGGGCATTCCAATTTCTAGGCTCTGGAGTGCCTCAGATGTATATCTTCAAGGTGCAACACAGCTCTTCCCCCTTGGTGTTTGAGGGTTTGGGGCAGATGCAAGCATCACCTCTTAGGATGGGTGAAACAGGAGTTAGCCTTGGGCATAAAACATGCTGTAGAGAGAACGCACATAATTTACTCCTCACTAACAATGAGGAGCTCTCTGAGCCTAAGAATGGAAGTCAGTACCAATAGGAAGGTGATCTTCCATATACATTCCTTAAATGCAATGGAAAGCACAGGCTCCAAAGGTAGGCCTGTCAGGAACTCTTTGAGCTACTGGTACCGTGTTTCCCCGAAAATAAGACAGGGTCTTATATTAATTTTTGCTCCAAAAAACGCAATAGGGCTTATTTTCAGGGGATGCTTTATTTTACAGTCATGTCATCTTCTTCTGGTTGCTGCACAAGGGTGGAGGGCAGGGTTTCACTTAACTGGGGCTTATTTTGGGGGTAGGGCTTATATTATGAGCATCCTGAAAAATCATTTTGTTGTTGTTGTTTAGTCGTTAAGTCGTGTCCGACTCTTCGTGACCCCATGGACCAGAGCACGCCAGGCCCTCCTGTCTTTCACTGCCTCCCGGAGTTGGGTCAAATTCATGTTGGTCGCTTCGATGACACTGTCCAACCATCTCGTCCTCTGTCGTCCCCTTCTCCTCTTGCCTTCACACTTTCCCAACATCAGGGTCTTTTCCAGGGAGTCTTCTCTTCTCATGAGATGGCCAAAGTTTTGGAGCCTCAACTTCAGGATCTGTCCTACAAGTGAGCACTCAGGGTTGATTTCCTTCAAAATGGATAGGTTTGTTCTCTTTGCAGTCCAGGGGACTCTCAAGAGTCTCCTCCAGCACCACAATTCAAAAGCATCAATTCTTCGGCGGTCAGCTCTCACTTCCATACATCGCTACTGGAAAAACCATAGCGTTGACTATGTGGACCTTTGTCGGCAAGGTGATGTCTCTGCTTTTTAAGATGCTGTCTAGGTTTGTCATCGCTTTCCTCCCAAGAAGCAGGTGTCTTTTAATTTCGTGGCTGCTGTCACCATCTGCAGTGATCATGGAGCCCAAGAAAGTCAAATCTGTCACTGCCTCCATGTCTTCTCCTTCTATTTGCCAGGAGGTGATGGGACCAGTGGCCATGATCTTCGTTTTTTTGATGTTGAGCTTCAGACCATTTTTTGCGTTCTCCTCTTTCACACTCAGTAAGAGGTTCTTTAAGTCCTCCTCACTTTCTGCCATCAGAGTGGTATCATCTGCATATCGGAGGTTGTTGATATTTCTCCCGGCAATCTTAACTCCGGCTTGGGATTCATCCAGTCCAGCCTTTCGCATGATGTATTCTGCATATAAGCTAAATAAGCTGGGAGACAATATACAGCCTTGTCGTACTCCTTTCCCAATTTTGAACCAATCAATTGTTCCATATCCAGTTCTAACTGTTGCTTCCTGTCCCACATATAGATTTCTCAGGAGATAGATAAGGTGGTCAGGCACTCCCATTTCTTTAAGAACTTGCCATAGTTTGTTGTGGTCCACACAGTCAAAGGCTTTTGCGTAGTCAATGAAGCAGAAGTAGATGTTTTTCTGGAACTCTCTGGCTTTCTCCATAATCCAGCGCATGTTAGCAATTTGGTCTCTAGTTCCTCTGCCCCTTCAAAATCCAGCTTGTACTTCTGGGAGTTCTCGGTCCACATACTACTGAAGCCTACCTTGTAGGATTTTGAGCATAACCTTGCTAGCGTGTGAAATGAGTGCAATTGTACGGTACGAAAAATCATACTAGGACTTATTTTCAGGTTAGATCTTATTTTCGGGGAAACAGGGTAGACCAAGGGGGGATCTATGAAAGGGTGGAGGAGAGACCCAGGAATCTCCTTTCAGGACTAGCTTAACTTGAAAATGTTGCAAAAGAGTACATGCTAACAAATTTCATGAAGCTGACGATGGTCACATTTTGCCTCTTCAGATTGTTGGAGACTAGAGTCAAGATCAGACGTCAAGAAGGCAAACACATCCTGGACCTGGATCCATTATTGTACTAAAATGTGTGTCCTGCATCATGTCTGGAAAAACTTCCACATAGCTAGAGGCGAGATGAACATATAAGCGCCTCAAGTATAAACTCCAATTTCACTTGTTAGAGCAAACCTCAGTATGCACCGTTGTAGCCAGTGTGGGTTTGTGCAAGGAATTAACCTGTGGGATAGGACATTTGGTCCTCCAGAGATGGTCTCTGCAGAGCTCCATGGGGTCTGACTATCAGAGCCTCCTGGGCCTATGTAGAGCTATCAGAAGAATAGTCACAAAAGCATACAATCCATGCAACCGGAGAGGCAGAAAGGCGCACAGAAGCCATGGAAGCCATTTGCTGGAGACCACACTAGTTCCTCCAGTATTTGAATCAAGTGGGCTGTTTTATCTTCATGTTCTTCCTTGTTCTAAACAGATTAATTATGGAAGGCCCTAATTCTTGATGAACTCCTTCAGATAAATAGAGTACTCTCTTTGCTTTACATCCTTCTTGCTGAGTCTCCTTGCTCTGGTACATTCCAGTTTCCTTCTAATACCACTGCTTGGTTGCTATCATGCCATCAACAGGTTATCTGCCTCCTCTTGTATACTGCTGGAACATGACCCTACCGGGTAGGGGCCTTCACATGTTGCTTTCCAGACCAAGATGTGTTTGTTCTCCAGTGACCTTGTAAAGGGCCTTAAGAAAAGGCAAATGGTCCATAGTTTCAGCCAGTTAATCATGTGAGCTATCTCTTTCCACAGACAAGACCCTTGCAAAACCTCAGTCTGGCAATGGGCTGACCCCACAGTCACTTAGCTGCTGCTAAGGAATTTCGTCCACCATCTAATGTGGGCCCAGCTACCACAGAAGACAGACGCAATGAGGGAGGCTCAGAGCAGCATCCTTGTTACTCTGTATAACACTGACACAGGAGGAGGGGAGGATAAGCACTCCAGCCCTAATCACTGAGGACAGGTTGACAGCGGGGAAGAAAAGAAACCCCAGACAGACTGTTCAAAGGGCTATGATGTCCGAAACAAAACAAAAGATCTGGAGAATTCAATAGCAATGCTGCAAGCTGTGGCTTCACCCTACTCTTTTCTGAAGAACTAAAGAGTTCTTCCTCTATGAGTGACAGGAAAGTTGTTACTTGGCTTTGCACTCAGACACATCTACTGGTGAGGGTGGTGTTGTTCCTCTCTGTCTAGGCAAATTTCTTCTGCATCCACATCGACTGAATTTGCCCACAGCAGAGAAGGCCTATGAAGTCAATTTCAACCATTCATACAGAGTAAAAACTGCCCATTATGAGCAGTACCAGTTGTTATAATACAGTTTATTAACTGTTTTGCCAACAGCGAATTTACACAGGCTCTTCACAAAGTCTAAAATGTTGTGATCCCACTCTCTGCTCTTGAACCTCCAGCTGAGCAACACAGGTTGGCCACTGTAGGGGAGGGAGTGAGGCACTTGGCGTTGCGTTCTTGGTTGCAGCCAGAGCTAACACCTACCATGCTGCGATGGATGAGCTTCATCAGATGTGTTTGATGAGGAAGGAGTGGAAAACATAATCTGATTCTTGTCAATATTCTGGCTGGACCTAAAATATATTTTTAAAAAAAGTGGCCATGACTTTTTGGTAAAAATGAAGAAATAGCACATGCAGCGATAGAAAGTGATGGGAAAAATGGTGAGATTGCACATGAGGTTAAGCTTGGAACCAGATGTATGTGAAATTGTTGCAGACATGAAGAGTAGGAATACAAAGCAGACAGGAACAGGAAATTGGAAGACAAGGTATGCAGAACAGAAGTAGGAATATGTACCTTGACAAGGTGACAAAGGGTGACACAGTTTTAAGACAATTCTAAGCCTCAGATCCCCATTTTGGAAACACAGCAAGTGCTTAAAAAAATAGAATCTGAAACCTGGCTTCTGAACCAACTGAGGCACCCATTTCTCTCTAGTCCACAACATATTATTTACAGCAAATGATACCTATAGGTGCTGCTTGCCATAAAGGGGCCACATACGCATGCCTGCAGATTCCAGTTGGCAAGTACAGAAACACATCTTCCATACACTGGCGACTTAGCTCTCGTGTCCTTGACATAAGGTGTTCTTCAGTGCCGGCCACCACCACCAGCCTGCCTACCTTGAAGCAAGGGTTGCTAGGGGCCTAGTAAGGAAGGAAACCCTTGGCCTCTTTTAGAATTCTGGAGTGCTGATTAGGAGTCCTCACATGCTGCGACCGCTAGATGACACCCATAAAACCAGCTTGGTTTCAGTCAGGCTGCAATCCAATCTCTATTTACTTGGAAGCCAGTCCCACTGAAACTAAATAGGGGTTCTTCTGATTTAAAAACAAAAAAGGGAGAATAGTGTGTTCAGTCTTCTAATTCCCACTTGAGGTCTTGTACCACCTGACTGACTCCTCTCAGACGAGGTTATTTTATTCTGCTTGGCTCAAATGCACTGAATTCAGCTTATATTTTTAACCTTCACCTTTTGTCTGCCTGGCTTTGTTTACAAGAAGGGATTCTGAAATATGGGCAGATGTACAAAGGGATGGCATGGAGAGGCAAGGTAAACAAATGATCAGAATCGAAGCAACATTTACATTGGGGCGGTGTTAGTGCAGCCCTCCAAATGTTGTTGGGTTGTAACTCCCACCCCCTGCTCATCACTGTCTCTGCTGGCTAGGGTTTATAGGAACTGTAGTCTAACAACATCTGAACGGCCTGCCCCTGGTTTACATCAACAGGATACTGAAAAAGAAAGATCGTACCGTGGACATAGAGCAACTGGGATGCCAGGACCTCTGTGCCGAAAAAGAGCCAGAAGGCAACTGGTAGGCACAGCAAAAGAACTATGAGGTAGCAGGGAGACAGAGAAGGAGGGGTGAACGGAAGGACACAACAACAAGAGAAACCACAAAGGAGGAAGGGCCATTTGGATGAGAAGAAAGGAAGGTCAGCAGAGGGGGAAGGGAAAGAGAGAGATCCATCAGTTACTTAGCAATGAGATTTCCAATAACAATGTGAACTGTCGAAAATTTTGGTGGGTGCAAATAGACACAAGGCAAAGAAGTCTAGAACGGCATTTTCAGATATGTCTGCCTTCAGTTACTATAATCTATCTCAGATTATAGAAATCTATGAATAGTGTGAAAAGATGCACGCCTCCTTACATACTTTGGCTCAGTTTGGCAACAAGAAGCAGCACACTGATATAACTAATTTGAAATTAGTTTTCAGACTCTTTTAAAGTTCCCAGTTTTAATTTCTTAAGTCAATGATGCACAGAATCAGGTCAAAGTTGTTGGGGGGGGGGGAAACTACAACTCCCAGAAACCTCTTTACTGTTTGGGAGACTCCAGAGGTTCTAGACCCCAAAGGGGTCTTTCCAAACTCTACACAGAGCAGTGGGAGGTGAGTGTCTGAAGCCTGTTCTGAGGGCTTTTCGGAGGCATTTGGTTGGATTCTGTGAGAAACAGGGTGTTTTGCAGACAGGCCTCAGAACTACACACACCTTGGAACTAATCCAGCAAACCGTGTTCCCATGTTATTAAAATGGCCAAAATGAATTTAGTGCTTGGATATGTGACAGAAACATAGCGCTGTGTCTAAACAGGAAACATACACCAAAGCCTTAAGACTGTGAGTCACACACAGAAGTATGACAGGTCTGGTAGATCCCATTCCGTCACAGACTGGCCCAGCATAAAACTTCGGTGTAAAACCAGCTGTCAAGCAATAATAAAGAGGTAACTACAAACTGCAGTTCTGGCAATTCCCTCCTTGGACCACATTCCCAAGGACTGATTTGGATATATTCTGGCCAGTTTCTGGTCATCTGCTTGCTGGGAAATGTTTATTACAGTGTTCTCTTGCTCAACTGACTGCAGAGACTCCTTCAGGCTTCCCCTCCCTTCAGGTATCATATCTGCTTACTTTGCAGCTTTTTGTACTTCTTCTCATATTAGACCACCCTGCATTCTTCTACACATTTATATTAACACTTCGAAAGTAAGCCAGATTGCTTTCTTAAACATGTGACCAAAGGAGGAGAAGATGGGGCTACGTACCCTTCAATATCTATAAGGTCCTCTTCATTGCGGTAGCTCAGCACATAGAGGGTCGACATGGACACCACACTGAGTAAGAGAGAGAGAGAAAGAGAAAACAGCCCTCTAAGAATGCAGGTCTGTAAGGTTTCCGTAAGACAGGATATTCTTCTCAAAGCAGCCCTGTATTTGTGTGAGTGACTGACTCAGATGACGTGAAGCATTTACTCTGCGGGTTGGAAAGACATCTGAAGAACCACACACTCAGTTGCATACTTCATAATATTAGTATGGAAATCATATGTGGTTGTTGATTGCACTAGTCTATAAAAACCAGAAGTGTGATCTGATTTGGATCATATTTACTGCAAAGATGCTTTGATAAGTCTAATGATGGAGTAGCAATCCATTATACACAATATAAAACTTTTTTTAAAAAGCAATGAATTGGAGCAATCCTGCAGTTTCCTACCTGATGTACCATAGTTCCTATCTATTTGAATTGTAGTTCTCAAGCTATATACTGAGTACTCCAAAGCATCACAACAAAAAAGGCTCAAATTGTTCATGTTCTTAATTGTTTACTTCACAGTGATCTTTTTTTTTTTTAAATTTAAGGATACTATTAGCTGTGCAACAGCAGCAATCACTAATAAACTGGCATGTTTTGCTGTGTTCTTGAAATGGCACACACATTTTGTTATATGCATCTACTGTTAAAAATACAGACTTTACTCCTGATAAGAATTCTATTCTAATGTACACCAGATCTAGGCATACCAAAATTACGAGCGTATAAGAGCGTAGTGCTGTAAATCTGGCACCTTTGCCTTTTTTTGGTTTCAGATATTTTGCCCTAAACAAATAGTGCTTCTTTCTGAATTCTTTCACAGACTTGAAGGTCATCTTCATTCAAATGTGTATTCTGTGAATTGTACTGATCTCTGTGTGAAACAAGAGCCTCAAAGTGTAGGCACTCACCTGAAAGCCATGATGATGACCAAGGCAATGATGGTGCCTTGAAGGAAGCGCTGGCTGATGCAGGCTTGGTCTGTCACCACAGAAGGGGTCTGCATAAGACATAGGGAAAGGGGGGAACATCAGGAGCCTGATCAACAGATTTATTTTTGTAATTTTATCTTGTTTTTTCTGCTTTCTTGTCCCTTTGCTAAGAGATTGCAGAGTAACTCTTCTTTCTACGGAGTCTTTGGAAATGTTCACTCATTTGCACCAGCGGACAGCAAATGTGTAGAATGAAACACCGCTACCACATTACATGAGCTACTAATAGTAGAATGTTGATCAAGAGACTGGATCATAAGAGCTGGATGAGGTAAGGATACAGAATGAAAATGCAGGCATTATTAAAAGGAAGCAGACACAAATCATTGAATGAACTGCTGGCTAAGATAGGAATGCAAGCATAAGCTTAGACTCTAGAAAGAATGTGTGGTCAATGTATGCCATGTATGCACAATTAGGTCTCAGCCCACAGAGATCACTGGCTGCAAATGTTTTTATTTGTTAAGAACACCCACCCACACGGCAGTAGGATGTTAGCATCTACAGTACATGCTCACATTGGTCCAATACTTGAATAAGCAGCTTCACTCAACATATGGAACTCAAGATCAATACTCCATTCCAACTGCATATCTTCACCATGTATGCTATGAGGAGGCATGCTGCAAACGTCCAGGAGATACATACACACATATGTTTGTTTGTTTGTTCTGGGCACATGCTCAGCCCGGAAATTTATCTTCAGTACTAGAACTAAGCTCACAGTACTGTCACCATACTGGTTTCAAGGCATTCCTCTGAACAGCCCAATTTGGGGTAGAAGAAGACGCTTTCGTAGTTTGTTGCCATTGTTTAAAATGTCAGAGTCAGAAACCATGTCGAACTACTACAAATCAACCCAAAGATTTACCAGTTGATCTTAACTGATCTTCTACCCACTTTGATGAATAACACCATCTATTTAGACACACAGAACGCAACATGCAGAATCAATACCACAGTTTCCTGCCAAGTGCCAGAACAGCTCCAAACACTCATGCCCTCCCCACGTGAGCAGTCATGAACTTAGTCAGCAATTTATGCCTCTCTTGTACAGTCTTCATACCTTGCTGGCCATTTTGGGAGGCCTCTTTTTGTGTGGCATGCTTCCTGCACGGCTGAACTGGCTTCCTGCTTGACTACATTAAAAGGAAAAATAGGATGCATTCAGACAGGCAGTCTTATCACCTTTCATTTCTACTTCTCACTGTCCCACTACCGAACAGTTCCTTGATGAAACACCATCTGCATAATTTTACCATATCCATACTTATACCTGTATTCATCTCTCCATTTATGTGGACAGATTTGGAGCACCTTGACCAAAGGAAAATGGAGAAAAGCCTGAGATAGGTTCTGTTCCTACAAGGCCCAAAATATCCTATCTCATTCCCATTTTGGAATAAAATGCAGTAGGAGCGTACAAGCAACGACAGTTCACTGCATGCAGTGAGAACTGTAGGAAGATCAGCATCACCGGGGATTTCCAAGTCAAGGCAGTTTTCAATTCTTAAGTTAGTAATCCTATCCTACAATGCCATTTCTATTAGCCTAGAATTTAAAGCAGTAGTACTTCAACTGCTATATGAAACAAGGTTAAAATCAACCACACATCATGTTTCTGTGGTGCCTTTTCTATTCATCTAGGAAAACATAACATTCTCTGGAATGTATTTTTAACCTGGGACTTGCGAATACAGATTCATACACACATTCATCTTTGGGGAATTCACATATTTTACTCTTTTTGAAGATCCAATCGCCAAAGCTGAAGAAGAAGCAATTGTGCTTTCCTCCATTATACCTGCATATTAAGACAAACAACAAAGTTTTTTGTTGCATCTTGAAGACCAGTAACTTCTATTCGACTCATAAGCTTTCACAGACTGCAGTTCTACTTTGTGGGATGCATGGAGTGCAGCCTCAGCTGGCAGGTACAGTATTTACACACGCACTGTGGTGAGATGGAATGTTGGGGAACACAAATTTAAAAGTTTAGCCCTGGACTTTACCTTTCAGACCTGAATTGGACCAAGACTGTCCATCACATCCACGTGTGGATCTCCTTATCTATGCAAGGATGTTAAAACTCACTAGTCTTTAAGATGCCACAAGACTTTGTTGTTTTTTCTGCAACAGATCAATAAAGGCTGTCTTCATGAAAAAAATAGTAACAAGTGACACCTTTTCAGAGACATAGCTGAATGACTTCTTGTGGATTACCAACTGCTTCTACAAATACATGTCCGACTCTGCTAAAATGTGATACAAATGCTATTCATCAACCATCATATGGTCAGTGTCCCAAACTGCATAATTTCCACCCACCACATACTGTACAAGACAGGGAAAAACATGTCCCTAAAAATAACTTTTTTGGATTACGATTTCAAAATCCAACAGCCACTGTGGTCATAATCTGGACGATGATAGGAGAAAATGTCCAAAAAAGTAACTTTCCCAAGCTCTAGGAGAAAGATCATGCAATTTAGCTCTTGGCTATTAACATACCCATAGGAGGGGCACTGAGGAAACAGCATCTTCTTATTCCTTTAGGGCCACAGGAAGACCCTCAACTTTGGTAAACAGTTGGGCCTACTCAAAGCTCTCTTTGATTTTCCTTTTTTCCTGAGGTCCCAGAGGTGAGGAAAGGTATTGCCTGTATAGTATTTCCCAGAGTCCATTGCCAGTAACATCTCTGATCTCTGTTTACTCAAGCAGTAAGTCTAAACCATGTTCAATGCAGATATGTGTGTGCACAAAACTGCAGCTCAATTGTGACCATCAGTTAACTCTCCCAACAGCCCATCTGCTCAACACTGCCTATTCCAAGTCAAGACTCCAAGGAGGAAGAACAGTAATATAAAATGGTATCCTCAACCCTGCAAAAGGTATCTGAACTACCTGAACGCTCCAGAGCTCACAGTCGATTTCATACTGTCCAGACGTTTCAGCTTGGCCAGTTTATGGCTCCATCGCTCCAGTTCATCAATCCGGTTCTCCAGGTTGTCAGTCAGCTTGCAAAGCTCTTTCACTGCCCCAACGTTTTCCATAAAAATACGCTCCTGCAACACAGTTCACTTATTTGATGTGATCACATTCTTTCACTCTACCTTGCCCCTTTAGAGGATGCTACTGCTGTGTTTCTATGAGGAATGGTGTTGTTATTTTTTTTTAAAAAAGTACTATAAAGGGGGAAACTGCTTAAACTATTGATCTTTTTAATTGAGGAGAAAAGTTGTTCTTTCCATGAAGAAACTCTTGCATATATCAGAGTGCTCACATATTTAAATGTTAAATACCTTCTGAATAGACATCCACCAAAATACACTGTGCTTCCCATAGCTGGAAGCTATTGCACAGAGACTTATGGCATAGTAGAGGTGTAAAAGTAAGCTGTGGCTTGTATCCCTAAAACTTTTTTGTGGGGCTTGCATCTCAGGCAACATGTCTAGCACCAATCTGTGCTTTGCATATTTTCCCCCGAAGCAAACCAACTGGTCAGATTTATTTTTGTTCCTGCCTATTCTGCCTTGCTTCTGTCTACTCAGCCCATGGCCCTGCCCTTCCAAAAACGCAGTTCCTCCAAGACTTTTCCCAAACTGGAATTCTTCCCCTGGGCTGAAAAAGGGTTCCCCTTACACCAAGAAGAAGAGGGTGTCCAAAGAGCTGCCATTCTGACCAGTCTTTTCCCCCATCTCTTTGTACCTTTTCTTCAGAGAGCTCCACTCACCTTATTCACCACTAGGAAGTTCTCAATGGTTTTCCCACTGCTAAAGACCATGTCCCCAGAATCTTTTACTGCTTCTGGAAGTATCTCCCTCACTTCCTGAGCAATGACACCTGCACAAAAAGGGCAAAATACACAGGAGAGCTCCATGTTAACTGTTACACTGAGAGATCAGAATGTATTTCCCAGGAGCCCCCAAGATAATTGAGTGAGTTTTGGAAACTAAAAGAGTGTCCTCAAGTTTTATGATATTTTAGAAACTTTCTATCAGCAGTTCTGTGCACTGAAGTTGTTCTTCACTTTTCAAAGCTTAAAAAAAGTCTGTGGTTTTGGCATAAGAGCATCCAATAGGGAAAGCTGACACAAAAATAGCACTTGTGCAGCACTAAAATTAGGTTCCCCATAAGAAAGTCTTCTGCCAACACCCCCAACTGCTTTTCCCCAGCTCCAAGGAATTCAAGAGGTAGCTGGATCATCTGCTAAAAGAGTATTTGTTTAAAAGAACTTTATCCATTGCCTTTCCCCTCCCCCATGCTGGCAAGTAAAATATATTCTATGGAGGAAAATAATAAAAGAAGCAATTGTGACTTCATAATTCACACACACAATTTGTGTACAGTGGCGTATTAGAACACCCCAATGTTTTAACACCTGCGTATCAAAAACATGGGCACAAAGGCATTAGCACTTTCTGTTCTTGTTCAGAAAACCGTGGTATGCCTGCAAGCAAATGTTTGACACATAAAGTGTGTAGCACAGCCTCCGGGAATGAAGGCTGATCACCACAATTCATGTTCCTGTTGCAACAAGAAAGCAAACTCAGGGTCTGAAAGGGCAGTGCTGTACAGAAATATTTAACAGATATTGATATAAAACTGACACATTTTGGAGTAGGCCACTCCTTTTTCACAGGCTTCTGGCCTTTAAGACTGAAACACAAAACACAAAGTACTTTTCAGCTATTTTGTTGTGAAAAAAACTCTTTTAAACAAGCTCACAGAAGGCTTCCTTTCTTATAGAAAAATTCTGCATTGACACTACAAATCTACTCTGAAACACATCAAGCTACCTGCAAACATCTTTGGATAGTACACTACTGGACTATTAAAATACACCATTGGACCTTCCATCCCCTAGCGGTCCCACCGTTTTGCTAGTTCTACTTGATGTAATTTCCTTGCACCTCCCTTGTTATCTTAACAGGACTAAGGAAAACCAAGATTAACACAGAAAAATTATGGGGGATTTTCACTGAATTGTCTTTCACACAATCTGTGACTTCAAAATTCAAGAATGTGCACAATTCAAGAATGTCTTATCTTCATAATATCAGAAGCAAATTCCAGATGGCACTTGTCATATATACAGAAATCAGTATTTCTAAGTGAAGAAACACAGAAGGAAAGGAAAACACTCTCATGAATGCCCATAAATGGGACAGAAAGGGGATGTTTGATCACAAATGCACTGGAACCAACTGATTTGGGTGCAATGACACTTGTCATCATGAATGAAGGCTCAGGTGAGTGAAAGGACTGTACCTGTCTCAGATGTGTTCTCCAGGCCTACAGTGGCAGCAAACTCTGGCTTGTAATTATAGTGCACCAGTCGCATCTGGGAGATTCTCTTCAGCTGCTCTGTGGTGTCCACCTGAAAATGTAAGAAAATACCAAGTGACTCTAACTGTGCAAACTTCCATAGTCCATACAAAACAGCCACCAGATACAGCACACATCACGGCAAGAGGAAAGGCATTACTGGGAATTCGGCTACAGTACAGAGAGGCAGTTTGATGTAGTGGATACAGTGAAAGATTAATATTCAGGAGGCCTGGGTTCAAATTCCCACTTTGCCATGGAAACTCACCAGTGTTGGGTGGGGTGGCACTGGCAAAATTGCTCATTAAGGATCTCACACCTTGCAAATTGTATTAGGACTACTATAAGTCAGGTGCAATGTAATAGCTCATAGCACAACAGACACTATTGGATACACAAAGCACACGGCCACACAGTGTTTTCATCTCAAGTTATCACTATGTTATCTGCCTTCTGGTTTCTCTAACTAGGTGAAATACAATGTTCAGTTGCCCTTAAGGAATTGGGAGGGGGGAGCTCCAGTTTTCTGGGAGCAAAAATACAACAGTGTCTCAATATAACTGTATACAAACAACTTTTTTTTTACTGTTATATTTTGGCTAAGTCATTATCATCTTGTGCCAATCTGGCAGCCACGATAGCTGGGCAATTCTGGGAGTGTTCATCCAAAAAAGTAACTTTTTCAACTACTGCTTTCACGTCTTGGGTGCAATGTGAAAACTACTGCTGAAAGCTGAATGCTTTTAGCCCAGTCCAGTAGGGCTCTTTTGTATTCTAAGGTTTCTGTTTGGATTAAATGAATGAAAAGCTCATGGTGATATGATACAATATTTTTGTTTGCTTTCCCCCAACTCCTTATGCCTGTCTGTGTTAGAATAAAAGTCTGTGGGAAAGGTTTGTCTCCTCTTAACATTTATACAGTGTTAAGTGCTGTAGGAAAAACACACACACAACAGCAGTATTGACAATGTTAATTCTGTATCTGGTAGTATGTAATCACTTTCCAGTGATTTCTCTAAACTTTGGGAACCTGAACTTATAGGTAAGAGTAGAACATCTCCTACTCCTTATGCAAAGCTATGATTATTAAAGAGACTAGTTTGCTTCCATGGTCTTCTCTGTCTGGCTAGCAATAGGTAGTACCTACCTTCAAGGGAGACACCTGTTCCATGAACAACTTCAGTCCAATGGTACAAATTGAAGGGACCTCTGTGAATGTCTAAAGCATAACCCTATTGATTAAGGCAGGCGAGGGAACTAGGCAACCTTGCAGGCTACATGGGATCCCACAGCCATTTTCAGCCGCCCAAAAAGCATTTCTTTAAAACATGCCAGGAACTGGAACAGAATATTTAAAGCAAGCATTCTGCTCCTTTTAAATGCCTTGTAATGATTTGTTGCCAAACTTCAGTGGCAAAAAGGTGAACATCCCATAAAGGCAGCAAAGGATGGACTTCAATGGCTCATAGTTGTTTGCTTTAAATTGCTATTATTTATTATCAGTTCCCTTTACATCCTACCTGGCTCTCCCTTCTCTCTGTTGTATCCTCCTATCAACCCTGCGAAGTAGGCCAGGCAAACAGAGTGTGAGAGTGGCCCAAGGTCACCCTGTGAGTTTCATGGCTCAATGTACCTAATGGGAGAGGGGTGAAATCTGCAGTAGGTTGGCGGAGGGGGACAAATTGGCCCCTGGACCTACCGAGGTAGCTCAGCCATGGACTGAAGCTTGCCCTGTTGAACTCTTACCTCTTGGATGTCATCTTTTACCCGGATGTCTGATGGATGCATGAGAGATCCCATCACTTTCACATTGCCATGGACAACCAAGGCTTCATCAGGACGGTCTGTGTTGATGCCAACCCGGCCATGGTGAAAGACAGTGTCAGGGAGTTGAGCCCGCTGCCAGAGAACATCACTGTCGCTCTCAAACTGACCTGGGTTAGAGGCCTGCAAAAGAAAGAGGCTCATAGGAGACAACCAAATCTTTTTGTATGGGAATAACAGAACATTGTAAAGATAAAATAAAACAATCTAAGGAGGAAAGACTGGTGATTTTAGAATAAGACCAAAGGCAAGGTAAAACTGCTTCCTCTTCCACAAGCGGTGTGTGTGTATATTTGCATATTAATGTATTTGAATAATTAAAGCAAGGTTTCCCAGACTGATAACAAAGAGACAGACATAATTCCACACTATTGGAACACTTAGACTCTAGGGGGTGACAAGAGGCAGCTACACCAGCAAGTGTTTATGTGGCAAAGTGAAAGGTACGTTACACAGGTGCCTTATTGGCCTTCTCAGCCACACTAGACGCTGTTCCAAGTCCTCCATACAGAGCACGTTACCATAGTCTTTCGAGACTGAAGGATGCCTAATACTATTGAGTATTACGGGAATTTCCTTTTTTTGCAAGATTTACAATTATCAGCATGAGTAAGAACACACTGTTCTGTGTCCAAGCAAGGAGACAGTGATACAGCATCTGTCAAAACCTACTATGCACTGTAGCTGTACTGTTAGTCTAAACAGTTAGGTTGTTTATAACAGAGAAAAGCTGTCTGATCCAGATTGCTAACTAAGCACAAGAAATCAGCCTGTGTTTACAGACACAGTGAGATAAATGTCCTTTCTCAGTCCGCAGCAGAAAAGATATGTTGCAAGCCACCTTCTGCTCTCTTAGTGGAGAGAAAATGTTCGATGGAATTTGCTAGGCAAACTCTCAAAAGATTGCCAGGGAAGTTATAGGGGTAACCTATAGGAAGTTATGGTGATTATTGTGTGATGAGCCAACCCATGCAAAGGAACTGAAGATACCTGTAGGGAATACATACAAGCAATCCTCAGACACACTTCTCCCCCTTCAAATACCAACACACACCCTTCATCTAGCCCAAAGCTGTGCACTCACACTCAAAACGCATCCCAAAGTTAAGAGTAAAATTCAATTAATCCCCTTTTCTCTTCTATACTCCCTACAAAACACATGACAGAATGGCCAGTTAAACAAGGTGAGAGAAACTAAAATGCCATTTATCAATGTTTCTAAGCCTTTAGCCCTCTGGATATTTGAGACTTCAGTTCCCAGAAGCCCAAGCCAGCATGTCAAGGGTTTGGAATCTGGAGTGCTGAAATCCAAAATATCTGGAGGGCCAAAAGTTGAGAACCAGTCATTTAGAGTTTAGAAAGTAGAAAGAAAAGAGCAAGCAGAGCAATACGGAAGAAGATTCCATCCAGCGAGTCCCCAAATTATCACACGATTCTCTGTGTTTAGGGAACAGGCACAGCTATACACAGCTCATCTATGCTTTCTGGTCTAATTCACATCTCTGAACCAATACACATAGAAAACCAATTATAACCATAACACTGTCATTTGGTTTCAGAAAGTTATGCCTTTGTGGGTGGATTCACTGTAGCCGGACTGAATTCAGGATGAAGTTCTGAACAAACATACCTCATTTGCAAAGGGTCAGGCCTTTTTTAAATCACAGAGTTTCAATTACATATCTAATAAATACAGTGAGTGGCACCTGGGTCGTGTCATTCCTTTTTTAAAAGAATGAACATGCCCTTAGCCTAATGCTAAGTACCATCACAACTGTGTTTATGAGAACACCATGGACAGACTTCATTGCAAAGTCCTTGAGGCATATTCAGAAAATTCTTCTTTCATAGATCTGTTGTGCTGCATTAGTCCCTCCAATCTCCATAATCCAGGCAAGTAGCCCATAATGACATGTACCATAGGACACAGATCATGGAACAGGAATATTCTAAAGCAAGGCTGTAGATTTTGTAGATTCATATAGAACGTGAATCCACAAAGCTCAATAGAATTATTTGGGCCCATTGCTGAACAAAGCTCTTGTTTGTGCTTCTCACCTGAATTCCAAAGGTACTGGAATTCTTGAGCATCTGTTTGGATAAAAAATTTTATACTGAATGCCTACGTTTTCTGACACATCATCTCACACACTCAGTTGGATACTCTGAAGCCCAACCAAGTTTGCGATGCCACAATCGGCTTGATATTTAGGATGGCAAAGATAGGAAATTGTTTTGACTGCTTGAGCTGTTTATACGGTCCTTTTCAATCACAAGAACCACTAGATTAAACAGAGGACCACCTGAATACCACAATTTCCAGCAATGTACGGCCCAGAGCTTGGAAAACATTTCTGGCTGGGGGATTCTGGACGTTTTTTTTTTCTTTTTTTTAAAGTTGCTAGCTCTTCTCTTAAACACGATTCTCCCTTTTTTTTTTTTTCTTTATTCAAAATATTTCCATAACATCTTCACCAAAGTTCCACAGTGGATTACAATAATAAAACCAATGGTGGAAATATAATGCAAATGGGGAACCAAAGGGTAGCAACTAAAATACAGTGGGGCAGACTAGCCTTTCTTTATTTCCCAGAGCCTTTATTTTGTTTAACCTCTAGTTGTCTACAAATGCCTTTGATATTTTCCTAGGAAAGGAATTCTGTAAGTATTGAGGCTCCTAAAGGGAAAAAAAGCATCTTCACACCTGGAAGTTTGAGGACAATTAAGTGTACGACTACCTGAACACTACGAGTGTGGCCAAGTAGATAAGGTTTTCTCCACAGGGTCTGTCTACGAGTCTCTTGCTTGGATTCCTCCTCTGCCACAAGTGGAGTGGCTATGCAGTTGCTTATTATCATCTCTTATCTTCCAGATCCCTCTTTAAAAACTTTCTATTTTGTGAAGCCTTAGTACAACCTTCCAGTCCTTTATACCAGGTGTTGTTAGGCATAAGGCTTACAGGATCTTTGTTTCTCACAAAGAACCTCAAGGTCCACCAACCAGAGCCCTGGTGCAAAAGAGTGGCTCAAACACTTGGAAATATCAGAATTAAGAAACAGAGCACCTCTGAGGACATGCTCAACCCAGGAACTTGGGATCAGTACCAGAACCAAGTTCACAGGTCCTTTCACTGATCCACTCCTGGTTTTCCCCTGGCATTCTTTTCTGAGGGTGAGGAGAACGATTTCTAGCTGTTGCTTTTGCTAGAGAACTGTGAATCAGAAATCCTTGCTGATCTACTGCAAATTACACTGATATTTTCCAGTAGCTGTCAAATTGCTGCCCAAGTCTGCTTTATACTAAAATGAAACAAAATCTAATTACATTTGTTCACATTCATCCCATGTTACCGTAGCACTTCCTGTTCCTGCTTCGTCTACAGCACTGACGATTTTTGGACTGTGTCAGGTGATACCTTATTTTTCTTTAAGAACCTCTATACATTGGTGGTGTTACATAAGTACTGTTATCACAAATGTAAATTAATAATGAAGCATCTTGCAACTAATGTGTCTGTTTACCAGGAAACAACATGGCCTGACACTGTTTTTCACACTGAATACATGCATTTTGTAGTTGCTCTGGTGTTTGTTACAGATCATGCAAATCAGCTGTGCAACTGATGTGCAACCAAGCCACATATTTACAGTGATGCAGACAGATTGCTGGTTTCATTATGCAGCTAAGCTCTGCTCAGAGTGGATGAACTTCTCATCTGCCCTGGTCCCTCCCATCTACAGCAAAGCCCCCCAACTCCACCCCGGAGACTGCATAGTTCAGCATGCTACTTACTTGTCTGCAGACTCCGGGGTCCCCGTCCGCCCTCTGTTTGTGTTTTACCCCCGAACCGGCCCTTTGCTAGAGGAAATGGACACAGCACTTAAAAAGGCAGCAGGGCGGAGACAGCCAACCACAAAGTCACAGCCTAGTGTCCTCTTTATTTGCTAAGAACCTCCAGTTGTGCCCCAGCCACTAGTGAGTTCTTCACATGTCGTTTCCCAAGTTGTGCCTTCTAAAATCCAGGAGACCAATCCATTTGGACTCCCAGTAAGAAGTCCAGCTAGTTCTGGGAGCATTAATTTCAAAACTGCCATGTGAGGGGACAAAGTAACACCTGGTGGTGAGTGGGGCGGGCTAGGGATAAATCTCACGGGCTCCTATCCCTAGGTGAAATTTGCCACATAACGTCCCTGCACGTTCTTCTCATCTGCTCCCAACAATCCCTTCCCAAGAACCTTAAGCCATGTGTCTGCACAAATGCAATCTTGTGGGTTGGTTTAACAGCAGCAGCATGCTGATGAGCATGTGCCCCGTATCAACAGTCCTGCGGCTTGGGCCAGTGGAACAGGGCGGCACGTGGATGTGCACTCTAAATGCACAGAATAGTGTAGTCAGAGTTGACAACTGAATCAGGTCACCACTGTACTGCCTGCAGCTTTCATCCCTGCACATGTTTCCGCTTTGGGAACAAGTAAACCCTGAAACATACTTGGTGCTTTCGCAAAGGGCCTTTTCTGGAGCAGAAAGGGTGGGAATGCAGAAAGCAAAACTGGAGTCAGCTAGAGAGGCTATGGACAGAAAAAAGGGCAGCAAAGAAAGCTACGGAATCAGGCACAGTTTGATATCAGTGGTAAGAATGCCAAGGAACCCCACACAAGTAATGTACATTGCTGTGAGTATTACAAGGAGAAAGAAGAAAAGAGAGACTTACTCTAACAATGATGCGCTCACAGATATGAGCAGCCAGAGTATAATTCTGGTTCTGGGCATGAGCTTGCAAGGCCACAACCAACATGAAATACCTGGAAAGGAGACAGTGGATTGAAGAGTGGATGAACACAGAGGCTCTCTATTACAACCAATTTGCTGAATCCCATCAGGGAGCATCTAAACCCAGCTAGACATAAAGTCCATTTCCTAGTAAATAACAATTTTTTTTTCAAAATCACAGAAAGTGGTAAAGCAGGGGATAAAATGTTTCCACTGTCTTAGCAACATGAATGACTAACGTTCATATAAAAAAGCTCAACACAACTTTGATGATAGGCAAATTAATGAACCCAGTGCAATATACTAGTCAGAAAACCAGCCACGGAATTATGAAACACAATTAAAACGGGTGCCTCAAATTCTCTTGTGCTTTGAGGGGAAGGTTGTTGCTAGAAATTATTTGAATTGGACCACCACTCAGTGTGCCACATTCTTCTGCAAAAGTCCTCTAGCAAATCTAACTAGCTTAAAAACAGTGAGGGACTTTGCTCTAAGCCCTTGTCTTCTGGACTGAGAATTTGAAAAGTCCATTGGGGTAATATTATTTCAAATATACATAAAAATGCTGAAGGACTGAATGAAAATTACTAAAAATCTGCTTTTTTACTTATTCATCTAAATTATAAAATTAAATCTCAGCTATTAAAGCCTCAACAACGTACCCTGTTTCCCCGAAAATAAGACCTAACCTGAAAATAAGCCCCAGTATGATTTTTCAGGATGCTCGTAATATAAGCCCTACCCCGAAAATAAGCCCCAGTTAAGTGAAACCCCACCTTCCACAAGCTACTCATTGTGCAGCAACCAGAAGAAGATGACATGACTGTATTTGAATAAATGTAGATCGTTGTACATGAAAAAAATAAAACATTCCCTGAAAATAAGCCCTAATGCATTTTTGGAGCAAAAATTAATATAAGAAAGACCCTGTCTTATTTTCGGGGAAACAGGGTATTTATAAGCACTGAATTTCCTTTGCCTTGAACATGAAGTGGTTTTACATTTTGTGGCTCAGAAACAGCAGCCTGTGCAGATATATTTGTTCTTCTTGGCATAAACAGCATCTACACCACGTGCACTAAAATCCTACCCATTTATCATCACAAAGGCTAGCCACACTTTAGGCAAACACTGATAGAACAGACTAAGGCTGTGCTAGTAGTGTGATCAATTTATTTTCTGGGTCTATCCTCAAGTCTCTGACTGTGACTACATGGTCAAATATTGTGGGATTTTCTTCACTTATAAAACAGGCGAATTTGAAGATTTTTTTACTGACCACATGACACAAAGACTGATTTGAATCTCAAAGAGGTTTTTTCCATCTGCCGCTGGGAGCTTCCACTTTTTCATACCGGAACGATTCAAACAGGCTTGTAGTTAGTTGTGATACATTCTTGCAAAGATGGGGGGGGCATATCTGTAGGTGGAGTTTCAGTGACACACACTGTGGGGCATGATGTTCAGGATGGGGGAACATGCCCCTGCATTATCTAGAAGTTGAGTCATGGCAACTGGACTTCTTTCTTATTAGGTTGAAACATTTAGTTACTCATCCAAGTAGCTTCTTCAGTCCTTTGTCCTTCTAATGAACCTATTCAGACCAGGGGGAAGTGAAACCAACGTGGAGGATATATCAGGGATCTCCTACCAAATTTCCTCAGACTGAAGAAGCTACTTGGATGAGTAGTGAAACGTTTCAACCTAATAAGAAAGAAGTCCAGTTGCCATGACTCAGCTTCCAGATAACTTCACCTGGATGATTGAGAATCTTCACAGTTATATGCCCCTGAATTCTTTCCTCTTCCCCGGTTGTTCTCTGAATTTTTCAAATATTATTTTCCATATTTATGCCCCCATCAGTTCACCATCAGATTGGCAGAGGTGGGACCAGAGGGAGGAAGGAAGGAAAGAAGGGGGCTGTGGGCTGGAATGCAAATCACATTGAATCCAGTATGAACAATGAACTCCTGAATTAATCTCCAGCCCCTGTGTGAGCACTGAATGCAATTTCATCGTTGCATCCCCTGTTCCTTTTCTCTTCCTCTCTCTCCAGAGGAGAAAGAGCATTAATGTAGGGTAGGAAGTGGGAGTAAACCATTTTAGTCAAGTTTACATTTAGCCAATATAAGATGCAAATAAGTATTGAAGCATCACTAGTGAAGACAGAAGACCTTTGATCACCAATAGAAGAGGTAGACCTCTGCTTCACTATAACATAACTCACCCACAGTGACATGCAGGTAAATGGAACAAGGAGGATCACTACACTGCTGCCCTTCTTACAACAGGAAGAAACTGGTTTCTCATTTTCCCATGCTTTAACTTTCAAAAGTGATAGCATTTTTAAGCAAGTTTCATCCGTCCTTTTTAATTCTGAAATGTTCCAGTATATTTTATTTCTACCATTCTAGTGATGTAAACTGTACTAAGAATACCAATATCGAAGGGCAGCATACACATTCATTAAACAAAGCAAACAGATTGCAGCTTCAGTCATGGGCTGTGTGAGAAAAGGGGCAGCACATACTGGTCGTTACCTCTGATCAGGATTTGGCTTGCCCTTCTTCCTCATATTATTGGCAGTGGTCTCGCTGAAGTGCAGTCGCCCCACAGTGACCTTTGTAACCTGTTCTGGAGGTAAATTGACCCTGAAAAAGAAAAAGAAAATATAGCCTCTGTCCAGAGAAGTTCTGCTATTCTGACTAGGTATAAACAGGGTGCCAAAAACTCAAGAGTGTCCTCATAGTGTGGAAGGAATCTGCACTCAAGTTGAGAACAATAAGCGCAGCTAAGGTTCCAGTGACATCAACTGGTGATTTCCACCCAAGTTCAGAGAAAGAGCATTGCACTGCTCCCATGTATTGAGTTGAATAAGTGGTCATTTCTGTGTTGAAGTGGTAGCACTTCCAAAGACCGAACAGGGAAATTACACAGTTTGTATGCACAAGATACCCAACTCTGGATTAAATCTCATGCTATATTATGTATGTTACTTTTTAAGTTGGCACATAAATGTTTAGTGGTTTTGCTACAACAGAGTACCCCTCTGGAAACCTTTCCAGGGGTAAAGGGTCTGCAGAAGTCAGATTAATTTACCAGATCCAACATGTGCAAACTACCCTGACTCATGTCTGATAATCTCTGGCCAGCACACAAATTGGAGTAGGGGTTGAGTGTACAAATGGAGAAGTATTAGAAACTGTTTTTTACTCTTCTGTCCCTACCCCCAGCCCCCATCTGACACACTCTCCTTCACCCTGATGCCTAAACAGTACTCACATGACAGGATTAAAGGGCCGTTTGCTCCGGTCTGATTGTGACTGTTCTATGTTGATGGACTGGTTCAAGGCCTCCAACTGAAAAGAAAGATCCAAACTCATTTTAAAGAGAACTATCAGAATTTTACCCTGCCTCATGGTCTGTTTCCAAGTACATGTATTCTGAATTGCCCCACTTTATTTTGAAACGCTGCAGCTACATGACCTGGGAGGAGCCTAATGACTAACATTCAGTATATATGGCATACTTTCTTTCCTCTTTTCCAGCTGTAAGTTTGGAAGAGGGAGGGGATGAGTAAGTCAAATTGGTTCTTTTGCTGCTTCTCAGAGAGAAACATGTTTATTATGTACGTGCATAGATCTAAAATCAGATATTCATGCTTACAGAAAATAATAATCTTAGGGTAACTGTTGACTATATTTCAGTATTAGCAACATTTGATTTGTTAATATTAAACTTTTGCTCTCGAGAGACGAAAAAAGTGTGGTTTCTAACAATTCAGCCAAATTCATAAAATAGTTTCAAATTGTAATACCACAAGAAATCTGTACTGAAGTAAGTGGGGAAATTATATTATGAAAATCCCTCTGTGGACTTCAACATGGAAACATATGGATGTTTTGCTAGGGTTTCATATTCTACAAGCTGAGGCAAATACATACACAAGTGTTGATAGCATAATTCTAATAGGGCCAACATGCATTTTACCTGTTGGCCTTATCATAAAATCAAATGACTTTTTTCCCTACAATAACTGAAACTTTTTAAAAATACAGATGACAAACCGTCAATCATCATTGATTATTTTATTAGGATAAACAAAAGGTGTGAAATAAATAGATGATCTAAAAATTGTGAAACATTACTGGTACATCTGGCAATTAGTTCTAGATGGAAGAAACTAAATTCACCTTCCACTGATAATTGGTGCTCACAAATATACAACATTTGTTACATAATCAAGGTTACAAATTTGACTAAAGTTAAGAAATGAGAGGTAGAGTGTTTAAAATTATGCATAGTGTACAGAAAGTAAACGGCACAACATTCTTCTCATCTCATACAAGAACCTGAGGTCATCCAAAGAAACTAAATGGTGGAAGTTTCAAGACAGATAAACAAAAACATGTCATGCGGAATACAGCTAAAGTATGGGATTTGCTAATGTAGATTAGACAAACTCACGCCAGACAGGGCTATCAACAAGCACTAGTCACGATGGCTATACCCTGCCTCCAATATCAAAGGCAGTAATGCCTCTGAGTATCTCTTTGAGGAATATGAGCAAGGCAGTGTTATGAATTCATGTCCTTCTTGTGGGCTTCCCGTAGGCGCTGGGACTACTGGGCTAGACAGGCCCTCAGGCCTAATCTAGCATGGTTCTTCTTATGTTAATCATCATGAGGAAATAGTTATGCAAAATAAGTCACTTTTATCCTACGTATGGGCAGAGGGAACACTCCTTTGCTTAAATTCTGATCCAGCACCTGATTAGAAGGCTGCTGTTCATCCAACCCAGGCAATATCTTTAGTTAAGATATTGTATATTTTCTTATTACAGCTTTGCTTCACTGCATTGGAAACTGCCCTGGGATAGACATGATGAAAGGTGACACACAAATGCCTTTAAATAAATTGCTATAGTGGTGCTTTCAACATTGGTGATAGGGGTTTTGATTTTTAGTTGCTTATTTTTAAAGTACTTTTTAAAAGTTATCAGGATCTCTGGAGCAGGGATGGGGACTCAAGTTGCAGGACTTGCTGTCAAGTCCAACTTAAGTTGCACCAGTGACTCAACTTGGTTTTTCCTTTTTTTTCTTTCCAATAACTCAGATTTGACTCACGACTTGGAACCTACCACCCCTCCTTTTTTTTTTCTAGGAAAAAAAACTTGCATTTAATATGGACTTGGGGCTTAGGACTCTGGACTTGGTACCAAAGACTTGGACCCAAATACTTGCCAACATCCTTGCTCGAGAGACAGTGAAAGATTTCTAAAGGCTGTCTCCAAACCTCAAGATTTAAAACAACCACCTGCCACTGCAATTATTTACATTACAAGCCCAGATGCACAGCTATTCCGGGAAAAGCAAATGAACAAAAAGCCCCATTGAGGCTTGTTAGGATCCCAGGAATAAAAGTTCAGGCGTACATATCTAGTTACACTAGCAAAATCAAATTTTAGCCCCAGTTAGAGTAGACTTATTGAAACTGGTTCTAATTCTGGTTAGAATTAAAATTGGATTTGGCCTATTAAACATTCTCCTCATTTCCCCCCTAAAATGACATTATCACAATACTTAAACTCTGGCTCCCGGCAGAGTCACACTGCTAAGGTCTTCACAGGCACAGCAGACACTTTCTCTAATATTCATACCACCTCTCTCTAAACTACCCTCTGTCTCTTCAATTATTGCAGGTCCCCACATTCAAACTTGCCTTCACACCATGAAGTTTCAGATAGAAGCATTCAAGTGGCTTCAGGCCTTCAGGAGTCTTGACGTACTTAGGATCTCCAATCATACCGATGTAGACTGTGACCTGGAAATGATTCTTCTTCTGGCACACAAAAGCATCGTCACCCACAGAGAAATTGAAGCCTTTATCTGCATCCACCCGGTATGTGGGCATAGGTCTGTTACAAAGGAACAACAGGACAAGACAACATTCACTGGCCAAAAGAACAAATGGGGTCCAATGAGAGCTCAAGGTATCCGCAATAGGAAATAGGCATCAACAGAGTGATTTCCTTATAGACATTTGCTCCTGTTCTCTCTTTGTAATAAGGAGAGAGCCTTTACAAGACGTACAATCTACGTACATCTCCTGCTATCAGAGAATATAACACTTTTCTGGAAATAATACATGCTAAAAAGCAAAGCCTGGCCTAAATCTAATTCCTAGTCCCCAGTAGAATAGAGCCATGAATCAATTATCCACTAGATATTTTATCTGAACAGGTTTCTCTGCCCTGTCTCTGACTGGGCACCCATAGGAAGAGGTGGGACTTGGAAGCGCTGAATGCCTGTTCGGATGAAGCATGAACTGGTACGAACCACTGAACCAGCAGTTTGTGCTCATCTCTATTATCCACTAGTAAATCAACAGGTGCAGCCAGTGTGGGATAGGAGACCTGGATTCAAATCTTTGCTTGGCCATGGACATTCACTGGGAGATGTCAGTGGCCAACCCCTCCTCTAACATTTTAAACACTGTGAAAACCCTATTAGGATCACCATAATTTTAAAAAAATGAATTGATTGCACATAAGAAGAACAAACTAACACTTCTGTAAATCAATGGCTCTACTTTATTTGGAACCAGCAATTGGGTTTAGTCTGTGCTCTCCTCACCCCCACTTCCTAATATAATTGGCAGCTGGGCACAGGGCAGCTAACAAGCACATCCAACTCAGTTCCATTCATGAAATGCTCCATTTATGAAGTTGATGATGCAAGAACCCTGAAATATTTGGTTAACTTTGCAACTTGGGGTGCAAATTAGAGCTTTACCATACACACTGGCTGTCAGTCGGCTTCTGGGGGCAAAATCAAAGTGTTGTTTTTAACCTGTAAAGCTCTAAGTGGTTTGTTGTTGGGTTGCTTATACAGTATTGATCTAGCTGAACCCTAAAAACATTATCTAGAGCCCACCTCTATGTGTCCTTGCTGAAGGAGGATGGCTATGAAGGAGACAGATCTTTCAGTGGTGGCATCATCCACTGAAATGGATGCCCCTCCCAGAGAGGCTTGCCAGGGACCTACAATACATTGTGGTCTTTTTAACACTACATTTGTTTTCCCAGGAATGTTAGAAATTTGTGTGGCTTTGACTGATCATTAGAGTTATTAGATGACTTCAAAATGTATTTTAAAGAAGAGAGAGAGAGTAAGACATTGGAATAGATGGGCAGCTATATGGAGCTGGCTGTAGCATCTTGCTTCTTATGTTGTAACCCAGATCTCCATTGTACACCACATTTGATTTGAGAGGGTTAGGCTAGGGGAAGAAGATGCAAGCCCTGGTCAGTGTTACAGAATGCAGTTTCTTCAACCAGCTGGGGGGCGTATCTAGCCCTGCCATCTCCATCCCAGCCTTCTTCATGTAATGTCTCATGAGACTGAAGAGGAGAATTTCTTGGTTGCATGCAAATGCTCAATGTAAGCAAGAAGACTGGGGAAGTGGGTGGAGCGAGTGGGAATCAGGATTCTTCTTCACAGAAAAAGCCTAGGAGGAGAAACCTCTCCCCACGAACCTCACCTGAAGAAAGCTGTGATGGAGCAAGCACGGGTAGACACTCCCTCCCAAACTGCATTCTCTAGCCCTTGAAGAGGGTTAGAGTCTACCAAGGACTGAAGCCAGAGTCTGAAAACATGAACTGGGACCTGATCTAACCCATAGTATTTTCCATTTTACCATTTAGAGAATGAATGAAAAATTTTTAACACAAGATTTATCCTCTCATACCTATCAGTTAATACTGTTTCTCCTACAGTCCACAAGGAAAAAAAGTGATGCTGCTGTTTCCAAAAAGCAAGAGAGATCCACTATCCACTCACTAATTAACTCCTCCCCTCAACAAGACAATGATTTTTTGCTGGTAAGTCTCCCATCTGAACTGGATTTTTAAAAAAAAAAAAAAATGTATCACTGGAGCCTTTCCCTGATGAGAGCCACCACTTCAAAGTAACACATCTTGGTGTGCCATAATTCTTGTTCTAAAACAGACTTGCTTCTTACAACTTATGGGGCTTCTCCTCCTCCCTTCCCTTTCCAATATTAGTACATCGAAAGTGTATGTACTTAGGATACAAAGCAGCAGCAGTTCAGAATACCAAAAGGAGTGGGGGGGGGGAAGCAACCCACGTAGCAGCTGGGGAGGTTTAATCTATGTCTCCTTAATAGGCTAGTTGTTATGGAAACGCTGAAAATATGTGGCTTTTCCTCATGCCCCCCCCTCCCCACATTCAACCCATAGCCCCTGAGATGCTTGGTCCAGTCTATGGGGAAGGCCATTCTAAGAAAGGCTTGCTCACAGAATGACACAATCATATAAACAGGATATTGATAGATGTCACTGAACAACAACCAAGTAGTGAAAGGAAAATTAAACTTCATGGCCCTGCATGGCACAATTATATTGGCAGTATTTGTCAGAGGAAATGAGTAACCAAAATGTATTATTATTATTTTCAAATCTGGAAAAAAAAACAGTCATTATTTCCATTCTAAGTCACTTCTTCGGTGGTTCCAAGTATAAGATGGCCTCTCAGATGACTGCAAAAAGCACCTAAAGGCCTGCATCTCCCTGGTATAAACATTCACCCATAAGAGTTTATAAGAGCCACTCATGTTTTTCAGCTTGCCCAGCTTAAGTTGCAATGGGTTTATGATAGAGCAGTTGCACTTCCACAAGTAAATTAATATTTAACAGATTTATAAAGTGTCTTGGCATCTTTAACCCCTCAGAAGAGCACAGAAGAGAAGAGTTGAACCAAAAATGTCACCCCAGTGACAGAGACAATAACACGAAGGATGAAAGGAGATTTGGTAGAAAACAGAAAAGAATGGTGATTTTGTGGATGTCCTGCCACAGAGACAAGTGGGATAAATGACAAGAATCCATTGTGGTCATGAATTTTCAAGACGCTGTGCAATGTTCTTCCAAGCACAAGAATAGCACTTCAATATTTTGCCTTGATTTCCAGAAATCAGAAAGCCAGCCTTGTGCATGCTGATGGTCTTCCTTAGGCATGCCAGCAGCAACTGGATAAACTCTGTGTGCTGTCAGCACCCTCAAGTTGTGTGAACCTGGCAGGATCTGTAAAGAGCCATTTTAGTTCCTCCTCATTGCAACAGGGGGACCCTGAGCTGCCAGAGATGTGCCCTGAACATAAACCAGATGGTGGTCACAGAGCAAGCTACCTTAGCCAGAAAGTATGAGAGGAATTTTTCTCCCCCACTCACCCCTTTTCTTTGAGTTTTTGGTGATTCATTTTGCCATTCTTTCCTTCCTACAGAATTCTGCTATTTTACATTATATCCCAAATCCAAAATATTCTACTGCAAAAAAACTGACCAACAAACAAAACAAACTATTTTCGCCTCACAACTTGCCTCTTTTTAGACCCACTTGGAGTGACTGTGGCTTTTGTGTGCAGCTGAGATTGCAGCAGACTAGCCACTTCCCAGTAAAAACTAAGAGAGAAAGAAAATGCAGGAAGGAGAAGGAAGTCAAGCTCAGTGGTTTAGGTATCTGGCTGCAGAGCCAGAGGTTGGGAGTTCCAATTCCCCACTGTGCCTCCTTGACAGGAGTTGGACTTGATGATCCACAGGGTCCCTTCCAGCTCTGCAGTTCTAAGATCATTATATTATTATTATTATTATTAGAAAGCAAAGAGGAATCTCTCAAATGAATTACGTATGTCTACCGCTCATTCAGGACAACTCCTGTCAAACACACATTTGAAAACGATGGCGGCACTCCTCTGCCTACTTCCTAGGAGAGAAAGAAACATTTGGACTCAGAAGAAAATGAGTCTTTCTATGCTCAGTTCATTGTAGCTCCTTTCTGAACACTTCCAATAGCTTACCTAACAATCTATTCACAACAGAAACTGAAACTTCACTTTGCAAAAGCAGCAGTCAGTTGAAATATAAGGGTTTAGTTAGATGCATCATTAATATGATTCCATTCTGGATGGATATTACTGCAAAATATCATTGAGATGAACCCAGCACACATCAACTTCTAGTCTCCATCATGAAGAAGTTTTACCAGCTGGAATCCTGTTACTTTAACCCGCCTGCATAATACCAATGGCTTATCTTCTGGTTTTGAATTGCTGCCAGTTATGAAGTCGACACTTGTTTTTCTTTGTGATACAGCAGTAATAAGACTTGGTATCAACAAGAAAAGAGCACTGGTGACATCTTAACTAGCCGCAGTTCTTCACAGAAATTTGTGCTACTGGATTTATGCTGGAGTAAATATGTGATAGGATTCTGGCTATAGTGTACTTACAACAACTACCACTTCAATTTGCTGATAGGGAGATATTCTCTGAAATGGAGAAGTGACAACCCCATTGAACATTATCTATTTTTTAAGTCAGGGCTCAATTTTACACATTAGTGTGTCAAAAGGAACATGAGTTTTGAAACAAATACTTCAAATGATGGACAGTAGGTTAACAGAGAACTCAGTGGGTTTCCTAATGAATTGAGATGGCCAAAGGTTATAAACACAAGGGTTATGAAATTAGAGGGCAGAAAGGACCCAAAGAAACAAACTGATATACTATTAAAGGGTGTGATTCACTTCCATCTTTCAGCTAACATGCCAACCGTGATGTGGCAAACAGATTGCCCAAGTCTCTGGTTTTTTGGCTGGATTGCCCTCCAGTTTTTGACTGGGATTGGAATGGGCAGCAAGACAGCAGGGGCAGACCAGGGACATGAACTGCTGGAGGGAACAAGGAGGAGACAGAAGTCAAGGTGGAGAAGATGGTGACACCTCTGAAAGCTAACTCTGTGTAGAGCCAGAGTTCAGAAGCAGGACCACGCCCACTGATGTACCTGAAGAGTTCCTTTTCTTTTGCTGTGTGAAACAACACTTTCTCAGCATAGCTATTTAAAAAATGCATGGTTCTGTCCAATGGGTTCTTAGATACAGAAATGGCACTATGGGAAGGGTGGCCCAAAAAACTCTGATTGTGCAGGTGATTTTTGTGTCCACCCTCCAACAGTGCCATGGCTCACCCTCGTTTGTGGAGTGACTGGACAGAGTCAGACATTTGAAAAACTGCCTCCTGAGAACTTCCCAGGCATTCAGGGTGGCAGTGCAGTGCAGAACAGCAAAGAGAGACTGCACACACCCACCCCAGACATGGTAGGAAGAACAGCACCTCATCCTCCTTGTCTTTGATTTCAGCAGATTGCAGGGAACACCACTATGGTTACCACCATCTGCCATTCTCCTCCTCCTCATTCCTTGTGTATCTACTCTTAAGCAGCCATGCATATGATTTGAGCAAAGAGTATACTTTAAATATCAGTACTAGTGAGTACTGAATGAAGCAACTGCAATAACTAATTTTATACATGACTGAGATTGATTTTATAATTATTACCTTACTTAGGAACAGTAGCCCTCTGGCACAAAAGAATCTTAAAACAGTCATTTAACACCAGCACACAGATTTCTTTAAGTACTGGTGACATCTATTTTTTAGTCATTCCACTTTTAGATCAGTGGATCTTTTGTTCCTTAAAGACTTGCAGGGGAAAACATAACCAAATTTACCATACCACAGGTGATAACTTTGACAGATTTCACTTCATTGTGAACAGAGGCTGTTGCCAAATGCACTCCACCAACAATGAGAGCACACCTATGAAACACTCCTAGGAAGTGGTTATGTTGAAAAACTAACCATTGTTTATTTTCCAGTTATCTGCTACAAAACTATCAGAACTCTTTTAAAAGAATTTACACCTGATCCTCTCAGCAAAGAGATATCTTGCTTACAACTCATTTTCTCAGCCAAATGACTGAAAACAGCCAGGGTGCTGTTACTCATACAGAGGAGGGGCAGAATCTGTTCTTGATCATCCCAGAGGGTCAAACACGTAATAACGGGCTCAAGTTACAGGAAGCCAGATTTCAGGAAGAACTTCCTAACTGTTAGTGCTGTATGACAATGGAACCAATTAACTCAGGAGGTAGTGAGCACTTCAAGGCTATTTGACTTGGATTCCTGCACTGAGCAGGACGTTGGACTTGATGGCTTTACAGGCCCCTTCCAACTCAGTTATTCTATGATTCTATTCAGCTAAAGAGAGTTTCTAATTATATAGCATGAGAAATACATATCCACCACTGCTGTCTCTATTACTTCTCCTCTCTTACCTTGCTAGATGCCGTGAATGATGTGATGTCATCAAGCTAAGTATATTAGCTCATACTCTCCTCAGACCACTGTCTGTCAGCAACACTGGTGACATTACTTCACTATAACTATGTTCAGTTGAGAAAGAGTAGGTGGCACTATCTCTCCAAATAAATGTACATATAGGAAAACAGAAAAACTCTGGGACAATGAATGCAGGGAAGTCTGTGTAGACTCTTCTCTTCTCAGCCCAGTGCATACCTTACTTTTTGACTTCCACACTTAGTAAATCCTAAACAGCATAAACGTTTGGTTCCTATTCAGCCGTTCAGTTTGCATGACACCTCGACTGCTACCTCCTCAAAATATAATATCTTTTTGTTTTGCCTGCTCCACCTCTTTTGACTACCAGCATTTCTCACCAATGACTGTGTTGGTTAGGGCTGATGGGAGATGCTGTCCAATAAATATCTGGAGGCCTGCATTACACTCATCCTTGTGCTGTGTGGACAAAAGGCAATGGAGTAAGATAGCATCTCCATGATATGTTTACATAGAGACATTAGTTCAGAGTTTACTGCTGCACTAAACTCAAAAAATGAAGATGCTAGGGGCAGGGGAGAGAAAGAAGAGAGATGGTATCAAATGTTGGATCAATTATTGTTGCAAGCTCAATACAAGTCAAAGTATAATGCTCTCAAACAAGGAAGAATTACTCAAACAAAAGTATCCTTCCATTATGAGTGGTCAACTTTGAAGGCAATCATTCACAACTACCATTCTACTCCAAACAATTGTAATAACTATTACTGTATTTATTTGATTTTGGTGAACTCTGTGAGATATGCAATATACAAATAAGCCATGTTTTTAATTTTGGATAGTGCGCCATAGGAATTGACATTACACTTATGGCATTCATGATCAACAGGGGCGGCCACCTCCCTCCCTCTAATATCTCTGCGAACTACGCTAGATCATGATGCACTGTTGCTCACAGGGGACCTTCCCTCCCAAACTGAAAGAAAGTGCTGCCAGGCTGCTTGGCTAGTGCTTGAAGTAGCAGCATAGCTTCTTTTTCAGAAAAAGGATTAGAAAAACCTTTTTAGGTTTTGCTTAATTTGAAGCCATGAGAGTTCAAAGATACTGGAATTAGTCTAAATGAATTATGGCAAAAAATAAGCAAAATGAATTAAGAATCAGTGACCTAAAATTTATTATCTCTGTATGAGTTCACAATATATTTAATTAAAACTGAATTCACTTTACAGTATGACGTGTATTTGGTGGCTAAATTATGCTTTTATCCTCTATTATTATTATGCTTACTCCATCTGCTCTTGTGAAATTATTTTTTACAATAGAGAAAGCCATTACTGGACTCTCTCATATTAATATGGCCTTTGGCTAGTGCAATAAATAAAAATGCTCTATTCTACTCCTATTATACACCTTGAAGGAACTCAGATAAATTATGATCAGTCCAGGATAGTGCATTCTGTGTGGGTATCTTAAGCTATTCAAGGGCAGACTCCCTCTGATGCTGCCACTGGCTTCAGTACAATTCACTGGCCCTTTTCTCTCCACACTGCTCTCATGAAGCCAGATAATAATCTTTTTATTTTATGCTTCCCAAAAAAAGAGCCTTTCCCTATCTCCCCAAGTTGAGTCAAAGAACAGATATTAGCTGTATAGAAATGAAGAGGCAGAAAGCATTTGCAAGAGTAGGCCATTCCTGGAATCAATCCGGCTGCTTGCCAGTTCCCTATCACCTTTCTGGAATGCAGGGAGGATCTGCAGCATTTTTCCCCCTTGAACATTTGTCTCTCTCACCCAGTAAATTCTGTTCTCTTGCTTCTTTTAGCCTCTTGCTCTCACCTTATGCGGCTTCCGTAGCCTTCCTCTGCCCCACTACCCCCATCTACCCCAAGACACAATGACTCCGCTGCTTCAAAACGTCAACAAGTATTTATCCTTTTAGGCACACTTACCTATCTAAACATTTTAAAACCACTTTTGTCCCAGACAAACCCCGACATAGCAAAGAAGCATCAAAAATAAAAAGTATGAAGTTCCTTCTTTTCTCTCTTTTCAGTCTCTTTCATCTTGAATGCTTCTAAAGTCTCGTCCTTTTCATCTTGGATTATCCCCAATCTTGTCAGACTTTCCTTCCCATGCCTCATCTATCTGCCCTTTTGTCACTATTCACTGCACCTGCTCTAGTTTTTCTCTTTTCCTGCTATCTGAAATCACACAGCTTCTCCATATTGCCATGGCTGATGCTCCTCTGGATCAAAAGGAGATGCCATCCACCCCTTAACAAGACCTCCCATCTAAGTGTTGCTAGGGGAACTTTACTGGCTCCCCAGTTCTACATACGGAAGTGGAAGAGGAGGGAGTTTTGTTTTCTTCCATTATAAGGGGGCAATGGGTACATCACCACCGGAGCATGGCTGCACATGCTAGTTTTTCTTTCAAATTTTAAGAAGAGGAAACTGGCAAGTTTTGCCAAAATTTCCAATTTTTGTACCTTCAAAACCTTCTATATTTTCAAGGTAATATTGACAACTTTCTTATCTATTTCACTTCTTCTTGGCTTGAAGGAGGAGGAGGATTCATCATAGTTTCAATTTCAAAAATTCAAACAGAGAGCATTTTCGAAATGCTAATAGCAAGGCGTAGCCAGCTGACGGAGAGGGGAAACACTTAACTAGTAAGTCATATCACTAAATCACGTGAGACAAGAGGATTACAGCAGTTCAGACCTCAAGTTCATGTGTCACTGATCTTGTAATGGAAAGCCTACAAAAATCCAGAAAACTGGGGGGGGGGGGGGGGGAGAAAGCACACAAAACCTTACAATCTCGCCTCAAGGGGAGGAAAAAAAAAACACCAGGAGTGACATTATTTACAAAAAGAAACATCTGGATTTCAGAAACAAACCTGAAATACAGGAGTAAAATTAATTGTACAGAAGTACCTAAATATGCCTTTTCAAAAAACAGCTACTAAGACACCTAATGCAAGACAGCATTCCCCAGTTTTGTTTTGGGTCCCCCGTCCCCCATTTATCTCAAACCATTCAAGCTAGTTTGGGTTCTTCTTCTTCTTTATTTCCTTTTACAATCCTAAATTCATGCACCCTATTCTTTGTGTCTTTTAAATTTATGTAGAAGAGTGTCTAGCAGCTCTGGGTGCTGAATAAATAGGAGTTTACTCCTAGTAGTAGCAGCAGTAGCTAAATTCTGTACATAGGGAAACAATGTAAAGAAGTTCAAAGTGATACACCCATGGCCTCCAGTTCCTTTGGAGGCATCTGTATCATTAAGAGCAATGCTTTCTCCAGTGAATATAATATTATCATTCCTAAGTGAATAGAATATCACCTCTACTCACAGCTCCTTGTAGTTAGCATCGTACAGAGTTGCCCACTTGTTCTGCTGATGTGGCTGCCATTTTATGGACTGGTAGTTGGGATCCAGGTAGGAGCCATTCAAGCTGTCATTGTCTTGAATTAGGCCTGAAGTAATAAGAAAACAGTGTCTTTACATATTCCTATAACCAAATGAGAATTGTGAGTGTGATCACCCCATGTCTCATGTAACATGGGATGTACCCCCCAAAATGTAGATTTGCAGCAAGTAATAGGAAACATTTTTCATTCTCTGCTCTTTTGTGCTGGCGGGAACTCTTACCCATTCTGTTTAACATGACAGAATGCTCTCCCTAAGACACACTGCCATTTTGGCAACTCCAGTCTAGAACTGCCCACTCCATGCAATCACACTAATCAATTTCTTCTGTCTTGGAACATCAACAATATATAGAAGCTCATAATACTATGGGGAAGTGAGGGTTAAATATCACATACCTGGTGAGAGTGGTCCTTGCTGATGCCATGGAGGAGTCTGGACTCTGTCAGGGTTGAGTGGCACAGACCCTGTACCCGGCTCCTGCTTTATCATCCCATTGAGCATCTGAGCATTTAGAGTACTAGGGGGTGACTCTGAGTGTTTCCTCTTCTTGGCAGGGTGCACTGGAAGGCTGTGATAATCAACCACAGAAAGAACAGGCAACAATATAAAAAGAACATGGGAAGAGTATATTCCAGCTTCACATTGCTCATGAAGATAAGAATAAAGAGTCAAAGGATTCACGTAGGGACATGAAGAAAACAGTGACCAAGCTCACTCATTTCTGCAGAAATACCGAGTCTCTCACAAGTCTCTTCAGAAGTGAAAAAATGAGAAACTGCTCCGAACTTGGCACAGATAGGTAGCATGTGCACAGACATGCTTCCTTTTTACTACCTCCTCCCCACAAGCTTCAGGATGGACAGCGACATTGTCAGGCTTTCACTTCTCTTAAGTTACTGAGGTGACACAATCTGCTTCTCAGCTGCACCACAGGGAACTGCTTTTTTGGGGGGGGGTTGTGGGGAGAGTGGTATGGAAGAGAATTCAGTCGAATGGGAATCCTGGGGACTCAGGGAAAACAACAAAAACAACTCTCAAGTATAGAAAATTCCAGATAAAACCTATAATTCTCATTCCTTACTTTCAATCTTTGCAGGATGGTAAAATATAATCTGTGATTTATATACTGGCTAGAATCCAGCTGAATATTTATGCTGGTGTTAAGTACAATTGTGTAACCTGAAATGGTGGCTAGCTGTAAATTAATACATCCCTGATTGCCAGATGCATAATTCTGCATGTGACTAGGAGTTCTATTGGGGATTAATTAATTAGTGGGTTTTTGCTACTCCAAGTTACTGCACTACATTTACACAGGGTAAATATTCAATAAGATATCGGCCATTATTTGCTTGGGAACCAAAAGTGTTCCTCCCAGATGGAACTAAACTCAGAAGAGGTAAAAATGTAGCTTGTCTCAGTACTCTGACTCTACAGAGTCAGTCAATCCCTAAAAATGTCTAATAGATCTCACATAGCAGCACAACCCAAAATAGGGAAGGATAGTGAAAATCTATCAGATGTGCCAGTGGCCTCAGGGGAGCTGGTGGAATAGAAGGATGAAGGGAAGTCACCTGGCAACAGATAAATGTCAGCAAGACTCACAGCAAATACGTTTTGGGAGCATTTCCCATAATTCAGTGAATATGGATAAAAAACAACAACAAATAGCACTGAACACAAGTGTCTGTGCATTCCTGCACACCACAGACTTGTGCTGCACTTATACCCTCTCCCCAAGAAATCTTGGATGTACTTTTCTGAGGGAGGGCAAGACTTCCTGAACAAACTACAATTTGCAAGGATCTCTGGGAAGCCATATAAAGAAACAACGAGCCCTATCTTCAGAAATGTGATATAACCAGGCCCAGTTCCCACTGTGTTTAACCCTTCTGACCGGAATTGCCATTCTACAGCTATCATAAGCCCCATCCCCTTGTACTAGCCATTATGATCAACCTTAGATCATTCAGCACAATCATTAACTCTGGCACAGTACTTACACAGAGATGATTTATTACTTAAAGACAGTACCACTTATCACTGCATAAGAAGTTCAAAGCAACTGTAAGGAAGTTTAAAGGACTTTGAGCAACAACTGACTGCCACTCTGATTGTACTCCTCTGTATCCTGTCCATCTTTGGCCAAAGGACTTACTCTGCTCCATGTTGTTGAAGTAGCTGGTGAAGCATCTGTGATTGTTGGGCATGGTGGAGATCACCAGGTGACATGCCCTGTCCAATAGTGAACTGTGGCATAAGAGGCTCAGCCTTCATATACATATCGCGTTGTATGCCGGGATAGTGATGGTTGTGTTGTTGCTGGTGTGGGTGAGGTGGTGGAGGTGGTGGTGGTGGTGGCGGCCCCTGGAGGTGAGATGGTGGAGGGGGTGGGGGTGGTGGAGGAGGTGGGGGATGTTCCAGCCGGGAAGGGGGAGTCACGTGGCACATATTCTCAGGAGTCATGGTTCGAAGGAGATGGGGATCTAAAAAGAAAGAAAGACAGTAGATTAGTTATTTATTAGATTATTTTATTATAATTTTTCTTTTTTCTCCATCTTGAGTATTATTAATATTAATATTAATATTATTGTTTTGAACTGTTTTATTTTAATTTTAATTGTTCTAGTGTTTTTATATTTAATGTTTATAGAACCCGCCCTGAGTAGACTTTGTCTAAAAGGGCGGGATAAAAATCGAATAAATAAATAAATAAATAAAATAGTTTGGAACAATAAAGACAGATAGTCTGACACAAAAGCAGCCCCATCTTTTTTAATCTTGCTCAAATCTTGGGCAGCCATCCCATTTTTGTTCAAGGCCATAGATATGGGCTGGCTCTTCAGAAATATACACATCCCAAGATATCCCACTCCTCTTTCTTACATTCTCAGCTTTTAGTAACACAATAACAATATCTCTATCACTGACTGGGATATACGGTAGGACATGCAGATAGTATTCTGTTCTATTGTTCAATGAGAAATAAATCTCCTTCCACCTTCTGATGTTTTGGCCAATGAGATGAAATTATTGACATACTTACCTGGAATGATATATCTTATTTTACTTTATCTTATCTTCCTATCTGTTTATTAAATTGATTAATCCAAATTATATAACTTCCAGTACATAGTATTCTTAATCAGGGAACTGGTAAATTTGTTTTTTACCTGATTGAGAAATAACTGTATTTCTGGCCTGCTCAACTATAATGAATGTTTCATTTGTAAACCTATTTATTTAAAAACATACATTCCACTTAACACATATATATTCAAAAGACTTATAAAATTTCAGGTTGCAATAAGAATACCCCAGATCACTCAAATCAGTGGCCAGAATCCTGTTGGTTACTTATCCCAGCATAAATTCAATGCGGTAAATCATACCAGCAAATTATAGATAATTAATAAATTGTTCCTTGGATGCTTAAACACATGCCAATCACCTGAATTGGCATGCAGTGAGGAATATGAGCAGCAACTCAATAACTAGTAGAAATTTGCCACTACAATTTATGCCACTGTACCTTAATTCAGCATAATAACCCACAAGACTATAATAAGCAGGGTGGAGAAAAGGACCTGCAAATGACAATTTAGCTCAGAAGATCAGATGCATTATATCCAACCATCTGGCTCCTTTTGAAGGCCTCTGCAGGTTAGCTGGCCCATCTTTATTAATAAGTTCTTCAGCCTGAACTTAGCCAACAAGAGGTGATAAAGTTAGTACAACAGCCCTCACAAGTCTAGTGTTCCTCAGATGTTGTGGACTACGCATCCTAATAGTCCTCCCCAATATTGCAATATATGCTCATTTCCATTTTGTTGGAAGTGATTTCCCCCCCCCCTTTTTTTAAAACGTACATGAGCATTAACATATATTATAGATAAACTACTACAGGGATATTTTTCTCCCATGTCACATTAAATCAAAATATTTTTGCCCTTTTTTCCACGCATTTTTTTCCTGAATCATTAAACATTTGGATTTTTTAAAAAACGGAATACATATTTTATTGGATAAATACCCCAGACAGCTAAATTAAAACAAGAACATATTAGAGAAACATAAGAACTACAAACCAATCCAGATCAGTGTTGCATTAAGACTTATGTAGGAAACTGGCTGGATAGCTCAGTAGTTTAAGTATCTGACTGTGGAGGCACAGGTTGGGAGTTCAATTCCCAATGTGCCTCTTGCAAGTATAGTCAGCCTGTGAGGCCTTGGGCAAGCTGCATAGTCTCAGGGCAACCCAAGAAGGGAATGCTAAACCACTTCTGTGTATTATCTGACTAGGAAACCCTGGAAAGAGCCACCATAAGTCAGAATTGACTTAATGACACACAATCATTATTATGGGAGGGAGCTGGGTAAGCAAGGGGGAGCTGACTTCACCCTACACTAGAACGACTACAGTGCCTCCTGAAGGTAATAATAATAATAATAATAATAATAATAATAATAATAATAATAATAATAATAATAATAATTACACACTGCAAAGTCAGTTCTGACTTATAATTATCCTTTCCAGAATTTTCTAGGTATAGAGCAGAGGTCCCCAACCCCCGGTCCGCGGCCCGGTGCCGGTCCGTGGCCTGGCCTGGGCTGCCAAGACAGACCTCCCACCCCCCCGCACGTATTCACCCCTGCGCCACCCGTTTGCGCCTGCACGTGTGCTCCAGCACACCCGTGCGAGCGCCACACCGCCATTTGCGCATGCGCACGGGTGGGCGTGCTCCCGTGCAAGCACCACGCTGCCGTTTGCGCATCGGCAGGCACCCCCCGTGCGAGCGCCGCGCTGCCGTTTGCCCCGCCTTCCCCAGCTGGTCCGCGGACCGAAAAAGGTTGGCGAACACTGGTATAGAGCACTCAGAAGTGGCTTGCCCTTCCCTCTTCCGGAGGGGGGAACACCCTGGGATTGTGCAGCTTGCTGAAGACCACACAGGTTGGCTCTTCTCATGGGACACACATAGGGGAACTGAATTTCCATCTTCTGGCTCTGCAGCCATATAGCTAACTTACTGACCTATTTAGCCAGTGTGTGGCTGTATATTTTCAAGTTTCTGCTTTGTGGAATAAAGACCTTATACTGAGGTATGACTGAAAAAGCAAAAAAAAAGTTGATTAAAAATGCCTGTCTAAACAAGGACAGAAAAGAGCTACAGGAGACTTATTCAATCTTGCTTCTTCTATATGTCTGAAAAATAAAAATGTCAGCAAAATACATTATACAACACCTATTCATTGTTTCATTCCAAAGTTGTTTCATGTGAAAGATATTTCAGCTTCTTGAAGAAATTATTATTTTCAACAATATCAACTGTACCACATTTAAGCGTTTAAGGCAACACCACCGGGGGTTTATTGATTTCATGCAAAAGGGACAGCTTGAGATAGGCAGGCCCACAGCAGATGCAAAGATTGTACGTATCTGGGAACAAGCTGTAGGTCATTCACAAAAGCCCTTGACTCAAGTTCACAACCCTCCTTAGCACAACAAAACTGCGGTTTACTTAACTTTGAAGCCTGATTTAAAAGTTCAGAATGTATACAATGGGCTCCACTCTAAATGTAGGGGTAGCTTTCTCTTTAACTCTACTTAGTAGCACCTAGAGGTCCAAACAAAGCCAGGATCAAATTGGTCTTGAACCCTGTGACAGTTATAATAAAATACGGCTTTTTTGAAGTATGGGGAAGTGACCAGCATATGATCCAGAGAGCCAATAAACCACCATTGAGTGGGGGGAGGGGGTGCAATTCTAATCCAGAAAATCCATAGAGACTAATAGTTGAGAGGAGTTATCACAATTGTTTAAAAAAACAAAACAGCAGCAGCTCAACTCTCCTCTCCATTCTGCTCTTCATCTTCCTTGAAGGGCACTTTTAACCAGATACTTTCTTTTTCAGAAGGTGTCTCTGTTCTCTTAGCAGCAATAGCAGAAAGCACAGACTCTCAAAGATGGGGTAGAGGAGAAGAGTAACACAGAACTGTTCTACAGTTTGCCAGAGACCACACCTGGAAGCTTTTACAGTACAGTCTGTTGCCTCTCTTGCTTCCAATCTCTTCCCTTCTCCTGTATATGTATCTTTTGTTCCTTTTCCCCTTACAGTTGGATAAAGACCTTTGCAGTATAACACAGATTTCTTCAACATCTTGGAAAAATCGCCACCATTTGAGATAAGCAAGTGGAAAAGGAAACCAAGTTTGCAGGAGTTCTGAATGAAGAAAAGGGCTTCCTTTTAAGCCCTGCCTTTTTAGCTGCAACATGACAGCAGTGGCACAGAGTTCTAGAAAAACTAGATTCAAAGAACACAAGAGAACTGCACAAAATCATTATCTAAACTTAAAATACTGCTGTAGTGTTAAAGTGACATCAAAATGTTTCAATTACACATGGGTGATATAGAAAATCATGCACATATTGTGAGACTACTTTTATTAGGCTTCAGTTTGCCTTGCAAGGAGATACAAACTGGATAATGTCACCCAACAATCTGGCAGCTGAATCCTCCCTTTGAAAGGTTCTTGCTTTGTTTTGTTTTTGCAGAAGGTTCTCATTCATTCTGTGTGCCTACAATGCTATGCTGTATTTCTTTGGCAACAATCAGAAGTAAGAGACTAATACATGCAACACTCCCAACTCCAAAAGGTTACAATTTGATCATTTTGGTCAATTATTACTTGCTGAAGCAAACAGGTAAATGGCAAACTCCGGAGCTGGACCAGTGTGAAAAGCATGAAAGATTTATAGATGATACTGAATTATTTGGGAGGGTGCAATCTGTGATTCCCCTCCTCTCACCAAGAATATGGGGTTATCCAGTAAAATTGTCTTGAAGTAAATTCAAAAAGGACAAGACAAAATACTCCACACAAAATATAATTAAATTACTATAAATTACTAAAATGTATCAATCTATAAAATAATCTTATAGCGCTCACTGCTCTGAAAGGCGTTGATGGCCATCCCTGGTCTTAGAAAGGCACCCGAGCCTACAATTTAATAACTAGTGTGATTTTACTTCTTGAAAAGCTTCACGATTTGCAATGTGCTGGGAGAGAATTATGATCAAGGCATTTTTGACATTTGTAAATTTGGAAAGTGAATGGCATAACGGACACTGCAAAACGAATCTTGAGGCAATTGATGGCAGATACATTCTTGAAAGCTGCATCTCACCTTCCAGTTCTAAAAGCTTGCCTGGCTTTTGAACACATTCCTGAAAATAAGAGACGAATGCCCGAAAACTACAATACCACATCAGTAAGATGGGAATAATGCATGCATCCCCCAGGATGCATTCAGATCCTATGAACTGCACAAAGTGTGAGGTCCCCTTCCTTCCTCTCAAGAGGATGACAAAACTGTGCAGGTTTCCTCTTTTGCTGGGTTGGTGCTGCTGCCTTGGTAAGTGAGAGAAAGCAGTTCACTCTGTGTGGCAAGTAATCTGGCCTCTTTGCTGTATTTAAAGAAGGGCCAGGGGGAATTCCAGGGATTTTTGTAGCGAGATAAACAGAACTCTTGACCTCCTCCACAGAAAAAGAAGAAGTTTCTTTATGAACAGGGCTGAGATTATTATGGAAGGGGCCAGTGAGAAAATGTTTGAAGATCCCCCAATCAACAGTCTTGACTCCACCCAATTCTTCCACCTCTAGTACTAATACGCTTATGTTTTAAACTATTAAATCTACTGACAAAGGCTTCATTATGGTACAGCAAACATAGCTATTGGGACACGACCATATTCACACAATTTTCTCCATGTATACAGAGCCTGGACAGAGATGGAATAAGACTGACCTCATCCAACTAGGAGGCCACGGGGAGGGGGCAGTCTCCATAATGTGCTTCCCTGCCTGTCACAGGATGCAGAAGCAAGTCTCTGTGCCTCAAAACGAAACCCAGAAAAAAGATGGCAGAGTGTACTTACCACCTAGTAGCAAATTCATGGCAAAACCCTTGCTTTGGTCTTCATTTCTGTCACAGTCTTTGTTTCTATACAGTTCTCCAGGAGTCTGGCAGCGCAGTCACCCATAAAATGAGGTTCAAATGCTCCATTTCAGGTCCATTCTAGGTAGAAGTCACTCTTTTCCATTTTCCTCTCGTTAAAGGTAGGTCTACGCCTTTCTTTCCCTGTACACCTCCTATTCCTGCCCACCCACCCCTTCTTTGCAAAGGGTAGCAGGAAAACAATAGGTGAAAGTCTAGGGATATTTGCTAACTGATAATCTCTTCACGTATTGCAGCAGTCTGTTTTTCCCCGTCTGATAAAGATTTCAGAGCCAACCACTTTACCCAGCCAAAGAGGGGGGGAGATTGGTGTGTTTGGGCTTTAATCTTAGAACTTACCATTCACCTGCTGGGGGGAGTATGCTTCTGATCCAGAGTCCGGGGGAGAGTCGGGTAAAGTGCTGAAGAGCAATTGAGAAAAACAGAGGAAAGGGTCAAACAAGCATCTAGCAAAATTGATAAGGTGAAAGAATGTAAAATATCTTTAAAATGGGGGAGCAAAGGAGGACTAGTAACTGTACGGAGGACAACCCCGGTGCCTGCAGCACCCCCCGCTGGCAGAAATTAACAATAGACTTGGCATGCATTTTTTCTTGGATTGTTTTCCGACAGAAATCTTTTCAAAACTGAGGTCAACATGGCCTCCTCATAAAAGGTTATAGTACATTTATCCTCTTGCCAAAGCCCCACCCAGCCAATCACATCTCCCTCAAAGTACTAAGGAGCCTCCTACACTTAATGCCCTAAACTGTTCACAACAGCGCCTCCCAGTGAAAGAAGCTGGGATGATTTTATCTGTTATTTCCCTCACATCTGCTGCCTGGCCTAAGCTACTCTCACAGTGAGCTCTTTGATTTTATTCATAGGCACATTTTATTTCATGTCCATTTTGCTGATCTGCTAATAACACTCCTCTTTTTGCCTAACAGCTCTTGCTTAGCTAAAAAGAAAACCAAAACAGAAATGTATCTGTTCCCCAGAAAAGGATCATTACAAATACAGAGGCGGCTTTGGGAGGAATCTGGCTTGGTTCCGAAATCTGGCCCATCAAAAGCAAAAACTGTGAACCTAAGACAGTACGATCATCATGTAAATCTAAGGCTATATATGCAGCAACCCCTCTGAAATTACGAAAGCTAGACCTAATGCAATCGAGAAAAGAATGTGGCCACAGCAATTAAAAGAAGAAGATAAAAACAACCCCCAAAGTAGGGAACTGTAGTACTCTTTAAAATAAAGAATTCTCCAGACCCCAACAATGAATCCAAAATTCATATGTTAACCTGTCGATCAGGTTTCTGTGTGGTGTTGTTTGTTTCTTTATATAGCATTATCAATCTGCGCAGCATGTACATAATAACATACCAGTAGAGGAATGATCTTTTGAGTTTTCATGTACTTGTCCCAAAAAGGACTTCCTATACCACGTTTTAAATAGATAATTCAAAACTAAGATTTCTGCATTAAGACAAATTAACCTCTGCTTTTCAGGCCTCAAGTCCAAACCCTACAAAATTAAAATTTACCTCCATATTCTCTTCAAATCATATATATTCCTATAAAGATTTAAACATCTAGCAAATCTCCCTACAGGTCAACGAGGTCACTTTAAATCTAGATGTCTGATTTGAAGCATACCTACCAGTAGCCAGACAGCAACTGTTATTACTGCTATATAGCAAGGTTAAGTAAGCAGAAGATAATAATAATCTTAGAACTGCAGAGCTGGAAGAGACCCTATGGATTTTACGGAGTCCAGCCCCTGTCAAGGAGACACAGTGAGGAATTGAACTCCCAACCTCTGGCTCCACAGCCAGATGCCGAAACCACTGAGCTTTGAGGCTGAGGGCTGTGGAAGAAAATAGGTTCTGAAGTGTAATGTAGCCAACTATAAATGAGATAATAGAAAGTCATTTCAGGACAACAGTGAACTGCCCACCTCTGTTATTAAATCAGTGTAATTCCCCAAAGAGTGGCTGCTTACAGGCTTTTCCCAACACAATTCAGATTCTTTGTCTCAAATGGATGGCAAAATCTAATAATCGACTAGTAGACTTTGAAATTGAGTGTGTTCCTTTTCAACACTAGAATCCCTATGGTCTATTTATGTATTTACTTCTCTGGAAAACATCTATATTACCTTATTCAGGGCAAAAAGCACTACAAAAAAGATCTCTATCTACACTTCAAATAAAATGAATGCCTGGTTGGCCAAATGAGTAGAGAGGGAAACAGATAAATAGATGGGCCAGAATGCATTACCTTGTTAAGTAGGAACCTCTATCAATACATTTTCATGCTCACCATCAGAAAATGTGTAAGGATGCCCACCTCTCTCTGTCTGTAGACATAAGTAACTGAAAGGTAGAAGCAGACCTTATAAGTGGTTTAGGGTGAAAAAAGAAAATCCTTAAAGCTAAATGTGTCTATCACCTTCAGAGCCTCTTTCCTTCCTAAAATTGGCAAATTAACTTGCCTTGTTTTATTATTTGAATTGAGGACTCAAGTACTGATTTCTTTGAAACCTGATTTCTTCAACACAAAACACTGTCTCCGTCATGTCCTTCCAACACTAAACACTAACATGCTTTCTTGAAACGTGAAAACTAACATGCTTTCCATATTTAATGTTATAAACTCTGCAGCTATAATTACAACACAATCTTAATGGGAAGAAGCCACAAGAATGAAGTGCTGCATTTTGGAGCCTCTGTGCTCTCCAAAGCCCTGCCTGGACCTCACTGGCTACCTGGAAGAGCAAAAGAAGCCAAGTTTCTGCTTCCCACTTCCCACCCAAGATGTGCCTTTTTAGATAGGGAAAAAAAAATCCTCATTGCATAAAGCAGGAAGGAATTCAATTAAAACACTCCAGATTTAACTCCCTCCCCCTGCCATTCTACATGCAGGGATGGAGCTGAGCAAGCTATGTATCCAGCAGATTCAAGTCTTCTTCAACCCTCCACACCTCTTTTTTTATCTCCTGTAAATGCTGGAGATGTAAAGGATCCACTGTGGAAAACTCTGAAGTAGAGCTAGGGGCAGGAAGATTTGATCTGAGCCCCTCCTTTGAGATCAGAACTTTTGTCTAAAAACCTTTGACAGGGATTTCTACATTTTCCTGTGATCCTAGAGTTGCTGTCCCTGTGATCACTGGTTTGTTTTCGTAATGTGAGAAAGATCGAACACAAACAGGTCAAACATGAACACTTCCAAGACTCATGTGTGTCACCACAGTCTTCTATTCAATGTTCACACAGCCATGTTTTAAAACAAATACGTAGCAGAAGAATATAGAATGAGCTTAGTTTAGTATCATAAAACCCATTCAAATTGCTGATGGGGATGCAGTTCAAAACCAAAGACTTTCAGCAAGTCTGTGATAAACATTGGAGGATAAAACCTCTATTTTACCTCAGATTTTATCTGAGGTAAAATCTGACATTGTATGGGTTCACTTTGGCCCTAGGAAGAGATTCAAGAACTACTGGCATAAAACTGAAATATGTAAGTGAATCCTTGGGCATCAGTGAGTATGCACAAGTAACATGACAGAAGGAAAGAAAGTTGATGACAAAAACTATGAAACCTCATAAAGATAGCTGGGAGGAGCGGAAGAAACACCTGCAAAAGGAAAAAAGAGTTGATGAAGAAATGGGAAGAACTAGACGGTGAAATTGTGATAAAAACAAAAGGAGCACAGAATGATCAAAGACAGAATAAGTTATCTTGAAATTTGCCTTGATGGAAGGCATGAAAACTTTGTAAGAATCGTTTCACTATAATGTGCAGTATATAGTCAAACTGAAATGCATCCAAGATGAGGGGTGGAAGACATGAAGGCCCCAACCATGAAGCAAAAAGCCAAAGGTTTACACAGGAGGAGAAAGAAAGAAATGGCAGGGAGCACAAATAGGAAATGTCAGGGGGTTTTTGGAGTAAATGTCTAGAATTCCCCACTGTGAGATTCTAGAAGTTGCAGTTCAAAGCTCCCCAAACTCCTGCCTCTATCCTTCAACCCTTAGACTAATGCACCTTCTGTAATTTTAAGCTCCTTTGTCTCCACAACCTGAATTTATGTTCTTTCTTGAGTTCAGTTACCTGGTTCTTAATTAGGCTTGCATCTTCTGGAAGTCAAGCCCTGGTGATTCTCCCCCTCTCATGATACCAACTAGATTTGCTTTGAAGAACTTTCTCTTCTTACCCATCTGTTGGCTTCTCTTCCCCATTATCATTTCAGTTTCCTAACCAAAATATTTACAGAGGTGACTGCACACTGTTGATGTCCCTACTGAACTGTCCATCCATCTATGTGTCTCTCAGAGGAGCACATGACAACCCCGATGACAGAGCTGACAGCGGACCATGGTGGCAAAAGGGAAAACCTGGATGAAGGTAAGGAGGAGAAACACCTGTGGCAAGGTATCTCAGTCATCCAGGTGTGGTTATCTGGAAGTTGAGTCATGGCAACTGGACTTCTTTCTTGTTAGGTTGAAACATTTCGCTACTCATCCAAGCAGCTTCTTCAGTCTGAGGAGAGTTGGTAGGAGATTCGTGATACATCCTCCACCTGTGGCAAGATGAGCATGCAGGTGGAACAGAAGAAGTACAGCCCAGGATAAGAGGAGGAGGAAAGGAGGCAGCTGAGAAGGACAAGCTGGAGACGTGAGCAGAAGCTTAGGAGAAGTTGCCGCCAGTGTTCTCTGTCTCAGTGGAGGCAAGGCCAAATGTCCTGTGAGAACTGTGGACTGGAAAGTTAAAGGTCATGGATGCAGGGGAGGCACACCCATCTTTACTCCTGTGGAAAGGCAGAGCCACCAACCTTAAAGACTGAAGGAAGCTTGCCCACCTGGACCCACTCCCATTCAGCACCACAGCTTGCTCAGGTGCCAGAAGAACACCCCCTCTGTGAGGGCCAATCTCTCTCAGTGAGTACTGACCCTCACTGAAGGGTGCTGTGTGATTGGGGCTAGGTGAAGGGACCTCAGCGTCAGAGAAGAGTGAAGGATGGACTAGAGAAGAGTGCAGGAAATGGCTGTCTAGGGAGCTGAGCACCACTGAGGGAATGACAACTCAGAGTCCTCAGTCTGCTGATGCAGACCTTTACACAGCATAGGCCAGCCTGAACACTGATGATGCCAATGCCAGTGGTCAGGATGGTCTACAAGATCCCTTTTTGTGCTCACTATCATTCATAAAAACCAAGCAAGAGAAAATCACAGAACCTGTTTCCTTTTTTCACCAGTTGACCACTCTTGCTGAAACACTAAGGAACTGGCCTTTTTAAAACAGAAGTTTAACAACACAAAATAAATCCATATTTACAATGAAAAAAATCATCCGGAAGTCTAGGCTACAGTACCACAGATACCTAGAAAGAAGTCCCATTGAATTCAATAGGCTTCTTTTTTAGTAGGCTCACACAGGATCACAGTACAAGTGTGGCACTTAATTATCATTAAATCAAGATGGGAACACTTCAGGATACTGCGTTTACAAGGGATCCTATCCTGCCAGCATATTCAGAAGGAAATCTGACCAAGTTTAATAAAATTTCTGTAGCAATGCTGCTGTCCTAATATACTTTGTTGCCCAGAACTAAATCCCATCCAATTTGAAGAGACGTACTGCTAAGTTAATAGATGCAAAACTGCAGGTTAAGCAGTTTCTTCAAGTAAAGACAAGAACTCGAGTTTATTAAATATTTCCGCAGTAAAACAAGCATTTTTAATCTCATGCATCTTCTAAAGTAGTGGGTCCCAACCTTTTTGACACCAGGGACCAGATTAGTTGAAGACCATTCTCCCAAGGACCGGGGAGTGGCATGCGTGTGTGCATGGGGCATGCGTGCGTCTGTGTGGTTGGGCGGGGGGTGCGTGCGTGCATGTAGGAGGCAGACAGGAGGTGCGTGCGTGCATGCAGGCGTGTGGGTGGGGTGGGGTGTGTGTGCGTGTATGCGGGAGGCAGGTGGGGATGCGTGCGTGCATGCGGGAGGCAGGCAGGCATCCATGCATGCGTGCGGGGGTGGATGTGAATGAGTGCACGAGTGCACACATACACGTGTACACGCGCATTCCTTCGGCCCTCAAAAATCTGTCTCGGCAGCCCGGTCCTTCCAAGGCCACGGACCGGTACCAAGGGACCCCTGTTCTAAAGGACATGATGTATCAACATCATATTTTAAAGGGAATCATTTTCTTCTCAGGAAGCAGTGGCAATATTTGGAAATTAACTACAAAAATTACCATGTGTCATGAAAAATCTACAAAACAAGAGGACAGAACCTTTTCTTAAAACAAAATTTAGAACTTGCCCTGCCCCACTTTATACTGCCCAAGTAGAGCAAGGCATTACTCTGGGAGGTTGACAACAGTAAAGCAAATACACTAATAAAACAGTAAGGAAAGTAATAATAATAAAAAAATAAGAACAGATAATCAATAAAACAGCATAAACAAGCACACCAAGGGCAACAGGAATGGTCAAACAATAAGACCAATCCGATAGATTCATTAGTGGTTGCTAGTAAAAGCTTCTCTAAAAAGCATTGTTTTAAGCAACCTCTTTAAGGAAGAGAGGGAGTGGGCCAGACACAGCTCAAATGGGAGCCCATTCCAGAGGGCTTTTGCCACCACTGAGAAGGTGCAATTTCTGGTGGGTATCTTTCTGGCCTCCCTTGGCGTGGCAACCTGTAGGAGCATTGCCTGTGAAGATCTGGTGGCCCGAGTGGATGTTCTTGGGGAAAGGGACTCCAACAAGTTACAAGGGCCCAAGTCGTGACGGGCTTTATAGGTACAAACCAGAACCTTGAACCTGGCCTGGAACCTCCCAGGTAACCAGTGCAAGCAAGCCAGGACTGGGGAGATGTGGTCAAATTTGCTCACAATTGACACCAGCCTGGCAGATGCATTCTGGATCTGTTGAAGTTTCAGGGTCAGCCTCAACAAAAGCCCCACGTAGACAGTGTTGTAGTAGTCAATCTTGGAGATCTCCAGCATTTGTACCCACATCTTCAGGGCCCCCTCATTCAGGTAGGGGTGGAGTGATCAGCTTGCTAACCTTGCCCATAAAGGCGTATTGGCGACAGGCCTAAAATTATTTTAAAGCATTTGTTCACACGTCTTCATGTTTGCTCACAGGAAGCCCAAAATTCTAAATATTGTCCTGATTCAAGAACCCATTCAAATGTTATAACTTTTGGTTTGGACTGCCCATCCTATCAGTAAAGGCTTATGGAATGCCATTTTGACTGGTCTCACAATATCAGAGGCATAATCCTGTGCACCTTTAATTTATGGCAAGCATAACATTTATACAATGCTCAGAGTTCAAATGTCATAGTTTTACTGGCGTATGTACATGCCAGCATATCACATACAATAAAGAATACAGTGGTGCCTTGAGTTGCGAACTTAATTTGTTCCAGGATGATGGTTGTAACTCAAAGCACCATTTCCCATAGGAATACATTGAAACACGATTAATCCGTTCCAGCCATTTTTAAAGGTTAAAAAAAGGGCAGGAAAGGAGGGAGGGAGGGAACAATGGGGGAAAGAGGAAAGAAAGAAGGTCATCACTGGGGTATACAGACCCCTCAGACAAAGGTTTGTGCTTTTAAGCACAAAAAGAGAGAGGATAGAGAGAGAGGACAATGGGGGGGGGGGGGTAGAGTTTGGAGTCTAAAACAAAACAAAAAACCCATTCCAGCAGGGACTAAAAATGCTACACTGCAAGACCCATCAAATCAAACAAACCCATTCCAGCAGTACCAGGCAGTCCGAAGCCTCTCTCAGAACTCACCTTTTCTAACCGCTGGGGTGAAGGAGCTACAAAGAAGCAGCCTCTTCGCCGACTAACAGTTAGCAGTTTAAATTCCCCGCCTTTTCCCCCATCTTTTTTCTGATCGTATCTCAAAGCTCCGGTCGCAAGTCAAATCCAAATTTTGCGACCGTAGCTGGTCATAACTTGCTTTGGTCGCAAGTCAGGACGGTCGTAAGTCGAGGCACCACTGTAATGCAAAAGCGATTAATCCGTCCACTAGGGGGATACTTTTTTTAAAAACCTAAGATGACCTCTAAGGTTAAAAAAAGGGCAGGAAAGGAGGGAGGGAACAATGGGGAAAAGAGGCCTTTTTTCCGGTTGTATCTCAAAGCGCCGGCTGCAAGTCAAAGCAAAATGTTGCGACCGGAGCTGGTTGTAACTCAAATTGGTTGCAAGTCAAGACGGTTGTAAGTCAAGGCACCACTGTATTTGTAAAAGAAGGGTGTTAAATAAAGTGGATGAACATAAAATCAAAAACAGATATAAACACTTACACATGCTCATTCCTCACTTCATTAAAACATAAACATGTCTTTTTATTGCAAAATTGCAAGAACATACAAAACCTGCTCTGAGGATGGAGGAGATATATTTATAATTCACTGGCACTGCATTTTCTGTATTCAAAAACTGTACTTCTTGAAAATGCTGCAAGAAAGCTTGCCAAAGGAGAAAAGTGTGCACAAAGAATTCAAAGAAAGGAAGGCAGGTGTGCTGTTCCTAAGAAGTTGTGAGAATGAATTTCCAATGAAAACAACATGACATGATTTGATTCTGCCAGTCTAAGGATCTGAAAAGATTTAGAAAGTTCCCCAGCATTCCCATTGCTACAATGCCATTTTACACAATGTCTTAAGAAAATTGAGATTCCCTGATAATGGGTCAGTTCTACCTCCATTTCTTTTCTAATGGCAACAGTTTAAATTCAGATCCTATTGCTGAAGAGTCTCTCCACAGACACAGAGAGTACAAACAACAACAACGGTAATAATAATATCTCATTTTTTGAACAATGGTCTGAGATATGCAAAGCCACTGTCATTCCAGGAAGCAGAAAGTCAGTTTCCTTTTTAGGTGGCATGGTGAACTTTCCTTTCTTTGAATTCTTTGTGCACACTTCTTTGGGTGCACATTACAATTGTGTAATGTTGTGAAAACACTGGTCCCACTAATATGAGAATTTTATTAACAGTGTGAAGTTGTTCTGCATTCTTTCTGGTCAGGAAAAGAAAAATGTCTCCCAGGCAAGCATGAGACAAGTAAGGATTTACATTCCTATGGCAAGATCTACTATAAGAAAGCTAAAATATGCTCAAGATCCCATGCTTTTGTGCCGTACTATAAAGAGATACACTAAAGCAGAGGTCCCCCACCCCCGGTCCGCGGCCCAGTGCCGGTCCGTGGCCTGAGCCAGACCAGGTCGCGGAGACAGACCTCCCGCCACCCCCGCACGCACTCACCCCCACACAGCTGATTTGTGCAGGTGCGCGCTCCAGTGTGCCCGTGCCCACGCTGCCGTTTGCACATGCGCGGGGCGCCTGCCCACGTGAGCGCCGTGCCGCCGTTTGCGTATGTGCACCCGCACAAGCGCCGCACTGATGTTTGTATATGCGCGCACACACACTCGTTCACACATGTGCACGAGCGCGGGGGGTGCCCCACCTTCCCCAGCCGGTCTGTGGGGTGAAAAAGGTTGGGGACCCCTGCACTAAAGTATTCCCAATGCTCATTTTCTCCAATTCCATAAGAGAGAAAGAGTAACACTCAGGCACATGTATATTTTTCTCCAAGGCACAGATACTAAAGTTGTTTTCATATCTGCATCCTATTTAATTCCTCCTAAAAGCTCTTAAAGTTCATGTTCTGAATTTTTCAGTGCTAGCTCTTTTATCTTTCAGCTACATGGGCTTCTATTCTCATTTGTAACAATGGCAAATATCCACAAGGAGTAAAATTGACTTTTAGCAATGAAAACCAAAACCAGCACACTGTTCAGTCTGAATAATATAAAACTTAACCCTATCAAATTATCTATTTGCACTTTATGCTTTTAACTACAAGATTAGGTTTCTGCTCATGTTTGGAAAAACATTTCATCCCATTTTTTCCCCTCCAAATCACTCAAGTCTTGCCTCCTTTAGTAACCAATTTATTTCTTAGGAGTTGCCACTGCTCCTTCAAAAGAGAAGTCTTGAAGGACATATGTTCCTTTTTTAAAAAAATAAAGTATTCCGCTATTTGGAATATCAAGGCATAGCTTTACAAAATAATTTGGAGATTGTTCACATACACTCTAACACCTTCAGACCTGACAATCAGATCACAGACCTGACAATCAGAACCACTGTATCCCTCTTTCCTCTGTTACTCACTTACCCAGGTGCATATGAAGCCTTGAGCTCTGATTTGATTGGAGGGGCAATGCTGGTCAGACAGTGGCCACTGATGTAGCCTTTGGGCATTACCATGCCATTGTTGTTATTGCAGTTGAGGTGAGCACTATAGCTGGGTCCGCATGGAAGAGGCAAAGGGGGACCATGTCGGACTGGTACTTGGTTGCTGGGGGGCCCATGATGGAGACCATGTCGGATTGGGACTTGGGTGCTTGGAGGGCCATGATGGAGTGCTCCACTGGAAATAGCATTAGTCACATGACCAACACCAGAGACAGATGCGTTGATACTGGAAGAGCTGGAGGGCTGGGCATGGGGATAGCTAGCTGAGCCTGAGATGTCAGAGATGGAGTCCAAATCAGAGCTGCAGGAAAGAAGTTAAACAATTGGAATAATATGTATATAGTGTACCTTTCACTGGCACCATAATGGACCATATGGATTGCACCAATATCTAAACCGCATGCAATTGGTTCATAGTAATTGTTTACAGAAGAGATTCAGAAAAAGGTGGCTTGAGTTTAAACAGAAACAAAGAGGAAAGCTTGAAAACAAAAATCCATTTTTTTCATGATAAATGGAATAAAAATAACTACCCTGTTTCCCCGAAAATAAGCCCTACCCCAAAAATAAGGCCTAGTTAAGTGAAACCCTGCCCTCCACCATTGTGCAGCAACCAGAAGATGACATGGCTGTAAAACAAAACATCCCCTGAAAATAAGGCCTAATGCGTTTTTGGAGCAAAAATTAATATAAGACCCTGTCTTATTTTCGGGGGAAACACGGTAATGGTATAAAGAACTTCAGCAAGTGGAGAATTACAACCACACTTATGACATCGTGCATGGGGTGGGAGAGACTGACAACGCTACCTCACTACATATCAACACTCTGTCCTGCTATTCATACAACCCTGAGGCCAAGAAATAATTCCACTGCAAGTATTGAAATAATCTTCTGGAGTTCTTACTTCAAGGACTGATCAATTTGGAAACACATTGCTGATTGCATTTTTTTTTTGCAATTTGGTATCAATTTTTCATTCTGTTTTGGCAATTTTGCCTGTGATTTCTCCCAGCAGCAAACTCAAATGACTTCAGGATTTTAACTGGTAAGAGGCAAATACATTGTGGAGGGGAAAGTGAATAAAATTGTCATTTGGCAAACAAAATAAAAAAGTGAGAGTAGGCTACAAATTATTATCCCCACTAGTAGACTTATGCCATTAAGAATATCCAACAAAGGACATAAAAGATTTATAATCAGTGCATCAACTCTGAGCTTGGCTTGGAAGTTTCTGTTCTCTCTGACATGACAATTCTGCAGTATCTATTAAAAATCCTAAGGATATTTTTCTTCTGGCCTCATCCTTCCACATACTTTCTGAATAGTACAGTCTGGTGACAGCATTCTCTCAGAGACTATTTTGGATAATACAGTGGTCCCCAACCTTTTCCGAACCGCGGACTGGTTTGGCATTGGGGGGGGGGGGGGTCTGTCCGTGGGTGGGCGGGGCACCCATGTGTGGGTGAGCAGGGCTCCAATGCGTGGGTGAGTGGGGCACCCGTGCATGCGTACGTAGGCTGGGCACCCTTGTGTGCATTTGGGAGGCCGTGCGTGCATGCGTGGGGGGCGTACTGGGGTGGGTGGGAAATCTGTCTCCGTGGCCTGGTCCTGGGGTTGAGGACCCCTGGGCTAATAAACAACTGGAAGACTTTGCTGAGATATCTAGAACCCCAAACACAAAAACAAAACAAAACAAAAAGCCCACATTTTCATTGCCTCTGTCAAACACAGAAAGCTACATATAAAGATGCAAGAAAAACTGTGGATGCAGTACAAATAATACAGAAAAGTATTCAGAGACAGAAGGCACAGAATTGAATATCCCACCATAAAACAAACCAATCCCTCATCTCCAGTATCGTCATTACTGTCATTATTCTGGCATCATACAACCATCACTGAGCATTTGGGAAACAGGAAAAGAGAGAGCACTTACATATCTGGTGAATCTTCCTTGCCAATGTATTCTTCCAAGATGCTGGTATCAATATTTGATGGCTCAAGAGCTCCATTAATATCATGACCTGAAGCAAATACACATTGCACAGGAAAAGCTATTAGCAGAATTCAGATATAGTGTCACTCTACTCTCTGAGATAAAAAAAAGAGCTCTGATGATGGAAATCCTAGTATATAAAATTGCAGCTGTAAAATCAAGGGATTGGGTTAAAAATGGATATTTGAAAGAATTGCATATTGCTCCAAAACTATCATCCAGACCAAGAGATGGACAGCAGAAGAGTAGAAATCAGAGGCAGAACCACAAAGACAGAATGGAGAAACCATTTTTGTTTACAAGAACATGGCAGTAGCTAAGGAATTGAGTCACATTACTGAGTCAAATAATGCACATACAGTATTTATGAATTTTATACTATTCCTGACTACCGATCAAAGGAGACATCAGCCAGTATTATGCTAATGAGTGAACAGCAATAATGTTTATTTATACCAAATATTTGACTACAGTGGTGCCTCACAAGACGAATGTAATTCGTTCCGCGAGTAGCGCTGTCTTGCGAAAAAATCGTCTTGCGAAAAGCAGTTTCCCATAGGAATGCATTGCAATGCATTCCTATGGGAACCTCGCAAGACGAATGAAATTTATTCGTCTTGCGAGGCATCGGTCTTGAAAAAAAAAAATCGTCTTGCGAAGCATGGCCATAGAAGAAGCCGTCTTGCGAGGCACCATAGCGATCGCAAAAACCATTCGTCTTGCGGGTTTTTCGTCCCGCGAGGTGTTCATCTTGCGAGGCACCACTGTATAATGCTTGAGTATGCATCCCCCTTCCCACACTTCTCCCCTGCTATCACTATGAAAAATACTTAATGCTTTCTTTCCCATTTTTAGCAACACTACTGTTCAATATCATCACAGAGCGACTAGACTGGTATTTTTCCCACCGTTTGTGTAATGTTCCTCACAGCTCCTTTTGATATTTATTTTGTCAATTACACAATGCTAGTGCTAACTACAAGGAGATTCATCTATTGGCATAAGCATGCATGTTCAGCTGGCAGGGTCTCTGGTTTTCTGTAGCATTTCCAGTCACTTTAATTTATCTTGCTTTTGGCTTCTTCTATAGCCCAGCCATTCTCAATCTTTTTTTTTTGGCCACGGCCATAAACACAATATGAAAAAAATATAGGCCGAATCAGAATTGTGTAACTCACATAACAAACCTTATACGGCGATGTGTGAAAAATAAGTTTCCAGCCAGTGGTCCCCTTCAATTGTGCCAGGGGCCCCCATATGGCCCTTGTTGAGAAAGACTGTGATAGCCTATATAGGTCCTTTGGGGTAGTGGAAGGGCATGACTGTAGGTGATCACGGAGCAAAAGGAAAACTAATGATGGGGGTGATCCCAGAACAATAGGAAGGCAATTGCAAAGAAGTCAACAAGCAGATGTCCGAGCCAGCGGAGCCTAAAGGCAACGCCTTGAGAACTCTTTTATTAACTTAGCAAGGGTTACATCGTATGTTGTGAGAATTCAGATAGGATACTGGTTACCTAATCGCCACTAGGATTGGCCGGAGAAAGTCTTTGAACTTATGATCCAACTCTAAAGGAAAAGGGCAGAATGAGTAGGTTACCCCGCCCGCTGGCAGCTGCTGCTTCTCTGCCATGAGAGTTTGCTGTCACTGAAACAGATAACAACTAACGGCCTTGGGCAGGAGCTTCCCACACATGACCAGATGATATCACTGATGATGCATGGAACGGTCTTTTTGCCTGCCTTCTGCTCATGCTAGAAATGGATACAACTGTAATGAAATTTATAAATTGTATTTTTCAAAAGAACTGTAATGCTTGTCATGTCTTATCAGTTCAGCGCTATTTCACTTGGTAATCATTGAACAAAGGAATCTGAAGGCTAGAAAAAGGGGTAGGCAAGAAAATGGTGATAATGGCAGAGAAGGGTGAAGGGAATGGGGAGGTGTGACCAGTGGACACTTGAAATGTGTCTTCCTGGGATAATCAAATATTTCTGTGTGAATGACAACAGCAATTTAAATGCCAGGGTCCCGGGCAAACATTTATGTGGGCACACCCTAACTTAATCCTGACAAACTATAGACAATCTTAACTATGGTTTACTAAAAGAAGTCAAACCATGACTTAGAGCTGTCTCTTTAAATAAAATACAGTTTATCTTATCTACAGCTTTGGGTTGAGATGGAAAGTGAAGCTGTTAGTTGAGAACAGAAGCAAAACCTCCTAAAGGAAGTGAAGAGGTAATGAGCTCAAAACTGCCAATGTCATTACCCAGAATAATAACCTGAGTCAAAAAATATGTTCCCCAAGTTATAAATTAAGAGCCTTAACAAAGCCACCACATTTTATTAGAAGACAGTATCTATCCAGCTATTCCAAGAGCAGTAGTGGCTCCACATTTTGGTTCTACAGAAGTTGTTCAATAGTAACTCCCAGATTCCATGGGTGATATCCACACTTGCTGGGGCTTCCCAGAGCTGAAGACCAACATCTGTGGGCTGAAGGCATGGGACCACTGTTCTGTGGCCTGTGAGTCTCATTATTAAACCAGATGAGATGACTGAGATCCATGGAATGCATTTTCCATTGCCTTACATTTCTGCAAACAGTAGGTGCATATGGGTATGACCTCAAGAGAGAAGCCCTATCAGTTTCAATTGGGCTGAAACAGTATTATAGATGGCTTGGATTTCCATTTTTTCAGAACACACAATAGTCTTTTTTCTTCTTCATCCGTTTCTATTTGTTGCTTCTTTGGGACAAGTATCATTGTCCCCTGCCCCAGGCCTCCATATCCTTCCTCTTCATACCTCTTATCCCATTCAGGCAATGTGTGAACTTTCTTTTTAATTCCACCCATACAATTTCTCCTTTTGCCTCCTCGTCTACTGAAAAATGTAGGATTTTCTGCTATTAAAAGGCAGCTTTATCTATGTCTTGGGAGTCTGAGGACTGCAGGGTTTGTGTTCCAGACGTAAGTGCCGAAGGCATTATCAGGAAAAGGGAGGGAATCCTTTGCCCACAGCTCAGATAATAGAAGGCAAACCTTTTCCTGAATGGCTCAATCACATCAGATTAAAATGATATGTCACTTGCTCACCAGACTAGCACACACACAATCAAAGGAGCCTCCCACCCCCCACTTAGAAGCATTCTGGGTAAAGGTTAGTCAACCAACCAAAAAGAAAAAAATATATGAAAAAACACAGGGTTTCATCCTATCAGAATCCCGCTCTGTGAAAATCCCTTTCATACCAAGAGAAGCAAATCAGCAGAAATAAATCCAGTGAGGAATTTTGCCAGAAGGAATGGTGGGTGGGGTGGGGGAGGGGAAAGAATAAAGAGAGGGAATCTTTCCCTGGGTCACACACACTGGGGAAAGGCAAGCCTGGGACACAATTTCGTAATTAAGCAAAGAAACTTTTGTGTGTCACATCAGGGAGGAATCATGGGGAGTTGGAGGAGGGATGGTTTACTGGTTTGTACAGCATCCTGCCCAATGCTCATTATGACAGAAAAGTGTCCACCTTGGGTTAGGAACTCAATGCACCGTTTGCCCTTTCACTCTGACTTAAGAATCAGAACATTGTATGGGTTTTAAGAATTAATGCCCCATTATTTTTCACATTTATTCTTTTTCATGCATTTCTATCTATTTCGTAATTATGTCATAAATATATCCTGCCCTCTTTGTAATTGGTACTATTTACATTAAATTCTATTTATCTAAGTCTCCCCCTTTTTTTTTTACTGTTTTGTATTCTTTTTCCGAAAAGCACATTTTTGAAAACTGGAGAGGCTATCCTCCTCCCACGCATGTAATACTCCACTTATCTATTAGTTTTAGACAGTTTCATTTCCCACCCTTATTTTCCTTGGTGGTAGTGTGAGGTGGAGGGTATGGGTGGCCTGAACAGAACCATTTCATGCTGCAGCATTTTATTGCACTACCTCTACTTACAACAAAATACTAAAATAAACATACTCTGTATATGAAAACCTCTCTCTCTCTCTCTCTCAGATACTCAGAGCACCAATGAAGTTACCTCCCTTCACCAGAGGAGGGACAATGTATACACAATCTTCCCATTTTTAATCTGTTATGATATGCTAGGATTGCTTAGTTTTAATGCCTCAATGAAATTTATTTTCAAAGGGCTTTTTGAGAATCTAGCCCCATAATGTTTACCTTATCCACCAACTTCCCTATCAAGCATCCTGTCATTTTTTGAAATTATCCTTGCATTTTGGAGGCATACTTTCTTTTAACGGATATAAGATTTATGTTTCTCCTTCTTCTACAGCGTATGTAATACCTACAGAAGTTTTTAAAATCTATTTGTTCTGAACTCTCCCTTCCAATGTCTTTACCAAGTAAGAGAATTAATCATAAAGTCCCTGTCAGTTGTATAACAAAACAACACTTTAACCTTTTTTCATGGGGAAGCTCTAATCCTGGAAAAGTTTTTTCTATACCATATTTATATTCATGATATTCTTTAAAAACATAGGATCCCTCCTTACACCATTTTCTAAAGATGCAGCCATCTTTAGCATGCTAGCAAGATTTAAACATGGGGGGGGGGGGCGGGAGAAGAAAGAGAAGACAAAATACTGCGGCCATTTAAAAGCAAACAGATTTCAGTGTAAGCTTTCATGGATCAAAATCCACTTCTTCAGACAGAAGGAGTGAACATGCACACATCTTCCATATTTATACATATGCCCATGACCAAGCGAGAATACAGATAATAGACAAAGTAACAACGGTTCCCTAACATAGGAATAGAAAAAGAGATAGACACAAACCGAAAAACCGGTGGTTCATGATGGTTTACCATGAACCACTAAAAAACGAACTGTTTTAAGGTTCGTTCTACTGGTTTGTTCCTGGAGGGGGGGCTACCTGCTCCTGCCCTCCACCTGCCCTCCATCTCCTTTGCCACCCACCCGCCCCCTTCCTCCTGCCCAGATTGTCTCCCTACCTAATCCTGCCACCCCCGCCTCCTCCACCTCTGCCATCTTCAGACCTGCATGCCTCTGCCGCCCAGCTGATAGGTGGGCGCATGCTCTGAGGCGGCAGGGAAGCTGGGCCCACTGCCTCTAAGGATGGTGGGGGCAGATGAGGCAGTGGCAGGAGGAGGTAGGGAGGAGATGGGGCAGTGGGAAGGGGACAGGCGGTCACCCCCATTATGCAGAAGCAAAATAAAGCGCTGAGGGGGGGGGGGGAATTGGCACTTTGTTTTGCTTTGGCAAAACACTATCCTTGAAATGGGTCATGAACCAAATCACAAACCAATCCGGTTCGTTAGTTTTTCTGGTTTGGGGTTCAGTTTGTGCCCATCTCTAAATGGGAGTATAAAACTATTACTTACTTGATTTAGCAGGTTCTAGCCAGGATGATATCAGTATACTAGATTGATTTGGTTGTCACAGAAATGCTAAGAGTTATTTCTGGGAAAGAGTTTGTTAAGGGAGACAAATATTTCATACCCATAAGATATTACAAAAAGCCGCATTATTAATACATATAGTGTTCTAAATAGCCTCAATTTCTGCCCTCAGAATGCACTGCAACTTGTTTCTGTAGCCAGTTCTCTCTTTTTCATCTCCCTCTGTTATTCCTTTTTTCTATAATAGCCACTTTGAGATTCATAATAGAGTGTTCTGGGACGCTAGAGTGTTTTGAAACTGATTTCTCTGTTGCTTTTCCTAATACCAGATTTGTCATTTATTCTTTTGCACAGAGATTGTCCTGTTTGTTTTATATGAATAGCAGAGGAGCACTGTTAGCAGAGGATCATGCCACAATATTTTGCTGTCACTTGGTCTCTCCCCCTACTTTTATTTTTTTCTTATAACAGGGCAGATCATTAGTCTATTTAGCTGAGTACTATATACTGCTATTGGCAGTGTCTCTCTAAGATCTCAAATACTACTGTACATATGAAGTATTATTCATAGTATATGAGGGTTGACAATGGTGCTGTTTCGCTTACTCCTTTCCATTCTACCACTTCCCTTTGTCATTCTTTAACATAATGCCTGCTTTTCTGATTCCCTTCTAAAGCAATAATCTTTGGAAGATGGGTTTGAACAAACATACCATATTTGCTACACAATTGTACCATACTGTAATCACACCCAGATCTCCACCATACTCCTGTTCATGAAACACATAAAATGTATTTGGACACAAGTGTTTCATTATGTGCAAAGGGAAACATGTCACACACACAAATTGAGGACCCTCCTCTATACTGTCTTCATCTCCATTACATCTTTTAGAAAAACAGTGATCCTGCCTTACACCCATTTTCAGAGACGCAGCTTTGTTAGTCTATCTTAGCATGTTGGCAAAATTGTGGGTGGGAGAGAGAAAGGAAAAAAGTTGCCAGAGTCCAGTTTGTCACTACTTAACATAATGTTATGCAGGTGTAACTTTGCCAGGTGTTCTGCACAGACAATGCAGATTGCGCAATTGGTCAAGTGGTTCCAGTTGCAACTGATTGTATACATTGCATACTTATCTTTTTAATAATGAACTGTATTTTATGCCATTTTATTAGTTAAATTATTATGATGGGTCTTAATGCTATAGCGGATACTACAGAAAGCCTTGCAGTGATTAAATCATAGCATGTGTAGGCATCCTTCAGTCTTGAGATACTATGGTAACGTGCTCTGAATAGAGGTCTTGGAACAGCATCTAGTGTGGCTGAGAAGGCCAATTCGAGAGCGATAATCCCTTCCATACTGAAGACAAATACAGTCTGTCCCCTGTCCAGCTCCCTGATTTTGCTGGTTTTGGGACTGCCTCTTTGCCTCGGCCTTCTGAACTGGTGTCTCTTCAAATTGGGAGAGGCCATGCTGTACCGCCTGCCTCCAGGCTGAGCACTCAGATGTCAAGGTTTCCCATCTGTTGAGGTCCACTCCTAAGGCATTCAGATCCCGCTTGCAGATATCCTGGTATCGCAGCTGTGGTCTCCCTCTGGGGCATTTTCCCTGCACTAATTCTCCATACTGGAGATCTTTTGGAATCCGACCGTCAGCCATTCGCACGACATGCCCGAGCCAACGCAGACATCGCTGTTTCAGTAATGTATACATGCTAAAAATTCCAGCTCGTTCTAGGACTACTTTATTTGGAACTTTGTCCTGCCAGGTGATACCAAAAATGCGTCGGAGACAACACATATGGAACATGTTCAACTTCTTCTCCTGCCGTGCACAAAGGGTCCAGGACTCACTGCAGTACAGGAGTGTACTCAGGATACAGGTTCTATAGACCTGGATCTTGGTATATGCCGTCAGCTTCTTATTAAGCCATACTCTCTTTGTGAGTCTAGAGAACATGGCAGCTGCTTTGCCAATGCGTTTATCCAGCTCGACATCTAGAGAGAGAGTGTCAGAGATCGTTCAGTCAAGGTACACGAAGTCATGAACAACCTCCAGTTCTTGTGTAGAGATGGTAATAGAGGGAGGTGAGTCCATGCCCTGGCCCATGACTTGTGTTTTCTTCAGGCTGATTGTTAATCCAAAATCTTCGCAGGCCTTACTAAAATGGTTCATAAGTCATTGGAGCTCTTCAGCAGAATGGGCAACAACAGCTGCATCATTGGCAAAGAGGAAGTCCCGCATGCATTTCAGCTGGACTTTGCTCTTTGCTCTCAATCTAGAGAGAATAAAGAGCTTTCCGTCTGATCTAGTCTGGAGATAGACACCTTCTGTTGCAGTTCCAAAAGCGTGCTTCAGCATGACAGCAAAAAAGATCCCAAACAGGGTCAGCGCGAGGACACAGCCCTGTTTCACTCCACTTCAGATGTCAAAGGGATCTGATGTTGAGCCATCAAAAACGACAGTGCCCTTCATTTCCTCATAAAAGGACCTGATGATATTAAGGAGTCGAGGTGGACATCCAATCTTGGGAAGGATTTTTAAAAGGCCGTCCCTGCTAAGCAAATCAAAGGCCTTTGTGAGATCTATGAAGGCCACAAAGAGTGGCTGTCGTTGTTCCCTACATTTCTCCTGCAAATGTCTGAGGGAGAATACCATGTCAGTGGTGGATCTATTAGCTCGAAATCCACACTGTGATTCTGGATAGACTCTGTCTGCAAGCACCTGGAGTCTCTTCAGCACAACACGGGCAAGCAGCTTCCCTACAACGCTGAGAAGAGAGATGCCACGGTAGTTATTGCAGTCGCCCCTGTCTCCTTTGTTATTATATACAGTGACGATGTTTGCATTCTTCATGTCCTGTGGTACTCCACCTTCCCTCCAGCAAAGACAGAAGATTTCATACAGCTCAGTGGTGATGATCTCTTTACAGCACTTCAGCACTTCAACAGAGATGTTATCCTTCCGAGGTGCCTTGCCGGAGGTGAGGAAATCCAAGGCTGCTTTTATTTCTGCGGTTCGCTGTCCAACTCTTCCAAGACAGGCAGGCACTCAATGTTATTTAATGCCTCTTCAGTTACTACATTCTCTCTAGAATATAGCTGAGAGTAGTGCTACACCCAGCGTTCCATCTGCTGTGCTCGGTCCTGGATGATCACGCCTGTAGCAGACTTCAAGGGAGCAGATTTCTTCTGTATTGGACCTAAAGCCTGTTTGATACCGTGATACATTTCCTTGATGTTACCTGTGTCCGCTGCTGTCTGTATCTGAGAGCAGAGCTGAAGCCAATAATCATTAGAACATCTCCTGGCAGTCTGTTGGACTTTGCTACAAGCAACTTGAAGAACCTGCAAGTTGTACTCACTAGGACAGGCTTTGTATGCTGCTAGAGCTCTCCTCTTTTTCTGGATGGATGGCATCAACTCCTCCGAATGGGCTTCAAACCAGTCCACTATCTAAATCATACCATTTTGAAATAATCAACATCCAGCATGAAATTTATTGCTGCTATTTATACAACAGCTTAAGGCTTTACATAGGGTTACACAGTATACATATACAAAGGCAGAAACACAAGACCCTCTCCCTCCAAGGAGGAGGACACAACAAACTGAAATTGCAGAATGTGGAAAAATCACAGTTCAGTAAACTTAAATTAACTTGGGGTGATAGGGTTGAACACTCTTATGTATCACCCATCAACCATTTTATTTCAGAGAAGACTTCAGTCACACAGTAAATGTCAGTGACGAGATATTTCCAAATTAAGCTCAAAGAAGAAACACTTACAGAAAACATTAACATATCCAGCTCTAAAGAGCATAAGGTACTCTTGATTTTGTAACTGTAAAGAACTGATGGCTGCACCCAATTTAGATATTTCAATGCCAGAGGCTGGTTCTCTCAAGTCTTTCACGTCAGGCAGACGTTGTTCTGCAGTGCTACCACTCTAGCTTTTACTGGAGACCTGCTTTGACTTTCTGGCCACCTTGCTTTGAAGGTCGCCTTCAGGTACACTCAAAACAGATTTAAGGAAAGGTGAGATAAGCAACCAGACATGGGAAGTATTTCAGCTGGATAAGCTGAGAGTAACAGAAATGATAAGCAACCCTTAAAAAGAGTTCCAACTCATGTAAGCAGTTGTGGGTGGTTTTGTATTTTCTTTCTAAAAATAAATAAATCTTCTGAAGAGCTTTCCTTGGCTTTTTAGGATAGAGGTGCTTAAGCCAGCTACTCTAACTCTAGTGACATGCCAATTTTGATGGAGCAAAATGCTCAGCATCGCCTCTAGGCTGGCTTGTTTTATACACATATATTTGGGGAGAAGTAATGAAAACTGAGACAATTGGCCTCATCTTGTGTTTTCTCTCTTGAACCACCTCAAATAACGGGAATCTCTTTTTTGAAACCTTCATCTGCATTTTTACACACCCCATCTCCCCCTCCCTCTTTCCAAAAGCATCTCTGGAATGTCTACTGCGAAATGCGAGCTCTTAAGAGCATCTTGTTGCCTGAACGTCTATTCAGTAAAGACTTGTTACCAAAAGCCAGCTTAGGTGATTAATTTAAAGCTAATGCCACTCTTTGGAGTCACGAGCCCCTTACAACATTAAACAATGCCCTTTTGCCCCCCCTCCCTTTCCAACTAGAGATTAGAAGGGAACAGGAAGATTCAAAAGAGCACAAACACCCTCACAACTAGCCAAAGAAGAGCTACTTGCTTCCTAGTATCAATGGAGCAGGAATGGAACAGAAAATGCATTTTTTTCAGTGTTACCACTTTAGAGTCCTCCATCATCTACCATATACCCTTTACTATCTTTTGCTAAAGACTCTGGTTGAATATCCCTCACACTTTCACATGTCAATTTTGCTGCAAGATGAAAACAGTATGCATAAGATGTGGAAGAATCAACTCAGCAATCCAGTCACCAGAACTGTAACTTCAAGGGTACATGTGGGTTAGAAAGCTCCTCCAAAAATGGTGGAAATTTTCACTTGGCATATCTTAACAAGCAGAAAACAATAGCAGAGATGCATTTTCCAAGAGGACACATAAATCTTACAGGAAAATGCCCCCCTTCTAATCTCAGAGCCTATATGTGGCGTTTGTATGTGCTCCTCCTTACTTTCACAATTTCAGAAATATTTTCTCTCTCTTAACAATTTGACTGACCTCACTCCCTCAATTCCATAGGTTGTATTCAAAAAATTAAATATAATTAATCCTTCAAAATGTTTATACAATGACTTCCTCTATCGCAAAATCTTCAACATTGATGAAAATAAAGAATTTTCAAAAGACATCATACATTGGTATGGTTCACACTTAATTGTAATGTGTGGATTAACATGTGTAGAAATGTCAGGCTTGCATGGTCCTTCCATCCTCTTTCTTCCTCCAGCACAATTGTGAGATCATCATATGAGGAAAAAAAGGCCATTTCAAATTGTGGGTTATATCCTGGCTTCTGTCCAATGTTCTCAATTCAGACAAACTGAGTAACCACGATTAGTTGGAAACAGAAGTGAAAGCTTCCGAAGTCCTCAATTGTAATTGAACACAGCTATCAGTATTTCTATTTATTTATTTTTAAAATGACATTCTAGGTTGCTGAAGCACATGCAAATCCTGTTTAGCTCTGAGATGAGAAGGTTATTGACACAATTTTCTGGCGCTCTACAAAGTACATCTCTCTACCAGCAGCAGTAACCCAGAGCTTGGAAGTGTTGCTTTTTGGACTACAACTACAACTCCTAGAATCCTTCAGTGAACATGGTTAAGTGTCATACCATCTGGGGAATTCTAGGTGCTGCAAGCCATGTTCTGCAGCAATCATCCTTTCCAGTACTGCTGAAATACCACCTTTGCATTTTATCCACAAGTCACCAGAGTAAAGATATAAGCCATTACCCTCATCCTCATTTGGCTTGAGACATCATCACAGAACCAAATCTCTGAGTTAAACAAGTCTACTCGAGAACTTTTGGCTTCATCTTAACTTGATCTGCTTAACATGTTCAGTCTGAAAGAATACAACACACAAGTTGACATAGACGAGCAAATTCACACAGTGAGAAAATAAAAATGTTATCTCTATCATCAACTAGAGATGGGCACAAAGCACTTCATGCTGGGTTGGCGGAAGTCATCAGTGTGCCACCACAGGTGCCATGTGTTCCTTACCCCCATCCCCTGCTGGCTCCCCCACTCACCTGCCAGTGCACACTGCTCGTTCCCTCCCCACTGTGCGATCTTCCAGTCACAGCAAGAGCATGGGCTTCCCTCCTCTGCTTCCTCCAGCAGTTGCTCAAAAAGATGAGAAGTCAGGGCAGGGAGTCCTGCAGCGCTGCCTGTGAATGAGCAGCTACTGAAGGAGGCAGAGAAGGGAAGTCCATGTTCCTGCTGGGACTGGAAGATCGTGCAATGGGGAGGAAATGAACAGCGTGTGCTGGCAGGTGAGTTGGGGAACCGGTCGGGTGGTGGTGGCAGGGAACGCCACACCGACAACTTACAACAACCTGATGTGAAGTGCTTCATGCCCATCTCTATTACCAACTCTACTTATTCAGATGATGATTTCTTTCCTACTAGAGTGTTCTTCGTGCCTTCATAATGTCAGAACATCACTGTTGCACTGTACTCCGCATCAGGCTATCTAAAGATGTTTGCCATATGGTTTAGGTCCTACTTCATTTTAGAAGTCACATTTTTTTCATAATCTCCATTGTTTTCTGCTAAGAGCAGTCTCCTCATATACCATCTACATGGCAAGCAAGACTAGAGATGATATCCTGGAAGGTATTGTCAATGGCTGGAATTATCTGTTCGCAAACATTTGATATAAGGTATTCTGTGAAAGACTTTAAAAAGGCTTCATACCTGAGAGTCAAACTATGCTTAGTACAGATTTAGAAGGGGTACTTCTTCAAAGGTGAAATGCATCGTGCTGAGATAAAACAATAACAGCACATGATTTTCTTCAACTCCATTGCTTACATTTAATCATCATCTTCATCATCATCCATGGTCCCCTCCATGGACACAGGCCTTGTTGAGGCGGAGGGGCTTGCGTGCTTCAGTGAGGTTGAGAGCTATATTGGCGATAGTGTCACTACCTGAAGGGTCTCCTAAGCCAGACAGGTCTCAGATGAGAGGCCAGGCCAACGGTGTCCACCAACCATCAATTATGATGAAATAAACAGAAATCCATACCGAATCGGTTGTCACCTTGGGTCAACAAGGACCGCGTCAGATGCCATAGCTCCTGTACATCTGGTGACAAATGGGCTACAGGGCTCTGCAGATCCTGTTGAGGAACTAGGACAGGTTGCTGCAAAGCTACTGGAACAACGTAAACACAAAAGTTGGACTCCTACTGAAAATTGAGAAATTATGAAATGCTATTATGAGGCAAACCCAACAGCCCATGGTTTTCACAAAAAAAAAGAATGATGGAAATTTTGAAAAGGAAATACTCAAATAGTGACATAACTGAACAACGATTAATGGACCAGAGAAGGTTTATCATCCAAAGTAAAGTGTTTTCAGAACTGGAATTGCCAGAACTAAAAAGGTTGCAAAAGAAAAATCAACCCAGAACAATGACCATAGTATGGAAGACAAATGGAGGCTAGAGGTAGATGCAATAGTGGAAGAAAATGTATCAATAGAGGAACAATTTATGGAACAACCCAGAAATTATGCAGACATCATTGAGGGGAAAAATAGTAACTCATATTAGCCAAAACACAGAAAGACAAATGCTCCCCATTTTGCACCAGTTACAAAGTAAACCAGTAAAAAAATCTACTGACAGATGCAAATGTAGTGATCAGAACAATCCCAGCCCACTAAAGGAAATAAACCAGCTCAGGTTTAGCACAGCTTCCACAATAACCTTAGAACTTGGTTAAAAGCTGCAAAAAAAACCCCAGGAAACTCTTGCCACTAAAAAATGGAAAATTTGGCTGGGAAAAAAAATTACATGCAGACATTAGCAACTTAAAATACTTGAAAGATTCAAAACTTAAAAAATGAAAAAGTAAAAGTCAGACTATGCAAAATATATGACCTAGAAAGGAAAAGAATTGTTGAAATTATGAAAGAATTAAAATGGATAACGGCTACAGCAAAGAAAATTGAAAGATATGATGGATGCTTGAAACAATATACAAAAAACACACTATTTCGTAATAACTAACAATTATTCTATAAATCACTAGGAGAAAATGCAAAGCAGAAGAAATTAGGCCCCACGTAAAGATGATGCTCTAGAATTTGGAAAAGAAATTTGGGAAAGCCCAACCAGACATAACAAAAATGACTCATGGATTAAAGACATTTGTAAAGAAATGCAAAGAAAAATATGGATTATATTGTAATAACAACTGAAATGATTAAGAGCCAAGTAAAGGCTGTGAAAAACTGGAGTGTGCCTGGTTCAGATGAGCTGCATGGATTTTGGTTAAAGCATTTAACAAGTCTCCATCAACGTATGGCAGTGCAATTTAATCACTTACTTCAAAATTCTACAACTGAAGACTGGATGACAACAGGCCACACATTTCTGATAATAAAATATCATCAAAAGGGCAATGAACCCAGTAATTATCGACCAATTACATGCCTTCCAACAATGTTCAATGTTCACAGGAGTACTTGCAAGATTAACATATAATTGTTTAATTGAAAACTCCCTATACCCAACTGAACAGAAAAAAAAGTTAAAAAGTCAAGAGGCATGAAAGATCAGCTGCTTATTGATAAAATGATACTAAAATGCAAAGAGATGAAAAACAAATCTTAACATGGCCTGGATAGGACTATAAAAAGGCATTTCTCATTGCCACACATTTGGATTAACACCTGCCTAAAAAAAACTGGGATTAGTAAAAATATTCAGAAGTTTCTCAAGAAAAACATGGAAAAATGGAAAACTGTCTTAATGGCCTAGGGTGAAGAAATTTGTTACCACTGCTGTTTCACATCTCGCTAATACCCATATCAATAATTTTAAATAAAACTGGATTGGGCTACCATATTTCAAAACAAGGAGGGAAAATCAATCATCTGTTATACAGAGACCCTAATAGGGCTTTCAAGGTAAGTGATAAATCTAAGGAGTGGTTTGACCAGTTCCACACCCACAATGAGCTTCTGTGGCTGAGCAGGGATTCGAACCCAGGTCTCCTGAGTTGTCACTCTAGCCAAAACACCACACTGGATATCCCTACCTAGCTTTTCAGCCATGCTTTATTTTGTGATTATTATTGTATTATTGCAGGTAAATGATTTAATTGCAATGAACAGATATGTCCCTTAACATCTAGTTCAACCCTCTGGCAATCCCTTAGTGGTCAAGATGGATCAACACACATTTCTTATTTCCTCCTGGAATTTTACCGGGTTTCCCCGAAAATAAGACAGGGTCTTATATTAATTTTTGCTCCAGAAAACGCATTAGGGCTTATTTTCAGGGGATGTTTTATTTTTTTCATGTACAACAATCTATGTTTATTCAAATACAGTCATGTCATCTTCTTCTGGTTGCTGCACAATGGTGGAGGTCGGGCTTTCAACTTAACTAGGGCTTATTTTTGGGGTAGGGCTTATATTACGAGCATCCTGAAAAATCATACTAGGGCTTATTTTCAGGTTAGGTCTTATTTTCAGGGAAACAGGGTATTATTTAAAAAACACACAACTATAACCATAATCTTAGAACTGCAGCACTCAAACAATCCATAAAAAGCAAAAGGGTATGTTTAATTTCCTTTCTCATTTCAAGACATAACTAATATTGCCCATTACTCATAAAATGCACTCAAGATCATATTGCAAATATCTACTAGCTACTGGAGAGCACCAAAGAATTTAAGAATATCAACCTATCCTTTATAGATTACAGCAAAGCCTTTGACTGTGTGGATCTAGAGAAACTATGGATTGTTCTGAAAGAAATGGGTGTGCCTCAGCACTTGATTGTCCTGATGCATAACCTTTATTGTGGACAAGGAGCTACCATTAGGAGAGAATATGGAGAGACAGAATGGTTTCCTATTGGCAAAGGTGTATGTTATCCTCTTATCTGTTCAATCTGTATGCAGAATATAAACAGAAAACTGGACTAGATTCAGATGAAGGAGGAGTGAAACTTTGGTGGAAGAAACATCAATAATTTCAGATATGCAGATGATACCATTTTAGTGACAGAAAGGACTTGAAACAACTTTTAGCAAAAGTAAAAGAAGAATGTGCCAAGGGAGGACTGCAGTTAAACATTAAGACAAAAATCATGACCGCAGAAGAGCTACACAACTTTAGCGTTGGCAATGAAGAAATTGAAATAGTTAAAGATGTTGTATACCTTGGTTCAAACATCAACCAAAATGGAGACTGCAGCCAGAAATCACAAGAGGAGTGAGACTAGGAAGGGTAGCATTGAAGGAGTTAGAAAAGATTGTCAAGTGTAAGGATGTGTCATTGGAGACCAAGATCAAGATCATTCACACTCTTTTGGGCCCTTGATCAAATCAAGCCTGAACTATCTCTGGAGGCAAAAATGTTGGAACTGAGGCTGTCCTACTTTGGCCACAACATGCAAAAGCAAGATTCTTTGGAAAAGACAATAACGCTGGGAAAGGTGGAAGGCAGCAGGAAAAGAGGAAGACTAAATATGAAATGGACTGACTCCCTAAAGGAAGCCACAGCTTTGAGTGTACAAGAGTTGAGCAGGGCTGTTGAGGACAGGACATTTTGGAGACTGCTCATTCATAGGGTCTCCATAAATCAGAAGCAATTTGACAGCACATAACAACAACAGCAACAACAACAACAACAATTAGTAAAATACTACTATTCTAATTTTAATAAAAATAGGTAAACAATGTTTGTTTAGATGAAGACCAATAACTTATTGCATACACGTATGTGATATAGGGGGAATGACATCATCTGAAGTGATCCAAACTGGAATCCAAGTGGGGCACTCTTTCATAGGTAAAGGTAAAGGTTCCCCTTGACATTTAGTCCAGTCGTGTCCGACTCTAGGGCGCGGTGCTCATCCCCGTTTCCAAGCCATAGAGCCAGCGTTTTGTCCGAAGACAGTTTCCGTGGTCACGTGGCCAGCGCGACTAGACTACTCCTTCATAAGTGACAGTTAATTAGAGACTTTACTGTGATCACTCATTGTGTGCCAGAACACAAAGCTTCTTGCTCATTTCATAACTGAAAGTTAACCTGATAGCAACAAAATAAAGAACCAAAGATTCTCCTCTCTCTATAGTAAATAAATATATAGTCCTGCCCCGTCTTTCAGTCAAGTTGAAATGCTGGGATTCAAACAGATGCATCCAAAGGTTCACACAGCAAACATCTGGTAGAACAATCAGAGGATTGTGCAGTTTAGAAATAGATTTTTAAAAAATATATATTCAATCTCCCTCCATCCTCAGGTCTTCATGTAAGCATTTTGTGTCATCTCCTACCGACCCTACAATTGTGATACACCATCTCCTACCTCAGAGTATCCATATGTCTCTTTCCAGCATACTAGTAGTAATCTGGACATTGAGCCTAGAATCCTGTTGGTAACATGATGGTGTAAGACAAAGTGCACAAATGGTGGGAAGCAGTTTGCTGGCTGTCCATGGAATATCCCATCATCCTCTAACTACACAACTGACCATATGACCAGACACACATAAGACAGTCGGCAAAGCACAACACCCACTCATACCTTTATATCTGTGGTCTTCTGCAATTGATTTTGGCCTTAGTCCTCCTCCTAAGCCCCATTCCCTGCCCACCAATTTACTGCAAATGTAACACAAATAATACTCACAAATATATTAATATCTCACTTGTTTCTGTGATGGTGGGGCCCAGACGTTTTGACAGAGAGATTTGTGGAAGACAGCATACAAGTACAATTGAGAGCCACTGATGTAAATCAAGCTTTGTATTGACACTGAATCTCTTTTTTTATCTGACACAACAATTCACAACTAAACAAAGTATTATTTACTTACAACTAGGCTTTGTATCTCTCTGTCTCACTGTACACTTCTTGTACACTTTCCATTTTCACCTAACCAGTGAATGTTCTTATAATGTCTTACAATGCTCCCGTTCAGCACCCTTTACCTAATGCCCTTTTCCCTACCTGAATTAGACAATAACTCCTATAGTCTCAGAACCAGCATGGCAATGCTGGCTGGGGGATGACAGAAATTGTAATCCAGCAAAGATGGAAGGCAACAGATTAGGGAGATATGTCGTTAAAAGTCTTACAGCCAACAGCAATGTGTCATCTTAGGCATATGAATACGGGAACTTGTGCACTAAACAGTACTGTATCTTCTTTCCAATGTTGCTTCTTTCTGCTTCAGTCACCCGGCCTTCTCAAAAGCAATGCAGCAAAAGAATAATTGGATGAAATAAAACGCAATGGTTACTGGACAAAGTATAAGTTATTTTCATGGGGTGAAAACAAAGCACCTGTGTTTGGTAGGCAGAGTATTCATATTTGAGAAATGATTGTATTAGTTCTTCATTTTACATAGAAAAGCCCCAGACAAAAAGCACCAATGATTCCGTCTAGACAGTAAATGGTTTATATTGAAATTGTTTAATATTAGCGTGATGAGAGCATTAGTAATTTTTAGGGATAAGGAAGCTACCTATTTCATATTTCCATAACAAATACATATATACACTTTAAATACTGTAATGTCGACCTACAACCAGTACCAACCACAAATGCACACAAAAATGCATGTATTAGCAACAATAATGTACAAAATAGCATTTTGGATTGCATTAAGGAACAACAGTTCAAAAATATAGAGAGCAGGAGAAATGTGTTTGAAACCTTTAAACAAGACGTAACAAACTAAAGGCTGGAAAAATGTGAAACTGAGTGAATCCAAAACTGACAGATCTGCCCATGTTGATCATTTAAACTTTTTGGGGCAAAAAGTGTATTTTTTTTAAAAAAAGACTTACAACTATTATTCTTATCCACACTGTTACCCACACAGTTTCGTACCTTTGTAATGAGGGGAACATGGATATCACACATCAAATCCAACACCCCACCCAACACATCACAGTATTCTCAGTTCCCTCCACTACAAAACTGAGTAAATGTTAGGAAACTGTGGATGAATTTGTTTTTAAAAAGTGTAAGAGACAGGGACATTAATTCAAGCATCAATCTAACAAAAGGAATAGGGAGCTGGAAGAGTTGAGTCCTTTTGTACATGTGAGAATGTCAGGAATTCCACTGTTTGGACTGGTTTTCTCTGCCAGACTTAAACGTCTAAACTTGGCCACTCTCCAAACGAAGCTTCCAGCACTACCACCTACTTTCTTTGTATTCACTATGTTGAAATTTATCTGCCTATTACAAATCCATTCAAATACCTGTCTGTATCCACCTCCTATGCTTCCTATATGAGCAAAAGTGATAAATAATTCACTCGCCTTGCAAATCCAACTTTTGCCCTTGACACTCTGGCACTACACAAGACACTGTCCTGCACTCACATATCTGCCTCTGGTTTCATGAAACAGGGTCAGGAGGTGTTAAAAGACTTTGACAGTTTCTTAATATGCCTCTTCTGGCTTAAAATGGATATGGACAAAGTAAGAATGAATGTTAGTGGAGGTGCAATGAGTACTGTTTGGACTTAGATTTTGGATACTTTGGCTGGCTTTGGATTCATGTCTGACTCTGCTCACTCTTCCCTATTCATAATACAACTGAGCGCTGCTATGAACATACAATAATGACTGTAAAACACTCCTTGCACTGTGCACAGTGTAAGTACTGAAAGACAGAAGTGACTTATATTCTTTTTTTAAACACCACAAAATGGCTCTGCATCAAGCCAGAATTGATTTCATGACATGGAAATTCAGTAAGTGCAACGAATTTTGTGATGACATGGCTGAAAGAAACAGTGAAAGCAACAAAACCTTCCTGTCACTATTTTGTTTTCTGCGCTGTACTTCACAAATTTGACCACAAGAGCAATGGTCAACTACATTTTTGGGCCTGCTTTATGCAAAAGCATGGCCTGTTTTGGTTTTAGGAAGTTTCTGTAGTCAGTCAGTCAGAACCTTTATTGGCATGCACAAAAGCTACATCTACAGGATAGGAACAAGCTATTAATTACTTGAATCTACAAGTTCATTGTGTCTCAGCCCAGTCTATATTCTGGTTTCTCTTCAGATCGTATAACTTTCTGTAAAAGTAAAGGCATCCCAGCCCTTCAAAACATTGTATTTATAAAGTTTAGAGATTAAAAACAGAAATTATGTTAAATTATAGGCTGACAGGTTCATGGAACTTCTATTTGTAGCAGTGTCCTCACCTTGTATGCTCTCAGTGTTGCCTGTTTTCAAATTGCCCATAATTTTTCCTGGGCCACAAAGTGAAGGAATGCAGAAAGGACTGCCAGACAGAGAGGGCAGCATCCTTGGATAACTTAATTAGAACCAGATGGAAGAACCTGTGGAAGATCATGAAAAGGGCAGCCATCTTAACAGGCTGAAGAACTTCAATGAAGCGTGGAGTAGGTGGATGGGCAAGACGACACAAGAGCAGAGCAACAAAAGAGAAGAACAAACAGAGAGTTATGAGTAGTGCCACGCCAGGGCAGGGTCACTTTAGGGGACATGCAGTTCTGCCCTATATTACCCTAGAATTCAAAATGCACTACAGCTCTACATTTAGAAATCCAGATTTTATACTTATTATTCCCATCACCCTTCACTACTGGTCAGGGCTGGCAGAGAATGATGGGAATTAAAGTTCAGCAATATCCACAAACTTTCTAGACCTGCTCTATAGGTCCTACTTTCCATCCTCTACCAGGCTTTGGTTGTTTTACATTGTGTGACGTGATCCAGAATTTTCAAACCGAATTTCAAACACTGACTCTGCAGTCAATCCCTGTTTTGTCATTGCTACATTACATTAAACTGACCAGCTGGACTCTGGAATGAAAACTCAAATGACACAATCCATTTGTCCCACTCCCATTACATAGAAGTTAAGTGTAATTTAGTCTGTAATATGACCAGTAGAAAAACAAGCATGGGAATTACCAATATCATACAGAAAACCAATCCTGAGGAACAGGATCACAGTAACCCATGAATCCAAAAGAACTAAACAATATCTCTTAAATATGGTGTGCCTTGGCTTGCTGTATATTTTTACAGAAAATATTCTTATTACATATTTCTATCACCATAATAGGAACTATTGTACATATAAGATATTCAGAAAAGGTGATGATTTCCAAGTGTCTGAGGCTGTGAACCATACTTCACCCTGTACGTCAGGCTGTTCAGCATGTCATGTTTTAGCTGCTATGGGAATTTAACAGGCATTATTTTCTTCCTCTTTCACATTATCAAATTTAGAACCAACATGAATCAATGCCACTTCAAATAAACTGTACTTTGCAGGTGACTGTCTGTAAGTTTCAGTGAATGTGCACAATGAGTTGTGAAATCAGAGTATTGGGCTGCAACATCGGCACATTCCCTGGGACTCATTGTGTTCCTCTCCTCCCTTCTGCCGTCTTCATGTTTATACTTCCCTGCCTATTGATTGGCTTGCTCTCCAGCCATGATTCTGAAGAATCTACAAAAGAGGTGCCAAACTAAACACTGCCCTATAAATGGAGTGTGTGCGTGCACGCACACGCAGAAAATAATGGGGAAAACATGCTATTATTTCCAATATTTTTTTTCTTTTATCACTTAGAATCAGCATTGTAGCATTGTATCACCACATGTACTGCAAACACACCGTGGAGACCTTCAGTTCATTCAGATGAAGAGTTTGCAGTAGTAAAAACCTGTATCCGTAAGCATGCTCCCCATCGCTGACTCAAATCAGAAGAAACACAACGTGCCTCAAAACCAAACAACAGCACCCACTCCTGATTTGGACACAACTTCCTCCTTACATCAGAATAACAGGAAAGGGCCAGACCAGCAGTTTTAACTCACTTAAAACGTTGTAAGACCCAGTAGTGTTCACTGTCCCCTCTCCCACCCCCTCACAACCCACATATGCAGTTCACATTCCTTCTTAATTATGCTCTTTATTACCTGCCTGTAAAATTACCCAGTCACTCTCTGGAGGCAATACAACTCCTGTAATTCGAGAGGGTACCACAGTCACCAATGCACCCTTCCCATCCCCCCTCAAAATCTTCACAGACCACCCAGAGCAAAGCTCTAGCAGTCCACTACTTCTTACAGGCACACATAAAAAATTCAAATACATTTAGGAGTGGAATAAGGGCAGTTTCACTAAGCAATAATATAATCCAAATGCACAGGAATGTATATACATACATTCACACACCGTCCTTCCCATTAAAACCAGAGTCAACAAGATTCATTAAATGGCCTCTAACTCAGAAATAATTTATTCCTTATTGTGCATCTAAAAGCAACCATTTACAGAAGCCACAATACCGATCCAAATTTATTTATCTATGACATAACGCTGGTGTGACAGAGATTCAAGCAGCTCTTACAGCTGCTTCTCTAACTTTTTACCTACTTTGATTTTCACACACTTCAACTGCTCTATGAGATATAATGCTTCTGTATCTCAGACTCACATACATTTTTCTTGAAATAATCATGTTGTTTCTCACTCTCACCAACAGTTCCTGTAAACAATTGAGCATGATTTTCACTGCTGCCGCCACTGCCACCACTACCACTTCATTCCATTGATGAGCATCCAACAAGGTGCATCTTCTGAACAAACTGCTTCTGTCAGCAAACTGGGAAAGCACAATTCCTCTCCCCACTACAACCTCTGTGCCCCCCCAAACCTACTCCAGAGAGCTGAGAAACTCTCTAAAGCCAGCTTCCAAGTGGCCCCTCTAGCTGAAGGGGACGTTATTCTGGAGCCACTGCAGCATCACAACCCTGCATTCCTTGACCCTTCACAGTCATCTTTCAGAATGGTAAAACCTTTAAACCATCACTTCGGACACGTACAGTTCTCATTCAAACTATTTGCACAGCACTACTACACAAATATGTGAGCTCTGAATGTAGCAGCATAAACATTTTGGAAGACCTCAGAGGCCTAACTTCATGTAAGACATTTCCCCAGTTAGGCTCCTTTCAGACTTTCTGGGCTACACCTGCTGTCACCTCTAGCCAAAACAGGTACAGGCCAACATATTGGAAAGGAACCAGGTTGGAGAAAGCTCATGTGAGACACAGCACAGAAATGCCAGAGACAAATGGCAAACGGGCAAGAAAATTCTGCATGGCTCAGTATTCACTTATCAGGCTAACATATCTAATATCCAACTCAGTCCAAGAAAACCTCAAGCTTTCCTGTAATTTTTTTGTATTTAAATGGTGAGCAAAGGCAGTGAGAGACACAAAGTCTTCAGTAACACAACTGGAATGATACCATTAGTGGAGTACCTCTGTTATGACATTTTGGCATTCTGTTATGGTTGCAATGGCCAAAGAGGTCATAACACTCTAATACTCAAAATGAACCATTTTGTTTAACACCACAACGTAAGATCACCACAATTACAGGCACTTTTTACATCACATGCTTAGATATATATTTGAGATGTTCTCAATGTACCTTTGAAAATTCAACTGTAGATACAAAACATATGGATTTGCAAATGTACCTACCCTAAAATAAACACTCATCATGGGCTGGCAAAATAATTTACTGCCGTTCCCTGCTAAGCAGATATAAATATGGTACAAAATGGTACCAATGTGTGGTCACTTTTCTGGTCACTTTCAATAACATTATATAGACCTCCCTACATTTTGTTAACTAAATCTGAAAATATCACTCAAAAATGCTTTTCCAGAATAATGAAATGCAAAGGTGTTTTCTGACTGTCAAACCTCAAAGCAGGGAATGGAGGGAGCGAAATAATTTCAAATAGCTCAAAGATCATAGGGGCTATTCTGCTGCAGGTCCATAGACTGCAGGAACCACAGCCTGCATCTTTTTTATGTAGGGAATTCGGACTATTCACAAATAAACATTGGTGCCTTTGCACCTGCTGCTCCCCAAACATGACTTTTGAAACAGAAGGAATTCTGTTTGGCCATGTACCATATCGCTCCACATTCCAAATCTTGGGATAATAGAAGACACCATTAGAATAGTGTGCAGAGCATGTTTCAAGCCATCCATGTTAGCAATGAAAAAATCCATGAATTCTACGTTTTCTTAAGGTATATGAGGGTCCATGGTGATATCCTGCTAACATTAGCCTTCCACTCTACCAGCTCCATGATCCAAGGGCTATCTCTCTACTATTTTTTTAATTATCTTTATCTGATAACTTCTGACATCAGCATCTTCATCACTTGCTGAAATGTTCTGGCCTTTCACTTGGGCACTATTCTTTCCAGCCTCTCCACCCTTCCCCTGCCCTCTCCTCTGCCCATGCCAGCTGTGCACATTGGCTTGGATGGAGCCATTGTCTTCTGAACACTGGGACAGAGGAGGAGGGGAAGGTGTGAGCAGCAACACAGAGGAGCATTTGTATGATCCTCAGTACTCCCCCCTTGAGCCACAACCGTCAATGGCCTGCTTGTCAATTCATGCACTAAGATGGAGGAAATCACAACACATACAAACATCAGCATTTGGTGATTGTGAAGGTGCCTGCCTGGAGACACACATTGGGTCATTTATAACATCAATTTCAATTTCATAGTCTTCTCTGTTAACAACATAACATTGCATATACTGTCTCAGGATAAGAGATGGAGAAAACTGCAGGCAAACATGCTCATTTTTTTTTTTTTTTTTTTTTTGAAATATGACAGTTACCATCTTACTAGACCATATTCAGTTCACATCGCCCACCAGGGACAACTGGTAAGAAATAACCAAGATTATTCCTTTATTTGACCCTCAGCAATGCATATCCCAAACTAAAACATACAGTGATAGCTACACCTCCACCCAGGTCAGGCTCACACAAGAGCGATAATACTTTAAATGCGAAAATAATAATAACAATAATAACAACAATAACAATAACGATGATGATGATGATGATGATGATGATGATGCAGAGCAGGGGGTAACTGGACAGTGCTTGTCTGTCCTAGCATTCTTTAGGTGATATCTACCTACCTATCTATCTTGATAGTTTCATATCATTACTTTATTGAAATAATTCAGCATCTTATATTCTCTCAGCATCATGCACAAGCATAAGAAAACAACTCAAAAACACTTCTGTGAATGTGTTTACTTTCATGCTAGAGAGAACAGCAGGATGGGACAGGAAAGGGAAGTTGTGCAGCTATACAGAGTCTTAACTCTGCAGGGTACCACAGGCAACCTGAACAACATCCTTGGCTTTTGTACCTGACTTCTTACCTGACTGAGCCACGGGTATTTGCAGGTCTTTACCAGCAGAGGGCTTTGTTCTTCCCTGACACCTCTGGCCATAACTACCGACTGGAATATTAAATAAGGGGTGGGTAATACCTTTACTGGACCACCAAAATATCGTCAACAGGGGAGTTTTCATGTCCTGCAAGAATCTTCATCAGATTGCACACCGGACAGCTGGAAAGTGGGTGGGTGGAGGGGAAGAGAAAAAGTCCCCAAATGCTGCTCGAGGGTGAAGTTTCAGGCTCTACAGTTAAATTAGGGTTTGAAGTTTCCATTGCAAACTTAAAGAAGCAGTTGAACAGTGTTGGAACTCAACTGCCTTTGCCACCTTTACGGACAAAAGGAATGTCAGTCATTCAGCAGCATGTTTATGATGTCCTAGTGGTCCAATATAATTATCAGGCTCCATTAGTTTTGGATTTTGCACATGGACCCCATGGTTGTGTTTCTGTTTTGATTGGGAATTGATGACCTTCATGAGGACAAAGGGTTTCAACTCAGAGTGAAATCTTATGTCAGCGACAGACGGCCCAGCTCTTCATGTTTTCCCCCCTTTCCCAACCCAAGGTGCTTGCTGTATGGGTATGACCCTGAGTCCACTTAACTATGACTCTGGTTGCTGTGATCATACAGTATTCCACACTGTCTCGATTTTCATAGATTATCTCAACTTCTAACTTGCAGACCTCATTTCCTCCTTGAAACTCAGATCCCATTGAAAAAAAATGTGGGTGGTTACACCCAGTCACCATGGCTGGTGAAATCTGCAGTTAATGGAGTTATCTGTTCACATATATGGCTGGATTGCTGTTAGATTTCTAGTGGGTTCATATTACTCCCTTCAAAGTTTTACTCTGTATCATACCAACACAGTTTCTTACAGCCAAAAGACAGATTCCTAGATGTTTTCAGTTATACTGCAGTTCAGCTGCTCAGTAAATCAACCTCCAATCTAGCAGCAGCCTGGCTGTTTATATGGCTTCCCAATTTGACTTAGAAGTAAAACAGACAACCAGAAGCTCTATGCTCTGTATCTCTTGCTAAGCTGTACCATGGTGGATTTGATTTAAATCACTATTAATGTAAAAAATATCAGATTTTTTTTTACAATTTTGATTTAAATCATGATTTAAATCAATTTGATTTTTAAAAAATCACTAATTTTTCTCCACCCTAAATGGTACCACTTCAAATTTGTGATGGCGGTTTGAATGCTCCTCAAATTATTTTAAGCACTTTCTCACCAATATAAAGCTAACACACCAAGCAGAAGAGCAAACCTAGAACATTCTTCTTCACATGTTAATTCTGCATATAAAGAACATTTTATGTGGTACTCAAACATCTGATTCTCTATCAACAGTGAAAAACTGTAAAGCAGAGTGTGGCTTCTGTTCTCCCATTTCAGCTCTTCACCCTTGCCTGAATCTGATTTTAATGAAAGCCTGTAAAAATTTGTGTATAAGTCCACTATCATACTACCACACCCTATGAACAGTTTCTGGGTCCGTTAAAGTATCTTTATCTGTTTGCAAATCAATTAATACTGCCAAAAGAAAAACTTGCTAAATGCTGCTGAAATGGCTGGAAAAAAAGAATCCAGTGTAACTGTAACAAAGAGCTGGGTTGTAATACCCTGTTTCCCTGAAAATAAGACCTAACCTGAAAATAAGCCCTAGTATGATTTTTCAGGATGCTCGTAATATAAGCCCTACCCCAAAAATAAGCCCCAGTTAAGTGAAACCCCGCCCTCCACCATTGTGCCGCATTGTGCAGCAACCAGAAGAAGATGACATAACTGTAAAATAAAACATCCCCTGAAAATAAGCCCTAATGCGTTTTTTGGAGCAAAAATTAATACAAGACCATGTCTTATTTTTGGGGAAACACACTACTATAATAAGAGAAGAAGGGAAATTACACAAGAAGAATGAGTCATTAGATAACACACTTTAAATAATTAATTCAGTGGCACTCTCCATTGTCAGTACATGACTCCTCACTACAGCACATTGTCTAGATTCTAATCCAGTTTAGCTGCAGAAGTGACATTGCTGAGAGACAACAAAAACTATGGCTTAAAGTTCTGGCTTAAATACAGGAGGACCGGGGGGCAACCCTAATTCTTCCACAGGCTGCTACCCTTTAGCATACTGGCCTAGATAGAAGCCTCAGTGAAACCAGTAGGATTTCAACACAAGGTTGAATAGTGGGCTGACCAAATTCTGTGACCCTGGATAAACTTTTATATCTCATTCTCACCTCTCTAATTGTAAAATAAGGATTCTGATGGTGTTGGAGGAAGGCTACAGGAGGACACTAAAGCAAATTAAATATAGCATACAAATGGAAAAGAAGAATTTGCCATTTCTTAAAGATTAGTCCAAGTCATTGCTGTCTCCTCATTTGTTCATTTTCAATTCACTACACTGAGTTATTTCTTCCAGAGTATGGGAATTTGAAATTTATTCCCTTGTATATCCACATGTAGTTATACAACAAAGTGTACTATAAATTAATCTTTCATAGCACCAGTGACCACATTACAAGTAGCTTGAGGTTTCTGTTTCATCAAAGGCTCCAAAACAGAACAACAACTCTGAGCCAGCACAATCACCATACATTCCTGCAAACTGGGGAGATGCACCTGACTAACCTGTGATATGCTTAAAGCTCATACAGGAACAGGACCTTCTGGAATATGTGAAAGATAACAACTACAAGCTGTTTTCTTGACTGAAAATGAAAGTCACAGATCTCTAAGATGACCAAATACATGTAACTGGAGCAGAAGTGAAGAACAAAAGCACTCTTTTTTCATCTTAATAGCAAAAGTACATATGACTTCAGAAAACATAGCTACTGAAAATGACATCTCTATAGTGGGTTCCCCCAGTTTCCTCTAGTAGTGTCACCGTATGTCATGATAGCATATTTTTCAGCCATATCTGTACACCATTAGCTGCTGCTGACAGGAATGGCAAAAGGCACGTTATAATGATGTCAGGAGAAACTGATCAGAAAAAAATCAGGACAAGGCTGTGTGGTCTTCAAAAAAGCTTTGTTAAGGCACAGTTCTTCTCGTGGTGTAACGATCGTTACAGGTGGTACCTTTATTATAAAGGTATCACCTGTTCCTGCAGGAGATACTGAGTTAACCAGAAATCTGAAAGCCAATGGAAGGAGGCAATCATGCCCCAACCCTCAGATTTTCACAAGTTTAGGTGTTACTATAAGTTATTAAGCAAGAAAACTTGACACAGGAAAGAAGATTTCTGCATCATCTGTAAACTTCCCAAAATGTACTTTCACAGAGATACACACATCACTAAATGAATATTTAACGTCAGGATTTTATGCCATCACTTTTTATGTAGATGCATCCTTGAATCCTCAGGGTGCCAGTTCCAGTTTTGCAATATATGGTTAGCAATTTGTAACAAGAACTTCAGGTTAATGATTCACTGACCAAATCAAGCCAACAAAATGGTGGTCTGTAGACACACAGGGTACACAACCTGCTATATTAGTTTCCCCCAAAGTTTCATCCCCTCCTATTCAGCACTATTCTTAGTCATTTTATAAAGAGAAAATGTTTTTAGGATCACATGAGACAACAGTGTTTCAGCTGGTGTCACAAAAAGAGCAATAAGGAGCAGGTGTTTAGTAGTTGATGAGTTGGCAGTTCTAGTGCACAATGTTGACTGCCATTTAGTGCAAACCCATATTTAATTAGCTTCTTACGGACCACTCTTTAATCTCTTCTTGCCCATCTGCTCAGAAGGCTCCTCCCTCTCACAGAACCCTAGTGTTTGCAATCAGGTTCTCTAAGAGGAAGGGTGTGCCTTTTCTCTAAGACAGTGGCACAATGAAGTAGACATGAAAATACTGACTGATTGCTTATCTCCTCCACCAAGCTTTATATAGTTTCCAAAACCTTTGCAGATTATTTCTCTATCCCCCTTGCTGTTCACAGCTACTCTCAGTTTCATGTCAGCTGCAAAATTCCTAAGTTTGCTTCAGAGCTCCACTTTCAAGGAATTAATTATTATAGGATCAGCTCTAACACTGATATGCACCCTTCTACTTTACTTTCTAAGGGATGATCTGGAGATTACCCTATAATGTAGAGCTTTTGCTTACTATGCTTTAGGTATGCTTAAAAGAAGCTGTAAAGAGATCATTCTCACATTAAGGTAGGAGATTTGCATGGATGTTACCCTGATTCTCTATAAAACATGCCCTGCAAATCAGGAGTTACATTTGGAAATATGTACACCAGGCTTTCGTCCTGACAATTCTTTCATTGCCTTTAACTATGCTTTAGTGCTAGGTATGTACTGACACAGTTGCACTCATTATTAAGCAAAGATGTACAGCCACTTTATGATGCTAGTTCCTGATCCTTCAGACAATGTTCTGCCAGCACTAAGATACTACAAACCCCCAGATTTAGAGGGGATGGGGTTAATTTTTGGAAGGCACATACCTAGGGATGTCACTGGTCATCATGATGGCCAGCATAATACCTCTAGGATTAGAAGCATCAGGCTTTTGAGCAGCAGTTTGTGGGAAATAGTAGTGGCAAAGGGCCAGTGCCCTCATGTTATTAAGCCTATAGAAAATTAGTGCCTGTAACAAAGTACTCATTTTTGCATCCACGGTTAGTGGGAAATTAGTGGCTCTAATAAGTTACTCATTTTTCCATATGGAAACCAATCAGCAGAGCTCTAAATAAGATTGAAAAAGGTGGGAGAGCACTGCATTACCTATTCAAAGGGACACAAGTCAGTTCACCATTGGCACAACACTTTTGCACACAAGATTCCTATAGGCTCGATACAGGCCTTAGCTCTTGCTCCCATCATCACTTGTGATCCTTGCTGCTCCCTGCTGGTTGTGGGGTGATGGGGTCAAGTCTTCCAGTATGGGTTCCATTAAATCAGCAGGCTGGTTAACCGGTGCAACAAATTTCATTGTGTCACTAAAAAGGTTACAATGGTCCTCCAACCTTGTCCTGTTCCCAGCTCCCATCAGCCTTGGCCCTTAGTTGTGCTCACCAGCCACAAATCCTTAGAAGTCCCCAACTCGAGCTGAGTTGAAATCACTAGCCCCAGCAACTGAACGTTCCTCAGAGACAGCTGGTACGCTGGGCATAAAAACAGCCCTCCTACTGCAGCTGCTTCTCCTGCTTCCAAGCCAAGCGCATCAACCAATGGTGTTGGTGGTGTTGCCTCCAGCATCATTTCTGGGTCAGGGCTGGATGCCCCAGTTGTCAGTTGGATGGTGTCCACACTACCTTCATGTTGGCCCTGGCACAGTGGGGTGCAGCTCCTCATTCACCAACCCTTAGCCCTGGGTAAACACTGTCCTTCCCACAGTCCAGGGTTCCCAAAGGGCAAAAGGCTCATCCTTCTCCCCCAGGGCACAGAAGATCAGTGGACTCCAGCCAGTCCTCCTCTCCTTCTATTCCCTCCTCCTGACAGTTCCACCTGGATCTTCATGCCCACCAGCTGCCCCTGCACCCTTCTCTTGAGTCTGCAAGTCTGCAGTCTCCCCTCCTTGTCCCTACATGGGCATCCAGTGTCTTCACTTCCAGGCTGCCCTGGAAGTGAGGTCTTGGGAAATGCTGCCAGGAGGCCTGCAGAAAAGGTGGACAGCCCACTCAGGCAGAGCCATCATCACACACCTGTGTGCAGGACCGGTGTGCATTATTAGGGGAAACAGAAGATTTCAGTAAGACTTGCATATCCTTACATCCAGACTTCCTTCTCATCTCAGATAACTCATGCTCTGAAGCACAAATAACTTATCACAAACAAAGAGAAGGACAAATGGAGAGATGGGAAGTGTACGTAGAACTTACTTTCCTTGTATTGGTGCTTGCATAAACATAGGTAAACACAAAATATTTGGGATTCTTCATCATGTTTGAAAGATTCATAGTGAACTGAGTTTTGGTTGGTATATATGTATATCAGTATATACGCATATACAGATATATATATATCAGTACATAAGTATATACAGATATATCCCTAGGGAAACTCAGAATAATGTTGGTCAATAATCATAGCACGTCAAAAGTACAGACCAAATTCTTCTGGAATTGTGTACAGCTGATCTTTCCCCAGAATCTGGATTATATGCAATGTTCCCTCTAATTTTCTGCCAGCACTAGGCAGGGGCCTTGACCCTCATGTGCGGGGTTCTGGCCACAACTGGAACCAAATGGGTGGCAACACTGGCTTCAGGTGTGTGGCACTGATGCAGCACTGTGCTGGTTTAGCTGAATGGGTGTGGTTTGCCCTTACACTGTGCACCCGTGCAGCTTAGAGAGAACATTGATGAAGACAATAAAAATAATAGGCAAGGACCTGCAATTCAATGGCAGAAGAGGTGGTCTTTTCCTCTACATCTACCCTGAGTTTTGGAGGCCTGTCCGTATTAGACAAAGGCAGGCATACGTTTAGAGCACCACCTTGAACTGTTCTCCCTCCACGTATTTTTCAGAAGACAAAAGCAATGATTAGACACAAACATCAATACCAGACAGCAGCTTGTTTTAAGTACACTGGCTGAGTTGAACTCTTCAAACATAATCCAAATTGTAGAGTTTTGATAAGGATCACCACAGAATAACAAAATGATCATTCAGTAAACAGGTTTATGGCAGAAGACACAAATATTTAAGCTGCCTAGGGTAAATCTGTCAATATTTACACACAAATAGCAATAGGGAAATGAACAAAAATGATATGGTTGAGTGTCACTTCCTATTGTTCTTTCTTTGCCAAAAAAAAAAGGGGGGGGATGTTTGGGAAGCTTGTGAATGACAGTATTGCTGTCCATGGTCCTGGAATTGTCACTAGTACTCACAGAACACATTATCACAAGAAGGAGCTTCCCTTCTTCTGAGCACACTTCTAATCATCCCCCTAAAGTTTAGATTCTAATGGGAGAAAGGGGCATTATCCATTTGTCTCCAGAAAACAACTATTTTTGCTACTGGCTAAACAAAGAGTTACAGCAGTGCTTCAATGTCTTTTCTAGCAAGCAAAAACCATTGCAGTGGACAGAAGCTGAAATTTAATAACCTCTTTTAAGGCTGATGCACATAACAAGTCAACCAACCTTTTAAAAAAAAAGCCTATAGTGAATTAAGGACTGCTGCATCAATAATATAGTTTGGGGCAAGTGGCAATTGTTTCTCCCCTTCCCAGTTGCTAGAGAAGATCAGTTATAGACCTTTGTTCTGATGCTAAAGGCATCAGAACAAGGTAACAAGAAATGGGATTCCTGAGAGCAACATGGAATGCTTCCAAGAAATTTAGCAGCAGACAAATTCTTTAAAATCTGCCAACAATGCTAGGAAGCAAAATGCAGCTTCTTTCGCAATGCTGCCACACTACCGCATTACACTCATGGGTTGTGGGAGATACTGACATACATGTACACAACTACTTCTCCTTCACTGTAACCTGTTCTGCAGCAAGTACTGAAAGAGATTCATAGAATCGTCGTAGGGTTGGAAGGGATCTTGGAGGTCTTCTAGTCCAATCCCCTGCCCAAGGCAGGAGACCTCATACCATCCCGAACCTCATACCATTCCGGACAGATGGCTGTCCAATCTTTTCTTGAAAACCTCCAGCGATGGGGCACCCACAACATCGGGAGGCAGGCTTCAACTATTTTGCTTCTGTTGAGCAAAAACAAAACAAAAAAACAAACAAGTTGCACCTCACTTGCTCTTGCAATAGGAGTTTCATTTGAAGGAACAATTGCTCAGCAATGCCTCTTTTCCTGGAGCTATGGCATCATGACCTTTCAGTACCCCTTGCCCAAAAAGAAGGTGCTAGTTAGAACCTGCAAACAGTTCTGAATGAACAGTGCAATTCATATGACAGTGTGGTTCAAACTATAATGCCAAACCATGGTTTCCAGTTATGTATATGAGCCTGAAAGGGCCCATGTGCTTGCATATCTCCTCCCCTGCCCATATACTTCCTCAGCTCTTGTAAGGCTTGTAGTTTCATCCAAGCCAGCAAAGGTTTTGCACCTCCTTTCTCGGTGGGACTTTTCAGTGGCTGCTCCCTGGTTTTCAAGGAATACCATTCCACCAACCTTGCACTTCTGCTGGAGGAACAAAGTCTTTATGTTCATGCAGTTTCTGTAAAGGAGAATTTAATTAAGGAAAGTGCTGCCTTCTCTATTTTAAAACTTTTTATATTTCATCACTTTTGAAGTTTTTTAAAAATTACTATATTCCATGTTTTTAAATTTGTACTTTAGTTCTTTTATTGTTAGCCACGTTGAGTCCTCTTTGGGGGAGAAAGGCAGGGTAGAAATCTAACAAATGAAAAGTCTATCTTGGAAACTGGGATTAAAAACCAGGATTTGATGCCGGTTGCAAAACAAGGGCAAACCACACCCATTCAGCTAAACCAGCAAACTATGACATGCTTCTAACAGGACTATTCAAACTAGAAAACATCTGAAGGCATATCCAATTGATGTTTAGGGCTTGTACACTTAACAGATGTCTTGGTACTGTGTTTGAACCATGCTGGCAAGTGAAATATGTTGCCTGTTAGCAAAGCTTTGTCAAGGCACAGTTCTTCTCATTATGGAGATTATGTTTTCATTCCTTAGCCAAGTGACTCTGATGGCTACTGGCATATTAACCTATAGAACAAAGTAATTCTAAAAAAAGTAATATGGCAAATGCATTATTACACTGAATTTGAATGCTGAAACCTACATTTAATATTGCATTAAATTTGTTAACCAGTTTCAGTGAGGTGAGGTGGGGAGTGGTCTGCCTTGAATAAAAACTTATCTTTAAAACTTGAATCTTTACTATTAGGACCGGTTTTTATAAATACGGCAGCAACTGTTAGGTATTGCAACACCTTATGAAAACACACCAACAGTACATGAGAGCACGGGTTTAGAAAGGCCATTCCAAAGGTTTTTGGTTTTTTTAAAGAAAAACCCTCTTGCCTCCACCATATTTGTTCTTTTTTACCCCTAAATCCACAGTTGTACATTTTAAATCCACTGGTCAGAATCCTATTAGCCACTGTGGAGCATAACTGCTCTGCAGGTGGAACAATCCGCGACTGCTCCAGAGATCTCCGGGTTTAAAGTTACACAACCTTGAGATTGCCCTATTAGAAACAATGGGACTTAGGCACACTCCACGGAGTAGTGAATATCCCCCTTCTGCAACTGGCACAAAAAGACAACCAAATGTGTAATGAGTTCTGCATGCATGTGTGTTACTTGGAAAGCACATAGCCTCCTGAGCCCCAGGGTTCTCCCTTCTAGGTTTACTGCTGGGTTGGGAAGAACAGTTTGAACCCATGTGAAGAACCACAAGGTCTGTGTCTCCTTGTAGTGTGACCACAAGATACCGTCAGGACTTTAACATTTTTTATGCCAAACATAGTATTGACCAAATATAGAATTTTCTTCCTTAAAAAGTACTGCACATTTTAGGAGGATGCTAATTTTTATAGTTGCAATGTAAGCAAACTATGAAATACTTGAATAACTATATTTAAAATCATCTTGAATGTTATGTGTGGAGGCAGTACAAACACTTGTGTGTGCGTGTGTGTATGCAAGCCTCCTCACGAGTACCCCAAGCTGGACAGGTCTGCATGAAGTTGTATACGCCGTTTCCCCTTCCTCTATGCACAGCATGGACAACCATTGTCAGAAAAATCAATGACAGAGCTCACTGACTGTTTGGAGGGGGAACAGGCATAGGGATTTTATCCATGCCGCTCACAATCCCAAATAACTGGTTGGTCAGACTGCTGGCTTTATAAGCCTTCCAGCTGCACACTGAAGGAAAATAATGCCCTCAACCTCATGATAGATCATAGTGGTTTGCCCAGCGTTAATGCAACACCACACACAAAAAGCAGAAATTCGAGGTCTGAGTTTCAAGTCTTGGCCAAGGAAACTTCACTATTTCTAGCAGAAGCTGATTATTAAATTTACATAATTCTTGATACAACTTTGCTACTTTTCACACTACCTTCTGCATTGGTGCATACAGATGCAGTTCAGAATCTGGCAAGAAACCAGTTTCTCTAACAATCCAGATTTAAATGAGAAATTTGAACCATGCTGGTGACAAATACATCATTGCTTTTTCATCTGTAAAGCACTCCTTATATTTAGTTTCATCTGATATCTTAAAGTTATCATCTAGGGACAGTCATCCTTTCATGCTTCTCAATTTCCTTAACTAATAGACTACAGCACTTAAGAACTGCAGCTAATAAAGGCTTCTCTCCACTGATCTATAATAAAATTAATAACTACGGACTCTTCATTGCTCCATACTTATATGCATTGTCCATTCCAAAATATAGGAGAGCATTCATGTTAGCTCGCTTTAATGTATTACCATCAGCTATACTAGATGGGCGATTTAGGGAAATTCCGTTTAATGACCGAACTTGTCCTTGTGGAAAGGGAGAAATCGAATCAGTTGAATATGTTATTTTTCACTGCAGAATGTATGATGATTGCAGAAAGAAGTTAATCTCTCCACTAATAGGTGTCTCTCTGCACGGTAGCCCCACAGATCTGTTACTGTCCTGCTTAGAGGGTGCGTCCACTTATTTTACTGACAGGGTGTCTAAATTTTTATTGATTGCTATGAGAACTAGAGAGAAAATGTTGCAATCACCTTGAAAGAAGGATTCATATACTCCATATAGTTCTTTCTGTATGTTCTGTTTTCTTATAATCTTGCTGGTCTGTGACCGTAATAAAGAATGATGATGAGTAGTCTCAATTTCCTTAATTAAACAGTTCTTATCCAATATTTTTTCTTCTCAAGAAAAGAGCCCACACTAATAAAAATGCCCCTTAAACATATTTCCAAAGAATTTTATATAATTGTATGTGCTACATCAGGAGTAATTTGTTTTTGTTTGTTTGTTTTTAATTCTTTTTTTTCTTCTGTTTTCCAATTACATAGTGCGAAACAGGAAAACAATGAAATTGAAACCAACAGATCCAAAAGACTGAATAACATAAGTGTTGGTAAAAAGATGACCAACTGCACAGGTTACCTATCTGCATGCAACTGTTATCTATGCGCCGGTCATTCAAACAGAGCTGCAAAATCCTCAGTCCACTAGGTAAGGTGAGCATTTATCTTGTATGTTTAGCACTCTCTCCATCAGAATGCTTTTAAAGTAGTTACATAGAGTTTGGAAAAATTACTTTTTGGGTCTACTGACCCTATTGGCTGGAAGATCCTGGAAACCGCAATCCCAGGACAGTGACTTACTTCTCTAAGATCTAGACTAACGGTTTGTTCAATCTCCAACAAATGTTATCCCAAGCACCCTAAAATTAATACAAATTGCTGAATGAGCTGCAAAAGTGCATGGTCTACTTTGACAGGAAACAACTTTAAAAAAACAACCCAGCTTTATCCCTATCTTTTTTTTTTAAGTGTAATTTCTGCTTGGAACATTGGGCAATAATATACAGTTTTCCAATATTTTGAGAAGGCATTAAACTATTCTTCCTTTCAAAACTTATCAGTCCAACCTGAAAGCAGCACTGAATCAAATCCAGAATGTTATTCCCTATTACAAAGCACTCTTCATATTACTTTATAAAAAACAGTATAAATTTAATCCACATTATTCTACACTGAGCAATTTCTTAACTCTATACAAACAAAATAGAGAAACTGTGTTCATCTGTCTGGTTAAATTCTATCCAGTCTATTCCAGAGAGGGTTACACTATTCTTAAAGATATGATGGGTAGACATGGGGGGTCTGGGGACTGAAATCACCATATTTTCCACTCTCCCCCCACCCCATGGTTTGCACCTGCTAATTTTTCCCAAAACCAGAACTGACTACAAGGTCAATTCCCATCTTTTAAAAATTGCTGGTTTGGGTCTAAATGAGATGTGTTATGAAGCAACAATTAAATGGACAAACAGATGCAGCTCTCCAGAAGCATGGCTCTCCATTTCTGGCTGGTTTTTGTTCCCACAATGCAGGTGTTTGGGACTCTGGGACCACAACACCTGCACAATTCCCACTCACCCACTAAAAAGAATCACTTGCTTGGTTAGGACTTGGGATATACTACTGAATCTGGGCCTGAATCCAACTGATACTCCCAACTATAATAGATAACTGAACCAAAAGGATTTACATAGGTGCTGACCTACTCTTTTGCAACTGATTCAATGGGTCTACCAACTGGATTCAGGCGAATGGCTCTGGGTGCCTTTTATCAACTGGGGCTGAGGTACCAAGTACAAATCTACTTTGGCAAAGATAGTCTTTCCATAACAAGAGTTATTCACACTATCGTAACATCCCATTTGGATTACTGCCTGTAAAAATGGCCAACATGGGCATATGAGCTACCCTCCTCCAGGAGCCCTTTGCCATGAAGAAAGCGGGATGGCTGCAAGAGAAGGGCCTTTTCAGTGGAGGCATCCCCTTGATGGAATACTCCTCCACAAGAGGCCTTGTAGCACAGAAGATTTGATTTAAACAACAATTTAAATCACAATTTAAATCAAATTGATTTTAAAAAATCATTGCTTTTTATCCACCCTGCCTAGGAAGCACCTACAGAATGGACTATTCAGCATCAGGAGAAGACCGTTTTTATTTTCTTAGGCATATTAAGATTGTTTTAATGCTTTTACATTTAGATCGTTTGCTAGTAGTTGTTTTCTTATACATTCCACAGTTCTTGCCCCTGCCACCAATTTTTCTTTGTGTTGTTATATTTTATGCTGCTTTGTTATTGCTTTAACATAAAAATCTATCTTTATGTTTTTGACTTGTATATTCACTAGACCCTAAAGAATGTTCTTTATTGTGTGGTCTAAATATGTATATATCTTCCTATTTGGAAGATATTATTGTGTGTTTGCACACACACACACACATGCACTCACACATACAGTACACACAAAAAGGTAAGCAAGTGACCAGAAGATTTACTAGTAGAACAAAATTTGTTGCCACCACGTTTCCAAAACTTTAATAATTAAGTAGCTGGTGCAGACCAGAACTCTCTCTTTTAAAAAATGCAAGAGATGGCTGGAAGATGGGTTTCCTGAAGATAGTACAGTAATTAAAAGTCTTGCATCTATGCTTTATACATGTTCCTTAAAATAATCATCTTCTTGATACTTGTTAGTTTGCTAAATCTCTACCTTTAAATAGGATTATTTAGACTGAGTTTTGTTTTTCTGTGTGAATCTAAAAAAAAAACCCACCACTTGAGTCTAAGCCAAAGAGTGTTTTCAGTCCTATGATACTTGCTTATAGCAATTAGAATGCAAATCATCAGCATATTTTTTCCTACTCTTAGCTTTCTTTCATTTTGCCCCCATTCAGCCCTTTACCTTTACCAGTCCCTGAAAAACAGTACAGCTCTTCATATTCTAAACTAACGGGGCATTTATGAAAAATGGATTTATTTTGTCTATGATTCAAGAATATCCAGGCGAGACGATTCAGATTTTATGGGCAACCAAAACAATGTATGTTTTTAAACATGTCATAGACTCACACACACACTCCTCTGGAGAATAAGGAAACAAAACACAGTATTACTTGCACTTGTACTTCATAGCTACAGACTTGCAGACTCCAAGTTCCACTCTGAAGTTTTCCTTCCTGACATTTTAAGTCATGACAATATATCAGACAAAGTTCAGCGAGATAAGCAGCAAATGAGGCATCATATTACAACTCCACTTAAGAGCAGGGATCCCTTCCTCAGAAATGGACACACCTTCACTCTTCAAAATTTGCAGCAGAAGCTGTTCCAAGTAAGTCAATTCTTCCCAGTATGAGATAGTATCAAGGATAATTTAGCAAAATCAATTAGCACAAGGGAGCCAATGACCCCCCTACTTATCTACAACTTGGGTTTTCCTGCAGGTCAATGCTCAATAAAAACTGGCTAATCAAACACCAACTCACAAACATTTACACTAAAAATGTTTAACAAAATAGGAATTAGGGTATGTGCCACTGTACAATTAAAGTTGTATTTCGGGCAGAGTTTGCAAACTGATACAGAAATAAAAGAGAACAGAACAAACTACTAAATAAAGCAAGAAGGTCACAGTCTTACATCCCCACCATTATGAAGCAAGACAAACATAGTCCAATCCCCACCATGAAGTAGAGACCAGCAAGAAGAGAAGCATGCTTTAGGATCAAAGCCAACTTGAGGGACGGGTAGAATGAAGTAAATGGAAGAAATTACATGAATCTAGATGGTAGCCCACCTAGCCAGAGAGTGATGTTGCAGCCAAAATATGAAAGGGCTGGCTAAGCAAGATGGCTTGAATGAACTTTTTCCAAGCAAATAGATTTTGATGCACAAAGGAAGAAGGACGGATGGCTGCTTAAGTTAGTAGAAGACATGAATGCTACAGACAATGATAAGAGGATTTCCTCCTCAGCACCTGCTTTCATCTCTTTTATCTAGTCAATGATCTTTCCACATTACATAATCGCTAACATTTTTCCCTGAAGCAGATACAAAAAAAAAACAAAGGGTAAGGAGGGTTATTACTTTTTTTTTTAAGCACTTGAAAAGTTGAAAATAATTTGGCCAGGGGAGGGAAGTAAAATGACACTCTGTAAAATCATTAGCAATAATCTATTAATGTGCCATCAGGGTCTTGTTTGTGTCTCAGGAAAGCCGCTCCTTTTCTTTGGCACCACACACACTAAGTTAATAATTCCTCAGATTCATTTAGCTCATTGGGGTTCTTATCAGACAGAGCACAAAGTCCAAGGGCAAAAACCTAGCCAATCAACAGCATCTTTGTAAGGGAGCAACAAATTACCCAGAGTACTCTACAACCACACAAACTCAAAAGTATCCATTCTGAAAGCAAAATGAAAAAAAAAGCAGATGTTTCCAATTGTGTTTATGCTTATTAAAGACTACAGCAGGGATGGCAGTAGGGTAAATCGAGAATGCAATGCGTATGTGCTTGTCTATGTGTTCAGTAGCTTCCTGTAGCAAATAGCCAGCTCCAAAGTGAGGAGATACATGTACTACTTGTAGTGTAGAACCTCAGTTTAGAGAGAAGAGTCTCAATTCCATGACCTCTCATCTCTACCTTATGTCTATCATTTTCAATTATTGTTTCACAAAAACTGAGGCAGGAAGGGAGACATGCCATGAGAAAATTCTCCATGGCAGAAAACACAAAAGCTGCTTGCATATTATTATTAGCAATGTCCTCCTACAATGTGCAAGAGCAAAGGAGTGTTCAGCATATGTCTGGGTTGAATGACAGCCTCCCAATAACCATACGTTAAAAAAAAGATTCTTACATTATCTTCATACATATGCAGGCACAGAAGTGGCTGTATAGCAACAGACAACCTTATACATAATGTATTGTGGGTGAAGAAACTATTTGGAAGCATCAACAAAAAACATCATGGTCACTTTAACAACTCCTAAGCATCCTTCCACTTATATTTTCACTCTAACATAAGGAAAGATTTGCATAGAATGAGTGAGAACAGGACATCACCTGTAAAGAACACTGATCAATGACAACATTAAGAACATTAATAGGTGAAGTGAATAGTATTGATTATATTGTTACAATGGCACCTGTCAAAAGGTGGGATATATTAGGCAGCAAGTGAACAGTCAGTTCCTGAATTTCATGTGTTGGAAGAAGAAATATGGGCAAGTGAAAAGATCTGAGTGACTCTGACAAGGGCCAAAAAGTGATGGCTAGACCAGCCATTTTCAACCTTTTGGGGGGGGGGGGGGCTGTGGGCATAAACACAATATGAAAGAAACATAGGCTGAATCAGGATTATATAAGTCACGTAACAAACCTCATGAGGTGGTGTGTGAAGAATTGTTTCCAGTCTGTGGCACCTTTCAAATGTGCCAGGGTCCCCCAGGGGGCCATATGGCCCCCACTGAGGACAGCTGGGCTATACAACTGGGTCAGAGCATCTCCAAAACATCAAGTCTTGTGGAGTGTTCCTGGTATGCAGTGGTTAGTACCTACCAAAACTGGTGCAAGGAAGGACAATGAGTGAACTGCCATCAGGGTCACAAACACCCAAGGCTCATTGATACACATGGGGAGTGAAGGCTAGCCTGTCTCATCTGATCACACAGAACAGGTACTGTAGCTCACATGGCTGAAAAACTTAATGCTGGCCATGACAGAAATATGTCAAAACACACAGTGCATCACAGTTTGCTGTGTATAGGACTATGTAGCCACAGACCGGTCAGTGTGCCCATGATGACCCCTGTCCACCGCCGAAAGCACCTACAATGGGGATGTGAGCATCAGAACTGGACCATGGAGCAGTAGAAGGAGGATGCCTGGTCTGATGAATCACATTTTCTTTTAGAGCAAGTGGATGGCCAGGTGCAGGTGCATCCTTTACCTGGGGAAGAGATGGCAACAACCAACCTTTTGAAGAATTAAATTTTATTTGAACAGATGTCTGTGATCAGATGAGTTTAGATTCTTGAAAGCAAGCACTTTGTTGGATGGTTCCAGATCACTCTCTATCTAGTTCACAGAATTCTTGTGAACATACGGGGTGGGGTGGGGGGGACAACACTATATATCTCCCATGATATTTTGGGAGCAGGAAGTGATATACATAGAATACATAAAATAAAAATTGATAATTGCAGGCCATCTTCCCTGTAAATCATCTTTTCCACCAGCAATCTTTTTAAAGTGGTATACATTGAGTAGTACATATGTATCCTAATTCACACATTTCAACACATCAGCTTGGAAAACGTACTTTTGGGGCTACAACTGCCAGAATCCCTGGGGGGGGGGGGGTTCATACTGGCTGGAGGATTCTGGGAGCTGCTGTCCCAATTTCTTTTTCCTGTTCTGTGCCACATTGAGGCCCAGAAGATCTGAACGGCATCCCATGGTAACCCAAAGGGCATAACCAGGAACAAGCCCTCAGAACCTTCTGTAAAATGTAGTAATTTCTTGGCAAATAACATTTACAAACAGAGGGTTGCCTCAAAGTAAGACATTTCAAAATTGCTATCTGGGAAAAGCAGACAGATAGTGAATCCCTTCTGGAATTTTCCCACTGTGAACTGCACTGAACAAGTACGTCAGAAGGAAATAATAAAAGAAATCACAATCAAGAAAAAAGACCCTCTCAGAAAGGGTAATTTATTGATGCCTTCTTTCTTGCCTGTTCATCATTTCCTTGCAACTGACTGCCCAGCTCAAGAACTGCAAGAATAATTGTTCTTACATTTAAAAAAATCAATGTACTATAAGATACACAATAATTTGCTGCCATACTGGTCACATTATCAGCCCCCCCCCCCCCCGATGGAAAAAATCATCATCATCTTAGAACTGCAGAGTTAGAAGGGACCCTCTGGGGTCATCAAGTCCAATCTCTTCAACACCCCCTTCTGCAAACTTCTGCAATATTCAGTTCCCTCAGCAAAGCCTCTCCCACTTCTAGAGGTTCCATTAGCTGGGATGAACTTGTCAAAGCCAGGAGTTCCTTTAGACATTTTGTTCAGAGCTCTTGTGCTTCCAGCCTTGACTCTAGCTATAGAAAGACTTAGTCTTTCATCCTATTCATCCTGAAATGTCAAGCAGATTGTGCATGAAGGGATTCATGCTCCTTCTTTTCCCTAAACCTGTCCTTCTCTGACACAATCTGCTACCACAACTTTCACCACCTCCCAGGAATCCATTTCTTTTGTTTCTGTCTCTTCCCTTTTCTTCAGTTCCTCTGAATTAAAAATGTAGTGGCATTACTGAAGGACTCAAACAGCAGTGTAACTATGCAAGGGGACAGCAGGTCATTTTGATGAACAACCATACTGGACACTTGGTTAATACACACCTCCTCAAGCCTTGGCTTGGAACCCCTTTCCAAATCAGAGTGGGAACTTAAAAAACAACAACAACACACACACCTCTGTGGTCTATGCTGCTTCCTGGGAGAACATGAAGCAAATTAGCTGAAATCCACAGAAAGATGCCAAGCGGTGGGGGGGGGGGGGGGGGAGGGAGTGCAGACAGTACTAGTGCCCAACCAAAGACATGTAATCTCACTAGATGTATTTACCTGTTCTGATCCAGCGCATCCTGAGTGCAGCAACACTCAAGGTGTCACGCTCCAGCCACGTCCTCAATTTGCCACTCTACCATCCCATTCTGCTGCTCTGACTGTCTCATCTGGATCCCAGTGTGGCTGCCTCTGGGGTTTTCTCTTCCTTTTCTGAGAGGCAGGGAGGGGGAGTGTGGAGGTGGCTGTCAGGCAGAGAGCCTGCCACTTCTCTGCAGCATCTCACTCCGATTAGGCACACATTGGGATTTGGGCTTGCAAGGGGATTACCAAGAAGGGCCGGTCATGTGTTTGTACTGTACCAGCTTCCCCAAGACCCTTCTGTCACAGGCTTCCTCCACTAAGCAAAGTACTTTTGTTTGAAAGCCTCTTACGTGCCTGACACAGCACCCGTCAGTTCTGAAACAAGACACCATCCTTCAGGACCCATCAGGCTCTCAACAGGTAAAACCAGAGACCTGAACTCCAGAAGGAGGTTCAGTACCACAACATGGCCTTCCTGGAACATGCCATTAATGTTCAAGCAACATCATAACCCTATACATGACGCAATACTTTCTGACTGCATCTCCTCTCTTTCTGACACCTTTGGCACTTCTGCTAGGGTTGGCTATACCTGTGATAAGAATTGAATCTGTTCAGGAGTTCACTCCTCAGGAGCAGGAAGAGATGAAATGAGCACAAGTCCTGGAGGGTCAGAAAAGACGTGGCCCAGGCTCATAAAAGAGAGGACAAAAGAGACATGCCCCACCCCCAAAAACTTTATCTGTGAATTTTGTTAATTTTTTTGTGAGGAATAAATTGAAAGCCATGGCAAAGAGAGAAAACATCTAAGCTCCAGGGTCATGTAGAAAAGTAATTATCCACCAGTGTACCACAGAAAGAAACTGTTAACCCATCTGTTCATAAAAGAAACAGGTCTTCTTAGTAACTGAAGAACAAGTGGCTTTCATTAAGATTGGAGAAGGCACTGAATCACAAAGGAAGCGACACTACCCTAAAAAGGAATAGGCTGTTCTATATATGCCTTTTCTCAGCAACGGAGGCCCTATAGTGCATATAGATATGACAGGCCCTGGTGCATTTGCTTAATAAAAAATGGAGGCCAGTGGAAATAGAAGGGTAGATTCTCAATCGTGTAGTTTTATGCAATTATTATTGGTGACAGGGTGAATTTGATTTAAATCATAGCAATTTAAATCACTAGTCAGTAAACATTTTATTTTAAAAAAATCTGATTTAAATAAAGAAATCAGTAAAAAATAAAAATAAAATGCTGACTAGTGATTTAGATTGTGATTTAAATCGCAATTTAAATCAACTCCACCCTGATAAGGGTACCTGAGAATCTCATAACATCCTAGATTCAGTACTGAGAGCTGACAGGACATATGACTTAATTCAGTTCCACTGTACTTAGTAACAATGGTTTCCTAGGAAAGTAGGTCAGAATCATGACCTTGAGCCAGTTGTGGCCACAGGCAATAACAGCACCCTGCAATGTGTATGTAAACATCTCCCAGCATTGACTGTACTTGTCTATACCATGTTACAATACATGCTAAGCAGTATCTGCTGAACTAGCAGGTAAATTACATCTTACATTTGCTTACTAGAGACCCCATACCACATGACCTTTCCCCCAAACAGTTATAAGGGAATCCCTTGTTAGATCCCAACAAATCAATAGATGGTGCACCTCCAAGTTCCTTGTACTTTTGGACAATGCTTTGAGTACATTCGGGAAATAACATGCTAATTTTATATTAACGTTAAACTCATCTTTTGTTTCCTAAGCAAGCCAAATGGCATCAATCCATCCAATGTCTTCAAAATAATGGCTTACAATTTCCTTCAATCATTAATAGCCACTACCATGACTATGGTAGTGGCCTCTGCTGAGACCACATATATCCATACGCTTCACACTCTTCCTGCCTCTGGAGTAGAGATGTAAAACTTTTAAGAAATTCAATTTTCCAGGAAAAAAAATACATTTTCCCTGGGGTTTGTTTTTTTCTGGAAAAATTGGACATTTTCAAAAATTTTACATCTCTACTCCAGAGGAAGAAGTACTCATATGACCCACCAAGTACAGGATCTATAAAGAGCCATTAATTTTAGGCCACTTTCAAATGTATTACTTTGGATTTGAGAATGAAGGTTCCTCAAACCTATTGTCCTGCTTGTCTAAACAAACCACAGCAACCAATTTCCTATCATACTCACCACCTAGACAGGACATTTAAACTACTAAAAACTACTGATTTCCATTTTCTCATAAACAATTTAGTTCAAGGAACCCACTTATAGGTTTATATTTGGAGCCAAAGCAGCCTCTAACCTTCAGCGGAACATTAAGGTGGGATGAGCTACATGGCCCTTCCTCTAAGCACAGCTATCTCCAGAGAAATTTCCAAAGAAGCAGTTTTTACTCCAAGAACAGAGTCCTGAGGTACTTTCAAACACAAATAAAGATATTAAAGGATACAATTGAAGTTTGTCTTACTCTTCACTTTCTTGGAAATTTCTTTGGCAAGTAAGGCTGGGGGTAAAGGATAGGTAAAGGTTCCCCTTGACATTTAGTCCAGTCGTGTCTGACTCTAGGGCGCGGTGCTCATCCCCGTCTCCAAGCCGTAGAGCCAGCGTTTGTCCGTAGACAGTTTCCGTGGTCACGTGGCCAGCGCGACTAGACATGGAACGCCGTTACCTTCCCACCGAGGTGGTACCTATTTATCTACTTGCATTTACATGCTTTCGAACTGTTAGGTTGGCAGTTAAATATTAAAACACAATATTTTCAAAGATAGCTTCTATAATGTCCTGCTAAAGATGTGTATTTAAAACTAGTCTAAGAGAAATGGATGGCTTATAAATCCAGCCTTTTGTTTGGAGTTGTACACATGTCTCTTCTATGGGGAGGTGGGGAGATGAGATCGCACACTTTAGGACTGAAAGCATTTTTCGGCCACTCACATTTTAGACATGCTGGACTCAACCACTCCCAGCTAATAGCCGAGTTATGAAGTTTGTAGTCCATCTGGACAAAAGTGTCCTATTGGGGAAGGCTATTTTAAAGTGACAAAAACGCATTTCAAAGAAGTCAATAGGAAATGTTCCACTAGGGTTCAACATTGAGAATCTACAAGCCATTCTCACTTTAAATTCCACTTTTTATTTCAAAACTAATGATTCAGTTAACTACAGTTTATTTCAAAACTAATTATTTAGTTAATGAATTGGTGGTTTTAATGCAGCAAATTAAGCTATTTCAGTTTTAAATGTTATTAGCATTTAATTAATGTTCCCATTTTTAGCTTTTAACAGTAACAAATTAATTTTCAAACAGAGTGTTCCAAGCTTAGCTTCAGGATATTCATGACTAGTACGGACAATTTGGACTATAAATGACTGATATAGATCATCAACATCATCATCCCAAAAAGTTACCAACCCTAGGTTGTCGTTGTTTGCTACTTAATTGTGGGATTGCTTCATTTTTCCACTGCATTGCCCATAATCAATTCTTCCACCCATCTTTTTACTAGCCTCACCCTCATAGATACACACTGGTATCTCAATGAGTGTATGTGCCTCTTGGAAGTAAATAAGAATGATAAGCATAAGAATTCCAATCAATACATTCAGAAAGCCTGGATATGTCTGGAATGTTTCTTTGTATCAATATATTCCAAGGCCATTGCACAAAACAAAAAAAGAAAGAAAAGAAAAGATCATAACCAGAGTGCTTACATTTAAGTTCAGCAAAAGTTTTTAACTGGGTGATGAACATATTTAAAATGTGGAGTTAGTGTGAGATTTGACCAGAATGGAAGTATTAAATTCAGGAAGTATCTGCTCTGCCCTACAGGAACACAAGCTAGTAATTTGCAGCTTTCACGACAAAGCAGAAAACCATTTGTTCCAAATCCATACATTAGTACAAGCTTCAAAAGCAATATGTTTCAGTGAATTTTTTAGGTATCAAAATAGGTTTGGACTACAATCCCATAGGGATAACTTGCGTGGAGCAACTGGGTCTTTACCCTTGGGCATCACCATTTAGAGGGCACTGAAGTGTAGAGATATATTTACTGGAGAACCTTAGGAAAATAAACAGCAACATCTCCCACCCTGTTTGCTTTCTTTCTTATTTAATTTTTTTCAAAAGCGTCAAGCACATTCTCCTTCTCCATTTTGGTGGGTGGAAGGCAGTGCCACTAGCCATGGGTGCCAAAATGGCTAGTTATGGCTCTGTATAATCCAGTTTTTAAATCCAATTATTAGTTTCAGCTGGCATAGACCCACTGAGTGGATGTGCTTTATATCAACACTTATGGAAGTACCATTGATTCAATGCCCAACCCAGCTAAGACTAACAATTGGATTTATTCCCTAAGGGACTTCCAGGTAGAAGATTCCTAGCATTAGCAGTCAAAAGACAGTCAACTATTCTGTTTCTTCCTCCTCAATTTATATTCTGCTATCCAGCAGTAAGGAAAAAAAATGGAACAACTAATGGGAAAATATGGGAGGGTTACAAATTCTCTGAATCCTCTTTGACACTTCAAAACTGAGATAAGGCAGCACCTGCAGAATAAAACTCTCATTTGGAAGGACTCATACTTTTAGTAAAAATGAATTTAGGAAGGCCAGCAAATGATGCTGCATTTGCTAAACAAAACACCCTACACATTATACCTATATTTAAAGTATCCATATGACTCTACTAGTAAATTCATGTTCTTCCTTAAACAAGCACTCTTATTCACACACTGATCTTGCACATATATCTATTTCAGAAACTCCTGGCCTTGTTGGAAAAAACAAAAACAAAAAACTAGCAACATAAAAATTACAGGAAATTACCAAAATAAGACAGCCTACTGTGTGTGCATACAGGTGCTTTATCTCCTTTACGCTCTGCAAAAAGATTGAAAGGGCAAGGTATTCAACTGCTATAAAGGAAGTAGTTCCGGTTTCACCTGTTGAGCCGAGAATGAGACATAGTTCTTTTGTATTCAATCATTTTAGTTCACTCCTAGCTGAAACAGTTTCAGAAACTTTGGATTTTCTTTTTCTCCTTCCCCCCCCCCCCCCATATCCCTTCCACCACTACTATCCTCCCTTCATCCTATTAAAGTTCTCCAGCACCTGCCAAGCTACTCATCCAACTCTACTCCCCCCAATACAGCATTTGTTCTTCCTTTTAAGTGATTCTGCACATCTTTCCTGATACACATTCTTTAACAACCTCTTATCTCATAAATTAGCCAAGAGAGTGAGCGAGATCCCAAATAGCTAAGCTCTGTTGTAACTGTTTCCCTTACGTGAGTGTGAGGCAGAGAGGAAGGTAGGGTTTCCAAAGAATGCCAGCCAAGGGTCAGGCTTCTTTCTCTCTCCACCCCCTTCCCATACTCCCCACTTCTCTTTGATATAAAATACAAATGCTCTATGTAAACACTCCCTGAACACCACAGACAGACCAAAATTAACTGCTCAGCCTTCTCTGTGAAAGCCCTAAACACACCACTCTTTACTGCTCTCAACATTCCTTTTCTTCTACTGTAATTGCTTCTCATCAAAACCTGAGTGCCAGCAAATAATCGCCAAAGTTTAATTAATCTGGAACTGATTTAAGATGCCATGGGCAAAACAATGTGCTCACTCTCCCAACAGAAGGAACAGATTTCTCCAGAAATTGAAACAGATCCTAAATCTTGGGAATATCTCAACTTTACTTCTCAAAACAGAAAAGTACAGTGCAACCATTCTTATTTCAGAAGTTACTCTTCTGGAAATGTCTTAACTTCCATTTTCAACACAGAAATGAAAATATCTGTATCGCAAACAAGACTTCATAACAATGAGTGAGGAACAGAAAGAAGGCCACTGTGCTTGACTATCATGCTGTTGTAATCTTTCATATCAAGAAGACATAACAGAAACACTCACTTCAAACCCCATGGCAATCCATACTACCGCTTTACCAATAACAATCCTTTGATGCTCAGAAACAATTCAAGTTCAAAATGCCTTTAAAGAAGTAGGAGGAGGAAAAATTGGATAATAAAAGCACAATAGTACTATCTAGTCTTTGATGTGTACATAACAACTCATTATTAGGTTGTGAATTCTTTAAGGATCCTACAGCTGTATAAGAGAGGGGATTTTAGCAGGTGCAGTCTTCTTAATCTCTGCATCACAAGGAGCATCTACTAAAATTCCTTCTTGAATCTGTTAAAAATTCAAAGAAGACTCATCCTCCTTTGAATGTAGCCACCTTGAAGGAAGATGGGAAAGGACATGATTTTGATTAAAATGGATTGTATATTACAAGTGATTTATAGATCCGAAAAGACTCGTCTACTGAAATTAGTATTCATAAAACTGGGAAACACATAGTCAACCACTCTCCAAAGACAGAGATATCTATCCTAATAGCCCCCCACCAAGAAGCAGCTAGGAAACAGGTTTTTCTATTTATAAATCAGAACTCTCCCAGAGCCTTCTAGATCTATATATTTTGCTATTTTTCCATTTATACTTTCCACATGTATATGAAAGCCCGTATGTATAGACCACTAGCCTTCAAGGATACATGAAGGCTAGTGGTCAATATCTATGAGCTTTCACTTCCTTGTCCTTAATCCAGGGGAGAGTGGGAACATAGGGAGAGGAGACCCAGACTTAAGAAGCCAGCCCTGGGAAGCTGACTGCCACACAAAAAAGATGCTGGCACAGACATTGGTAGAAAGCACACCAGACCCAAGAGTGAGTAGGGTGTGAGGACAGGGACCTGAGAGACCTCACTGCCCTCAGTAAGAGCATGTCACCCATTCCTATTTTAACTATAACATAAACATAAACATAAAATACATAAACCAAAATACAAATTAACTGTGTTCCCCACCACCATAGACGGGACCTCTTGCAATAATCTTCTTCTTCCTCGATCTATATTCTTCTTCTTCTTTTATTGTCCTCTTCTCCAGAACTGCATTGATTCTTGATTTGGAGCTTTCCCTTTTCCTCTTGTTAACACATATTCTAAAAATCTGCCCCATATATCATAAAAATTATTCTTTTTCAACTCTCCTTTCTTAACCTTTAAATTACAAGTTAGCTTATCATTTATAGCTATATTCCATATTTCATTATAACATTCATCCATTCGAAATTCAGATTTTGATTTCCATTGCCTAGCTATTATTAGTCTAGCTGCTGTTAATAAATTGGTAATCAATTCTTTAGTCATCTTATCACATTCCACATTCTCAAATATTGATAACAAAGCAATCTCAGGATTAAATTCTATATCTTTTTCACATATGTCATTTAGTTCTTTAAAGATTAGTTTCCAAAATCTTTGTACTTTTTCACATTCCCACCACATATGAAAGTATGTACCAATTTCCTTCTCACATTTCCAACAGACATTCAGATAACTAGCGTTAATTTTATTCAATTTTGTCGGTGTTAAATACCATCTTAAGCCAAATTTTTAAAAAATTTCTCTTATTCTCACTGACATAAATCTTAAAACACTCATTTTCCACATCTTCCTCCATTCTTCCTCATTTATTCTTTTTCCTAAGTCTTGTTCCCACACTAACTTCAATCCTTCTTTCTCACTTTCTTCTTCTTCTAAGTCAAGCAGGAATCTATAAATTTTACTCACTTCAGCCTTTACTGAATCAGTCATCTGAATATCTTCATATGATAATAGAAATTGTTCATACTTCGTGTATTCTCTACCTTTATTATATTTCTTTACCCATTCATTAGTCCATCTTTCTAGTTGCATATAATTCAACCATGAAATATTCTTTTTCTGAAGGATTTGATTCATTTGATCTTTCAATCTCATTTTATACAACCAGTCTTTCAATCTAATCACTTTTTTTTCTTTAAATAATTCCGCATAAACTTTCATATTGACAGGAAAATTCTCTATTTCAGTCACTAATCCTAGTGGAGAGTTAAATGGACATAAATTCTTTCTATATTTATACCATATGTTTAACATAGTCTTTAAAAACGGGTTATTAATTTCACTTATTTTATATTTCTTGACCATACCAAATAGGTATTTTTCAATATCTACCTGTAATTCTGACGATTCCATTTTCCACCAAATTAACCTTTCTGGATTATATATAATTTCTCCAATAAACCTCAACTGGTTAGCCAAATAATAATTCTTTATATTTGGTAAACCTATACAGTACCACCTTTTTTTGTTGTTTTATACCAATACTTTTTATTTATTCTGGCTCTCTTCCCTTCATTACAATATTTGTTAATCATTCCTTGCGAAAATTCATGTCACCCATTCCTGCTGTGGCTCCCCAACTCGGTTCAGGGCGCAGCAACCCTGCCAGAAACAATTGGACTGGATTTCCTCCCAGTGAGCATAACCAGGAGGGGGGAAAAAATACTTGGACTCTGTGAAGTTAGTTACAGGCACCTGGGCAGTGCTGAGAACTAGTCTGGGTTTAGCCAGCAACAGTTCTGTAGCAAACACCCACCCTGTTCAAACCGTCATGTAATTGTTCATGAATCAAAGGATGGAGGAGGAAGCCCCCGTCAATCCGGCCAGGGCTGGCAGGACTTGCAGACAGGGATAGTTTGCACATAGCTGCTTACATTGTGTTAATATTTCACGTAGATTACTGGAGGTGTAAGGAATGTGTGGACCTCAAAATGCTGCTGGAATACAGTTTTCTAGTGAGTCTTAGTGAGCACAGCCACTGAGGAGAGATAATGGGAGCTACAATCCAACAACATTTGGAAGGCCACATATGCTCATCCTTGCACTGCTGTAATGCACTGAACATGATTTTATAAGGATAAGACAGTTCAGAAACTTTAGGTAGTACTGTACAGAACAGATTGTTACTTATAAGGACCAGTTATATGGAATACTTCACGGCAATTTTAAAAACAGTCACTGGCACCCAGTCCACTTTCAAGCACAATAAAAGATTCTCGTCCTACACTTTAACGCCCTTAAGCAGAGATGGGAAACCTTTGGCCCTCTAGTTGCTGTGGATTTCAATTCTATTATGAGAGATGTAGTCAAAGACCAGCAGAGCTATCCCCAACATCTGCCCAAAAGCTTTAAGCCAAACTACCTTAAGGACCATCTCCTCCCACCTATGATCCTGGCTGGCTAGAAAGTGCCTTTCTGAGAGGCTGTCTTGTAGACCGGAAAGGTAAGACAAGGTCTCACAAGATGGCCTTTTTCAACTGTGGTGCCCCAGTCATTGAATCCTCTTCCTTCAGAAACTCAGCAGGTTCTGACTCCAATGTTTTTTTGATGCCAGGCAAGGACCTTTTTATTCACCCAGATGTTTCACTTTTGTGGCTGAAATCCTTGTGTAAAGTTGTGCTTCAGTGTGAGTGGGTGGGATAGGAAGCTTTAAATTCATTTAATTTAAATGTTCCCTTCACTAAATGATGACATCAGCCAGTTCACACAAGAGGATTTCTACTATTGAGTCTTTTTAATTTGGGGGCCATATTATTTTTCTGCTGTGTTGTTTATATGTTCATATTTTCACAGATTGTGTGTTTTACATTATCTTCCAACATCTTTGAATTTATTGTGGGCTTAGGCCAGCCAATAAAAATCTTACGACATGCACACACAAAAACGCAGATACACAAAGATATATTATGCCTTTATATCATACTTTGCAGCAGGGCCAAACTATTTCAAATAAATGATTATGAGTGGTATTACACAGCCAAATAACCACTGAGGACATTAACCTGAGCATCTTTCTGAAGGAAGATGTGCTTGCAGGGCTGTAAAGGCCTGTATCTACAGTTGATGTCTAAAACCCTGATCTCCACTGAAGCCAAACAACTGAATAGGAAGAAAGAGCTCTGTTTTCCTGAATCCAGCCTGCAGTGCCAAAAGTGCACAGGTGGTTTGGATCATGCAAAATCAGAGATTTGAAAATAACTTGGAGGTCACCTAGCCCAACGTCTGGCCCAGTGCAGGACTGACAATAGACACAACTATAGCACCCTTGCAGGATGGCCATATAGCAACTGCTTAAACCTCACATATGTCACTACCTCTCTTAGCAAGGAAGGTGTCAGGGAAGAAGAGGGGACAAGATGTGAGCTATGTATTTTTCTTAAGGAAACAGCCATATATTTGTTTATCTTTGTTTGCTCTGCTTGCTGAGATAAGGATAATCAACCTTGTTTGTTGCTTCAGTCCAATTCAAACAATACTATTTTTGTTTCTGACTTTTAACACCATAGTAACATACTTAATTCAAATGTTCATTCCTGATCACAGGGGTAAGAATTTAGCTGTCACGTTTTGAAACCATCCAGTACTCCCAAAGATTGTTTCTGTGTTTATTTTGAAAGTTTACATACCTTGGAGCTGTTTACAAATATAAAAACAATAACAAATTAACAAAATCACAAGTTTTGTGATAAAAACGAAATTGGTTCCTACAGGAAAAACCGAAGGAAGTTGTTCTACTGGCCTAAGTGGGGAGAAATTCCCTTTTAATAACCACAAATCTTCCAGTATGGGCGTTCATCTCTCTACACAGCGAGCACAGCACATGAATTCCAGAAGTGACTCAGTCTTTCTGGGATGGACCAGATAAAGGCATGACATGGGAGTAAGTCTGAATAGTGGACAATGGATACTGAAGTATTCTAGAAGTTCACTGTAGTGTTTCATCCCTGTGAACCATCTGAACATGACCAAAATGTGGGAAGGGACAAGCTGCTGGACTAGAATGACCTTTTTTTTCCCTTACCCTAAGGGGTGAAAACAATACAAGCAAAGCTTGTTATCCATGAGGGATATTTTTAAAAGGAGCTGCATTTTAGGAAGGAACTCTCTGTCCAGCAGTGCAGAGTCATCCTGAAAATCAACTCAGAATGTTTTTACAAGCAACAAAAGAAATGTTTTTGTGTCTGGAGCGTGTCATTTGTGAATGCTGTACAGACAAAGTCAAAGGCAGAAGAGAAACCATTTCTGAAACAAATATACATCCTAACCAATGTAAGCTTTATATTCATGACATAGACATGACAAAACAAACAAACAAAACAAACAAACCCAATTCAGGCACCACTTACAAGAATATGCTCATGTTATATGTATTTGTTTTAATGCATACTGTTTATCCGAGTAACAGATGACAAGACCCAAAATAAAAAGTCCCTGCTGAAAACCCACCACCAAAAACATAGATACCAATGCTTATCTCGTTAAAGCTAACTTTCCTTTTGAAAAGCCAGTCCTCTAAACACCTCACAAAGAGAGATTAGGGAAAGAAAGATATGAAAGTGGACAAATAATCCATATCAGCAACTCCCTATCCATAAGCTTTTTTTTCCTCCCCCACCCCCTTTTTTAGCTGTACATTTCCCTTTCATTCAGACCCAATACACAGCAAGGACTCGACTGAAAACAAACAATAATAATAATTTTAAAAATGCAATGCCTGGGAAACAAGATGTTATTCTCCAAGCCTTCATGGAATTCACACGGAAAGAAAAATTATGTAACTCAGAGACCTGCAAGGGCTAAAAATGTCCTACTTTTCATAATCTCTATTATCAGCAACACTCAAAGCAAAAAATAGGATTTCAGTTTGGCAACAGATATGGATTGGTAGCTTTAAAGCAAAATGCAAAAATGACCTCCTTAAAGGACAGAATTTGGGAGGTCTAACCATCATTCTCAATCTTTCTGACAACAAGCAGGTCAAGGCAGCTAATCCAATGCTAAGGCTGAAGTTCTCTATTTCTATATCCACTTAGTTGGAAATAAGCCCTATAGAACCCAACAAGCCTTAGATATCTAAGTAAACATGTGCATTATTACATTGTAAGATTATGGAGTTGACTATATGTGACATAATATTTCTTTTTGCAAGGAATATTTCAAGCAACGAATTTCACCAATGGGATTTGCATCAACACAGCATTTAGGGTTTTGATTTCTAAAGGAACCCACATCTGCCAAATATCTCTGTTACACAGTTCTTAAAAGCACAGACTCCTCTTAAAGTCAGGCACTGTTACCCCTAGAACAGTGGTTCCTAACTCTGGATAATCCAAATGTTCTTGGGCAGCAACTCCCAGAAACCCTGGCCAGCACAACTGGTGGTGAAGGCTTCTGGAAATTGCATTCCAAGAACATCAAGGATGGGAACCACTGCCCTAGAAAAATCTGTATCGATAGACAGACATATATATGGAAGAAAGTTTGAAATATCTGATACAGTAAAGAGATAGAGAGACAGGGAAACTGGGAACTTAACTGCATACAATGGATCTAGCAAATATGAACTACATGGACTTTAGAACAAATCCTTTAGTAAAGCTACTTGGGGGTCTGTCTGAGAACTTTTCATCCCATATATGTTAGTGCACACCAAGAAAAGAGGTTTTACAAGAAATGATGAGAAGATAAAAGGGGATAAAGGCTACATTCAGTTTAAACTGCTGTGTATCAAGTCATCTTTCAGTGATCTCAGTTTCCTTTAGTCATGAATCTTTCCAAACTACACTAAGCTTTCTTAATAGAGAAAGAAGGGGGCACTCAAAATGAGCAGTACATCCAAGTTCTCCATGAATACAAGACTGCTGATGATCCAATGTGGTTGTAGGTGACAGGAAATCTGAACAATGGTCTCCTGAGTTAAATCCCTAGCCACCCGGCTACATTAGCTTGTTATAAATACACACATGTCTGCTGAAGCATGGGCTGTGGCTTCAGTACATTGATTGGGGTTAGTTTGTTGATAAATTAGTTCTCCTCCACACACTTTTAAAGGCAATTATTTTATTGTGCTCACTACCATCTCCACATATAGCTCCATTCTAGTCCATCTGCCACATCAACACTGCAAGAAGAAGCTGGTAACACCATGAAAGCACAAGTGTACCTAACCTTAGACTCTAGATCTAGAAGCTCCAAGGAAGAGTGTACAGTAATGTCGGATTTCAGACATGACTAATACTATATAATTCAGTCCATGGAAGATTATAATACCACTCAGCCTGTCAGCAACAGATATATATGGGGTGGGTCTTAAGAATTAATGATGTAAGATAATCCTGTAGCATTTTTCCACTCTACTTTTGCAGTAAGATCAATGCATAAATGTGGCTAGACGTAAAGTTAAGATTTCAGCCTATTTGAATGTGTGACAAGAGGGGAAGCACTATCAGTAGAATACCAACACAATCCTATATATTTCTCCTTAGAAGTAAATGTCATTGGATTAAATGTTCTTTACTCTCCCCTAAGATAATTTCCCCACTGTCACCCTGAAGCCAGAAATAAAAAGTTGCTGTCAGATAGGTGTACAACAATGTTAAACACTACAGAGGAAGAAAAACAAGAATAGTCAGAAAAGAGATGACAGAAATACTGAGATAGGAAAGAGATCTAGAACCAGGGGAAAAAACCAACAACATGGGCAGGTGGGAAAAAAGACACAAAAGAGGGGAAAGGGCGTAATATTTTATCATTGAGAAAAATTAAAATAATATACATATGCCCAGTTATGTGAAGAGCAGCTCCAGGGTAAAAGATGGCAACTTAGATAATGACAATAATAAAGAGAACACTGCAGCTCCAATCACAATGGGAATTCCTCACATTTCTATTAAAACAGAAAAATCAGATAAAAAACTTAATGTTATGGAGTGGTGGGGTAGTATAGCATGTATTTTATCCTTCCTTAATGTAAGAGCCATAGCACATTTTAAAAGGTTGGGGGGGGGAGTTTTGTGGCACTTTAAAAAGTAGCTAATATATTGTGGTGCAATACTCTTGTTCAGAAAAGCTTATGACATAATAAATTTGTAAATCTTCAAGGTGTGACAAGACTGCTATTTTTGCTGCAACAGATTAATGTGGATAATCCTCTAGAAACGTAAGGCACACAATTAAGATTTTTTTTTTACTGTACGAACAAAAATATTTTCAAAACGTGTTAAATGTAAGTACTTTTTTCTGCACATCAGAAAATCAAAATTAGCTGTAACTCCCCACTAAGTGTATGCCCTGTGGCAAACACAGGTTTAGTTCAATGCAAGGAATATGAGAGCTTAAGAATTAGAGAGACAGATCTGAAATTTTCTGTGGACGAAGATCGTACAGCAGAGAAATCCATAACATAAAAAGTAATTTATCCCATCACACAATGTGACAGCATTGTGATAAACACAAGGTGTGCTCCAGAGAATTGCCCAAAGAATCTCGATGTTCAACCAGCATTGAACACAGGAAAGGAGTAAAGACTGCTACAATTAGTTAGGGAAGAAGGTCTTTACTGTTAATTAATTAATAACTTACTTGTGGTCTAGGAAAAACTACCTAGCATAGCATGGGACACAAAACCTAGGATTCAAAGGAACATTTTAGCAAAGGGGTCAGGACATGCCAGACTCAGGCCAAGATAAACTCCTGCAGCTGGAAAGGTGATACAGGCAAGAGTGACGGTGCTCTACCTTTTCATTTTGGAGAGTGTCCGGACACCCAGTGTGATGCTTCTTTGCCAAAACTGGCTCTCCAAACAAGTACTAGCAATTAAACTCCTTTGAAGAAGTATAATACAGAATGCAAGGGACAGAAGAGAGAGAAATGGAAGTGAAAATAGGAAGAAAAGAAAAGCTGAGAACGGATCCCAGGCTAGAAAAAGCTGGATGCGCTGAAGGCTTTGGTAGGGAAACCTTCTTGGTCCGAAAATCAGTGAGAACAATTCACACAATCACCACATAAAAGTCACATTCCAGTCTTATGTTTATCAACATTTGCCGCTGACTTTTGTGTGCGACCCGTGTTGCAGGAGTTTTCATACCTGTGGGCATAATTCCCTCAAATGGAAGGGAAAGCCCGTTTCTCCGACACTTTGAGAGCGCAAGACGCCGATAATCTGGACAGAGGACGAAGCATTTTGCAAGATCGCAGCGCTCGATATCTTAAAAAGCCGTTTGCAACACGTGTCGGTTAAGTGGATGAATATTTACTCTAACGCAAGGCTGGCTCTGAATGGGTGGGGAAAGTAACTACGTACCGCTGCTGGAAAGAAAGGAAGGAAAAATGAAAGGAAGCAACTCCTCTGCGTTTTGAGGCGATAACGGCGGCGGCGAAGAATAAAAACGGAGTCCTTTGACCTGCGTTGAGGCGGAAAGGGAGCCTGCGGTGAGAGCCCCATCCCGAGAGGCAAAGGGGGAAATCCTCAGCAAGTCTTCGGTGGCAAGTTCGCTTCGACCCTGTCGTGCCCGGGATCTCCCCGCACCCCGGGGACTTTCCAAAAACGACGCAACATTTTCGAAAATCTTGCTAAACACTCCCTACTTTTGGCACACTTTCCTAGTTTTTCTGAAGACCACGGCTACCCTTTCTCCCCTCGCGCCCCGGCATCCCTTCTTCCGCGGGGCCGACAAGACCCCCGCCCGCCCCCAACACCGCGAATGTGGACGGCAGGGAGACCCACGCTGACACTGCCCCCCCACCCCACCCCACCCCACCCCCAGGCCCCCAACGCCGACCTCCGAAAAGCGGAGCTGCCAGCCAGAGTGGCGATCGGCGGGCGGCGGCGGGCGAGCGGGAGCTGGGCTTCGCGCTCCTTCCCCGGGCAAGCGTGGAGCGGCTCGGCGCTCGCCTACCTTCGAAGAAGCGCTGCAGAGCCTCCGTCTCGTCCACCACCTCCATAGCTGTGCCATGCACCAAGCGGACGGGCTAGTCGCCGAGCCCGCAAGGGGGCATCCCCCCTGCCCAGGGTGCTTCGAGCCGCGCAACCCCGGCGGCGCGCACCCCGAAGCCGGGTCTCTCGGTCGGCGCTGCCCGGACTCTGGCCCCGGCTGACCCGCTCCGGCCGAGGGGAACTGGGGGGGGGGCGCCTTTCCACCCCTCTCTCACCCCGTTCTTTCTCGTAAACAGCAGAAAGAGAGGGCGCGCTTTGCCCGGGCGGGGGAGGCGCCTTCCCAACTCTTCCCGGCGGGTGCTTCGTATCGGCCTCCACCACGCCGCTTGGCACTCCCCTCGGGCTGCCGTTGCTGTGTTGCTCCGGCTCTCAGCGGACGCCGCAGCCTCTCTCCCCTCACGCCCTCCCTTTCTCCTCCCCGCCTCCTGCGCCTCCGCCTCGGACCAGCAGCTCCGCCGCAACTGCACTCTGCTGGCCGGCGCCGGCACCGCACCAAGGTCGGCCCGGGAGGACGAGCCAGAGAGAGGCCCCGCGCGCGCGCGCGTGCGTGTGCCGGGTCGCCGCCCCGGTGAGTCGCTTACCTGGCGCTGGTGGGCTCCTTGCCCCCGCCCACGGACAAGAGCCTGAGGTCTGCGGGGATTTATTCCCCGCCGTTCTAACCCTAAAGCAGAAGCCCTCAAGGCGGCTCGCTGACTATCAAAGGCTGCCAATTGTCTTCTTAATCCAACAGGTGCAGCTGGGGGCTGAAGTCCGTGGCCTCCTATTCTAAGGCCGCCGAGAGACAGCCACCGGCGGGACTGAGAGCGGTCAAGTTGAGCTGGCCCTCCCTGGAAAGGGCTCCCGTCACTGCAGCAGCCTTTCCTCGAAGCCAGGTAGAGAGTCGAGACCTCGGTGCCCTCACTCCTCGGCTCTCGTTTTCTCTCCCCCCCCTCCCCAAACATGTGTAGAGTATGTTATATTTAGAGGAGTGGGGGAGTCAGGGCATTGGCAGGTGGGGTTACAAACGCTTATGTAATGATTTTTACTTCTAAAATGGATTCTCCTCTGGCCCAACAAAACAGAACTTGTTCCCAAATAAAAGGGTCACTGGTCAGGGCAGAAGACGCAAACGCCATTTTATTTCTTTAGTCGTCATGACGGGGCTATCGTTGAAGTGTAGATGTCAAACTGCACATGTTCCGTTTCTCTCTCCAGGTCAGCAACATTTCCTTTATTCCTCCCCCCACCCCCACCCCCTCGCCCAACAGTATCAGAAAGGTAGAAGGAGCGGTGAGGCAAGCAACGGGTAGGGGAAGAAGATTATTTTTTGCCCTTCACAACTGAAACAATGTGCTTGGAAATCTAAAGGGGGGGGGGGTTCCCCACCTCACCTGTTGTAAGACCATTAGGTCCATAGTCTAAAATTAGATGATTGAAACACTGAATAGTTTCCCCACTGTCCTATCATTGATTCTACCTTATGGGCATACAGTTATTAAAGGCAGGGGGTCTTTATCTATGAAGTACCTTAGGCTAGGCAGAGTATAGAGTTCTAAGACATAATCTCAGGGATGGTGTCCTTCCCTCTCACCCCCAGCTTGAAGAAAATTCTCTTTTTTTTTAAAGAGTTGCACTAACAGGTAGAAAATCAAACACCTTGCATATGTCCTGTTTCTGTTCTTATGAAAGTGTACCTGCAGAGATTATACCTATTTCTTTTTCTCCTTTCTTGATGCCAGAGATTGAATGGCTTTATTCTGAATTTGAGTGGGGCAGCTCAGCCTAATGATACAGGCCTGCACGCAAACCATTCTCCAAGCTTTTCAGCCAAGACCCTCTTTGTACACTTATTTTCACATCTATTTTATCTTGAACGATCAACTGTAACAATATGCACTGATTTTTCCCCTCTCATTATGTGACTGCAGTATTCTGGCTTACTGTATGAGGGGACGTTAATCACTTCTTTTTTTTTAATCACTTCTTGGCCATTGATGATAAGCATGTGTTTTTCCATTTCTTGCCACCACATATATAAGCATGCTAGCAACTGACATTCAAGCAAACATGGGCAGGCAGAAGGTAGATCACGTTCCACTGGTGAACCACTGACAAGCTTTCAGTGGACCATCCTACACCTGCAGGAAATAATGCCTCATCTACATGTGCTATGGTCTGATCCTTCAAGGGAATTTGTAAACATAAGTGCTCACTCCGAATTATATATATTAATGATTTAACTGTTACGAGATCCTACATATGCAGTCTTAGGTGTCTTCTAACATAGTCACTCTCTGAAGGGTTGATTATACTGAGAACTTTAAGAATTTCTGCTCAGAAAACCTGAACTGTATTTCCTTCTGCCATTTGAAGCATTATAGAATGGCCCTCTTTCATTACACTCTGAAATAGGTCTTACCACTTTAGTGAGGCAATCTGCCCACCATTTCTTTGCTCTCCAAAATGTATATGGCAACAAGAGGGTAAGAGTCACCTTCTTTAAACAGAAAAAACAAAGAATCTGGTGGTAACTTAAAGACCAAAAAATGTATTTATTTATTCAGCATAAACTTCCATGGGCTGCAGCCTACTTCATCAGATACATGGCTTTATGCGTCTGATATAATGGGCTCCAGTTCATAAAAGCTTTTGCCAGATAGGATGTCATTACAGTGCCACAGGACTCTTTGTTGTTTTTGCAGCAGGTTGAATAAAAACCAACAATTTTTAAAAATAAAATTGATTTTAATCACAATTTAAATTCTAAAAATATTTTTATTTAAATCATTAAAAATCTAATTTTTAAAATTTTTTTAATCCACCCTGTTTTGCAGCAACATGTGAGCATCCTTTCCTTCTTCCGCCACCTACCCATGTCCCAGAAATTATTATATTGGAAGGCACTCCTTTTAAACAGACATGTGATGATGTTAAAGGAGGTGGACCTTTTCCCCTCTGTTCATGTGATCACCACACCTCTGGAAAGACTGCTGGAATTAGAGGGCTCTTTTTCAAAGGTGTTTGTGGGGAGAGGGGGGAGTTGTACAGAAAAGACTTAATAACAAGATGTTATAAATTTTACTGCCTCTATTTGGTTGGCAGTAGTTCCTTGCATGTTCAGTAGCCCCCTGTATTTAGACATATATATGTGAAAGTAAGCACCAAGGGTCCCAAGCAGAAATGGTACAGGATCCCACTATGCAGTTGGAAGATGCCTTTCTCCAAATCAGATGACTACATGGAAGGGACTACATAGAAGGGAGCATGATTCCATTTTTGCAGTAACTTTGAGAATTTTGGTTAACAGGAGTTGATGCTCCAAATAAATAAATGATGACCTTGCATATTACTCAGCTCAACACAAACAATGGGGTGTCCTTCTCTGACATTTTCCTTGATGGAGGAGCCTAAGCAGATTGGAATGTAAGCCAAAGCATGGCAGAAGGGCCTTATTAAAGGCAGGTTCTTTTCTTAATACATGCTACTCATATTGGGCGGGCGGGGGGGGGGGGGAATCCAAGCTCATACCTCCTTAGTATATGGAAGAACACTGAAAAAGCATGCGGTGTATTTATTTTAGCCGTTATAGGAGCAAACAAATTTATATAGAAGATTGTGTGTACCCCATTGGCTGTTCAAGAATCACTCAAAAGTAACTTTGTATTTTAGAAGGAGATCATCCAAAGAAAGGAAATATCATTTAATTATTGTGAGATTTCTATAAAGGAAATTCTAATTCTAATTCACTTAACAATTGCCACAGAACTTGTATTTTTGTATAGCAAAGAGGTAGAAATTATAAAAATAGAGAGGCTTTATGTCTTTTATTGTTAAATCTTCTCCCTTCTCTGTCTGAGAAGGCTCCATCAAAACCAGAGGGACTTTACTGTTCTGCAGATATTCAAGAACTTGGGCTGCGTCCCTGCTAGCGTATTGAACAAGAAGAAGTGACAGAAGTTGCCTCTGTGTAAATTAGCTTCATTTCACTGCTGTTATCAGAATTCAAGTCTTCTTCCATCCATATTTTTGAAGAGGCATCTCCTTAATAGTATATGTTTGTAATTCTGTTATGTTTAGACATATTGCAATAAAGGGGGTGGGGTGGGGGGATAAGAAATCTGAAATGAATTGCTGGAGACCCTGCATCCTCTACGCCCATCAACTTTCTCCCCTTTTCCTTCTCAGCAGGGCAGCAGGAGGATTGATGTTTGTGTTTATCTCCAGATGTGCCCACAATTGATAATCATTGTGCGCATGCGTGCACACACACACGCGCACACACAGAGAGTACAGTATCTAAATGAAGTTACAGTTATCTGACCACAGTTAACCAAAGGCAGAGCCCCTGCCAGGCAAAGACTGTGGGGCCCATTCTCTTTTGGGCAGATAAAGCGCACAATGAGGTTTTGTTCAGCTCCACAAACCAATTCAGAAGGGGCAGATTCTCTTATATATATATATAAATATATTTTTCTCTCTTTCACAGCTGTGCAGTGACCAATTCTTCTCCAGGGAGGGGTTGAGAGAAAGGGAGGGGGTTGAGGTTTGGGGAAAGTAATAGGGCTATTCTTTCAGCGTTGGAAAGCAAAGCTCTACAGCCTTTTCCAACCTCTCTCCCCCTCCCCGCTTTAGCTTAAGACAATTGTTATTCTTTACTCTTTCCCTCCCTTTGTCCTTTACAGAGACTCACTTCAGGCAGCCGGGGAGGAAGCAAAATATTTTTGTTCATTTATTCCATTCCAGTTTAAGACCTGAATCAAATTCTGCCTATCCAGATGTTCCTCCAAATCAAGAAATTGGGAGTGCAGCAGCTGCTTTCTGTTCTCTTTATGAAGGACTATGAGCCAAAGTCTTTAGTTTTCTTGAATTTAGGAAGTGTAGTCTTCACAATAGAGGTCAGTGCTATAAGAATATATCATCAAAGCATAAGAGATGGCCCCATGTTCTTTTTCCATTGGTACAGTTTTGTTGGGAATATTCAGTAAATAATGCTTATTCCTCCTTAGCTTATTCTTCTATTATGTTTAGTACTTCCAGTATTAAAGGTTTCAGACATAATCCTCACAGAAGACTCATACATCTGTAACTTCCATGGTGCTTCCAGATTCCCTTCCCCTCTCTGGTGGTGCTTCATCAGCTGTCTGCTGGTGTTCTCATAAAGAAGTTTCCAAGATACATGTTTTAGGCTGGAATTGTATCCATGCTTATTTAGGAATGAAAGTCCTGATTTTAAAAAAACCATGCACCTATGTATGCATACTTATCTGGGAGTAAGTACCCTTGATTTCAACACAGCTCGCTGCTCAGTAGCCATGCAGGGGATTGTGCTGTCATATGACACATAGTACATTATACAGTTTTTTAAATGCTTCAAATGACTTCATTTGATTTTTCATTCTGAAATTTCATTCTTCACCATGTCTATCTGGCATACAAAAAAAGAAGCAATCATGTCAGTCATGGGGGGGGGGGATGTAAACGCCTGTATTATGGCCATACTTCTCATAAGCCAATCTAAAACGAGCAGCAAAAATATTTGCAACATTTGACATAGTTCTTCAGATGCACTCACAATCATCAAGTCCAACTCTTTGCTGATGCAGGTAAGTTGCAACTAAACCATCCCTAAAAAATGGCCATGTTTGAAAGCTTCCAATGAGGGAAAGTCCACCACTACCTAAAGTAGTTGATTCCACTACAAACAGTTCTTATTGACAGACAGTTCTTCCTAATGTTTAGCAAATAATTTGAATCTGTTAGTTTCGGTTGTGACCTCTTTCTTGACAAAAGCAGATCAAACAGCAGGCTAAATGTCCATCTGGTCACACCTTAAATGTATTACCCCCCCAGACTCAGCCACAGTCTTGAGTGCAGCTATTAACACAAACTTATTTTTCTTAACATAACTCTAACATCATCACCACACTTCCTGACAACCGTTTAATTACTGATAACAGGATGTCTGTGCAATCAGGACTTTGTTCAGTACTGGAGATGATAACAATACCATGTAATGTAATTGTCACCCTCTTTTTCTCATCTCCTGTGGTTGTCATTTCTCCATCATGTCCTCTGGCGTGCATGAAACCTATGGAGAGAAGGAACACTTACTTTTCCTGCATCATCCCACAAAAGGAAATAGTGCTCACCCTGGTGAAAACAGAGTTAGTGTATGATCACATGAGCATACTCTATAGCTCACATTTTGGATCACTTTTGACACCATCTGGTGCAAGCGGTTTCCTGGCAATCATACAACATATGGCCAATAGTGCTCCAGCCTGTCCCTGACCTGCGCCAAAAAGCTGGACCTTTTTGATCCAGCAGTAGGGCTACTTTTGGGGCTGGGCAGGAGTAATCACCCAATGGACAGAAAGGTCACTTGTGTATCAAAGGTGTTGAGAATTAGAAGGCTGTCAAGAGTCTGGGCGAGGGAACCATTCTTGTGCAATGGTGGCTGTAAAATGTTCAAGCAGTCTCAGTTGGGACCTGTAGGTGATTACTAGTGGTAGTCTGCACTTTTCTCTTTCAGCTGTGCCTTGTAGTAGGTTGTTTCGGGGTATCTATCTTGCCCTGTTAATTTGTTTGTTTGATCTTAGCGTGTGGGTATTTTAGTTTAAGCTTGCTGTAATTTCATGAATTCTGAGTCTCTGTTTCGTGGATCTGAGCAGGTATGTTTATGTGAGTGGGCTTGGCTGGATTTTGGCCAGAGTTATACACTTGCCTCAAGCCAGTGTTGCTTCACATGATACATGCCTAACTGTCCTTTAAAGTAGTACACATTAGGCATTATTTTAAAGCACAGTAGGGTTTCAGCTGGGTGAGCATGCCCTTCCCCTTCCAGATGGCTTGCTTGTCCTGTGGGCAGCTGGATGATGGCAACCAGGCAGCGTGGTGGCAGCAGCAGCGGTGGCCATGGGGGATCTTTGATGGCCAGGGAGACCCCCTCACTGATGCTGATGCTGCCAACATGCACTCTCTGGCCACCACCATCCAGCTGCCCACTGGACATGCAAGCCCTGCAGTGGAGGAATGGTTGCCTGCTCCACATATGGCCAAAGCGGAGCTGCTGAAGCTGACCCCTGGGCAAAAACAATGTTGCTGGGTGGCCACTGCTAAGAGGCTTCCCAGCTATGATGACATGGGCCAGCTAGCATTGTTCTTGCCCATGAGGGAGCAGCTCCATTTTCATCATGTGATAAAAAGCTTACAGTGGTTTATCTGCAATGTGTCATTCCAGCGATAGTGGTGTTTTAGGGGTGGAAGCTGAATATGGTCCTTAGATTGGACTGTGTAGCTGATGGTGGTATCCAGAAAGAATACTTATGTTATGTAGACTGATCTAGACTCAGATGATGATTATGATGATGATTAACAACAACCACCTTGTGCCAGCAAATCAATTCTGACACGTTAACTCTTTTCAGGGTTTTCCAGGTAGAGAATACACAGAAATGGTTTACCATTCCCTTCTTCTGGGGGCATCCTGAGACTATGCAGCTCACCCAAGGCCACACAGACTGGCTGTTCTCCATGGAGGCACAGTGAGGAATCAAATTCCCAACCTCTTAAACCATTGAGCTATCCAGTGGTAGGGTAAAAGTTCTGATGGAATTTTAAAGTGATTCTTGGCCATCGGTCAAGATGATAAAGATATCCATGTATTTCAGTCAGAGGAGAGGCTTTGTACAAAGGAGATGACAAAGCATAGCTTCATGTCAGGCATGAATATGTTTGCAAACTGTGGGGTTAAATGTGTGCTCATAGCAATGCAATTGATCTGGAGATACAGGTTATTGCCAGAAGTGAAGTAGCTTTGTGTGAGTACAAGGTGTATGACTTGAACTTTAAAGTTCCCAAACTCTTTTGTTTTTGTTTTGTTTGATACAAGGAGTAGTATTCTAAACTCCCAGGTCATTCACTTCTAGGTCATTGACTTTTGTTGATTCTAACAGTTGCGATTGCAACACCAATCATGTAATTTCCAATCTAAATTGCTCTCTCCACAAGCAATAGTGGCAACAAGTCTACCTGATGGGTGAGAGATAGACTGAAAATGTGGAAAGTAAAAGAATAAATCATTCTCCTCAAGGTTCACTCTGCAAAACTATATCCTTTTCCCTGAGAACCAGCTATCATCTTGAGGCTGACTGAGCCACTTGCACCAAATTAATAAGAAATGAATCTTGCAGCATTTTGCAGACTAAAGAATGTGTTGTAGCACCTACTTTATGGACTATAGTCCATTCCATCAGATCCAAAAGAACATGTGTTAGTCCTTAAAGATGCTACGTGATCTGTTAGTTCCTCAGCAGTAAACTAACATAGCGATAGCTTGGCACATTGGATTATTTACCTAGTGCCAAATAGCACAAACTGGTGGCAAAGGTTAAAGAGGATGATCCAGCAGATGTTTTCCTAGTGACTGAGCACAGTAGCAATGTACACATTTTCATATAAGAGCACCTAAATGTGGATCGTTTAAATATTATCATGAATCTCTGAACTCTTGATGATAAGAAAATAAGTACAATAATCCAGCACATGGATAAACTTTAATATTTTAGCTATTTTTCTTCTCCCATTTTCAGGTAGAAGTGCTTCACTGGGATTTCCATTATAATAAATGAAAATCACACACTTTGCTGAAAGCTTTGCCTTTGAAGTTCTACAGCAAGGCCAATATCCTGTTCAGTTTTTAAGGGTGCAGAGTTCCAGTTGTAGAACTTCCTGCAGTGAGGAGCTGCTGCTTACAAGATCAGGTGCAAGGCTGGCATCTCTTCTGATTCCATAGGCAGCTTCCACAAATAGCACACTGCCCATGGAAATATTGAACAGAATATTGGTCCTACATTTTATTTTTAAAGGAACAGCTGTCATTTCTTTGCCTCACAGGGCCTAGGTGCAACCTCCAATTCATCTTGTGTCTGAGGCTGATCCAAGCATATCTGTATAATCTCTGTGTTGCATTCAAAACCAAAGTGCAGGTTTTGCTAGAAAGTATTGTCAGACTTTTTACATCCCCTGACCTGGAGTTTTTAACCCTACCTGATAAAGAATTCTAGAGGACTCGAAACCTTGCTGTCAGTGGATGACTGACTGACTGACTGACTGATTTATTTATTTATTTGCATAATCATAAGAAAGGTATTCTTAAGCTTTTATGGTATGCTTGAGGTTCTGTTTATCTTGCTGTTTTTATGTAAAACACTCGGAATAGTGTTGTGCACGAATAGGGCAGTATATAAGTACCATAAGCAAACAAACAAACATTCATAGAAGAATGGAGTTGAAAGGAGCCTATAACCCCTTCGAGTCCAATCCTCTTGAGTGGTATGTATGGGTAATCTTTTATCTCACAACAACTCTGCAAGGTAGGTTAGGCTGACATGCTCAAAGCTCCTCACTGCATTAAAGAGTGTGTCCAGAAAGACATAAATTAGACTTGGATAATGGAGCCTTCCAGGTACAGTTTGACATGAACACTCAGCATTCTTCACACTAGCTATGCTGAGTAAGTCTTAAAGGAGTTGTAGTCTAGCAACTCCAGGAAGGCCACACATAGCTTAAATAAATGGAAGCAAATGGGGGCCCTGCAGAAATAGTAGCCAGGAGATAGTTGGTACAGATAAGAGAATTCAAAATATGACTGATGAACATCCATCATCAATCAGTAGCTACAAGGATCAGTACTAGAGGTTGGAAAGGTTACATTTTTGAACTGTAACTTCCAGAGTCACCCAGCCTGCATGAACAGTGAGAATGTTGGCTGGCGGTTTCTGAGATCGTACAAAAAAATAACTTTTTCAAGCTCCAATCAATACCTGCTTATACTGCAAATGGATTTACAGTGCATGTGCAGTGCTATTTCCTATTTTTGTTGTTGTTGTTTAGTCGTTAAGTTGTGTCCGACTCTTCGTGACCCCATGGACCAGAGCACGCCAGGCCCTCCTGTCTTCCACTGCCTCCCGGAGTTTGGTCAAATTCATGTTGGAGATAGATAAGGTGGTCAGGCACTCCCATTTCTTTAAGAACTTGCCATAGTTTGTTGTGGTCCACACAGTCAAAGGCTTTTGCGTAGTCAATGAAGCAGAAGTAGATGTTTTTCTGGAACTCTCTGGCTTTCTCCGTAATCCAGTGCATGTTAGCAATTTGGTCTCTAGTTCCTCTGCCCCTTCGAAATCCAGCTTGTACTTCTGGGAGTTCTCGGTCCACATGCTGCTGAAACCTACCTTGTAGGATTTTGAGCATAACCTTGCTAGCGTGTGAAATGAGTGCAATTGTACGGTAGTTGGAGCATTCTTTGGCACTGCCCTTCTTTGGGATTGGGATGTAGACTGATCTTTTCCAATCCTCTGGCTGCTGCTGAGTTTTCCAGACTTGCTGGCATATTGAGTGTAGCACCTTAACAGCATCATCTTTTAAGATTTTAAATAGTTTGACTGGAATGCCATCACCTCCACTGGCCTTGTTGTTAGCCATGCTTTCTAAGGCCCACTTGACTTCACTCTCCAGGATATCTGGCTCAAGGTCAGCAACCACACTATCTGGGTTGTCCGGGACATCCAGATCTTTCTGGTATAATTCCTGTGTGTATTCTTGCCACCTCTTCTTGATGTCTTCTGCTTCTGTGAGGTCCCTACCATTTTTGTCCTTTATCATGTCCATCTCTGCACAAAAGGTTCCTTTAATATCTCCAATTTTCTTGAACAGATCTCTGGTTTTTCCTTTTCTATTCTTTTCCTCTATTTCTTTGCACTGTTCATTTAAGAAGGCCCTCTTGTCTCTCCTTGCTATTTTTTGGAAATCTGCATTCAATTTTCTGTAACTTTCCCTATCTCCCTTGCATTTTGTTTCCCTTCTCTTCACTGCTATTTGTAAGGCCTCGTTGGACAGCCACTTTGCTTTCTTGCATTTCCTTTTCTTTGGGATGGTTTTTGTTGCTGCCTCCTGTACAATGTTACGAGCCTCCATCCATAGTTCTTCAGGCACTCTGTCCACCAAATGGAGTTCCTTAAATCTGTTCTTCACTTCCACTGTGTATTCATAAGGGATTTGGTTTAGATTCTACCTGACTAGCCCAGTGGTTTTTCCTACTTCCTTCAGTTTAAGCTTGAGTTTTGCTATAAGAAGCTGATGATCAGAGCCACAATCAGCTCCAGGTCTTGTTTTTGCTGACTGTATAGAGCTTCTCCATCTTTGGCTGCAGAGAACATAATCAATCTGATTTTGGTATTGCCCATCTGGTGATGTCCATGTGTAGAGTCACCTCTTGTGTTGTTGGAAAAGAGTGTTTGTGATGACCAGCTTGTTCTCTTGACAAAACTCTATTAGCCTTTGCCCTGCTTCGTTTTGAACTCCAAGGCCAAACTTACTTGTTGTTCCTTTTATCTCTTGATTCCCTACTTTAGCATTCCAGTCCCCTATAATGAGAAGAACATCTTTCTTTGGTGTCAGTTCTAGAAGGTGTTGTAAGTCTTCATGGAATTGGTCAATTTCAGCCTCTTCAGGATCGGTGGTTGGTGCATAAACTTGGATGACTGTGATGTTGAAAGGTCTGCCTTGGATTCGTATTGAAATCATTCTACCATTTTTGAGATTGTATCCCAGTACAGCTTTTCCCACTCTTTTGTTGACTATGAGGGCTACTCCATTTCTTCTACGGGATTCTTGCCCACAGTAGTAGATATGATAATCGTCCGAATTGAATTCGCCCATTCCCGTCCATTTTAGTTCACTGACACTCAGGATGTCAATGTTTATTCTCACCATCTCCTGTTTGACCACATCCAGCTTACCAAGGTTCATAGATCTTACATTCCAGGTTCCTATGCAGTATTTTTCTTTGCAGCATTGGACTTTCCTTTCGCTTCCAGGCGCGTCCGCAGCTGAGCGTCCTTTTGGCTTTGGCCCAACCACTTCATTAGCTCTGGATCTACTTGTACTTGTCCTCCGGCTCTTCCTCAGTAGCATGTTGGACGCCTTCCGATCTGAGGGGCTCATCTTCCAGCGTCATATCTTTTAGCCTTTTGTTTATGTTCATGGAGTTTTCTTGGCAAAGATACTGGAGTGGCTTGCCAGTTCCTGCTCCAGGTGGATTGTGTTTGGTCAGAACTCTCCACTATGACCTGTCCGTCTTGGGTGTCCCTGCATGGCATAGCCCATAGCTTCTCTGAATTACTCAAGCCCCTTCGCCACGACAAGGCAGCAATCCATGAATGGGATATTTGCTATACTAATACCATAGTGTGTAGAGGGAGGCCATGCATTTCTGGACAGCCTGGAAAGAAATATGTTGATTATTAGCTGGCCCAGGCTTATCTTTTGAAATTCAAGACATATCTGAGTGTTAGGAGTTGTACATCGCACCTTCATGTCATATGAAAACTGTTGAAATATTGCAAGATATAACATTCTACCCACTGTGGGTTAATATCCTTAAAGACCTCACCTGTACCTTATAATCAATAAGGCTCTATAAAGCTTTGTCCCTCTCCCTCCCCTTCACCCTTTGATGGTGCTGACTGACTGAGCGAGGCAGAGACCCTGTGTGCTTGCCTGAGTTTGTGGGTGTTGCCTGAGCTGCCGCCGCCTTAATTCCTTTTACTGTTTGGTATGTTTTGTAATGTAGTTTTAGTACTTTGTTTTCTTAGGATGTCCTGTTTACCCTTTTCCTAAGATAACTAGATAAAGATTATTATTTATATTTTGTCTCAAACCTTTTTCCCATCAAAAACTAGTGGACAAATTGACAGAGTGGAAAGCTGTTCCTCTAGCGACCAAGGAGGTGCCTCTGAGAAGCCAGGACATCAAGGCTGTGGCCCCGTCCTGCTGTACCTCCTCAGTAACTGGCATTCAAGAGGCAGAAGCCATTGATAACCTTATCCTCCTCGACTTTGTCGACTGCCAAAGTCATCATCACGTCTTGCAGTAGCAACTTCCCAGTTTAATTCATGGCTGTTTGGAGGGAAAAAAACACCTCATGTCTTTTGTTCTAAATCTACTACAGCTGAGCTCATATTACGGGGGTGGGGGTGGGGATGGCAGACTTTCCTTCTACTTTCTCCACAACACACATAATTTTATACACTTCTATTATGTCTCTTCTTGTTTGAATTTTTTTTCTTTCTCTAAGCTAAACAGCCTCAAGTGTCCTAATGTTTCCTCATAGTCGTGTTTATTTATTTATTTATTACATTTATAGCCCGCCCATCTAGTCATATAGACTACTCTGGGCGGGTAACAACATATCATGTAACAATTTAAAACAATTTAACAATTTAAAATCATAACAATATATTACTAAATAAATAATGATCCAAGATGGGAGAAAACACAAAATAACAAAATTCAGACGGTGGGTGGAGGGAAGGCTTGCTTAAACAGCCAGGTTTTCAGTTGGCATTTAAAGATGCCCAGCGATGGGGCCATGCGAATCTCAGGAGGGAGGCTGTTCCAAAGACAAGGAGCCACTGCCGAGAAGGCCCGGTTTCTTGTTTTTTCCTTCCGGGCCTCCCTTGGCGTTAGGCTCCTCAGCCTCACCTCCTGGCTAGATCGGGTGATACGGGTAGATCTAGGTGGGAGAAGGCGTTCCGTCAGGTAACGAGGCCCTAAACCGTTTAGGGCTTTATACGTAAGCATTAAAACTTCGAAATCTACGCAGAACCGAACGGGCAGCCAATGCAAGGCGGCCAGAGTGGGAGTAATATGTTGATGTTTCCTTACCCCACTGAGAAGTCTGGCCTCTGCATTCTGCACCATCTGGAGTTTCCGCATAGATCTCAAAGGCAGCCCCATGTAGAGAGCATTACACTGGTCTAATCTTGAGATTATGAGCGCATGGACCAAAGTGGTGAGCGACCCAACATCTAGATAGGGACGCAGCTGGGCTATCCGCCAGAGATGGAAATAGGCGGTGCGGACCACTGACGCTACCTGGGATTCCATGGCAAGCGCCTGGTCCAGATAGACCCCCAAGCTGCGCACCTCTCTCTTCGCGGTGAGAGTCACCCCCACAAAAGAGAGGGAGTTTCCCAAACCGCTGATGGTAGGCCCCCCGACCCTCAGGACCTCCGTCTTGTCCGGGTTCAGCCTCAGCCCATTTTCCTGCATCCATTGCAATACAGACCCCAGGCAGCGCTGCAGGGACAGAACGGCATCCACTGTAGTTGGCAAAAAGGAGATGTAGAGCTGCGTGTCATCAGCATATTGATGGCACGATGCTCCACACCCCCTGATAACCTCGCCCAGCGGCCTCATATAGATGTTAAACAGCATTGGAGAGATGGTCGAACCCTGCGGAACCCCACAATTGAGGCTCCACGGGGCCGACTCATGCTCCCCAAGCTGAACTCTCTGAGGACAGTCCCCCAGGAAGGACCGGAGCCAGGCCAACGCCTGACCACCGATTCCCAACTCGGAGACCCTCCTCAGGAGGATACCGTGGTCGACGGTATCAAAGGCGGTGTTGCTCCATCTCCTGTTTATTTTTCTTGTTCTTTTCTGCATATTTATTTACTACATTTATACCCCTCTTTTCCACTAAAAAGTTGCACTCAGGGCAGCTTACAGTCGTCATAAAAGAATAAAAACAAGTATAAAGAAATTTAACTAAAAAAATAATAAAATCAAGGAAAACCAACCCCATCCCTGAAAACCATTCACATCAACTAAATGCATTAAAACCAATAAAATCAACAAAGGATGTGATCATGCTGGGAAATAGATTGCGTTTTAGACTGGTTATGGAATGATCCAGTGTGAGCTATTTCCAGCAATCGCATGACATATGGGGAATAGCGTTCCAGCCTAGCCTTGATCCAGGTGTAAGCTGGACCTTTTTGGTCCACCTCTAGGGCTACTACTTTTGAGGGCAGGGTTGAAGCAATTCTCTGACAGGTGGAATGGAAAGGAGATTGCTGCAAAGTATCCCTTTCTGGTGCGACTGGATGCACACCTTTCCTGCCATCCAGTTGCACCAGATGTATAATGTTAAAAGTATACTTTTCCATCTCTGCAATATTCTTTTTCTCAGGTGCACGGATTGGAATTGTATACAGTATTCAATGTGCATTTAACCTGTAGGCTTATATAATGGCAGTGTGGAATTTTAGATTTCTTTTTTATTCTTTTCTGAATTTTTTTTTTTTAAAACTTACCTTTTCCACAGCTGCCTGTCATTGGGGTAGTATTTCCACTGAACTATTTCCAAGAGCATTTTCCTTGTCAGTCAGTGGATATGTGAAGCTACTATTTTTGTCTCAATGTACACCATCTTACACTTTATATAGTTCTGCATTTGCCATTTTAACCAGTCTGGAGAGACCCCTTTGCAGTTCTTTGCACCATCTCTCTGCTTTTGTCATCCTGAATAGTTTGATGGGTCTCACTGCCTAGCCCACTTCACCTTATTCTCCACCTGTAAATCCAAATCAATTAGAAACAAGTTTAAAATCACTGATCCTAATACAAGTCAACTCATAGAGGTTCATTTCTCAGCATTGCAAGAGCTGTGTTTAGTCCCTATACCCTGGTTTTTGCTCCTTAACAATTTTTCACAATAGGATTTTTCATTTTATCCCATGTCCTGTAGGTTTGCTGAGGTACTTCTCGTGGTGGCCTTTATCAAAAATGGACTCAAAGTCCAAGTGCACACTGTATTCTGAATCAGCCCTAATTACATGCCCATTCATTTTCAAAAAATGAACAAAGGAAAAGTAGCAGTGCCGGTCCATGAGAAAGTAGAAAGCGCAGATAGTTGAGCAATACACCTTTATTAAGACCAATCCAATTGCCCTTAAAGTGTGCAAGCATTTGCATTTTCTAGGAAGTCTTCTTCAGTCTAGATGCATAAAGTTGGGTGATAGCGCAGTAGAAGAGATGGATCATGTCGTTTAATTTTAGGACTCCTGTGTTTTCCCCCCGTCCTCTACTTTTGGTCAGAATGTAGGCACACTTCTCAAGATACTTGCTTGAGTTCTCTATACATTGCTTCACTCAGAAATGTTGCACTCAACATTGCCATAGCCATATTTCTGATACCATTAGCACATTGGAATTCACAACTGCAGGAAATAGCTCAAGCACAAAACAAATGTGATATGATTAAGAGCTGTAGCAGAAGGAAAGAGCGCCACCTGCTCGTAAGAAAGTTTAGTGTCAATATTTATTAGTTGATACTGTATTCCATTGCCTTTTTCCTGTAATAGTGATATTTACCTTCAAATGGGAAATCATCTAAGCAAAACATTTCTGGGGTTTGCATCACATGGACTGAGTTCCAGCTGTTGGCATCCTTTTTTCATGTTCCAAAGAAGTATATTCGTCTTATTGGCAGATGCTAGAAACAAACAACTGGGAAAGTTGCTCCTGTCACATCCTGTTGTAGTATTCCCAGAGGCATCTCATAAATTGGCTATGCTGCAAATAGGATGCACAACTTTTTATCATAACCAGCAGGGATTTTCCTATGTCCTTCATATGGGTTCAACTAAAATACTGCAGTGAAAACAAATGGAAGTATGGCATAGGCTGAGAATTTTATTGTAGCCTTTCATGTCATTACATTTAAGAATTGGGAAGAATAGAAGTACTTCTAATCCTATGTGAATTTGGGATTGGCTGTTAAGAATTTTGTTTGCAATGCTCAAAACCTGTTTGTAATGCACAGGATGTTTCCAGCATGAATTTTATTGTGCAATTTTCCTGCTTCATTCACATAATTTTAGGGAGGTCCAGACAACCTTATCTTCCGTTTCTAATCCTCCAATCTCTTAACTCAAGTTTCATCCATCTTTTCTACCGCCATTTTAAAAAAGATAGAATGGCTGTGCAATGCCTTTTCACAGACAATGCCAGCAGCTATTCACCATTACATACCCATAATATTAACCACCTCTTTACATTTATGCTGCTTAAAACTTAGGTGTGTGTAAATATATACAATGGCTTAGTGCCATTAGGATAAAATCCAGGTTACAGGAATTGTATCATTTTAGCTTTTGCATGATGTTTATTATATTTTTGTAGGGTTTTAAAATATGTGCTGTTGGTAAAAGCTGTCATTGGATTGATTGAGCGGACACAGGTTTCAATACCAATAGACAAGAGCTTTGGGAAGAATGAAGTATAACTTCAAGAGCCTTTAAGAGGTGGGTCTGCTATGAATGCGTCCCTACTCCCAGTCATTTACATGCTTACAGAACCATTATTGGGAGCAGCTCAAATGCCAGCTAACCGCATCAGCAGTTCCCCATGAAAGAGTGTGCCCTTCCATCTTAATACTGCCCTGTTGTTTCCCTTCCTTTGGAACAACCACAAGAACTATCACATTGCTTGGACTTCCTAGCTGCAAGTCTAGCCTTAAATGTTTAGTGTAAGTGGCAGGGACAGATGAAACACTGCTTTCCCCAGTTTCTGTCTCTCTTCCTTAGGGTCTTCTGGGGGTGGGGAAGTCCTTCGTTCTGCTTCAGATGGTTCCCTTCTTTTCCTGAGAAATTAGAAGGGGCGTTGGCCATGGTCTTAGAGGACTGAATGGATTGCCAAAATACTGAGGAGGACCTCCTAATCACCTTCAGTAATACTGTATTATTGTTTGCACACATGTATTACAACTGTGCAATGAATAATGTGGGAGCAAATGGAGATACTGTATGGCGAACTGAATCACAAGGACCACTGTTGCAGATATACTGTAGCCTGAGATTATGGTGCCTGTGTATGTACAAATTTCAATTCCCCCCTGTGCCTCCTTGATAGGGCTGGAGTTCATGATCCATACGGTCTCTTCTTGCTCTGCAATTCTAAGATTATTCTAGATTATTCAAATAGAAAGCAAACTAGGAAGCAACCTTATGTCTGAGGCCAACGAAGTAGTTTACAATTAAAAATCCAACCCCGAGCAAATAACCCATCTGTAAGCAAGTACAGGTTTGCCACATTTTGTGTACAAATATATACTTGGCCAACAGAGGCTATAAATGTGAATCAATAAAGATGAATGGTAAATAGATGAAAGAGGTGCTGGAGGAGTTTTATGGGTCCATATGTTGTGTGGATCTCTCAGACTCATCTGCCAAGCATGTCAGAGACTTGACTCTAGGGCATGGGTGGGAAAGGATTGACCCTACAGACATTTTGGATTTCAGTTTCCAGAAAGCCCAAAGATTCCCCACTTTGCTTTAAGAAATCCGAGGCTGCAGCCCTATATGTCCACTGATTGTATTGCCATGGGACTTAGAGTAGGTATGTGTACAAGGTTGTGCTGTCAGTCCATCAAAATATCTGCCACAGTCAAGCAGATTGAGGGCTGGAGTCACCATCTGATATCACTGCAGTGGGTTAAAGAAGTGTCTTCTTGCTTGCAAATTATCCTTAGGTGCTGTAGTACCTCCTTAATCCAAGAAAGCCATAGACACGAAGCAGCAGGAGCCATGCAAGATCTGCGTACATTTAAAATAGAAAGCATTGTGCCCTTACTTCTGAAACAATTAGTTCTGAATATGTCAAATCAATAAAGGCAAAATGTGTGCAGTGGGTGTGTTATAGTCAGGAGAGATGCACTATGAAAGCAGCTCTGACAGAAAACATCAGGGCAGCTGACATTGTCATGCTAGGGTTGGGAGAATGATTGGACTGAAGCAACCAAAGGAGACCCCGAAAAATAGCTTGCATTTAATAATAATAGCCATATATTAAGGCCTGCCAAGACTTTGGACTAACAATCAGCCTGAAGAAAACACAAGTCATGGGCCAGGGCGTGGACTCACCTCCCTCTATTACCATCTCCACACAAGAATTGGAGGTTGTTCATGACTTTGTGTACCTTGGCTCAACGATCTCTGACACTCTCTCTCTAGATGTCGAGCTGGATAAACGCATTGGCAAAGCAGCTACCATGTTCTCTAGACTCACGAAGAGAGTATGGCTCAATAAGAAGCTGACAACATATACCAAGATCCAGGTATATAGAGCCTGCGTCCTGAGCACACTCCTGTACTGCAGTGAGTCCTGGACCCTTTGTGCACGGCAGGAGAGGAAGCTGAACACCTTCCATATGCGTTGCCTCCGACGCATTTTTGGTATCACCTGGCAGGACAAAGTTTCAAATAGAGTAGTCCTAGAACGAGCTGGAATCTTTAGCATGTATACATTACTAAAACAGCGACGTCTACGTTGGCTTGGGCATGTCGTGAGAATGGCTGATGGTCGGATTCCAAAAGATCTCCTGTATGGAGAATTAGTGCAGGGAAATCGCCCCAGAGGGAGACCACAGCTGCGATACAAAGATATCTGCAAGCGGGATCTGAAGGCCTTAGGAATGGACCTCAACAGATGGGAAACCCTGACATCTGAGCGTTCAGCCTGGAGGCAGGCGTTGCATCATGGCCTCTCCCATTTTGAAGAGACCCTTGCCCAGCAGACCGAGGCAAAGAGGCAGTCACGGAAGCAGCAAAATCAGGGAGCTGGACAGGGGACAGATTGTATTTGTCTTCAGTGTGGAAGGGATTGTCACTCTCGAATTGGCTTCTCAGCCACACTAGACGCTGTTCCAAGTCCTCCATACAGAGCACGTTACCATAGTCTTTCGAGACTGAAGGATGCCTAATACTACTATATATTAAGTTCGAGATACTGAGCAAAATCCTATTGCATAACATAAATTTCATTTGAGTGCTGGATTAATTAATTTAAATTAAATAATTAGTTAAATATTAATTTAAATTTATTTAAAGCTTCTTATCCTCCCATTTCAACTTCTGAGGCTCTCTAGGGCTCCTTTTGGGAGCTTTGCGCATCGAAGGTAGAGTTTAAATATCAAAAGCATGCTGCTTTTGAACCACCACCAGATCACCAGCAGCAGGATCAGAACCGTTGGTGGTGATCTGATGGCGATTTTTGACTTTTAAAGTCTGTCCTCTCCTCTCCCTGTTCCCTAGGGAGCCTTGGAAGCCGAAATGGGGGGAGTGGGGGAGTTGAAAACTTTAAATTATTTCCAGTGCTCCACTGCAATTTACACCAGTGCAAAGTTGTGCAATAGGATTTTGCCCACTTTATCCTCACCTGATTTTCACCAAGCAGTGTGTGCTATTTGAACTCAGAAGTCATCTGTCTGAATCGTCTTAGAAGGCCAGTTAGAAGCCGTCTCCAATTCACATGCTCCATTGGTAAATCTGGAGCCATAATAACTGAAGTTGTAAAATATATTTTAAATGTGCAAAACTAGAATACCAACTTGTCATATTAGCATCATCCAAAAATGCTCTAAAGCCCCTCTTGATGGAGTGAATTATCAGAGGAAATCAAGTTGACTTATTTCTCTATCAATACATTTCTCTCAACATTTAGCTCTTTGCCATAACTGATGTGTAACAACTTGTGCAAAAGTCATTTGTGGTTGCTTAGTTGTGTTCTTTCCTTTGCTGTTCCTGACAGTGGCAGACCTACATTTTTGGGCCCCTCTAGCTTGAACTGTTATGGGGTCCTGTTCACAACCAGCAATGAATCTGGATAACCACTGTTGACATATTTGATGGGGTTGTTCCATGACAGATCACAACAATTTCCCCCCCAAAGTGGATTAAAGTTGCTTCTGGGCCTCCTCTGCCTGATCGACAGGTTAACCACCTGTAATTGTAGTTCTTCGAGTGGACCTCTGTGATTCACACCCTGGGTGATTCGCGCCTGCGCAAAGCCTCATTGGAAGATTCTAGAGCTTCTGCAGTAGCAATAAACACATTAGAATATGCCCCTCCCCACCCGTATAAGTACCTTGGTGCCAAGCGTCCCCTTTCAGTTGTGTCAACCGCCGCTTAATAGTAAGCAAACAATGGCATGACAGAGGGGAGGACGGGCGGGATGTGTGAATCACAGAGGTCCACTCGAAGAACTACAATTACAGGTGGGTAACCTGTCGTTCTTCTTCGTGGCCTTTGTGAATCACACCCTGGATGACTAATAAGCGGTCTGACCCGGAGGCAGGGTGTCACGCCAAGGTAGAGGCTAGAACAGCACGTCCAAATGCTGCACCAGACTTCTGCCGGAGGTCAAGTCTATAATGACGGATAAACGTGGATGGCTGTGCCCAAGTGGCAGAGGCGCAGACGTCCAGAAGAGGTACGCCGCAGAGAAAGGCTGTAGAGGCTGCCACTGCCCTGGTGGAGTGAGGGCGAACCACTCTAGGGGCTGGTTGTCGAGCAAGTTGATAAGCCAAATGAATGGTAGAGGCGACCCATCTGGAGATAGATTGGGAAGTCACCTGACGACCTTTTGTAGGTAGCTGATGGCTTATGAAGAGACGAGATGACTGTCTAAAAGGTTGGGTACGTTGGAGATAAAAAGCAAGAGCTCTTCTGACATCCAATGTATGGAGTATTTTTTCTTGGTTTGAAGAAGGTGACGGAAAAAGTGAAGGAAGGACAATCGGCTGGGAAAGAAATTGAGAGACAATTTTGGGGAGGAAGGAAATGTCCATGAATAACCACCTTATCGGGGAAAAATTGTAGATAAGGGTAGTCATAGCGTAAAGCTGCCAATTCACTAGCTCGTCGAGCTGAGGTGATGGCTATGAGAAAAGCTGTTTTAAAGGTGAGGAGTCTTAAGTCAGTTGTAGCCAAAGGAGCTTTGGTAAGCTGTTTCAAAACAAGAGTTAGTGACCATTGTGGAGAGGGAGATCGAGTATCGAGGTAGATATGAGAGAGACCTTTCAGAAAACGTTTCGTTGTTGGATGTTTGAAGAAGTTTGCTGCTGGAGAATTTGGAAGTTGGTATGATATTATTGCCGAAAGGTAGACTCTCAAGGATAAGATGGAGAGGCCCTTGGATTTGAGATGTAGGAGGAAGTGGAGAACAGTGGAAAGTGATGGATTGATTGAGGATGATGAGGAAGATTTGGTAAAGGATTGAAATTTCTTCCATTTGTACAGGTAGGCTTTCCTTGTGGATGGTTTTTTGGTATGATGAAAAACATTCATTAATGAGGGAGAATCCTCCATGCTGCCAGGTGCAGAACAGGTAAGTCTGGATGTAGGACTTGGGAGTTGTTCTGTGTGAGAAGGTGTGGCAGGCGGAGGAGGTGGTGGATGTCTGATGAGAGACTGTGGAGAACTGGGAACCAAGTCTGTCTCGGCCACCAGGGGGGCTATAACGATGGCATTGGTTTTGTCTTGTTGTAGATGGACGACAACTTTGTGGAGGAGAGGGAACGGCGGAAAAAGGTAGGTAAGAGTCTTGGGCCAACGGCTGACAAACGCGTCTCCCTGGGAATGTTTTCCTATTCCTGCTCGGGAACAATACAGTTGGCATTTCCGATTCGCTCGGGAAGCAAAGAGATCGAGAGTTGGTGTGCCCCATTTCCGGCATAGTTGGCGGAATACTGATTGATCTAGTTCCCACTCGTGAGCTTGGGCATCTGTACGGCTGAGCGAGTCTGCTAGGTCATTGTCTTGACCAGCGATGTGTAAGGCTGTGAGACAGATGTGATGTTGCAGACACCACTCCCAGAGGTCAACCACTAGGTAGAGGAGACCTGGGGAGTGGGTGCCGCCTTGTTTTAGGATGTAGTGCATCGCCGTGGTGTTGTTGGTGGTGATCTGTATCATTTTTCCTACAAGAAGGTTTCTGAAAGCCTTGCAGGCCTTTATGACGGCTAGTAGCTCCAACTCGTTTATGTGGAGCAGTTTTTCTCTGTGAGACCATTTGGCGTGGACTGTGAGGGATTTACAATGAGTCCCCCAGCCGGTGCGACTAGCGTCGGTAGTGACTTGTATTCACAGGCGAGGTTGTTGGAACGGTCGCCGGATAGAAAGGTTGGTATGGGAATGCCACCATTGAAGTTGAGAGGCCAGTTCTGGAGTGACTCTTAGGAGAGTGTGCGGAGTCTGTTAGTGGATCGAATAGGGCCAGAAACCAGGATTGGAGAGATCGGCTAAGCTTGCCCTTCTGAGCCAGGAAAAACGGCGTAGGGCTACTGAAATGGCCATGGACTTGGCTGTAGCATCTACAGTGTGGCGGGCGGAAAGCATCTGTTGTTTAGCAACGGAGAGACCTTCTTGTTGGAAGGTTTGAACTAGTATCTTTTTATCCTCTGGCAGGGATTCAATAAAGGTGGACACGTCGTCCCAGAGGAAGCGTTGGTAAGCTCCCATGGCTCCTTGATAATTAGCGACTCGCATGGTGAAAGCTGTGGAAGAGTAAAGCCATCTACCCATGGAGTCTATTCGTCAGCTGTCTTTATTTGGTGGTATGAGAGATTGTCGGTATCGAGATCTCGATTGAGAGGCTTCGACAAATATAGAATTTGGAGCTGGTTGTTTTTGGAGGAAAATGGCTCCTGGGTCATGGATTCTATAGAGGTTATCAATCCACTTAGACATGGTATGGGAGGAAGCTGGTTTTGTCCAGGATCTCTGCGCAGTACTAAGGAGAGATGGCAACATTGATATGTGTACCGGAGTGGTTGTATTTTTAGAGATCGGATCATATAGATGATTGGCTGGTTCTGTCGATGGTTGGTGGATTTGCAGATCAAGGGATTTAGCCATGTGAATCATAAGTTGGGCATAGGTCTGGAAATCCTCTGCCGGTGACGGCGGGTCAGTATCGACAATGTCCGACTCTGGAGAGGCAAGCAATACCGATGGAGTCTGCGGCCGAGATCCATGATCAGAGCCATTGAGGTCGCGTCTGGAGTCGACGGACTGTCGATCAACTTCGGTGTCGAGAGGCTGAGTTTCGTAGTATTGCCGGTTATGAGTCGAAAAAGATAGAGGTGGCATGTCCATGGACATCTGTTGATGTCGAGGATCATCGACATTGAAAGATGGTGGTTGAGCGTCGACGGACCTCGATTGGTAGGGATGGACCTCGGTGTCGTAACGGTGCCGGGGTCAATGACTTGGATTTACCGGAAGACGGAACTGTGTTGATGTAATGGAATGGAGAGTGTGTCCATGGACCAGGATTAATATCGAGGATCATCGATATCAGAGCCTGTGTCTCTGTGATGTTGAAACGGAGGTTGCTGATGCGATGGCATAGCAATAGAATAAATTGACGCTGGCGATGCCGAGCGTGAAGAGTGCTTTCCATCATCTATTGTAGTAGGAAAGTATTGGGAGGCTGGGGCTGCAAAAGCCTCACGTGTGGATGAAATCTGCTCAACCGTCCGAGTTTTTTTTTTATACCAAGTGGGGAGCAGGTTGAGGTATAGCCACCTCTCGGTGATGTGTCCGCTTCGACACCGATGGTTGTCGAGAGGTAGGACGACTACTAGATGGTATTATCGAACCGGGTAAAACACCTGGTTGACTAGTCGGTGCAGTTTGTCAAGCAGAGCACTGGTTGGGGCAAATAGCAACCCGATGCGCGTGCTGAGCGTGGGTTTGAACCACATGCGATGAAGCAAGCTGTTGAGATTGTTGATGTTGACGGTTCTGGTTAGGGATTGGTGGGCGATCCGAGGGCATTGAATATGGAATGATGTCGAGCCGTTCGGGATGGGAATCCTCGGGCGATGGAATAACCGAAGGATTGCTGGAAGGAATGGAAGGTTGTGGACTGGGAGGAGAGGACGTTAGTCGGTCAACTCTATCATCCCATTCTGGAGACTGAGAACAGGGTTGATGGGACGGAAGTCTATCATCATCTGAGGGAGATCCGACCGAAATTGATTCAGAGAGTTGTTGTGGTTGTGGTGGGATGTCTGTAGGCTTAGACCGTTTAGCTCGTTTAGGAGGAACAGGCTCCGGAGCTGGAGCAGCTTCAGTAGGTCTCTGACGTTTAGAAGTTGTTTCTGAAGTTGAGGACTTCGGTATCGAGGGTTTCGATTTGTGTGTCTTCGAGGTCTTAGACGATGCAGATGGAGAATCAGAACGAGCTGGTGTAGCCGATGGACATTGTTTCGATGATTCAGTAACGGCTTTTTCCATTGCTTTGGTTTGGGAAGTGGCCCTACAGGGAGGTTGGGTCATTTGAACTGGTTGTAAGGATTGTTCCCAAAGTCGGAGTTTTAGCCTCGAGAGGCAAGATCAAAGAACTCCACGCTTAAATTTTTTGCAATGGGTACAGGAGGAAGTTTGATGTTGTTCTCCCAAACAGAAAAGGCACTTAGCGTGTCTGTCGGAAAGTGGGATCTTATTATCACAGACAACACAGTGCTTAAACGGGCCCAAAGGGGCCATGAATAGGAGAAAATAATGAGGAGAAAAACTGATGATTGAAAGGGGGGGTGTGTTGCGGCCGGAGGCCGAGCGAGGGGAAAGGAAAAATCTCTGGTGATAATGAGTTTGATCTAATAGTTTAAAAGAAAAAAAGACTGATAACAGGAAGGAATCAAGAATAAGCTCTCTTTTACTCACAGAAGCAGAATTTGAGGCTCTCAATGCGGCCGTTGAAAGAAACTGAAATGGGACGCTTGGCGCCAAGGTACTTATACGGGTGGGGAGGGGCGCAGTCTAATGTGTTCATTGCTACCGCAGAAGCTCTAGAATCTTCCGATGATGCTCCGCGCAGGCGCGAATCACCCAGGGTGTGATTCACAGAGGCCATGAAGAACAACATTAAGTTTCATTAGTTTCATAGTAGATTCACCTCTGGTTCCTGGTGTGGTATTTATTATGTGACTATGTTTGGTGAACTTGTATCTGTTAGGTTTTAATGTGTTTTTAAAGCTAAAAACAAAAACTGAAGAATAGATTATAGTAGAATCGCGATATCCATGGGGGATCGGTTCAAAAAGTGCAGGTATTAAACACTATCTATTGCATAGTCTTTGGTTCCCTCTAGTGGCCAATTCTGGTAGTACATATTGAAAAGACATATTTGGGGGTGGGGTTCTTTAATTTCAGGCAACAGATAAGTGAAACTGGGTGCTGATCCTGTGGGTATCGTGGTCATACTGTATTTTTGCAATGTCTTTCTGTGAAAACTTACTTACTAAAACATGAATGCCATAATCACTCTGGCTATGTCAGTAACTACATTTGCTCTTGTTCTACTACCTATACAGATTTTTGCCAATGCTGTTGTCTGACATCCTAGGCAACTCCTTGGACTCTATACAGTCATTTTCGCTTTCCTGTAGCTGTTTAAGAACGATTTCCCCTTACTTACGGTTCACTTTAACTTTCAGGCCTGTAGTAAAACCTCTCATGTTTTATTTGGTGTGAGGGGTCTATTCAAAGACCTAGGCACTGGCATACCACTGCCACAACTCCAATTCCATCTAGTGCAAGCCAGAAAAACAAATATACAAATATATATGACCATTTCACCCAATCTCTGTGTTCATTCACATAGTGCCAATCAAGTGTACACACAAATATGCATGGCTCATGGCAGATGACACTTAATGTGGTTACCTGGCATACATGTTCTCAAGGCCTTTTCTGTCCCAGGCATAGGTAAAATGCTCTTAGAGGTCACACGTTTGACATATTTTTCAAGCCATGTTCAGCTTTACAGATGGGAGCTTCGTATTCGTCTCTTAGGGGAGACCAATACAAAGCTCGCCACCACAGGTGGCCAGTCCGACTGGATCCTCCCCCCTAAACTGGGCATCCACTTACCATTTGCAGTGCAGCACGCACAGCTATCATCCTTTGCGCTGCGCCAATCACAGAAGTAGCCTGGCTGGAGCTACCTCACCTCCCTGCCCTGCTGACCCATCAGCAGCTGAGCAGGGAGGCTTGTCATCCTGCCCCCTCACTGGATTGGTCAGCAGCACAGGGAGGCAGAGAAGCCCCAGCTCTGCTACTTCTGCAATTGGCACGGCACAAAGGATGGCCACACACACCACAAGCGGTAAGTGGACACCTGGTTCAGGGGGACGGTCCAATCAGACTGGCCACCTGTAGTGGCGAGCTTCGTATTCATCTTCCCCAGGAGACAAATACAAAATGGCCATCTCTAATCATGACATATTACTACCTGAATTTCAAGCATTACTGTATATTCATGATCATCTGTATTCCGTTTTCTGACCCACAACTTGCAAAGCAGCCATCTTCCTGTTCTTGTATTTCTTAAATCTTGTAAATTACTGTGCTTTTTCACTTGTTTTTACCATTTTTAGCCTCTTCTTAAATTCTAATTTTTGTGTTTTTTGTTCATTTACTTTGCAATCTTATACATGAGAATTCAGATGTAAATGCTGTTGAATTCAGTGGAATTAAAGATATGTCTAAGATTGCAGCCTTCATTTTCACAAGTTGGGTTCATTTTCATTCCTTTTAAAATAATTTGTATAGATGTTCGTGTAGATAATGCTAGTTAATACATCATCCTTGTTACCTCAACTGCTTTCAAAGAGATTTGTGAAGGCATACTCATTTATTGAATCTTATGCATATTTTGTAGGAAGTCTGTGATCTCTTCTCTCTCAGCCTTTTTAAAGGACAATCCTATATTATATAAATGTAGTGTATTATTGGCTGAAACCCAGTAGTAACTTGCAACCACAGTGGGCCCCTTGAAACGATGATATACCTAGGTGTTGGACTCACCAAATCCCAACTGATTCTAGTACAGTTGCAACTTACAACTAGATTTCAGCTTTTTTTTTTACTGTAGCCTTCTTGTAACACTCACATTTCTTCTGAAAGATTGATCTTCTGCTTCGATTTCAACCATTACATATGATGTTTTCAGTTCCCTGAATGGTGTCTCTGATTACAGAATCAGAGTCAGAATAATCTAGTCTGACCTCCTGCCAATGCCAGAAATTCATTAGTACAGTATTTCTGATAGCCATCAGCACCTTCCAAAGCAGTGTCTGTTGCACTGTACTGTCTGAAATAGCTGATATATACGTTAGGTGCCATCAAGTTGTGTCTGAGTTCTGGTGACCCTAATAGGGTTTTCAAAGTATGTGAGATATTTATTTATTTATTTATTACATTTAAGGAGTGGTTTACCATTTCCATCCCCCACTGATGGATTTCCATGGCTGAGTAAGGATTTGAATAAAATCTCCTGAATCTTAGTTCAATACTTTATCCACTATACTGCACTGGCTCTCAGAACAGCTCATAGCAGTTCTTCCTAAAGTTTAGTCAAAATCCCCTTCCTTGTAATTTCAAACCTGTTGGTTTGGCTCCTACTCTGCAGACAATGGAGAAAGATAAACTAACTTGCTGCATTCCTGCCATATTCTTACTTAATCCTTCATCATTAAAAGCAATGCTATTTGTAGTCTCTTGAGCCACCTATATAACTCATCAGCTGTGAATTAATATCCTTTGCTGCTCTTATTTTTAGTGCATTCATATTGAGCTATGTCAGGTATGGGAAATAAGCAGCCCTTCTCCTGCTGCTGGACTGCAACTACCCAATCCCCCACCACTGGCAATGCAGGATAGGGCTGATGGAACTTGCAGTCAAGCAACCTCTGGAGAAGACAACACTCTCAATCCTAATGTTAGGGGCACATGATGGCCACTGAAATCAATGGATCAGGCTGTTAAATTGTTTGGAAAGCCAAAGTTCTCAAGCATCAATCCTACTAAGTTTTGGATATTTGTGAATCAGAACCAGTCTTGTCACATTTTGTTTGCATAGCAACCACTTGGGTGATCGAATAGTCTTCCAATCAAAACCATCTTGGCTGTTCAGTTGCCTGGTGCCTGTCTTCTTAACCTTGTGGTACCAAGTTAACCACAGTTGGGAGATTTTTCTGGGTCCCATGTATCATTTTCTTGACACATCATAATAGTTATTTATATTCTTTGACCCTCTTTTTGAGCAGTTGAACTATAGCTACTATTACACAGGCCAAACCATTCTTCAGAACTATCAGGATAGATGGACTGGACTAGTATTACATAGCCCAATCATGTTTCAACAACCATCTCATAGACTGAAATATACAATATATGGAACTTCTATATACATATATATTTATATAATATGCTATAATAATTTTTCTTTTTTTACAGCAATATTAGTAAATATCTTTCATACATAGGTAAAAAAAGTCACATGAGAATGGCACAAGTAGAGTGCTCAGAGTTCCCAAAATCGTTCATGCTGGGGCGAGTAAGAGCAGGGATCCAACAGACAGCATTCCTGAAGAGGGCAAACAGGTTATTTTGTAAGTGACCAGTCTATGAACTCTGTGCTGCCTCTCTAGTGATTGCATACAAAGGCTGTCCAGAATACGTGAATAGAAATTTGAGGACTATAAAATCAGATGCAAAAGGTGAATACCTTCTCTAGTAGAGAGAAGATTAATTTGACTGAACCAGCAAAAAGCAGGAATCCACTGGTAAATACCTGGCTCAGATGTGCCCCAGCAGAAGAGATAAAAAAAGAATGAAGCACAAAAGCAGTGGTGGTTTCATACACAGAGGAGTTGTAACAGCTGTTTAAAGAAAGGAAAGGAACTTTCTGTACATAAACCTTACAGAATAACCAAAGGGGGGGGGGAGGTAATGCCCCTCATATAGGCAAGAGCCCAAAATTCAGTGACAAAACTGCGTGCTTTACAATACTGACTCCACATAAGTGTCTCCCATCCACATAAGGAAATTGAGCATATGTGAGCATAAGGAGAAGGCTACCTGGCCTGTTACACCCGTGTATGAATCTAGAGGCTAAGTAGGCAGTTAACATTACAGAAGTACCAACAGAAAGTTCAGGCTAATTAAAAGAACTGTGAAAGACAAGACCCCTCCCATCATGCCCAGGGTTCAGAAAAGTGGAGTCATGAAGAACATCTGGCCACTAATGAAAGATTGATGGGTATCATTCAACAAAAGGTGATAATCCAAAGTGGGATATGAATTTCTTGTAAAAACAACTGTTTTCTAGAACTGTAGCAATTTAGAACAGGGAAGCATGTGCATATTATGTGTTACAATTCTGATAAGACACTTTTATCCAAGATAGTGTCTGCCAGCAGGCACCTCTGATATGCTGATATCAACATAAATAATAATGATATTGTGTGTTGTAGTGCTCAACTGCATCTTCTATGTAACAGCACTATACCCACTATACAGCCAAACTGGGCAAACACATGACAAACCATGCAATTTAAGTACCGATAATACAGTCCGAGTGCTCGCATAGCACTTTGAGCTGTGGTAGGATATTGAGCATCTGAGTCTCATCAGTGTGGCAAATAATTGATGCCCAGGAGCCTGAAGAAATGCTAATGCTTTTTGTCTTTACTGCATTTATATTTTCAATATCATGCCAGCCAGTGTCTAGTCTCCAACTTCTTCTAGAGGTATGAGAGACTGGTTGAACCATCTTGTATCAAAGAAAATGTTATATAACAAAGAGCCTGCTCACACTTAATAGAGAACTGAAACATCAGGATCAAGGAGAGGAAAATGGCCTATATCTAGAACAAATAGAACAAGTACCTGACTGGGGCAGGAAATTGCTCCAGAAGTTGCTGCAGCAGAAATCAGTTGGAGGTTTATTTGTCCTGAAAATCATTAGTTGGTTTTGCTATTTTCAAAGAAAACTGCATCAGGGCTGTAATGTGGGAATTCTAGACAGAGCTTGCAAATTATACATTTAAACGTACTGGCCAAAACCTGTCGAACAAAATAGCACATATAAGGAGACAAATGATCATGCAAGCAGTTACTCCTTTTATCTGGACATCCAATGTGTGACTGGGTGTATGACTGCTCTGGACGTGGAGAGCGACAGCCAGCCCAGCTGTAGAGAAAGGGTCACTTGTGTGATTGATTGTTCAGTGACGATGCAGAATCCCAAGAGGACAAAGAAATAATTCCAGTTTGCTAGGGGTAAAGTGAGAATTCCCAGTTCAGTGTAGTGGATAAAGTGATGGTCTAGGCTCTGGAGAACAGGGGTCATATCCCCACTGGCTATGGAAACTCACTAGGGAGTGGAACTGGTAAAACCACTCTTTAAATATCTCACTTATCTTGAAAGCCCTATTAAGAACCTTATAACTAAGTCAGTTCCAACTTGACAGCACAGAACACACACACATACACATATGGTACAGCACAGGTATGTGTTGGCATCTCTGAAGATCTGGACTTTCAAAGTAGTTGACTAAATAATGGATCCTTTTACTGAGTCAATTTTGCTGCCAGTTGTAGATACGCATTTTGGGAGGAGACTAATTCTTTAGATTTGTTAGCCTGGGAGCAATACCCATGTGAGCTATTCTTGACTATAAGAATTGACGAAGAAAATATTAAAGATTTTTAAAAGATTTTAAAAAGGTAAGAGATTATATTTGTCTGTGATTATAAAATTGATAAACTCCCATGTGTATGTCGATCTTGGTAGTCATTTGGGGTTTGAAACAGTTTGAACCATTTCAGACCAGTCCTGCAAGAAAGCATCCGATCTGCCTTTGTAAAAGTTTAGAATGTTGGTATATGTCTGAAAGAGTTCCAGTCCATAGCCATACTCAGAACTTAGGGTTCTAACAATACTTTGCACCTTCTGTTATCAGAAACGGAATTATTTGTGTATTTAGGCAATTTTTAAAGAGATGGTTGTAAGAACTGGGCACAATATACTTAATGAGGATGTCTCCTAGGTCCATGTCACACAACATAAGATCACAGGAGATTCTATTCCCTGGAAAAGTAAAAATGCCAGCCTACTTCATCTGAAATATTAAAAAATGGCCTGGAAAAAGCATACTTTGAAAACTAAGTTTGGTGCTAAAAAGATTGTAATGTAGTGTAGTGAAGCATAAAGGGAACAAGTAAACTGAAATGCAATATTGATTTTGTTTCAGCTGGGAACAAGGCACAATCTGGACAGACTGCAAAAGTAGCTGCAGACTAATCAGATTTTGTATCAGGCTCAAGCCCTTAATAAAAAAGATGCTTTACTATTAGCATTTATTGAGTTTTATATAGAAGTAACTATGGAATACCTAATGACGTTTCAAAGAAAACATGTTAGGATGGTTGATACTGTCAGGCTGGGGATCTATCCAGATGATCAACGAAAAGATTTTATTTTAGAGCCATTGATCAGTCTACTGCAGTGCCACATGTACAGGTGGGTCCAGACCTTGGTATCTCCAGTTACAAAGGATCTTGGATAGAAAACCTTTGTTTCGTATACTGGAGAGCCATGGCCAAACCAGACCCTATTAAGACTTTTATAGATCAAAAAATGACCAAGACTAAAACAGCTTCACAGAGTCGCCCACATAAGACTTTATTGGTGGTGCCATATATGTGCAGTTCTAACCTAGCACATGTTACATAATATCCCAATCTCAGCTAACAGGTAGAGGGATATCCAAGCTTTTGTCTACTCCTTTCCCTCACCCCTTTTGGATGAAAAAAGCTAAACAGCTGAGCCAATGAAATGGTGCCAACAGATGAAACAATGGAAGGAATGAAAGAAGGAATGTTTTTGTTTAGGAATTTTGTTTGTTTGTTTAGTTGATGGATCATATATATAGAGTTTTAATTGAATTGTGATGTGCTGTCTAAAAGCTAACTGAAAAGGAGAAAAGGATTCATGATGTATTTAAAACCACATGAAAGCTATCGCCACAAATTCTGGCTTTCACTGCACCCACACCCAAGTGCATTGCATACTATTCTTACAGTAGTTTCATGTCTGAACCCAGAAGTGTTCAATTTTAGCATGACATTGTATGTTTAACAGGGAAATTCAGAAAAAAGAATGGAAATGCCTATCATATGCAGCTCAGCTAGCAAGAGCCAAAATCTTTTGAATTGTGGGACAAAAGTTGATCTCTTTCAAAAGCAGAAGCCTAAAGTGTTTTGTACACATGTTTCTGGGTTTCAGTTAGGCTACCTGAAGTCATTAACTATTCAAAGTGTGCCACAGAAGTGTTTAAGACACAATAAACCATATAGTGTCAGAAGGGAAATATCCTCTATGTAGGCATCTTTGGCAAAGCTTGAACAGCACAGTTATGGGGCTTTTGCTGATACATTCCAATGCTTAAAGTGCACAAAATTTTAGCTGTTGAGTGTAGATTAGCTGGCTCACCTTGTTTCATACTTTTAGTTGAGTGGTGAAATTCCACCCATAATCCACTAGTCCACTGACATGAATGAGTAACAGCAATGAAGTTCAAAGCTAGGCAGAAGTGTCTGAAAACCAATCCATCAGAGCACAGAGAATATTGTGAAGACCAGTATATAGTGTGAATGAAAGAGGCAGCACCATGTTTAGGCATGAAACTCATCTGGCTAATCAGTATGTATGAATACTCTTGAGGCTTTTATTATGCACATACCCTGTCTTATTCACAAAACCTTACAGGGGTTCTAGATTCAGAATATGTTGACTTCAATTTGCTATCTTTTTATATTTTCCCATAGCATTTTCCACCTTTTTCTTTAAGGAGAGCGGGAAAACAAGGAACCATCAATCTAGAATCACTTTCTATCAGTAGTATGGTATTTTCTAGTTTTTATTCCTTACAAATGGATTTGAACACTTAACACCTACAACTTCTGCCACTGTAACTACTGAGACAGTGTTGATGTACTTTTTGGTACACCCTGTTGTGTAGTTTATCCCTGCAGAAAGGTGACATCATTAGAAAGGGGGTGGTGGTAATAAAAAAGCTTCCTATTTCTGCCCCACTGCTTTTCCAAGTGCCCTTCATCACATGAAAGCCATGGAAGCTGCAATACAGGAGGAGGGCATTTTTGATTACTGAAAATCACTGACATCAGTTAGGGGGAGATTTTCCATAATTAAAGGCTTCCTTGTCCCATCCCATGAATCCCCCAGTGTCCACATGATGAATGAAATGGGATTTGGAAAAACTGTGGGACAGAAATAGGAAGTTTTTAATTACCAAAAAGTTATCCCTGTTGATGATGTCATCATACTTCTAAAAATGTAAGTTATGCAACAGGAATTCAGCCAACAAATGTTATAAGACTAAAGTGAGTAAGACACATAGGATACTACTACATGATGCAGCAAATCAGCATTCCAAATCAACTTCCATTTTACTGAACTCTCTCAGGTTCAATACAAGAATAGGAGTCATCAAGTTGTGTGCCTTTTAACTCTTCTGAGCAAAAGCTCAGGAGTTAAAAGGCTATACAGATAATCTGGGACAAGAATCTAATGTCTCCTGTTACTGGCAAGGCAAAGAGCAGGAAACACTGGTTGGCCACATTCAAACAGCTTTAAAAAGAAACATAACAAAACAAGCAAAATACATGAAATGACAATAAAATGGTGCTCAGCTTGGGCATGGCACTGTAGTGCAATAGCTTGATCCATCATTCACAGTCTGACCACCATTGAGACAACAAAATAAGACCTTTGTCAAGCAAAGCTGCATCAATAACTTTGTCATCTTTGAACTTTGCTTTCCAAGCCTAATGTAATCTCATCAGACCAGAAACTGCTTTCATTTAGTCTTGGTAGATTTTTGGAGACAGCATCAGCTGCATCCACAAATACAGTAGATAGATTTTATGCACACGCATACACACCCCCACACCTTCTCCCAGACATTCCCATAACCCACAAGAATCGGGAAGATTCATTCAATTTATTTGTAAAGTGCTTTGAAGTTTAAAGCGCTCTCTAGGTGCTTAGTGTTAACACTGGTTGATGTCTGAATGCACAAGGATGTGTTCTTGCACAATGAATGGACTGCTTTGGTTGTGCCAGACCATCGAGCAGAAGGTGCCATTTGGTAAGCCTAACCAGCTGCAAGTCCCTGAAATCCCTGCACCTCCCCCAATTTCATCATAAAATTTGCATTTCATTATGTGCTTTCTTCAAAATTAGTATCTGAAATTATCTTCAGTCACTCACATTTTCTAACTCTGCCTTTAGTGAAGAAGGATATTTTATCAACCTAGTTCTGGCTAACAGATTTAGAGCCACCAAAGGGAATAAAAAACAAAACAAAATAAAACTTGCTTTTGTAGCAACCATAAAAACAGCCATCAGTTTTGAGCAAAACTTAGACATTTCAAAATGATATGCAGAAGCTGGAAGTAATTCTTGCTCGCTATGAAGCTGTTGAAAACAGGAACTTGTAACAGCCGAGCTACTGAACCATATTGGTTAAATTCTAAAAAATAAAACTAACAATTGGAAAACTACAATTTTATAAATTAAAACATCTTGCTTTTCTAATGCATTATCACTTCAAGGTAGAAAAAAGAGTTAACTCTTATGCTGCCATGTTGATTACCAGCATTTAAATTAATAGGCTTCAATTTGCTAAAACCCTGCATACCGTATGATCATTTACATGAACACAATGCGAATGTACAGTTTTACACGTGTGTTTAGTCCAGTTCCATGCATGTTTACACAGAAGCACAGGAATGGAGACATACTTCTATGTGGAAATGAATGTTGAGATATGCAAGAAAACAAATTAATTCTATCAAGCTTCCTTGAGTAACATAAATAAGGTCGCCATTCTTAGCAACGTCCTGTGAATAAGCCCTTCCCTGAATACAGTGGGACTTGGATCTGGGTCAACATGCATAGAATGGCATTATTAGTTCCTAAAAGGGGCAGAAACCTTCCCCTTCTCCTGCAGATCTCCACAACATGCAGGCTCCAAGCCACACAGGCAGAACGCTAGTTGTTTACTGGAGTTCACCAGATACCAAGTTTCCTCTATTCTGGCAGCCTGCTTAAGGAGCTGAGGCTGCAAAGCCAGAGAGTTTATGAAGGAAGTACCTGATGAGCTGCAATGCATAGCTAGTAAGCTGTGTATATAACGGGGACTGCATGCTGAACAGGCATGTATTACTTTTTCCACATTAAGGGTGTGCGATATATTTTAGTACAATATATGACTTGAAGGTCTCAGTATGCTTACACTCCTGCGTTCACCAGCAGAAAATCCCTGCAGTTTTACACAGTACCACCATACTGTAATGACTACTGAAAATCTACTGATTAGCATCAGATTGCAGGATACATGGCTAAACTGCAATTTCATGAGCTGATGCCCACACAGCTGGGTGGTGTGGATAAGCCCCTGACGTTCAGGTGGGTAAAGAGATGCATTCACAGAGGATTAATCATGTCATCTATTCTTATTTTCTAATAAGAATTTGGAGTAATACTTCCTGCCCGGCCTACTGTTACTTTGTGCCCCCATTTTGAGAGAGGGATTTAAAGGGGCCGAGAGAACATTCTTCTCACTCAGACAAGGATTTCCCATTTCTTCAATAAATAACTCCCCAAACACTTAGTAGTTCTGTAAACATACATAAGACTTCAACGTGCAGTAAAAGTTCATCTTGTCCTGGAACTCAGGGACAGACCAGTACTGGTCTGCCATGATACAGCAGATAAAGGCAATATGAATGGGGACAAACCAACTTCAGTCACAAGCAGTTGGAGAATAATGAAGGCATTAGCAAGCTTCTTGAATTGCAAGAGCTAGTTTAAACAAATCAATGCATGCAGGCAGAGCTGAAAATTATATCAAGAGAGCAAGATTGTAAGATTGCTCATAGTGTTTTGGAAGCTGTGCAATGCTGTGAGACTCAAGGAATCTCTCACCCCTCCAGTGGGTGAGGAAATGTGGGAATGACCTTCAATTCTCTGGTACATGTAGGTTCTTTCTTCTCAGAAGAAGTCTAGTTATCACTGAACACAGAGCTAATCAGGGGAGCAACATACACAGCCCCATCCCAATTCTCACTGTACCCAGTCAAAGTTGGGAGAAGACTGGCTGCATTCCTCCAGAACACAGCCATAATGGCTATTAAACAGGAGTGTGTCAAATCAGAAATAACAATAAATCAGATGACAAGGATGAATAGGTGCTTGGGTCAGATATGACGTACTAGTGCAACAGGGCCCAAAGTCACAATTTCCTTGATTTGGCCATGACTATAGAAACATTATTTGGCCCCTCAGCTTCTGTAACTCTGGTGCTCTAGCCTGTGGGCAGTAACTTCCTAGTTCAGCAGGAAAGGCATACAACCTGCCCTCTTGTTGAACAAATATGCTGAGGTAGGGAAACCAACCATCTCTTTTCTATGAACAAGGCCCTCAAAAGCAGCAGGCTGTGTTAGGCAGTGATTTTCTCTCTAACTGAACAACATGACCCAAGGTATGGCATCCTTCATTCTAACATCCTTTGTGGTGGCATTACTATACCACTTATGAAGGAACACCACCTTCCCCCATCCATCTTTCCCAATTCTCACCCGCCCAGTGACCAGCTCCTACAAGTGTTATCTTCTGATTTACTTTATAGAACTGGCTATTTGGGGCCCCTCTTCCTATACTAGAGGGCTGAGATCACAAGTTCTTCTTGTTTGGCAGGGCTGGTCATATTTCCAGTGGGAGTGGAAGTCCGAATTTTGTCACCGGCCAGGCATTCCTGGCTACTCATGCCTGTAGGAGTGATGTCCATAAGCTCTCCAGAAGAACTCAGAGGGAAAGAAGGAGAAACTGATATGCCTGAGGAGGGATCTGTTGAGCCTGCAAATAACCTGGGGGGCTTTGGGACTAAGTTGGGCTCATACTGTGCTCTTAGCAGGATCTCCTGATCACTGACAGACGTGGGCATCTCAGCAAAATCACTGGTGCTGTCTGATACCATCATGCAGTAGATGTCCTGAAAGGAGCTGCTTTTGCTGTCCAAGTTAAAGAGGCTATCTATAAATTCAGCAAACTCCAACACTTGGGGGCTGGGGTCATCACTGAGTCTTCCATTTTGAAGGGTCAGTTCCTCATGAGGAGTGAAGGAAACATGGTCAGTGTCACTGCCAGCCCCTTCATCACTGTATTGCCGCTGAGGAGTGGTGACTGCACTGTTGTGCCCTGTCTCAGGAGCCTGAGTCTCCTGAGAGTGTTTGGAGAGGCTGTCAGCAGCAAGCAGCTCTGTCCGTGAGCTGAGGGAGGGGTTCTCCTCAGGGATTGCTGGATCAATATAAAAACAGTGAGTCTCATCTTTTTCCATGACCGCATGGAGACTGGGTGAGCCACGGATGCTACGGAAACCAGAGGAACGCCTTGAATCAAAGCTGTAGATGGATTCATTATCAGACAGGCTCTCCATTGTAGCAAGAGGAGCACGCCGGTCCTGCAGTTCTACAGAAAGGCGCTCCTTGGTATCTAGAAGCAGGATCTCCACAGGATCCTTCTGCACGGGGGACAGAAGCTTGGTCTCATAAAACCCTTCCAAACTGATTTCAGATTGAGCCTTACTCCTGCAAAATGAGAATACAAAAATATGAGATACACAGAAAGCTACACGACAATCTCCTGGAACAAGCCACAGAAAAGCACACCACAGACATGGCTCCTTGGTTATAGTATCACAACACTCACCAACACAACAGCAGTTATCACACAGCAGGAAGGAATAAGGCCACCAGTGACCTTTGGCAGATCTTTCTAGAAAATCAGAGCCATATCCTTACTTAGTGCTGCTGTTCCTTCTGTCCACTGTTATGTCTCCAATTCCAATCTGCACAGAAGGTCTACTAGGCAGGGGCTGATTCTGGAAGATCAATTCCGGATTGAGGTCCACTTCGGTAGGACTCACCATCACTTTGGCTGCTGAAAGCAAAGCTGTTTTGCCCTTGTTGTAATTCTCCAAGACCTATGCAAAGTAAACGAGTAAATAAGATATGTGCTGAGTTACTAAGCTAAACTCTTTAATTTTCTAATCTAAACCCTTTAACTTTCTTTAACTGAATATCAGGTAAGTACCCACGCAAAAAGTAAACAGCACAAATATGCTATGAGCCATCAACAGTATTGATCTTAACAATGGTAAAACATTCAGCAAAGTGTGTAATAATGCAGAGGTTATGTTTTAAATATAGCTATTTATCATGTATGGCTTGCCAGAAGCCACACAGGCTGGTTCTTCTGAGATGCAGTTGGGAATTGAATTCCCAACCCCTGGTTGCACCGCCAGATACCTAACCCACTGAGCTATCCAGCTAACTATTCCAGATCAAGCCACCCCAAAATACTTCTGTTGCATTACAACAGAGATCTCTCACAACAATGGTTGAAATCCTGTTGCTTAGCATAGTAAGTACAGTAAGTCACAACTAAGTCGGCCCATTAAATCAGTGATTTGGTGAGTCAACTCCCCTGTAAGTTCTACTGATTCAATGGGTGGGCAGGAAGAAAGAAGGTGGCAAATGACACTCTCATCCCTGCTTATCACCATATTCCAGTGCTTGTACTCTAAGCTCTTGCCCCAGTATAAGACTAAATGTATGTTCGTACTCTAGAAAAACAAATGATTTTCTCAATATACTTAATAGGGCTTGAATTTGTTTGTCAAATGACAGCTGTTCTCCTCTCCACTTCTGCAGTACAAACCACTGTAAATACTGTGGAGGTACAAACAGAGTGTCTGATAAGCACTGAGGGGAGGGGAGTGTCTTCTGTTTCAAGAAAGAAAGTCGAAGGTCAAATATTGTATGTCCACACAAAATTCTAAATGGGTATACATTGGATTTCTAGATAATAGTCTAGTTTTATGGAAAGGATATATTACCATTTGTTTAAATTTCAATATTATTTTTGCAAATACAACTTTCCATGCAACATTCCTCTGGACTGCAGGAAGAACAAAGACACACACACAGAAAGAAAAATGTGAATATGAACATGAAAATAAATATGCAGTCCCTTTGCTATCTTATGTCTCTCCCTTTTTTACATCTGCGAGCCATAGAGTTCGCATTATCTTTTCCTGCACTCTTATTTGATGATCAAAATTATACACACCAAGATACTCAACATGATTCTTTTGACCCTTCTTATAACCTTCCCATTACCTGAAAGTTAGATACCTATTATTACCTTGTTGAGACCCTCCATTACCACATATGGAAGATGCTCATGCAGCATTGCTGGGGAAATGATCACTTCATTAAATGCTTTGTTGTCTCCCCAAATGGCAAAGTATGTGGGATCTTCCTGATCACAGCAGCTGGAAAAAATGTCACAAGAGCTAAGAGTCATTTAAAATCAAGAGGGATGAATGAAAGCTCGAGGAAAGATGCATAGGAACATATCGAAGGAATGATAAGGAAGAAAAAGTTCCACATCATCAAGCAAAACTGGTGCTCCTGAGCAAATCACATTTCAACTTTAGTTCCTATTCATTCATTCATTCATTCATATTCCACCTCATTAAAAAGGAGCCAGGTAGAATAATTGAAGTACTAATTTACATGCATATCACAAATTAACTTTCAGTTTTAATTAACTGATGTCACAGTAATGCTAGTCCCAGCTAGACATACTGAAATTACTGGGACTTGCTAGTCAACACTTACCTAAGGCCCATGGAATTCAGGTCTACTCTAGTTGAGTCTAACACTGAATTTAGCCCACAGTGTGGCATACACAGAGAGCAGCAGCAAACAGATTCAAGCAGGTATTTTCTACTATCCATCTCATTCCTATTACAGCCATTCCTCTAATGAATACTCTACAAAGAACCAACATTCCAGAGGGAACAAATCCATCAGTTTCTTTAGATACTATTACGACATTGGCCAGATTCCTGTTGGTGTACCTTCATGCACAGGAAAGGTGCCAGTCTTGTCCCAGTGGTGATTTTCAGATATTAAAGGCTTCTCGCCCCACCCGGAGTCCCCCCCAAAGCATTCACAGATTGAAAGGGATCATTATGGGACCCTCAGAACCTTTGGGGTGGGCAAGGAATCGGAAACTTTTAATTAAAGATAAAAGGTTGTGTGCGGACTTGAGCCAACATAATTCCAACCATTATGTGCTAAGCAAGGCTATATTCCCAAGTTAGCTATGTCACTCAAAATACCTGAAGAATCTTCTAATGATCAGTTGCATTGCTAACTAAACAACCAAATCCTACAGACTTTTTTTCTAGTTTGCAATATTAAATGATATCCTACACATTCATTCAGTAAACCAGGCATCCAGAAGTTCTGCATGCACGTAAGTTCTTTACTGATAAGATACTAATAAAACGTATTTGCTCTGGTGAACAATTTGACCAATCTTTCTGATAAAGCAGTGTTTGCAGAGTGAGCATCTGTTTGGGTAAAACCAAACTACAATTCCTAAGGAGAAACACATGTTCACCTGAGCCTCCCTGGCTTTTATGATCTGCAGGGAAAGCCTTCCTTCCTGGTGGTTATGAAATGCCCTCCCACAGAAGGTCAAACTGGCCCCCTGCCCACTGTTCTTTGGCTGCAGGTAGGAACATTTCTAATAGGGCAAGTTTTCAGCAGCTGAATTAGGCAGCTCAGAAAAGGATACTGATGTACATTTTACTGCTTTCTCATGTCTGCAAAGTGCTTTAAAACAGTTTTTTAAAAAGCAGCCTTTTAAATATTAGTATTATCTTTAATTGCTTCTTAATATTACAGTTTTCTATGGTCAGAATCCTGTTGAGAAAAACTCCACATGCAAAATTGTACAAGCAGTTTCCATCAATCATCTGTTGTGCATGATTCCACAACCACTACTCAACCAGAGGAAAACCACTTGTGCAACCGCCTTTCTGCTCCACATTTCCACAATAGGATTCTGGCCTATGTGCTCAGTTATGTCTGTTTTAATCATTTGTGATCTACCTTAAATCTCTACACTGCAAGAAAGGTGGAAGTGAAATAACTAACAACCCAATCAAATAAGTAAATATGTGCAGCAGCAGTAAAAAAAACTTAGCAACATTACAAGTGAAGAAAGAACTTTTAAAACAATTTTCTTTAGACAAGCCCATAAATAATGAGCTAATGGAAGTTTGCTCAATATTATTTCCATCTTCACCTACCAACATTGCTCAGCAGGATGATTATGAACCACATGAATGATGCGACCAGGAGGATAGAGTGGTGTGCTGGCTGACAGGGCAATAGTTAAGTCACTGGGGTGGGTCCAGAGGCGGTTGCTGGGCACTGAATTTGCTTCAGGCTCTTCAGGGAGCTCAGACTTAGGTATGCATTTGGTTGCACCCACAATAATTCTCCACTGTTCAAGGGAAGAAAAGGGGAAAAAAAGACTCTGAGGCTAAGTGCCATTAAGCGAAAGGCAGAAATAATATCATGCTACAAAGGAAAGAGATGAGGAATGTTCACGTTAGTATGAGCTGGGAGTTGTTTAAATTGAATCTTTAAACAGTTGGGGTGACAGCCTTCAGAGATCTAGGGCCCATCACTGGATCCTAGAGGCGCGGCTCAGTCTTGCAATTCTCATCACCACATTTTCTTTCTTTTAAGCAAAAAAGCTCCTGGCATAGTCTAATGAGCAGGAAAGGAGAGGAGAGGAAGATTTTCTTTAAAAAATGTGAACAAACCTTTGGGGGTGAGGGCCCAAAGGTCCTGGGGACCATCAAAACATGGCAAAATTGTCCCAATGCCTCTAGTGAACAGAAGGGGACTTTTGAGCCAAACAATTCCTTGCCAATTTCATTTTTATTTTGGGGATTTCTGTGTGTATCGGGTGTCCATATGCTGCCAAATGCTCCAGCTGAGCATGAGGCTCACATGAAGCTTCTAAGTACTGATATTTTTCTACCACAGAAATTTAAACACTATGATCCAGTCCCTCTTTAATCTCAACAAGGTCAGAGATTACAGTAAACAGAACCACACAGAGAAGGTGCACATTTAAACATGGCCTTTTCAACTGTTCGAAGTATCTACATATATGAATCATTTAATTTCTGCTAGACTCAGAACCTCACCTTTGGTTTGGTACTTCTCTGTAGAACATCAAGGAGCTGCCTGCGAAATCCTTCCAGTTGTGAAAGGCCAATCCTGAGTGACAGAGCAGCAGATGCAATAATGCAGGCATGAGTGTTATGAACAGGAATGCAAATAGATCAGAATTGGAGAGTATTTACCCAGGACACAAGAATATATATCAACACTGAAGGGAACCCATAACCCACTAAAAAAATATAAGCAGATCCAAATGCAGATGATCAAACAAGAGTTGACAAGTAAGCTAATAATGGTCTAGATGCAATATTATACTAAAAATACAGATGAACAGTACGGTCTATAGGGACATGAAGGATCACTGACTAAAAGGAAGAGGTAGGATATCATAATTCATGTCACTAAAAATGTTTCAGAGATTTTAGATCCCGCATGAAAGGAAGGGAAAAACAGAAGTGATACAAAAGCGAAAAGCCCCACTCTTCTAATTATTTAATACACACAACCCAGAGATATGTCTAAATAACAAAAAACACCTTCAAGTACTTTTTAACCACAGAACTGAAGATGAGTAAATTACACATGCAAAATGTTGAGGGATCTCTACTTCAGGGGGCAAAGGAAGTACCTAGGTGTTAATATTAACCTGTTACTATGTAGTCATGGACAAGTAGTGTCACTGTCCTCAACACCCTATGTTTTCACAGGGGCAGATTTAGCAGTGGTAGTTTATAAACCACGAAGAGAAATTGTGCCGTTGCACAGAGTCTACCTGTAAATTGCATTCTACAATGAAAGTTGCCCTCTGGCAATTTCCTAATTCTCTTATTTCTCATTCTTCTGAATACTCAAATGACATACTTATACTCCAGATTCCTAGCCTACCTCAGACTGACTTTTGGAGCCCGCTAGCTTCTATCAATTAAAAAATACTATGAGCTATGAACTAAAAATATTGCAATTCGTGATAGCTGTTTCTTAGCTAGGATGAGATTGTAAAAAGATGAAAGACAATAAAATAAAATTTAAAAAAGCCAGGAACAATACACACAGGACTGAGGTTATGTTAAATGAAGCAGTGCACAGGAAGGATGAGATAACAATAGAAATTAAAAAAAAAACAATACACAGTACACAAATGTAAGATGGCACAGCTCACATAATAACAAAGATGCTAGACAGGAGTGAGGTGATAACACTCATAGATCAAGATACAGTGGATAGATGGGAGATGACACAGAAGATATGGCCAGGAGACAATTCACAGGTGTAAGATGGCTCAGGAAGAGATGACCTGGGAGAGAGTACAAATGTATAAATGACAGTGCAAGTAACCAAGGAGATGGCACATATATGTCAGATGCCCCAATGGACACAACTGTGGAACCAAAATATTAACGTTTTTCAGTAATACAGGCAACTGAGAGATAGGGGAAGGATATGCCAATATGCTAAGATGTGATACATCATTGCATGTGTCCAGGTAAAAAAAAATACAGCATTACACACAGTTAGCAAAAGAGGGACAAACAATAACCACATGAAGATTGGTAAACGGGAAAACTAGACAAATGTGAATTTTAAAGACAAGAAAGCCATAACTTCAATATAAAACAAAATAAACATGGAGACAAAGAATCTTGACTTGCCTGGGGACTAGATCTTTGCCCAGCACAACTGCAGTCACAAACTCTTTGGAGTATTCCATGGCATCCTCACTGGAAGGAAAACGGGAAGCAAGAAGAAATCGCTGCAATTTCATTAGCAGAAAGGAGCACTTATTATGAAACAAATTCTTTTGATTCAAAACATTCAGTTCACAGATCCCTAAAGTTTATACAACATTTGTTACCAACTTTGGATCCTCAGATGTTCTTGGACTACAACTGCCAGAAATCCTGGGCAGCACAGGTAGAGGTGAAGGCTTCTGGGAGTTTTAGTCTAAGAACATCTGGGACCCAAGGCTGGGAACCACTGCTCTAAATCCATCCAATCCTCCTATTCTAAAGGTATACCACCCCAAATGTAGAAGCCTAAACATATGTTGCATCATCAATTTATCCTTCATCTATTTCATATGGCCAAAGTGCAGAACGCATTTGAAAATAGCAGAAAGGGAAGAAAATCTCATTCATTTCTAAGATGGAGGCATTATCAGGTAATGAAGAAGACAAAAATGCCAGAATGCTTAACTGACAGTATATTGCATGCACTGAACAGTTAAATGAGGCAAGTCTCTGTTCAGCATTCCAAAGTATGTGGGCATAATTCTGATAAATTCTGGTTTGCAGCTTGGGCATCTGTCTGGACCCAGATCTCACCATGGAAACTCAGGTGACATCTGTGGTCCGGGCAGCCCATTTCCATCTTCGGAGGATTGCCCTATCTAGACGCGGGGGCACTCACGACTTTGATTCATGCACTCGTAATCTCAAGAATAGACTACTGCAGTGCTCTCTACGTGGGGCTACCCTTGAGGTTGCTGTGGAGACTACAACTGGTTCAGAATTCGGCGGCCAGATTAATAAGTGGGGTGAAGAAATTTCAGCACATCTCCCCCATTCTGGCCGCCCTTCATTGGCTACCAGTTCATTTCCGCATCGATTTCAAGGTTGCGATAACATTCAAAGCCCTAAACCAGCGATGGCGAACCTATGGCACGCGTGCCACAGCTGGCACACGGAGCCCTTTCTGCCGGCACGCGAGCCATAGGTCGCCAGATCGCTACTCCCCCTGCCCCGCGCAGCCAAACCTGAGAAGGTGTATGTGTGTGTAGGGGGGGGGGAGTAAGGAGACCCTACCTTCCCTTGAATCCTGCGAGCACCGGTGGATGGAAACAAAGGAACGCGAGAAAATAACTTGCCTTCCACCTCCCTCTAATGACGTAGGACACCCCCTCCCTCCCTTAAAGGGACAAAGTCCCAGGTGGGACTGGAGAGGAAAAGGGGGCGGCGCTGGAGGGAGGCAGGAGGTGGAGGAGAACAACGCCCCTGCAAGGGCTTCATCGAGTGCATGTGTACAAGACCCTGTTGCTGGCAGCGGATCCGGAGTGGGGTCTTGAGGCACCTCCGTGTCGGGATTCCCCCTTCCGCTGCCACTTCCGGTCCGCCGCCACCACTTCCGGGCCCGCTGCTGCTGCTGCGGCGGCGGCGGCAGCACACCACCCACTGTTTTTTTTCCCCTCCAGTTTGGGCACGCGAGCCCAAAAAGGTTCGCCACCACTGCCCTAAATGGTTTAGGACCTCGGTACCTAGCAGAACGCCTGCTCCCAGCCAGATCTGTCCATAATACCCATTCTTCACAGGCAGGGCGGGGTTGAGGGCCTTGACCCCGAAGGAGGCCCAGAGGGAAAGAACAAGAAGCCGGGCCTTCTCGGCGGTCCCCTCCCCCCCCCCCCCCCGTGGAACAATCTGCCCATGGAGATATGCCTGGCACCCTCGTTGGACGGGTTTAAACGACCATTGAAAACTTGGCTCTTCCGTCAGGCTTTCCCTGAGCATTAAGTTGCTGATATCTCTGCTTCCCTTTTATCATCCTTTTTGCCATTCTTTCATCATCCTTTCTACCATCTTTATAGCCATCTGTTTTAATTTATCCTACTAGTTACTGTATCTGTTGAATGTTTGTATTATCTTATTCTTATTATGTTTTAATATTGTGTTGTTTGTCTTGTTGTTGGCTGCTCAGAGTGGCCTGGTTGCCAGATGGTGCGGGGTATAAATCTAATAAATAAATAAATAAATAAATAAAATAAATAAATAAATAAAGTAACACATGACATCCCAAGAAGTACAATTGGAAAGGGACCTCAAAAAGTTAATTCCTTTCAGGGTTAGTCTTGATAAATAATTCTCTTGTGATTTTTAGTCCAGATATACAATTCTTATCACCAATGGTATGTTGAACTTTGCCCTTTAGTCTGTTGTCATGTTTCAGCAGAAACAACTCTCTCTCTATGGGCAATAATTTCTTGACTGTGACTGAAGGAACTACTCTCTATTTCTACACTGAAAACTGATATTCCAGAAAAGCTAAGCATCCTGAGAATTTCAGGTATTGCCTTTTAACCGTCCTCCTCATTCATTTCTTTATCTGACAGTATCAATCTGCTACTGAGATACTACAGACCCCTAGATTAGAAATAAATGTATGACTGATTTAAAATCTTCCAATAACAGATTTTCTTAGTATCCCAGTCTGAAAATGTAGCCTAACACAAAAACGACTAGGGCCTACTAGACCACACAATATTGACATTTGCCTCATAACTAAATCCCAAGAATGCAGTGTCTGTTTTCCTTCTAGCAGACGTTTTGAGTTTCTCTGTAGAAATCTGACTTGTCACATTTGAGCTCCTAAGAAGGATATGAAGAGGACAGCATGTGCTGAGCAACTCTGAACCTAGCACTATAGAGGTCAGCATCTATTCATTTTGTTAGAAGCAAACATATCTATGATGTATGGGCTGGTGAAAACATACCCAAAACTCCAATTATTAGGCAAATCTTACTGGGCTATCAGACAGCTCTGGGGAGGAAAGTAGAAAACACAAAACAGAACCCTAACATTCTTAATTAAAACACTGGGCTCATAGTTAATTAAAGAGTTATTTCTTTGATTTTGGGTGTATGTGACCCAGCATAATGATCCAAAGTTACACCATTAAATTGGAAAAGGATGGCACACCTGCTGTGCAGTCAGAGATATGCAACAGGATGCTGGCCACTGTCAGAAACAAAAAAATAGTGTTCTAAGTTTGCTAATTTTTGTTTCATGATTAAGACAACAAGGAGAACTAACTCCCTTGAAGTTAATTCTATTTCCTGGGAAAATACAAATACCTACCTTAAAAGGCCACCTGGGGGAGAGTAGGCGTAGCACTTTAAAGTTGGGTACTGTGGACGGAGGAGAAAAGACAGGATAGCAGCTGTGCCTGCTCCTAAGGAATGTCCCACCACAATTAGGCCATAATGTTTTGTTCCTCTGCCCTACAAAACAAAAGCCAATTAGATATCTGTGGGATTTGCCAATTCCTCTCAAACCCTCTCCATTTTGGTTAAAATAAAACATAAATGATCTCTGCCTCACTTACCAAATACAGACATACACATCTTCTACATGCATTGTCACTGACTAGCTAATACTAAAACTCCAAAAACCATCATCCAATCACTACAGTCAATACTCTGTAGAGATCAGGGAAGGGGTGACTTACAAACCAAGTGGGGGGGGCATCACCCTCCCTAAATTTTGCAGGTGAGCACTCTCTTCTCTCATCAAAAATCACTAGTGGACATAAACATGGATCCTAACCAAGCCTCTGTAAACTGTAAAGCTGCTTCTTCAAAATCAAAAGGCAGACTGTGCCAGCAGAAGGAGAAGAAGGAGTTTTTGCTGATTCTACCCTCTTCCTGCCCAAACTATTCCAGAGGGCCTCCTGCTTTCTACGACACATGAATAAGAGTACAAAGGACTTACAGGGGATAATCAGTACAAGTTGTGGCCACCCCGTTGGCGGGAATGTCCAGTGAGCAAAACTACAGGCAGGTGACACTCCCACTGACAGGACAAAACAAAATAAAGGACATATCCCTGATTTCCTACTTTTATTTTTGAAGTAGACTTCTTATCTTCCCTAACTATAATAAGAATAAGGTTCCCCACAGCTCAGGAATTATTTCTTTAAGAGAAGATGAGAAAAACAGAGAGGTAATGTTTGTATCTTGACTTCCTTACAGTCTATTAACAGTTCGTATAGGACACAATTACAATACAAAATGATCCTGGTCAATAACAGTTTACCACCTGTGGATTCTCTCACTATAATTCATTCCTCTCCTTTTGCTCCTACCTGTGACCTTTTGATCCTTAATTTTAAAAAAGACTGCATAGTATTTTTAAAGGGCATACCTAGAAATCTCTCTCTATAACATCTGGTGCTGCACAACAGTTACAAGGAAGAGTTGCAAAACAGAACATACAGTTTGAATCTCCTCTTTGCCATAAACTCACTACATGGGCATGAGGCAGGTCTTCTTCTCTGCTCCCCTCCCCAACTACAATATAAGGAATAATCCTGATTGGTCTTTCAGGACAGTTGGGACTGCATTATGTGAAATTCTTTAAGCACCCTAAAGCCTCTGTTACAAAGAAATTACAAACTATAGAAAATCTTGAGGTCCTATGTTATTACAGCAATCTGGAGCTACAGTCTACAGGATGGCATGACCAATTCAGAACACAGTCTGATGCAAAAGAAGGACAAAAGAGCTACACATATGTTAGTTTCCCTGCAAATATGTCAATGGCAGAGTAAGGAATGAATGGAGGAATCTGTGTACTTCCAGTCCACATCACTTTTAACTGTTTCTACATTAGCCTGGAGTATAATTTCTGTAAGTAAATACAGTTCAGTATATAACTTTAAATAAATATTTAAATACATATGTTAGGAAGATAATATTTAAATGTGTATATTGGCATATCCAAAATACCAAGTGTTGCACTGCAGCATTAACAGAAGTGTGAAATCCAGAGTAAAACTAAACTCTAATTAGCACATTAAGCTAAAAGGTGTTAATCCAAGGTTATTTCATACTGGAATTTGCAAGAATGGAATTCTGCAAGCATACTGTCAAATGGAAGAAATGTCTTTTCCTACAGAATCTGGAGAATAGGCAAAATATATAGTTGCTACAAAAGAATGGCAGATGTAATGGAACAGCATATATTACAATCTATTCCATGGAATGTTTAAGAGAAAATAGAAACTAGTTTCTATTTTATTATAAGGTTGACATGAGCTATAAATGGGGAAAATAATTCTTAGCAGAATATTAGCCCAGTTTGGTTTTTTTTAGCCTCCTGAGATTCCACCATCTTTTCTATTTCCCAACTTCAGTGACTTAATTTGGATCACTACTGCTTCCAGTAACTGTTGTTCAGGAAAAAACAATAGCAGATTGCTCAAGTGGTAGCCAAGAGCAACTACCACTGCTAGGAGCTGTAAGATACTGACAGTGGCTAGAATCCCATTTGACACTGACAGAGTAGAAAATCCCATCTACCCAGTAAAGTGGGATCAATTGCTTATACAAGCTTTATTCTTATGCAAGCAGAAGTCCCTGTTACAGCTAGATTATTTGTAAATGCACAGGAGGAGGTCTTGGGTACTTCCTTGTGTGAGCTCTATAAAAGTCAAACTATTTGCATTATGGTAATTGCATGAGCAATTTGACCAAACAAGATCTTGGCCCTGTTTCTGAGTAAGACAAAATATTCCAGAGTGAACAGGGTGGAAATATTTACTTACAGCCTCTCTGAGTTACACAAGAGCAAAGACTCACCAAATCACGGCCAAAGGCCTGAGAGAGTACCATCTCCTGCTCTAGTTTCTTCTTGATGTATTCAGCAGACAACACCATCCCCTAGAAGGAAGGAGCAAGAAGAAAAAGGTGAATTTTAGCAGAGCTGAGCAACCTACATCAGTACACTGAAATATATGTGTCACTGCAAGTGATTAAGGCCCTCCAAACTTTTCTGCCTCTACTGAAGACAAGCAGAAGATTCCAAAGTAGTGTGGAAGGAGGAGCTAGGTAGAGGACCAGCAATGGTCTGCACTTCCAAAGTGCCAGCAAACTGCACTAGCTGTGGGTAGGTGAGAACAGTCTGGTGTGTCGTCATGTTTTGGAATTACCCCAGCATTACAAACAGTGGAGGCACAATCAGGTCCATGCTGGCAGTCAGAAGCCCAAATTGAGTCTCTTGGGGGAAGGTTTTTATCAATCCTTTATCAAACCATGCTCTTGTTTGGACCCACTACTTGTAGGAATACTGCTGGGAGCAGACCTTATAGATATAGAGGTTTCCATGGGGTGTATTGCAGTCTGCTGGCAGCGAGGTGACTCCGACCAGCACCAGTGGGGCAGAAACAACTCTGCTCCACCCTGACCCATCTGGAATGATTATTGAAGGAGATTTGGCTGTGCAGAAATACATTAGTGCAAAAGAAATTACACTAGTGAGTTCATTTTATTTCCATGGTGTCTATTATCACACACTGTATTTAGACTTGTTGAGTAACACATTCATCCCATGACTTCTCTACCACTAACGTTAAGACTGGGGGGGAGGGGAAGGTAACGTTCCTAAATATTATTTACCTGAAAGTTTATAAATGGATGTGAAACATATATTCTGTAAATTCCACAGGTTAAAGAGAATGATGAAAATATCTAAATCCCTGCTATATATTCTAGAGACAGTTAAGTAGTGACAGAAGGGCTTGCCATAGGCCAAAGAGAAAGGGTGGAGATGGCTACAAGCTGATACTAGAGTACAGTTACCAGATGGAATCAATTATCAAGGCACAGGAATGCACTGGCTGACATACTGCTGCCACATTCCAAAGGGGGGTGGAGGAATCTCAGTGAGTATGTGTACAAATGCTTGCAGCAGATGGCATTTAAAATGCTGGTTTGTAGTTGTTTGTACATAATCATTTCAAACAAACTTATTCACTCTAAAGCAGAGGTTGGCAGACTTGCTGAATGTACTTTGGCTTTTTTTGGTGTTTTTTTTTTAAAACCAGGAACTGTAAGATCGGTCCACCAGGGCCTGATGCAAAAGACATCCTTTTTGAACCAAAGAATTCCAGGTCCAACATTTATTTTGAAACAGCCCTTTCCTTCCAAAATGCCCTCCTGTTTGTCCTCTGCCCACAACTATTGTTCCATTTCATTCTGCTTCCCTCCCAACTCCTCCTCTTTCCCCTATCTCTTACAGTCTCATCCTCCTCCCACTCTTTTTGCCTATATCTTCTGCCTCTTTTCAAATGGTCTCCTAAATCAAATAGTTAGTTTCCCTATGATCAGCCATTCCACTATTGTCAATCAACTGTTCAGCAGTAAAGTTCCCAGTGTTTGCAGATGGTGTTACCAGCAGGCATCACATTCACAGCCGTCTTGGCTTACCAAGCATCATGGCATGATGCAGAGCATTTGTCATGGCAGAATGACTCCTCACCCAAATTTATTCTATTTTTCCTACAGGGGACAAATCCTAATTCTCTTCCTTCCTGTATTCTGTATCAACCAATTTCAAAATAAAAAGAATATGTCCATGCCCCTCACATTAATACTTTCTCTAATACCTCCACTGTGTTTTTTCCACTAGATGTTTAAATCCTAACTATTAGCAGGAGAGTTATTACTCATTCCCTATCTCTTATGTTGAAAATTTCCTTTATATAGCTAAACGCAACTATTAGCAGTTTTAGCTATAAACCTAAATCAGTAGTAATATTTGCCAATACTATTAGTTTTCAGAATTTAAACTTTTATTCTTCCAGGATTCCCAAATACTATACACAAAAATTGTCTAATTTTTTCTTCCCACATATCCACTTATCACTATGTAACATATAATTTCACAGGAATAATTTACCATTTTTAAATGAATTTAAGGTGACTTTCCTTATGCTTGGCTTAGTAATTATCATTATATCAATTCATACTACTGTACAAGCATAGTGTTTTGCAATCGTGTTTTTCAAACGTGTTGCCTGGCATAGAGATGTTGTGTCCAAATCATAAATGTATTTCTCAGTGCAACAGATGATATGAACATTGACTACTTAAAACCACCAGTGGATTCAGTTCTGCATTTGACAGACAGAAGAACTATGTTTCATTCCCTTGCAACTAGTTAACTTCTCATTTTAAAAATTTGATCAACAATCTGAATCAATAGCAACTTTTAAACTTTTCCAGTAGCAACAAGTTGCAGTTGTTCTGTGCCTTTCCGGGAAGGATCACAAAATAGTCTGAAATAATTTGCTTTTCAAGAGAAATTGAAGGAAGGAAGGTTGAAACTACAGATCATCCAACTATCATCTAAAGCAGGGGTCATCAACCCCCGGTGCGCGGCCCGGTGCCGGTCTGTGGGCTTGCCAGAACCGGGCTGCGGATACGGATCTCCGCCCCCCCCCCCCCCGCACGCGCGGTGGGCATGTCATGCTCACGCGGGGGGCATGTCGCGCCCACGATGTGTGACACGCCCCCCCGCGCATGGAGCTCGCTCCCCCCAGCCGGTCCGCGGCCCCAAAAAGGTTGGGGACCGCTGATCTAAAGAATATTATAAATACCTTGTGCCCAAGCCAGGTTCCATGATGACCTTCCACTGGGAGGCGCTCAGCATCCCCAGTCAGATCAGTCAGTGCATCCTGGAGGGGAGAAAAATATGTCTATTAAGATAGAAGGCTGAGTCAATGTTACAAATTTTGACGACGTGCTTGTTCCTATGTAGATTTCTAGGAGCAAAGCATAAAAAGGAACACATCATGAGTAAACTTAGTAGAACAAAATATTACCTTAGGAGACAAAGTTCCTCGAATACTGATCACTACTTTCTTCTTCTCATGATCTACAGCCACATAGAAGGGAGTTTCATATACCTGAAGGTAATACAGTGTCATGTTAAAATATTCAGTCTTACTTGAATTGAAAGTCTTTCCCACTTCCAACTTGAGAATAAGGAACCCAATTTTCAAATTAGTCCACACAGGTGAGGAAGTGTGCAATCAGATGGTGCTTTATCTCGCACTTTGGACTGCTTTGGGAAAGGGATGGTTTGCTCCATTTTCCAGTGACCACATGACGTACGGGCAAACACAAACCAGTCTGACCCTTATTCATGCTTATCTGTACCTTTTTGGGTTCCTGGCAAGGGCTACTGGATTTTTAGCACAGCTAGGATTGTTCCATCTGATTTTGGTCTCCAGCATGTATGACTGTTGGTATTGAACTAAAGTGGTGCTGGTAGGTGTCTTCTCCAGCAATTCAGTCCTATGTCACTTGGGCAGTGAACCAATGAGGGGATGTGTCACCAACAAAAACCCCAATTATTCCAGCTTTTCCTTGCTCCCCATAGAGGGAGTGACAGGAGAGGATGCAGAGGGTGATCTCCCCGCATTTTTCTTTACAATCCAGCACTGTTTTACTTTGGCAGCAAACCAAAGAGAGGACTGCCACCAAAGTGAAAGGGACTTCTCAATGACTGCTCCCAGGCTTTAGAATGCTCTGCCCCAAAAAGCCAGAGTGGCTCCCTCCCTCTTGTCCTTTCATCTTCAGGCAAAGATCATACTTTTCAGGTAAGCTTTTAAGCAATAAATGTCCTTCATTTGCAGGACAAAGGACACTCACTGGATGACCAAGATGTACTCATTTTGGACCAAGAAGATAGGTGGTTTGAGAGAGGGGTCAGGGAGGCCATACATGTGCATATAGAAAATCCCTCACTCAACCGGGGGGGGGGGAGGGAGAGGCCTTAGATACAAACTGTCTCCTATTTATCATGCTGCCATTTCATCTCCCCAGAAAGATGAGGACCACATAGCAGAAAGACCACTGTCAACGACTGTTAATGATCCATGACAACGGGTGGAGGACTGAAGAGGTGGGATTTTCACTCACTCCCCTCATCCACTGTCCATCTAACGAGCCCATTCAGACCAGGGGGAAGTGAAAACAACGTGGAAGATCGATCAGGGGTCTCCTACCAACTCTCTTCAGATTGAAGAAGCTACTTGGATGAATTGCAAAACGTTTCAACGTAATAAGAAAGACGTACAGTTGCCATGACTCAACTTCCCGATAACCTCAGCTAGATGACTGAGAATCTTCACAGATATACTCCTACAATCCTTACCGCATCATGACATGAAGTGTACACAATGTCCACAGACGTCATATTTTCATCAAGAAAATGGCGACGGATAGCGATAGCATTACAGCCACAGCAATTATCTTCCTCAATAGTAACACCAGGGGCATAGCGGGGCCGAGTGGGGCAGAGGCAACAGCATCTTTAAAAACAAATCCTTAAGTAAATACCAAGTGGAAGGGAAAAGATACAAATGACCAAAAAGAAAGAAAGAATAATAAAACAGCAAGAGAAAATTCTAACACATGGCAAACAGGACACATCTTTCTAGTCTTGGAGTACTTTCACAGCTGGTAAGATGATAATGTCAATAATTATACCTTTGCTTACTTGCAGGGACATGATTTCCCTGCTATTGATATACTACCTCTGAACCAGTATTAAAAGCCCAATTCTATAAACCACGGTTCAGAATATCCCAAAGTGCTCATGGACTTCTTTCTTTCTCTATTTCATGCTCAAATTCTATCCTTTTTTATTCTGCATATTCACAATTTGCCATTCACAAGCCAGAAATTCCTCAAAATCATAATTTTAAGCTACAGTTTGAAGTAGGTTTGAACGCAATTCTGGTTAGTATTAAAAAGAGACAAGAGTTTTATAAAATATGACTATGATTATGCAGACCAAGAAATGGAGGTGGTAATCTGTGCATGGCAGACATGGGAGACTGAAACATACAAACTAATCATTTCTGAACTACCATGATTTGACAGATATTTATTTTTTAAAAATCATGTCATTCTTCAGTACAGGCCAAAACAAATACAAAAAGGGGAAGATTTTGTGTAATATAAAGCTGACAATGGGTACTAGTCATGAGAGCCCTATAGTAATGAAAATAATATCTCAGAACTGCAGAGCTGGGAGGGACCTATCGAACATCAAGCCCAGTCCCTGTCAAGGAGGCACAGTAGGGAATCGAACTCTCACCTTTTGGCTCCGCAACCAGAGACCTAACCCACTGAGCTATCCATGTTGTCTCCAGAATCAGAGGCAGTATGCCTTCAGAAACATCTTGGTGGGGAACTTGAGTGGAAGCCATTCATGGCCCACTTGTTGTCTTCCCAGTGGCAACCAGCTGGCACAGAGGGAACAAAACACTAGACTAGATAGGTCTTCAGTAAGATCTAACTTGGCTTTTCTAATGTACCTATCTGCAATCAGGTCTCCCGGTATCTTCCTCCTTCCTTTCCCCCCCTATGAATTTTTGCTTCAATGTAGGAGGTACCTAATACCTTTTGCCTTCCATGGCTAATAGCTCTGGATAGAGTGGAGGTTAAATGAGAGGAGTGGTAATGGAGGAAAGCACATCCCTCTCAGAATGCAGTACAGCAACTTCAATCAAAACAGAACTTCCCCCACCTACTTCTAGCAGATAAAAGAATGACTGGATTTTTTATATTCAACATACTTTAGCCCAAGGAAAAAGATAGAAAACTGATCATGATTGCATGAGGGAATCGCAGAATAATCAAGGACTAACATGCCACTATCTGCTTTCCATTATCTGTATCCCTAAAGATGGGAGAGCTGGAACATTTGGTGGCTAGGGATAACATTGATATAGTGACCATAATGGAAACCTGTTGGAATCCGCAGAACCAGTAGGATACCGCAATCCCAGGCTATAAACTCTATAGGAGGGATAGGGAGGGGCGTGTTGGAAGTGGGGTGGCCATCTATGTCAAAGAAGGGGTAGAATCGAGTAGAATGGAGATGGACGGTGGGTCTTACTCCATCATAGAATCACTGTGGGTTAAACTACCAGGCCCAAGGAGCAATGTGATAGTGGGGGGGAGGTGCTATCGTCCTCCAGATCACAAACTTGAGGGGGATCTTGAAATGAGGAGACAAATCAGAGAGGTGTCCAAGAGGGACAGGTTTGTAATCATGGGGGACTTCAATTATCCTCAATCGAATGGGTCAGTGCGTGCTTGGGTTAAGAAAGACAGATCGGGTTTCTTGACATGCTAAATGACTGTGCCCTGGAGCAACTTGTCACAGAGCCCACCAGAGGACAGGTGACTCTGGATTTAATATTGTGCAGTACCCATGACCTGGTTAGGGATGTGACTGTCACTGAGCCTTTAGGGAATAGTGACCATGCTGCGATCTCTTTCACCAGGCATGTTGGGGGGAGAGTGTCAAGCAAATCTGACACAAAAACACTTGATTTCCGAAGGGCGGCCTTCCCTCAGATGAGGAAACTAGTTAGAAGTTGAAAGGGAAGGTAAAAAGAATCCAATCTCTCCAGAGTGCATGGAACCTGTTTAAAACAATGGTAGTAGAGGCCCAGCAGAAGTGTATCCCGCAAAGAAAGAAGGGCTCAGCTAAGTCCAAGAGGGTGCTGGCATGGTTAACGAGCGGAGTTAGAGAGGCTTTGAATGGCAAGGAGGGGTCCTTCCATAAATGGAAATCCTTCCCAAATGAGGAAAATAAAAAGGAACACAAACTCTGGCAAAATAAAGGTAAGAAGATGATACGGAAGGCAAAGAAGGACTTTGAGGAATGTATGGCCAGCAATATACAGGGGAATAATAAAAGCTTCTTTAAATTCGTTAGAAGCAGGAAACCTGCCAGAGAAGCTGTTGGCCCTCTGGATGGTGAGAGAGGGAAAGGGGAAGTAAAGGGGGACTTGGAGCTTGCAGAGAAATTAAATGAGTTCTTCACATCTGTCTTCACGACAGAAGACCTTGGGCAGATTCTGCTGCCTGAACGGCCCCTCCTGACTAATGAATTAAATCAGATACAGGTTAAAAGAGATGGTGTTTTAGACCTAATTGATAAATTGAAGATCAGTAAGTCACCGGGCCCAGATGGCATCCACCCAAGGGTTATTAAGGAGCTGAGGAATTAAGTTGCTGATCTCTTAACTAAAATATACAACTTGTCCCTTAAAACGGCCACAGTGCCAGAGGACTGGAGGATAGCACGTCACACCAATCTTTAAAAAGGGAAGGAGGGGGGACCCGGGAAACTACAGGCCGTTTAGCCTAACGTCTGTTCCAGGGAAGATAGTAGAAAGCCTCATCCAAGATAAAATCTTAAAACACACAGAAGAAAAAGCCTTGCTGAGGGAAAATCACCATGGTTTCTGTAAGGGTAGGTCTTGCCTCACAAACCTTTTAAAATTCTCTGAAAAGGTCAACAAGCACGTGGATGTGGGCAAACCAGTGGATATTGTCTATCTGGATTTTCAGAAGGCGTTTGACACAGTCCCTCACCAAAGGCTGCTGAGAAAACTACACAGTCAGGGGATAAGAGGGCAGGTCCTCTGATGGATTGAGAATTGGTTGAGAACCAGGAAACAGAGAGCAGGTGTCAATGAGCAATTTTCACAATGGAGAGAGGTGAAAAGCAGTGTGCCCCAGGGATCTGTCCTAGTGTTGGGAGAGTGAGAACAGAGAAAAGAAAATATTTCTTTACCCAGAGTGTTGTTAGTCTGTGGAACTCCTTGCCACAGGATGTGGTGATGGCATCTGGCCTAGATGCCTTGAAAAGGGGATTGGACAGATTCCTGGAGGAAAAGTCAATTGCAGGTTACAAGCCATGATTGGGATGTATAATCTCCAGGCTTAAAAGGAAGGTACTTCAAAATGCCAGATGCAGGGGAGGAGTATCAGGAGACAGGTATCTAGTTGTCTCGTGTGCTCCCAGAGGCATCTGGTGGGGCCACTGTGAGATACAGGAAGCTAGACTAGATGGCCCTTGGCCTGATCCAGCAGGGCTCTTCTTATGTTCTTACTCCACTACCACAAATACTAGGCAGAAAAGTGGATTTTTGGACCTCAGTACTTTTATATATTCTTTTTAAAATTTATTATTATTATTATTAATAATAATAATAATCAATAATAATAAATAATAATTATTAATAAGTTACAATCCTCTAGTCACATAACAAAAAAGAAAAAAGTAATAACTACCTATAAATACAGTTACACTTCCAATAATTTTCTTACCTATAGTATACTAATAATACTAATAATATTTAAACATTTATATATGTTCTACTTCTAACCCTACAGTCATTCAAACTAACCAGCATTTCAGCCCATTTTCCAATTGATCTCCTGCACCAGAGGCCAACAAGGGATTCCATACTTCCATAAATTTATCTTGTTTTATTTCACCTCTATAGAGTTTAATGCGATAGGACAGTTTTTCGATCAGAGCCAGTCTCCATATTCTATTTTGAAATCTTTGCAAGGACAAGTCCTGAGCGTCCTTCCAGTGTTGGACAATTTCATTACGGGCTCCTCCTAATATAATTGCAATTAGTTCTTTATTCACAATGTTTTCATTCCCTCCCGTAAATAACGAAAAAAGTAGCAAAGTTTCATTTGAGATTATTTTTTCTTTTGTTATACTTTCCAACCACTTAATTACCTCAAACCAGAAAATTTCCACTCTTGGGCATGTTAACCACATATGTTCTGAAGTTCCTTTATTCCTGTACTTCCTCCAACATATGTCTGATATTCCTTTATTTATTCTATTTAATTTTACAGGGTATAAGTGCCATCTGTGCACTACTTTTAACACTGTTTCTTTAGCTTGAGATAAAACTGATTTGTAAGGTTGAGAGGTCCATATTCTTTCCCATGTGTTTTCTAATACAGTGATGCCCCGCAAGACGAAAGTAATTCGTTCCGCGAGTAGCGTCGTCTTGCGAAATTTTCGTCTTGCGAAAGCGCGGTTTCCCATAGGAATGCATTGCAATGCATTCCTATGGGAAACCTCGCAAGACGAACGAATTATTTTTGTCTTGCGAGGCATCGCTCTTGCGGGAAAAAAATCATCTTGCAAAGCATGGCCATAGAAAAAGTCATCTTGCGAGTCACCAAACCAATCGCAAAACGCTTTCGTCTTCCGAGTTTTTCGTCGGGCGAGGCATTCGTCTTGCGAGGCATCACTGTATGTCAATTTTTAAGTTTGTCTCCCAAACTATTTTGGATCCCATATTGTCTCCAAATTGTTTATTTATAATACTTTTATAAATTGCTGAAATTAACCCTGTTTTCCTTTTATTCCCTATTTCTATACAATATTTCTCTTTCTGTTAATGGTCTATTTGAGCCCAGTATTTTATGCAGCTGAGTTGCCAAATTTCTGATTTGGATTATATGATACCAATTAGTTGCTATATACCTAGTTTTCTCCTGGAGCTGTCCAATTATAATAGGTTTTCCTTGTATAAACAAGTCTCTTATTCTATACAATCCTCTCTCTTTCCATTGTTTAAATTGTGCGTATTTATCTTGAAATTTAAATTTAGGGTGTTCTAATATAGGACATAATGGAGATATATGGGGAATGAGGATTATCATATATTTCCTCCATATCCGGAGTAATTCTTTAGTAAAAGGATTCTGTATTTGTTTTTCATTTGTCAAGATTCTTTCTTTATATAAATATACGTCCAATGACTTTCCTTGTTCTTCTCTCTCCATTATTGGCCATTCAGGAGTCTCGCAATCTTGTATAAATTTGATTACTTAAGCCATTTGAAAAGCTTCATAATATTTTAGTAAATATGGTATTGCTAGCCCTCCATTTCTACTTGGTTTATACTTAACTGTGTTTATAAACCTCAGGAATTTACTTTTCCCTGCAATAAATTTTTCCAGTACACTTTACCATTATTTTATCTTTTTCATTTCCAATTGTAGAGGGATATTTTGAAATAGAAATAGAAGTTTTCGTAGGATTTTACTATTGCAATTCTTCCCAATAATATGATTTAATCTTTTCCATTTTTTTATTTTTTCCTTTATAGAACTAAATACTTTTTTTATAGTTCCTATAGACTAGTTGCCTTATATTTTTTGTTATCCAAATCCCCAAATATTTGAAACTTGAATAGAGAGATAGGAATAAGAAATGGGAAAAGACAAATAAGAGAATTTATTTATTGTTCATTTATTTATTAGATTTCTATCCCGCCCATCTAGACCAAAGGTCTACTCTGGGCGGTTACTTAGAAAGATGTAAAGGGAAAAAAACACTCAGGTGGCCTTCAATGTGGAAAATATGTATATACCTAACTTCTGGAATTGTAAGGAGACATACCTTATATATTAGAAAAGGGAATCAAACTGAAATAAGGGATTACTAATCAGGGTTAAGACATAACATGGTGCCTCTTAAGGTAAATTGAAGATAGATATAAGAAGAGGCAAAACAAATAGTACTTAATTAACATATATCAGATATGATATCGATATAGACATGACAGAAAATGTGGAGATACAAATGGCTAAACAAATATATAAAGAAAATCTATATAAAATGCTTTAGATAACCATTTATCATGTGTTAGGAATCTATTTAGTTATTATTGATAAAAAATACAAAATTGGTCGCTTAAATTGCCTCAAAATTATATAGATTTGAAACCAGAATTACTTTTATGAGGTATCTTATTAGAGGATTTTGAGAACATTGTATACTATGAGAGCAATATTATGATAGTAACCAATATTGTACATTAAAATACACATATGATTGGGTCACATGCTTTAAAAATGTAAAGATTTTGAAAGGACAACTAAGAAGACACCAAGCCGCAAAAACAAATAATTATAGGCAACCCATGTAACATGATGTTCAATAAGCACAAACTGAATGTAGATAGAATGAAAAACTAATAAAATGTTAAAAAAAAAGAAGTCTACTGTGAAACTGTCACAACCTGGTGACTTTCCCTTCTTAAGTGTTTTGATAGTTATTTTTACCTCTTTAAGTCTTATTGGTGAGTTAAGTTGGTTTTTATGTTCTTCACTAATTGGATTACCTGGTAGATAATTCACAAATTCATGAACATCCGTTTCTGGTCCCATTTCTGTTTCATATAGCTCTCTATAATACAGTGGTGCCTCTACTTACGAACGCCCCTACTTACGACCATTTCGACTTACGACCAGCTCCGGCCGCAAGTCGACTTGTGGCCGGAGCTTCCACTTACGATCAAAAAAAGGCAGGGGAAAAGGGTGGGAAATTCAAATTGCTAACCGTTGGTGGTGAAGAGGCTGCTTCTTTGTACAGTAGCTCTTTCGCCCCAACGGTTAGAACAGGAGCAGAAAACAAAGGCGGCGCCAAGGAGGATCGGAACAAAGACAGGGATCCCCCTCCACCCCCACTCCTCCCACTTGGGGATCGGGTAAGCAAAGGGGTTCCCCTTAAATCCTGGGGGGCGCAATCGCCCCCTTTCCCACGGCCACGCACGCGCGCCAAGCCTCTCCTCCACCCGGCATCCGCGGAAGTTCCTCCCAGCGCGATCTTGGTGGGATGGGCACGGAGATCCCTCCCCTCTCCTCGGGAGCAGCCCCCCTTTTCCCCAGTGCTTCCCTAACCCAGATCCCCGCCCTGCACGCAAAAAAAAAAGGATGCCCGAACGCTCTCTCTCTCTCTCTCCCAAGTGAGATGATTCTGGAGGCAATTTGAGAAGAAGGAGAAAGAGGAGGAGCCCCGGCTCCCCCTTCCCACCTGGGCGAGGCGAGGGCGCAGGCTGGCTGGCTGGTCCCCATCCTGCCAGGTGCGGAGGAAAGGGAGGGCACGCCGCCTCTCTCTTTCTCGCTTCCCCCTTTTTCTCTGCTGTGACCTTCCCCAAGTCCGCCCCCTTCTTCCCAGTGGGGCTGGGAGAGCTTCTCCCCCTTCAACTTTCCCTGGCGCACCCAGCACGTGGGCAGGGGTGGACCCGTGTCTCCGCGGAGGTGCCGCCGAAGGAAGCCGCGCGGCCAGGCGAGCGCCGCTGCCGCCCGACGGGCTCCGATAGGGACCGGGCGTGGGGTGGTGGCATCCTGGCGCCGGGAGGCTGAGCCTGGCCGGGCGCTCCGGCCGCTCCCCCAGCCTCGCCCTCCGCCATGGCCGGCCACACTGCCGCCGCCTTGGCTGCAGCCGGGGAGTGAGTGCTTCGGACTGGTAAGGTAAGGTGCTTTTTCCTTTTTAAAAAACTGTTCTGGGTGGGTTTTGCACGGTGGGATTGGGCTGGGGGGGTTATGTTTCTGTGCTGTGTTGTTTTGTTTTTTTGGTTTTTTGTGTTTGTTTTTTTTTTTTTTTTTGCAGTCCCAGAGTGGGGCTTGCTTGCTGTGTTTATTTTTGGGTTGTTGTTGTTTTTTGCAGCCCCAGCGCGTTCCTAATAAAACACGCTTGCAGTGTTTTATTTTATTTTATTTTTTTAAAAAATTTAATTTTTATTTTTTTGCTGGAACGGATTAATCGTGTTCCCATGCATTCCTATGGGAAATGGTGCTTCGACTTACGACCATTTCGAGTTACGTCCATCTTCTGGAACGGATTATGGTCGTAAGTCGAGGCACCACTGTATTCCCTAAAAGTTGTTAGAAGTTGCTGTTGTGATGTTACTATTTTATTATCTAATACCATAAAAAGGAAAGGTATTAAAAAAACAATTGTTAAAATAAGAACTAAAGATGACTTTTATATGTTCTAAAGTGTGAATTCCTTAGAGGTGAAACCTTGGGGCAAATAAACGTTTTGTACTCCAGTAGAGAACAACTGCAAATTTAACACTTAAATATAAACAGGAATAGATTATATCCTTGGCATCTGTGAGAATGAAATATCAGCTGTCAGTTCTCTGCAGCCACTGCATAGTGACTGTCATAAACTGTGATCTTGCTCGCACTTGGAAGTTAGTCTCACTGAATTCAGTGGGATTTACCTATGACCATCCCTGCACAGGAATGCACTGAATAAACAATGTGGGAAGTAGGAAGAATTAAGATAGTTGCACTTATCTTCCAGTTAATCCAATGTAATCTGAAGTTTTACCACTTGACCTTTAAACACCCACAAAGTTTATTACACATGAAAATGGAAGAAATTGCACTATACCATCATTAATACAGATGATGAGGATAAACTGAAAGTTAGTGTTTTGTACTGGCCCATCAGAGTTTAATCAACTTTGAAGACAACATTTATATCTCTTAAATTTATCTGTTTCAATAATGTGGGGCAAGTGAGGAAATTTACTCCTGAGTCTCCTATTTAGTTTTTTAAAAGCCTTCAAATAAACTGTCTTGCAGCTTTTTCCTCACTATTTTCAGAATTAAGTTTTAAATTTATTTTCAAAGTCTGTATGTCTTTTGAACACAAACATTTATAGTTATCCCTTATTTTGTTTTTAATATTTACTCATGTTTTAGTGTGCTTGTAGTTTTGGGCTTGTCTACTTTTAAGTAACAAGCTTTAGACAGATCTAAGTTTCTTAAAAATCAGGCATTTTTTTAAAAAAAGAAGTCAGATATTATCTAAAGAGAATTTAAACCACAAAGAAAAACTGTTCTATTGACAGTATGGAAACAAGTGCGTTATCAGTATGACTACACTGTTAAGATGATTAAGTACATGTTAACCATATTCCATGGGGTCACAAAGAGTCGGACACGACTTAACGACTAAACAACAACAAACCATATTCGTCCTTAAATTAAGAACTAAAAAGCAGTGAAAAAAAACATGAGCAGTATCCTCCCTTATCAGTAATAAACCTCACCATTAACTAGGATCAATACCAACTACACAATGGTACAAAGCCAACCACAGTGTTGTACAGCAGCCAGGCCCTCCTGTCTTCCACTGCCTCCCGGAGTTGGGTCAAATTCACGTTGGTAGCTTCAATGACACTGTCCAACCATCTCGTCCTCTGTCGTCCCCTTCTCCTCTTGCCTTCACAGTTTCCCAACATCAGGGTCTTTTCCAGGGAGTCTTCTCATCTCATGAGATGGCCAAAGTATTGGAGCCTCAGCTTCAGGATCTGTCCTTCCAGTGAGCACTCAGGGTTGATTTCCTTTAGAATGGATAGGTTTGTTCTCCTTGCAGTCCAGGGGACTCTCAAGAGTCTCTTCCAGCACCACAATTCAAAAGCATCAATTCTTCGGCGGTCAGCCTTCTTTATGGTCCAGCTCTCACTTCCATACATCGCTACTGGAACAACCATAGCTTTGACTATGTGGACCTTTGTCGGCAAGGTGATGTCTCTGCTTTTTAAGATGCTGTCTAGGTTTGTCATCACTTTCCTCCCAAGAAGGTGTCTTTTAATTTCGTGGCTGCTGTCACCATCTGCAGTGATCATGGAGCCCAAGAAGGTAAAATCTGTCACTGCCTCCATATTCTCCCTTCTATTTGCCAGGAGGTGATGGGACCAGTGGCCATGATCTTCGTTTTTTTGATGTTGAGCTTCAGACCATTTTTGGCGCTCTCGTCTTTCACCCTCATTAAGAAGTTCTTTAATTCCTCCTCACTTTCTGCCATCAGAGTGGTATCATCTGCATATCTGAGGTTGTTGATATTTCTTCCGGCAATCTTAATTCCAGCTTGGGATTCCTCCAGTCCAGCAAATGTTTTAACAGTGAGTTAAATTTTCTTGTATTAGCTATAAGTTATTCATCTGCATTCTCTCGATAAAAGACCATTTTAAGACAGCATTTTCCTTTTCATCAAGATCTCTACTACACATGGCTTTACAAATAATTTGCTGCATTCTTGTGTATCTGTCCAAAAGCTTTTGTTTTGACATGATGACTACCAAGCAGCTCATGCTGACTAATTCATTTGGGTTAGCAGTCATCAGTATGAGAAATGGCAAAATCCCCATGCGAGTTTCTGGATGTTGAACATACATATTCACCAGTAAAATCTTTCCTACAGAGAAAAAGTTTCCTCCTTATGAGTAATTTCCCTTTGAGTGTGATGCTTCTGTTGCCAATAGAAGCTATGCTTAGATGCACTTTAAGCATATTGAAACATATCAGTCACTGAGACGCATGAATGGAAAGAAGTCCACAAGACTGGGCATTTTCTTACCAATACCCCTTTGGGACTTTTGCCTGACAAGCTAGCTTTCCTGCTCACAAGTAGCTTCAGGTGCATAGAAAGTCTACCCCTAGACTGACCCAAGGTGCATCCCATTGGTCCACTGGGGGGGGGGGGGGGCTAGAAAGAGAACAGCTGCCCTTGGATGTGGAAGAATGGCAGTTGCCAATGGAACAGTGACTTTAGAACAGTAAAGCACTGCCCATGTAAAGCAGCCGCCCAGAGTAGACATGTGTCTAGATGGGCGGGGTATAAATTTAATAAATAAATAAATAAATAAATTTTATTAATCAGTAGAAAATTAATCTTGGGGACTGAGATTCAATCTGTTCTAAAAGGAATTGTGTTCCTCCTGACAAGCCAGGTTCATAGTCTGGAGGTATTCCTTGATTCTATACGGCCTGTGGATTTGGAGGTGGAAGTAGTAACAAGAAGTGCCTTTGCACAACGGCATTCAGCATGCCAGTTGCGACCTTCTCTGAATTGACCTGACTTGGCTACAGTTATTTATACTTTAGTTACATCACATCTTGACTCCTGCAATGTACACTATGTGGGGCTATTCTTGAAGAGGATTTGGGATCTTCAGTCGGCACAGTATGTGGCAGCAAGGCTGTCAAGTGGTGCATGGTACTGAGATCTTATAACTCCCATACTGAAAGACATATACTAGTTGCTATGTGCTTACTGGGTCAAATTCAAAGCACTGGTTTAAACCCTCAAAGCCCTAAACAACTGGAAGCATGGCTATGTAAAGTATGTAAAGCACTGCCCATGTTGTTATGTACCTGGCCAGAGGTTAACATTTTCAAGAGTGATCCTCTTGACAATTGCCAATAGCTGCAGAGGCTCACAAGAGACAGTTTCTTCTCTGCATGGTCCCCTAATTGTGGAAGGTACTCCTCTTAAGGGTTGTGACCATTTCCCACTCTCACAGCACTTACGAAAGTGAAGACACCACTTCTGAACAAGATTATAATATTGTTTAATTTATTGTAATGGTTTCAACGGTTCATGGATTGTAATGGTGATGGGGGTCTATTTTGTCTTCCTTGATTTTAATAATTTTTACTTGTTTTATAATAGCAACAATTAACATGGCAACTTAAGGGGAACATTCGGTCATTCAAAAAGTTATAATTCTAGCAAGTTTTCCCAGATCACTTATCAATAATTTTAAACAGAGTCCATGGGAGCTCCCTTCATTTGTTTAGTGGCTTGACTGCATTCCTTATTGTTAGAATTTTTAGACAACATTAAAACATTAAGCTTAACAAGTGATGTTTGGGTGTATGCCAACGCAGCAGGTACCATCTTGTTGCTCAATTTCAGGATCTGATAGTTTACACTGATTTTAAGTTCTAAATTTCCACTCTGCAAATATTCTAGGATTGTATATCAAAGTTGTTTATTTGCCTGATTTCCAAATTCTCGGATTTGGGCACTTCCTTTACAGCAGGAGTGGGCAAAAGGAGCTCCCTCAAAATATTTTGACCATAAACAAGGCCAGCTGGGTCCCCACGAGATTCTACCAAGCATTACTAACTATCCTGTCTCATTTTCAGCCTGCCACAGGGCTGCTTTAGTTTTCATGGGACCCTTTTTCAAAACAAAAAGTGAGAAGTGTAGAGTAGGTAAAATATGGATAGAAATAAAAATACTTTTCCAAACATGTTCGAAGTGAAATGAGCCCAAGCTACTTCAATAAGAATTCCTTGCCTTGTTTAAGCAAAGAATATTTTTAAAATGAGATGATAAAAAGGGAAAAAAGGTACAATGAAGAAGACAAGGAAAAGTAGTATACTAAAGGGGGTTGGCATGCCGAAATAGGGCCTTCTCGGTTGTTGCTCCCCAACTTTGGAACGCCCTCCCTATAGAGATCCGCCTGGCTCCAACACTTTTGGCTTTTTGGCGCCAGGCAAAGACCTTTCTGTTTAGCCAGCATTTTAATTAAATAGTATTTTTTAGCTGGCCATATGAGCAGCAGGATTTATTAATATTAATGTTTTAATGACTGTTTTTAGTATAGGGTACAGTGGTGCCTTGACTTACGACCATAATCCGTTCCAGAAGATGGACGTAACTCGAAATGGTCGTAAGTCGAAGCACCGTTTCCCATAGGAATGCATTGGAATGGGATTAATCCGTTCCAGCAGGGAAAAAAAATCACACACACACACGCACACAAACCACAGCCAACTCGAAAAACTCGAAAAACAAAGCAAAAAAACATTCCCCCACACACAGGCAGCCCCATTGCAACGCGATGGGGCTGAAAAACAAAGCAAAACACACACACACACACCACAGTCAGCGTTCCGATGGGGCTGGAAAAAACACACAAAACACCCCCCCCACACACAGCACAGAAACATAACCCCCCCAAACCCAAGCTGCAAAACAAAGTAAATGTACTTACTCACGAGCAGAAAGCAGCACCAGGCAATCCAAATCCTCCTCCGACGCACACTCTCTAACCCTTGGGGCAAAAGAGCTACAAAGAAGCTCTTTGCCAACCAACGGTTAGCCCTCTAATTTGAATTCCCCGCCTTTTTTCCCTGCCTCTTTTGATCGCAACTCGAAGCTCTGGCTGCAAGTCGAAGCAAAATTTTGCGGCCGGAGCTGGTCACAACTCGAAATGGTCGTATGTCGGGATGGTCGTAAGTCGAGGCACCACTGTATTAATATAATATTGCCTATTTTTAATGTTTTTAATGTTTTTAAAGTTTTAATATTGTTGTACGCCGCTCAGAGACCACTGGTAATGGCACGGCTAAAAAATCTTGTAAATAATTAAATAAAGGAAATATACTAAAAAAGAGAGGGGAGGGGCAATACAGGAGGAATGCATGAGACGAGAGAGAGACAGAGAGAGGCAGAGAGCAGGAAATAAAAGGGAATAAAAGAAAGCAGAAGACAACAAACAGAGCCTGCATGAACACTTACGAGCAGGATCTGGCCAATCGACAGAGTCCACAAGCAGGCTTTCTCATCAAGTACATGGGCCAGCCATAAGCAGCTAATGCAAAGAGCATATAGTAACAAACCTCTTTGTATCGCAGCATCTCTTGCTGGAAAAAAGAAAAGAAAATTCCAGTGTTCTGATGTCATAATTAGAGTTGTCTCTCTGTCACTCTCAACACTTTCTAAATAAATAACAATAAAGAATTTTTGATTAACGCTCTACACCCTAGCCACCTTGAGGGAGGATCATTGGGGAGTATCTGTGCATGTGCAATAAAGGTAAGGAGGACAAGGCTTAAACCTAGAACATTCTGATCCCTAGAACATTCTGACTACTGCTTAGCACAGGCGCAGAACCCATATATGGGAATCACAGCGACCATGAAATAGTACCATAATTATTGCTATTACAGGAGCATATTTCAGGCTGATGTACAACCCACATTCTGACACAGCCACTGAAGAGACTGGAAAATTTCATTTCGGATTTTGAAATAGCTGGAGTTCCTCATTCTGCTCAAAACAGTGGAATTGTAGATAATTTACACTGTGGACTGCTAGCAAGCCAGGATCATAAACATCCATGTATCCTGACCTAGTTTATATATTGACTAGAGTTCTACCATGTACAGAAAATAATAAAGAATTGTGGTTAATTCAAAAGTGGGAGTGAAAGTTCCCACTCTTAGAAACCATGCCAGAGGGGGCAGGAAGCATATGAACTTAAGCACACCAAAGTTCACTCTGACCATTTTAAACCATAATTTAGTCCAATGGGCAAAAAGGACCAAGGAGTTTCAGCCTCACAACTGTTCAATGGTTCTTCCTAGGCCAAAAGCACATTTTCACTTCCTTTTTCAGGTATGTTGTTTAAGAATATAAGACAAGAAAATTCACCTACACCAATGAAAGGATTCCAGCACATATTACAGATTAATTGTGAACTTGCATGCTATGTCCAAGGAATCATCATGCTCCCCTCCTCAAAATAAGACTGATGATATGCACAAAAAACTGGTAATACTTGATTTCCCTGCTCACCCTGACAAACATCTGCTCTTCTGAGTGATTTACTTATGCCAGCAGAGCTACTCTTCCCTTGCGTAAACTAGGTAAAAAGGAGATATCTAACAGGAGTTTGCTGGTCCAATACCTTACTCACATGCAAAATTATCTGTAGATGTCAGAATACCATCAGGTACTGGAAATAACCCAGAAATTTAGAGGAAAAGAGAAAAGGCGGATCTGCATGGTACCGTACATATAATCCTGCAAAGCCATTTCCAGATTAGAAATACAGTGTAGTGCTTTGGTGACTAAATGTTTTATTCTCTTTCTTCATAGGACAATGAAGACTCCATACTGGATTACTAGAAAATTAAACACTAAGATATCCTTGCTTCTAGTTCTAATTCTAAATAGCTAGACAGATTTGGAGGCACAAGTGGGTAGGACAAGAATAGATTGAGAGAAGGAATAACAAGGTTATAGTTGCAATTTGCCAGGAAAATATATGGGTGCATTTATGAGCTAAATATTCTTTTTTATTTCTATGATTAGCTTAGAAATCTGCATGAAAAAAAGATGACACAACTGCTTTCTTTGGTCTGTTGAGCTGGTGTACAGTATAAAATTTTATGGCACAATTATCATTAGAATGTGATAACTTACTGAGTTTTTCAAGTCCAAATATTTGGTGTTCCTGGTTACTGGCATCCCTGACAAGAAGGCAAGGATATCATTGTTTGCCTATAAATCAAAACACATATTAGAATAAGCTAATACAATTGCATCATTTTGTTTGTACCTAAGACACTGTAAACTGAAACTGAATTATTCTTAATACATTCTGCCAAAATGTCACAATCTTTTACCTGCTTTATAACTTCTCTATATTCTGGGCTAGAGATGGGGGTATTCATATACGAATACGAATATCACCGCACAGCTGGACTTAACGAAGGGCCAGCCCCTGCGGCCGGCCCATCCACTCAAGCGTGCAGCCTTGCTCATCGCTCCTGGAGCTCCACTCTCTTCCTGTTTGCCTGGCCACTCCAGGCAGTTAGGTCAGGCGAAGGGGAAGAGAGCGGAGGGAGAGATTGGAAGGATGAGTGAGGCCGGCCCCTCGTTAAGTCCAGCTGTGTCCAGGGATATTTGTATACGAATACCCCCATATCTACTATAGGCCTTAAGAAATTGATCACCAGATTTCTAGCTGCTTAAAGAATAACTAATTTATCATGAGAATCCACTTCAGGTATACCTGGTGAAATGGATTATTATTTGCAAGAGTTCATACAATCTTTCTTTCTTTCTTTCTTTCAGAACACCACACAACCTAACGCATAGATGCATATGAAATGCAATAATATGTATGTTTGTCTTAGAGGTATTTTAAAAACACTCCTTATTGGTGCTGATACAACAGGCTATCATGGCTATCATTCTCAAAGTTGTGATCACTAATCTTGTAGTTAGTAATCCCTGTTGTGTCCCTGCACTGATACTCCCAAGACCTGAGTTAAAGCTCTGCCCTCTCTTAAATTGTCGAGTAGAGCTGCCGGCTTCTTTTTAACCATGGTCCTGCCTGTAGATTGATACATTTAAAAAGATGTTACTTAAATGGCATACCTCCAGATCTACCTCATAACATAATGGTTTGTGATAACACTTTTGCCACTACTCTTTAGGACATTAGTTCTAAAAATAACGATTTCTTCTCTATTCCGATGTGTTTGTGAAAACAGCAGTGGTAATGAATTACTGGAAAATTTTAGAGTGTGGGAAACTACACTGGTGTTTTTTGTTTGTTTTTCGTTATTAAAACTATTATACATCACCGGAGGATGACTGACCCATATCTTAGCTGTAGCTGGGCGAAAGATTACTAATGTGGACAAAGATTTTAGTTTTCCAGGTCCATAACTGAACCTGAAAGCTAAAACAGTACTTGACTCTAGGTCAGATTAATTTACAATTATTTTAAATGTTTTTGTAGAGAAAAAGCACAGAATGCATTTGCATACTTACTTCATCTAGTACTGCATTGCGTTTTGCTCTTTGCCGCTGACGAAGAAGCACCAGGCCTGCTATGATATCAGATGGGACGATGTCAAGGTCTCGGAAGAACTCAGCAAAAAGATACGCGATTTCAGAGTAAGCATCCTGAAAAATCCAAAGAGGAAGAAATGGGAAATAAATCTGTCACAAGGAAAAGATAAAGAGCTGCACCTAGTCAATAGGCTGGTCCTGAAAACTTCTTTTTCAATATACATTTTCAAAATCCCCTCTCTGATATAATTAACACTCTGATTTATTTTTCATATATAATTTCTGACTCCATCTAAACACACAACTTTGCTAGATTTATCAATCACGCTTATTTCCTACTCTTCCTTCAAGAAGCTGAAAGTGCTAACAAAGTTTTACTTTATTTTGTTGCATAAACAATCACACTGATTAAGCTTCAAGGCTAAATGAAAATTTGAACTCAGAGCTGATATTCTATCCAAGATATCTTAATGTGTCACATATGCCAAAAGACCACATATGCCAGTTTTCTAATACTACCAACTGCCAGTCAGATAATTCTGGGAAGCTCACAGCAAGAGCTTCAAACTCCTGTAGCAGTTTGAGAGCGCCACACTTTTTAGAACTGTTATGGTTGCTACAAGGTCTCTCAAGTCCCAAAAAGCCATTCCAAACAACAATCAAAGCTGGAAGTGAAGGTCTGGTCACTTCTGGTTTTGATTTCCCTCCCATTTAAAAAAAAAAATTCTAGGCATTGGGGTGTTGAGAATAAAAATTTGACTACCAGGCTCCTCAAAGTTGCCCATCCTTGCTATAGGAACACCAATAGCACTACCATTTTATCTGCACCAAACACAGTAGGCATGGAGAGATTTGTATAAATACAATCATGTTAAAAAAGGAGTACATCCGCTTCAAATTCTGTGGTTTTATGTATCAGGACATTAAAAAAATCATCTGGTCCTTAGCAGGTCTGAAAATTAGCTAAAACACAACCTCAGATGACAACAACACATGATATATTACACTGTGTCATGATTTATTTTACAAAACTAAAGCCAAAATGGACCTTATGTTTCCACAGCTTGTAGAACCACCTTTAGCAGCAATAACTTGAAGTAACCGTTTTCTATTTGAAAACGATTTCTGTATCAGTCTCTCACATTGTTGTGGAGAGCTTTTGGCCTACTCTTCTTTACAATGTTACTTCATTGAGGTTTGCGGACATTTGTTTATGCACAGCTCTTTTAAGGTCCCGTCATAGGACTTTGCCTGGGCCATTGAAACACCTTGATTCTTTTCTTTTTCAGCCATTCTGTTGTAGATTTGCTGGTGTACTTGGGATCACTGTCCTCTTGGATGACCCAATTTCGGCCAAGCTTTAGCTGTCGGACAGATGGCTCTAGAAATCCAGATGTCTCTAGATTTGACTCTAGAATACTTTGTTATTCAGAGGAGTTCACGGTCGACTCAATGACAGCAAGGTGCCCAGGTCCTGTGGCTGCAAAACAATCCCTAATCATCACTCCTCCACCACCATGCTTGACAGTTGATATGAGGTGTTTTATCTGATATGCTGTGTTTGGTTTTCACCAAATGTGGTGCTGTGCCAAACATCTTCACTTTGGTTTCGTCTATCCAAAGGACATTGTTCCAGAAGTCCTGTATTTGTCCAGATGCAACAAAATCCTGCTAACCTAGCAGTTCAAAAGCATGGAAATGCAAGTAGATAAATAGGTACCACCACGGTGGGAAGGTAACAGCGTTCCATGTCTAGTCGCGCTGGCCACGTGACCACGGAAACTGTCTATGGACAAACGCTGGCTCCACGGCTTGGAAACGGGGATGAGCACCGCCCCCTAGAGTCGGACACGACTGGACTAAATGTCAAGGGGAACCTTTACCTTTACCTAACTTTGCAAACCGAAGCCATGCTGTCATGCTTCCCAGATTGATGGGCAGCAACGATTGCTTCTCTACAATAATTGCTAATCTGTTTCTTCCTCGGCACTGTGTTAACAGTGTTATGCTCCAGACCAGCAAACTGTGAAAACTTTGGCTTACTGAGGGCCATTTGGTTAGCAGTACCTGGCTGCTACTTAGCCTCCTAATTTCTATGGAAGCAGTAAGAGTATGCTTGGTTTTTTCACAAATGGCTTCTCCATTTTGGCTTTATTTTTGTAAAATAAATCATGACACAGTATAATATGTCATATGTTGTTCATCTGAGGTTGTGTTTAGCTAATTTTCAGACCAGCTAAGGAGCAGATGATTTTTATTATGTCCTGATACATAAAACCATAGAATTCAAAGAGGGTGCATTTTTTTCATATGACTATATATTATTAAATATATAAAATATATATTAAATGTATTAAATACCATTCCTTGAAGTCCCAAATAGGTTATGGCTCCCCAGAACCATCTACACAAGGTTATCTCATTCATAACTACTGTGATATTCAACTACCATGGTATTAAACAGAATTTCACTTTATCTGTTAGGAATTCCTTTCTAGGTTTTCATAAATAAACAGAATATAAATAATTCACCATTATCCTACTACTAATGGACTTTTTAGATCATTAAGAAGAAAACAAAGAGCGGCTGTCAATTCAAAAGAAATCAGGTCAATAGTTTCAGATCCTACCATGGTTTTACTATTTTTAAGAGGACATTTGCTTCTTTAAAATGGCATGAATAGTTTAGATAAATGGTAGGACCATGAAACAATGCTGAGGGACAAAAAACTTCCCTCTCTAGTCCACTGCAAATGTAACAATCTCAGCCCCTTTACTATGGTTAAGAGACTGATAACTTTATGTTAGTAACAGGGCATGATCAGCTTGCACTGCAGGTCCACCACCCATGTGTAGAAAAGTCTCAACAAAGGGGCAACAGGACAATGAGCCTCTATGCAGCAAGCATGACTGGACATTAGGAACCATTCGAAGTCTCTTAAGCATGAGATCAGAAGATCTGTATGTTTACCAGACCACAGAGTTCTATGAAATATTTCCTGAAACTGATTTTCTATGTTATTCTTAGTGCTACAGTCTTAGAACACCTGATCGTCATTGGCTGGCCATGGTATTTGCTCTTTGGTGGAAAGATAATGGCTACTTACTGACTGGGAATCTTTTGTTCGTGTGCAGCAAAGAAAAACTTTCAGCCTTCGGGTCCAGCTGCTAGCCTGTCCTTCCTCCAAGCGGTGCCTATAATAAGCAGAAAAGTAGCATTTACTGTATATAATCAGGTTCATAGCACCCAACTGGAAATAAAAAGAAAGCCAGCAGACCGACAAAGGCAGCATTAACACCTAGAATATTTACAACAGAAGCTGATTATAACATGGAATAATTGTGAACAGCTCTGAACTATATCTGCATTCAAATCTCATACAACTATTCTGAAGGGATTTGCAGACATTACGAATCACATACACCCTACAGATATTTTATAGAGATTCAGATATGATTCTGGAAAGATGGTGCAAGATATGTAGCACTGAGAAGCACCCGCAATTACGGATGCAAAAATACAACAAAGTCTCTGACTCTAACCCCTCAACATTTTCATAACCAGTAATGACACCACTGAAGTTCAGAACCAGAGGATTTATATGGACAAACTCAGGCTCCCCTCCAGATATTAGGAACTGCACACATAACTCTGACATTCACATATTGTTCTTAATAGGATCACCGCCAGCCAGTTCACAAGTCTCCTGCTTTCCTAAGCAAACTTATCTTGTAGCTCAGGAACAAATGACAGTCAAAACCAGGCTCAAAAGTGTCTGGTCCTTAAGAATGAGGCACACAATGCTTGAATTATTTACAGCCAACTCCTTATACTAGCCATATACCTTGAACCATAATTATTTTTGGGAAGGATACATGTAAATGCCAACTTGGCAAGTTTTCTTCAAGAACCGTTGGTATAATGACAATACATATACAATTTTCCAAAAGGTTTGATCAAGACAGCTTGGATAAGCTAAATATGACATATGGTGGGGAATTCACTCATCATTAGTAACAAGAAACAGTATTACTGGGTGGGGAATGAAAATAAACTGCAGAGGGGGCAGACATTATGAGCCAATGAAAAGCAGTTAAAACTTCACTATGAGTACTTAGACTAACACAGCTACTTCTATTTCAGCATGTGTAAGAAAAATAAAAGCAAAGGTTTCATTGCACTTTCACAGATATATTTCAGTGTGAGTTTTTGTGGATTACAAACCAATTATTCAGATACATGGAGCATAATAGTTACATTTTTATACGCTACTGTGCATCAAGAGGATTAAATAAAAACTAAGGATTCTTGGCCTTTCATGCTTACATGAAAGAAAAACAACTTGGAAGAGGCTCTTTTTTTCATTTTAATGTTCCTTCACTGATTCCCAAAACAACCTCTAAAAGATGAATGATTTGTATTAACAAAAGAAGAATCCACAAAAAAACTTGTCTTTTTTTTTTTGAGTTCCCTCTTTTTTCCATCCTTTGTTTGCACAATTGCCTGATAAATACTTAGTTCAATAGCAAGAGCTATTGCAAATACATGGTGGTGTGACCAACAAGGGCTGTCAGCAGCCAGTCAGAAGGTCCTGGTGCAGATAGGGACTGTCGAACCTGTAGAAGGGCCTGGCACCCAGTGAGGAGTGTTCCTTTTGCTTGATAGTCCTTCCTTGGGAGTTGTATAAGGGGATTGTTTTCCCTGTTTGATTTATTTTAAAAAAACTGTTACTTCATTAATATTCATTCTGTTAAAGGTATATTTCCTGAGGTGTTTTGATGATTTTCCTTCTCATGTATTGTTGTCTACATAGGGAGTAGACTGATTCTTTGCTGCGCTGCCTCTGTTTTTTGAGTAGTTTTGAGAGTTCTTTAGGGTTTGGTATTCTTCAGACAATATGAAGGAGAACGATCTAATAGAGGCTTTCTCTTTCACATTAAACAAAAGGACTGGCATGCTAAAAACAAAAACAAAAAAGACATTCTTTTTAAAAATGTTATATTTTTCATCATACACATCCCTAATATCAACAAGCAGTAAATTCTTTTTCAGACATAATTCTGGCTTCAGCACAACTTTCTGTAAACTATCTCCGTCCACACTTTAAAGAAACAGCCTGATACCAACTGATAGTCAAGCTGATTGCTGATAAGGATGTCTATGTAACCAGTACTTTGAATGTTCATTGCTAGCATTAACGGTGCTACTGTCATTTTGAAAATAATTTTCAGACACTTTTTCGCCTCACTTGATCCCAGCTTCTCTACCCTTTACACTCTACATATATAAAAAGTGTGGCTTAACTGTTAAGGAACTGGACTATAACCCTCAAAAGCTCAAGTAAAATAAACCTGTTATTTTCAAAAGTATCATAGTAAATATGCTTTTATTTTTGTTCTATTAATACTTTGATATGTTTAAACTGATTTCATTCTGTAATTTTTAAAAACATGAGGTTCCTGCAATATAAACTAAAGCTGCAATCCTATACAAACGTAACAGGAGCAAGTCATACAGAGTCAATGGACCTGGCTTCTGAGTAGATATGCAGTGGATTAAACTGCAAATCCAGTGCAGTGTACCACTAATACTTTTAACATTCACAGAAATTTGCTGAAATAACTCCCATTGTACTTACTGATTAATAGGAGCAATATCCACAAAACATGACTTATGATGTGAAAATAAACATCAAACACAAACTTGACACAGTTTTATGTTACTGATTCCCCAGACTATAGTTTATTTTTGTCCAGTAAAAATCTCAGTAATTAAATATAGATCCAAATGTTATACAATCTATTGTTAAGATCTGAAGAGTGCTGAAACAATAGAATCTGCCAAATGAGACAGAACTCAAACATTAAAGTATGTAGATTTCAATATTGTGCTATTCTTTTAAAATAAAAAGTGAACTTGTTTCAAGATCTCTTTCATCAACTACAATCAAGTACTCAAAACTTTACACTTCTAAATATCATGTCCTTTCCTTTTCTATGGATGAAGAGACTACATCTACTAAAGATGGGATTTTTGTTTGTTTTATACTGCAGCTCCCAGAATTCACCAAGAATTCCCCCAAACAGAATCCAGGGAGCGGGAACACAGAATCCTGGGAGCAGCAGTCCAAAAACAGTAATTTAAAGAGCTTTTCTTGCCTCCATATGGCCCCCACTGCCACTGTATTGGTATTTCAAGAAGAAGGAAACTGTTCCTGGTGGTGCCTGGGAGAGGTGCAAGGTTTAATGGGAGTCCCAAGAAAGCATGGGAGTGACACAAAGAACTACCTACTACAAGGCGCATCATGACCTGCTTTCCAAACTGTCCTGGGTGGCTGTATAGAGTGACAGCAATATAGCAGAAAAGAAGAACAGTCTATATGTGTTATTGGCCACATTACAGAAACAAAATTCAACTATGGAAAAAATTAAGGAATGAAAATAGATAAAAGACACACAATTCAGCCAATCCCTGAAGTGGTATTTGACAAGTTCCTTGCCTCAAATTATATGTCCTCAAGTTACGTTGTCTCCTCTTTGTGGCTCGCAGTTTGACAAAGGTCCGGCCTGTTGGGTCAAAGACGCATAGGACAGTGATGCAAACACTCAGAATGACGACCCAGTTGCAGACGACCATTCCTGATGAAACAGAGTGAAGATTCATATGTCTGGTCCATAAATGGCAGATATGACTCTTTTGGCCAGTACGCTCTGTGTTTACATTATATTCCTGAAGCAACAATCTTGATCTTTACCAACGAAAGTGAAGGCAATTTTTGTATAAAACAGATGACAGCACCAAGGTTTTTGCATGCACAGACAGATTACTTAAAACATTATTTAATTGGATGGAAGGACATTAATTCTTTATGAATTGTTGATGTCTCCAAAGGGATTAAGTCTATATTCCAAGCATTAGAAGTGGAAACAACTATGCATACAGAAAATGAATTCAAGCAAAAACTTTCAAGTACATACCCAAAGTGACACTCTTGGCAGTAACATCATTGCAGGAGCTGTAGTACTGAGTTAACCAAACAATGCCCACAATAGCATAGATAAACTCAATCACCAAGATGGCTGAAACAATAAGAACACAGTACACAACAGCAGCATTATTGTAACAAAATAATGCGTTGTTTTGAGGGCTGTCAGAGACAGCTATATTGATGTCAGTAGCATCACAGTATTTCTTATCTATAGTTTTTGGGCAGCTAGTTTATTTTACTACAAGCAGTATTAGCACTTTCCAATCAACAGATAACACACTCATCAACCTTTTTTTGGATAAAAGATTCAAAAATTAATTTTAGGGTTTTTTTTCTTATTTAAAATATAAATAAAACTTCCTAATATTTCTCTATATTTATACTTCATCCTCATTAATAATTTTAACAAAATGATACTCTAAGAAGAAAGACACATTCCTATATATGCAATTTAGAAAACAAATATTATCACAAATCCCATCTTCCTTTCTATGACTGTTAAACGTCTTTGAACAGCCACGGCTAAGATCATCAGCATTTTTTGCATTTCTCCTACGTTCTCTCACCACAGCATGTGTACAGGTATAATCCCCATTACCCCATACTTTCTACATCAGATGAAGTGGGCTGCAGTCCCCCAAAATGTATATGAAATAAAACTTGCTAGTCTTTAAGTTGGCAGAAGACTTTTTATTGATTTTCTTTTTTAATATTATACTATATTCTTAGGTCAAGCCTATTTATTGGGTTTTCTGCAAAGTTTCAGTCTGCAAGACCACAATGAAGCTTCTAGAAGAGCTACTGACACTGTTGTAATAGAGGCATACACATTTCAAATAATGGTCATGACAAGTACCATATTTTAGTCTCTCCCCACCAGATGCCTGCAGCATCTGAAGCATATACACTGATCAGCCATGACATTAAAACCACTGACAGGTGAGGTGAATAACACTGATTATATCATTACAATGGCACCTGTCAAGGGGTAGGATATATTAGGTAGCAAGTGAACAGAATTTCATGTGTAGGAAGCAGGAAATAAAGACAAGCAAAAAAATCTGAGTGACTTTAACAAGGGCCATACATAGTGATGGCTAGATGACTAGGTCAGAGCATCTCCAAAATGGCAGATCCTGTGGGGCGTTCCTGGTATGCAGTGGTTTTTTTAGTTAGGCATCCCTCAGTCTCGAGAGACTATGGTAACGTGCTCTGTATGGAGGACTTGGAACAGCGTCTAGTGTGGTTGAGAAGGCCAATTTGAGAGTGACAAAGCAGACTGAACGCTCAGATGTCAAGGTTTCCCATTTGTTGACGTCCATTCCTAAGGCCTTCAGATCCCGCTTGCAGATATCCTGGTATCGCAGCTGTGGTCTCCCTCTGGGGCGATTTCCCTGCACTAATTCTCCATACAGGAGATCTTTTGGAATCCGACCATCAGCCATTCTCATGACATGCCCAAGCCAACGTAGACGTCACTGTTTCAGTAATGTATACATGCTGAAAATTCCAGCTTGTTCTAGGACTACTCTATTTGGAACTTTGTCCTGCCAGGTGATACCAAAAATGCGTCGGAGACAACGCATATGGAACATGTTCAGCTTCCTCTCCTGCCGTGCACAAAAGGGTCCAGGACTAACTGCAGTACAGGAGTGTGCTCAGGACACAGGCTCTATAGACCTGGATCTTGGTATATACCGTCAACTTCATATTAAGCCATACTCTCTTTGTGAGTCTAGAGAACATGGTAGCTGCTTTGCCAATGCATTTATCCAGCTCGACATCTAGGGAGAGAGTGTCAGAGATCGTTGAGCCAAGGTACACAAAGTCATGAACAACCTCCAATTCTTGTGTGGAGATGGTAATAGAGGGAGGTGAGTCCACGCCCTGGCCCATGACTTGTGTTTTCTTCAGGGTGATTGTTAATCCAAAGTCTTGGCAGGCCTTGCTAAAACGATTCATGAGTTGTTGGAGGTCTTCAGCAGAGTGGGCAACAACAGCTATATCATCAGCAAAGAGGAACTCCCGCATGCATTTCAGCTGGACTTTGGTCTTCGCTCTCAATCTAGAGAGATTAAAGAGCTTTCCATCTGATCTAGTCCGGAGATAGACACCTTCTGTTGCAATTCCAAAGGCGTGCCTACATGACAGCAAAAAAAGATCCCAAAAAGGGTCGGCGCGAGGACACAGCCCTGTTCCACTCCGCTTCGGATGTCAAAGGGATCTGATGTTGAGCCATCAAAAACTACAGTGTCCTTCATTTCCTCATGAAAGGACCTGATGATGTTAAGGAGTCGAGGTGGACATCCAACCTTGGGAAGGATTTTAAAAAGGCCGTCCCTGCTAATCAAATCAAAGGCCTTTGTGAGATCTATGAAGGCCACAAAGAGTGGCTGTCGTTGTTCCCTACATTTCTCCTGCAACTGTCTGAGGGAGAATACCATGTCAGTGGTGGATCTATTAGCTCGAAATCCACACTGTGATTCTGGATAGACTCTGTCTGCGAGCACCTGGAGCCTCTTCAGCAGAACACGGGCAAGCAGCTTCCCTACAATGCTGAGAAGAGAGATGCCACGGTAGTTATTTCAGTCGCCCCTGTCTCCTTTGTTCTTATACAATGTGACGATGTTTGCATCCTTCATGTCCTGTGGTACTCCACCTTCCCTCCAGCAAAGACAAAAGATTTCATACAGCTCGGTGGTGATGATGTCTTTACAGCAGCGGTCCCCAACCTTTTTGGGACGATGGATCGGCTGAGCCTCTGAGGAAGGCGGGGCGCGCGCTCTCTCGGGCGCATGTGCAAAGTGGTGGGGGAGTGTGCGTGCGCCAGCGTGAGTGCTCCCCCACCCCTTCGTGCATGCGCAGGAACGCCTGCACGCCAGCCCGCGGACCTGCGTGAAGGGGTGGGGGAGCGCTCACGCCGGCGCTGGCACATGTGCGCAAAGCAGCTGTGGGGAGGGGAGTGCATGCGGGGGGGGGGGGGCGGGAGGTCTGTCTCCACGGCCCGGTCCAGCTCAGGCAACGGACCGGCACTGGGCCACGGACCGGGGGTTGACGACCTCTGCTTTACAGCACTTCAGCAGGGATGTTATCCCTCCCAGGTGCCTTGCCGGAGGCGAGGGAATCCAAGGCCACTTTTATTTCTGCTAAAGTTGGTTCGCTGTCCAACTCTTCCAAGACAGGCAGGCACTCGATGTTATTTAATGCCTCTTTGGTTAATGCCTCTTTGCAGTGGTTAGTACCTAACAAAAGTGGTGCAAGGAAGGACAACTGGTGAGCTGGCGTCAGTCACAGGTCCCCAAAGCTCATTGATGCACACGAGGAGCAAAGGCTAGCCATCTGGTCTGATCACACAGAACGGCTAATGTGTCTCAAGTTGCTGAAAAACCCAATGCTGGCCATGAGAGAAAGGTGTCAGAACACACAGTGCATCGCAGTTTGCTGCGTATAGGGCTGCATAGCCGCAGACCAGTCAGTGTGCCCATGATGACTCCTGTCCACCACTAAAATGGAGACATGAGCATCAGAACTGGACCATGGAGCAATAGAAGAAGATTGCAAACCACATACACTCCTTCATGGAAATGGTGTTTCCTGGTGGCAGTGGCTTCTTTCAGCAGGATAATGCACCCTTCCACACTGCAAAAATTGTTCAGGAATGGTTTGAGGAACGTGACAAAAAGTTAAAGCTGTTGCCTTGAGCTCCAAATTCGCCATACCTCAATCCAATCTATGGAATATGCTGGAACACCAAATCCGACCCATGGAGGCCCTACCTCACAACTTCCAGGACTTACAGGAACTACTGCTAAAGTCTTGGTGCCAGATACCACAGGACGAGTCCAGAGTTCTTGTGGAGTCAATGCCTTGACACATCAGAGCTGTTTCGGCAGCACAAGGGGGACCCACACAATATTAGGCTTTAATGTTGTGGCTGATCAGTGTAGCAGACATGCCAGCTGGCCTGAGGTACTGAAACCCCATCTCCAAGCCCCTTATCATGTTCCTGCAGTCTACGAATACCACTAGAACACCTCACCCAATGTTATTTCTGAACAACAATACCCCCCCACACACACACACACAGATGGACAGACAGACAAACACATACACAGTCTTTAGAAAGAATGGAAATGCAAAAGCAGCCTCCAAGGCAGCATGGGAGGCAGACACTTATCAGAAGAGAAATTTAAATTCTGAATGCATGGAAAGCAGTTCTTCATACTTCTGTAGAATGGCACTTGAACTTTGCTTGTTTTTCTGTGCCCACCCCCATTTCAACTCAATTTTAATTTGAATTCTAAAACTTCTTGAGGAAGTCTCAAGTGTGTTCAAAGAAAACAGAAGAAAAGGCATTATTTCCTTTTTTTAATGCCTGCAACCAGATGTTCCGATTGCGATCTAATCTAATCTAATATAATATAATGCTTTTATAACATAACACTGGCCAAGGTTTCACTTATTTTAAAGATATAGTCAGCTTAGCTGATTATGATGTTATTAATTTGAAAGAAGGGGTTGTTTTATCATGTTTTTAATGGAAAATGTATAATTCTGCTTAGTTTTAAGAAATTACAATTGTATGTATTTATTTTATATTGTTCTGGTCTTGCTGGTCCTTGACCGTAATAAAGTTATCCTTATCCTTATTCTTTTTAATGCCTGGATCCTAACACCCAGAAAAGGTATAATCACTTCCTGTGCATGAAACATACTGCATGAAAGAAGTGGTTAAACAAGAATGGTCAGCAAGATATTAAGCTGCAACAGTGTTCCAAGTCTAACTACTGGTTTGATGTACAGTGGTGCCTCGCTAGACAATTGCCTCGTTAAACGACGAATCCGCTAGACGATGAGGTTTTGCGATTGCTGTTGCGCTTCGCAAAACGATGATTCCTATGGGCGCTTTTCGCTGGACGATGTTTGGGTCCGTGCTTCGCCAGACGGGCCTCTCCCGTGACCCCACCCCCACCCCTTTCAGAAGCCTCCCGGGGCGCAGGGGAAAAGCAGAATTTTTTTATTTCCAGCTTTTCCCCCTGAATTTTCAGAGCAGAGAAAGCCTCTTATTAGCCCGCCCATCAGCTGTTCGTCGGGAGAGGGGAGGGGCAGGAGCGGAGAAGAGGACAAAATGGCTGCCAGGGCTTGTTCAGCAGGTAAACAGGCAGTGGAAATGCACCCGGGGAAGCCTCTGAAAGCAGCGCTTTGCAGTGGGGGGGGCGGGGGGGTGGCGGGCTCAGTCTACAGTACCTGGTAAGTGACTTTCTTTTAATTTTTTTTAAGTTTCTGTGCTTTTCTTTCCCATCGGAACGCATTAATTAAATTCCAATGCATTCCTATGGGAAATTTGGTTTCGCAAGACGATGATTTCGCATGACAGCGATTTGTCTGGAACAGATTAACATCGTCTTGCGAGGCACCACTGTATTTTCTTTATGCAAAATCTTTCCATTTAAGTTCAATCAATCAAATCAAATTCTGTGAAAAGTATTTGTTTCAGAACAAGATGTCAACCATTTCAAACAAACATGTAGTTAGAAAGAAGACAAATGTTTTAATGCATAATGAATGGAAGGTCACCAAAAACATTATTGGGCAGAAATGCCCATATCTTCTGGCAATATGCAATTGAGATGTTCTAAGAAACAACTGCAGTGTCAGCTGAAAGACAGAGAAGATTCCCTAGACATATGAACAGAAGAGAGGTTTTGAAGTATTTCATATCTACATAATGTACCATGTGGTAGAAGGAGAGGGAGAATATTTGAGATTTGCTGTTGAAAACCTCAGGCACATATGCAAAGCAAGGGGAGAAGAACACAAGTATTCTGGCAAGTGGGTTTGGGATAGGTCAGTGGTTCCCAATCTTGGGTCCCCATATGTTCTTTAGCTACAACTCCCAGAAATCCTGGCCAGCACAGCTAGTGGTGAAGGCTTCTGGGAATTTAGCCCAAGAACATCTGGGGACTCAAGGTTGGGAACCACCGGGTTACATTGTGTGCATATTTGAACATGTATTGGATTGCTATAGATGAAGTTATCAGGGCAGACAGTGGAAGTGAATTATAACGTGTTATGTCTGCCTTTCTCAAAGATAGCAAAGTGAATATACATTGCAAAGTACCGTATTTTTCCGTGTATAAAATGACACTTTTTCCTAAAATAATTAAAGGAAATATTGAGGGTCATTTTATACATGGAAGTAAGGGGGGGAGGGATCAAAGCACTTTGATCCCTGCTTTTCCCCTCCACGTTTTGCAAAGAAAGCACTTTGATCCCTGCTTTCCCCCTCCATGTTTTGCAAAGAAAGCACTTTGATCCCTGCTTTCCCCCTCCATGTTTTGCAAAGAAAATGGAGGGGGAAAGTAGGAATCACCTTTCCCCTCCATTTTCTTTGCAAAATGTGGAGGGGGAAAGCTACTTTTTGCAACAAAAGTGTAGGGGGAAAGCAGGAATCGCTTTCCCCTTCCATTTTCTTTGCAAAACGTGGAGGGGGGAAGCTGCTTTTTGCAAGAAAAATGTAGGGGGAAAGCAGGAATCGCTTTCCCCCTACACTTTCTTGCAAAGAAAGAAATTTTGGGTTTGAAAAGTCTTATACATGGGGGCATCTTATACATGGAAAAATATGGTAATATGCTGAAATTTACACCATTACCTCAATAAGAGTAAAGCATATGCACAAATCAGAATGTGTTAAGTGAAGTGATGTAAAAGCTACTATTACACTCAACAAGGTGATAAAGTAGCAAAAATCCAAATATTTTTTTAAAATTCAAAAATTCACAGAGCTTTTCATACAGAGCAAATTTATATCGGTTTCATGGGAGCATTTGGTAAAAATAAGAACTTTTACAGATGTGGGAAATGCAAAGAAGTGAAGCAATGACTACATTTATATACCACACACCCCTCTCTATCTAACATCATTCAAAGGATATATATCCAGACTAGAAAGTATCCTTAATGTCACCAATTAAAATGCCTTTGCATAATAGGACTTTAAAGACAACAGAAATGTTGGAATATATTTTTTCCCTTACATATATATATTCTGAAGGAGCTCGGTGTTCAGATTTTGCAGGAGCACCTGAAGCACTAAGTTTTAGGGTCTGAATCTATTTAACAATGTACTGAAGGGAGAATCGTTTGAGTGTGTGACAGATGGCTGTATCAAGGTCAACTATTTAAGAAGTCCCCTAGTCACCGCTTCTTACCCAATCTGACGTATAGTACATATTGCATGGAATCTCGGGGTTCTGTGTACAGGATGCTGCCACGCATGCTGAGCCAGATGATTGCAACTTCTGCTATCATGCAGCTGAGCAGAATTCCCAGATAGCCTCTGCCGTGGTCCACCAGGTTGAGAGAGCAGGTCTCATTGGGATTGTACACCAGTCCAAAGAGCACCACAGAAAGGATTATAAACCTGCCATATAGAAGCCACATACAATAAACCTTCAGATAGTATATTCATAACTAAACAGACTTCAAAGAAAGGAGATAGTTTCTTGTGTCTTGGTAGCATTGGGAAGCAAAGTGTCTCTAAATTCCCCTGGATGTTTACGTTACACACTGTGTGAATAAAGAGCCATTCATGGAATCATAATTACAAGTGTATTACGAGATGGAATGTTCACTATCAAAGCCTACTGCATACTAAGCCAGTTGACCTCTAAGGTACTATTGCTCTTTCAATATTTTATTCTCAAAATGCTTGTTTTGTTACCACTGATGAAGTTTGGCTGAGCTTCCAGTTAACCACAAATGGTATATCGCACATGACTATGGGTTTCTGAGATTATAAGTAAATAACATATTTAGCTAACGGCACAGCTGTGTTTCATAAATGTCATCCATTTATTTGTGGTATACATTTAGGTACTGCTCCGATCATAAAATGCTGATCGTTAGCTAGCAAAGTTATTTTCCACCCACACACAGACTTCTGGATGGCATCCCAGAACACACTCTGTGTTCCTCTGCAACAACAGAAAAATCAGAAGCTGCAGTCCTTTTCAACAGCTCCATCTACTTTGCCATTGTCCTCAGGAGGTCTAGAAATGGAAAGAAAAGTAAAATCTTGCATGTACTCCCAGCAGCCACCAGAGGGCGGAAAATATAGTAGGCACAAACTTTTCAGTTATGATACACCCATGCCAACTTGGCACTTGCCATGCTTGCCAACACAATAATATACACATGACAGATGAGAACATGCCTACATTATGAAAGGCAATTATAAAATTGTAAAATTTATCAACCACAAATTTCCAAGCTGCCTTAATTGTGCTTACCCACTCAGAAGATGTCCAGCAACTCACGTTCTAAATGTATACATGCAGATGAACATGGAGACACACATACACTACTGAAATTCTCTGTGAACAACTAAATTCTAAAAATGCAGTTTCAGACCAGGCAACAGCATCAAAAGGCATTTGTGCTACTTATTTTTACTACTGATTGGAAATTGTTAAAGTTTGTAGAAGCCCACCTCTTAAGAGCATTGGGACTGCCAGGAACCCATCAACACTGTGGTACTTGCACTGACGCCTTTCGTCCTGTTAAGTCCCACTGCATACCCATCTCGTCTCCTGTGTCATGTATCTTTAATGTTTATCTAACATTCCTAACACATAACCCCCTGAAGCTGATCTATTTCCAGGCCGAATTCAAGGTGCTGGTTCTAAACTATAAAGCCTTAACTGGCTAGGCACCAAGTTATCTCAAGGACTGCATCTCCCTTTATGAGCCTGCTCGAGTATTAAGATCATCAGGAGAGGCCTTTCTTTCTGTCCCACCACCTTCACAAGAGCATTTGGTGGGGACACAGGAGGGGGCCTTCTCTATTGCTGCTCCCAGACTTTGGAACTCCCCACCCCACAGGAGGCTAGGCTGGCCCCATCTTTGCTGTCCTTCCAGGCTAAGGAAGGACAAGCTAAGACTTTCTCTTCAGGTAAGCTTTCCCTGAGTGACTGGCTGCTTGAGTGGGGTTTTTTAATGTATTGTTGTACCTTACTGCTTTGAATGTGTTTTGGTGTTGCTTTTTTATATATATAAAAAACCCCACTATATATATATATAGAGTACAGTATTTTTTGCATACTCATTGTTAGCTTTAATATTGTCTTTTAATGATGTAGGCTACTTTGGGTCCTTTTAAGGAGAAAGGTGGGTTAAAAACATTATACACACAATTTGAGCCCTTAACAGAGGCTTTCGATCTGTCTCTAAACCCAATTCAATCTGCTATTCTTTACTTATGAAAAACAGCTTCTGGTCCTGGATATTTGAAAGCCCATCTCCTTCCATGTGTATTCATACAGAATTTTGTTCTTCACTGAGGCTCTATAACATGTCTAAGCTACTGGATAGGTTGAGTTGGAACAGGGCTTTTTGTGTGGTAGCTATTCTGTGTGAAATCCTTCCCTGGCAGGTTAGGCTGGGTCTCTTGTTTTGCCCTTGAAATGGAACTATCCTGTGCTGACAAGGTTCTGCTAATCAAGGCTACACTTTGATTTTAGAAGGTCACTCTGTTTCATTGTAATGTCATATACTTTATCAGTTCTGTTTTAGTTTGAATTTGTTGTGTTTTATTTTGTTTACAGTTTTATTGTAAACTGAACTGAGCATTCACCAAACAGAGGGGCCATTCAGAAATAGATTAAATAAATAATATGAATAGAAGGCAATATAAAACTCAAGGATTTTGAACTATACTTTTTAGGGGGGGCATTATATTACCAATATATGGAAATGAAAGGAGCAAAACAAAGCAGAAACAACTCATTGCCCAAGCTTTTGTCTGGGAGACACTACAAGTTTTTTCCTCAGCTACAAATTTCCACTTACCAGGTGGTATGAAGGAGGAAAAGAAAGATGGCTGGCAAGACAAGGTCATCACTGCCTACAGACCAGCGACGACGGAACACCACAATCCCGGGCATGGCTAGTGGGTCTGAGGAGGATCACCAGGCACAACACTCACCTTCTGTAACAGAAGCACATTAGCAGCAATGAAGCAAGTTGTTTCCAGACATCACATACAGAGGACTGGGCCCTGTAGCTACTTCATCTGTTCTTCCGTGGTAACAAAATAGTTGTACTGACATCTCACACAACTTCCCCACACATTTTTCATATGTATACCTCACTATCTACAGCGACAGTGACTGGCCTATCACCCCATAAACTGAACTCCGACCCAGAGCTTCCCTTTTAAATTGAACTCTCTATCCACTATTCATACTGGCTTTCTGGGTGTCTTTCCCAATTCCACTCATATGACAAGTTGAAAACTTTATTATTTATAGGATATTGGGCTTGCGGGCCAGAGGAGGAGAGAAAGAAGACTCCCATTTTTGCTAGATACTAATTTTCCTTATTGTATGAGAAAATTGACCTTGGACTTTTGTGGAGCTCTGCCAGTAGCTGCCAGCAGTCTTTGAGGGTTGTTTACATCTAAGGTCTGAGTTATCTTGCTTTGTTTAAACCCAACTAAATCCTACGCCGTCTGTGGATCTGCAGCTGATTGAGAGCTTTCAACTGAGGAATTGCTGATTACATTTGGTGAAGCCTTTTGGGGGTTGTTGACTGTTGCCATCCTCAGTGGATATTTATATTTTACATTTTATACGAAATGGAAATCCTCGATCTTACGTTATCTCCTCCAGTGCTAATGCAGATCCAGTGTAACACCCCGATATCAATTACACCTGTCTTGGACTTGGGAGCCGGTAGGAAAGGTGGAGGTAATCGGCCCTCTAAAACATTGCAGGCCTGGGAATGTGACCATAGTGATTCCAAGCTTTCTACTCCCCTTAGGAACTTTAGCACATATAGTGCTAAATATTGTGATAAAGTCTACCCTGCGGAGGAAACTGAAGCAAGTCAAGATAACTGACTTTGTTAGTTCTCTGAAACCCTTAGTAAACAACATAGAGAATTCTGTTTCTCCTCATATTGACTTACAGTGGACCCTCGACTTATAGACGGCTCGGCCTGCAGACTTTTCGAGTTACAGACTTCTCTGGCCGCAAAATTTAGGTTCGACTTGCGGCCGGAGAATCGACCTACAGACCGGAAAATCAAACAAAATGGACCAAAAATGGCCGGTTACGGATTAATCGGTTTTCAATGCATTGTAGGTCAATGGAGCCTCGACCTACAGACTTTTCAACCTGCAGCCACCGTTCCAATATGGATTAATTCCGTAAGTCGAGGGTCCACTGTATCTGATAGCCTTTTGACAAACGGTCAGATACTGGAAAGTAGCCAGTCAATAGGTAGCCTGCTAAATAGCAGAGTGAATGTAGATTTTGGCACGTTAAGACTGTCAAATTTTGCATCAGATCTGGTTTTGGGTCCTGATGGTCTGATGTTGCCAAACGAGTCTGGGATCCTTAGAGAACAGGAGCCGAACTGTACAAATGTCGATATGCCGGAAATTAAAAACACTATATCAGTAACAGGGGAGCATGATTCTTCTCGATCTTGTAAACTAGTCTCCTTGGGCTGTGATAAAGCAACTCCAACAAAGGAACCACGTAGCTGTAGAATACAGTTTTTTTTAAAAAATCAGAAATTAGAGATATATTAAAGGAATTAAATCAATCTGTGACCACTATAGCAGGTCACTTGATGGAAAATAAGATGCATCTTGCAAAGAATTCAGTAGACCTGTTGAGCCAGAGTCAGGCTGAACATCCATGGTGTGTGTGTCTGATGATTAACTATTATAATCTGTCTCCAAAAACTATTGACAGAATTGACAAGCTTTCACTAGAAGAGTTACTTCTATGTGTAGGATCTCAGACAGATGTGCAGGGAAATCTTATTGCCGCTGCACCACCTACAGCAGATTCTCTAAATCCTTTGTCTGCAACGGACTCTTCAAGTGCAAAGCATCATCCTCCAGGAAAGGATCGCTCAAAGATCAGTGGAAAGGCATCTGCCCTACACTCGGTGAAGGCCAAGCCCAAACATGTGAACATAAAGGAGGCTGTGAGACAGAGGGCGAGAGCAGTAACCCTCTCGCCGGAGTGCCGTCCCTCCCCCACACTGTCGAGAAAGAAATACAGACCCTGCCCACTTCACCCCCCAAGAGAACAGTACAGCGAGGGACCAATACACAGGATTTAGAGAGAGAAATACGAAGGTTAATGGTCGAAGGAACTCAGGGAGATATGGCGGGAACAGAACGGAAGGAGAGGGTGGAGATAGAGGCGGGAGCAGCGGATATAAAAAGGAGGGAGGAACAGTTGCCTCCAGGCTGGGAATGGGTCTGGATGGAGGATCCCTGGACTGGAGCTTGGGAGAAGCTGAGGGTACCCAAAGAGGAGGCTGATTACAGGAGAAGGAGAGAGATCCCCCCTAGACCATCATATTGGGGAGAAGCAGAAGCCAGGGAGTGGAGACGAAGGCTGAGAGAGGAAAAGGAGAAGGTAGAGAGAGAGAGGAGAGAGAGGTTGGAATGGAGGGTGAGAGAAATACGGAAGAAGGACTACCGGGAGGACCCTGGAAGACCCAGGCCAAGCCCAAACATGTGAACATAAAGGAGGCTGTGAGACAGAGGGCGAGAGCAGTAACCCGCTCGCCGGAGTGCCGTCCCTCCCCCACACTGTCGAGAAAGAAATACAGACCCTGCCCACTTCACCCCCCAAGAGAACAGTACAGCGAGGGACCAATACACAGGATTTAGAGAGAGAAATACGAAGGTTAATGGTCGAAGGAACTCAGGGAGATATGGCGGGAACAGAACGGAAGGAGAGGGTGGAGATAGAGGCGGGAGCAGCGGATATAAAAAGGAGGGAGGAACAGTTGCCTCCAGGCTGGGAATGGGTCTGGATGGAGGATCCCTGGACTGGAGCTTGGGAGAAGCTGAGGGTACCCAAAGAGGAGGCTGATTACAGGAGAAGGAGAGAGATCCCCCCTAGACCATCATATTGGGGAGAAGCAGAAGCCAGGGAGTGGAGACGAAGGCTGAGAGAGGAAAAGGAGAAGGTAGAGAGAGAGAGGAGAGAGAGGTTGGAATGGAGGGTGAGAGAAATACGGAAGAAGGACTACCGGGAGGACCCTGGAAGACCCCCACACCCGTTGGATGCTCCGTGTGGGTGGATGACTGGGACGAGGACACCGTGCCCCTGCTGGAAGGTGAAGCGGGACCTGTGGTAGACCTGAACTTATCTATAGACTGGCCGGGTCCATGGAACGCTGGTGAAAAGAACCCGTTCCTAGATGAAGAATGGAAGCCCCTGACCGACCCGTCGGAAGGAGAAAGACGTTGGGATAACTTTGTTGACACTGGTTATTTGTTAAACACTCCAATAAACCTTACCCCTGTTTCTAAAGTGCAAAAATCTCCTGATTTATTTGAACGAAGAAAGGAGCCAGAAATCGAACCCTCACAGAGGCTCGGAAACAAACATCCAAAAAAAGAAGAAGTATGAATTTTAAACCCTTATTTAAACTACTAGAATCGGCAGAGTGTATTGCAAAAGGGAAGGATTCCGGCGTCAATATTCAGCATGTTGAAAGACACGCTAATGACTTGCAGAGAGAGAAACTTAACCCCAGGAGACCTCTTATGGATAGTGGCATTAAGCAGTTCAAGGACACCACAACTTCGGATCTAATCCACTCCTCTAAGCAGAGGGTTCAATCCTCTGACTGGGGTCCTCAACAGCTACAGACAAAGAGTACTTTACTCACCAACCAATCCAGTGTGAATCCTGATTTGGTTGTAGGCTACCCCGGGGTCCCCAACCCCTGGTCCGTGGCCCAGTACTGGTCCGTGGCCTTGGCAGGACCGGGCCGCGGAGAGAGAACTCCTGCCCGCATGCCCCCCCACGCACGCCCCCCATACACGCATGGATGCATGCATGCCCTACCCATGGACACACAGATGCACGCACGCCCCACCCACGCACGCACAGACGCATGCATGGCCCCCCACATGCACGCATGGATGCCCCACACACGCACGGACGCACACATGCTCCGCCCACACACACACAGATGCCGCCTGCCTTACCCACCCACTGAACCGGTCTGCGGTTTGAAAAAGGTTGAGGACCACTGCCGCTACTCAATACCAGTCATTATAAGAAATAGGGGCATGAATCCAAGATTTAATAACAGGAGAAGTAGACGGAACAATGAGACTTTAGGGCGAGCTAACACCTATGGGCGCTCTAAACAGATCTTTGGCCAGGAAATTGATTATTACTGCACAGCTTGACATGGAAACGGTAGCTATCCTCTGCGGGTGAAGGAACCACTGGGCCTTGTGTGTGGAGGTGTCGGAGAGAAACCTTGTGGTGCCGAGTATATTATGTCCAATGACTCAGGAAATGAAGTTAACATGCAAACTCATTTTAATTTTGATAGGTCGTCATCTCCCTTTCATTTAGAGCCATCCTTATCCCACGGCTTAGGTAATGGCGCTCTGCCTCTTCAGCTATCAGTCTTAGAAGACCCCATGTTTTGATGTAAGAGACCCGCAATTATATTCAGTACATAAATTAATTTCTTGTGCACCTCCACAAACTTCAACAAAACTGGTTTTGCAGGTTTTTGTAGAATCTGTGCTGCACAAGTCTAAATATATCAGTGCTGCCAACAAGAGAGATATTTGGGAGGACTCTTAAGGACAAGCACTAGAGTGATCATGATGACTGGTGAGTAATATATATTTATCCCACTGCTGCAACAGTTTAGAAACTGTTCTTCATAGTTTTGTTTCCAAAATGCATTATTCCCAAATATTCACAATGATGCCTATGTGTCTGCATAGTTACACATACACTGGTGCAGCCTTTTCACAAGGAAAGAGGAATAAAAATTCCCAGTGTTGTGCAGTATAGGAGGTTGACAAAAATACTTGCAATTCAGGATTACTATCAACACTGTACCAAATGGCAATGGACTAGAAACACTAGTATTTTATGATAAGATTCTTAGAAATTACTAGAATATTTCCTTATTCACAATTTAATGGTTTATTTTTTTTCCAGCGAAGCAAAACTCACATGCAATAAGATGATGCACTTCACTGACTGTAATAAAGGAAGGCCATGCCGCAATAAATTTGGTAATCTTTAATATGCTCTTATATGTCTTATCATTATCCTTGCAGGAGACTAATACACAATGGCTGGAGTCCAGCTGAAAAATTACGCCAGGGTTATTCATTGGCTTAAACTTCAGCAGCAAATTGCCACTAGAAACTTGCATAGGCCATTTGCTGTTGTCAACGACTGGCATGTGACAGCATATGTCTGTGCTATCTCACCTACTAGAATTTATAGTTGAAATTTATACTAATGTACTTATATCAGCAGGCATAAGTAACAGGATTCTGGCCTCCATGTCTGGAAATTATCCCCATGACCTTGTTAAAAGTATGCTAACCATGGTGACCATGGTACCAGTCTCTGGCAAGCTGAAGGAAGGTGAGAGAGGGGAACATAAGTGAAAGATTTGAATTTGAGCACAGTATGGAGAAGCTCTTTCTGCTTTTCAATGGAAAATGTATGTTAAAAGGAACCACAGATATCTATGTGGAAAAAAAATTGAACTTGATTGAAAAAATCAAATAAAAAGAAAGGATAAAAACAAATTGAAACAGAAGGCTATCAGTGACTACTGATTATTATAGCTATAGTCAACAGGATTTGAGATTACACATTAGCATTGCTCCCATTTTCTGTGACCCCTCACAGTTGTCATAGGATTAGGAGCCACTATGAGGCAGAGCTTTCAATCACATAAATGTTGTCTGTTTGGCTGAAGATAGCTAAGAATATGTGTGAGAGGGCACTAATTCACTCATATCCTGCAAATGGACTTTCCACATGCATTGGCTGGTTACAGTGGAAAGCAAGTGCCAGACTACACTGATCAGCCACAACATTAAAGCCACCTGCCTAATATTGTGTAGGCAGCACAAGGCAGACCCTTGTGCTGCCTAAACAACTCTGATGTGTCAAGGCATTGACTCCACAAGAACTCTGGACGCGTCCTGTCTTATCTGGCACCAAGACTTTAGTAGTACATCCTGTAAATCCTGGACGTTGTGAGGCTGGGCCTCCATGGATCGGATTTGGTGTTCCAGCACATCCCATTGGTGCTCCATCAGATTGAGATCAGGGGAATTGGGAGGCTAAGGCAACACATCTTATACTCTTTGTTATGTTCCTCAAACCATTCCTGAGCAATTTTTGCAGTGTGGAAGGGTGCATTATCCTGCTGAAAGAAGCCACTGCCATCAGGAAACACCATTTCCATGAAGGAGTGAATGTGGTTTGCAACAATCTCTAGGTAGGTGGCATGTGTCAAAGTAACATCCACCTGAATGTCAGAACCCAAGGTTTCCAAGCAGAACATTGCCCAGAATATAACGCTGCCTCTGCCAGCCAGCCTTCTTCCCAGAGTGCATCCTGCAGCCATCTCTTCCCCAGGTAAACAACGCACACACACACGGCCATCCACCTGATCTAAAAGAAAATGTGATTCATCAGACCAGGCAACCTTCTTCTATTGCTCCATGGTCCAGTTCTGATGCACACCATTGATGCACTGTGTGTTCTGACACCTTTCTCCCATGGCCAGCATTAGGTTTCTCAGCAATTTGAGCCACATTAGCTGTTCTGTGTGATCGGACCAGATGGCTAGCCTCCACCCCCCACGTGCATCAATGAGCCTTAGGCAACCGCAACCCTGACACTGGTTCACCAGTTGTCTTTCCTTGCACCACTTTTAGTAGGCTCTAACCACTGTATACTAGGAACACCCCACAAGACTTGCCATTTTGGAGATGCTCTGACCTAGTCATCTAGCCATCACTATATGGGCCCTTGTCAAAGTCACTTAGATCTTTTTGCTTGTCTATATTTCCTGCTTCCAACACATGAAATCTAAGAACTAACTGTTAATTTGCTCCCTAATATATCCCACCTCTTGACAGGTGCCACTGTGACAATATAATCAATGCTATTCACTTCACCCATCAGTGGTTTGAATGTCGTGGCTGACCAGTGTATACTGGCAATGGACTTGATGGTATGTTCTGGATGGAAACCTGAGGTATGTGTAACAGGTGGTATATTACATTATCAGCATTATTAATATAATGTAATACTGATATGTCCAATTTTGCAATCAAATCATAGCATCAAGAAAATGTACTTATTATGTGGACTGGTCCAGGATGAAAGTTACTGAAGTCTGTCCAGATGATACAGATGTCATTGAGGTTTCTGTTTACAGATACTAAGGAAGCTTTGTTCTAGGTCAGCCATAGACATGTTACCATACAATGGAGCCAAGTGTGTGTACAAATCTGTGCCACTGATCTGGAGATATATGTTATTGCCAAGGCTGAAATAGTTATGTGTGAGTACAAAGCTGCACAATTTAGTAGGCAATTCGCCATGGCCAACTTTGGAATGATATTTTTGACAATCTGTAGACCATATTTGTGAGGAATATTAGAGAGGAATATTATAAGAGTAAATCTGAAATTCAGAAGGGAATAACAGCTACTATCATAAGGAATATACAGCCTGATGCTTCTAAGATGTCACCAAGAGACTTTCACAAATCTATCTTAATGAGCATGTCACTCAGCAAAACTGCATGCACAGTGCTGCCATGAAACACTGGCCAATGCATCTGTACAAAGTTAGCTAAAGCAAAGGAGAACAAACAGCACTTGGTCTGACATTCATGCTAGACAAAGAAATTCAAGCTTGCCTTACAATATACATGCTACACTTTTGCATCTAGAGAAACAGATTTCACATACAGCAGACATACACCCATCTCATGTTAGGTCTTCCTCTTTTCCTACTGCCCCCCCCCCCCAACTTTTCCCAGCAACATTGTACTTTCTGGTCAGTTATGTATTTCCATTATACTTGCATGGTAGGATAGCCTCATTTTTGCTCTAGTGGGAGTTCAGACTTAACTGCCTTTCTGTCTGTCTCTGATATCCGTAAGGCTTTCCTACAACACTCATCAAATTAGTTGATTTTTGTCCCTGTCTTTTGTCAACATTCAGGCTGCCCTTTGCTATGTAAAGCTTGACATCCTTTTTCCTGCTGGCAATAAGGGTATGATATTGTACAGCAGTATCGGGCCATTTCCTGATGTTTTGAATCATAGATACAGAAGCACAATATCCCACATTCATAAACCGGAGAGTTTTTTTGAAGAATTTAATTTAGTTTGAGCGTTAAAGGGCCTATTCTCAATGTCTTTAAAGCACATAGCAGCTGTGACTTTCAGTCAGCCCTGTTCACTTCCAGCCACAGCTGCCATAAACATACAGGATGATGGCACATGAAGAAGTCAGTCCAGATCATTTTTTGAAACTAATCCTGTACATTTCTTCACAGTTAATAGTCAGCTGTTTCTCTCCTGCTTCCCCATTTTCCCCTGAGATTGGCAACAGCAACAGTGCAGTCAGGGTTCATACTCCATATTGTTTCTACTCATGAATTTTGCTAATGCACTCCAAATTTTGCCCTGGAGTAGACCCAGACCTAACAACAGACTTCATGTGTCCCTTTTCACCTGGAATGTTTCTTGGGAAAAGCTAGTGCTTTTTCCATTAGATCACACATTATTGCTCTTCCAGTCTGGCTGCAAGTCCCTTTTTAAAGAGGAACATCACATCTACACCATATTCTCTATGACATCAGAATGGATACCGAGAAAACAAAGTCAGCTGGATAGAGGGCTTTTTGTCTGCTTCCTGAAAGTACTTTGAAGGAAATGCCTACTCATGAGCAAATCTATGAGCAGGGAGGACTTGAGCCTTCTGAATAAAACATAGCCATTCTCAGATCTATTTGCAGCTGACCTGAAAGCTGAAAGCGATTCAGTTCAAAGCAGGATGCAGGAGGATTCTGAGCCAGTGGATCGAATGAATGAATTGACTGTCCTGCTGCTTAACATAAAAGATTGGGATACTTGCTTGTGGACAGCTCTGCTGCTCTTCACAGGTGCAAACTGCACATCTATAAAGAGCATTAGCTCTTCATTTGCAAGGAGCCGGAAAAGGAACAGTTTCTTGACCGTTTCCTTCCAGGGTGACAGTATCTAGTGTTTGCATCACCTTAGCATTCTTCAACCTTCTTGCAAATTCAGCCTGAAGGTCCACCAAGGTTCAATAACAAATCTCAACAGTAATCTGAAGAGGATTTATAACTCATCTCAATTAGAGGCATTGTTTTTGTCAGATTTGATCTATCTTATTTTCCTCTTCCCAACAATATATCCTTAACACTCACTGAATATTCTGGCAAAAGGTAACAACGTAAACTAAGACAAAACAACCCCCTGGAGTCAAAATATTAGTCAAGGCATGTTTTATTACTGTAATAATAAAACGTATGGTTAAAACATGCTTTATTTTATTTATGCTTAGAGTGATTTAAGTAGGAATCTTTTTTGTTTTTTTCCCCAACTCCAAATGCCAAAATTCTCCAAGAATTCCATAGGTAGAATCATGGAAGTTCCAGCCCACAAACACCCACCTGCAGACATCTTCATTTTACTAACCTGGAGAAAGGCTATGACCTTCTTCTAGGCATTATTTCCTGCTGCAGTGCTTTGGGGCGGCGGCGGGGGGGTGTCTTCAGGAATCACCCTCTGCAGAAAGGGCAACAGGACTACCTCCTGTTATGCAATGCAAATATAAGCAATGCAACAAGAAAGAAGGCCTAGAAGGAGGCCTTAGATTTTCTCCAGGTTAGTGAAATGAAAAGATGTCAGCAGGTGTGTGTTTGTGGCCTAGAACCTCCAGATTTCTGCCTGGGTAATTCTTGAAGAATTCTGGTATACGGGGTAAAAAAAGCAAAAGAAAATGGCACAATCCTAGATTCAAGCAATTCACCACTGACTCCTAATAATGAAGTTGTGAGTCACCTGCCTGACCTATTAAGCTGCTATGTGAACAACAAACCTCTTAAGCTGTTCCAGTCAACCTTTCTCATGACTCCTTTCATTCTCCCTCTACACAGTACTGCTTCCTCCCATGAAAGAAGATGGCAAGGAAAAGTTGTGTACTTGTAACTGCAGTTCTTCCATTATCTGTCTGTGAACTCACACAAATGGGTTTTTGTGCCTGCAGAGAACCTCCTTCAAAACATTGTACAGCTGAGTAGTTTAGCATATTTTAGTCAAGCTTCTCAGTTCCAAACAATACTGCACCATCATCTGATGCAAAAGAAGAATCATGGTCAGAATCGTAGGCCTGAGGTACTCGCATTGGACTTACAACAGAAGAGAAGACAGAGGCCAAAAGCCTTGGAACAGAAACATATACCAGCAGTTGTCAAGTACATATCCAGAGAACAATGTGTGGTATTGGTTGGATGATAATATGCTAATTCCTGAATACCATCTGTTGACCCAGGCTTCAACAGGTTCACCAATCAGGTCAGTCAGAAACCCTCCCAAGGCACCCTGAAAACCAACTGGATTCAGTAGCCTCCAAGGGAGGACCCATTTAACAGATCCCATCTCCCCATGTGGCGGAACCACTGATGAAAGTCCAAATTTCAACAAGTAATGATCTGACCATGACAAGGTGGTAGACGTAATGTCTGTCACCCTCAGTTCATAAGCTCCCCATCCCGTTGAGAACACCAGGTCTAAAGTGTGTCCTGCTCTATGAGCGGGGCTGATGGATGTTGGGATAGACCCAAGGATGTCATGGAATCCATGAATTCCAATGCCACCCCAGACACCTTAGCATGGATGTAAAAGTCCCTCAGAAACAGTAATCTGGGGGACCTCCACAGCACCACCAACACGAAGTCCATCAATAAAAATAAGTATATTCCCCTTAAGAGCTCCTGCATGTCCTTACAAACATACAAGCCAAAATCCTACTGCATATTTACACATGCTCAAGAGGCACTGCAGTAGCTGCTGTAACTAACTGTGGCTAACTGACAAGGTACTGGGTGTGTTTGTGGAAAAGAAATAAAGGACCCCCGGTAATTACCATGCTTGTGGAGACCTGAAGAGGCCAAGTTCATATGGAGTTTAAACAGGCCTGTGTAAACTGGCTTTTCTTGACCTCTTTATGGTCAAAGACAAAGAAAAAGTTACTAGCAGTTCAGAGGCATGTGGCAATGCAATACAGTAACATGAAATCAGGGGGATTTTGGTGGCAACATGCACTGATGTTTGCTTAATTCTGAGAACAGTTAACCACAAATGGAAATACCCTGTGTGGAAAAAAAGTAACAAGGGGAAGGGTCTTGAGTGTAAACAATTTTGTTATCAGGCTTATAAAATGAGCTGTTTAGAAATATAGGAGGGCTTTGTCTCTAGGTCTGTATTGACCTAGAGTACTCTGTGCTATTACATGCATGCTCTTAATATTAAATAAATGCATTTATAATAAAATGGAATAATTCCTGTGAAGAACAGTCTTTGTTGATTATTACCTAAAAAATATTCACGTATTTCAGGCACATACCAGGTGTGTAATTAGTAACTGACTTGTGACTGCCCCATCAGCAATTAACTGCAGCAACCTCTGTGATTGCTGCCCTGCATACATAAACATCTAACAGGATTCTGGCCACTAAGTATTAGGTACCGTTTGCTAACCTGCTCCAGAAACACATGACTGTAATTTAATACCTGCTGTGTATTATGCCTTAATGTAGTATTTCTAGTAGTGGTATCTTACAGCAAATAAGAACCACAAGTGATTCATGTTTAGTAGTACAAAAAAGCTTTGAAGTAGGGTAAACTTTTCATCTTGGCAAATATAATGTGCTTTAGATCACTAACGATTGTACTTCTAAATGTAATGTGAAAATTAGAGTAGGCATAATTCCATTCACAGCTGAAAAATGATCTGGTGTTCCTGATACATAGGCAGCAAAAGAATTAAATCAAAACAACATGTAATACTGTAAGTTAGAAGAAGAGATAGCATATTCCTGTTTTGTATACGAGCAGTCCAAGAACTTAGAAATGTACAAATGCATTGACAGTACAGATGGCCTGCAATTATTTAAAAAAGAAAGCTGGAAGGAGCACCTCATATACTGTACCATATCCTTTTATCTTGAATAAACTAATTTAAGGTAACTTGCATCCCTAATTTTGTACTCACAGTCAGTAATGCAGAATAAAATCACACACATATGGATGCATGAGAAAAAATGAAAATTTAACTTTTATGAGGTTAACTTCTGTATACTGGTATGGTAAAGGCTAATTACTCTATTAAATGATTATGAGTACATGTCCTGGCACTTAAAACAGAAAAAAAATCAGCATGTTTGATAAATAGTTTGACTCAGTTAAATATATAAATTGCTGTATCTGAAATAGCGGAAAGCCTTCTACTGACCAACCTACCATTTCAAATGTGTTGCCCATCAGAGAAACTGACCAGCAACCAGGTCAAGGAGAAAACTGAGACGGACAGAAATCAGATATGCTTACATAGCATGTAGACCAGTAGAAGCACATTCTTCTGTCCCAAGAAACTTTCTTGGGAAAGTCTGTGTCCATGGACGGAGGCTTCATGAGTGAAGGAGTAATCAGCATGCTCTGTCTGTAGCCACTGCAAATAACAAATGGGAGAGAAAAGAACGGTTTGGTGAGTGTCACTCAACAAATCCAATTATCACTCTCATGATCTGTCAAACAACTTCCTCCCTCTAGGACAGGGGTCCCCAACCCCCGGTCGGCGACCCGTGCCAGTCCGTGGCCATGGCAGGACCAGGCCACGGAGACAGATCTCCCCCCCCCCCGCACACACTCCCTCCACCCACACGCACGGCCTGCCACCCGCAAGCACGGGGGTGCCCCGCCCACTCGCAATCACACCCCGCCCCTCCGCGCATGCGTGTGAGCACGCCCCGCCCCTCCGCGAACGCGCCCCCGCTCAGCCGCAAGCACCCCCGCCTCTCCGTGCATGCGCATGAGTGCGCCCCTCCCCTCCGCAAACACGGCCCGCCTCCCTGCACATGCCGCCCCACCCACATGAGCGCACCCCGCCCACACACGAGCATGGGGGTGCCCCGCCCACACGCGCACTGACTCCGCCCCCCAACTGGTTTGCAATTCAGAAAAAGTTGAGGGCCACTGCTCTAGGACACAACCCTAGTTTAACAAACTGGAGTTGAGGGTCATAATTTGCAAACTAGATTGCGGTGCTTTGTTGCTTTTAAATGTGTTTTTAACATTGATTTTATTTACCATTTTAATATACTTGCTTAATACTTTTTAAAATATTTGTATATTTACTGTTCTTAACTTTTAAACATTGTCCTTTAAATGTTGTGACTTGGGTCCTTTTAAGGAGAAAGGTGGGGTAAAAATATTTTAAATAAATAGTAAACAATCCCATGCCATCCCTTTCCACCAACATGACCTCATTATCTGTTGTCAGGAGACTACTTCTCAAATGTTGGGGTGGGGTAGGGGACAGAACTGACAGCATAGGAGGGAGGTCTCATGAAGTATAGCAGCACAAAAAACACTTGCCCTCCCCCAGGGGATGAATCAGACCAAAATAATGAGTGATAGCTGTGAATGCTCTAAGGTTTCCTTAAATATCAAAACAACTTCCCTGTAGTGGATGGCTCCAGAGGCATTACAGCTGGAACTACAGACTGGAAAGCACTGGACCACCAGCCACTTTTTTTTTGGGGGGGGGCATACTAGAAACACAAAAAGGATCATCTTCTTGGCTGATGAATGAAAGAACTATATAGGCAGGCTCTCTCATGTCTTTTAAGGCACTTGTCTCCCAATATGAATAAGGTTCAATACACAGGGGGAAGTGCCATTTTTCCCACACCAGTTTCAACTGGATGACCCTCTCATCATTATAGCTGCTTTTTGTTAAAAACAAAGACCCCAATTCTTTCTGATACCGTCTAGGTACATATACAAGCACAAGGCCCGCTCAAGTGACATGAGCTTAGATTGGAGTGAGCAACCTCAGTGAGGCCAAGAGCCACTTTTCAGACTGGCTAGCAGCCCAAGGATCAGATCACACTCTCCCAAAGGAGTGTGGCCAAAGAGACTAATTTGCATAATTATTTCTTAATTTTTTTAATATAAGACAGATTTTAAATATTTTCCTTCAATGGAATTATTCAAATTCATAACATACTTAAGCCTCAAACATACTTAAATCTAAAACTAATAAACAAAGGATGTAACTTTTAAAAAATAATTTGTTTCATTCCATTCCATTTCACAGAATATTGTTCATTCTGATAACCAAACCATTAATGATTTATGAAATCAAATACACTCACAAATTCCTAAGATTATTCGAAAATGTATTTTAAATTTGTCAATATTTGCACTTACTACATTAGAAATGTCAGCCACAGTAGTATCAGAGAATCCCAGCCTTGTAATTTTCTGATGCACAGAATCAGTAAGACCAGGAAAGAGAAAAGGAGCAGACCGTATCCAATGAAGGAAGGAAGAAGTCTCAGTCAAGGAAGTATGATAGGAGGTTGAAAACTTCCTTGGTTAATCTTAGGTGATTTACCTGCCTTTTAGAGCAGTGGTCCCCAACCTTGGGCCTCCAGATGTTCTTGGACTACAACTCCCAAAAGCTTTCACCACCACCTCTGCTGACCAGGATTTCTGGGAGTTGAAGTCCAAGAACATCTGGAGGCCCAAGGTTGGGGACCACTGTTTTAGAGCATTTAATGATGGGGAAGTCCCTCAGTTAAATGTTGATTTAACTTTCTAATATACTGAATCTTTCTTTAAACTGGTGGTTTAGATTAATTTTTGGTGGTGATTTTTTAAAAAAATTATTTTGGGAAGACAAGAGTCCTGGGCCTGCACCAAAAATGGCTTAGCAGACCACATGCAGCCCATGGGATACACATTTCCCACCTCTGGATTAGATAAATCTGCGAGATTTAGTTCCAGTGCTGAAGGCATTCAATGAACAGTTGGACTACTATCTGTCAAATCTGCTTTGATTTGGTTTCCTTCATTGAACGGGATTGATCGCCTTATGGACCTCTTCCAACTCAATTATTCTATAATTCTATGATATCCATTGTCATATTAGGCTTAGTAATAGCTGCAGAAGCACATGAATAAATACAAAGGCTAAATAAACCAAGGAAAGAAAAGAGCGATGTGGACAATTAAAAAAGCCAGCAAGCACAACACCTGTACTTAAACAAGCGTTGCCTTCCTACAGTCTCCCATAATCAACAGTTTCAGTTTTCTGATTCACAAGAAGACACACTGAACACCACCTGTGTGAAGTCCTTGAACTGACTTTTCAGCACTTATAATCACAGTGCTTTGCAAATATCTTAGAATTATGGTATACTGATGCAAGAAGCTCTGTGGTAGAATATATTCTTTTCTTTCAGATGGCTTAAGTTTAACTTTTGAAATCTTCCATTAAGGAGAGCTTAGCCAACATATCTAGGAAAAAGATCCAGAGAACTGCTACTGAACTAGGACAGCTGGACCAACAGTCTGACTCAGATATTTGAACTTTTGTTTTAGCCACAATCCTCAGCAAACACAACAGAAGAATATTGTGACACTTCAAAGGATGGCTAATTTATTTTGATATAAGCTTTTCTGAACAAGACAGTTTCACCAGATGTTAGATGTGTTAATTTGTCAGGTGTATATATATACTCACACATGGGCTTGGGAAAAACGTAAATAATGAAATTGGAGGGAAATGAAGTGGTAAAAAAATACTTCCTGTGATAGTTCACATTTCAGCTTAAATGTACATGTATTAAACATACTGCCTATTCACAAGACATTGCTTATGATGTCTTAAAGTAAACAACCTGGCACTAGAAAGCTAATTAATATTTGTAATGAGATAAAAATGGCCAGTCTAGTTTATTTTACTTTTTAAATTGTTGCTGCCCTTTGAACTCACTATTTTCATTTTTGTTCTATGCTCACACGTATACCTGTCAACGTAGAATAACCCTATATTCAACTGATGAGTGTAATCCATTCTTATGCCATAATACAAATTTGCCTTTAAGATGTTGCACAACTCTACTACTTCTGTTGCACAGAGACAGAAGTTGCTCCTCTAAAAACTGTTTTTAGATTCAACACAATGTACATGCACACCTCAGCTTTGTAGTTCTTCTGACTTCAGGCTGGTTATGACTACTCCATAGTACAAAGGGATGGCTATCTGGAAATCCAACTTTGACAAGCAAAACAAGCAAACAAAGCAAGATGAAAGTTAGAGTGACTGTTAAAGTAACCATGTTGACATGCCGTAAAATCTAATTCAGTCAAATCCCAGCTTCTTCTGAAGAAGTCAGCATGCTTGGCATCTACTGCCTGATTGCAACAGGAGTGGCCAAACAAACTATGGGTCTTCAGTCCAAGATACATTATGTTATGAGAAGACAGCAGAAGCTGGCTGTTTTGCATTGTTTCCCCCTGAAAAGTCAGACAAGTAATCCAGGGTTTGCCTGCTATTTCTCTGATGCATTGGGTCCCTAGTTTGCTTAACAGCTCCTACTCCAAGTATCATCACTCTGCTCATCCAAGGTAGCCCAGAACTCCCACACAATTTTGGCCTACTATAACATCTAACACACATGCCCAATAAGACATTTTTCAAGTACAAGGTTCTGGCTGCATTTAGACTGCACAGCTGAGAAGATGTACACATCAGTGCTCAGCTGTGCATGTTGTTCCTTCCTCAATTTAGCTGCTAGGAGAGGAGTATCAGACTGTGTGACAGTCCTGATTAACTGCTCAGGAGAGGGAGCAGAGGATGGAAGTTGATTTACTTCTCCCCAGCTCTCAATAGGAGCAATTATTTGAGCAGACTATTTGCAGTCCTGTTTTCTGCAGATATGTGTGGCTCAGTAAGGAGCGCAACACTGAAATGAGTACTTCTATTTTAGGTTAATTTCCACAAAATTTGTTCCTGCAAAACAGCCCACAGACAGCTAACCCTAATTGCTTAGATCACTTCTGCATTGCAATGCCAATCATTACGTGAAACTGAAGAGTGGCAATATGTGAGGGACATCTGTGGTTTTAAGTAACCTGCTCTTCTAATGAATTTCTCATTTTTACTCTAAGATTAGAAATTAATTGCTAAAATGTGACATAGTTTAGGAAATTACAATGTCAGCTCTATCAGTCCCATAGTGGATGGACTACCTGGTAACTAATTCATGACCAGCTATATTATTTTGGCAGGAAAGTACTAACAAGAAGATATGTTGACACAAAAATTATCACCAAACCAGTCTGTACAATGACACATAAATACCCATTACTTAATAGTTTCCAAGAACTCTTAAATTTTCACAGTGTGCATACTATACAGCTAGGCACTTATTCATTAATAGAAAAATAACACCAAATCCAGAACAATTGTATTACTTGAGGCAAGTGCAACATTCCATTACACCATTCTGGCAAAACTATCCCACAAGGGAGGAGGAACCACCATGGAAAAGAATCACAGTTAGGAGCAAAAGAAGGAGAAGACACTCTTTCCCGGTGGAACTATGCTTATTACTGTGAAATTGTTGTTGATATTTTTAATTGGTTTTTATTCTATTTTGTTGTGAGCCGCCCAGAGTAGACGCAGTCTAGATGGGCGGGATACAAGTTTAATAAATAAATAAATAAAATAAATAAACTACAAAACCGCTTTCAGTTACTTGAAGAAGAGTCTGTCAGACAGGATGCAGAGGAGACCCCACAGGAGGACATGAGTAGGGCTGAAGCGCAGCAGAATACCGTCGCTAAACCCACACCCTACAAAAAGAAGAAGACAAGAGTAGTTGTAGTAGGGGACTCCCTGCTATGTGGAATTGAGACCGAAATTTGACAGGATCCATGGACTCACCAGGTATGCTGTCTCCCTGGAGGATGGATAAGGGATGTGATGGAAGGATTGCCATTACTTATAAAACCTACAGATACATATCCCTTTCTACTTGTCCACGTGGGAACAAACGACACAGCCAAGAGGAGCTACCGAGAAATCTCGTCTGACTTTGAAGCTCCGGGAAGGAAACTCAAGGGCTTTGGAGCCCAGATAGTTTTTTCTTCCATCCTACCGGTGCTCAGAAGAGGAATCAAAAGAGAAAGGAAGATCCTCTGGGTGAATGACTGGCTACGAAGGTTGTGTTGACGAGAGGGATTTGGTTTTTGAGACCATGGGCTAAGCTTCCTGGAAGAAGGACTGCTAGCAAGACAGATTGCATCTAACAAGGACTAGGAAGAATGTGTTTGCCCACAGCATGAAGAATTTCATCAGGAGGGCTTTAAACTGAATTGGAAGGGGGAGGGAGACGCAAGCACAGAGTTAAGGGTAGATAAAGCCTTACACACAATAAGAGGAATGGACCAAACTGATCAAAAGGGCAACAATAATAACATTAACAATAATAATCACACTAATAATCATAACAATAATCATAATAATATTCATAAAAAGGTACAAAGACAAACAGGCCACAAATCACACACACTCCGGTGTCTGTATACGAATACCAGGAGTATGGGAAACAAACAAGAAGAACTGGAAATTTTAATTCAGGAGGGTAAGTATGACTTGATAGGAATAACTGAAACTTGGTGGGATGACTCCCATGACTGGAATACAGCAATTGAGGGATATTGTTGTTGTTTAGTCGTGTCCGACTCTTCGTGACCCCATGGACCAGAGCACGCCAGGCCCTCCTGTCTTCCACTGCCTCCCAAAGTTGGGTCAAATTCATGTTGGTTGCTTCGATGACACTGTCCAACCATCTCATCCTCTGTCGTCCCCTTCTTCTCTTGCCTTCACACTTTCCCAACATCAGGGTCTTTTCCAGGGAGTCTTCTCTTCTCATGAGATGGCCAAAGTATTGGAGCCTCAGCTTCAGGATCTGTCCTTCCAGTGAGCACTCAGGGTTGATTTCCTTCAAAATGGATAGGTTTGTTCTCCTTGCAGTCCAGGGGACTCTCAAGAGTCTCCTCCAGCACCACAATTCAAAAGCATCAATTCTTCGGCGGTCAGCCTTCTTTATGGTCCAGCTCTCACTTCCATACATCACTACTGGAAAAACCATAGCTTTGACTATGCGGACCTTTGTCGGCAAGGTGATGTCTCTGCTTTTTAAGATGCTGTCTAGGTTTCTCATCGCTTTCCTCCCAAGAAGCAGGCGTCTTTTAATATCGTGGCTGCTGTCACCATCTGCAGTGATCGTGGAGCCCAGGAAGGTAAACTCTGTCACTGCCTCCATATCTTCCCCTTCTATTTGCCAGGAGGTGATGGGGCCCGTGGCCATGATATTAGTTTTTTTGATGTTGAGCTTCAGACCATTTTTTGCGCTCTCCTCTTTCACTCTCATTAAGAGGTTCTTTAATTCCTCCTCACTTTCTGCCATCAGAGTGGTATCATCTGCATATTAGAGGTTGTTGATATTTCTTCCGGCAATCTTAATTCCGGCTTGGGATTCCTCCAGTCCAGCCTTCCGCATGATGTATTCTGCATATAAGTTAAATAAGCAGGGAGACAATATACAGCACTGTCGTACTCCTTTCCCAATTTGGAACCAATCAGTTGTTCCATATCCAGTTCTAACTGTTGCTTCCTGTCCCACATATAGATTTCTCAGGAGATGGATAAGGTGATCAGGCACTCCCATTTCTTTAAGAACTTGCCATAGTTTGTTGTGGTCCACACAGTCAAAGGCTTTTGCATAGTCAATGAAGCAGAAGTAGATGTTTTTCTGGAACTCTCTGGCTTTCTCCATAATCCAGCGCATGTTAGCAATTTGGTCTCTAGTTCCTCTGCCCCTTCGAAATCCAGCTTGTACTTCTGGGAGTTCTCGGTCCACATACTGCTGAAGCCTGCCTTGTAGGATTTTGAGCATAACCTTGCTAGCGTGTGAAATGAGTGCAATTGTACGGTAGTTGGAGCATTCTTTAGCACTTTCCCTTCTTTGAGGGATATAAACTGATCAAAAAGAGAGAATAAAAAGGGAGGTGGAGTCGCAGTATATGTCAAAAATACAAATTCCTGCACAGAAATACAGGAGGAGGAGAGTGGCTGTCCCATCAAGAGCATCTGGATCAATCTAGTTGGGGCAAAAAACAAAAGAAACTTGGTAGTTGGAGTATAGTACCGACCACCCAATCAAAGAGAGGAAGCGGATGAAACTTTTGAAAAACAAATTGCAGGGTTTTCAAAGAGACATGACGTAGTAGTGATGGGAGATTTCAATTATCCAGATATATGTTGGGAAGTAAATTCTGCAAGTATGGCCCTTCCAAGAAATTCCTGGCTTGCGTGGCTGATAATTTCCTCCTACAAAAAGTGGAGAAAGAAACTAGAGGATTTGCTATCCTTGACTTGATTCTGACCAACAAAGATGACTTGGTGGGGGAAGTGACAGTAAGGGGAACTCTAGGTGACAGTGACCATGTCCTTCTAGAATTATTGATTTCAAAGGAAACGAAAGCAGAGTGTAGCCACACAGGTCTGCTGAATTTTTTAAAAGCTAATTTTAATAATCTCAGAACAAGGCTAAGTAAGGTCCCATGGCAGGAGATCCTAACAAGAAAAGGAGCCCAAGAAGGGTGGGAAATTCTAAAGGCACAACTACAAATAATTCCAACAAGGAAAAAAGGGGGGAGGCAGCAAAAAAAAAAAAAAAAAAAAAAAAAGCCAGTGTGGCTTCACAAAAAGCTCAGGGAGGACCTAAAAACCAAAAAAGACATGTACAGGAAATGGAAAGGTCAGGCCACCAAGGAAGAGTACAGACAAGTAGCAAGGAAATGCAGGGATGGCATTAGGAGGGCAAAAGCTGAGAATTAGCTGAGGTTAGCTAGAGACACTAAAAGCAATAAAAAAGCATTCTTCAGGTATGTGAGCAGCAAAAGACAAACAAAAGAAATAGTGGCACAGCTCCACAATAGAGATGGAAAAATGATAACAGAGGACAAAGAAAAGGCAGAGGTGCTCAATTCCTATTTTAGTTCCGTCTTTTCCCATAAGACAGACTATGAACTTCCAAACAAATGTGAAGTGCAAGTGGGGGGGGGGGGGGACAGGACTGCAGCTGGAGACAGATAAACAAATAGTCAAGGAATACCTTACCACCTTGAACGAGTTCAAATCTCCAGGGCTGGATGAACTGCATCCGAGAGTACTGAAGGAACTGGCTGAAGAACTCTCAGAACTGCTATACATTATTTTTTTTTAAATCATGGGAAACGGGTGAGGTGCCAGAGGATTGGAGGAGGGCCAATGTTATCCCTATCTTGAAAAACCGCAAAAAAGAGGAACCTGGGAATTACAGGCCAGTCAGCCTGACAACAATCCCAGGCAAAATTCTGGAACAGATCATAAAGCGGTCATTGTGCAACCACCTAGAAAACAATGCAGTAAGAACTAGAAGCCAACACGGATTTGTCAAGAACAAATCCTGCCAAACTAATTTGATGTCGTTTTTTGATCAGATCACCTCCCTGATAGACAGAGGGAATGCTGTAGACGTAGTATATCTTGACTTCAGCAAAGCTTTTGACAAAGTGCCCCATAATATCCTGATTAGCAAGCTAACTAGGTGTGGGCTGGATAGATCAAGTGTCAGGTGGATACACAATTGGCTACAGAATCGTACTCAGAGGGTGATGATTAATGGGTCCTTCTCTAACTGGGAGGAGGTAACTAGTGGGGTACCCCAAGGCTCAGTTCTGGGCCCGGTGCTCTTCAATATTTTTATTAATGACTTGGATGAGGGAGTGCAGGGAATGCTTGTCAAATCTGCAGATGATACCAAATTGGGTGGAATAGCTAATACCCTAGAAGACAGAAACAAAATTCAAAATGACCTTGATAAGATGGAGCACTGGGCCGAAAGCAACAGAATTAAATCCAACAGGGATAAGTGCAAAGTACTGCACCTCGGAAAAAGAAACCAATTGCACAGTTACAAGATGGGGGATACCTGGCTCAGCAAAACTACGAGCAAGACGGATCTTGGAATTGTCATAGATCACAAGCTAAATATGAGCCAACAGTGTGATGTGGCTACAAAAAAGGCTAATGCTATTTTAGGCTGTATTAACAGAAGTATAGTTTCCGAATCCCGCAAGGTACTAGTCCCCCTCTATTCAGCACTGGTTAGGCCTCACCTTGAGTATTGTGTCTGGTTCTGGACACACTTCAAGAAGGATAGTAACAAATTGGAACAAGTTCAGAGGAGAGCGACAAGGATGATCATGGGGCTGGAAACCAAGCCTTATGAGGAAAGGCTGAAAGAATTGGGCATGTTTAGCCTTGAGAAAAGAAGACTGAAGGGTGGTATGATAGCACTTTTCAAATATTTGAAAGGCTGTCATACAGAGGAGGGGCAAGATCTGTTCTCGATCATCCTAGAGTGCAGGACACGCAACAATGGGCTCAAGTTAAAGGAAGCCAGATTTCGGTTGAATATCAGGAAAAACTTCCTAACTGTTAGGGCAGTATGACAGTGGAACCAGTTACCTCGGGAGTTGGTGAGTGCTCCAACACTGGAGGTGTTCAAGAAAAACTTGGATAATCACCTGGCAGATATGCTTTGATTGTATTCCTGAATTGAGCAGGGGTTGGATTTGATGGCCTTGTAGGCCCCTTCCAATTTCACTTTTCTATGATTCTATTATTCTAAGGTTCGAAATACTTCTATGCACTTCACATTTATAGCACTATGTTATCTAGCCACTCTAGACAAGAGTCAAATGAGATATGAAACAGTCGTGATTCAAGGTCTGTCTCATTCACATATCAAATGTGGTATGTATGAGGTCCATAGGGTCACGAAGAGTCGGACACGACTTAACGACTAAACAACAACAGCATGAAGTCTTATTTGACTCTTCCCTCTCTGCCTTCTAAGGCTCTCTAGGTAGTCATTTCACCCATTTTTCTCCTATAGCCAAAGTGAGCTAAGAAGCTATCGGAACACTGGCAGAGTATGGGAACATCTTTCAGACACAGAAAACAAGTCTTTCAGGAGATAACGCTTTTCACAAAATCAACTTCAACTGACAACATTTGTATTTCCACAAAATGGACACATATCCTTTTTAAAAAGTGTGCGCGCGCGCTTTCACACGTATGCACACAGTAGAGTACTGAATTCCTGACATACGGTTCAGTCCAGAACAGTAATTCCCAACCTTTTTCAAGTTGCGACCCCCTTTTATAATAGCCTAGTAACCTGCAACACACCCACACATTTGCATAAAAAGGCATTTTCAATGGGGTAAAGGCATTTCTTCTCGCAAAGTAGAGGCTTCCTTCTCCCTCCAGTGGGCCTGTTTCTCATACATACACATACACACTAATTTTAATATTCCACTCTGAAATTTCATGGAAGAAATTATTTAATAAGGGCTACAACACAGATAAGGTAACCTGTGGGAATCCCCTCCCTGAAAACACTTTGTGACCGCCCAGGTTGAGAAACACCAGTCTAGAAGAAAACAAATCCTTGGTACTGCCATATATTGGCCAAGTATGTATGTCTTTTATGCTTCAATTCGAACGTCTATATATTTTAGCAATATTTTCTACAACCTGCTGTGTTATTCACAGCAATTTAGGGATTTTGTAAAACAACCACAGTACTAGAAATGTATGATTCTTGTATACCTTTCTTAACTTGAAAAAGACATCTGATTTTAACAAAACGAATCTCCACTCTGTGCCCACTGTCCTCCATGCTTCAAGCATGCTAGACAAGACACAGTCACTGCTGAACACTCCAATTAATAATAGTCCGACTATGTAACTCATAGCGTTCCTCCCTATACACACAAATATATCAGATGGCATGCACTTACTATAGCCAACTGAAATCCAACGGAAATCAACAATTACAATATAAATACAACATCAATCTTTAGGCTGCTATTTTAAAGCTCATGAATAAAGCTCTTTTCAGAATATGCATCTTCACAATCTCAAGATTGTTCTTGCTTGGAGGATGTGATTTCATCCTTAGGATATGTCTTCCGCTTGTTGGGGAAGAGACTTCCAGCTTACGGCTGCTCACAAACAAGAAGCTTCTCATTCTTGATCTTCAACATTATCTCACAATAATAGCAAATGAATGCCACTGTAAAATGGGGTGCTGTGATGCCTCAAAATCACTCTTCCTCTGTTTGCCTATGGCCACTAGTGATACCTCCAGAAGGAACCATAGCAGATTTGCTAAACCAAGCATCAGTAGAATTTTTTCTCCTGATACAATCAGAAAATACAATCTTGAAAATAGCACCCCACTCTGCAACAAGGGTAGAAAACACATAGTTTGGCTCTTAGATTACTGCTGGCACTTCCTGAGGTGGCTGCTGCTTTTATGACACAATCCTAGACTGCAAGTATTTATTTCTAAAGTGAGATGTTCTCAAACAGATGTTCTGCAGACCAAGGGGAGCACCTGGACAAAGCACAAGAGTCTCTGCCAATTGTTGAGATATTCTATGCCTACAGGATGACAATGGAAAGGTGGAATGAAGGGAGATGGGAAAGGGGAAGGGAGAGTCACCCTAACCCAAAGAGGCTAGAGAAATAACAGAACAGAATAGGGAAATAATAGAAATTTTAGAGCTGCACCACAGTGATAGATGTTTTTCATGCTGTTTAACCAACCATCTGGATTGGGGTGGCTTCATCTGCCCTTCATCTTCTCCTCTTCGTTCAATCACTCCATTGTCCCTCTGTAAGCATAGAGCATTTCTACACTTCATAGAGACTGTGATAATTAATTTTATATCCAGTGACAATGGTCTAGATAGGAGCTTTCAGAGAACTCGTGTGAAAAATAAGGTGATTTCTGTTTTTAAAGATCCCTCTGTCTTATTTCTGTCAAGTTCACACTCATCAGAAAATACACCAGATGGCACAAAACAGGCATTTTAAAATTTATCATCTGTGAGAGGACATCCCCAGACTCACACACCCACCGATAATGTCTTGACTAGCCTCTGCAAATTACACAAACTGTACTATCAATATCTTCAGCATATTTTTCAAAAATAAAACATAAACATTCCCAGCAAGCACACTTAATAGATCTGTTTGCCAATTATGTTGCCTGCATTCTCACTTGTGCTTAGGGGAAAACATTTTTTAAAACTGGAAAACAAATACTCTGAAGCTCTGGTTCCCTATCTTTTTCTTAATGAAGATAAAAAGAATATAGAAGAAAGAAATGAGGGAGGAACTAGTTAGAATATGTTAACTCCCAGTGCCACCGTGGTACACACCCCTTTCACGGAAAACCATCGTGTACTTCACAGCTGACCTGTGGAGTGGAGGTCACCAGGGGTACCTCTCACTCACAACCCACTGGTGGCAGCTAGAGGACCTGAGGAGTGGCAGGGCATCAGTGACAGGGCTGCAGGGGGAGGCCCTTATCCTACCACCAGACGACAGGTCTGTTCTGTTGCAGGTGCAGCACATGGCTGCTCAGGTGATGGGGAGGAACACTGCTGATGAGTTTCTCACGAGGTAGTATTCAATGACAGTCTCTCTGCCACCACACCGCCTGCCTGAGTCCCCCAGGTCCACCATACCATATCTCTGCCTCTTTCTGTCCCACTCAGGGCAGAAACTGAAAATGTCTCTTTCTGTCCCACTTAGGGCAGAAACTGAACTCGGTGCCACCAATGGAAGAAAGAAGCCTGCCTGCCTCAATGTCCCACCCCGTCAATCCAGGGGAATCACATTGGTACATTGGGTGCCTATTCCCACTCTCTCCCACATCCTGGTTCCATGTGGCTGATTTCTGCCACGATGCCACCAGGGCAGGAAAGAAGCCTGCCTACCTCAATGTCCCACCCCGCTAACCCAGGGGGAAGAAGAAGAAACTTGTCCACCAGCCAGTCACCAACCCCTCAAACACCCCCAAGGCCACATCTATTCCAAACACCTCTGCGCCAGAAGGCAAACTAAAGTACGTCAATGCCAGTCCCAATCCAATGCCTCTGATCCTAGTGTAAAACTTAAGTACGCCTATTCCAAATGCCTCCATGCCTGGTGGCAAACCAAGCTACCTCAATGCCATCACCTCTGTGCTTGGTGGCAAACTAAAGTACATCTATTCCAAATGCCTCCATGCTTTGTGGCAAACTAAACTACCTCAGTGCTATCCGCCTCTGTGCCTGGTGGCAAACTAAAGAACATCTCTTCCAACCGCCTCTGTGTACGGCGGCAAACAATGCCAGCTGCCTCTGTGGCTTTCCTGGGGGGACCCACTTTGTGGGTGTATAACTAGGACACCCAATCTTCACCAAACTTGCAAGGCTTGTTGAGGAGAGTCAAAGGAAACTTCTCAGTGAGTTTGGTGTCTATGGGTGCATGGGGGGTGTATTTTATATGTTTTAAAGCTAAATGATCAATCAATTTGTCTGAAAAATTCATAAATTCATGATTTGTCAACCTTGGCAAATTATGAATATGATGAATCACCATTTTTTCAATTTGTGCCCATCTCTAGTCTGCATGAGTTGCTAATTGAATGCAATCAAATATCAGGCAGGTGTGTGTTGCCATGACACACCAAATGATGCCTTAGTCAAGTGGCTGAAGCAATGAGGATGTATATTCAAACTGATAGCAAACAGATTCAGAATGCCCAGGTCCACTGTCTATTATTAATAGGGCTTTCTATGGCAACTAGAGATGGGCATGAAACACCAGTTTGGCAGTTTGTAATGCACAGGTGTTCTGTGAGTGCCCCAGCTTCCCTCCCCCATCTCCTCTGGTGGGTGTCCACCTGTGCATCCAAAGAACTAATCATCTCTTATAATGGCAACCCTTCTTGTTCCAAGTATTTTTTCACTTCTGGGATGGAACCATTCCATAAACAAGATAGCTGTCACCCAAGCTTTATGACTTCTCTTTGGCACATCTGATTTGCCAGTGTCACTGCTCTTGCGCTTTGGACCATTACATACAGTATTAAGCTAAATACTGTAATGATTGAACACAAGCACTGTAGTATCACAATACTTGATCTGAATACTGGGAAAGGGTAGCTTATACAGTGTGGGGAAAGGGATTATTAGTGTCCTTGATGTCCTCTTCCGCTGCACAAGATTTTATTACATTACTCAAAACAGTGCACACCATTTAATTAATTAACATTTGCAGATACTGTACTGTATTTTTTATTGCATGTTTTTGGACTGTGGTCAATCGTGGTTAAGTGAAATTGCATATACTGGTCCTGTGGATACGGTGATCCTACTGTATATTTGTGTATAACATATCTATACAATGTAATTTTAAAAAATAATGGTTGAAATTTTGTTACACAGCTAAGTGTGTTCAACAAGGATGATGTCATTGCCACAGATTAAGGGTTTCCTCTGGCAGTTTTGGGGTACACATGACTTAGTTATATTATGTATTATTTGTGTGCACCCCAAAATCACCTTTAATCATGCAAAGCTACCCATATGAACAATAAATAATATTTCTCTTTAAAGAAATGACTTTGTCCCATTAGAAAAGAAGCTAATTTTGCCTTGGCAATATGAAATGACATTTTTATTTCTCTTATGACTGGCCAATATCTCTTCTCACACCTTCAGCAATTCCCAACAGACCACTAAAGAGTTTATTTTCAAACTCTTTTGTTTTCCACATTCTTCTAAAGTTATTCAGCATTATAGCAATTACCAATTGATCTTACTCCCAAGATTTTTCCAAAGGTGTAACATGCTTAGATCCTTGTAAAGCCACTACTGAATGAAAATGTATATTCTCAGCACACAATCATATATGATAATTATTTTATCCAGTATTGGCTTTCTCATCTAGTTGTAATATTTTCCCATCTTCATGACTGGACAACAGCTATACAACAGGTATGTAATACATCCAATCCGAATCCCCATGCACCTAGGAGCATTATCAAAATGTTGAGAAGCAAAAAGACATGTTCACAATTTCCTACAGCTTTGAAATGAACTTCTGGGGACTTCTGCAGAGTTCTGTCTGACCTGTGATTTGGTCCTTATTCTTGGTCCACAAAGGGGAAAGAAGAAAAAACTCACTTCAGACAAAGGTTTGTCAAAAACAGAGATGCTTGCTGAAATAACAAAAGTGATAGTGAAATAAATATATAGTTTTCAATCATCCCCCAGCATCATTTTTACATCCTCAGCAAAGTTGTTGAAATGTAACTTTCATACAATTCATTAGATTTTATACAGTAATAGTCAGCTATTTATGGCACAGAGGCCCAAGACATTTGGGGAACAGAAAGTTTAAGTAACACAAGTTTCTCCTTGTTACACTTGTTTATGACACACTGAAATATACCAGGACTTTGCAAATCTGATTGCAAGGAGGAATATCAAAGTTCTGCATTGGACATTACAAACAAGCAAAGAAAATAGTAAACGCAGGTCCCTTGTGATTTTCATTCCTCCTTCACCTTTAATCACCAAAGATACTGAGTAACATTCATATAACATTCATGTTTCAACCTCGTATGAATTCATTCTCTAACAACTTATCCTTATTTTCCATGAATAATGTGAACCTACCCATCACATTTTGCTCTTCCTTTCCAATTCCACCTTTAAAACCACAAGGCAGTTAGAACTCTCCGCAAATTCCTTTGTAAGTTATCTCTGTGGTTTCTGTTCTTACAGATATCAGCCCACTCTTATCTTTATGGTGCATATAAATGCATGTTTAAAATGATACACTCTCTGTTAACAGATGTTGGCACTACGTTACTATAATCTGCCTCAACATATCCCTTACTCCAAATCAATTTACACTTCATGAACTCCTTACAGTTACAGCGGGCTCCAATGTCTCACAGCTACTTTCCATTTGAACTGAATGGCTCAACTGCAGTTCATTCAACATTAAACTAAGCTACACTACCTGATACCAGAATTTTAAAAGATATTATTTGCTCTATAAAGACTGGCATGTATGCTACAATTCTTATAAATATATGTTAGGATAAAATATTAGACAATCTACTTTAAAACTAATGAGATAATCTATGTCCTTCTCTATACATCTGGCTGGACCGTTGTGGTCCTTCAGATATCTCTGGATTATGGATCCCTCTAAGCTGCACGGCTGCATGCACGCAACTCCGCCTCTGTCCGCGCAGCTTTCCTCCTTCTCCGCGCAGCCCTTTGGTTCTGGGCATGCATGGGTGGCAGAGTCATGTGCACATGCAGGGGAGAGGTCGAAAGAGAGAGAGACGTGGAGCCCAGCCCAGCAGGGCTGAAAATTAGAGGGTATGTTGCTCTGGATAGCAACTTCCAGGGTCCCCCACTACCGACTGTGATGGCTAAGGTTCCTGAGAGTTGCACTTTAATATCTGAAGGACCACAGTTGCCTATTCCTCCAATATAATACAATCCATTGATTAAGAAGTATGCCACAAAGAATTTGAAAGACTACAAGAGTTTTCATGCGGGGATAATATTTTACTTTTCAGTGAACTGATCCCATTTGCTGTTGGTATTTTTCACAAGATTTTTTTAAATTTAAAGCACTTATCACCTCCCATGCATCATAAGCTTTCAGAGTGATTTACTGAACCATAAAAAAATACAGTGGTACCTCGGTTTACGAACACCTCGGTTAACGTAATTTTTGGTTTACGAACGAAAATCCATTGAAAATAATGCCTCAGTGTATGAATTTTTTTCGCAATACGAAGCAAGTTGCCCCATGATGCATTGAGCCTGGGAGGTTTATAGCGCTGCCCCCGTGCATGTGTTCCTATGGGAAACCGCATTTCGGTTTGCGAATTTTTCGCATTACAAAACATCCCGGAGAACTCATTAATTTCGTAAACCGAAGTACGCCTGTATTTCAAAACATAAGATGTTTAAAACAATTTAAAACCAAACCATTTAAAAAACTCTTAGATAGTCAATCATTAAGGGAAAGCCTGCCGGAAGAGAAAGGTCTTTGTTTGCGGAAGGATTAAAAAGATGGGGCCAGTCTGACCTCGTTGGGGGGGGGGGGAGTTATAGAGACTGGATGCAGCGACAGAGAAGGCCCTCTCCTGTGTCCCCACCAAGTGCACCTGTGAAGGTGGTGGGACCGGGAGAAAGGCCTTTCCTGATTATCTTTGCACCTAGGCAGGCTCATAAAGAGAGATGCAGTCCTTGAGGTAACTTGAACCCAAGCCATTTAGGGCTTTATAGATTAAAACCAGCACATTGAATTGTGCCTAGAACCAGATTGACAGGCAGTGGAGCTGTCCAACAGGAGAGTTATGTGGTCCCTGTAACCAGCCCCAGTTAACAATCCGACTGCAGCATTTTGGATCCGCTGAAGTTTCCAAACACTTTCCAAAGGCAGCCTCACATACAGCACATTACAGTAATCCAATTGGGATGTAACTCAGGCATGTAACCCATACAGAGTGCAATGCAGTAGTCCAACCAGATTACCACGACATGGACTACTGTGGACAGGTAATCTCTGTCCAGGAATGGTTAGAGCAGACAGACCAGCTGAAGTCTGCCCCAAGCTCTCTGATCCAGTGAGCTCACAGGAGCCTCTAATGACAAAGATGAATCCAGGAATACCGAAAACTACACAGCTGCACCTTCAAAGAAGTGCGACTCCATCCAGAATAGCTCTCCTTACACAATTCTTGGATCTGGGAAGCACCAAACCATACAGCCTCTATCTTGTCACAATTCAGCTTCAGTTTATTGGCCCCATTACAGCCTCCAGACATTAGTCCAGCACCTGCAGTCTCAGCTGACTCTGATGATAAAGAGAAGTAGAGCTGAGTGTCATCAGCAGACTGATGACACCCAACCCCCCCCCCGAAATTCTTAAGAATCTCTCCTGGTGGCTTCAGATAGGTATTAAACAGTATGGAGATAGAATTGAAGATGGGAGCACCCCACAATTTAATCATCATGAGATTGAGCAAAAGTCTTCCAATGCCACTCCTTGGAACTAGTTCTGAACCTAGCAATGGAACCCTCATAATACAGTGCCTCCCAATCTCATTCCTCAGAGCCTGTCCAAGAGTTGATACTGTTAGAGATCATCGTGCGTTCTGACCGATTATCTTCAATGAGCTAAATTAAGTACAGAGTCAAAAACATGGAGTTAACTTGTAATAACTTTATAAATTATTAACTACAGACGTTAGTATTTTAGTAATTAACGTCAAAATATAGCATTTGAGTGAAAAATAAAGAAGGCATCTGTCTTACATATTCCAGGCAAGTTTCTTTAGCTTTGATGAATGTTTCCAAACTGGGTAAACCAGTGCTCCCCAACCTTTTTAACACCACGGACCAGTTGGGAAGGTGGGGCACACACCCCCGCGCTTGTGCGCATGAGCGAAGGGGCGGGTGCATGCTTGCGCGCATGAGTGAAGGAGTGGGGGGCACTCGTGCGGGCACACGCACACTCGTGTGCATGTGCGAAGGGCAGGGGCTCGGGGGGCGCTCGCACACATGCACGAAGGAGTGGGGGCACTCGCACGGGCACGGGCACATTCGCACGCATGTGCAAAGGGGCTGTGTAGGGGGGAGTGCATGCGAGGTGGGTGGGAGATCTGTCTCTGCAGCCCGGTCCAGCCCAGGCCACGGACCGGCACCAGGCACCTCTGGGGTAAACCACCCCCTAAAGCTGGATGGCATGGATGCAAGTGTGGATGGAGAGAGAGCAATCAAATAGCATGCGCTCAGGCAATCTCCATCTTAGAAAAGGCCCTTCTTCAAGGAAGAAGGCACACAAGAGAGAGGAGGGGCAGGAAGTGATCAATGCACAATAGTGCCCCAATAGCAGGGTAGAACTGAGTGATTGGCAGAATCACCCACAGCATACTGGGGCACAACTGATCTGCATACTCCAACAGATACTTGAATTAATTCCTTAATTTAGAGTTACACTTTCTTGGTGCACAATTTCTTGGAGTATTACTATGTCTCATATTTTCCAGAGCTGTGCTAGAGTTGGTGGAAAAAACATGCTCTGATACCACACCACAGAAGCTCCTGTCAAAGACTCCATCAGATAATTTCTGCCTCCCTTTCCAGAAGATGACTCCAAAGAATACAGTGAGGGTGGCACAATTCTTCTTTCCATTGTTCCTAAACGGAAAATGTTGAAGAGAGGTTTTGTGCCTCTGGAGATGATGAAGTAGGCATATAAAAATAAACTTCAGAAAGTCAAACATACCCAATGGTATTCCCCAAGCTGTATAGTGTTAGGCAGAAGCATGAATTTGATGGCAAGACATACCTTTGTCACAATTTCTGAAGCTGAGATATTCCAATGCCAAACCTAGGAGTCATCTTATGGCCCCGCTGGGTCCAAAGGGGACTGAAAAACCATCAGATGGCAATTGCTGCATGTTCCTCTATGCTTAATGTCTCATAGCAGTCTACTCTCTCTCTCTCTAGCTCGGGATCTCAAAAGATCAATATTTTTTTAAAGGATTTTTTGTTGTCTGAAAGTTCAGCAACCATATGCTGTTATCTCACAAAGTAAGCACCTTGATGTTCCACCATTTTGTTGCTACTCTGGGTTGCACCCACCAATGCTGTGCAGAGCTTGTCCAGCAAAAAGATGGGGTAGGACAGACCATACTCCATGCCTCATCAGCTTTCAGTGCCAAGCACAAATCAACTCTTTACAGGTGTAGCCAACGTGCTGAGAGACAGAGAGAAGAAAACATTCCTTCACAAGCCATCTTCAACACCTCTTTGAAAAGCTGCAACTGTCACTGGGCAATCATGACATTATGTGTGGTCACTGGCAACTTCTGCAGCACAATATCCACACAAACATGAGGATCCATTTTCTTTCTTTCTTTCTTCAAAAATGAACCCCAAAGAGGTACAAGACAAGCTGCTGTTAAGTGTCTGTGCATGTGATTCTGTACTTCTGGACAAGCAGGTGCTAAAGCTACTTACATGTATGTGTGACTGATCATTTCCAAGGGTGTTTTTTTTTTACAGAGTTGTACTCAAAGAAGGGGCAGAGACAATTAAAGAGTGATGCAAGTGCAGTATACTCTGCTTATGTGGTAAGACAGATCTTTCCTTCTTTGTTCATGTCAGAAGCACAATACAATTAATAACATATCAGATAATTTTGCCCAATGATGGATAACATCAAGAGCACTTGGGCAGATAACATCAAGTCTTCCATAGTACACGTTGAGGGGCACAGTGTATGAGGGTGTGAAGTTGGCTGTTCTCTGCATTCGTGAAGGATTGTGTTGGTGCAAGAACCTAATTTTCTTAGCCTCACCTTGGTTTTTCCAATTAGACTGCATAGCCTACTAAGTGAGCTTCAAGTAACCGAGCGACTAGGAGCTAGACTTTCCCAGGGTTCCGTCTATTTTAAGAGAAGGGTAGTTCTTTTTTTCCACAACATAGTCCTGGCATTATCTGCCATTTCTTGAAGATGCACAAATGTTCTGAAAAACCTTTTCCTTGATTTTAATTTAAGAGGAATGGGATGGTAACCAAAGAGTAGATGTGCATTTTATATGGATACTTTAACAGATGCTCAAGGACTCAAAACTAAAGTGAAACAAAAGGAAGGTCACAATAGAGTTCTGAATACAGGTATTCTAATCCCACAAATTAAAAAACAAAACAAAAACCCGGCTGCATCCATGATACATAAAATGTGAAAATGCCCTAACTCTCAAGTCTATTGTACAGTTGATAATAGTTTAGTCATTAAACTGATCATATTATTATAAAATGAATGTTACATTATTTTCCCATTTAATTTGAAATAAATGAAGCAAGCTTCTATTCCTAAGCACATATCACCATGAGCTGACATTTCTTAACAAAGGGCTAAAAACTATATCTAGGGTCAATCTATGAATAATTCAAAAGGTTATTCAAAGTGCAGACTTTAACCTATAAAGCGCTAAACAGCTTGGATCCAAGCTACTTAAAAGACCCCATTTCCCTCAATGAGTCTACCCGGGAATTAAGATAATCAGGGAAGGCCTTTCTCTCAGTCCCACCACCTTCACAGGTATGTTTGGTGGGGACATGGGAGAGGGCCTTCTCTGTCGCTGTTCCCAGATTCTGGAACTCCCTCCCATGGGAAGCTAGGCTGGCTCCATCCTTGCTGTCTTTCCACAAGCAGGCAAATACATTTCTCTTCAGGCAGGCTTTTTCCTAGTGATTGGCCGCCTGAGAGGGGTTTCTTAAATGGATTGTTGTTGGTCCAATTTTCTCTTGAATGCCTCCAGCGTTGGAGCGCTCACCACCTTCCAACCAAGTAATTATTGGTTCCATTGTTGTACTGCTCTGTTAAGAATTTTTTTCTGATATTCTGCCTACATCTGTCTTACTGTAACTTGAGTCCATTATTACATGTCCTGCACTCTGTGACGATCGAGAACAGATCCCACCCACCGCCCCTCTGTATGACTACCTTTATAGTACTGTATTTGAAAGGGCTATCATATCTCCCATCAGTCTTCTTTTCTCAAGGCTAAACATGCCCAATTCTTTCATTTTTTTCTCATAGGGCTTGGTTCCAGTCTCCCAATCATCCTTGGTGCCCTCCTCAGAACTTGTTCCAGTTTGTTGGTATCCTTCTTAAAGTGTGGTATTCAGAAGGCATTTGCCTGATACCAAGAAAGAGTTTAGTTTGGGACATTTTGTTTTAAGGGAAATTAATTATTCCACATTTATAAAATCTGCGGTACAGAATTGTCTTAAGCTGACACTGTTTTTCTTTCCCTACAACAGGTTTCTTACTTATACTGAGCTAATAAAAGAAAAGTGAGATCTAGCATTGCTTTATCAAATTATTTAGATCCAAATGCATCTGTATATATTGATTATACATGGTACGTGGACTTTTTAAAATGTGCTGTACCCAATAAGCACTATGGAATGGTTTCGGATTAGTAAACAGGTTCTTTTGTACTTGAAATTTTAAGCAGCCAAAGTGAATTTAGCTCATTGTTTGCCAAAGGAGGTGAAGCATAACTAAGAACAAAGGAAATACTTTGAGTTTCATTAGCAAACCTGGAAAACAAGATTTTGGTCTCAGAATGCAGCCAGGACAATATGTAACAGATGCTGAAATCTTGGCATTTGCTATGCATTCTACCTTGGAAACTAAGTACAAATTTGCCAAGCAGAGCAAAGCAGTAGACAAAGTAAGATTCCAAGAGATTTTCACGCCAGCTAATAAAGCTGTAGTTCTAGTAGAAGTATCCAAGCCCTCCTGACCTTCCTCATGGTACTCACTAGTTGCAGTAGAAATGAGAAAACAACACAGCAGGGAGAAGAGTACTTGTTCTCTAGTTCACAAAAAATGACAGCCTCAGTTAACTTTTCCCATCTGATTCCACTGCTGCTATAAATAACTTGCTTCAAAGCTTGGTGTGGGAGTACAGCAACCCAAAAACTCATAAAGACTGCTTAAAAGCTAGAACATCTTTAACGCAAGTCATGCATAGTGTCCATCACATCTCTTGAATACATAAATAGCATACACACCTATACACACGATCAGAGGAAACTGACTGATACCATTCCAGGCCAGCACCATCTGCTTAGGCAGTAACTCTTCAGGGTTTCCGACAGGTCTCTTTTATAATAATTATCAGCAATTTGATCCTTTTAACTGAGGGTTCCAGATCTTGACCCTAGGACCTCCTCTGCATGCAAATCACATGCTCTGCAACTAAGGCTGCGGTCACACTAGAGAAATGCCCCTTTCTTCCTCACATCTTCTGCTTCCTGTATAGTCGCATGTTGTGGCCATGTAGCATATATCCTGTGATAGTGGTTCATATTTTTTTTTTAACCATTCCACTTTTTGGGGGGTGAATTAGATGTGGTACGTTCATCTACACCCCTTGAGCGGAACATATCCCCTTCCTTTTCTTGTGCATTTCTCTGCCCCTCCCTGCTTTTTAAATATTTTTGTGTGAGTACATCGATGTGTCAGCAAAACACCCTTGTTGGTCATGTACTAATCTGGGGCATTTCTTCCCATTTCAGTGCTTCATTACCCTCTATGGAGAAGAATCAACAGTGTACTGCAGTGCCAGTCAAAAGACAGTATGGGGACAGATGCTCCATATTTGACAGACGTATACCAATGCACTGACATTACCATTTGAAAATTAATTAAAAAATATACGGGAGTTGAGCAACAGTGGGTGAGGGAGGTGGGATCGCATGCTGGATGCATAGGAAATGAATCAGTTTTGGAGTACACACTCAATGGGATGTTGGTTGAACCGCATGATAAAACGCGGAAAAAATATAGTAGTACCACTAAGCAGGCTGGATTTGATATGGAGGTAGTACGGAGGGGGAACAAAAGAATCAATAATGCCATGTGTTGTCTGAACCCCAAAACATGGGTTGAAATTCATGAGGAGTAACCCAGAAACATTTTGCTCGTGGGATCACAGTCTAAACTGCAGACCCTCTCACAACAAATGTATCAAAAGTGGAAGATAGATCCACACTACTCGAGTCATGTGAAAAAGAAAGTAAACCCTCTTTGAATTCTATGGTTTTATGGATCAGGACAGGATAAAAATCATCTGCTCCTTAGCTGGTCTGAAAATTAGGTAAATGAAAACTCAGATGAACAACAACACAAGACATATTACACCATGTCATTTATTTTGCAAAAATAAAGCCAAAATGGTGAAGCCATGTGTGAAAAACTAAGTACACCCTTACTATTTCTGCAAGAATTAAGAGGCTAAGTAGCAGCCATATGTTGCTAACCAAATGCTCTAGTCTAGAGTAACTGATCATCAGCAAGTGTGACCGCCTCTATAAAAGCTGAAGTTTTAGCAGTTTGCTGGTCTGGAGCATTCAGGTGTGTGTTAACACAATGCCAAGGACGAAACACATCAGCAATGATCGTAGAGAAGCAATGGTTGCTACCCGTGTCAATGTGGGAAGGGTTATAAGGCCATTTCCAAGCAATTTAAAGCCCATCATTCTACAACGAGGAAGATTATTCACAAGTGAAGAAATTGCCCCAAACCCAAGAGTTACATCTCAGACTATACAGGCCTCAGTTAGCATGTGAAATATTAAAAGTTCATGACAATACAATTAGAAAAACACTTGAACAAGAAAGGTTGACAGGAGAAATCTTCTTCCCTCTAAAAAGAACATGACAGCACGGCTTCGGTTTGCATAGTTGCATTTGAAGAAACTACAAGACTTCTGGAACAATGTCCTTTGGACAGATGAAACCAAAGTGGAGATGCTTGTCCATAATGCACAGTGCCATGCTTGGAGAAAACCAAATAGAGCATATCAGCACAAACACCTGACACTATCAAGCATGGTGGTGGAGGGGTGATGATTTGGTCTTGTTTTGCAGCATTAAGACCTGGGCACCTTGCAGTCATAGAGTCGACCATGAATTCCTCTGTATACCAAAGTATTCCAGAATCAAATGTGAGGCCATCTGTCTGACAACTAAAGCTTGGCCAAAATTGGGTCATGCAACAGGACAGTGATCCCAAGTACACCAGCAAATCTACAACAGAATGGCTGAAAAAGAAAAGAATCAAGGTGTTGCAATGGCCCAGTCAATGTCTAGACCTTAACCTGATCAAAATGCTGTGGCGGGACCTTAAGAGAGCTGTGAATAAACAAATGTCCACAAAACTCAATGAAGCAACGCTGTAAAGGAGAGTGGCCCAAAAGTGCTCCATAATGATGTGAGAGACTGATAAAGTCATATGGAAAACTATTACTTCAAGTTATTGCTGCTAAAGGTGGTTCTACAAACTATTGAATCATAAGGTATACTTATTTTTTTCACACATGGCTTCTCCACTTCGGCTTTATTTTTGTAAAATAAATCATTACACGGTGTAGTACGTCATGTGTTGTTGTTTATATGAGATTGTATTTACATAATTTTCAGACCTGCTAATGACCAGATTATTTTTTTATGTCCTGATATATAAAACAATAGAATTCAAAGAGTGTTTACTTTCTTTTTCTCATGACTGTACTCAGAAACGGCCAGGAAAAGACCATTTACAATTTCTTGTGCTCTATTGCAAGTCAGGAAGATCTTCAGCTTGCAATTGTGTGCAGTATAACAAGATGAGGAACCTTTTGCCCTCCAGGTATTCTAGACTTCAGCTTTCTGAACATCCTGCTACTATGTCTAATCACAAGGGACTTGGGGAGCTGTCATTCAAAACATCAGAGCGGCAAAGAGTTTTCTTTCCCAATATATAATAGCTACACAATCACACTACTCCCATAATTTATGGGGGTCTTAACCACAAGGAAGGAAGGAAGGAAGGAAGGAAGGAAGGAAGGAAGGAAGGAAGGAAGGAAGGAAGGAAGGAAGGAAGGAAGGAAGGAAGGAAGGAAGGAAGGAAGGAAGGAAGGAAGGAAGGAAGGAAGGAAGGAAGGAAGGAAGGAAAAACAAGAACAAGAACAACCCATAAAACTCCAAGGCACTCAAAGAGGCTAGTATCATATATAATGGAACAATTTAAAGTAAAAAATAAATGAATTAAAAAAACTGGAAGCTAATGAAAGTTAATCCTGGAGGGAAAGTCAATCCTGGAGGGAACTAAAACAAAGTCAACAAACATCAAACTAAAAATCTCCCAAAACAAAAATTCATCCTTCCATGGAAGACTAATAAAGGGTCAAGGGCAAGGAATATCATATTCCGGATGCTACCACAGAGAAGGCCCTTCCCCTATTTGTATGCAGCATACCTGAGGTGGTGGGACATCTAGATCTCACTGGATGGGCAAAAATGTTAGGTGGTTCTTTAAGTATCCTAGATTCAAGCTGATTACAGGAACAGAGCTGTAGAATACTGTCTGTCCAGTAGGCTCCAATACCAGTCCAAAGTGGGCAAAGTGTAGACCTCCAGATATTTTCAGACCATGACTGACTGCAATCATCATTGGTTATGCTAGCTAGAGCTGACTACATCAGGAAGGCCATACTGTTCCCCCACACACTATAATCTAGAGCTAAAATAGCCTGGCATCACTGTATCCAGGAATAGACTTCTTCTAATATGAATCCCTCCTGCCATTTAGAAGGTAGGTGGAGACCATGTACCAGGTGCCACTGATCAGATAGGTATGTTCAGATATATGTTTGATTTCAGTATTAATGGTGGCACCATCCATGTAGTGGAGCAACTGCCTCTGTGTGGAGGTTAACCTAAATCTGTCTATTCATTTTCAGAATTAGAAAAGTCAGCATCTCAGAACAAAAATATACAGTGGTGCCTCGCTAGACGATGTTAATCCGTTCCACGAGGATCGCTGTCTAGCGAAAACATCGTCTAGCGAAGCACGTTTTCCCATTGGAATACATTGAAATCGCTTCAATGCGTTCCAAGGGAAAACGCAGTCGTCTTGCGAAATTTCCCATAGGGAAACATCGTCTAGTGAGTGAGGGTCCCCATAGGAATGCACTGACAGCTGCACTGACAGCTTTTGACCACTAGTCGGCGCACTCCTATGGGGAAACCTCATCGTCTAGCGAAAATCGCCATAGGGAAACATCGTTTTGCGAAGCGCAGTAGCGCTCGCAAAAAGGCATCGTCTAGCGATTTCCTCGTCCTGCGAGGCAATCGTCTAGCGAGGCACCACTGTACTATGTCTTTAAAACAAATAGATTGTTCAGCATTTATATAAAATGTAATAAACCATTAATAATCCAGGCTGCCAGGAGATGTTCTAATGATTATTGGCTGCAGCTCTGCTCTCAGATACAGATAGCAGCTGACACAGGTAACATCAAGGGAATGTATGATGGTATCAAGCAGGCTTTAGGTCCAATACAGAAGAAATCTGCTCCTTTGAAGACTGCTACAGGCGTGATCATCCAGGACTGAGCACAGCAGATGGAACGCTGGGTGCAGCACTACTCCGAGCTATATTCCAGAGAGAATGCAGTAACCGAAGAGGCATTAAATAACATCTAGTGCCTGCCTGTCTTGGAAGAGTTGGACAGCGAACCAACTTTAGCAGAAATAAAAGCGGCCTTGGATTCCCTTGCCTCCGGCACGGCACATGGTAAGGATAACATCCCTGTTGAAGTGCTGAAGTGCTGTAAAGAGATCATCACCACCAAGCTGTATGAAATCTTCTGTCTTTGCTGGAGAGAAGGTGGAGTACCACAGGACATGAAGGATGCAAACATCGTCACATTGTATAAGAACAAAGGAGACAGGGGCGACTGCAATAACTACCGTGACATCTCTTTTCTCAGCGTTGTTGGGAAGCTGCTTGCCGGTGTTGTGCTGAAGAGACTCCAAGTGCTTACAGACAGAGTCTATCCAGAATCACAGTGTGGATTTCGAGCTAATAAATCCACCATTGACATGGTATTTTCTCTCAAGACAGTTGCAGGAGAAATGTAGGGAACAACGACAGCCACTCTTTGTGGCCTTCATAGATCTTACAAAGGCCTTTGATTTGGTTAGCAGGGATGGCCTTTTTAAAATACTTCCCAAGATTGGATGTCCACCTCGGCTCCTTAACATCATCAGGTCCTTTTATGGGGAAATGAAGGACACTGTAGTTTTTGATGGCTCAACATCAGATCCCTTTGACATCCAAAGCGCAGTGGAACAGGGCTGTGTCCTCACGCCGACCCTGTTTGGGATCTTTTTTGCTGTCATGCTGAAGCACGCTTTTGGAACTGCAACAGAAGGTGTCTATCTCCGGACTAGATCAGATGAAAAGCTCTTTAATCTTTCTAGATTGAGAGTGAAGACAAAAGTCCAGCTGAAATGCATGCGGGACTTCCTCTTTGCCGATGATGCAGCTGTTGTTGCCCATTCTGCTGAAGACCTCCAAAAACTTATGAATCGTTTTAGTAAGGCCTGCCAAGACTTTAGATCAACAATCAGCCCGAAGAAAACACAAGTCATGGGCCAGGGCGTGGACTCACCTCCCTCTGTTACCATCTCTACACAAGAATTGGACGTTGTTCATGATTTCGTGTACCTTGGCTCAACAATCTCTGACACTCTCTCCCTAGATGTTGAGCTGGATAAACACATTGGCAAAGCAGCTACCATGTTCTCCAGACTCACAAAGAGAGTATGGCTTAATAAGAAGCTGACGGCATATACTGAGATCCAGGTCTATAGAGCCTTTGTCCTGAGTACACTCCTATACTGCAGTTAGTCCTGGACCCTTTGTGCACGGCAGGAGAGGAAGCTGAACACATTCCATATGCGTGGTCTCCGACGCATTTTTGGTATCACCTGGCAGGACAAAGTTCTAAATAGAGTAGTCCTAGAACGAGCTGGAACTTTTAGCATGTACACATTACTGAAACAGCGACATCTACGTTGGCTCGGGCATGTCGTGAGAATGGGTGATGGTCGGATTCCAAAAGATCTCATGTATGGAGAATTAGTGCAGAGAAAGCACCCCAGAGGAAGACCACAGCTGCGATACCAGGATATCTGCAAGCGGGATCTGAAGGCCTTAGGAATGGACCTCAACAGATGGGAAACCTTGACATCTGAGCGTTCAGCCTGGAGGCAGGCGGTGCACCATGGCCTCTCCCAATTTGAAGAGACACTTGTTCAGCAGGCCAAGGCAAAGAGGCAGTCCCGAAACCAGCAAAATCAGGGAGCTGGACAGGGGACAGATTGTATTTGTCTTCAGTGTGGAAGGAATTGTCACTCTCAAATTGGCCTTCTCAGACACACTAGACACTGTTCCAAGACCTCTATTCAGAGCACGTTACCATAGTCTCTCGGGACTGAAGGATGCCTACTACCTACTAATTAATAATGCAGTTTACGTGTTTAATTTTCTAAATTGATCCTAATAGGAAAGAGAAGCAAAAGCTCTTTAGCCAAACATGTCCTATCAAAAGTGAAGAAGGCACCTGAAAGTGCCCACAAGTAAAACCAAGAAGCTGCAGTAAATCATGAAACCATCTGACCTCTGAGGACTGACAAGCTACTATTAAAATGACATTACATCATCCCAGGAAGGGAATGATATAACAAAGAAGGGGACGACAGAGGACGAGATGGATGGACAGTGTCATCGAAGCTACCAACATGAATTTGACCAAACTCCGGGAGGCAGTGGAAGACAGGAGGGCCTGGCGTGCTCTGGTCCATGGGGTCACAAAGAGTCGGACACGACTTAACGACTAAACAACAACATCATCCCACTTATCCTCCTCCTCCTTCCACTACTGAATTCCAAGACAGCAGCACTTCCTTATGAGAATTAGCAAGAGACGAGATAAGAAGATCCATCCTGGATTAAAACAAAGGCCTATCCAGTCCAGTATATGTTAATACTGTGGCTAACCAGTTGCTTGTATGAAATTTGTCAAGAGGACCTGTGTCAGACTGTACCTTCCATCTGACATTGCCCAGCAACTCGTATTAAGAGCCATACTGCCCCTGATACTTGAGCCAATATATAGCAACCCCTACTAAAAGCCACTGATGGTCCTAAAATCGACTCATTGATGCCCCCAAAATTGAGAACTGCGTCCCCAGAAGACTCCAGAGTGCACAGTTCTCCCATTTAATCCTCTTTTGGGGCACAGATTTCAGGGCTCTGAAATAGATTTCAAAAAAAACAGAATGATCTCCAGACATCTTTCAGTTTGAAAAAAAGTATGGCTTGTAGAAGTCCAGGAAACAGAAAATGGGGTAAATGCATAGTAGTTCTTCAGTCTTGCCCTAGAAAATAACATGTGATGGACCTGAATGCTGTCCCACTGAATGTCTGCTAGAAAGCCATGGCCAACTGCAGCTGTGCAGCTTAAAGCAAGCAAGCAAGCAAACAAAAAACCAGGAGATGGAATTCCCACAAGCTATAACCTACACATACATTTTGTTCCTATGAAGAAATATATTCTCTGAAGAAATTCAGTAATTTGATAACAACAGTAACAGCAATAAAGTGTCATCAAGTCTCTTCCAACCTACAACAACTTTCTCAGGATTTTCTCTTCCTCAAAGTACTTTGGTTTATCAGTCCCTGCTTCTTGCTGTGTTCTGGAACTGTACAGCTTGCCAAATGCTGCATGTATGGCAGGTCTTGTAAGCGGACCAGCCACACATGCTCCAGGTGATCTTGACTGGTCCTTCTCCCAAGAAGCACAGAGAGGATTTGAACCCCTAGTCTCTGGCTCCACAGCCAAATGTATCAACCCACTGAGATTTACTAGTTATACAGGGAATTGGAAAGCAGCCTGTAATTAACAATACATAACCTACTATGGCACTGTTCTTTGAATACAGGATTTCTATTCTGAAGTATAAACACCAGCCTTCTCAGCCCCCTCTGGGGTGCCTCCAAGGCAGGAAGAGAAATAATGGAAGGATGGAGGGTAAAAGACATAAGCGTTATTTGCAAAATTACTTAAGATAGTCTATGCACCATTGAATTATGTACAACTGTCCTACTATTTTCTATTTTATTTTCTTTCCATCCTGTTTCTTCATTACTTGATATAATTGGCAACTTAATGAACCCAACTAAAACACTGATCTATTTATTCAGCACTGGCTATCTGGACTCCTGTTGCTACTATGGGGATCTAGTTTTATCTCTTCCCTGTTTTCTTCTAGCAGTTCTGAAGAAACTGGCTAGAGTATGCCTACAGTTCAGCTGACTCAATCCTGTAGCAGAAGCTGACAAGCTGGTGGGGGCGGGAGATGTAAAAGACTGAAACACACACACATGCACAAAAACACATAGCTTATCTATTTTTCAGTCACACATTCTGGTTTCAGATGGGTACATTTCCACTACAGCCCTCTCCACAGTACATAGCATAAATCACCATTAGCAGTGTACCAGTGGGAATAATTCAAAATAAATAAGTTATGAATGTTTTTGAAATCTGTATTCCTCCATCAAGGCAGACATCTTCTGGTTAGTGGGAGCTCTTAAGCTTCTGTCTAGGATGGAAAAAGGATACATTTGAAAAAAGGTCTGCTACTCCTTCTACAAGGATGACATGAAAGTCAGAAACAGAAAACTCAGAAGATACTGCATCACACATTTTTTAGTGGAATAAAGTGCTATCTGCGTGTTTTTCTGGCACCAAGCCAGCCACAAGGAACAATCAGATCTATTAAGCTGGAGCAGAATATGCTCCTGAGTGTTTTTGGTGTGTGATATTCTAGTCTGTCAGTGAACTACTCTGGTAATCAGTAATTCTCACTTATCCCACTGGACAGAGGACTTTTCCCTACTGCTACAATTAAAGTACAAGCCTACAAGCATGCAAATAATGTTCCAGTTCAGACAACACAGTAAGCCCATGGGAAGCTGGCATATCAGCTATGTACAATTGCACATACTGCCTGATCACTCCTGCATGCAAGGAGGAGCAGCGAAATATACCACAGAGTTTTGCTTCATGGCTTGCTTAATGTGTCATCTGAACACAGGGACAGGTTTTATTTGGTTTGTTTCTACACCAACAAACCAGAGAACAAAACTTGAAACAAACCCTCATAGCCAGTAAGCCATGGATACCAAGTTCATTGTGCCATCTAAATCACCCTCAACAGAATAGCCTATTCTTCCAAAATGTCTACCTCCTTTTCATAAGACAGCCTCAATGGGACTCTCTCTGAGATGGGGCTCTAATTCCAGTGAATTCAGAGTGACCCAGTAGCCTTGTGATCCATGTCAGAGTTAAAAACGGGCAAATATTTTAATTTTCCACTCACTTTCTCATATTTTCAATCCTGTTAACTTCAGATCAATGCTGTACTTTTTTTTAAAGGCCAGCTCAAAAATGTGTATGCATGTTCCTCTAAATTTTCCAAAATATGCATTAACGTACATATTAACTTTTCACATTTATTGATGAGTGAGTGAGTGAGAGGGAGGGAGGGTGTCTGTGTTGTGCCATCAAGTCAGAACCAATTTATAGTGGCCCTAATAGGGCTTTCAAGGTAGTATCTTATTGGTATTTACTGAGCTACAATTTCAGAATAAATTATTTAGTTGAGGTGCTGGTTGCATAACTAGAACTTACTAAACAGTATTGCCATAATTATAACCTCTGAATAAAAAAGACCAACAAGATACTTGCCTTTATTTTAATGTTTTCACATTTTCCCAAATGTACAAACATTTGCAACCAATTTCCTCTTATACTATGTGGTTTTGTGCATAATTTACCATAAAAGATACATTTTTGTATGCACTTTCCCATAAAATATTTTTCTACACATTTTTAACTGGAGAACTATTTTACAAAAATCAAGGAATGTGTGAATTTTGGTGTACGAGTGTGTTTTGATTTGGTTATAGGTGAATTTGGAGTGAACGAATTTCTCCCTTACTACCAAGAATACCATACTTACATTCTTGACAAGATGTAACATGCAACACAAGATGATAAATAACACAAGGCAAAATCTGATGGACACTATCTCCACCTGTATTCTGACTTGTGTTTGAATGTGCTCCTTCATCACACAAAATCTCTGGGCAAACACAATGTCAATACAGCAAAGAATAATGCCAAAAGAGTGAACAAAGAGATGAAAGCAGAAACTGATCATCCTCTATGAGAAAAAAAAATACATGTCTATATGCAAGCCTTACAGGATTTTTTTTTTAAATGGAGGGCTTGGATTTCTTTACAGGATTAGTTAACAGATATCTAGAGCCAGCCAAAATCTACTTTCAAAACTGATTTTTAAAACCTCAGGATAAAACTGTAACTGCCTGCTCATCTGTCTGTGTCCTTCTCTACCACATATGCACAAATATAAGCATATGTACAACCAAATTTGAAAGTAGCATGCTAAATTTCATCCTCTATTCAGTAGAGTCCAGGTTACACATAAAATGCAGCAACTGCTTGTAAATTATTCTGTTGTAAAAGCATCCAACTGTTTTTCCTCTCATCTGTTTCTTATACGATTGCCAGCTCAGACCCTTAAAGGACAGCTAGACCTTTAAGAAGTTAATATAATCTTGCCAGAATTTTTTTTCCTTATATGAAGTAGAGGAGCTCTTTCAGTCTCATGACAGACTTAACTTGGTTCTTCCTAGGGTCGCCACTGTTTCCTTTTTACATGGCTTGGTTTTCTTAAAACCACAACACAAGAAACAAGAATCCAACAAGAGAGGGTCACCCCTCCCCTGCAACCTGGATGAGCAATGATAAGAGAAAGCAGCATCTGCTTAGGTTCTGCTTTAAATACACCTGGCAAAGGTGCAGGGCTGCTTGCTATCAGAGGATCATCCTTAATGGGAGGAGTGAAGACTGTTCAGTCTTATTTGCTTTTAATCAGGCTTGTCTGGTTGCCTGTGGTAAGAAATGCTTTCCACTAACTAGGCAAAGATTTACCAATGATTTTCTTACCTCTCTTTTACACTACAATGATTAACACTGGCATGTATGGAAAGGTGGGTTAGAAAGCATAAAATTAATTTGAAGGTTAGTCACTTTTTAGTTCAGGTTGCTTTCAACCAACACCTTTAAAGCCTTTGGATGGTTTTAGAGGTGAGGAAGACCTTGAATTTGAGGATTTGTTTGTATTACAGATATCAAGCATTAGTTTCAAGACAAGGTTTCACTTTCAAGAAAAAACTACCCTAACAATTTAGAATTCTGTCAACAGTTGTTTACAGCTTGGAGAGGGTTGCCAATGTAGGCTGGTAACTAATTGTTTAAGGGTTGTTGCTGAAGCAAATCGCTATATATATTTCTGAAATTGTTCTACCTGAAGAAAATTAATTTTTAATGCATTTATAATTAAGGAAGCTACATGGCTTCTCCCGCCTTTTAATCTCTCATTAGAAAGAATAAATAAGCATATCTAACCACCTGAAATAAGAGCCAAATGAGACCTACCATTAGAAATTTGCTGACAGGATGGAGTAAAATCAATGCTTAAAAAAATTTAAAAATTAAATTGATTTTTTATTTAAAATCAGATATTGTTTGATAAATTGCTTTTTGAGAGAAAAATTAAATGAAGACTAGTTTTTAGCTATGTAATATGAAACTGTATATTCATGCAATGTTTAAAACATTTTGTAAATGAATTCATTGCAGTGGACCTGGCTGATGCAATGAGTCTAATTTTCTTTTTTGAGATATTTTGTATAACCGTGTTAGTTAACAAACACAGATGTTTAAACAAATACAATTGTACGTATGCTATGGTGTTAATTGTTTTAGTTAAATAGAACAATTGATGTGGAAAACTATTATTTTAGTCTTACTGAAAAGTGTTTTAAATTGTGATTTAAATCAGATCTACCCTGATTGATGAAAGGACCTCCTGTGGCTTCTTCTCATGAAGCCATAGCAGCTGGGTGGGGGAAACCATGCCACCAGGAAAGGGTGGTTAGCCCTCTCTGTCCACATTCTTTTCTTGCTGGAATTACCATTTTCCCCATAAAGGAGAGGAGAAGGGGGAAAAGCAATACTTTCTGGATTCCTGACAGTCAGAGCTGGTCGGCAGTGGAATATGCTGCCTCGGAGTGTGGTGGAGTCTCCTTCTTTAGAGGTTTTTAAGCAGAGGCTGGATGGCCATCTGTCGGGAGTGCTTTGATGGAGTTCCTGCATGGCAGGGCGTTGGACTTGATGGCCCCTGTGGTCTCTTCCAACTCTGTGATTCTATGATTCACAAGAGTAAACCAAATGCCTATGGGAAGTCCATAAGCTGGACATGACCACACAGTATCACCCTCTGGCTTGAGTTCCCACTAGCTGGCATATAGTCACACTACTTTTAATTCCAGAAGCAGTATACAGCCATTGTGACTTGTAGCTATTATTTTTACAGCTATATAAAGCAGTAAGTGTAATTCAAAATAATCACTGATGAGTTAAACTAACACACAAATATGAGAAGAGTAGAATCATCTGGCAAAAATGGCAGCTAAGGGTATCAGCTCTTCACTTTAGCATTATACATTTGGTACTAGTCACTTCTTTTAAAATTATAAATTTTATTAAACTATTGCCTGTACCCAAATACCTCTAATTCCATTGATAAACATATAGGAGCTAGGTAACTCCCAACTCTCCTGCACCATAAATAGTAATTTTGTAAGTCTGAAGGGGAATCAAAGTTGTCTGATGATTCTTTTCAAGATGACAAAACTTTTTAAAAAGCTCTAATGATCTGATAATGTTGAAACACACCATAAGCAAGAATACCATGAGAAATCCCAGCCAGCTTCCGCTTGGGCAGTGTGTGTGTGTGGGGGGCCAGCATTTACATTATTCTACTTATGTCAAAAACATGGTCTTTCAGTTCAGCCATCCTATACTGACTTATCACCTCATAAATGTTTGTGTCTGTTTCTGTGGCTGATGATTTTACAATTTGTGGCAAACTTGTACATTCTTTCATAAACCATCTGACACTGGTTCAAGAAGCCTAACACCTGCTACTCATCCTTCATGCAGTCACTATTAGCATCCTCCCCATTCAGGGTCTGCAGTACACATATTACATATAATTTTAGCCCACATTTCCTTCCAGTCAGTTTTAAGACTGAATTTTGTTTTACCTGAGGTCAAATTTACACAATAAACAACCTAACACACAGAGCTTCAAACTTTGTTCTCTCAGTATATTAAGGCTCAGATTAATGGTTACACCTAATAGCTGAAGTCCTGTTGTGTAATTATGCAAATAGTTTAATTTTTGGAAGCAAACTGTCATAAATTAAGAAATCTCTACAGATTATCATTTGCATGCTGAGTTGTATGACTCGCCATGCAATAGATATGGTCTGCAGAAATGTGTCTGTAACGGTTACACTATTTGCTTAACTGAGCAACAGCCAATATATCAACCTCAACTGTGTAAGAAAAACCCAGTGTGATTATCCTCCAATAGACACATCACAGAAATAAACAATTGTTCTTCCACCAGCATTTTACAACCAAGAGCCAGGAGTTACAAAAAAAACAACCTTATGATTCACCATGTAAAACATCCTTCCTGGTTTGCACAGTACCTTTATCATTTCTAAGGGTAAAATGGAAAGGGAGGGGGTCTTCTATATTTTCTGTATGCCCCAAGTTCTCTATGGTGAGGGAGGCATCAAAGGAACTCACCTAGACATGAGAAGGGGAGTCAAAGCTTCTGAACTAGCAAAGAAACACAATACTATCTCTAGTACTCTAGTCCTACTGAGTAATACTTAAGTCCCCTGTTGGGGAGTGGCTAACCCACTCTCCCCAAAGAGAGAAATGTCTTAACAATGTCCTCACTGCTATCCTCTGCATGGGAGGAATTCATCATTCTCAGCCCACACATCTCCCTCCAAGCACTGGAGACAGTCAAACTACGTTTGTCTCCTCCACTTCCATAGCTGCATTGGAGTAAGTATCATTAAGATTGGATCAATGGTAGATGACTGCCTTTCCTCTGAGCTATAGTGTCCCTCAGCCAGCTAGAACAAGAGGTTTGCAAAGCTTAATCAGCTGGTTCTGTTTGGGGTCATTCTGAGGCTTCCACCCAGATTTCTCCCTCTTTGTCCTCTCTCACCTCCTCCTCATTGCCACCAGCCCTTCTCCTTTCTGTTCTCTCCCCCTTTATACCTTCTGAGCCCCCTCCTCCCTTCTAGACTCTTCCAATCCCTGCGCCCAGCCTTGATCCTTGCTACCTTTACAGTTCCTAACCCTTTGGATACTCAAGGGGCAAAGGACACTTCCCAATGCCCCTGAGTTTTTCACTTCCCTAGGCGAATCCAGTGGGATTGATGGTGTTGCTATCTGCGGTGTGGCCATTCTCCAAGGACACAGTGGTCCTGGAGAGATGAAACTCTGATTGACTGGTGTGAAGGGCATGGGGATTGGCCCAGTACTGGGACTGTCTGGGATCCCTTCACACATGAGCTTCCATAAACAGTCACAAAAAAGACTCATACATATTTGCTGACAAAACGATGGCCAAGCTGAAGAAATTAAGCAAGGGAGAAGTCATCACTGGAATAGAATTGTATATGAAGAGGGAATCATTCCCTGACAAAAAGAGACTCTACCAAGTGAGTGGCAAACTCAAGTTACACCTTGCAAATTGTCTTCTTGAAATATGACTGTCACGATTCCCATGTGGCCCCTGCTTGTTTCACCTAACAACGAGCTCACGCTACGTGCCCCTCAGCTGCCACCAGTTGATTACATCAACATTACCTATTATTAATAATCGAGGTCCAGGCCATATGTCATTTTAAAAGAACCAAATAGAAATTGTTTATTGATACAGGTGTTGACAGAACAAGCAATGTTGTTAACTCTTAAACAAACATTCTCCTTTAGCCACTCTCAACCACCACTCTCACACCCAAACTTCAAATCTCTCTTTATCTCAAAACCCTATCTAAACTCCTCCTCCCCCTGCTGAGTCTCTTATATCTCGTGACTCTGCCCCTCCAGCACTCCCATTGGTCTATGCAAATAGCATATGAATATTCATGACCTGGGTGGACGCTACAATGACCTTACTCATGCCTGGAGATCTAGGAGCCTAAAGCATGCAATTCACCTACTTTTCACAAAGCAAATTCTCATACAGATTAAAAACTCATGCTTCCCACCAAATGAAAAATATTTTCAGGGTAGACAGAGAACAAATAGAACCGTCACAGAACAAACCTACACAAATTATACTCCAGATCCAAATTAACAACCAGCGTGTTTTAACTGCTGTCTGGATAGCTCAGTGGTTTAGGTATCTGGCTGTTGAGCCTGAGGTTGTGAGTTTGATTTGCCACTGTACCTCCTGCAAGTAGAGCCAGTCTATGTGGCCTTGGGCAAGCGATTCTTCTCACTGTACTCCTGTTGATCAATCCATTGCCATTATCTGGGATACTACGAATGGAGTGCTATATGATGTATGCATTAATAAACTCAGAATAAAGTCATTGATAACAACCTAAAGTTTGGAAGCAATACATTCCAGGTAATATGGGTAATCACAGAATTATAGTGCTAAGGAAGGATTCCAAGAGATATCAAGTTTGAAAAATCGTTATAACTCCATATGAGCTTTCTCAGATTTTAAGATATTCTATGGAGGCCCTTCTCTTGGTTCTACTACCTTCCCAACCTTGTTTGGTGAGGATATGAGAGAGGGTATTCTCAGTGGTTGCTCCCAAGCTTTGGAATGTGCTGTCCCAAGAAGCCAGGTTGGCCCCCTCCCTCTCGTCCTTCTGTCATCAGACAAAGAGCTTCTTCTTCAGTCAGGCTTTTAAGCATCAAGTGCCTCAAGAATGCTTGTTTATTAACTTACAGATTTTTAAATGTTTTAAATTTGTTTTTGATCTTGGTTTTTAATCTTAATATAAGTTTAATTGTTTTTAATATGAAAGTTATATAGTATTGTAAAACTGTTCTTTGTTTTATAATTTTTGTTGTTATGAGCTGCCTATGAGGAAAAAAGCAGCACATAAACAATATAAATAAAAAAGTCCAACTCCCTACCAAACAGGAAATCCATAGTTAAAGCATCCCTGACAGATGAACATCCAACCTCTCTTGTCTACTTTCCCATATGCTCTTTGCCAAGACTTTGGAGTTGCTATGACCCTACCAATAACATCTACCACAATAATTAAATTGTCTTCTTTCTGGTTGCCTTCATGCTTGAAGTAGTAAAAATGTGGAACACCGTCACAGACTTCTTGCATGAAAGTTGACACAAGAGGTACGGGAGAGCAAGTGAGACAAATCTGAGGACAGCAGACATAGACACATGTAGGACCACTTACTATAACACTTTACTACACATACCGCCAGTAAGTGTGATTACTGAAAACAGCCTCCAATCTCTCATGATGCAATGTGGAAGAACCTGTTTGTGTCACCTTAGTCTTATATCCTCTGTTTTCAGGATTAACACCATAGATAACGAGTTGCTCTCTTGGCAAAATCTCTCTATACCTTGTAAAATAACCCACTTCTTGCATATTACGTTACTGTTTGTTACTTTTTAATACCAGTACTGCCCTTTATAATCTTGTATAAATATCACTCTGTATACAACAGAAGTTATTTCCAATTCAAACAAACAAAGAAACATAGTGTCCAACTCAAAATGCAGCACCTCTTGTAGAACTGCTAGTATATAGATATGACCTAAAGACTTCTATAAACCCAAGGGACGGATAACAGGAAATTCTACAGATATCAAGCAGAAAGGCTATCATAATTGAAACTGAAAAAATTCAACTCAAGTCCAATTCAGTCAATAACATTTGGGAATAATCACAATGTGAGCAGGGGATGACCCCAGCCCTACCTTTTCTCTGTCATCCTGAATGCATGGACGGGCAGTGAGTCTGAACAGGACAGTCTCCAAAATCTACAGTGGCTCTCCATGTGAATTGAAACACATACCCTACACTTCAGACGCATCACCCTCCACCAGGATGGATAAAAATCAATGATTTTTTAAAATCAAATTGATTTAAATCACAATTCAAAAAACTTATTTTTTAAAATTTAAATCATCAAAAATTCTAATTTAAAAAAAATTAAATCATGATTTAAATCACAATATAAATCAATTTGATTTAAATAAAACCCACCCGGCCCTCCATGTATTCAAAGTGACAAAAGTGGAAATGGAGGGCACTGGGCTCAAATGCTCCTTCCTCAACGTGAAGAATATTTCCAGATGTTAATAACTGAATAGGACTTCAGCCACCAACACACTTCTGGAAAGCAGAATTGTAAGTACTCTCCTCTCTTCATTCACACATAGAGACAACAGACAAATTACAAGTCAGGAAACCCCTCTATCTTTTCCACCTGTGAGGGCTAATAAAGAGGCCATTACAGCTTCTCTTGCTTTATCTTCTCAAACTCTTTGTCCACCCTCTGCCCTTTTTTCTGCAGGGCAAAAATTTGGGAGAGTCTTTGTGCTAGCTAGGGGACAAAGTGGAGGGATATGAAACATGCCTTACAAAAAACAGGAGAGTTCCCAAATTTACAGTGGGGTTGTCCTACTCTGCAACATTTAGGAAGAAGAGAGAAGTTTTGCCTCCACAATTAAATGAATTCTCAACATGTGAAGTACTGGTAGCAAAGACCAGATCTAAGTCCTAACAATAAGCTACTCCATTTTTTTATGTTATTTATACATTTTTAAACACAACATCCAATAATAATAACCAAAGAATAGTAACAAGAATAATCAATAATAGTAAACAAATATTGACTTAAAAGTGACTTGCAAGCCACAAACAGTATAACAAGGATCTCACTACACAAACTTACCATTCAGAAGTAACAAGTACCAAATTGTTCTTAAATAGTAATGCGTGTTTGTGTTTGAAACCTTTATTGGCATATGAACGGACAACAGCAAAACATGGATACAAGCCAAGCGATAATCAGAATAAACATAAATTAGGAGATACACTCAACAAGTAGTATCATAGGTAATGGGTTAAATTGGAAATTTCCAGAAGATATCTTGCAACGGCAGATGTAATCCGCGGGCAAGAATCGTTCAGGAAAAAGGATAGGGAATTGGGCAAGAGAGAAAGCCACGGTTCGAGAAACAGCTTTCTCAGAGATGAATGCGCCGGGCAATGAAATAAAATATGGTCCAGGGAATCTGGGAGGGTATGACAGAAAAAGCAGAGCCTATTTGCACGGGGGATCTTAGCGAATCGGCCTGCATGAACCGCCGAAGGGAAGATATTGAGGCGGGCTAACATAAATGCTCTTCTCTGACCAGGGTTGGACAGTGAAGAGAAATAGTTTAAGGGACGTCCTAGAGAAGGAGGAAGACTGAAAAAAAGGGGAGAGCAAGTGGGGTTTAAGTCAGCAGAGAGTGACTCAAACTCAAACTGCCAAAGTTTGTGTTTGATCAAGGAATGGGCCTGTTGTAATCCCAGGTCGAAAAGGGATTCTAATTCTAGTCCTAGGGAGAGAAGTTTGGAGTCAATCAGTTTAAACCAGTTCGAGATGTAAGAGTCACTAAGAAGGTCAAAGAGGAGAGAATTGGAATTAGAGTGGAGATGGATGCGGAGCCAGTATTTGAAAGTGGAGACCCAGGCAAGAGTAGAAGGGAGGTGGGTTCCCAATTCAAGTACCATGGTGGAGAGGCGAATCATATTGGGCACACCTAAAATCTTTCTAAAGAAGACAGCGGCAATGGAGTCAATGTCGTGGTTTACAGCCTCTATCCAGATGGGGACCCCATAAAAGAGGTGGGATAGGAGTTTGCACTGGAAAATATGCAAAGCTGCTGGGACAAATTGGTTGCCCGAGAAGTAATGGAATTTTGAGATTGCATTAAGTTGGGATGTTGATGTGGAAATGACCAATTTTTTGTGTGGAGCCCAGTTTAGTTTGAAGTGGAAAGTGAGCCCAAGGTATTTGAAAGTTGGCACTTGTTGGTAGGATTGTGTACCAACTGTCCAAGTGGATAGAGGGCTAGATTTAGAAAAAACAACTATTTTAGTTTTGGAAGAATTTATGCTAAGATCGTTGATGGAGCAGTAGTCTTGGAATTTGGCTAGAAGTAGACGCAGCCCGGCTTTGGAGAGGGAGAGCAGGACTGCATCGTCAGCATAGAGGAGAACTGAGAGAGGGGCACCGTTAAGAGAGGGGGAAGAGTTAGTAGCTTCACATAGGAAAGGAGGGAGATCTGCAAGGAATAAGTTGAACAGTAAGGGGGCTAATATACACCCTTGACGGACACCCCTGTTAACTTGAAATCTATCAGTTAGTGTATTGGAGTTTTGGAAGGCGAATCTGACATGTGTTTGAAGAGTGGAGACGCCTAAGCAGAAAGAGTAGTCGAGGATCAATGCCCCATTGAGATAGTTTGTCCCATAAGAGAGATCTGTTAACAGAGTCGAAGGCGCCTTGAAGGTCAACAAAAGCAGCGAACAAACTGGATTTGTGGTGAATGGAATATTTTTCAACTAGGTGGGATAAAAGTAAAGCGTGATCAAGAGTAGAGGCTCCAGAGCGAAAGCCAATTTGCTCTTTCCCCGGAAGATTAATGGAAGAAGCCCAGGCAGAAAGTTTGGAAAGAAGAAGTTTTGAGTAAAGTTTGCCAATAAAAGAAAGAAGACTAATTGGACGGTAGTTGCTAGGGAGAGAGGGATCACCTTTTTTGAAAATTGGAATCAGAGTGGAAATTAACCAGGAGTTGGGAAGGATGCCAGAGTGGTTAACTAAGGTGAAAAAGTTAGCCAAGGAATGAGACCACCAGTGGGGGTTACTGGTCAGAGTCTCAGTGAGGACTTGATCAGGGCCTGGGGCCTTACCAGACTTCAATGAGCTGATTAGGTCCAGTATTTCCTCGGAAGTAATGCTTCAAGCTATGGTTAGAACAAATAGCATGCATAGCCAGCTAATTTATTGGCTTTGGACAGCTACAGGATGAGTGAGAAGAATCTAGAAGAAAGGCAGGGCTCGGTACAAGACTAAAAGAGTTCTCCAGGGGTCTCGGCAACACATCTTTGTCTCAGCACCCCTTAGGCTGCTTCTTATGTTCTGTGGGAACAAATCTCCTACGGAATCCTAAACTTCTTCCTCTGCAGAATTCCATTCAAGATCTGGTCTGGAAAAGGTCCATACGATGTCTTACAGTTTTTACTTGACATACTTAGTGTGGCCTTCACCACACCCAACTATATCCTGGCACAAAAGAAATAAACAGTGGTGCAGAGGCTGTTGCACTGACAAGCAGAAGCAGCACTGAACAGAATGTCAGGTGAATTTAGCCTTGTGACTTGGCACAATCAGCATACCAATAACTAAGGCCAGCTCCACCATCCTTGCATGAGGAAGAGACACAAGTCAGCACAAATGCCAAACAAAACCCCAAACTATCTGTAATATCTTTAACAGGCACAGCTCATTGGTCTGAACTCAGGTACTATACTCAAGCAGGAAAATCTTTCCTTCCCTTCCCTTCCCTTTCCTCTTTTTCCCCTGCACTACCACAGTCAAATTTGAGTTATGCTGATATGATTTACCAGGAACAGGTAAGTAGCCAGAGGTGAGATACTGCACCAAAAGAGCAATAAAGCTGGCAGAGGCAGACATGGAAGCAAAGTCAGCATTCAGTACCAAATATATGTGATTCTGAGACCATGACTTGCCATGATTTTAAAACCACACCGTGTTTGCTCTTATTTTTATGTGTTTTTAAAAAATTGAAGAATATAAAATACACACACAGAGAAAATATAAAATGAACACATAAAAACCTTAGTACATACATATTTACACAAAGTACCCACCACCACCGGGACCCTTTGAAGACATACAACATTTATTTCATTCCTGATGCCCCATTCCCCTTCCAAAACATCACTGATTATTTTGATGGCACATGACCCTTCCCTTTAGTACTCTTCAATAAAAACTGCCCAAATACCTTTAAAATATTTTTGTTTGCCAAACCCTTTTAAAATTTAATATCACAAGTTAGTTTATCAACAGCAATATTCCATATTTCTTTAAATCACTCATTTAATTGAAATTCATGCTTTAATTTCCAATTTTTAGCTGTAATTAATCTTGCTGCAGATACTAAATTTGTTACTAATTCTTTTACTGTACAGTTCCATTGTTCCTTATCCACACAAGACATACTCTCACTCAACCAAGAGGGGAAGGAACTCTCAACTACCTCACTGCACATCATGTTTTGTCATGACTTGCAAGCCACAAACAGCATACCCAAATTCTACAATACTTGCTCCTCCAAAAATTTCCCTTCCCTTTCCTCTTTTTCCCCTGCACTACCACAATCAAATCTGAGTTATGCTGATATGATTTACCAGGAACAGGTAAGTACAGGGACCCCTTGTTGGACCAACAAACTGTTGCAAAATTGAGACAGCCGATAAGAGGCAGCATCAAGTCTGGGTGCCAGATGCATGCATACTGAAAAGACCATAAATACACGTAGCTTCTACTTCATAAAATCTAGCCATCTAGTTACTTCATCACAGATACACTGTTTTCATAATGGTTTTAAGATAAATTTAGTTTATACACACCATTCTGTATCATGATACAGTTGATCACACTCAAAGAAACCCAATTTGTTCAAATATGGGAACAGAAATTGCTATGGGGGGGCTACACAGAGCTATGAATTTTAGGGATGAGGTAGATATTAAACAGACTGCTCAGTGGGATAAACTGTAGACACATACTTTTCCAAGTGTCATGACCAGTGACCTCTCAAATTTTCTTCTTTTCTTTCTTTTTTAAAGTTGCTATTTCTGACTGGTGTCCTTAGTAGTGTGTGGGGGGGGGGGGCAGGTCCTGGATGACAGTGCATCAGGCCACTGCTTCAATTATTTATTTCTTACCTTGAATTCTTATATGTACAGTCATCTTGACCGTACATGAGGCACTTGACTTGTATTTCAGAGACTCTGGGAATGGTATTGTGTCATTGCTATGCCAGCAAGGAACAAAAATGGCAGAGGGAAGAAAGACATGCCCTCATATGCTAAAATTAAGATTCTAAATTTGTTTGTTTGTTTTATAGGCTGCCTTTCTCCCAATAGGAATAAGAAAAGTGGATAACTAATCACTCAAAACTCATTCAAATAGTTACCACACACACATGCAATCATAAGTAAGTTTTTTAAAAAGAGATTTTGAGAATGTACTAGATTTGGTTAAGACCTAGGAACTATTCTGTCAGTTCCATAAACTATGCTATCAGTACTGTCTATCACCTAGCAGTTAAACTGCATCCTGGATTTTACCACAGCAATTTGTGAGAATGTCAATCTCTACCAAGGTCATCCTAGGTCTGTTTGTTCTAATCTGTGGCAGATTTGGGTTGACCCAACTGCCCCAGTTCAGTCAGAATTTTAGCATCTGCCCAAATTTGATGCATAGCTCTAATCTGTATGGATATACTTTGCCTCCACTTACCGTTTACCAAAAATTCATGTAGACTTCCATGATTGAATCAAGCAAGATCTTATTCATTCTGTTCAGAAGGTAAATGTTTTTCCTCCTACATTAACTTGGATTTTCACAGGCCTCCTACCTTATGATCACAGGACATACACATCATGTAACAGTACTAAATATCTGTGTTAACTACTTTAGAAGAAAATGTCCTTCCCCTTACATTCCAAATTGCTTTTCTTCCCAGTGAGCATTGCCCAGCACCATGATGTTTCAAAATCTCTGTTTCTGGAGGAGAGCAAGAGGGTTGCAGTTTCTTGTCTTTTGTTCAACTCAAGCATTAAATTGCTCCGGAATAGCTCTTTGTTTTAAAATTCAAGTTTTTTGTTCTTTTAAAAATGAGAGCATAATGCCGCAAGTGTAACTGATAATAAATGGTCCAAAAAGCGGCAACACTACAGCTACAGTTTGCTGTACACATATCCTGGCGTACCTCCTTCAGAAAGATGCTATCATTACCAACTGAGAGATTATTTTATTTGGAAAGTTATGGACATTGTAGCAAGATGGGAAATAGTCCTGTTTAATGGTTGTTCAGTGCCTTCTAATCTGTGGCAAACCCAATCTACTACTGTAAACATATATATCACTAAGAAAAGGCTAGTTTCAAAATGTTATGCACTTCCAGTCAAAAAAAAGGGCCAACCTCTTTAATTCAGTGGTTCTCAAATAAATATGTATGCAGAGCTCCTCCTGATTTATAACAGCTTATCTGACTACCTCTCATCCTTATCATTCCAGTATTACCAAATGCTGTCTCTACCAAGTCTAAAACTCACATGTAAACCACAGTGACCACTGTGACTCATACTGTAAACTGACACTTTTATCTCACAAAGTACAGCAGCAAGAGAGTAGTGGTGGGAGAGAGAAGAGCGCAGAGGGAGTGCCCTCTAAGCAAACTAGAGAAAGGAAATTAAATGAAGAAGAGAAAGGACAGCAGAGTCAGAGAGGAGTGCCCAACATGCATGCTAGAGAAAGGAGGTATAAGGGACAAATCGGAAGACAACAGAGATTTCATTTAAAAGGCATGAAAATTCTCCAAGAACCAAAATCCTATTTTAACACTGAGCCTAACAGGAAAATAGAGTTCAACTTAGGACAGCTCACTTGACCACCACTGCCAGGGAAACCAATTAAGTTGTAAGTGCTGGCTCTGCTATATGTGACCTTCGAGCAGCCTAAAATTTTGGCTACCAAACCATTAATTTTTGCTATTTCCTTTAAAGGTTTAAAAATTCAGCTATAGCTATCAACATGCCACACCGAACACATCTTATTACTAAATGCATTCGTAAAAACCTTGCTCTACCATAAACTCATTGGTTTCCAACAGGCAGTGTACTAAATGGATAAACATCTAACTGTAAAAAGGAAACTATGACAAACCCTTCAGAATGTATTGCTGCAAACAAGCCTCTGCTCAAAACTTGAGTTTGATCCTGATAGATTCAGGTAGCCGGCTCAAGGTTGACTTAGCCTTCCATCCAACCAAGGTCAGTAAAATGAGTACCCTGTTCACTAGGGGGGAAAGTGTTCCTTGCATAATTATAGTGTAAACTACCCAGAGAGTGCTCTAGCATTATGTGGTGGTATATGCTGAAACAACTACGAGTACCAGAAAAATCCTTTTTAACACTAATTCACAGCTCTTAATTAATTTATTTTTATTGGTGTTCATGATCCACCTAGCATACCCATCTTCTGATCCCTTTAACCTCCAATACTATTACTAAGTAAGCTCTCACAAATGACTCATAACTGTGTTATGACTCACCAAGTTTTGGGGAAGGGAATGTCATTGGAAATTCTGGAAAAATGCAGCTCATTCAATAAGCTACTGGTTTCTTATATGCCTTGAGACTACCTACATCCTTTGTCAAAAGACTGCTCTCAGTTCTGCCAGTTTTCATAAGAGAATAAGTATCAAATAATCCAAGTTACAAATCACCTGTTACCATATACCAGTTGTCTTATATTATGAACCAAGTAACCACCATTACTACAAAAAGCAGTAGAACACACTAGGTTACTTCTGCTACTGCCTCATACTTACACATTCATACTACAGATTTGTATACTACCACATGGAAGTACCATGTCTCAAAGCACAAAGGTCGAACAAAACACATGACTTGCCATTTTTAACGGTTAGTGCTTTCCTTTACTTCAAAACTCAGTGCATGAATAATCCTTAAATACACATACTGAGTTATTCAAACAAAGAATTACAGGGACAGGTTTAAGGAAGACATATATCCATATGCATATCTTAAAAAGCCGGAGCTAGCAGATGCAAACGAGAAACCGACCTTCCACTTTTTCAATAAATACACAGAAGACAAAAATTTAGCAGGTACAATTTGAATTTACTCATGTTAATAGTGCATAAGAATGTATGAGCTGTAATTTTTCCTTTGGAAACACTAAGGTCATGGCATTCCTTTCTTCTATTGCACCTGGATCACCTTAATGGTGATATATAAAAGGACATATACAATCTATTTAACCTTGCCTGTGCAAAAACATAGTGGAGTGCAAGCAATACAAAAAGCATATATAGAAAATGTCCATACTAAAATTAATACACACTTCACTGATAACAAACATGGGCATTTTCGTTATAAAACGCTAAATACCATTCTCTTGCTTACTTGTCCAACTTACATAAAGATACGGTAGATGTTTATGTGCATGTGAACACTTCCATGAGCATTCAGGATATGCACAACTCCCTAGAAAACAGGCAGACAGGTTTTAGAGAAATGGCCCAAACACTGGCATGTCACATCTGTTCTTCACTAGCACCACAATATAGTAAGCTACCAAACAGCTATTCTTCAGCAGTATGAACCTCTCATGTAGCAGCCTACTTAATTTTTTTCTCCTTTGTCCACCAACTTTCTCCAGCCATGGCTGTCTGCTTACTTCTTTTTCCTCTCCTTCTTTCACAAGAGAGAAGGCAACAAAACATGATTATCTAGGTCATAGATATCTGTAAGAATACTGCATTATGGGTGCTTTATTCATGTTTCAAAAGAGGCATGCTCTAAATACGTATAAAAATTTATGCAGGCCACCCCATGATCCTGCAAATTAAGGTAAAGAAAGATAAGTGTTCCTTAAAGAATGCCAATGGGCAAAATGTTTTTCCAGCAAAAAATAATGTCTCTCCTGCCTCAAATCATGACTGCATATTTTATGGTTTGCAAATGACTATATTATTGCATCAAAAAAACTGAAGTCCAAAATCTTTGAAGACAAAACTCTACACAAAACTGAAGAACAGTTTTACTCTTAAAATCAACCTTTAGAATAGGAGCTAAAATAAAACTCTACAATTAATAGTAGTTTTAAAAGACTAGAGAATAGTAGCCTGCTTACACACTGTCATGTACTTTCCTAGCAACCAGGCATTTGTTTTAGGATAAGCAACTGCAGTCCAAGGCATACCCATATCAAAATTGTTTCCTACAACATATAGAAAAATTGCCTTGCAGTCCTATAGAAGATCAGCAAAAATAAATTTCAACACAGTAAAATACCAACATATTTATTTGTCATGCAGCATAGTCCCTTGTACTATATTTAATTACCATGCAAAGTAGAATAACAAAGCATTGTAAAAAAATTAACATACAGTCATATATGGAAAATAAGAATATAATCATTAGTGTAGCATTCATGGTTTCAAATTCACCAGTGTCACCACCTTTCATGTATAATTGAAGGAGAATTCCAATTTCCACCACCACTACCCACTCCAAAAAGTAGAGTAAAACTTTTTACACTCCTGGCAATCTCTATTGTGCCAATTTCTTCTATTTGCTTTAATTCACAAGGAGTTATAAGGCCAGAAAAATCTTAAACTTTTTTCTACCAATCTTTGGAAACAGGAGCAAGGAGATAGATTACAGAAGGGTTAAAAAATGACATAAAACCCCCACAGTGAAAAGAAATATAAACATAATACAAAGAGAACTACAGAAACAGATTTTTCTCCCCAACTTGTAAGAGAGTTAAATTCTTCAGTCTTCAATAGAAACTGTTTTCCAACTCCCATTTGATTCTCCCTCACTTGTAAGAAAATGCCAAATGAATGAAAACAAATAATTACAAACATGTATGAAATGTAGAAAAGGAGTGTGTCTACTGTCTAACAGATATATACAAATATTATCCTTTATTATCCCTTACAGATGACACTGCAGAGTCTGCCTTCCAATCGGGGTGGGTGGGGAGCCAAGATTAGCCAAGAAGACCTGCCCCACAATTGGAACTGCTGATAGAATGCACAGCCACTAATTTATTAAAACTCCTAAGGAGCTACAGTTAATAAAATACACAACATCAGCTGATCTGTTTCCTGAAGGAAACATAACAAGGGATCAGCAAACAGTTGTGTGGAGATAAAATACATGCTCTTCTGTATTTATTAATTTCGCATTTCTCCTGACAACAATTTTTTGTAATGTTAAAATTAAGGTTATCCTTTCAATATGAGAGTACCACTGGTCCCATGTGTTTATGGAAAACTATTCAAAACTGATTCCCAGTGTGGTGTAGTGGATAGAGTGATGGACTAGGACTATGGAGATCAAGGTTCAAATCCCCACTTGCCCACAGAAACTCACTGGGGAAGTGGAACTGATAAAACCACTCCTTAAGTACCTCATTTACCTTGGAAGCCCTATTAGAGTTGCTGTAAATCAGTTCCAACTTGACCGCAGAGAACACACATACATCCAAAACCAGGCTTGTGCTCCTTTTTCTAATCTGTTTAGTGCTTCCTGAAAGCCAAGGCAGGAGTGGAATCTAATGGATCAACCCGTCTGTGCCTCTTTTTTTAATGTCTTACACTAAGCTTTTAATTGGGAATCAGGTCTGATATGTTAAATCAACCTTGTAGAAATTCTAATGCTGACAAGATGCCATTTTGATTGGTTGAAAGTCACCAAGTTCATTGCATAATTTCTCTTGAACAGACTGGTTTCTTTCTTTATTAAGGAACAAGGTGGAAAATATCAGTTTGGAATTCAGATTACTAGATGGTCTAATAACAGCACCTTCTTTTGCTCCCTGGAGTAACAACAATTTCCCACAAAGAACATATTGGCTGAAATTTAGTTAGCTCAACTCCATGACGTAAATGATAATGATGCTATCACTCAGCAACATTACTCTTTATTTTAATTTAAAACTTCCTATACCCACCCCTCTTTAGGTTCCAAGTTTCCAAGGATCTATTTTGTCCTGGGGAAGCCTTTTGGAGGCTCAAGACAGGGGGGAAGCCTTTAATTCCAGAAAATTGCTGTTGCTGGATCAGGATAGCCTCAGTGATCCAACAGTGATTCTCTAATATCTGTCCGCTTCCTCTGGCCCTAAAGCTTCCCCAGAGTAAACAGGATGCCTAGGAGTCGTAGCATCTAAAGGAGAGGGTAGGAAGTTTTACATTGCATTAAAATGAAGCTTGATGGGTGAGGGTGATGTCATCATCACTATTTACACTTGGCTGAGCTGCACAAGACGATTTCAGCCATATTTTCAACAGTCTTATTTGTTTAATCCTGAGAAAAACTCTCCCCATTTTAAAGATAATTAGCAGTCAAAAAACAGAGCGTATAACACCTACATCTACCCAGACCATGCAAAACCAAAATCAGAAAAAAGAATAAAACAGAATCTACATCAAAGAAACCGTTTCATTTAACCAAATAAGATAAACACCAGCTGGGGGCAAGAAGGAACTAGCTGAGTAGCCCAGTAAAAAGAGCAACCCCAAGCACTTTGGATATGTTTTTGAGTGGTTGCCTTTTTGGTTAACACCTAACTTAGTGGCATCAAGAAGAGGTGGCTAGGTTTTTGGGTGAAAGTGTCAGGGAAGTGCCTGCCACTACCTGAGAAGTATGGAATTCATCAGAGAGTGAAATTAGCAAGAAGGGACACTGCATTGACCTAGCAAAGATACCTTAGAGGTTAGCATTTTTGGTGTCTGATTACCAGTGTAAAGTGGCTTAAACCTCCTTTTGTGTATGTTAAGTGGTACACAGACTATACTAAAGGAAGTACCTTTAGGCAGATTAAAGACGCCGGTGATCATGCAGTAAGGGGAGACACTTTGAAATAACTGGAATTTTAGAAGATAAACTGCTTGCCAAGTGGATGAGTTTAGAATGTTTTTACCAGCTGAAAACAATAAAAGATGCGGCGGGCACTTTTCTCATTCCAAAGCTACATAATTTATCTAAACTGGTTAGTTGTGCCTTTATTTATTTATTTATTGAATATATATCCCGCACCATCTGGCAACCAGGCCACTCTGGGCGGCTAACAACAATATCAGCAACAATATTAAAACACAATAAAAATGAATTAATACATAACCAAATACGATAAATTAAAACAGATGGTAATGAAGGTGGTAAAAAGGGGTGATGGAGAGGATGGCAAAAAGGATGGTAAAAGGGAAGCCGAGATCTTAATGCTCCGAGAAAGCCTGGTGGAAGAGCCAGGTCTTCAATGCTCTTTTGAACCCATCCAGCGAGGGTGCCAGGCGGATCTCAATAGGCAGGTTGTTCCATAGGCGGGGGGCGACCGCCGAGAAGGCCCGGCTTCTTGTTCTTTCCCTCCGGGCCTCCATCGGGGTCAAGGCCCTCAACCGCCCTGCCTGTGAAGAACAGGTATTACGGACAGATCTGGCTGGGAGCAGGCGTTCTGCTAGGTACCGAGGTCCTAAACCGTTTAGGGCTTTGAATGTTATCATCATAACCTTGAAGTCGATGAGGAAACAAACCGGTAGCCAATGAAGGGCAGCCAGAGTGGGGGAGATTCTTCACCCCAGTTATTAATCTGGCTGCCGAATTCTGAACCAGTTGAAGTCTCCGTATCAGCCTCAAGGGTAGCCCCACGTAGAGAGTACTGCACTAGTCTATTCTTGAGATTACAAGGGCATGAATCAGCGTTGTGAGTGCCCCCACGTCTAGACAGGGATGCAGCTGGGCAATCCTCCAAAGATGGAAATGGGCTGCCTGGACCACAGATGCCACCTGGGTTTCCATGGTGAGATACGGGTCCAGGCAGATGCCCAAGCTGCGAATCTCACTCTTTGTGGGAAGAGTCACTCCCCCAAAGGAGAGGGAGTTTCTCAACCCACTAACGCCAGGGCCGCCCACGCGCAAGATTTCTGTCTTGTCCAGATTCAACCTCAGTCCATTTGCCCTCATCCACTCCAGAACGATCCCCAAGCAGCATTCAAGGGTCGGAACAGCATCCACTGCGGTAGGAAAAAAAAAGGAGAGGTAGAGCCCCACAACTCCAGATGACCTCACCCAGCGGCCTCATATAGATATTAAATAGCATTGGCAAGATGTTTTCATATATGTTAGGGTTTTTATAGAAATAATTATTTTATTGCCTAATTGCTAGATTTTGGTGATGACAAAGTACTAAGCAAAAGACAATATATATCACTTAATGTAACAGCAGGGAATATAACTGGTATTGAAAATGAAATGCCCAGGAGAGAGGGGGTACTTCCAGATTAGGCTTTACTGTGCAATTGCCCTGCCACACTTAAAGAACATTCTGGGGTGTCTAGATGACAACATCTTCCAATTGTACCCCTTCCATGTTTCCCACCACTTCTGCCAAAACATTCATTAAGGAGGGAAAAAGAGAACAGCTACAAAATGTATTTTGATTTGAAGCAGCTGGAAGCACCCAAAGATCATTAATCAAGCTCTCCTTGAAAGTCTGTATCCTGGAACCACTAGAATGCAATAAGTTAAACATACTGTAAAGAGTTCTTGACACAAAGAGAAATTCCACTCCTTTCCCTTTCCTCTTATGACTATTCATACTGTGCTAATAATAGGGAAGACTTCCTGAAGCAGACATACATATGTTCCTTGAAGAACTCCTAATAGACTTCTGAGATAATCAGATATTGAGAAAATACAATAAAAACATACAATGCTGAAAAAGAAAGCAATCTTTTATTCTATCGTGTTGTCTTGCCTCAGAAAATCCTTCCCTAACACTATTCTATATCAGCAGTATGTCTCCTGAACGGAAAAGTGATGACATCCCAAAGAAAGCAAATTTTTTAACAGGCCTTGTCAAAACTGTCAACAAGTTTTATATGTTACAGTCCCCAGCCATTCGATTCCTATCACACACTCATGTATACCACAATTGTAGCATCTATAAAAATGTTAATAGACCTCTGTTCTGGCAATCTGTGAACTAAAAATTTAACTGTAAAAAGACAATTCCAAACAGTGTTGGTATGGCCACTAATGGATCTGAACTACATAGTAGGTTATCCATTTTGGTACCTCACAGAAACAATTACCAGAACCTATGAGAAAGATGGGGAAAAGTTTTAAACTCTTAGTGTTGGCATTTTTAAAAAAGTACCAAGACAATTAAGCTCTTGAATAGAGATGGGGTTATTCATATTCGTATATGAATATCCCCGCACAGCTGGACTTAATGAGAGTCCAGACCCTGGGCCTGGACCATCCACTCATTGCGTCCGCCGGCAGCAGCGGCCCCACTCATCCTTCCAATCTCGCCCGAAACACCGCTCTCTTCCCGCTTGACAGGCCACTAGGCAGCTGGGCAGGGAGACTCGTCCTCCCTCCCCCTGCCTGGAGTGGCCAGCCAAGAGAGTGGGGCCGCTGCCGCTGGATGCATGAGTGGACAGTCCGGCGCCTGGGGCTGGACTCTCATTAAATCCAGCTGTGTGGGAATATTCGTATACAAATACTCCCATCTCTATTCTTGAATTTTATCCTGACCGGCAGTCAAGGGAGGCAAGAAGGGTTGCATGGTGCCATATTCTCTAATCTTATCCTATTCTTCACCCACAGCCCATTTTTTCTGAAACCAAGGTATATTGAAATAGAGATGATGTTTATAAAAATGCTTATTCAATAAATACTTATTTAACATCAACAGCATACTAGGTGCTGTACAGACAATATCTACTCTTTGCCCAAAATATTTTCTTCTCTTCTTGTACTACATGACAGAACAATATTTTTGGTAGGACACTTATGACTTTCACAACTACGTAACAGCCAAATCTTAAATGGACAAAAATTTTGTAAGCACAGATAAAGGGGTAAGAAAAGCTTCAACTACTAGATCTTCCCTGTCATTTAACTGTTAAAGTAAAAGACTTATGTGCCCAATGTCAGCCATTCTAACACTTCAGATATGATTAGATTGTTTATTATCTTGAATATGTTAATTGGGAACACAGCTGAAACAACCCAGTCAGTTAAATACTTCCACATAGTGTTGGTTTCACTGGGACACAGTTAAGTGTGAACACAAATATTTCCCACTTACGTCAGTGGAACCTGCAGCATAAGTCTAAGCATGTTTGCTCAGAAATAGGTCCCACTGTAATAAATGGGCCACATAGTTGGATAGATTTGCATGACACTGCAGCCTTGAAGTGGCTCCTATTTTTTCTTTCATGCACAAACATGTGCCATCACATATTTTCAGACATTATGACATAAAGTCTTCTCTCTGTTTTCTTGCTCATATAGACCTTATTTTGCTGAATATACTTCAGCAGTTTCTAAAGTTCAAAGGTGGAGGTCCAAATATTTTACATACTAAAACAAAGACTTGCATCTTCTATCAGTGACTTCAGAGCATAGAAGAAAAAATAGAAGTCACAAACACATTTGTACAACTTTGCTTCCACTTTCCTCATAGTACAGGTTAGGCCTATGAAACACTTTCCAATTAACAAGACTGGTTAGACAGCACCTGCCATCACCATGTGACTTGAGAAAAGAAATGACTCTAGTGTTTACCTTTAGTGTGTTTCTTATTCAATGAAGCTTCCTTTTGGCATGAAATATAAGAAGTCATTCAATCATGAGGCAGAATAGTTCTTTACATTTTCCAAGCCATTCCCACTAAAGTTCATGTCATAAGGTATTGATACACATCAAACAAAATACACTACATGTAAAGAAGGAAACTGATACACTCCCTAGCAATTGTTTTCATGGTTCATTTGGCCCTAAACATATTGACATACTGCCACTACACTAACTAGAAAAGCTAGCCTGTTCACATGAAATGGCCTACCTACATGAAAAACCTTGAACCACTATCATCCAGTATACAAATGTGGTATATTATCACACTTCCTTAATATTTAATATAACAATGATGCAGAATATATTACACATGCTCCGAGTCAACATCTAATAAATAAAGTCAAGTGGCACATTTGAGACTCACAGGTTTATTTCAGTATGAGCTTTTCATGTATAAATGGGTCACCTAATAACTGAACTTTATGTGTCTGAGGAAGAGGATTGTAATCAATGAATGTTCAAACAGAAACAAATCTGTTAGTCTCTAAGATGCTACAATTGTTTGGTTTTTATTGTTATTCATACATGAATTGGAATATGCCGTAGTTCATAAGAAAGTACTGACAGGACTGCAACTGTACATATCAGATCATAAAATATGTTGAAATGTGTTAAAATACAAATGTCATACTACATTTCCATTACATACACTGGGGAGAGAAATATTTGGCCCACTGGATGTTTTGGAATTTAACTCCCGGAAGACCCAATGACCACGGTCTGTGGTAAGGGACTGTTCAAACTGTAGTCTAAATCAGGGGTCCCCAACCCCCAGTCTGTGGCCTGGTGCCGGTCCGTGGGCTTCCTGGAACTGGGCCGCAGAGACGGATCTCCGCCCCCCTGCACGCACGCACGGTGGGCGTGTCGCACTTGCGGAGGGGCATGTCACGCTTGCGGGTGGGCGTGTCATGCTCGTGGAGAGGCGTGTTGCGCTCCCGCGCATGCGCACAAGTGCAACACGCCCACCCGCGAGCGTGACACGCCCCCTCTGCAAGCACGACATGCCCCTCCGCAAGCGTGGTGGTTTCCCCGTGCCCCCCGCGCACGGAGCCCGCACCCCCCAACCGGTCCGCGGTCCCAAAAAGGTTGGGGCCTGCTGGTCTAAATCTTCAGGAAAACCAATATATGCCTATCACATACAATACTTATACATTCTGAGTAAGTGGAATTGTCTATGAAAGATCACATTAAAATATAGCAGCTAATCTTTAAAGTGCCACAACATTTTTGTCTTCTTTATTTTTATTTTTTTGTTTTGTTTTTGCCTGATATGACATGCCAAAAAATCACAAACAAGATCTATAAATCTATATGGGTAAGCTGAAGCTATACAACTACTTTTTAAAGAATTTTTTAAAATAAGATTTTTAAAAAAACACTTCACTTTCAATTATTTTTCAGCAACATCCCAAAATGTTCAGCACTTCATTCACATTGCTCATTCTCTTTCTATTCAGGTTCTCTAAAAGCGTTAATCTGAACTCATGAGGAAGGAGAGGTTTAGCCTTATCCCCCCCCCCCGACCCCCTTGAAGAGGAAAGTTCTGACTACAGGTGGAGGCTCTTCAGATCATTGGAACCCAGACTCCAACAACTGTGTAAAGAGACTCTGCGTGGAACCAAGTCAAAGCTTTCTCCTTCAGGCTGTTGCCATATAAAGAGAGTGGTATGGATAGGGCCAGGCTAGAACTCTCTCCTTCCTTACATGTTCAGATTAGCCCTTTCCGGAACACCTGAAAGTCTATTCTCTCCTGGCTTTATTTGGCTTCAACAGCATCACTACACAGGAACTCTTGTTTTCTGGTGTTGTGATATAATTCATTCTAGATGACTCATGATCACATGGGTTCATTATGTTACCTCCTAACCCAGGATATGCTTTCTTTAGCAATAGACAGCTGAAATGAAATAAAAGACAGAACTTGTTGTATGACTACGAAGCCTCACAATATAAGTGCTCCTGTTATCTTTCAGTGCTAGGTGATCTCTGCTTGATTCAATTTTGGATCAATTTGCCACCTGTGTTTTCTTGGTGGTGCATGTACAAGAAAAGCTTAGCTTCTTTCTAAAGTTATCTCTTAGTTTATGCTGACAGTGCTATGCCCTTATTCTTTACTCTATTACCCTGCTAAGGGGGAATTGTACCTTTCAGTATGAGTTATGGTTGAAAGACTTGGAAATTCAACTATCCCCTTGCTCAAAATAAATACACCAGCAACAAGAGGAGATATACAGACAATTTCAAAGAGCTTCTAAGATAATTAACAAGATACAGAAGATACACAATAGGATTCTTGACTTGGGTTAACAAATTTTGTCATGCCTTGCGAACTGAAACATTTACTGTATGATTACTAGGTCTCTGTCCTTACTCCAGTGGCATGGTCTTGTTTGTGATGCTTCTGCAGTGAAGTGTGAGGAAGGAAAAATCCCATGTTGCCCTTTCCAGCACCAAGCTGCGTAACACAATTCTAAGAGGCACTCTAAAAGATTTTTTCAGTGTTGCCTCATCTTTCTCCTTACAATTCTTTCAGGCTCATCTAAATCTGTGTGTTTAAATTGAGAGTGATAACACTAATGGGGTGGTATAGAAGTTTAAATTAATTAAAACAGCTGCTTAACAAAAATAAAATCAAAGACCCATACAGTAATCCAATGGGGTCTAACTAAGACACATGTGGCCAGGAGTGCATTTGGACAGCTAAAGCTGGTGCGCCAGCTACAGCCGTTCCTTGAGATGTCGGATCTGGCTACAGTGACACATGCCTTAGTTACATCCCGTTTGGATTACTGTAACACGCTCTATGTCGGGCTGCCTTTGATGACGGTTCGAAAACTTCAGCTGGTGCAAAACTCTGCAGCCAGACTACTGACTGGGGCCAGCTACAGGGAGCATATAATGCACCTGTTACAAGAACTGCACTGGCTAACAGTCCGTTTCCGGACCCAATTCAAAGTGCTGGTCATTACCTAGAAAGCCCTATACAGCTTGGGTCCCGGCTACCTGAAGGACCGTATCTCCCTATATGCGCCTTCTCGGCGATTAAGATCAGCAGAGGAGACCCTTCTCTCGGTCCCATTGCCAGCACAAGCAGAGCTGATGTGGACGTGGGAGAGGGCCTTCTCTGTGGCAACTCCCAGGCTATGGAACACTCTCCCTCGGGAGATCAGAATGGCCCCTTCCCTGTTATCCTTCCGAAGAAAGCTAAAGACCCATCTCTTCAGGCAGGCTTTTAACAATTACAATTGAATCCCTGAACCCCATTTCAGCAAATAATTTTAATCTTTTCCATGTTTTAATGTTTTAATCTTTTAATTTAATTTTTAAATCATATATTGTTTAATTTATCTTTTATTATTTAACTTATTGTGTTTTTAAATAGTGTGAATATTAATGTTGTGAGCCGCTTTGGGTCCCTTGTTGGGAGAAATGCGGAATATAAATAAAACTAATAAATAAATAATAATAATAAATAAATAAATGCCAACTAGGGGCCTGGTCACACCGCCAAAAAACCTGGGTTCTGATCTGTGTTAAAAACCATGCTGAGTTTCACATTCACACAATGAATTCCAAAGTGTGTATTTATTTTGCTTTGAGTCATATTATTTTCTTAGGAAGCGAGTTAAAATAAATAGCCATTTATTTTAGCACACTGTTTTCTTTATCGACTTAAGCCCCACTGGGAACCTTACAGCCGCTTTTAAAGGGGAGCATTTCAATTACTCATTAGGAATGCAGGAAACAACTCAAAAATGTGACTTGAGTCAGCTAAAATTAAAATGCTACATATTGTGGGTTTTTTGAGAAATGTAGACAGGCTCTAAGCCAAATCAGATGTCTCAAGGAAGAGCACAGCTAGCAGACTAGCTTTATTTGTGCAAATGCACTCCTGGCCACAGCTGAGACATGGACTTCCAGGCTCAAAGATCAGTCAAGGAGTACTAACTGTGAACCTGGTTTTCAAAGGGAGTGTTGCATAGATTGAATCCCTATTCCTTTTGATTGACCAGGAGCACTTCTGTCTTATCTTGATTAAGATTCAATCAATTTGCCCTTATCTTGTCCATCATCAACACCAGAAACTGGTTTAGAACAGTAACCGCTTCCTTAGAGTTAGATGGCAAAGAGAGATGAAGTTGGACATCATCAGCATATTAGCAGCACAGATGATTTTTTTCCAGCTGTTTCATATTAAATACTAAATAGCACTGGGGATAAAACAGAACCCAGATGGATACCACAGGCCAAAGGCCAAAACATCCAACAGGATTTCTCAAGCACTACCTTCTGAGTTTATTCTTCCAGGAATGAAAAGAGTCACTACAGAACAGTCAAAATCCAAAGAAACAAAACAAAACAAGAAAAAAACATGTAGCACCTTAAAGTCTAACTATTATATTTTAATGTAAGCTTTCATGGACATGTCCACTTCGTCAGACATAAAGAAACAGAATGAAATGGAATGAAATGTAGATGAAATATCAGTTTCACATTCTAAATGTTCATTGGTTACATACAGTAATTAGGTCTATGTTTGTTTTAGGGTCCCTTTGTAAAAATTATTCAAGAAGACAGAAAACAGACACAAGGTCTGAGGAGAGATGGGGGGAGAAGAGAGAGAGAGAACGTGGGTGTTGAGTTGGCTACCCCTTCTAAAACTACAACTACAGAACAGTGTCTCCAACTACCATCCCAGAGAAACAGATGAGAATGATACCGCGGTCCATGGAATGAAAAGCTTCAAGAGACTCAGCAGAACCAACAGGGACACATTCCCTGTGTCTTGTTCTTGGTGAAAGCCATTCATAAGGCAACCAAAGCCATCTTCATCCCATAACCAGGCCTGAATGATCTGTTTCATTCAGGAATCCTTGGAGTTAAGAAGCTACCACTTGCCCAAAAACAGAATATTGGAGCCTGGCCAATGATGATCTAATATACAGTGGTGCCTTGACTTACGAACTTAATCTGTCCCAGAAGATGTTCGTAAGTCAAAACGTTCGTAAGTCAAATCAGCATTTCCCATAGGAATGCACTGAAAACCGATTAATCCGTTCCGGGTGTTTTTTGTTCTTATGTTGAGGCACCGTTTGTAAGTCAAAGCATTAGTTCCCATAGGAACTAATGCAAAACCGGTTAATCTGTCCTCTACCACTAGGGGGAGAAATTTTTTTTTAACCTAAGATGACTTAGGTCAGTGTCCCCCAACCTTTTCTGGTCTGCGGACCGGCTGGGGAAGGCGGGGCACCCCTCCTGCTCGCGCATGCGTGAACAAGCGTGCGCGCCCTTGTACGTGCGTGCGCGCCTGCGCAAGCACGTGCTACCATTTTGTGCGCGCACGACCGCTCGTGTGCATGCGCAAACGGCAGCGCAGCGCTCGTGCGGGCATGCCGGAGCGCACACGCCGGCGCAAAAGGGCGGCGCGGGGTGAGTGCGCGCGGGGGGGGCGGGGGGAGGTCTCCCTCGCCGGCCCGGTCTGGCCCAGGCCAGGGACCGGCACCGGGCCGAGGACCGGGGGTTGGGGATCGCTGACTTAGGTTAAAAAAAAGGGCAGGAAAGGAGGGAGGGAGGGAGCGAACACCTTTTAAACAGAACACCTTTAAAACCAAGCAGCTTTAAACCAAACCAAGCACCTTTTAAACCAATTTTTACATTTTAAAATTACAGTACCAGGCAATCCAAAGTCCATTTCCTGCTTTCCCCGCTTTTTTTTTTGTTCGTAAGTCAAAGCTCCGTTCACAAATCAAAGCAAAATTTTGTGAAGTTCGTAAGTCAAAATGTTCGTACATCGGGGCGTTCGTAAGTCAAGGCACCACTGTAGTAGAGTTCAAGGACTGCTTTTTCATCAGAGGCTTTACAACTACTTCCCCTGTGCACACCAGCAGCCTACCATGCTGCAAGGAAGCAATTATTATACTTCTTACTTACTTGGCTAGTCCTCCACTGGCTCTGTTTATAAGTCATGAAGGGCAAGGATCTAACACACATGTGGTGGCTTTCATCTTTCCAATAATCCTCTCCACATTCTTAGGCTGCACAGATTGAAAAGTATCCATTATAACAGGACAAGCAGAATATGCCTTGTAACATGAAAGGAACCCAACACTACTTGTGGCAGGTTGTTACAGGTCTCTGTAAAGCAAGCCAAATCAGCTTGCTCATCCAGAATCAAGTCCTGGACAGCTGACATTTTTCCTTCCATTGATCTGGCATTTAGCAGTATCACTTTCAACTCAGGGGTACTGTTTATAAGACTATCCGATTATCTACAGTGAGAGACAATTTTGAAGTAACCAACATCCTACTTATTCACCCTCTCCCCAGTTATCATTTTTGTTTCTATCATATGTCCCCTTACCCTCCATGGTTCTGATGGCTGCTCCCTGTTACTCCTCACTCCGCTCTCTTTTGAAATTTCATCCCTTCTCAGCAGACGATTGCCTCAACTGTATCAAACAACCCTACGAATCCCTTTTCCTCAGCTGAGTCTCTGGCCTTCACCCTCTTGTTCCTCAAAAGTGGCTCCTCCAAAGGAATGTCCCAGATGGGAGAAGCTCAGTTCTTAAATACTGCTCCCCCAAACAGGTGTTGCACATCAAGGCTGCAGGGAGAGGGAGACAAGAGCTGCAAAGCAGTGATTCACAGATGGACAGAGCACAACCCAGTTCTGCAATTAGATGACTGCAGTCCACCGGGACAGAGAAGCAGCAAACACAGCAGGCAAAGAGTTACAGTTGTTTGAAAATAGCATGATTCCCAATTGTTCAGCACTCTCCTTCTCTCTAGGGTGTTTAGATGTTCTCCTACAGCATCTTCCACCATGTACCAGGGGAATAAACAACACTGTCCATCATCCCCACTGGATGCCTTTTAAGGATCTCAGTATTCAGGTATGCCACTGTAGGGAGCCCAATTTATTTGAGGTGAGCACTCTATTGCTTGTCCATCTCTAATTACACCGAAATTGATCATCCACATGGATTTTCCAAGCAGCAGCTGCAAGAAGGAGGAAATCAGTATCCTGCCGACAAATTCTAAAAAGTCTGCAATGGCTGCCAATTTCAATGTCAGGCTTTCCTTGTCTATATTCCTCAGGAATAAATCGAAAGGTATCCCCACAGCAGCAAATGTACCACAATACTTGGTACCCTAGAGAAAAATCTGCAGCTTTGATTTCAATTGAGAAACGTGTTGTCAAGAGGCACATGCTCAAGAATTATGCTGAAATATCTCAAGAGAGATCTGGATGTCATATTCACAATGATCTTTGTGTTCTTTTAGCTTGGTAGAACATTTTCATATAAACAAACACTTATATACTTTCTAGACTAAAATTAAGCATTAAAGCCTATACTGTACCTTCCTGTCCTCTCTTTCTTTTTCTAAACTAAGCATGGAACTCTCACTATATCCCCACAAGATGCACAGGGCAACCAAAGAGTTTTCAAGTCCTACTGATTTCAATAGGATAATCAGACATAAATCCCTGCTAAAATCAGTGGAACTTGAATGCTTTATTTTGACTGGGCGATGTCCAGGATCTGCATTCTAAACACTTTTCTGTCTTCTCAGGTCTCCCATACATAGTTTCTAAAGCTGTCTCATACTGTGTTCAGACCACTGGCCACTAAAGTCCACTTAATATAGAATGTCTATTTAGTGTAGAGGTGACTCTCAAAGGTTTTAGGAATCTTTATTTCTTGATTCAACACATTGCAAGAGCAAGAACAGGTCATCCAACTATAGCAAGACCTGCCACTTCATATTTTTATGTGTTGTGGACTCTTGAGTTATACTGACTCTTCACACAGTTTTCTCAGTAGAAATACTCAGAACTGTTTACTATTCCCTTCTTCTAGGGGCATTCTGGCAATCTGCAGCTTGTCTGTACATTGGCTGACTTTTCTCCCAAAAGGCATAGCGGGGTATCAAACTCTGAACCTGTGCAGCTAGGCACCCAACTCAATGAGCAAACCAATCTGCTCTGATTCATATTACATACGTTGAAACATCTTCGATACATAATTAGAAATAACTTTTAAAATTACTCAGTACAATGAAAATTGTTTATCTTCACTGAAATATTTGTTTTTTAAAAAGTGAGAAGTGTTATCTATAGTCATTATTTCAACAGCAAATGTTATATACCCGGATATTACATCTACTTGACTGATCATTCATCCTATTACACAACTTTTCTCACTTCTTTAAAATGAAAACTTTTATTTCTAATAATTGAAGGTAGTATCTTTCTTATTCTCATCTGAATTCCAACGACGGAGGAGAGAAAAACTGTTCCAGCTGCTCATCTGTCACATTATTTATATAGCTCTTCAACTTTACATTTGAATGTGATTTATAATAGTATTTCCTCCTAGAGATACATAACTACTGCCTTTACATTATCTAGTAAGAATATGTCCATGTTTTGTACGTTTCAATATATTAATATATTTTCCAAGTCAAACTTCAATTCATTTAAAGTTATTGATAGCATTTAATAGCCAGGAAACAGGACTGCTCCAAAGCATTGCAGCACTAGACTGTAGTACAGTACTTTCTTCCTTTTGCATAGAGTTTTTGAGTGGGGTTTTATCAGGCTATCATCAAGTTACATATGTCCAAACTCTACCTCAGCCTTTACAGTAAGCCTCTACTAGAGATGGAATTGGGGGGGGGGGGGATGCACTTCCAGTTCCATAATTCAAGGAATTCCCAGGCCGAATTATTGGACTGGGAGCCATCAAAATGGCAGGAGGTAGAGCAGCCCTCTTACTTCCATGTTGTTCCTTCACTACTTCACACCCTCTGAAAAGCACCCCCAGCCACTTTTGTGCATCACAGATAATCCTTGTGACTTGCAAAGGTGCAGTAGGGCACTTTTGGGAGTATGTGAAGCAACAGCGCAGGAACATCATGGAGGTAAAGGTCCCTGCTGAATTATGGGACTGGGAGTTCATCCCCATCCTCCACATTCTGATCCAATCCATGTACTGTATAACAAACAGGCATTATCTGTTGAGGGTATGAAGAAAGAGACTCTTGATAATTGCAATGCTTGCTGTCAGATGATGATGTGTTCTTGTTTTTCCAACACTGAAAAGAGAAGAGATGTGTTCTTGTATTTCTAACACTGAAAAGAGAAAATGTGCATACTTCATTAACAGAAGTATAGTTTCCAAATCTCGTGAGACGCTAGTTCCCCTCTATTCAGCACTGGTTAGGCCTCACCTTGAGTATTGTGTCCAGTTCCGGATATCACACTTCAAGAAGGATGCTGACAAATTGGAACAAATTCAGAGGAGGATCAGGGGGCTGGAAACCAAGACTGAAAGAACTGAACATGTTTAGCCTTGAGAAAAGAAGACAGATGGGTGGTATGATAACACTTTTCAAATACTTGAAAGGCTGTCATACAGAGGAGGGGCAGGATCTGTTCTCAATCATTCCAGAGTGCAGGACATGCAACAATGGGCTCAAGTTACAAGAAGTCAGATTTCGGTTGAATATCAGGAAGAACTTCCTAACTGTTAGAGCAGTACGACAGTGGAACCAACTAACTCGAGAGGTAGTAAGTGCTCCAACACTAGAGGCATTCAAGAGAAACTTAGACAACCACCTGGCAGATATCTTTTGATTTGTATTTCTGCATTAAGCAGGGGGTTGGACTTGATGGCCTTATAGGCCCCTTCCAACTTCACTATTCTATGATTCAAGTAATCAACCAAAGGAAAAGAAGAAGAAGAAAAGTCTGGCAGTGCTATAAAGAAACATATTTCCTCATGGAAATATAAGGAAACTGGAAACCTTGCTTATATAAATACAAAAAAAGATGGCAACCTTCACTTTTTTTAAAATGCCGCATTAGTCCTTCTTTATTTCTGTGGCACCGTGCAGTAACATTCAGTTTCTGAAGACCTGGGAAAAGTTCATAAGAAACCAAACGCCTTGTAAGACGTCAAAAAAAGTGATGCCAATGATTGTGACACTTGCACAATCCAATTTTACATTACAGTTGGGAACACAATTTTACATTTTAATGTACAAGATAATACCACTTGAACACTTCAGCTAACGTTGGAACCCTTGTACCTACTTGAAGAGAAAACCATAGCTGCAAGGTCCTAGGAGAAACCAAGAAATTGCATATTTATATTGACCAAAGTCACAAGCAAAATTTAAGAGCACATTTTCTAATTCTGTTACATCTCAGCAAACACTACTTCAAAACAACACTTTATTATACAACCCAACCACACAAACACTATTTTAAATTCTTTTCACCCAGTAAGAAATACAGTAACATTCCGAGCACTTCAGAGAACCACAGAAATCAAGCAACAGATATCAATAAGAAAGACTCATGTGAAAACAGCTTTTAAGAAAGAACTCATGTTGTATATCTGTGACTACCTGATGGAAATACTTTTCAAATACCACTATAGTTTCTGGCCAAATAATTTCTGATTCTCTACACTTCTTCAAACTGTGTCCTGAAAACAAGACTCAAGAAGTATGAGAAAAACATCTGCAGCAGCATATGTATATTGTAGTATGATGATATTAAGCATCTATTCCTGAATGATCTTCCTAAGAGGAAAAGCAGAGCAATGTGGATGCAAACATAGGGACAGGACACTGCTACAAAACCCCATGTCAGTTCAGTGCCCAAATGCATCCCGGTAAAATCAGTGCAGGACCTAACAATGCTACAATGTCAGAAATTCATTCACTTGCTTTTAATGCAATATATGGTATCCTCTGTCAGCAATGCCTTTTTGCATTCTATACACAGGACAATCTCTATGACCAAAAAAAAGAAAGGAAAAGAAAAAAGACACAGAAGCCAATGGCAGATACAAGTGGACATTATGTGGTTTTTTAAAAATTGTTATTTGGTTAATTTACTGTGATTTATTCTGCTGAAGATATATAATAGGAGATGGGGGGATTGGAACTGTTTAGTCTGATTCTATGGTGGTGTGCTAGTCAAGGGAATTGACTCTGTGACTCTGGCAGTGTGCCACTGGGCTATGTGAGTGCATGTTGCTTTGGCTGGGCAAAGCTTGGGGCATTTCTCTCACATTGTTCTTCGTGTTGCATTGTTGTTGGTTGCTTTGGTAAGTGAGTATCTCTGTATGCCAGGTAGCCAGTGTCTGCTTCCCTGGCTGCTTCCTTGCCTTTTTCCCCCCTGCTGTGCTCTATAGATCCAAAAGGTCTGCTGTAATCAGTGGGTAGCACTGCCTACATAGGTCTGTTGATTTTTCTTTCTTTTTGGAGTAGATTGATTCTCTGTTGTCCTGCCTCCACTTTGAGTTGCTTTAAATGAGTCTGTAGAGCTTTTAGGAAGAAAACACAAATGGGGAAACATGAATGGAAAATCCAAAAAATTATTTCACTTTCTCGAAAAACAAAAGGATTGGTTCAAAAAATAATAACACAAAAATGAAAGAGGCACTCCCTCCCCCAAAAAAGAAGCCAAAATGAAATACATACTTTTTTTAAAAGAACTGACAAGTTCTAGTCTATCACAAAATGGTTGAATTGGGATAATGGTTTCTCAGCACACTACATGTATCGATAGTCTGGTTAGCACAACAGTTTTGTACATAGCTCAATATTAATATATCTTCCAGTGCTCTCTACAGCAAATTAGTATGACCCACCCTTTGAAGGTAACTTTTTATTGCTTTATGACAAGAACAATTTCAAAGGATAAACAGCATGAGAAACTGCTTTATCAAAACTTTCTAGCACATCACCAAAAGTCTGAACTGGATAACAGATTCATATCATACTGCCTACTGGCCAGGACATATTTATTAGTGTAACTGTCCCTGTTACTAATTCTGCATTTAAATTCACTCTCACCTCTCTTTTCTACCTCCTACCTGCAACTATATATACTGTATACACCTGAAGTACTGCATGCCATGTATTTGAGGAAATGAGCTGTTTGTCTGTAAAAACATTGTGCTGTAATGTATACGTTAATCCTGATGATAATAGAATCATAGAGTAATGGAATTGGAAGGGGCCTATAAGGCCACTGAATCCAACTCAGTGCTCAATGCAGGAATCCAAATCCAAATGGTTGTCTAAATTTCTCCAGAATGCCTCCTGCATTAGAGTGCTCATTACCTCCCAAGGCAATTGGTTCCATTACTGTACTGCTCTAACAAAGTTTTTCCTGATATTCAACTGAAATCTGGTTTCCCGTAACTTGAGCTCATTATTATGTGCCCTGCACTCAGAGATGATCGAGAACAGATTCTGCCCCTCCACTGTATGACAACCATTCAAGTATGGTGCAACACAGCCCTCTTTTATTCTGCTACCACCCACCCCCCATCTTTTCTCCCTATCTTGCAGCACTTCCGGAACTTTTGTAGAAGACACTTCCTCAAAAAAGCTCAGAGTAGTTTGCACAAGGTCATCACATTTTATACCCACAATAACTTGGCTAGGTTAGCTAGGATGACAGACAGCACAAGAGCACTTAGTAAGGTTAAGCTGATATGTCTGTTTTTTTCCTACCAAATCCCACACAGGCTTTGGATGCTGTCTTCCATATTTATATATGTCCTGAAAGTGTAGAAATAATGTCAATGGTAAACATAAGTGCGCACAAACAGGCAGATTAATGACATAAAGATTAGTATAGAATTCCTTCCACAAACTATGAGCTTCAGAAATCTTAAGTATTTTTAGCTTTCTTTGTTGCCTTCATTGCCAAGTATCATTTTCTACATTGAGCCTGAGTTGGGCTGCAAACCACTTTCGTGTTCAGCCAGAATGAATAAAAACTGATGATCAGAAATAAAAAACAAATAGATTTTAAGCACTAAAATCCTATTTTTAAATTTTGAAAAAAAGTGAGGTTATCTTTAAAATAGTGAGGTTATCTTTAAAAATGACTTGGTAAAACTAATATGAATACGTCCATGCCAATCCTACAGTTAGTGAACTAGTTCATATGCAATGATAAACTATACAGTGGTACCTCGCAAGACGAATGCCTTGCCCGACGAAAAACTCGCAAAACGAAAGCGTTTTGAGATTGCTTCCGTGACTCGCAAGACGGCTTCTTCTATGGCCGTGCTTCGCAAGACGATTTCTTTTTCGCAAGACCGATGCCTCGCAAGACGAAAATAAATCGTTCGTCTTGCGAGGTTTCCCATAGGAATGCATTGCAATGCATTCCTATGGGAAACCGCTTTTCGCAAGACGAAAATTTCGCAAGACAGCGCTACTCGCGGAACGAATTACTTTCGTCTTGCGAGGCATCACTGTAATTTAGCTTTACACTCTGAGGAAGTGGACTTGTCCACGAAAGCTCACATTAAAATATAGCAGTTAGCCTTTAAGGTGCCACAATGTTTTTGTCTTTTTATTTATTTATTTTTTGGCCTGATATAACTGAGCATTTTGGGACTTGTCCACCCCTCCTCTCTCTGCTTCCCTATGATGGTATAGGTGTAAGGAGAGAATGGAAGCAAATGCTTCCATTTTCAGCTAAGCATGGTTTGTGACTGTATGTAAAATGGGAGAAAGTGTGGTTAGTTTAAACTATAATTTGTCCAGACAAACCAACTTCAAACCTCGAGTAATCATCCTGATTTGTTCAGATAAATCACAGTTACCACTAACTCTATCTCCCAGTTTGGGAGGAAGCGCAAAGAATAGATTGTGATTAGTTGAAAACAGAAGCAAACGCTTCTAATTCCCTCATGGCCATACATGTAAACCAAACCCATTTCTAAGTTGAACAAGTGCTCTTGACAAGACACATGGAGTTAAAAGAAACTTTTATTTGCAAATGGAAAACCAATCTGATAATTTCTGAAATATTTGTAATTTGAACACAGACCCTTAATTTTCACTAGTTTGTCTGGTAACTATTCATCCTTGCTTCAACATATCAGTCAGTGGTACTGTATTTCATTATTGTTTCCTACTTTGCTTCTCTGAGAATGAAGGTTTTTTAAGCCAAGACAGAATAAAACAGGAAGGAGAAATAATGGGAAAATGGAAAGAAGACAATGCATAACTTCCTGTGTCCCACAAAAGAAAGAAAGAAAGAAAGAAAGAAAGAAAGAAAGAAAGAAAGAAAGAAAGAAAGGGAGGGAGGGAGGGAGGGAGGGAGGGAGGGAGGGAAGGAAGGAAGGAAGGAAGGAAGGAAGGAAGGAAAAGAGTCATCACCATACGTCACAACAGACTTGACGGCACATTATTATCATCACAGTAGACAGTATAATAGCAACATCCTTTAAATAATTCCTAATGAACACTTGAAAATGCACTTAGACACTCGAAGGACCCTAAAGAGCGCTTACAGAGGTGAAGAGAACTAAAATACAACCAAGACCTACTGTGTATATGTTAATTATAGCTTCATCAGCAGTTCTAAATGTAATTTCACCCTATAATATGGGAGGATTTCAAACAATAACTTGGTGTAGATCTGTCTGCCCAGCTCATCTTTACCAGAAGTCCTCACTCACAATGTAAGACACTACTATTAGCCCACATGGCACTTACTTGCAGTACTTTACAGATGGATCAAAGATCATATATTCAAGACCAAGAAGAAATCCCAAATGCTTTTAATTTTTGTTTGTAGCATAATGAGCAAAAAAATCCCTACAGATAGTATGCCCTGTCTACTAAAAGAAAGGAAAAAGAACATTTCCTACTAAGATCACCAGAAGGGTATCTTTGTAATAAATAAATGAAACAAAATGTATTTCTCTGAGTCATAAGGTTTGCAAGCCTTAGTACCATAACATGCATCATACTCCCATTCTTCTGAGCAATATGTTATAACGTTGAATTTCACTACCTGCTCTATTTAGTAACAGTTTGGTAGAAAGAACACAAAATTAATAAGTTGTTTCAGATCTAATGCATGGATGAGAGAACACATCTGAATCTTCAGTACATACAGTGCCATACATTTACACTTCTGGAAAGCTACTTTGTTATCTATTTCAACTCTTGACCGCTGTTTTCTCTAGGAATACCACTGCAATTCAACCAAAGAAATGGCATCATCCAGTGCATTGGACTGGAAGTCTATCAACTAAAAATTTTTTTCCAAGCTCTTCAACATTTTCAATATGTCATCATCCTTTACACAGCCTTCATTTATCTCTTCAGAGCCATAATTTCCATCATTAGCTATTTCACTTAATAAGCACACACGAAACCAATAAATATCCAGTTCACATAACAAGCAAAGTGACACATACAATGTGCAGGATTTGCAAGGTGACCACTAAGTTAGCCCTTGATTCCATCTAACCATTTTTTCCCGTGTCAGTCCTTTAAGGCTGTTGGTTGCAACATCTGTCTGATTTCCAGCTCAGTATGGGTCCTCTGGGCAATAATCCAAACATAAATGCAAAATCCTGTGAAAAATCAAGCATGCTTAAGTCCCAGTTAATTCAATGGAATTAAGACTGAAATCCTTACACACACTTGGAAATGTCCTACAAAACTAAGAAAAACTTCAGTGAGCAATGATGCATTGGGAAAGATCTTATTGAGTTCAATATAATTTGAGCACACCTAACATTCAAATTAAGGAATCTAGAGCAATAATATTGTATGATATTCATAATTCAAATATATCTCTTTCTGGAAAATATATTCGGAGGTGGAAGACCAAATCCTTTCCCCTCATGCCAAGATATACAAAGATCTCCATGCTCATGTAAATTCTTATGAATACTAATCTAATTCCCAGAATGCACATGCAAACACGAATGGTATTTTTGCTGAAATTCAAGGCAGACCAACCAGAATACATGAAGGAAGAGTCTTCAACACCCCCATTAACTGGAAAAATCCATTAGCGGTGCAAAAAACCTTACAGATTAAACGGGTCCGATAGGCTATTATTTTAAAAAAAACCACGTTAACCAAAGGCCACACGTTTCTCCTTTTACACGCACATGCAGAGAGAGACATGCACATGAATCAATATAAGCCTGCTAGCCAGCTGTTTCTGCACAGCCCCAAACCTAGCTCCTCCACTCCCCGAAACCTCATCCCGCAATAAGCAACACCCTACCATGCTTACTGGAAAAGGGGTGCTGGGTGACGAGGCGGGAGGGAGAAAGGGGAAAGGCTCCGGAGGCCACATGAAAAGCCACTGCCACAAGCCACTCGAGGATGCACTTCCTCCTCCCGCCCCCACGCCCTGCCTCCTCCTCCTCCTCCTCCTCCTGCTCCACGCCGCAGAATATCCCCCACCCCACTCACTCTTTCCAAGGCCACTGAGCCTTGGAAGACGGGAAAAGAGGGTGTTTCAGCAGGAGGAGCAGCCGCCGCGTGAGGCACCTGTTTGGGCACGAAAGAGAAGGGTCGCTCCTTACCCGCCCAACTCCCATGCCGGCAGCGCTGAGGGAGGAGGGATGCTTCCCCGTTCACCATGGCAACGGGGCCCTTCACCTCTGGCGGCGGCGGCGCTATATGGAAGGGGGAAGGGGAAGGCACCTAGTCCCTGTCCGCCTTGCCATATGCTAGGGCAGGGGCATCTCTTCGCGTGCTCCCGCGCCGGAGGCAAAACGGCCTCTGCCCGCCTTTCCTCACCGGGGAGAAGGAGGAGGTGCCCGTTCCCCAACCCCGCTGGACTCCCCCGCCTCCCGCCATGCCCGGCACAGGCGGTCTCTCCACCCGCAGCGAGAGGAGGCATCCGCCCTCCCTTGATTCCCCCCCCACACACACACACACACATAACCGCCGCTGGCGTCACCTCTCAGCCCCCTCCCAAGCCAAGCACGTCATCGCAGCCTCTCACCCGTTTGCCTCCGTCTCCGGCGGCGCCGCCACCGGGCCAGAGCCGCCGCCGCCGCCGCCGCCACCTTCATTCCAGGGCTCGCTGCCGGCCTCCCCCCCCCCCCTCCCCGCAATTCTCCAATGCCGCCTCCGCCCGTGCCAAGACCGCCTCTACCCGCCGGGCCGCCCACTGCGTCAGCGTCGTAAGAGCCGCTACGCACCCAGCGGTAACCATAGAGACAGCTGAGTCTTCAAGCGCCCCCTGGTGTCGAGAGGGGCGGTCTGCCTAACGGACACGGCAAAAAGAGGAGGCCTCAGTGGTAGGAAGCGGGCTTTTTACTTTACCTCAGGGCAAGACCAACGAAAGCTTTGGAGATTCAACTCTTCAAAAAAAAGGTTGGGTTTATTAATGTAGGATATTGTGCTTCTGTACCCACAAATTAAAAAGCCAGGAAATGGCCGGATACTCCTGCACAATATCATGCTTGCATTGCCAGCTGGAAAAAGGATGCCAAGCTTTTCATAGCAAAGGGCAGCCTGAATGTTGACAACGCCAATGGCAGCAGTCAAGATGGTCTACTGCAATGGTCCCCAACCTTGGGCCTCCAGATGTTCTTGGACTTCAACTCCCAGAAATCCTGGCCAGCAGAGGCGGTGGTGAAGGCTTCTGGGAGTTGTAGTCCAAGAACATCTGGAGGCCCAAGGTTGGGGACCACTGGTCTACTGGATATCCTCTTCTGCTAACCATTCAGAGTGACAACACACAAGGGAAAATCCAAGAAGCTGACTCCTTTTTTCATCAGTTAACCACTTCTCACCCAAACACAAGGCAATTGTCAGGGCTATGTTTCAACAAGTGCAATCTCTCAAATCACTTTTCTCAGATTCAGTTTAACCTCTCCCCTCCCCACAAACCTTGGATTTCTTCCAAATAAAAAAAATGGGGTGGGACTAACCATTCTCTTTCAAGATAAGAAAGTATGGTCTCTTCAGTGTATCTAATCTGTTTTAAATCTGCAGGCAGAAAAGGTCCCTGAAGTCAGTAGGGGGGGAGGGTAAAAACAGTTCTACTTTTCAGAAATCATAATTCAAAAAACGTTTCCCAGAACATCTCCAAATTTGGCACAGAGCAAGAGCAGGCTGTCTGCTACGTACATCTGTGTCACAATTGGTATTTGTTCAAGGTCCAGTTTCAAAGTTATAATTTTTTTGTTTGGGCTGCCCCATTTTTTAATTGCTCTATAGAATGCTGATTTGCTCTGTTGCAGAATATCTAATACGGAGAGTGACAGCTATAAAAATGCTTTAGTTTTCAAAAGAGTTCTTTTCAAACTCAGTTGTGCCTTCAAGCACTGCTTGTTCATCCTAAATGCTTATGGTAGAGCAATTGTGGATACTCTGAAGGAAAGGCAGACCACAACTCTGCACATGCCTTCTCGGCAGTGGCCCCTCGGCTCTGGAACAATCTCCCCCCAGAAATTTGTCTGGCTCCCTCGCTGGGTGTTTTTAAGAGCCAACTTAAGACCTGGCTCTTCAGACAGGCCTTCCCTCCTGTTGATACCTAACTTATTTCACCAGTGTATTAATATTGTTGTTTTATTTTATTTTAATATTGTTGTTAGCCGCCCAGAGTAGACTTCGGTCTAAACGGGCAGGATATAAATTAAATAAATAAATAAATAAAAATAGAAACATTTTAATCACTTCTCATATTTTTGGAGACGTGTTCTGAATGGAAACCAAACACCACTGGTGAAGTCTGAGACAAATTAAGGCCACCTGCTTCCTGTATAGTAAAGTGAATAAGGGGAAGGAGTTGAAGTGTAGCACTTTGTGTATTTAGGTTTTTCCTCCATGAAGGAGACAGCTTGGAAGTTGGATGTAAGGAATGCACTGAAACTAGTAATTAGCCGATATGAAGAAATCTAGTGCATTCCTTGCTCTTTGTAGCATGAGGTTTTTCCAGGTGTGTCTGAGTGGTATGTTGACAGATGACTGCCTCAGTTGTTTCTCACAAATAAGAAACAAGTTACTTTCTTGGAACTGGATATGCAAAACTGGTCCCTGCCCTATAACCTCTTTTGTATCTCAAGGAACCTTAAAAACAACAGCTTACCCAATACAATGTAAAGAGCCAAACCAATATTTAAAAATTAAATAGGCCACTGTTAAGGGCAAAAACCTTGCAAAGTGGCTTTGATACTATAAATACTAGGTGGTAATAATATTTAAACCACCATATAGTATTTTTTTAAACTAATAGAAAAGGAGCGTAAAGATAGCAAGTAAGAATAATCAACAAAATACAGCAAAGCTGCCAAAGAAATAGCAAAATGAAACTCAGTCATTGAAACAAATAAAATTGTTGATACCAAGACAATGGATAGAAATAAAATATGCTTACTAAAACAAAAGTTAAAGTAAATAGATTCGCTGTATAGCTTAGTGGTTTGAGTATCTGTCTGGAAGGCCAGAGGTTAGGAATTTGATTTCACAATATGCCTCATTGACAGGGACTGCATTCAATGATCCATAGGGTCCCTTCTAGCTATGCAGTTCTAAGATATTAAAATAACAGTTTGAAGTCTTGCAATAATAGTACCCCATGAAGCTGTGGTTCCATGCATGTCATACATGTGAGACCACTGCTAAAAGAAGTCACACACCTCAGCTTGATCATTCACATGAGCAAACACATAAGTAGGGCCTCCAATATCTTAAAACACGAGCAGGTTGATCAGATGTACTGTAGATGGTCATTTAAATGTTCCAAACTATTTAGGACTATTTAAGAATTTAAAGTAAAAACTAGCACATAGAAATGAGCCAAGAAAAACACACACAAAAATAGTGGTTTTTCCAGTTCTGCTCCCCCAGTGAGTTTCCATGTCTGAGCAGGCATTCAAACCCATTTCTCCAAAGTCCCAGTCCGACACGCTATCCATTACACCACACTGGGAATCCTCATCTCCACATACATTACAGTAATCTAACCTTTTTAAAAATATATTATTTATTTTATTCATACATACCCAACATACAAAACAAAAAGCACTAAAACCTAACAATAATAACAAAAAGCATCAAAACTAAACATCCATACTACCCCTATAGATTAGAAATTTTGCCGTCATCTGGTCATCTAAATATCATCAAAGGATTCCTAATCTAACCTTCATGCCACTTTTGCAAAGGTAACTGCATCTAGATCCATCCCCTTGGTAGCATTATAGTTGGCATATTAACCTAAGCTGATGGAAGGGATTCCTAGTCACTTCTTCTTCCATTGACAGCATCAATTCAAGGAACACCTCAAGCTGTGCACTGTGTCTGCCACGTGCAGTGCAACCCCATCTGTTTACAATCTTCCATCCAGATTGGCTTGTTTCTTTACCCACAGCATTCCCATCTTATCTGGATTAAGTTTCAGTTTGTTTGCCGTCATTCTAAAATTACCCCAAACATCAATTAAAAAGTTTCACAACCTCCCTTGATAAGCAGGTGCAAATGAGAGACAGAGATGCATATCATCAGCATATTGATAACATTTCAGCCCATAATGATGGATAATTTCTCCTAGTGGTTTCATAGCTGGGAAGAGAGAAGACAGCTCTGAAGCACACCATATACAAAAAGCTATGGACTGGAACAAAAGTCCCCCAGAACTGTCTTCTAGGAAAAAGGAAATCCGCTATAATGCCATGAATCTCAAATTCAGTCCAGCCAAGTAGTCTAGAACAATATCACGGTCAAAATATGGAAAGCTGCTGCAAATTCTATGACAATTAATTCAATTCAATTTTTACCTTTCCCTAGTTTAGGTCATCCAACACTTGTTTCTATCCCAAACATAAGCCTAAAACCAGATTGCTGTTGAAATCCTTACAGCTCAGTGCCCTTTTCAGACATTATATATTCACCACAAAAAGAAGGGAGCACCCTAACTCTGCTTCTCTGTCCCCAGTTTCATCACCTTCCTACACATGAAGGAAGTCAGATCTGAAGCAGATGAGTTCTGCTATCCATGTACACTCACCACATGAGTTCGGACCCTGAGTGATCAGAGTCCCAACTTACATGGACAACAACCCCTCCCATTAAAAATCTTTAAATGGCCACTAGAAGGTATTGGGGGGCTTTTAAAGTTACCCCCTTTTTTGTTAATACCGTATCTTCATTAAACAATTTTTAGCAACCTCTACAGTATATAACTATTGTAATAATTTTTTAAGTAAAAAATAAAATGTGCAAATTTGCCTGTTTGGCTACATCCTCCACCTTTCGCCCCACTCCATTTGCAGTGTGGCACTCAAACAAATCTGAAAAACAGCTTTTGACCCTGCTGATATCACCCAGTACTAAATTAAAACAGCATAATAAATGTTCATGTACACAACAGTAATGTTGTCTGTAAGTTGTTTTTCATGAAAATTCAAAACAGTAGCTAATGTTTGAAGTACAGGACTCTAATTTTAAGGCTAAATAAATACTGATTAAATGGCTACATTTTTGTTGTAGGGAAGCGTGATTTGAACACAAGAAATGTTTACCATTTCCAACAGCAAGCATCCTTATATTCCTATTCTATAAGAATCATTCGATGAATCAGCGCTAATATGAGTGGCCAATTCTCTAGTTATTTTTCTCTGCTTAATGGAGAATTCAAACAAGTTCTACCTATTAGATTTTTTTTGCTTAAAGGTTGTTTAACCTATTATCTCTTCCTCTGTATTTTTGCTGCCTTTTTACTTTTACTGCATTTTAAATTATTTGTTTTATTGCTGTATTGTCATTTTAAATTCTTTTAAGCTGCTCTAAGTAGCGCTTAGATACTAGAAAGGCAGAACATAAATGTCTGCAAATTTACATATGCACACACTGTATGTATGTATGTATGTATGTATGTATGTATGTATGTAGTATATATAAATAAATAAATACATATTGTCCAAATATTTCTATTCCATCTATGACTGAAGGAATAATTTCAGTTAAGTGTTGCATAGAGCTGCGAATTCTGTTTTTATTTAAATCAGTAATTTCCAATATGCATTACAGAACTAAATGCATGGCAAGGTCTTCTGTCAGCATCAGTTAGTTGTAAAACAATACAACGAAGAACATGCAATACCTACCAAAATAAATGAATAAATAATTTAGTTTAGTTTAACAATAGGAAGGTTGTGGGACATTAACACAACATAATCAGGAACCTGAGTGAAATCTTGCATCTTGAAAGTAGTTAAGTTACCATTACTTAGGTATTCGATAAACAATATGAAACATATGAAAAATTAAAGCTTCTTCATCTATACCAGTTGGAGGAACTCATTGGTAACATTCTAGATGGAATAAAGACTGATAAGAGGCAGAAACTTAATAGGTGGAGTTTCTGCCAACATTGCTCCCACGATGCATACTGACGTTCTGGACATCGGTTGAACTACAAGCCAAATATCCATGCTTCTATCTTTATATGCTAGGTAAGGTGGCCCCCTTTGAAAAACAAACAGCAGCAATAAGCCCTGGTATTATGGTTAAGTGGGAAAAGAAAAAGAAAAGGCCATTTCCTAGCAGAAGAAGAGTGACATTCAAATCCGGTTAAAAGACTCCACCCATATGAGGTGCAACCTTTGCCTATTTGTTCCTTGCCAAGTTCTGGAGCAGACTTTCAGAATTATTCTTCTGTTTATTTTGTCTTGGCATTCCCTTCAGCTTACTTCATTGCTGAGTATTTTCTCCCCCTGTGTTACACACTTCTGAGGAGAGAAAAGACTGGAAAATTAACTACCCTGTTGGTTTTGCCATTATAGTATTTTGATCTGATGAAGCCAGCCTGGGATTGTCTGGTGACCATCTTGTTAAGTAAAAATGATTTATCTCAGGAGGACTGTTAAAAATCTAATCAAGGCATGTCAGTCTTTGCATATGGGTGGAGTTCTCCTGCAGAGACAATTCTGGCTGCTGCTCGCAATGTCTGTGCCCTTGACCTCTTCAAGGACAAGACAGGAACTGCAGAAATTTTGACCATGGTTCTTGGGGAACAGACATCTCCATCACTATTAAAGGTGGAGAAATATTGATCTTAGAATCACAAAGTAGTGTGACAGGTGCTTTTAATCAATGTTGAGAAAACAATAGGCACAACAACATTAGGATCAATGATAGGAAGCAGAAGTGGAAGCTTTTCCAACTCACAGCCAAACCTTCCAAGAAATGCATTAAGTGTAACAGTGGTGCTTCTCATGTATTAAGTTTTTGATGTAACCAAAACATGACAACTTTCCTTTATGAAAATTAACATAATGACTATTAAAGTTATTTTAAAATGTCATGTAACAAGCGACATATATTTGTTACTTGAGGAATAATTTTGGAGGGATTATGAGAAGATTTTTAAGTAATTTAAAAATGTTGCTGGAAGTATACCTGATTCATCTGCAAAGTTCCTATTCCCCATCATCACCACCACCATCCAGACAATGTCACCTCTGATAACAGTATGAATAGGAGCTAACTGGGTTTGGGGACATATTTACCTGATTTTTTTTGTTACTCTTTAACTTCTTCGGATTATTATTTTGTTATTGTTGTTGCACTTAACAGTACAATGGTGGGTGGGTGTGGCATGTGCCCAAATTTTGAAAAAGGGTAAAATAGGAGACATCAAGAGATGGCATCAGGGCAGGAAGCAGAGTGATCTGAACCCCCTGATCTGGCTGTGGGCATCAGGAGGGAAGAAAGCACACAGACACAGGAAAAGCAGGTGGTAGGAAATTTCAATGCCAAATATCCTTGTCATAGGAATGTCTTAGAGGTGCAGCAGCAGTGCAGGAAGTGTCAAGAGGCAGTGGTGCAGGAAAAAAGGAAGCAAGGAGACCAGGGACACAGCAGGACACAAACCCTGGAATTTACCAATATAAGAGAAGTGTAAAATACCAGTAATTAGCAGAACAAATGCCCTGTCTGGAGGAGCCCTAAAAAGCAAGGGAACAAATACTACAATTAGTTCTTAAAAGACATAGTTGTTGCCACACTGCCACTTATAATAACACATTTCCGAGCTTTGCTCATAGCAGACACAAGATATCAAAGCAGCAATAGTTGCAGTACTGGGATCAGTGGAAGATGAAGAGATTTAAGACACTCATCACGTGATCTCAGCTGAGATTGCTGTCCTAGTATGCTAGACCAGAACAGCTATCTTTCCTCCATTACTCATATTAATTTTGTTTCATTTATTTCATTTACACTGTAGCCATCTAACAATCAGGAGACCTAAGGTGGCTTCCAAAATATTTAGAAGACAAGTATTAAGACACCTAAAAATGTAGTACATTAGAATATTGTCCTGAACCAGACCCTTTTCAGGTCTTACTCAGAACCAAGCTAAATCTAATAGGACCAGCTCTTAGAAAGGGATACATAGGTTTGCTACCTCAAAAACCTCTGTTGATCCTGCTCTTCATGTTTAACACTCTCTTTCAGAACACTCAAAGAATGCTATTTCATTCTTCCAGGCCTCTCCTCAAAGAACATCTTTATAAAAAAAGACTTCAGTCTAACATCTTAACCCTAACCTTCTAGATTCTAAGTACAGTGGTGCCTCGCTAGACGATTGCCTCGCAGAACGAGGAATTCGCTAGACGATGGCTTTTTGCGATCGCTAATGCGCTTCGCAAAACGATGTTTCCCTATGGGCGATTTTCGCTAGACGACGAGTTTTCCCCATTGGAATGCATTGACTTGCGGTCAATAGCTGTCAGTGCATTCCAACGGGAACCCGCGCTCGCTAGACGATGTTTCCCTATGGATGATCTTCTCAAGACGACGACTTTTCCGTTGGAACGCATTGAAGAGATTTCAGTGCATTCCAATGGGGAAACGTGCTTCGCTAGACGATGTTTTCGCAAGACAGCGATTTTCGCGGAACGGATTAACATCGTCTAGCGAGGCACCACTGTATATATAACTGTGCTCATACCTACTTTCCTTGCATCTGTCTTCTCTCTTTTCTCACTCCCTCATCCTTCCTTTGTGGAGATTTGGATTGCATGTTCCTCTGGGCAGGCACCTGGCTCTTTGTAAAGCAGTGGTCCCCAACCTTTTCTGAACCATGGACCAGTTGGGGAGGCGGGGTCCATGTACGGGGGGCGGGGCATCCCCCGCTTACAGTTGGATGGGGTGCACTCACAGAGGGGAGGGGTGCACTCGCGTGCTTGCATGGAGGGGCACGTTCACGGAGGGGAGGGACGCGCTCACAGAGGGGCGGGGCACCAGTTCGTGTGGGTGGCGGGCCATGCGTGCGGGTGGGAGTGCGTGGGGGGGCGTAGATTTGTCTCCGTGGCCCGGTCCTGCCATCGCCATGGACCAGCACCGGGCCGCGGACCAGGAGTTGGGGACCCCTGCTGTAAAGTGCCAGGTAGATGGGGCTCGTTAGCCTTTGAAGGCAGCCCATCTAGGAGAAGGAAAACTCCGATTCCAAACCTCCACTGCCTTGTGGCTATATCCATTGATGGAAAAGGCTTCAGGAGTAAACCTTGAGGCAAAATCTGGAGCCGGAGTCCCGGAGGCAGTTCGTGATGCTCTGGCAACTCCTGTGACGTCGCTGGAACCAGTTGTATTGGCTTCTGCCTTTCCATTGGACTATTTCAGTGACATGGAGAGGGGCGATTTGCTGCTTGGGTAACAGTCTGTCCTCCATATTATTTTATCCAGGCCTCGTGCTCTGGAGAGGACACTCCAGCTTCGCATACAGCGTCGAAATAACACGGAAGTTGCTGTTACCAGTTATAAGTCTTTGCTCGATTGGCGTAGAGCGTGATGCCAGGGGCTACGTCCAACAGTGGGAGAGGTAATTGCACCTTACTAGGTAGCTACCACCCGCCTTAAGCTGGGCAGCCCCCAGCCAGGAAGGTGCTGCCTCACCATAGTCTGTTAGCCTCACGGGGTGTGTGGGGTTTAGGGTGAAAGCTGACAAGCAGATTGATAACCCTGCACCATGCAACAATCATAAGAAAACTTCTGTCCTAAAGCTGGGCACCTGGAATGTTCGGACAATGACCCCTGGCTTTTCTGATGACCTGCAGGAAATAGACGACGTGCGCAAGACAGCTGTCATCGACATGGAATTGAGTAGGCTGCAGATGGACATTGTTGCCCCGCAAGAGACGAGATTGCCAGACATGGGATTTGTCAAAGAAAAAAAAATTCTCATTCTTCTGGCAGGGAAAACCATTGAATGAGACCAGGGAATATGATGTTGGCTTTGCAGTTAGAAGTACTCTGCTGAGATCCATTGTTCCACCTACTGTGGGGAGTGAAAGAATCCTGTCTCTGCAGCTCCACTCATCAGCAGGACCGGTCACCCTTATTAGTGCATATGCACCAACACTGTCGTCTACAGCAGAAGTCAAAGACAAATTCTATGACAATCTAGCAGCTACTATCAAGAAAATCCCTGAAAAAGAACCGCTGTTCATTCTTGGAGATTTTAACGCTAGAGTTGGTGCTGATCACAATTCTTGGCCCACTTGTCTAGGCTGGTTTGGCATTGGGAAGATGAACGAAAAAGGCCAACGTTTGCTGGAGTTTTGCTGTTATTATGGTCTTTGTGTCAGCAACACGTTCTTTAATACAAAGCTACAACACAGAGTCTCTTGGAGACATCCAAGATCGAAGCATTGGCATCAGCTCGATCTGATCCTCACTAGACACTCTAGCCTTCCTAGTATTGCGATCATACACAGTTATCAGCGTGCTGATTGCGATACTGATCACTCCCTGGTGTGTAGCAGAGTAAAACTGCAAATAAAGAGATTGTATCATACGAATACACATATTGACATCAGCAAGACTCGTGATCAGAGAAAAGTGGAGGAATTTGCTCAAGCGCTTGAGGAAACTCTTCCAGGCCTGGCTGATGCAAATGCACCTGAACGATGGGAACATTTCAAGAATGCTGTTTATAACACCGCCTTGTCTGCATTTGGCAAGAAGACAAAAAAGACGGCAGACTGGTTCGAAGCCCATTTGGAGGAGTTGATGCCAGCCATCGAGGAAAAGAGGAGAGCTCTAGCAGCATACAAAGCCTGTCCTAGTGAGTACAATTTGCAGGTTCTTCGAACTGCAAAGTTCAACAGACTGCCAGGAGATGTTCTAACAATTATTGGCTTCAGCTCTGCTCTTAGATACAGACAGCAGCTGACACAGGTAACATCAAGGGAATGTATGACGGTATCAAGCAGGCTTTAGGTCCAATACAGAAGAAATCTGCTCCTTTGAAGTCTGCTACAGGCATGATCATCCAGGACCGAGTACAGCAGATGGAACGCTGGGTGCAGCACTACTCTGAGCTATATTCTAGGGAACGTAGTAACCGAAGAGGCACTAAATAACATTGAGTGCCTGCCTGTCTTGGAAGAGTTGGACAGCGAACCAACTTTAGCAGAAATAAAAGCAGCCTTAGATTCCCTCACCTCTGGCAAGGCACTTGGGAAGGATAACATCCCTGTTGAAGTGCTGAAGTGCTGTAAAGAGATCATCACCACTGAGCTGTATGAAATCTTTTGTCTTTGCTGGAGGGAAGGTGGAGTACCACAGGACATGAAGGATGCAAACATTGTCACATTGTATAAGAACAAAGGCGACAGGAGCAACTGCAATAACTACCGTGGCATCTCTCTTCTCAGCATTGTTGGGAAGCTGCTTGCCCGTGTCGTGCTGAAGAGGCTCCTGGTGCTTGCAGACAGAGTCTATCCAGAATCACATTGTGGATTTTGAGCTAATAAATCCACCATTGACATGGTATTTTCCCTCAGACAGTTGCAGGAGAAATGTAGGGAACAATGACAGCCACTCTTTGTGGCCTTCATAGATCTTACAAAGGCCTTTGATTTGGTTAGCAAGGACGGCCTTTTTAAAATACTTCCCAAGATTGGATGTCTACCTCGGCTCCTTAACATCATCAGGTCCTTTCATGAGGAAATGAAGGGCACTGTAGTTTTTGATGGCTCAACATCAGATCCCTTTGACATCCGAAGCGGAGTGAAACAGGGCTCTGTCCTCACGCCGACCCTGTTTGGGATCTTTTTTGCTGTCATGCTGAAGCATGCTTTTGGAACTGCAACAGAAGGTGTCTATCTCCGGACTAGATCAGATGGAAAGCTCTTTAATCTTTCTAGATAGAGAGCGAAGACCAAAGTCCAGCTGAATGCATGTGGGACTTCCTCTTTGCCAATGATGCAGCTGTTGTTGCCCATTCTGCTGAAGACCTCCAACAACTTATGAATTGTTTTAGCAAGGCCTGCAAAGACTTTGAATTGGAAGTTGTTCATGATTTCGTGTACCTTGGCTCAACGATCTCTGACACACACTCTCTAGATGTTGAGCTGAATAAACGCATTGGCAAAGCAGCTACCATGTTCTCTAGACTCACAAAGAGAGTATAGCTTAACAAAAAGCTGATGGCATATACCAAGATCCAGGTCTATAGAGCTTGTGTCCTGAGTACACTCCTGTACTGCAGTGAGTCCTGGACCCTTTGTGCATGGCAGGAGAAGAGGTTGAACACGTTTCATATGCGTTGTCTCCGATGCATTTTTGGCATCACCTGACAAGACAAAGTTCCAAATAGTATAGTCCTAGAATGAGCTGGAGTTGTTAGCATGTATACATTACTGAAACAGCGATTTCTACGTTGGCTTGGGCATGTGAGAATGGCTGACGGTCGGATTCCAAAAGATATCCTGTATGGAGAATTAGTGCAGGGAAAGTGCTGCAGAGGGAGACCACAGCTGCTATAAAAGGATATCTGCAAGCGGGATCTGAAGGCCTTAGGAATGGACCTCAACAGATGGGAAACCTTGAGATCTGAGCGTTCAGCCTGGAGGCAGGTGGTACAGCATGGCCTCTCCCAAATTGAAGAGACACTTGTTCAGCAGGCTGAGGCAAAGAGGGAGTCCCAAAACCAGAAAAATCAGGGAGCTGGACAGGGGACAGATTGTATTTGTCTTCAGTGTGGAAGGGATTGTCACTCTCAAATTGGTCTTCTCAGCCACACTAGACACTGTTCCAAGACCTCTATTCAGAGCACGTTACTATAGTCTCTTGAGACTGAAGGATGCCTACTGTAAAGTGCTATCTACATAACTACGGAAGTCCAGCTAATTAATAAAAAGTGAACAGCAACTGATACGTGTTATTGTGACTGGTGCCTTTCTTTGTGCCTTCTGTTGCAACTCACCTGTTTTATGGCCAATTCCTTGATGAAAGAGCCTTTCCATTAAGCAACTCAGGAGGGCTTACGTGTTCTTTTTGTCTGAACTCATTGATGTCTCTGCTGTAGGGTTTACAAAAAATAAATAAATCAGAGTAAATAGAATAAAATCTTACACTGAATCAGCAATGGGAATTATTTTCAGAAGATTCCAGGCTTGGATGGTCACATTTTGAAATCTGGTGTACAATGTGAACCCAAGAAAGCTGTCTAACATTCCTAATCAGAAATGAATTCAAAGATACTGTAGTCTTGGTAAGAGAAATTGACTTCTAAGCTGTCACTAACCAGCCATTCAAGTTAATAAAACTTAAAACAAACAAACAAACAAACAAACCTAACCAGCCATTCAAGAGGAAGACAGTGCCTATGTGCTTCCCCATGAGAACTTAAACCATTAACAGGTCCTAAACTGTTATTCAAGAGGACATCAAGCTAAGAAACAGTCCGGATATGTCTTTCAAGGCAAAAGGATAGAATTCTGTATCAAATGAGATATTTGGCTAGGGAACGGCAGTTATGTGGTTCTCAGGTGGTATTTCCACTGCTCACATGGAGTACCCTTGATCTAGACTTTTTTTTTTTAAGGTTAAGTAGAACTACATGACCAGCACTTTAAAATTGTTTGGACCACAACTCTCAATTCTTTGAAACTTGGTTCCTTGAAGACACCGTGCTCTGAAAAATAATAGCAGTGTATGAGAGGCTGATGGTCTAGTAGCAAGATGTGATTCTGAGAATTAAAAGATTTTTTAGTTTAAGTATTTTCCCACTGACTTTCAGAGCAAAGACCTTTTCCAAGTGGCCACATCTTCAGGACCAGAGCTTGGAAAAATTACCTTTTTTGATAGCAATTGCTGGAGTTCTTCAAAAGTATGACTACTGTAGTCCAAAAAAGTATAGTATCTACTCTGACCTGTTACTGTTGAGATTTCTTTCTCATCTGGCTGGTTGCTTTGCAGTTATATCTTTTGGGCACAGTTTGGAAGTGGTGCAGAGGCTGACATTCTTTGGATCTTGTGTTAAGGATCTACTATGAGCTTGAGTCACAAGAGCCAGAATGGAAGCTTCTTGAACAGCAGTATGTCACAGAAAATATCCTGTCATAAGTACAGATTTCTTTCCTGCCTCCAAATCAGATTTGTTCATAGACTTCAGTAAGAAGAGATGTGCCTTGTTCACTGCTTGCTTAAGTCACTAAGAGATGGATCTGATATCTCTGTTTGCCTTTGCCAAGCAGCAACTGAGGTGGAATGTAGCGGGCTGGGGGAGAGACTCTAGTTGCTGTATTTTATTTTGTTGAATATTGCCAATTGTTGGCTCAACGTTTGCACAAAATCACCCACAGTTTTGTGAATTACATGTCAAGAACATAATGAATCCTGAATGCATATATCCACTCACTAGTAGGCACTAAACCAGCAGTAGATTTACCTGTATGTTCTCCTACCACCCACACAGACACTGAACAAAAAAACTTCAAGAAGTGTTTACGTTTCAGTGCCATCTTCTGGTAAACCACAGTAACGTCAGACACAGCATTTAATTGTTTTGTTTCATCCCCCAAATCAGAAAAAACATGTAAACCAGGTATTTGCTGTCCATGTGCCCATAATTTGTCACATCTCCATTCCAATTGCATTTTTAAAAAAAGACTGGAGTTGCTTACTCATAAGAAATATTCAATGTATAAACCACTAATACATATGATTTTGGAAAACATTTTCTTATGCCACCATTTTCTTGATCTAAATATAAAGCATTCATTTTGGGAATGGCAACATTTTAACTAAACTGAGGAGCTGTCATAGGTGGTCTCAGAAATGATCCAGTATTCCTTTAAAACAGTCACCTTAGGAGTTTTGGTTCACTGCCATTCAGAATTTTATCTAACATGGTAGTTTTGCTAAAAAGATGCCTCTTTTGGTATTGAACACATCACCAACCACAGTATGGGTTTTGGATGCAGAAATTCTTCACACAGCTGATCTTTATGTGCTAGAACCCAAATGTGATCTTGTTCCAAGCAAGATTAAATTTGCCACTTGTGAGTACAGTTTTGGATCATTTCCTTATGGTTTGCAACCATAGTGCTGTGTCTTTTTTACTTCTGGAAGGAACATATTGCCAGTTGCTATTTAACTTCATTTTATACTTTAATATCGTACACATTTTCAGGATCAAATGTTGCTGCTCATTCACAATCCCTCGGTCTGATGTTTAAAGCAACCTTTATTCAATTGCAGCATTATCAGATTGCATCAAGAATTGTATCATTTGTTTTCCATCATCATGCCTACCCTTTGGGAGACCAGCTGAAAATATTTAATCTTTTAGCAGTTTTGCTGCTGTAAAAGAGACACCAAGCTCCAGTGGTGTACACCAGCTGGGTCCACTGCCTCAGTTCACTGCCTCAGAAAATGGCAATCCCTATCCTGTCCTTCCTTGCACCTTCCTGGGCATGGCAAAATCTTCTGGGAAATACTGTGGAGCCAGTTTTGAGCACTGGAGACAGAAACACATAATTGAATTTTAGCTGTAGCTTTTTAAAATTAGTTATTGAAAATATTTAGGGTATCTATAGAAGATACCCTAAATATAGAAACAAGATTGTAACTGAGATACAAATTAAATTTAATTCAAATGCGTTAATTCAAAATTAACAGTATCTAATTCTGTTGTTATGTGACATAATGAGATTTCAGCCATCCCTTAGAAACTGGTAGTGCTGTAAATGATGCTCTTTGACAAGTAACATTCTTAATTGACAGGTAGATAAATCTTGTAACTTTCTTAGCCATTTTTACTTTGTTATGTTATTGACCAGGATCCAATGGTATACTCTGGCATTCAAAGCTATAGCAATTTGGACTACCTCCCCACCCCCAGCTTCTGCTGCAGCCTTCTGAAGTGCCAAAAAAAAACTTGCTCAAGGGAGTTTGTTCACCTTGGACAAGGGTTTTCAGGTATGTGTGTGGAGTTGCAAGAGGAAAGAGTGGTTGTTGATTCCACTAGAATCAGTGAGAATCCAGTGGAGGAACATAATTGTGTTTTAGCCTTAATTCCAAGTATTTGGCAAAAGTCAATACTGGTGCAAGATATTGCAAACTTCCGTCCCTCCTCCCCATATAAATTTTGTGCAGTTCTTCACAAGATTCTGCTAAATCATAGTAGATTAGATACTACATTTCTATTCCTATTACCAATTACTTTTTCAAACTTAGGGAGTGACTACATTGGCAAATAATACAAGCATTGCTCCAGGATTGCAACAGTCAGATTCATGTTATTTTCTGTTGCCTCCATGATCACTACAGAGTCCCCCTCCCCAAACTTTTTTCCTCCACTGCTAGGGCTTCTCTTTTTTTAAAAAACAATACAAACTGTGAACGTGGTGTGATCATTTGTACTGATGCATACAGTTTGATCTTTCTATGGAGGGGTTTGCAGACATTCTGTTTCAAGTGATTCCTCCCAGCTACAGCAGCAGTAAGGCAGGGAAGCAGGCCCATTCAGATGGGAAGCAGACTGCCATTTTCCTCTTCTCTCCAAACTTGGTGCCTGGGTTTGCTTGTTTTCCTCTTCCCTTTCCATTCCACCTTATCTTCTCTCCTCTCCTCTCCTCTCTTCCACCTTCTCTTAAGGCTTGGTGTTGCTACACGTGAGCACTTAAGAGACCAAAGGAGTGGGGTGGGAAGGAGCAAGGTGGACATTTCTAATAAGCACTTCTTTGCAGCTTGTTAAGGTAGCTCTGCTGTAGCCATGCATCCTGCAAATTTGGATGGCTACAGCAGAGCTACCTTAATAAACCACAACCAATGCTGGTTGCCAGTTTTCTCCTTTCTCTATGCTGATTCTCAGACTGAAGAAGCTACTTGAATGAGTAGCAAAACGTTTCAACCTAATAAGAAAGAATTCCAGATCATGTAAAATTCTTTCTTTCACTCTTGCTCCCTTTTTCTTGCAGCTCCTGTTTCTGAAAGGCCATTCCCTATCATAATATCTTTCTCGTGTTATCTGGTTTTGCATTCATATTGAGCATATAATGGCAGTTTAAATAGTAATTACCACAATTTTAAAAAATCATATTTAGTAACCTATTTGTATGATAATGCAACAGACCTGATATTCAGCTTAGGTCCTTTCACTCATGATTAAGTGTTATTTCTCTAACAACATGCAATGTTTTCATGTTACTCTAGATTCCTTCTATATACCATTCTCTGTCATTCAACTGATGCTGTGAAATAAGTTGTGTTGATAATATCAATCTTGACCAGTGGTTTCCAGTCTTTTTTGAGTCATGATCTCCTTTTATAACTGCCAAGTAACCTGCAACCCCCCCCATCGCGTTTGCATAAAAAGGCATTTTAACGAGGTAAAGAAAACACATTAAAAATACATTTTTCAGAATATAATTCTAACCTAACATCTAAAGTGATGGTTGTATTTACATCTAGGCAACCAACTTCAAAATTTGTGGCTACACCCACTACAGAAGAGGCAGGCTGTTTGTTTTTATGTCCCCCTCCTTGTGTTGGGTGTCTAGTTTTTCTTCTTCTTTTTTCCTTTTCCTTCCCTTCTTTAGACTCTCCAGAAGTGACGTGTCTTAGTTAAAATCCCTTTTTGGCAGAAGCAGTAGCAATTATATCTTTCTGCTGGCATTTCTCTTTTTTTGTTAAAAAAAAATAGTCCCAGTAATCCCTTCTCAGAAAGTAGAGTTTTCTTTCTCCCCTAAAGGGCCTGTCTTTCATACATACATATACATGCTAACGTTAACATTTCACTCCTAAAGGTCAAGGAAGGAATTATTTAACAAGGGCTACAACACATATAAGGTGACCCACAACCTCCCAGAAAATATTTTGTGACCCCCTTAGGGGCTGCGGCCCCCTGGTTGGGAAACACTGATTTTGACAATCCTGTCCTCAAGCTTACATTCTTATTTTGACAATAGTTCATTGAAGTTTTTAATCTTGTAAGTATCTGATGCAGACGAAATGAGCTGTTAATAATCCCAATAGCATTTTTAGATCACCTTCTTGTACTTCTGGAACGTCCAGTCCATGGCTTTTCACATTGGACCATTCCTAGGTCTTTTGTGCCTTGCCCACATGTCTCCCATTTTGCCACCCTTGATCAGCCAGTGGACACTACTTAATAACAACTTTATATACAAATTGATCCTCTAACTATTCTTCAAAATCTTGAGTTATGCTAAAAATAGAGAACAAGCCATGGAGGCTTAGGTTTCAATTTAAAAACCATTTTCCCTTTGGGATTGTTTGACATCACTTTCTCTGTCACTTTTTCACTAAGATGTTTTCCTTTGACAATTAACCTGGTTTTATGACAATGGTGAGACATCAGATTCTCTCAGTGCCCTAATTCTCTTTTAGTGTGCACTCTCCCTCTCCCTCACACAGATCATCATTATTAGAAGAGAATTTTCAGGTGTTTTGGAGATCACACCAATAACTTCTTCCTGACTTTGTGCTACTTACTGCACATTTGTCTGCCATTATTCTCCTTATACTCTTGCACCTAACATGCACATTTCTTTGGGGGTAAGTAACAGGAATGACTTTGGGGATGTATGTGAAAGGTTTAAGATTTCTCTCACCTTAGGCTGATCTTAGTATTTAAAGAACTCCTCCTCCTCCTCCTCCTCCTCCTCCTCCTCCTCCTCCTCCTCCTCCTCCTCCTCATAATAATAATAATAATAATAATAATAATAATAATAATAATAATAATAATAATAATAGAGCTGGAAGAGACCCTATGGATCATCAAGTCCAACTCCTGACCACTGAGCTATCCATCTAAAAGAGTTACACTATATACCCTAAGTGCATAATTCTTCTTTGTAACAGTGTAGCTAAACAATGATCAATCCAGAAGAAATGGGAGGGGGAGGAGTATAAGCCACAAAATAGGCAGTGAGTTGTGCAAACGACAACATTATTTATGTTTACTTTTATGGTGCTAAATAGTCAGAGTCCAGTGAAGAAGTTATGGTATTATGGCCAATGATTTTGGTGCTGCATTTTTGTTTATTTTTATTGCTTTAAGCTGCTTTGAGGAATAATGGGGCTCTAAAGCAGTATACATTTTTTATATATATTTGTAAATATATACACACATGCACAGGTACATGTGCATACATGCACACACACAGCTCATATGTTTGAAACACCAGGACTTTTTGATTAATAGAGACAACAGTGAAATGTGCAATTCACTTCAATCTTCCCTGTCCCCTCTCAACCAACACAGTAGCTTGGGAGAAGGTGGATTTACACAATAACAATATATTTTTCATGAGCTATCTCTGCTGTTAAGGCATACAAAATGTTTTGGGTTTGAGTGGAATGGTCAATAATTCATCATCTGCAGGAAAGACCAGCTTCTAGTGCACATGGAAACCCCTAGGTTGATTGATGTGGATCAACATACCTGACTGCATTTTGGACTTTCCGTGGGGCTCTCATATTGAGGACTGTCATGGTCAGCACCTACACTTTAAAATTTATCACTACCCATGCTTGCCTATGTATTCTTGTGAACCTCATCACCAACAACCTCCTGTAGTCTAAATCATAACGATAGAGAACCATGGTTAGTGTGATGTCGTGTTTGCATACCTGTTGTGTGGCTAGATAGGGCAGATCATGGACCAAGCAGAGGGAAGGGGCCCACCTCAAAGTTTCAGGGTAGGGCAGCATCCTGCTCCAGGGTCCTATAGGGTGTCAGGAGTTGTGAAGAGGATAGCCAGTCTGGTATCATCCCAGCTTGAGTGCCGTCCTTCCCCACTGAGAAATGGAAAAACACCATAGATGCCCAGAAGGGAAACCCCAAACCATATGAAAGGTGGTTTCCCTCTATGAGGGAGAGAGATGAGGTGAAATCTGAAGGGCAAAGAGGAGAAAATAGAAAGACATGGGACAAAACCATTGACTGAGGCAGGAAAAACATCTGAGAAAGAAGTCAGCATCAGTTGGAAAAGGTGGGAATAGAAGAGAAGAGGAGACAGGGATATATAAGGGGAAGAAGATGAAAGGGGGGGTAGTAGAAGCAGGAGAAGCAGGCACAAAGAAAGAAAGCAAAGTACTCCCACTGGGATGGAAGTGGGTCTGGATGGAAAATCCCTGGACTCACCAGGAGGAGAAGCTTAGGATTCCTCATGAGGAAGCAGAGAGAAGAAGAAGGGAGGTGAGTCCACCAAAGCCATCCTACTGGGGCAAGAAGGAGGCCTGGGAGTGGGGGAAGAGAATAAGAGAGGAAAGAGCTAAGATTGCCCAGGAGAAGAGGGAGACGGCAGAATAGCATGCTCCGTCTGGGATGGGAGTTCTGGGAGCCGGAAACTGGGATACCCAGGTTTGACCCCTTCCACTGGAGACGAGATGCTCTGCTGCCAGTACCATCAGGACCGGAGTTGAGGGAAGTTCTACCTGCTGCTGGCACGGGACTGTTTGAAACACTCATAGTTTACCCGTCTCGTGTTCAAGGTACAAACAACGGTGTGAGGAAGAGAAGTTAGATATCCTCGTTGATGTTAATAACTTTTTGGACTTACCAGAAATCAATGTTGATGTTTTGGATGCAATGAATTGGTTGTCTTTAATCAGTCCTATGAAAGACTCAAGCCCCAAAGCACCTGAAGAGTCTGGTGAACCCTCACAGGTGTATAATCTGGAACCTTTATTTATCTTGGTTACCATAAACTTACTGGCATAAGTGCTACACTACACCTAGCTTTGGTTTCTGCTGAAATGCTGAGTAACAAAAGTCACATCAAATGAAGATTAATTAGTATCAGACAGGAATGCAGACAAATTCTTCATTGAAAGATTATTTGTATCTGAGCTTGGATCTCACTCAACAGTGAGCCTTTATTTCACAAATAAAATAGCACTAGCTCCCTCTCCTCTGCATTCCAGGCCTTAGTATCTTTTAATGAAAATGTCTTTAATCTTTAGAAGATTTCTTAATGCAACTGGGATACAAATAGGCACAAATTCTATCCTCGTCCCAGGGAATTAAAAAAGTATTCTCCATCTCATCTGACAGTCATAGCATATCCATATCTCTCCTACACTGAGATGTGTGGAATCTAATTTTAGAAATAAGTCACACAGGTTCAATGGCTGTAATCCAGCAGTAAGTGGCAATTAGAATAGACCCATTGAATCAGTGAAACTTACAGAGGAGTTGACTGACCAATGGGCCTATCGTGGATGTGACTTTACTACTGGATTTCAGCCAGTGGAACTACGCCCAGAGCAAATGTGTAGAAGATGGCGGCCTCCTCATCTTACAACTGCAGAGCTGGAAGGGGTCCTGAGGAGGCCCAGTGGAGAATCAAACGCCCAACGTCTGGCTCTGAAGCCAGATACTAAAGTCCTGAGCTGTCCAGCAGTTCTCCCAGTTGCTTTTATCATTTTAAGGCTGTCAAACGATTTGATTTTTTTAAAAAAATTTAATCATCTTCTTTTAGCTAACTGGTCAATTAAACAAAAAGAGTTCAGCAATTTACATGTTAACAAAAGGTTAGCAATGGTACCTTTTTGAGATGCTGATGCAAGAGTAAGAAAGCTTACAATTTGGCAAAACAAAGTTATCATCATTTCATTTTACGTAAAATAATCATGTCCTACCATTCTTGAGGCAGTTTATAACCTCAAAGCAATGCTTCACTGTTAGAAGAACAGGCTGCTTTTCACATTTTGTTACTCATTCCCTATTCTAAAATGACTTTAAAATGCAAAGTGTGCTTGAACCTTGCAGCCTCAGTAACAAAACTATGCCCTAAGGTGATACTGCCCCAACAATTAATCAACTGATGTTTCAGTCGGCTGACCTCCTAATTAATGGCTGCAATTCTATTGCACTTTTAAAGTGGACTATTCTAATAAATGTATTTTGTGGCTGGTCCCGCAAGATCAATGTTTGCACAAAATGCTACTCATACCCATGCATTTTAATTCTCCAAAACTACTGAAAACCCATCCATCAATGCTGCATCTTTTAGCAGAAGAATGAGTCATACAAGCCAGTCAGGTGCAGATGGAGAATTTCAGTTATCAACCAATCATGTTCGGTAATCAGCGTACAGTAAGATTATACCAGCATGTACCTCTCAAAGATCCCTCCCTCAGAATGTTAATGTACGCTTTTTCCCTCTCAGCCTTACTCCCCCAGAATGTTAGCATGTACATCATATCCAAAGGCAAGGCAGCAAGAGGACGTCACAGGCCTACGTACAGGATATTCACAGCAGTGACAAATCAGAGAGCAAACAGAAGAGAGGAAGAGATGTAGGATGGAGGGGAGTGGACAGTCAGATTTTGCTTCAGATGCCTCATGAAGGAGAAGAGAAGGACAAATTGTTGCTAAGGGAAAATGAGACAGATGGTTGAAACAAACAACTTGGTGACTCTTTTAGGCCTTAGAATTTCCCAGATCCTGTCATGAGGGAAAGAAAAGGAAATTAAGCTGCTTAGGCAAAACCAAACAAAAATAAAGTCTTAAACCTCAATTTCCAATGCAAAAAGGTACAGATCAAGGGAACAGAGTGGGCCACATGTATGGCTTCTGTTCTGGCCTGTCCACCTTCTCAGGAAGGCCTTCTATTTCCCCCTTCCCAGCCGTCAGCTTCCTTCTCAGCCTCCATCATATTGCTGCCTCTGTTTTACTAGGCACCTCAGAAGGCAACACCAACGGAGCCAGTTTGTTCCTGCCAGCGGTTTGTTGTGTGGCAATTTGACTACATCCTTTGTTTTCCTTGCTCCTAAATAATATATACAAAGTGCCTCGGGAGCTAAGAGTGACTGGCTTAATGTCATGACTCCAAGGTACGACAGGGTGGTTGTGTGTGAAATGACAGATCTGTAACTGAGAACGTCTCTCTGCAATGGGGTGCTAGGACATATTGTCTTCTAGGGAGTACATTTTACACTGCATCATGGTGACATTTAAAGCCATCTGATCTTTTGGGTGTCTGCCTTTCTCATTGCTGTGCCAGGACCTGCTTGCCTGGCTCACAGCAATCCTCTCTGATTTGGAAGAAGTGACTGCAATTAGGAATCGAGTCAACTTTATCTACAAAGCTTTTGCTGTAATTAAAATCACAGCAAAGATAGGGAGCTGAGAGGCTCACAGTGGGTTGGGGGCAGATCTAAGCCAATCATTCATCAACATTGTTCAATGCAAAAAGACTGGTAGGTAAAGTTGGAAAACAAAATACAGCACATGAAAGATATTCCCACAGGCTATTGTGCATTTAGACTGCAGTGAGTAACAAAACCGGCTGCCATTTTATATAATATGTACACATTATTATTTTGGTTGTAGAAAGGGTTTTTAAGATGGGGTTTCCCCTTCCAAACCCAAGTCTGTATAGGCTACCAAATATCCAGATCCTCAAAGTGGCTTACAACAAAGTTAAAAACAAATTAAAATGTGTACAATGTTATGGAACAACAATAAAATATATAAAAGCAAATGAAGACAAACTGAAAAAAACACCAAACCCCCGAGCCTGAAATTGAAGCAGAAACAGATTAAAAACTTGGGAACATTTTTAAAAAATGTCTTCACTTGGTGTCAAAATGTCATAAAGGCAAGCTCAAGGCAAGCTTCTCTGGAGACAATATTCCATAAACAGGATGCCACCAAGGCCCTATCTTCACTGAAAACTTTACAGTTATGCACAGGAAACTTTACTATAGTTATTTGCAAGAGACAGCCCCATTGGTCTGTCATAACAAAAGCAACAAAGGCCTGAATATAATTGGTAGTCCTAACTGGAGTACACTCATTTAATCAACTGCTGAGCCAGTACCTATGTAAATTTCATTGACTGAATAGGTCTACTACAAGTGGGAGTGCCAACAGAATTCAGGCTAAAGAGCCTAAAGGAACCATAAAGACTAGCAAGTCTCATTTGACAAAAGCTTCTGTGGACTGCAGCCCATTTCCTCTTATGCATTAAATACTTACTGTGATTTCAATTAACAGCTGCTCAATAAATGAAATGTTGATTCAAGTGATTATATATGCATATCTGTGACCTTTACATATTGGCTGATATCCTCTTTCATAAATTAGTTCTGCAGAAGGGTTATGAGATGAAGATGATCTTTTCCAATCCTCTGGCCACTGCTGAGTTTTCCAAACTTGCTGTCATATTGAGTGTAGCACCTTAACAGTGTCATCTTTTAAGATTTTAAATAGTTCGACTGGAATGCCATCACCTCCACTGGCCTTGTTGTTAGCCATGTTTTCTAAGGCCCACTTGACTTCGCTCTCCAGGATGTCTGGCTCAAGGTCAGCAACCACACTATCTGGGTTGTCCGGGACATCCAGATCTTTCTGGTATAATACCTCTGTGTATTCTTGCCACCTCTTCTTGATGTCTTCTGCTTCTGTGAGGTCCCTACTATTTTTGTCCTTTATCATGTCCATCTTTGCACAAAATGTTCCTTTAATATCTCCAATTTTCTTGAACAGATCTCTGGTTTTTCCCTTTCGATTATTTTCCTCTATTTCTTTGCACTGTTCATTTAAGAAGGCCCTCTTGTCTCTCCTTGCTATTCTTTGGAAGTCCGCATTCAATTTTCTGTAACTTTCCCTATCTCCCTTGCATTTTGTTTCCCTTCTCTGCTATTTGTAAGGCCTCGTTGGACAGCCACTTTGCTTTCTTGCATTTCCTTTTCTTTGGGATGGTTTTTGTTGCTGCCTCCTGTACAATGTTACGAGCCTCCATCCATAGTTCTTCAGGCACTCTGTTCACCAAATCTTGTTCCTTAAATCTGTTCTTCACTTTCACTGTGTATTCATAAGGGATTTGGTTTAGATCATATCTGACTAGCCCAGTGGTTTTTCCTACTTTCTTCAGTTTAAGCTTGAGTTTTGCTATAAGAAGCTGATGATCAGAGCCACAATCAGCTCCAGGTCTTGTTTTTGCTGACTGTATAGAGCTTCTCCATATTTGGCTGCAGAGAACATAATCAATCTGATTTCGGTATTGCCCATCTGATGATGTCCATGTGTAGAGTCGCCTCTTGTGTTGTTGGAAAAGAGTGTTTGTGATGACCAGCTTGTTCTCTTGACAGAACTCTATTAGCCTTTGCCCTGCTTCGTTTTGAACTCCAAGGCCAAACTTCCCTGTTGTTCCTTTTATCTCTTGACTTCCTACTTTAGCATTCCAGTCCCCTAGAATGAGAAGAACATCTTTCTTTGGTGTCAGTTCTAGAAGGTGTTGTAAGTCTCCATAGAATTGGTCAACTTCAGCCTCTTCAGCATCAGTGGTTGGTGCATAAACTTGGATTACTGTGATGTTGAAAGGTCTGCCTTGGATTCGTATTGAAATCATTCTATCATTTTTGAGATTGTATCCCAGTACAGCTTTTCCCACTCTTTTGTTGACTATGAGGGCTACTCCATTTCTTCTACAGGATTCTTGCTCACAATAGTAGATATGATAATCGTCTGAATTGAATTCGCCCATTCCTGTCCATTTTAGTTCACTGACGCCCAGGATGTCAATGTTTATTCTTGCCATCTCCTGTTTGACCACATCCAGCTTACCAAGGTTCATAGATCTTACATTCCAGGTTCCTATGCAGTATTTTTTTTTGCAGCATCGGACTTTCCTTTCACTTCCAGGTGTGTCTGCAGCTGAGTGTCTTTTCGGCTTTGGCCCAACCACTTCATTAGCTCTGGAGCTACTTGTACTTGTCCTCCGCTCTTCCTCAGTAGCATGTTGGATGCCTTCCAACCTGAGGTGCTCATCTTCCAGCGTCATATCTTTTAGCCTTTTGTTTCTGTCCATGGAGTTTTCTCGGCAAAGATACTGGAGTGCTTGCCAGTTCCTGCTCCAGGTGGATTGCGTTTAGTCAGAACTCTCCACTATGACCTGTCTGTCTTGGGTGTCCCTGCACGGCATAGCCCATAGTTTATCTGAATTACTCAAGCCCCTTCGCCACGACAAGGCAGCAATCCATGAAGGGGATTGTTTATACCAGGCTATTATCTTGCACTCTGAATAAAAATATTTTAATGTGAAGATGGCTTATAGTTTAATCAGAATGAAGAAACATGAAATCTTCTGCCTGCAAATCAACCTCCAGCTGTCCTAGCTTCTCACCTCAGAGCAACTGAAACAAGTGCACTGTATACACTGTCCACATCTGGAATTGGATATGGCCACCCGTCATGCATATCTAACCCTAAGAATCCCTAAAGTCTTGAAAAGCACAAGAATTATAGCAGGGAAGTAAAGCAGTCATGAGGCTCAGAGAACTGGCTTCTTTCCAGAATCTGCTGTTTGCTGAAGCATGTACACAGAAACATCCCTCCACACATCCCCCCCCTCCACTCCCCATTCCACCATTACAACTGGGCATACTTGCTCTGGTCAGCTATATGCTTGGAAAAGAGTCTTGATGTGCTGCACTATGAATCATTTTCTTCATTTCCACTAAAGCACAGGCCAACAACTCCTTGAAGGAGATATTGCCATAAGGAGGAGTACAGAGTCAGCTGCTAGCTTCCCAGGTGCTGGTCGCTGAAGCTGAGGCAAATGGCAAGAACGTTCCATCATCAGCATGTCTATGTGAAGGACAACAGCAGCTGGTAGATAACAGTACACTCTCCCCCTTGCTAACCAGGCCTTGATGGAAAAGATTTGTCAAATTGCAATGGCCAGTTATGCAGTCAATGGGACTGCTGTCTCATATTCCATCTGATAGTCAGGGTTCACAAATCCATTAGTAAGAGAGGCATCCTAGTTACATTTTCAATATATTGATCAAAATCCTCCTATGTAGTTCATGCCAGAAAAAGGGAAATCATATAACATGCAGTGGCAGATTGTCATAAAGATTCCTCATTGCACTGCACACAACTAGGACTCTACGGTAAGTGAGAATTTATTAGGTAGTGACAATTTGCCACTGCAAGTTGCACCATTTCACTTAACCTGGCATAACTACTCAAAATGATTCTGGGCAATGTATTAATGAGAGATGAGCAGCATTTGTGGCAAAATTTTGCTTCCTACCCTGGACTCTTCCCTCTGCAACGTGGAATCTGATGCTGAAATCATGCTGTATTTCTCTTTCTGGACAAGGATCCTAGGGAGCAATTTAAACACAATGATGGGCCTGGAAGTATTTTAAGAGTGCCACTGTGCTTTAAAGCCACACATACGCTCCCAGCACACCTTTTAATTGTCACTGGATCAGCTTTAAAATTGGGCATCACGTAGCATTCAGCAGGTCCCCACTCTTTGTATAAATAATTCTTTTTGCCTGCTGAAATACATTGTTCTGAAGATATGGTTCTATTAATAAAATATGGGCTAAATATGATATCTGGTAGGTTTTGGAAATTCCTGCCATTTGGGATATTCACTTGCTGCCAATCAGCCTCTGACTAGTACATGTATATTGAAATTATAAAAGCTATCTACCAAATAAAATCTCCCAGCTGAAAGAAGAGTAACATTTTGATCTCAGACAAAGAATAATCTTGGATCAGTTCCAGGTGCTGGTTTCACTTTTGAAGCCTTAGGTAGCTTGGGCACAGGTGCTTCAGGGATTACTTTCTTCCATATAATCTTTCCCAAATACTCAATGCAAAGTCTGATTCCTCCGCCATAGAAAGCAAGGTGAGTAATTACTTAAAGCAGGGTCTTTTCAGTATTGACTCCTCCCTTATAGAATGCTCTATTCAGTGGATCTGTCAGCCCATAACCTTTTGTTTGTTCTAGACATTGGCAGGAATCCTGTGCAACAGGAATGATATCGTAAGCATTAGATTGCCATTAATTAATGGCTTCCTTTTGTGATTTTGGGATATGCACAGCTTGTACACCAAGTGACAAAGGCAGGTGGACCCACCTAACAGGATTCCAGCCACTTATTTAAAATATTTCTGTTTAAGAATGCTTTTGGATGCAACTTCTCTTGGTTTATTATAGCAATACTATTCTTATCATAATTCCTGTTTTTTGAATTGTTGAATTGCCCATTGGTGAGATATGCATTCTATTTCAGTTTTTAATATTCCACTTTTTGAATTTAATGATTATGGGATAGGCATAAAGTTAACATCCAATCCCATGCTGGGTGTTCTATGGAGTTCTTTGCTCACTCCTACTACGTTTCCCCCGATTTTAGTTTCAATTTTTTCTTTCTTTCTGCAGGTTAAATAAAATAAGTAATCACTCTTCTTCTTAGAGGATTGGAAAGCAGTAGTATCAGTTTAGCTGGCTGGATAGCTCAATAGTTTAAGTATGGAGCTGCAGAGCCAGAGGTTGAGAGTTCCATTCCCTCCGTGCCTCCTGTGGGTAAAGCCAGCCTGCATGGCATTGGGCAAGCTGCACCGTCTCAAGGCACCCTCGAAAGAAGGTAAGCCACTTCTGAGTATTCTCTACCTGGAAAACCCTGAGAAAGGGTCACCATAAGTCAGAATTGATTTGATGCCACGTGGTTATTTATTAGTGTAAATTTACAAGAAAGGCTCGAAGGACAGAAAATCACAAGACAGTGATTTGTATCCTTCTTTGTCAGTTTCCATGGGCATCTGGCTGCTCATTCCTCAAGTCAGAGCCCTACATCCATAAGATCCTTGCCAGGCAGGCAGTTCTTGTGCTTGTTTCATGCAGTTTAGGCAGAACACCCAACAGAAGTATGTGTTTCAGTTGACTCCATGCAACTAACCAGCCTGGAACCACAGTTCCACAGTCAACATAATAAATGTGGAATTTTTTTCCACAATGCCGCTCATTCAAACCCTAACAATGGATGCCTGGCAAGGGGCCACTCGGTTGCCAAGGAATCTCGGATGCCTTTAGAACATAAGAGATTGTTACAAGGAACTATGTGGTTTTGCTACGGAACAAGGGCTCTTATTTGAAACTATTTTGAAAGAGCTACACGGTAAGAGGCACAGTGGAACTTGCCTTCCCAAAGGCTGCAACAGTTTGCCAAGCAGGCTGCTGTAGCTATTACGGACCTTCCTCTTCAACCACATACTGTACTGGGAAACAATCTCCTTTTCCCCTTTGGGGCATTCTGGATGCCTTGTATTGGCTTTTTATGAACTACAAAGGTCATTCTTGTTTACCAAATACAAAATGTCTCATTATTGTAGGCCTCTTTCCTGGGTCTGTACTGGAGCAGCCTTAACTGGGCATTTCTGTAAACAAGCCTTCAAAAATAAAATGCAGCCAGGACATAAAAACACAGTGTTGTGTGGCTTTATCGTTCACCCCTAGCCCAATGAATCAAAGTACCCATATAGAATGCCCTTTCAGAGCTGATGCAAGCTGATAACAACCACACATTAGATGTCTGCAGTATATAGTAAATGAATTGAATTGATTGACATAAGGATTACATTTATTACAGTATGTCTATTTATTTATTTTGTTTAAATTGTATCATCAGGTACTCATTGTCCTGTAAGTGTAAAAAAGGTATCCTATGGGAAAAATCTAGTTCTGCCTACTTTCTTGCTTTTCCTCCAAGAAGCTTGCCAGTGCTGTTGTTACATGCCATCAAGATCCTTCTGACATATGGCAACCCTATGAATTAATGACCTCTAAAAAGTCTTACCCTTAACAGCCCTGCTCAGCGCTTGCAAACTAAGTCCGTCCATTTTATATTAGGTCTTCCTCTTTTTTCACTGCTTTCCACTTTTCTTGGCAGTATCATCCTTTCCAGTGACTCCTGTCTTCTTATAATGTGTCCAAAGTCTAATAGTCTCCGTTTAACCATTTGAGCTTTTAGTACAGTTGAGGCCTACCTAATCTAGCAGTCACTTAGTTGTCTTTCAGGCAGCCCATGATATCCATAAAGCGCTCTGTGGTCTCCAGCAACACATCCTTATAGTTTAAGGAACTTTTCTAGTTCCTTCATAGCTGCCCTGCCAAGTCTCCGTCTGCATCTGATTTCTTGGCGGCAGTCGCCCTTTGGACTGACAACTGAACCAATAGTGACTGACACTTAGAGAGATAGATAACCAACTTAAAAGGATATAAAAACCAGCCAAAAAGACAGCTTAGGCAAGGAGCAAAGGATTAGAGCAGAGCACTTGTAGAAGGGGGGAGACTCTGCTGGGAGGGTTGGTGGGTATGAAATGTTTATACCATTATTGAAACATACTTGGTGTGATTATATAATTGGTTATGCTGTAGCAGTTAAGATAGGAATATAGATGTGACTTAATGGAGAGTTTTTAAACTTAGTTACTATACTTTTGTAATACTTTGTTCTTAATACTTTATTTTGAAATACTTTAATAGCTTTTCTAAGTTCTTACCTCACTTTGAAACTATTTAGTAAGTTGTTACCGTTTCAGTTATGGATATTAGACAGAAGCACATCAAATGTTACAATGTTTCAATATTCAGTTTCTTCCTTTACATTGTTGAGCCTAACTGGATTCATACTTCACACATTCCCTGTTACAATTCTATGTGTTGTAGAACACTGGACTTTGCCTCCTTGCACATAAGCAACGAGGCTCTAATTCAGTTGCTTCATAATGACAGAGCTGTTCATACTTATTCTTTGCTCTTCCCCTGTAACTGTGTGCCTTCTGACATGGGTGTAGAACACTATCTCCTGTTTCCTTTTGGACCACCTCATCATAAGGTTTGCAAGGCATGAAATATTCTGAAGTGATTTGCCGTTGCCTTCTGCACAGCGCTAACAAGAATTATGTAGTTCGAGTGTCACTGCCATTGTCTGTGAAAGATTCTCTGCCAGTGCCACATTCTGCTACTCCTGTCGCCAGCAGCTGCCCTTCAAGAATTTCTCCACCCCCATCACTATTGGGACTATCAATTGGGAGCAGCCCTGAAACATCTAGGGATAGAAGGCTGGGAACCATTACTTTAGAGAAGTGAGGTTGTCACTATAAAAACTGGTAATTAATTATCTAAGAGGTGCTCACATTAGGGTACATTGTCGGGAAAGTATGGCAAAACATTGTGTTCACACCAATTCTTTGAATACCAGTAAAAAGCAAGTTTCAGTCTCCAGGAAAATCAAGCCAGCATCTTTCTCCAACAGTAAATTGACTTTAAAATGTGAAAATAAATATTTTAAAAGCTTTCAAAGCAATCTCTGCACAACACATCAGTTATGCAAACACGTTAGCAGTTACATAGGCTTAGGGAATGGGTTGGGAAACACTATTCTTGGTGGTATTCCATAATTAGAACAGGGGGTTTCAGCTTTGGCCTTCCAGATCTTTTAGAATTCAGCTCCCAGAATCCCTGGCTATGGTTTCTGGGAGTTGAACTCCAAAACATCTGGAAAGGCAAAAGTTAAGAATCACTGCTTCAGAAGACAAGATTAATTTTTTTCATATGCTATGTCCATATGTCATTGCTGTGCTTACTGCATGTTGAAAGTGTTTCTATCATAAAACATGGTATCTAATTAAAACCGCCTCCCCATTTCTACTGAATGAAGTCAATCTACAGTTAATTTACACTTGTCAATAGTATGAATTGAGTAGTGCTATTCTAGTAATAGTTTTATGTCATGTAGCTCTCGAAGATGGCTGATAGGCTGAAATGTTTCTGGAATTTTATACTGGAATAAAGAGCACTATATTTTTTACATTCTGGGACTAGTTTCCCCCTTTTTTGACCTAATATTTCAGTGAATGTAACAGTTCCTGTAGTTATTTTCTAGTTGTTCTATCCAGCCAGCACCTAGTTAGTTTGCTAATCAGAATATCACAGGACATTTTGTCAAAAGCTTTGTTGAAATCAAGATATATTATGTCTGCAGCATTCCCACCATCTACCAGGGAGGTTACATGATATAAAGTGAGATGAGATTAATCTGGCAGGATTTGTTGTAGACAAATCATTGTTGGCTTCTAGTTATTACAGTGTTGTTTTCAAGATGCTTGCTGAGCTTTATAATCTGCTCCAGAATTTCTGCTGGGATTGATATCAGGCATACTCATCTATGATTCCCAGGTTCCTCCTTTCTGCTATTTTTGAAGATAGGGACAACTGTCACTGAGGTGCTCCCCTTCCACAGGTGGCACTGCTAGAAACAGCAGGTGAAACTGCAGGGAGAGAAGGAGGATGGATGGGAGGGGAAATAAAAAGAAAGGAGGAATTGGGAAAGAAAGGTGGAAAGAGAAAATGGAGGAAAAGAAAGAGGGAGGGAAGTAGAAAGGCAGAGTGTGTGGAGTGAAGCTGTGAGATGCACAAGAGAAGGGCAGAGGGGTAGATCCCTCACCACTGCCACCCTGAGGTCACTGTCAGCACATTATCCATTGCACCTATCTGCTGCAGGCAAGTTGCCTCTGTGGAAGGGGAGCCCCTCAGTGACACTGGCACTGACTGGGCACTTGGAGCCAGCAGGGGAAATGGGGGGGCATGTCCTGATTATCTGCACGCCAAAAAGAATTCATGCCCTAGTGCTGGGCCAGAAAAATATGACACAGCTCTTAAAGCGGAAGGATGGTTTGCTCTAAGCAGAAACACAAGCCGAACTGTGTCCTCAGTGAGCTAAGGGCTCGTGCACAAGCCTATAGACTGTCTTTTGGGAAAAGTGAGCTAAAGTAAGAACTGAGCACTTCTGCCTTTTCTTTGTTTTCTGTTATCATTTTCCCATCCCTGCTGTGCAGCTGAGCCACTATTTTTTCTCTGTCTTTTGCTACGAGTATGTATGTACCTAAAGAATGCTTTTTTGTTGCTTTTAGCATTTCTTGCTAACCTCAACTCATTCTCAGCTTTTGCCTTCCTAACGTCACCCCTGCAATTCTTTGCTACTCTTCCTTTGGGGCCTGGCCTTTCTGCTACTTCCTTTATTTGTCCCCTTTTAATTTTCAGGTCTTCTCTGAGCTTTTTGTGAAGCCACGTTGGTTTTTTGTTGTTGCCATCTTTCACCTTTTTTCTTGCTGGAATTATTTGCAGTTCTGCCTTTAGATTTTCCTTTTTAAGAAACTCCCACCCATCTTGGACTTTTTCTGTTAGGATCTCCTGAGATGGGGTCTTACTTGTCAGTGTCCTGAGTTTATTAAAATTGGCTTTCCTAAAATTCAGTGTACCTATGTGACTATATTCTACTTTTGTTTCCTTTGAAATCAAGAACTCAAGTAGAACATGGTCACTCCCCCCCGAACCTGAGTTCCCTGTACTGCCACTTCTTCCACCACATCATCTCTATTGGTTAGAATCAAGTCAAGAATAGCTAGTCCTCTAGTTTTTTCCTCCACTTTTTGTAGCAGAAAATTACTAGAAATCCAAGCCAGGAAATTTTTGGAAGGGCATATTTGTCAGGATTTGCCTTCCAACAGCTATCAGGATAACTAGAACCTCCCATTACTACTATATTGTCTCTCTTTGAAATTCTTACAATTTGTTTTTCAAAGGTTCCATCTTTTTTTTTCTTCTTGATTGGGCAGTCAGTAGTAAACTCCAGTTATCACATTTCACCCCTAGTATATTAGTCCAGATGCTGCCAATGGGACAATCAAGCTCATCCTTCTGTACTTCTATACAGTCATATGGATTTTTGAAATCTAGTGTTATTCCACTTCTTTTTCTATTTTTTCTGTTCTTTTTGAACAATTTATATCCTTCAACTGTCGTATTACAGTCATGGGAGTCATCCAACCAAGTTTCAGTTATCCCTATCCAGTTGTATTTGCCCTCCTGAACTAAGATTTCTAGTTCTTCTTATTTGTTTTTCATATTCCTAGCATTCATTTATAGACACCAGAGATTGTGTGATTTGTGTGTGGCTTGCTTTCCTTCTTAATTTTTTTATGAAGATTATTATTGGGTCGCACTACAGCTGCTCTGTCTGTTCTTATTGTGCATAAATATACTGTGCTGTGAGGTATGCACATTGACCAAGTCAATAAGATGTGCAAAATTGGTGGCATAAGGAGAGCTCTCTGTTTTTGTCCCTTGAAGCCCCACTCCCATCAGAAATACAGGAATGAGAATAAGCAGTGACTTAGTTATTGTAAGGCTTACCACCAGGTTTGGTATGTAATGAGGCATGCACACTCAGAAGTGCTGCATAAATGCCAAGTATTGTTATTATTAATTTGTCATGCTAGTGAGTATTTGCTCATCTGACGACTAACACAACCGAATGGATATGGAAAATGGAGCAATTATGCATACCTAATCAATGGAAATCATTGTTTGCTGTGGAACTCCCAGAATCCCTTTCAGTGCCAGCTTGTAATTATCACAGTGGAATGTGAGACAGTCACAAGATTGTGATGTTGTCTATTGGTCTGAGGACACCATGGCCATTTTTGCACGTGATATAATAGGGTTTTTGTTTGTTTGCAGTTCTATAACTCAAAATGCTGTGTTAGATGCAATGTACATTTTGATTTCTGATTATCCGTTCATCGCAGACTTATAAAGAATGTACAGTATCCTACTGAATGCAACATTCACGAAACTCTCCACTGTTGAGTCAAGTTCTGAGCTTACAGTGGCTCTTTAACTGGTGATGTCATTCAAATTGTGCACCCTCACTGCCGCCAGCCCGTCCAAAAGAAGGAACTGTAGAGAAATCTGGCCAAATCAGAACAGGGAAACCTCCATTCTTCAATAGGTCAGAGCAGTTATTATTCTTTCCAATTTCCATAGAAAAGGCTTTGAGATCCAGCTGGCTTGTGTATCTGAACAATTAGAAGACATGTTTCTGCTGCCTAAAGACAATTTCAAAGAACGCAGGATGAGCCCTCCTACCCTTGCTTTTGTTAATCTGTCACACTGGTTTAGTCTTTTATTCCTGTTTTCCTGACCCTATTATATAAAATAGCAGCACACCAAAAACTGTTATGTAAATTTTAAGTACATTGTGCAGTGATACTACCTGGACCTATGGTGGAGGTCCTTGTCTGTGCGGGGCTAAATATGTACAGTGGTTAAGGCACATGATTCCTCGTCCTGTAAAATTCTCTGTCTTCATCGTTCAATTTGAAATGTTCACAGTATTAGACACAGCAAAACGTATACTCTTCAAAAGCAGTCACACGTGTATATGGAAAAATTACAAGACAATCCTTCCATCCATCTATTTTGAATTTCATGGCTTGTAAAAAATGAAAAATGAATTAAAGAAATGAAAATATGTAGACCTCCCTAGTGAATCACTACAGTCTTTAAAGCACCAACTCAGGGTTTTGTTTTGTTTTTTACACTTTTTTGTCTTTTTAGCCCTCCTGATTACTTTGTGATTTTTTTTTAAAAAAAGGTTTTGCTTGAAAGTGTTTTTTTTTTTAAATGTTGGCATTCATAATATGCACAAGGGCTGATGCATTACAAATATACAGCCCAGTCCTATGTATGTTTTCTCAGAGGTATGCTCAAATTCCATGGGAGTCGCTCACAAGCTAAGCAGGCAAAGGACTGGAGTCCAAAATGCTTTCTCAGCACCACTTGCGAAAAATGGCCTCTGTACATGATGTCACAATGTTCCTGATCAAAAGCTGGATGTGTCACATGGCATGACAGGCTGATGAAATCCCAGCAAATGGCAAAACAAACTCCAGCCTCCTTCTCTGAGCTTTCTTCTAGCCTGCAAGGACCTCCACTGAAGGAGAAACCTTCTTGCTTACCTACCTGTTGTCTTTCCGGTTTGCCTAAAGGTGCCATAAAGAGAGAGTGGGAAGGAACATCCACCCATAGAGCTCATTTTGTACAAGGTTATCTTGTGTTATGGATGGGAAACTGGAGCTTGTGGAGCATGGCCTAGAAATAATTCTTGGATGTTCACTGGGCTGCATGGCTCCCATCCCTGTGACTCATTCTCTGAACCACTCAAACCGCCAAGTTGATTTCAGATCAGATCTGCCAATAATCCAATCATGTCTTCTGCCTTCTCTGCACGCCCGCCACCTCAGACCCAGTCCACTTTCCTTTTTTATGTATCCACAGCGAGAAAGCTTACAAGTTCCACAACAGCCTTCTTCATTTCTGGTAGATTAAATCCTGCTTTCTCCTTACCAGGAAATCAACAGACAGGAAAAACACTGGCTGCTGGTACAAAATGATTTTCAGGACGAGACCACAGTAGAGGAACCCCACTGAGATGTTTTAATAACAATGAGTCCCCCAAACTGGTAGTTCACTTTCGGAAATAGGGTAGAACCACAGCAGTGGTGGGCAAAGGGTCATATATCCCAAATTAAATGCTTTTGGTTTTAAAGACTGCAACTAAAAGTCTGAGGGGGCTTTTTTGGTTGAGTTTTTCTTTCAAGGAGAAGATGGGGTGAATGTGAGAGAGGATGGGAACAGAATCAGGGACAGCCTTCTTGGGTCTAGAGTGGGCATGTGCTCAAAAGCCCCCAGACTTTTGAAAGGCCGCCTGTGCCTTATAACTTAAGTGGAAGGATTGCTCTGATCCTTTGGACAGAGATTGGGAAAAAAGCTTCCATCAGCGTACTTTATCCTGACATCTGAAATGGTCCTGTCTAGGCAATACATTGAACCAAAAGTGACCTCAAACTGTATTACAAAATGCAATCAATTTATCAACACAGTATGGAGTCTCTGTTGGTTTGCTGTGTTGGATTTACCAAAGGGCCCCTTTGCTTGTGGTACTGCATTTCCAGAGATGAGGTTTGAATGTTTTCCTTTTTTTTTTTTTTAAACTATAACATCCCCCAGTCAAAAAGATAAACTGAGAGTTGTGGTCCCAAAAGTAACACTTCCAAGTTTCCTTCTAGACACTTCAAATCAAAATTTGATGCTTCAGTATGGGGGCAGTTTTGTATTACACTGTGCTGTAAAAACAAGGGGTGTATCTGAATTGGATCACAGAACCACCGAGTGCTTTGGGCAGGTAAAGATCACTAGTACCAGTACAGGTCCAAGTGGTTGCTGATTGGACCCCTGGTCAAGCCATTTTAAAGATGTCTACTGAAGTTGTTATATGATGCTATCTTAGAAAATAAACACAACAGCAATGCAAGAGTGGAAGCAAAAATATACAGTCTGAAAAGCTTGTATGCAGAAGCTGGAATGTCCTCCTACAGGGAGGCATCTCTGCAGTCTTCCTTTTTCATTAATCACTCTCTCTGTTTCTCTCTCACACACTCTTCTAAATCTAAAGAAATGAGCTGCAGTGACAGCACGAAACAGAATGCCCTGGTGTTAGTAGTACAACACTGTGTGCTGGATATGTGTGTCCTGCTATGCTACGTGGTTTTAAAAATCCACAGCTGGTGTACGAAGCAGAACACTGGAAACATCAAACTGATCCATGAGTGACACCTGCTGGTGGACAGGCTGTGACTTTGTATAGGTCTGCTAATCAATATTATTTGCAAATGAAGCTAGTGTTAAGTGTTGGGTTGTTAGAGAACACATTAACACATTTGATGAAGCAATTCATATCAAACCTAGTTCAGTTCTTAGTTTTGGTGACTTGAAAATACCAGTGCACTCCCTTTCCCCAGAGCTTGGATTTTGATGCTTTGTCAACACTCCTTAGGGACGTGGTGGTGCTGCGGGTTAAACCGCAGAAGCCTCTGTGCTGTAAGATCTATAGATCTGCAGCTGTAAGATCGAATCCACGCGACGGAGTGAGCGCCCGTCGCTTGTCCCAGCTCCCGCCAACCTAGCGGTTCGAAAGCATGCAAATGCAAGTAGATAAATAGGGACCACCTCGGTGGGAAGGTAACAGCGTTCCGTGTCTAAGTCGCACTGGCCATGTGACCACGGAAGATTGTCTTTGGACAAACGCTGGCTCTATGGCTTGGAAACGGGGATGAGCACCGCCCCCTAGAGTCGAACACGACTAGACAAATTGTCAAGGGGAACCTTTACCTTTACCTTTACCAACACTCCTTGGGGATAAGGGCCCTTTTCCTCAGTCTATCAGGGCCAATGTTTTCCCACCAAAGCGACAAAATCCCTCCAAGTTGCTGTGCTTGCACAAGAAATTTGCAACAAACCCAGTCCTTATCTCCTGATGACCAATCATCACCGCAGGAAATGAAGCTAATCTGCAACATTGAAAGCTGGGAAAACTTGTATTAGAATAAACAAAGGAATTGTATCACTTAAAGGAGACCCCCTTCTAATGAGGGACTCACTGTAATTTTTTTTCATCCCCGGAGACCAACTGCAGATCTGTTTCACAAGAATTCAGCGCTCTAAAGATTGTTAAGGAGTGCCAGTTTGCAAAAAAGACAAGACAGAAATGGTGATAATAACACCAGTATACTATTTCCCCCCTTTTGGTGTTGTTGTTGTTTTCCCTTTTCTTTTTGAAGATCTTACCACATATAAATATTTCTAGCAAATATCATTTTTCATGTGGAGGTTAAAGATAAGGAAGTAAACATCTCACTGAAAACTAGAATACGGAATACAAATTTGCACTTAAAGGCAATCCAAACATACATATAAAACTCTTTTTGCTGTTTTCACTTCTTGATTTAAAAGGTAAATATTGCCACATTTTGTTAGAAATGTCTTATCTGGTCAACCCTGCATAATTTTTCTTCACTTTTTAAAATAACTTTTGATTATGAGAGAAAAAATAAATCTTACTCAAGCTGTTTCAGCTGACAGGATCTTCTTGAAGCTGATCTTTGTTCCCTCCCTGTGGTGTTTCATGGTAGCCCCAAGGGAGATACAAAAAGGCCTTTGGGCCTTTTTTTGGTGCCTTTATAGCCAAGGGTCTGGTGACAGCAGATTACTTTCCAGCTTTGCTTCCTTGACAGGTAGCCTCTCTGTCTCCCAAATGAATTTGTTTCTCTGCTGTTGCTGCCCCTGTGTGGCTTCGATTGGGTTTTACAGCTCTGTGGAGCAATTCTCACAAAGATAGCCATGTCGGTGGCAGAAAAATAATAAACAGTCATGTGTGCGTCCCCTTTAAGACTAATAGATTATTGTGAGATGGGTATTCATGGACATATAGCCTATTTCTTCTGATGTTCAGTGGCATTTTCTACTTTATTTGGAAGGCTGTTCTAGAAGGGATGCTTAATTTTTTTCCCTCTGGTGTTCAATAATTTTAATTCTTAAAATAAGAATTCAGTAAGAATTTGTGTTTATTAGTATGATTTGCTTGACCGTGAGATCTCCAAGCAGTTTATATTAAGAATATTAAAGTATCTGAATACTGAAAAACACATTAGAATACCTCTCTCCCACTCATGGTTGCTATACCGTGTTCCAGTTTAATAGTCTTCAGCTAAAGCAGCACTTCATCATTCTAGGATTTTAGACTCTTTCTGTTGGTTTTTTCTTTTTCTTTTCTTTTTTAGATTCTGGATTTTACATTCTTTAAGTAACTGCTCAGAGAACAACTATGAAAAGCTGAGTGGAAGAGCCACCTTACTTCTCTTTTCTGTATCCCTAACCATGTGATAAATCACCAGGGCTGTACGTAAGACAGGATAATTACATTACCAGCAATTCCACAAATTTCAGCACGACTGCCCATTTTTTATTTTTTAGAATCCCTCATAGCTCCCTGCCTCTTCTTCACCATTATCTGATCCCCTTTTAAATTCAATTCATAATTTAAAGTTGAAAAGAAACACAAAAGCTTACTAAAAATAAATTTGAATTGAAAATAAGCACAGATGGCTTGTCTTGTCACAGAGAGGTAATAAATTGTTGTTGTTGTAGTTTTGACTCTGGGTGTTTTACAACATAATTATGCAAGGAACACTTTAATAAAGAAGTTGTAGAAGAGGCAGACATGTTAGTCTGTGCAAGCATTGTAGGTTAAAAACATTAAAATAAAGGAACAAATTAAAAAAGACAAAAATTAGGTGTCACATTAAAGACTAACTGTTATATATAATGAGAGCTTTTGTGGATAAGTCCACATCCTCAGATGCAATAAGAGAGAGAGATAACATGGCAGATATTAATACATGGCATAAAAATACAGACTGACTTAGAACAACACTTTCTTAACTGTTCCACACAAAAACCACTTCTCTATTTGAAGTACATTGATGACATTTTTCTGATCTGGAACCATGGAAAGGAATCCCTAGTGAAATTACCCCAGGATTTCAACAGCTTTCATCCAAACATTAAACTCATTCTGGAACAATCTACACAACAGTCTAATTTTCTAGACACCACAGTAAAATTACAACATCTTAGCACCATGCTATACCAAAAACCCACTGATCGATACACTACTTGCCTGCTTCCAGCTTCCATCCTGAACACACAACAAAGTCCATTGTTTACAGTCAAGCCCTCAGATGCAATCACATCTGCTTGGACCCATGAGACAGAGACTCCAAACTCAAGGATCTACAAAATGCATTCCTTGGACTATAGTACCCATCCAATAAGATTAAGGAACAAATTAACAAAGCAAGATGGACACCCAGGAGTAACCTACTGCAGGACAGACCCAGAAGAGAAAATGACCAAACACCACTAGTTGTCACTTTCAGTCCACAACTGAGACCACTCACATGCCTCATAAGTGATCTCCAAGCCATCCTTGACAAGAACACAGCACTCTCCCAAGCCCTTGGCAGCAGACCTATACTGGCTTATAGACAATCCTCCAACCTCAGGCGACTACTGACACACAATGGACTATACAACACTGACACAGAGATGGGAACGAAACCCTGCTACGAATCCAGATGCCAGCTCTGCCCCCACATTTATTCTGTCAACACAATTACTGGACCTAACAATGTCACACACAATATCAAAGGTACTTTTATCTGTTACTCTACCAATGTTATTTATGCCATCTTTTACCAACAATGCCTATCTACACTCTACATAGGAGAAACGGGACAATTTCTACACATCAGGAATGGCAACACACAGAAACTCGTTTCACATCATTTTAATTTACTTTTTTTAAAAACTTTTTTATTGAATCTAAAATACACAAAAAATACAAAACTAAAAAAATTAATACATACACAGAAACAAACATACATAGACAAAGTGCCCCCCTCCACCAGACCCCTTTGAAGTCATGCTGCATTTATTTCCTTTAAAATGTCCCATTTACATTCCAAAACTTCACTAATTATTTTAATGGCATATGGCCTTTCCCTTTAATTAATACATAGTCAATAAAAGCTTCCCAAATATCTCTAAATATGTTTTTGTTTATCAAGTCCTTGTAAAACTTAATATCACAAGTTAGTTTATCATTAATAGCCATATGCCATACTTATTCTTATTTATTTATTTATTTATTTATTTATTTAAATTAAATTAAATGTAATTTAATTAATTTATTTATATATCACCTTTCTCCTTAAAAAGACCTAAGGCAGCTTACAACATTAAAAGGACAATATTTAAAAACTAAAAACAGTAAATATACAAGTATTTTTAAAGAACTGTACTAAGTATCAGATTAAAATGGTAAATAAATAAATACCATTCATTTAATTGAAATTCATGCTTTATTACATCATTTTAATTTACCAGGGCATTTACCAATAATCTAAAAGTGGCCATTCTGGAAAAAAGAGACTACAGGACAAGAATCCGGAGAGAGACAGCTGGGATACACATATTAGACACCCATCTCAATGGACTCAATATAAGCCAAGGCTTTTTAGGGCAGTAGAAATTATGAACACTAAAATAATTGTGCTGTACTGTAAATCCCAGATATATTTTCTTCCTCAACAGATCCACCTAAAAAACTTCAAATGTAATTCAGAGAGTCTTAACTCATTGCCATGTAACTCTTGTGGTCATCCATTGCCTGGGATAATTCACACATTCACATAAGCTTCAATGGAATATACTTATATATCAAAGAGGCTACGTATCACCCCTCTGTTAAATACCCACTGACTTTCTTACCAACCAACCAACCAACCATAATCTCTGTATTTTGATGTCATGTATAAATATTTGCCATGTTATATTTCTTACTATGTCCGAGGAAACAGACTTGTCTACAAAAGCTCACACTAAAACATAACAGTCTTTAAGGGGCCATCACATTTTGTCTTTTTTATTTGTTCTTTTAAAAAAATTGTTTTAAATAAAGAAGGAATTTATCTTAAGAAATAATAGAAACAAAACAGATATATATCTATCAAAATCCTATTGTGTTACATGTAGTAGACAACTGCTAACATTGTCATACTAAATAAGGCCAATTAATGTTGAAAATGGCTGGGTGCAATTCAGCTTTATGCCTTTACAGGGGGAAGAGTTGAGAGAAAGGACCGCCTTGGGTTTCCTAGAGTGTCCTTTACCTGTGCTGTTCTTCATTTAACCATAGACTGCTATTTGTAGGGCTGTGATGTAACTTCCTTCCTCCTCATCCCTCTCCCTTGTCCCTCCAAGGGGGAGACATCTTGCCTTTAATCTCTAGAGATAAATGGGGCAGGCATCCTAAGATCTCCAACCTGGTTAACTAGGACCTCTATCACCTTTCCTATCCCAAGTGTATTTCTCTAATAAACAAAAGCTCCCTTATTTTCTTAGCAAGAAGTGTGGCCGTGATTCTTTTACAAAGGGGAAAGTGTGCTCTGGAAAATCACTCCGAGTTTCAAAGGGCTTAATCCAAAAGTTGAAGTTGCTCATGTACAGCTGTGCACTTACTCTCCAATAATCAATGAGGTGCCTGGTCACATGCCAAGCTGCATGACCAGTAGCTTGTTAATTATTCTCAATTAGCCACTGTGACTTCCATGATTCTATGCAGAGGAGAAAAAACATCTGGGCTATAATGTGAAAGAAAATGCCTTGTCTTGGGCTCATCCTTAGAATTTCTTCTTGCCTCCTTAGGAGGGCACGTCTCTCAGGCTAGGAACCAATACAGTAAACTTTGCTCATGGAGACTTCTCACGATTGCCGTGGGAAGAGGATTGGAGGAGGCCATATTGCTGTGAAGGAGTATTTTTAGTCCTTTCCTCCCCAACAGTGATCCCTTGAAAAAGGCTCCCGTGTTGAAACTGGGCTTTTAGTAAGCCACCATTTGCACCAGCACTTAAGGCCTCCTTCTAAAGGCAATCTCTGAATTTAAACAATTCAGTCCTTGGTGAGAGAATGAAAACCAGGTTTAGGGGGCAGTGCCTGGAGTGAGGGGTCTGATTCTTGAGGGGAAGCGGACAAGCTGGAAGGGGGACTTCTGCAGCAGTGGAAGGGGCGGTAGAGGGGGAAATTGCATTTTCTCCATTTGCGATTGTTTTTGTCCCCATTTTTGTGACCAATCATTTGTTTTGGTGATTACACTGCCACTCCCCCCCCCCCCCCCAGAACTGTCCTTTACATACAGGGCAACGATCTTCAGGAAGCTCTCCAGACTGTCAGGCTGTCTCAGAGCAAGCAAAGCCATCCGAGTTGAAGCCAGAATCACTAAAGACTACCACAGCCCAGACAAAATGCCAGTTTGAAGAGGAAATAACAAGGGAAGCTAATGGCAATCTTGGGTAGGCAGAATCACTTCAGTACCCTGGAGCACTTTGTACGAGGCTAGAGAACCTGTGACTCATGGGCTGGATATAACCCACAGAGCAGGGGTTGTCCTTTTATTAGTCATATTTTATTTAAGCTTGCCAGTTACAAAATTGTGTCCAGTTGTAATTATGCAATGCATTAATCATGCACACACATACACAGTTGCTTGACCATTTCGCATCTGCTCTCTGCTTTAAAAAAAATTATTTAGCAAGCATCTCTTGAGATCACATATTTAATTTAACCAGAGGTCAGTCACTTCAGGTCAGGAATAAAGAAAGATGCAAGTGGGACAGTGTTCTATAAAAAGCAACTTGCCACTGCTGTTTTCAAAAACGGATATTGATTTTTCCTTGCGTATCTGTATCAGTTGTTACGTACAGTTGGAGGCAAGAGAGGAAGACGTCTCCAGCACCATTGCTTGTTATGCTGCCAGCCTGCAGTTCATTAAGCCAGATAAAGATGACTGGATATGTCAGCTGAGGACATTCAAAGGAACAAGGCAGTGTGGCTTGGTTGTAATTCTGCATCACAGGGCAATATCACCCTCTTATCATCAGAGGACCTACATGACCAGCTGTACCTGGCTTATCTGATGCATTTAGATATGTTATTGATAGCCTGCACAGTAATATACTTGTCACTCTGTTTAAGCTAAAGTAAGCTGCATGGCTGCATTCAGAGCTCATCCCTTTGCTCTCAGAATGTGTTCCTTATATAGCAGGAAAAGCTATACAGGTCTACAACATCTGCTGGGAGCAGAAATATTTGTAATTGGCAGTCTGTTCTAAACCAAGATTGCTAGATGATCTCTGGGAAGTTACAGGTTCTTGCTGAAGGGCTCTGTAAGTGTCCTTCATTTTCTTTGTCTTCAGTAGCAGACATTCCAGCTGCCTGTATGAATGTCATAAAATGGAGGTGTGGTTTCTCTCCCTGCCACCAGGAAACTTACACAAGACACACAGAGTTTGCAGTTTTTCGGAGAGAAACCGTGCTTCGTGATTGCCATCAGAACTCATCAGTAGCCAGTCTGTGAGACAAAGTGTCCTTAATTCTGATGCATAGAGAAAACCCTGATGTGTCAAAACTGTATTATGTTCATAAATAAAAATAAGGCTCACTACAAGATTTACTCATTTCTCTTTCTCTTCTTCTTTTCAACAGGTTTTTTTTTAACAATTTTTCACAATCAGGGCCTCAATCTAGGCAACGTTTGTAATGCAGAAAGGCCTGATTTGGCTAATATCTATTGCATCTGAGGGCTTAATCTCCTCAAGTTGTATTGTCATGGTGGGCTATATTCTGCAAAGGTCTATGTCAGAGAAGTAATGATGGGATTGTATTTGGTACCTGGAAAAGAATTAACTTGAACTCTAATCAAGTTTGGGTAGAGCCCATTCCAAATAGTCTGTCATAAGCCCACAGATCCCAGACCTGGGAGCATGTCTTTAAGGCCAAGGATGGGTACCAAATATGGAAAATATAGAATGATGCCACTGTTAAGTCATCCTGAGAGACATGGGCCCTCAAGACAAAGGAAGGGGGTTCCTATAGCAACAAGACCCCCATAAAGAAACAGTACGATGGCCAAAGGTCTAAGTACCTAAATCTAGTGCTTGGGATGTGATTTTGTAAAATGATAATTGCTTTTGAGGCCGCAAAATGATTGTTCTTGTGATTGTTCCTCTATCTGCAAAAGCAATGTTATTGCATTATGCATTATGAATATGGTCTGTTGTCATTACTTGTCTATCAGAGGATGACTCTGTTTCACTCTAGCAGCCAGTTCTGCACCTTAAAAATAGCTGAAGCTACATAGACAATCACCCTAGTACAGAAAAGTCCCAACTAGTCACTCAAGCTACAGATAGCAATCAAGATTGTAAATAAAACTCGAATACCCCTTCTTGCAGCCACTCTCTTGAAGACCATTCTTGCCATGCAAGTTCTGGAAGCAGTCTCTTGGAAGAAGCTTAGTGAGGAGGTCTACTGTCATTTTTGTGGTGCGACAGAGTAGACTATCTTAATGACGCCTTTCTTAGTCAGGTCAGACACCATGTGTTTGGGGTGTGCATTTATTTTCTCACTTTGCTAGAGCTTGATGCAGCTCTTCATGCAGCTCTGATTGTCTTCCATCACCTGGACTGGCATTTCTTCCTTGATCCCAAAGTTGTTCAGCAGCTTCTCCAACCAGAGTACTTCTCTGCATTCTTCAGCAGCAGCAATGAATTCAGACTCTGAAAGACAAAGCTGCATCTTGTTTGTGACTAGCCCATGAAACAGGACCATCACCATATATAAACAGGAAACCACTAGTAGGTTTATAATTTGTACTATCTTCTGCCCAATCTGCATCAGTATACCCTACAACCTTTGGGTTTTCACTGGCCGGCAGTCTTATGTGGAAATCCATGGTCTCCTTCGAATACCTAGCTACTTTTTACAGCTGTCCAATCACTCTGTGTTGGCACACTAACTTTTCTTCTTAATATTCCTACAGCAGTAGCTATATCTGGTCTGGTAGTGGTTGTTTGGTACAAAAGCATACATATATCTGTTCTGTATTTACTGTTTTACGGTAAAGGGTCATTTTCCTCCTCCTCCCCACCGAAAATCTGTTTGCATGGTTTTTGTAACACTGTGAGCATCTTGAAGGCCTAATGTCTCCAGAAGCTCAACTATCTTCTGTTTCTCATTTAACAAATATCACCCATCTGCCTTCCTTTCAATTTTAATGCCCAAATAGTATGTTGCATCTAAAGATGGACATGAACTGAACCACAAATCAGGAAAAAACCATGAACTGGGCTGTTTCGTAGTTCAGTTCATGGTTCAGTTCATGGATCCCATTTTGCTGAAATGAAATGAAGTGCCAAACTTTTTCCCCCTTGGTGCTTTGTTTTGCTTTGGCAAAACGGGATGCCCGCCCCTCCCCCCGGCCCCCTCACTTCCCTACCTTGTCCTGAAGCCTCCTCCACCACTGCTGCCTCTGCCATTGCCACCATCCTGAGAGGCAGCAGGCCTGGCTCCTTGCACGGAAGCTGGGTCTTGTGGGAAACTCCTGCCTAAAGGTTGTAGCTGTGATTCTGTTTCAGTGAAGTGCATACACTCCTGACAGGATACAGCAGCGGCCAGGAGGCGGGGTAGCCCCTTCTTCTGCCCTTCCGCTTAGAGGTAGAGCATAAGATCAAAGAGTTATTTTAGCCAATCCTAGTTAAGGATTAGGTAACCACTATCCTATCTGTTTCTTTCATAACATACCGTGTAATCATGCTAAGTCAATAAAAAGAGCCCTTGGGGCGTTGCCGAGAGGCTCCGCTGGTTCGGACAACTGTTGTCGACTCTTTTGTTCTCTCTCTCCAAGGCAATTAGCTTTTCCTTTGTTTCAGTGATCACCACAGGGTCTGCGGCCTGTGCATATGTGCCTGCCTGTCAGCTGAGCGGCAGGTTCATATGCACAGCCATGAATCAGGAACCATCACAAACCACTGGTTTTCCAGTTCGTGCCCATCTCTAGTTGCTTCCTCTAACTCTTTAATGATTACCTCTTTGCTTACATGGTGTGCAATTTCTTTGAATTGCTACATAGGCAAGAATGAAAGTTAAATATCCATTTCTGCTTCTGGTATACAAGCACTGATCTGCATCACCTTGCTTGAAGCCTTGTTGCAGTAACATTTTCTTCAGTTTCTTGTTCAAAGCCCGAACATCTTGCTTTAGTCCGTACAGGACTTTCTTTAATTTGCCTACAAAGCAGGATACTTCTGGTTGATGAAACTAGCATTGTCAATAGTTGTGGATTCTGAAAGCTCTAGTCCAATATTTGGTGACTCTTGTTTGAGAACTATTGGTTTACAGTGACTGGCAGTGACTCTCCAGGGTTTTGCACTGGAGCTGAGGCCTACCCAAAGATACCAGAAATTGAGTCTGGGACCTGCCATGTAAAACATCTGCTCTAACTTTGCTCTATGGTTCTTCCAGGCAGAGCTGGTCCTTCAGCAGCTTCTGATTAAACCAGTTTTCCCCCACTCCCTTCTCTGATAAGTAGGGCTCTGAAGAGAGGGAGCAGCTTTGGCAGGCTGGATCTGGCTTGCAAGGTAAATGTTTCCCACAAATACTCCAAACAACCTGTGGCTTAAGCTTCCTCACCCACCTGGCTCTGGCAAGTCCTACTTTGTGACCCAGGTCATTCCATTTCTTCCTCTTAAGCCCCCACCATGCTTTGCTGTGGGAAGAGTTTGACAGGATGGAAGGAACTTGCATTGCTTGTGTGATTTGGAGACATCATTTGGCCTTGATTTCATATGTTCACTAGAATGGGAGTAAGGTTGTGCAGACTGATGAGCAACATAGCTGGGAATCATAGGCAGAAAGGACTGACCAGGACAGACTCATTACTTACCTACAGTTACATTCTCTTTGATCCCACGATTCATTGTCTGCCTTCTTGTCCTGCCAGCCAGGTGTATCGTACATAGACCTGAATTTCTAGCTAGCACTTCATGCATCTGATGAAGTTGTATATGGTCCATCAAAGCCAATGCTATAGTAAATTGGTGAGACTTAAAAGTGCCACAGGACAATTTGTTGTATTTCCAGCAACAAGATTAACACAGCCACCCCTCTGACTATTTTCCCATAGAATTTCTGAAGGGCACAGCTGGGTATAAAAGAGGGCATCTCATTGAGAGAGCAGCAGACAAAATATAATGGAGGTTGCAGTGCCCCTGCGTGAAGGTCACCCAGTAGGCAAGCCACAGCCACCTGCATGACTCCTTTCATTGGCCTGCTTTATTTTCCCAGCACGTCTGAGCCACGTTCCCAAAATATTACTGAGCGGCACTAATTGCTCAGCTTTCAGATTTGGGAGTTTTTCTAATAAGCTTTCTGCCTAGAACAAGAACAAAATTGCTGCTACCAGCAGAAAGTGATCTTCGACTTGCGGCTCCAGCCAGCTCCCCTCTTGCTGCCCGACTGTGGCTGAAAATCATACTTCATGCATTGACTTAATGTCTCCCTGAAAGCTGCCAGAAACCTTAGCCTTGTGATGCAACTGTTCACATGGGGGTTATTTTGGGGCAAGAGACAGACATTGTTTATAAAGATGTGGAGCAGCAGGAGCAGCAGGAGGAAGAGAAGCAACAGCAAGACAATCACAGCTTCTGTGAAACCATATCCTGCCGCATCTCCTGTCTGATTACACACAGCAGCGTAAATGGAATGGCCAGAGGTGGTCACTTGTGCAACAGTCTTTGTCTTAGTTATTAGCCTAAGGGCCTGTTCAAACTGGCCAGTTTGGGTATGAGGTGGGTCAGGCTACAACAGGTCTGTTGAGGTCAGGGGGAGGATCCATGTGTCATTTGGCATGCTCCTCCTGTCTGAACAGCAAACTACCACTTGTAGCCCAATCAACTGTCAATTAAGTGCCCTGATTGTCTGTGGAGGGTCAGGGGAAGTGAAATTATTTTCTACCTCACTCCTTTCTCCCTCTGTTGGTGCCATTCCATTTTCTTCCCCCCCCCCCCCACACACACAATGCCCTTTCCTTGCTCTCCGCCCACTTTCTCTCTCCTTCCTTGGAATCTGTAGCCATGGTGATAGAGGCTGCTGGAAGCTTTTTATCTCCAGGCTAGCCTGCCAAAAAGAATGCATGCCTTACCACTGAGCCAGAAGGGTGTGTGACGGCTCTTAAAGGGGGAGGATGGATTGTTCTAAGAAGTAAGCAGAACCACTTGTGGATGAGGTCTCTTTTTCTGATCCAAAACATTAATCCATCTACTATATATGCCAGTGTGGGCAGGTCGTGGTTTGCCTGTCGTAATTGTATTCTCAAAAAGGGAGGTGGCTTCTTGATGCATTGCTGATAGAAAACATGGTGCCAATAAGAAAGTAGGATTTGTCATCCAATGGCATAGAGGAATGCTGAAAACATAATAAAAAGAAACACTGAGAAAAAGGATCTGCCCTGTTCCATGCACCCCCACCCCACCTTTCTTCAGACAAGCAGCATACAGTCAGTATAAATGATATTTGCCCTGTCAGGTGTGGCAAAATGCTCAGTCATTAGCAAAAGGCCTTATGGAGCATGCTAGTTGAAGAATCTGAGCTAGAAACTTATAGCCGATGAATTTACTGAAGAAGCCCTAAACAGTTCACAGATCAAGTGAGGTTGCTCACCCCAAAACTGGGAAGACAGCTCTGCTCTGCTCTTGAGCCACCTATGCTTTCAAGACAACACAACGTCTTAGTCCTTCAACAGTAACATGTCATAATGAGGCTAGTCTACAATGCAGGGTGGTTATACTGAACATTGATCAGTTCACTGTTAAGTAAAAAAACTTTGAGAGCATAAGGAAAATTCTTCTATCAGGGGAAGTTCCTAAAAGGAACTCCCTTCAGTTGAAAGGGTAAATGTTGGCAAAGCAAAGGAAAAACTGCAGCTCCTGATTTCAATGCCAGTGGACATGAACTCTAAAATTGGAAAGGGGCTGGGAGGGGTGTCGTGTAGCATTTGCAGGTCTTTGAAAAAAAAACACCAGAGCAACTCATAGAGGAGGTCTCTTTCTGCACAGCTGTGCTCTGCAGCGAGTGAGGAGTTTTTACACATGTGTTAAGATGAGGCCTTCTGCACACATTTGTGTGTGAATATGCCAGAGATGCTGAGTGTGGCACTAATTTTGGCAGCCTATAGTAACAGCTATGCAGGATAGCTGAATGCCCATTTCATGTGAGACTAAGGCTGTGCTAGACGCCCAAAGATAAGGTAGTTTTCCTGTTTTCTAATGCGTATTTTGTCTGCCCCCATGCAAGGGAGCCAACAGTTTTTATCAAGCTGGCTCCTTCTCTAGCAGTGGCAGCAGTGGTGGAGGCGGCAGGGGCAGCATGTCAGAAAAGAAGGCATAATTCTCACTCAGAACCAAAGGGCACCTTGCACTCAGTGGGTTATTTCACAAGACTAGCTTATTAAATTAAAATAGCAGCTGGGGGATAGGAACCAGACGAGGGGCAGTGCCCGAGAGTGGAACTGACCCTAGACGGCTGCCGCTGCTCTCGGCACCCATTTTTCTCCTGTTGGAAACGATGGCTTTATGCCTCCCCTGGCTTGCTCTTTGTGTTTGTTTCTTTTTGTTTTATATTAAATGCAGCAAGAGACGTAGCAGCACATGCGGTTTCGCTCTCCATTTGGCTAGACCCATTTTGTACTGCTTTCCTCCAGCACCACAAAGCTCAGGGAAAGAGAGAGAGAAAGAGAGAGAGAGAGAGAGAGAGGTTTGCAAAGCAGAAGCTGGGAATGGGGATGGGAAGAGGAGAGCTTTAAATTAGGTAAGCTGCGAAGGACAAACAAGATGCCTGAGGTTGCTATTGCCTGAGGTGAGAAATTGCTGAGAAACGTGGCTGTTGGCTTCCTCCAAGGTATTCTCTTCAGATTAAGAGTTGATGGTATTGGTGTGATAAATGGCAGTCAAGCCATGATAGTTTCCAAGAAGATGCTTAGGATTTCCCTCCCCAGAGTTCTGAACAACAGCAGAAAGCTGAGGCCTTGGAACAAACATTATGAATTGATTCATGGCTGCCCCCAAATTGTTTTGCTGCCTGAGAGACAGCAGCCAATCCCCCCACTTTCACTCAGGTCATGAGAGGATCAGCATGGTGGCCAGCCATTTAAGCCATTTTGCCTGCAGAGACAGAAAATCCCACAAATGCCCGTCACCCATCCCAGTGGTGAAAATAAACTGAAACACCATCCATCCGCTGTCCTTTCAGGATCCTGCTTGAGGTACCTGCCACATCCCTGTGCCAAATGGTGGGGCTAACCCTGGCAGATAATCTGGCAACATTGCTACAGAGCGGTAGCGAAGTAGTCATTGTCAAAGTGCAGTTGCTCATCATGAGGTTCCCGTCAGCCAGTGCTCTGCTATAAGGAGAGTCTAAAAATATGGGCAGCTGGATTGGTCCATTTCAACAAATGGGGGGCACAGGTCTTTTGTAAAGTTAATGTATCTTAGTTGCCCCAAGGCCAAGCCAACCTCATATACTTTGCATCCACATCAAAGGCCGCCTGCAACAATATATTGTTCCTGGGATGATCTATTTCACTTCTAGCTATTGTGATGAGTGCAGCTAAGCTCAGAGAGGAGAAGGAAGCCTGGCAGAGGTAAGAGAAGATATCATAGTCCCTGCCACTCAGAAAGCCCTAGGGTGTTGAGCCTATGAGTACCACCTCCACTACATCACTGCTGCAGAATGAAAACATCTTTGAAGGATCAGAGATAGTTTCCCAGCTTCCCCACTGCAGTGTAGTACCACTGCAGTACTGGGACTTGCTTTGGTCCACCCCATCTCTCACCCATACCTGGTAATTGGAAGGATGCAATCACTGTAGGATATGCACGTCTCTCCTTTTCCCCTCAGTTTACTTTTGACTGGTGGCATTGGTCATTCTAATAGGCAGATATTCCCATCTCCTCCAAACTGAAATGCTTTCTTTGGCACATTTTCTAGAAGGGAAGACACATTGGTCTGTGGCAGCAAAAAGAGCCTGTCTTGTAGTATCTCAAAAAGTACTCTGTCTTAAGCTTTCATGGATCACAGTCTACTTCAGAGATATCTGATCAAGCAGACAGTAGTCTGTGAAAGCTTATGCCACAATAAATGTATTCGTCTTTAAGGTACCAGACTTGTCATTATTCTTCCTTCCATTTAACTTGTTTTATAGTCAGCATGACAAATCCTGCTTGTGGAAGAAATGACACATACAATATGCCCTATTTGTGTATTAATCATGTACGTGTGGTTTGCTCCTAACTCTTCCGCAAGGAAAAATTCGGCTTATGTTAAATAAAGAAGGTCTCTCATCCCACATGTCTCAGGTGAACAATGGTCTCAGAACTGTTTAGTTTGAACAGCAGATCAGTGCAGTTTTGAACAGCTCAACTTTCTCTTCCTCCCTCTCTGTATGTGTGTGTGTACATCTGCAGGTATGTGTGTATATATATGAAGAGGCTGCATATGCTGGTGACTCCAATAGTGTGGGTGCAGTGAGTCCATTCCAGGTTTTATCCCAAACCTAACTGAGCTACGCAGGGTGCTTGAACTTATTTTGAAGACACAGGATCTGGCACCTTAGAAGCCTAATATAAACGTCAGATTAAAAACCAGAGCAGATTCACTGCCCTTGCAAAATGGAAGTCACCAGCCTCTATGGTATGTGCGTGCGTGTGTGCAAGACCCTGTGTGGGAGAGGGATTGCTTAATTCCTTTCTCTTCCAAGACTTTTCTGCTCAGAATCTTCTCCTTCCTCTCCACAGCTCAAGACACAGCGGCCTCTTCAAGCTTTCAGCAATTCTTGACAAGAGAAGACATGATAAAATGAAACAGCAATGCGTGCACCCTTCCCCTCTGAGAAGGCAGATTTTCAAAGGGTTGAAACCCTCCAGGTAGCTTCCAGTCAGTTTAGACACAGTGCCAGCCTTTCCTGTTGGGCAAAGATGGTGTTTCGGTAATCAGGCAATTTGGGCACTGAAGGAAGCTGTCCTCAATCTGTCATGCTCCATGTGTGTCATGTCACAGGGGATTATCTCACAGACTGTTCATAAGAAAGAGACCCAATTTAAACCACAACCCACGCCCACCCTGTTTTCAACACACACGCCACAAACCTCCCAATTCTTCACATCAGGTTTCTTTCTTGAAGTCAGGGGTGGAGTGTGAAGGACAAGAACAGGAAGGGGACGATCCCCTCATGGAAGCCTAAGGATTATGGGGACCATCGGTGTCACAGTACATACTCAGATGAAAAGCTCAACATTTGATGCCCTTTATAAGATTTATTAAAAATGCAGACTTGGGGGCAAACACATAAATATGAAGATAAATCAGCATAAAGATGTGGCTTCTTCAGGCCTAGGCTGAGGTCATTGCTAGTGCATAAAAAGTGCCTCAGCTGAATGAACCATAAGGCCACCTCTTGTCTTTGGCACAACAATTAGAGGCCTGTTTTTCCTGTAGAAGCCAGTGCTGATTGTCATGCGAAGAATGCATCAGGAAAAGGGGTGAAGGAGCAACATTGGTGGTGGTGCTTCGTTCAGTTTGCTACAGCCCAGTTTCCTAAATCTTGGCGAGTCTATCTCCTATGTACATTCATTGTGCAAAACTGGCCTTATCTTCATGGTTTCCATTCTTTCTGACTATTGCTCTGGTCTAGAACCAGAGACAGTGGGAGAAAGGTCTCACGAGGCTAGTTCTCATTGCTAGGATAGCATGTTTTCTCACATCAGTCCTCGTGTGTTGACTTCTGGGGCATAATTTTCTCTCCCCTGTGTGACAGTCTTGGACAGGGGGTGGGGGGTGGAGGCAGAATAAGAGGCTTTATAGATTTTGATGGGCTGCTAGTCTCATCACTGCTCGTTATTGGCCAGACTGTCAGGGGCTAGCCCAGCTCGGTTTGCTGAGTAGGCAGCATCCTACTCGCAAAGATTTCAGGCCAAAACCTGATTGCCAGGGGTGGGTCTTTTGGATATATCGCATGGGTGGGGCCTTCAGCAGCCTTGCAAAGGGGTTGCTGTGTGTGACAGACATGCACCCTTTTGACACAAGGACAAATTTAAAGGTTGGTGGACTAGAGCTACCAAAGGTCTGCCTCCCATTGTCTGTTGGGAGAGATTTTCTGGCTTCTGCCCATAAACATTCACATTTTATAATTATACTACCTGGGGATGCTTGTGGCTAAAATAAGATGCAGTATAGCAGTGTTGTTAACGTGTCCAGCAGCAGTTGCCACAGCAGCAACTCTAGTGCCTGCAAAGTAATGAAAAGGATAGGGGTGTTTCTGAGCACACCCCAAGTGCATGTCCAGAAGCCGTTAGAATGACCTCCGCTCCCCCGACAACTCACAACTTCATTTTGGACTCGTCCCATCATACGGATTGAAGACTGCAACCAGGAAATCAAAAGAAGATTGAAACTTGGAGGGGCAACGATGAGGGAATTAGAAAAGATTGTCAAGTGTAAGGATGTGTTACTGGAGACCAAGACCAAGATAAGCCACACTCTTGTATTTCCCATCACTATGTATGGGTGTGAAAGCAGGACAGTGAAGAAAGCGGACAGGAAAAAAATTGATTCATCTGAAATATGGAGCTGGAGAAGAGCTTTGCAGATACACTAGAGTGCCAGAAAGACAAACAAGTGGGTCCCAGAGCATGATTCTGTCCCTTCTTTCTCCCGGCATGATGGCATTGAGGAGACTGGTTTTGCAGCTGTGGGTGGCAGCCAGGAGATTCCAGAAAGCTGATCAAGGGATTGTATGTAGTTCTGCCATTCCCAGTTTCACACCTTCTGCAGAAGAGACTGGATACAACAGAAAATGAGATAGTGGCCCCTGACTTCATTAACTGGAACCCATGTAATTTGCAATGCCTAGCTTTTGCAAGGAAGGAATGAGGCTGGCAAACCACTTGGCCACCATGAGAGTTTCGGCATCATGTATGACGCAAGTGAACCCAGAAAAACGTGGAGTCCTATGTTGGTGTGAGGAAGAAAGAGATAGTCAGGATGTGCCATCCCCTCCAGAGAAAATGACTGACACAACAGCAGGAGTGGAAGGAAAGACAGATACAGAAGCTCCCACACTGGAGAGAAACTGGAGAAAGGGAAGCAAGGAGGAAGGAAATCGAAAGATTTGCCCGAGAAGCCAGTTATCGGAAGAATAAGAAATGTCAGACTTTGCCTGGGAACAATCCTGAGATGACCCAATTCCCACCCAAACTCCAAAAAGATATGAGAAAAAGAGTTTGGGAATGCAACATGGAATGGATATTCCACAAGTGAGACCTTATGTAAGTGGGGGAATGACTTCTACTCTGCTTGTTGATAACCTGTTGTTGCCTGTTGCCTGTTTGATAAGAACTGGTGATAAGAATACTGGAAATAAGGTTGAAGAGTCTTGGATCCCAAGAGGAGAGACTTTGAATTTGAGTTGTGTTAAAGAAGAAAAAGAGGTTGTTCCAGTTGGGTTAAATAAACCTATTAAGAAACAGACTGAGTTATCTGATAATGTTGAGGTAAAATGGACATAAAAGAGGGAGTGGGCTTGCTGGAACCTGACAGTTGGGCACTGCAATGGTCCCAATGTCTCCTCAGCTTCCATCCAAGAGTGAGCCATGAACAAACACCTTCATAGCACATCAAGCATGACACACGCGAGAATGTGGGGCCTGTGCCAGGAAAACACTTTGTGCATTTTTGAGCTATAGTTCCATGGGAACAACATAGCAATTCAGTCAGAAAATTGGAAAATGCTGTGAAAGAGGTGTGGCAGTGAAAGAGCTATGAAGAGTGTATACTTAAACTGACAATGCACTGACTGTCTAGCAGAGGTTTTAAAACTAAATGGTTTGCATTTTGTTGCGTCTAAATCCATTTAGTAATGCTTTACCAAACATTTTAAATATGGTGCTATTAATGTGTTTTATATTTGAATACTTCAATGTTTTGTCATTAATACTGTGTTTTAATGATGTTAAGTCATCTTGGGTCCTCTCTTAGGAGAAAGGTGGGCGAACAATATTTTAAAGAAGTAAATAAGAAGAGGCTGAAAAACACAGTTCTAAATGTCTGCAGTTCCACACATACGAGTCACACAAACATACGGTTTCAAAGCTGTAATAATGTTGAAGCCTGTCAAATTTTAAAAAGTTTAATGCCAAAAAGAGAAGGAGCAACAGAGGCCTGTGACAAGAGAAGTGCAAGGGGCCCTTCTTGGCAGGGTCCTTCTGCATCATGCGTGGGAGAGATCAGGATCTGGTTTCTGTGATATCACAACATCCTTGCTATTCCTGTTGATTTGCATGCCTTCCTGGCATGAGGTAGTGGGTGGCCAGTCAGTGCGACATATTATGAATAAGTGGAGAGTGCAGAGTTGCTGGGAATATTGCAGGGCGTGTATTACGGCCCTTTGTTTCTCTTGATATTGTTACACTTTTTTAAAAAATGCATTGTGTTAAATCAATGTTGGCACTGGTTGAGCAGCCACTGCCATAGTGGGAGGATAAAATCAGCTTCCGTGAATGTGAATTGTGTTAATCAGTTCTCATTTGGCTTTGAATATTTCATCAATTGTTGTTTTTGTGTGCCATCAAGTCACCTCTGACTTGTAACGACCCTATGAATGTGTGACTTTCATCAGATGTGGCCCCAATGTTTCAGACCATCCGGGCTAATAAAAATGACACTTGTCAAGTACTGAATGTTGTGCCCCATGCTGAATCATGTACTTTTGGGGATGATGGGGTGGGAGAATGATGCATATGCAGCCTTGTTTACACTTAATGCATCATAGTGATTGATTCCTTCGGCTATATTGTTTCTCCACATTCCACCATTGCAACAATAGCATTGACCGTCATTGCAAAAGGCATAGACCTCCTAATTCAGACATTAAATAAGAAATTACATATGAATTGGTGAGGCCTTAGAGCACATGTGTTAAACTCAAGACCCGCGGGCTGAATCAGGCCCGCCGGGCTGTTTCGTGTGGCCCTTGCAGTGTTGTCTGCTACTGTGCAGCATACAATACACAGGGGTTTACTCGTTCACCCATAATGCTCTGCAAGGATGCTGGGAATCCGCCCAGCAGGACTTCTAATCCCAGCATTCCAAGCAGCAAAGAGTCAGAAAGTGCAGCTGCTTGGGCTGTGTACAGCACCTTGGGGAATGTAGTCCTTGCTATTGCCCCCTTCCGTTCTTACGGCTCCTGGGGAGGACTGTTTGATGGCATCGCCTAGCAGTGGCCATCTTGACCTCCTCTCCCACATTGGCTATGGAAGTGAGTGAGGAGCCAGGTGATAAGGAGGGCCATGGCAAGCGCGAGGGAAAGGTGGGAGACTTCTGTGAATAATTAACAAAACAAACAAACATGGGTGGGACTGTGGAGCAGGCGTTAACGGGTGTTAATAAAACTCAATTTTCAATAAATTGTACAATAGCTGTACACTTGAATATCTGCTTGCCATTATTTCTAGACTTTGATGATGGACTTTTACTTTCAGAGCTAGTTATTACTTACGTTATTACTAAAACCAGTAATAATCGAATGAGGAGGATTATATTTAATATGATAAAGAGTAGATACATTTATATAGTCTTACAGATACAACCGGCCCTTTGAGGGCAACCATAATGCCGATGCGGCCCAAGATGAAATTGAGTATGACCCCTCTGCCTTAGAGTAACCACCTTCCTTTGGAAGGATTCAGGCTAATCAATGATATCTCAAGAAGTTTCCCAGAATATCCAGCAGGGGGAGCTTTTAGCTTGTGCTTGTATGATTGTCAGTAGAAGATTCTGTAGGCAGCAAATTTTTCTCCAGCCCCTCCCGCCTCCCTTCTCATAGCCTCTTTCTCTTCGCCTTCATGAAGGAGAGTTTGGGGTCCATGATACAACCCACCAAATAAATTAAATCTTTTCTTAGTTAACACATTGCCTCAGGCTTCGTTTCATAATAGAGTTCTACAGAAGGGCAAGGCTGTTTGACAGACAGGAAATTATGAATGCCTGTTTTCTGTGGAATGAAGGGGTGTGTCTGCATGGGAATTTCCCACAGTATCAGAATTAATGCCAGCTAGGAAGCTGAGGAAGCACTCATTCAAAAATGGGGGAAGGATTTGCACATGGTGGGTGGAGAACACTGCCCTGACGCACAATGCCTCTTGTCTTCTATGGAGGTTAACACACAGTGCAGGAGTAAACACAGCTGTAATATGAGGTTGCCTGTTTTATTTATTTGCTAAGCCTCACCTAATGAGAAGCATCAGTACTTCTTCCTTGCCTTTCTTGATTAGATCAGGAAAACTGGATCCAGAGGAATGTTGTTACTGGACTGAAAATAATCCCAGTATGAACGACATTCATGTCACCATTTCAGTATGCCACGCAACAGAAATGTGGATTGTGATGCACAGTATCACAATCTACCTTTCTTGACAATATGATTCAGAAGTCAACAGTGTTGTATGTTCAGGGGTATGCAGAGAATTTGAAGTGTCTCACCAAAGTACAAATCCCAGGATTCCATAGTGTCAAGACAAGTCAGTCAAACTGGTGTCAAACTGCTATAAATGTGTAGTGTAGATACACCTTCAGGGAAGCTAAAATCCTCATATCACCAATATTTCCCAAAATATGCTAAGCCACAGCCTCTCATAGTGGTGATAGTATCAAAGGGGAGGCATATGGAAAAAGTTGCGGGGCATGAGACTTTGTTTGGAGCTTTGTTGAAGGGATTCCAGAGTCCTTATGCCTTTAAAAATGGAAATTAGAATTATTACTATCTCTTCCCTCCCTCCTGCATTATGAACTTGGCATTATGTTTTATGCAGGAATGGGTTTGGAACCTCTTAGTGCCAGCTGGGGACTCTGACTGATTGTATTTGTGAAACCGCCGCCCCCCTTCACAAACTGATCTAAGCATACAATGTGATTGTTACTTGAACACTCCCAGTTTGCACACCCCTCCTGATAGCGGAACAACATATGCAACAGGCTGTCAGTTCTTTCTTACTACTGACACCTGGACTTCCTCACTGAAAACTTGGCACAAAGAAGGAGATTTGACATAATCCTTCTGGGGTGGCATCACTCTGGGAGGTCCTTCCCCCAATCCCTTTGCCTTCTGACAAATCTGTATTTTCATCATGAATTTTTTTTGCAGCTTTGTGAATGGAATCCACCACCCTTTTTGGTGCAGGATCAGATCATGGCAGCAATTTTTGCATTTGTTAAGACTAAGGAGGGGGGAAAATGTTTTGGTCTTCTTTGGCCTCATTATGCCAGGAAATGAGAGTGGCAACCTACGTCTCATGTTTCTTTATTGCACACACAGAACCAGTAGATGAGTGGGACAGAACAGTCACAGGAGCACATGATAATTGCACATCAAGTTACCTTTGTGAAGATAAAGGACTGGTTTAACATTTGCAAGATTTCAGAGGGAAGTTATTGGTTGAGTGATGGGTTGATTGACTGAGGGTGTGATCAGATGCTTCAGAGATGTGCATCTGATCACACGGGAAAGGGTCTCTTTAAAGGGAGCAATCTTCCTTAAAGCAACACTTTCATCTGCTGAGAAATCACTCCAGCCTGCCCCCTCCAAAGGAGAACCCCTACAGCTAGACCAAAAAGGTCCAAGTTGGGCACAGATTGGGATCGGGCTGGAGCCCATTTCTCTGTACATCATGTGATCACCAGGGTATAGATTACCCTGGACTGCTCCATAAAGCGATCTGTTTCCCTGTGTGACCACACCGTGATTTGATTGCTATAGAAATATTGTCCTTCATCAGTCTATCTCAAGAAGATTTGTAAAACATTTACATAAAGAAATCAGTAATGATACATTAAAACAATATTAAAAAACATCAGCACACCAGAGTTCACAATGATTTAGATGAAGGAGAATGTGTTAAGTTATTGACAAAATTAAAATGTCAATTCTAAAAAATCTTCCCCAACTGTTAAATGATAGCAAAGCAGGAACTGACAAAGGGAGTCCAGCAGAATGGAAGTGGTCACAGCCACTTCCCTTATTGGCAGATGGGGCACTCAAAGGAGAGCATCAGCAGATAAACCGGATTCAGGACTGGGCATTTGTTGAGGTCCCTGGCCATGTAGAGTTTTCAAGTAAGCTTCAACAGCTATAACAAACCACATGACATTGTGGGACAGCTTGTGGCCGGTGATCATGAATTGTTATAACCTGCCAGGAATGATGACACGTACCAGGTCTCCATTGTGATCCTCTGTAAGCTACAGTTGTGTATGTCTTAATTTTCCAAAGACGAAGTGTCCCAGAGGTTCTGCCAGTTAGTGTCATGGGTCTCTGTGTAAAAGGCTTGTTGTTGTTGTTTAGTCGTTTAGTCGTGTCCGACTCTTCGTGACCCCATGGACCAGAGCACGCCACGCCCTCCTGTCTTCCACTGCCTCCCGAAGTTGGGTCAAATTCATGTTGGTTGCTTCGATGACACTGTCCAGCCATCTCATCCTCTGTCGTCCCCTTCTCCTCTTGCCTTCACACTTTCCCAACATCAGGGTCTTTTCCAGGGAGTCTTCTCTTCTCATGAGATGGCCAGAGTATTGGAGCCTCATCTTCAGGATCTGTCCTTCCAGTGAACACTCAGGGTTGATTTCCTTCAAAATGGATAGCTTTGTTCTCCTTGCAGTCCAGGGGACTCTCAAGAGTCTCCTCCAGCACCACAATTCAAAAGCATCAATTCTTCGGCGGTCAGCCTTCTTTATGGTCCAGCTCTCACTTCCATACATCACTACTGGAAAAACCATCGCTTTGACTATGCGGACCTTTGTTGGCAAGGTGATGTCTCTGCTTTTTAAGATGCTGTCTAGGTTTCTCATCGCTTTCCTCCCAAGAAGAAGGCGTCTTTTAATATTGTGGCTGCTGTCACCATCTGCAATGATCGTGGAGCCCAGGAAGGTAAAATCTGTCACTGCCTCTATATCTTCCCCTTCTATTTGCCAGGAGGTGATGGGACCAGTGGCCATGATCTTAGGTTTTTTGATGTTGAGCTTCAGACCATTTTTTGCGTTCTCCTCTTTCACTCTCATTAAGAGGTTCTTTAATTCCTCCTCACTTTCTGCCATCAGAGTGGTATCATCTGCATATCTGAGGTAAAAGGCTACCACCATAGAAATACAGAGACCCATACTAGTGGCTGCCTTGTATTTGTGACAGTGAGCAATTTGTTTGGGGGGGGGGGGGAACAAAAACAAATCAGAATAAAAAAAGATGCTGCAAAATGATATGATACTGCTTTTTGAGACAACTAAAATACATCTACAACTATGCCCCCTGGAAATCTGTCGAACAACACCTTTCTGCTGAGCTCAGAAATGGACTAGTAGCCAGATTCAAAGGTGGCCACAGATATTGCTCACAGATTTCTCCAGCTGGAATTCTAAATATACGTATTGATAGTGTGCTTTTGGATGTCTTAATCGTGGGCTTGGCCACAAAATGCCAAAAAATGTTCCATCCTTCATGTGAATTATTTTCCAGATAATTGCATATAAAATAATGAGAGAGTCAGTGGTAACACAGGTAAGATAGGCTGAAAATAATTCCCACACCTACAACTCCAGGTATCAGCATTGTGTGCTAAAGAAACAGGATGTCATTGCTTAAATTAGGGGTGGGTGACTGTGGTCTTCAGGATGTATCGGGCCTATAGCTCCCATCGGCCCTAGCCGCCATTGCTGAAGGAGAGGGATTGTAAAGGCTGCAGCGCAAAGAAAAGCTGGAGGACTGTCATTGCCCACCCCTGGTGTAAATGGATGGGAGAAGCAAACGGGACGGTCAGGATGCAGGTTTTGTTGGGGTTTTTGCAACCTCACTTGCAGTCATGTTTTTAGCTTGCTGTTATCAATGTAAGTAAATGAAACCTTTTATTCTTTCCACGAATAATATCTCAGAGTGGGTTATTGAGACTGTAAATGGCAGTTAATGAGAAAAGGTGGACTATTTGGGGAATGTGTAGCTATTTTCCTCTGTGAGTCCCTGCACTTCTGCTGCACAGCTAGAGGAATTTAACCAAAACTTAAAACACTGCAACACGTTCTGGGGTCCATTCTCCAGATCTCAGGCTTTGGTCCTGGTATCTTAGGGAATGGGATGCTGCCAACTTCATAGCCCAGATTCTGGAGTTTGTTATCATGGCTTCAGGGCATGCAATTTAGACATGCTCAGAGGCACTTTTATTTACAAGATTTTTGAGAAAGCTGGAGTAAACCACTGAGAGTTGAATGCATATTAAATGTGTATATATTAGGAAAACTGTCAGCCACTTAAAGAATTGTCAATTAATCATTTGTCTCTTAGCCAATTAATTGATCAATTAATCAATTCAATGTAAACAAATGTGCAAGGTGTCTCTTTGAGATAGTGGAAGGAAATGCAAGTTAAATTACAAATCAATAAACAAAAGCTATCACTGATTGTTAGAAGAAACGGCTGCCTTTAACAGCCCCTTTCTGGTTCCCTGTAACAGTAGCATAATATAACCGACCTAGCCTCAAAAGCTGTCTGTCTGTCTGTCTGGTCTAAACAAATCTGAGCTTTATTTGCAGCCCAGTTGACTAACTTGACTGCATGGATGAAAATGAAATATCCCTGCAACATTTCTTGGGATCAATTCATACGTGCAAGATCTTGAATCAGGGTGGTCTTTATAGAAGACAGTTGAGTTCACTATTCAAAGAGCTCTCTGAGGACAGTCCTCTACTTGTAGTCATCATCTTCTATTTCAAGTGCTGATCAATTTGATTTTAAAGATAAAGAACAATGAAAAGAGACAGCAGAAACTTGAAGTTGCCTATTAGCATTTAGCACCTATGCAGCAGGCGCCCAGGTCACCAGGCCTTTCCCGTTATGATGAAGAATTTATATATCCATTTCAATTGTTGTAATCATTTCTACATTTGGATCTCTATTTATAAATAATCACTATCTCCTCTTCCTCCTCCTCCTCCTCCTTGGCAATGTTTAAGTGACTATCCTATACAAGTATGACCCCCATATCCACTGGGGATTGGTTCCAAGCCCCACCGCGGATACTGAAAACCGCAGATAATAGCAATCTGTCTCTATAGAGGGGGGGAGGGAGGGGGTATGGTAAAAGGAAAAAAAACAAGAAAAAATATTTTCACATACATTACCAGATGTGGCTGCCAGGGGGCACCAGAGACCATGCTATGTGTTCTCCACTAACAAGTATTCATAGCAAGGTCTTTTTCTACCTCTAGTGGCCAGTTCTGGTAATATATGTGAAAATATTTTTTCTGGATTTTTTTCTTTTAATATTTTTGATATTTTCAGTCTGTGGATAAGTGAAACCATGGATACTGATCCCACGGATACAGGCTTCTTACTGTATTAGATTCCTGATGAAAATGTGCCTAAGTGGTGAATCCATTCTGAGCTAAAACATGAAGCAAAAGTCAAAGGATGCTTTTGCCAGGTTAGCCATTGAAGTAGGCATTTGGTATCACCTTTTTATTAATCATAGCACAGTATTACATAGAATATGCTTTCACAGCAGGTAAAGATACTGCGTTGACTTGCAGGAGAAGGTAATCATTTATATTTTTTTTGGTCTATCCAATTAAAAATAAATCAACACATTTTACCAACCCCCTGAAGCCAAGCAAGGGTGGTGCTCCTCTTGCCTGATCCTACCATGGAGGGATGACCCCCCCCCCCCACAACTACGATCATGGGCCACTAGTATTACATACACATTAGGAAGCACTATTTCCCTGGGAAGAGTGGAAATGATTGTTATCCCTACAAAGAAGAGAACAGAAAAAGAGAAATATGTTTCAGTCAGAGCTTGAAAATGTTAACCTTTTTTTCTAGTTTTAGAAGGGGTAACTGTGTTAGTCTGTGCAAGCATTATAAGAGGAAGGAAGGAAGGAAGGAAGGAAGGAAGGAAGGAAGGAAGGAAGGAAGGAAAGAAAGAAAGAAAGAAAGAAAGAAAGAAAGAAAGAAAGAAAGAAAGAAAGAAAGAAAGAAAGAAAGAAAGAAAGAAAGAAAGAAAGATGGTGGCACTTTAAAGACTAACTTATATATTTTTTGATGTGAGCTTTCGTGGACAAGTCCACTTCCTCAGACATAAGAGAAGGAGAAATATCATGGCAAATATTTATACATGGCATCAAGGTATAGATAGTGGTTGGTTGGTGAGAAAGTCAGTGGGTGATGATAGTGTCTTTGATATGCAGGTCTTTAGTAGAAACTTTAGTGCTGTAAAGAATGTGGGAACGTCTGTCATAAATTTAGATTAGGCGTCCTTCATTCTCGAGAGACTATGGTAACGTGCTCTGTATGGAGGACTTGGAACAGCGTCTAGTGTGGCTGAGAAGGCCAATTCGAGAGTGACAATCCCTTCCACACTGAAGACAAATATAATCTGTCCCCTGTCCAGCTCCCTGATTTTGCTGGTTTCGGGACTGCCTCTTTGCCTCGGCCTGCTGGACAAGGGTCTCCTCAAAATGGGAGAGGTCATGATGCACCGCCTGCCTCCAGGCTGAACACTCAGATGTCAAGGTTTCCCATCTGTTGAGGTCCATTCCTAAGGCCTTCAGATCCCACTTGTAGCTATCCTGGTATCGCAGCTGTGGTCTCCCTCTGGGGCGATTTCCCTGCGCTAATTCTCCATACAGGAGATCTTTTGGAATCCGACCGTCAGCCATTCTCACGACATGCCCAAGCCAACGTAGACATTGCTGTTTCAGTAATGTATACATGCTAAAAATTCCAGCTCGTTCTAGGACTACTCTATTTGGAACTTTGTCCTGCCAGGTGATACCAAAAATTAACAAAGGTAAAATAACAATGGTAGAGTAACATGAATGCTAATTAGATGAACTATTTACAGTCCTTGATTAACTTTTCTACAAACTGTTCTTTGTAATCAGCTGCAAAGTGTGTGAATTACCCTAGGCAATGGATGACCACAAGAGCAGAGGAGAATTTGTTTTACCTTAGAATTTTCTAAGGTGGATGGATCTGTGAGGGTGGAAAGTATCTGGGAGATGCAGTACAGTATAATATTTGTAGTCTTTATATCTGGTAGTGCTCCAAAAAGCTTTGGCTTATGTCAAGTCCTTTGATATGTGTGTCTAGCATGTGTATATATTTTATTTCAGCTGTTTTTCTCTGGATTCTTGTCCTATAGTTTCTTTTTTCTAGGATGGCCACTTTCAAATTGTCTGTGAAATGTCCTGGTAAATTAAAATGATGTGAACTGGGTTTCTGTGTATTGCCATTCCTGATGTCCAATTTGTGTCCATTAATTCTTTTGCACAGAGATTGTCGAATTTGTTCTATGTAGAGTGCAGATGGGCATTGTTGGCAAAAGATGGCATAAATCACCTTGGTAGAGGAACAGGTAAAAGTGCCTTTGATGTTGTGTGTGAATTTATGAGGGGATATGGATGGTGTTTTTTTCCCCCTCTCTCTCTCTCTCTCTTTTTACCTGTCTTTTTTTACTTTTTATTTTGTTTTAACATTTAATGCTTTTTTTCTGGACAACTATTCTCAGCATGGGCATAGGCTGCGGATTATGGGAGTTGCAATTATCCAAAAAGTAACACATCCAAGCTTTGGTTTCTGTGCATGTCATTAATTTGTGTAAAGGGGCACAGTAAAGGCAGCTGAGGCACAGAAGGGGAGAAAACTGGCAATTTTGAAATGTTTAGCTTACAATATAAGACCTTACAATGAACCTGTAGAAAATTGCTAGATCTTCCATTTTTCTTCCATCCTGACACACTACTATTTCTTTTGTAGCCAACCTTTTCATGCTCGTTTCTTGCTTTGAGGTGTTCCATGTAACCTGAGACAACAATGAATGCTGAAATATTTGACATGCAAAGAATTCCAAATGCAGAATTTCCTTATAATTACAGCTTTTGTGCAGGAACATTTTAGTTTTCATCTGCTCTGTGCAGAAATCCAGAAAGAAAAACAGTGAAATATAGTCACCGTACATCCCTTCCACCCTTCTAAATCAATGGTTTTAAATGAAGTAATAATAAAAGCAATATGTATGCTAAAAGCCAGAAAAGGAAGCAGTGGGTCTACAGTTTGCAGAGGGAAGGGGGAAAATGGTTCATGAAACAGGACCTGCTCTGATGCAAGCAGGAGTGTTTGCTGTGCTCCAGTAAGAGTATTTTTCATAACAGTTTCTTTGTTTGCTCAGACCAAGGAAAGCAAAATACACCCAGCTGTTCACATACAGAGATCAGCACCTGCTGTGTCATTAACGTGAATTCTGAAGTGGTGGAGTTGCCTTTTTCTGCCAAGGTGATTAGCTAGGAAGTCCCAGAAGCACAGTCCCTTAGGTGGAAAAGAAGAAGAGCTGTGAAAGGTCAGATCTACCCCTGGTCCCTCAAACCACCACCTTTCCCAACCAGAGTCCTTGTGCTTTTTTCCTACTGTTCTTGACAGGTCTCCCAGACATCCCTGTCCCCTACAACACCATCCATGTCCCCCTCATAAATTCACACACCGTTTCATAAGGGGAAAAAGCAGCCACTCTTGCCAGGAACGCTGTGGAACAGTAAGGCTTGTGAGAGTGCTGGTTCACTTGAGCATTTAATGGCCTGGCCTGTGAGATGGAAGTTGTGTACCACAAAGTGAAACCACCAGCAACTTAATGAACTATTCATCGAGAAAGACTCCATCTCAGAAGTTTACAAATGTACGGTTGGATCTTGCGGGATGTATGACAAAAAACTGAAAACAAACCTGACCAACTGACATGAGCAAATAGCTGAATGGAGAAATAAATATCTTTCTAGTTCTCTGTTTCTTGCTTGCAGGCCAGCCCTGTGTTTTTCAGTCTACTTCAGGGCACGCTTGTCTATTTGGCTGAATGAGGCTCAGCATGAAGAAAAGCAAAAGAAAAGCAAGACAGGCTTAGACTAGTGACCATCTCATTAAGGTTTCCTCAACTCCACTGTCTTCCAAAGATGTCATACTGCTACTCCCATCATCCCCAAGTAGACAGCATGACCTAGAGAGCTGAAACTACACCTTTGCAATAATCTGGAACAAATGTATTTACTTGCAGAGACCTGCTTGCAACACACACCCTGTTTTAATGCATACTATATTGCTCTGTGCCTCTTTTTGGTGCCTGTTGGTGGCAGCCCACTCCCTTCTCCTGCCATTGCCTCTTTGCCCCTTACCTTCTGCCCTGCTCCAGAGCTCTTTCTTCAAACATTTTGAAGGGCATATGTAAAAAATGGAGCAGAAAATTTGTTTGTTCATGTTTAAGCCACCTTTCCCTGGTGTGAGGACTGAATGCGGCTCACTATGTTTAAAACAAGTCAGGCTAAAAACATAACTAAATTAGGAAGTTAAAAACAATTAAACATGTAATAATGTGGTTTAGATGGGCGGGGTAGAAGTCTAATAAATAAAATAAATAAAATTATATTAGGAAAGTGCAGACTGGTCACCATTTTTAAACCAGGGTGGGGCTTGGTGTCATGTGCAGCTACAGTAGTTGCCACAGTAGGCTGTCGTACTTTGGGGACATAATGAGAAGGCAGGATTCTCTGGAAAAGGCAATAATGCTGAGAAAAGTTGAGTCTATAGGTAACTAACCAAGTAAACAAATAAAAACAAGTCAGCACATTTGTGGCATTCGCCCAGGTCATGAATATTCACATGCTATTTGCATAGACCAATGGGAGTACTGGAGGGGCAGAGTCACGAGGTATAAGAGACTCAGGAGGAGGAGGAGGAGAGAGATAGACATAGATAAGGTTCAGATAGGGTTTTGAGATGGAGAATTAGAGTGTTAGAGAGCTGAGAGAGTTTTGGAGTTTTGGCGGGAGAATGGTGGTTGAGGGTGGATAAAGAAGAATGTTTGTTTAAGAGTTAACAACATTGCTTGTTCTGTTAACACCTGTATCAATAAACAATTTCTATTTGGTTCTTTTAAAATGATATATGGCCTGGACATCTATCATTAATAATAGGTATTATTGATGAAATAAACTGGTGGCAGCTGAGGGGCATGTAGCGTGAGCCCTTAGTTTGGTGAAACAAGCAGGGGCCACGTGGAATCGTGACAAATTGGTGGCACAGTGCTGGGATATGAAACAATCCAGTGAAAAGTTGAATGGGCTTGAGTTTAAAGGTATTACTAGCTAGAAGGGGTTAGGATCTGTGGTAAGAAGTGGTTACCCATTAGAGTCTTGGTGAAGACTTAGTTTCGGGGCTTCTGGACTCAGATCTGGGGAATGTTAAGAGAAGGAAAATACTTACTCAAGATAAACCATTTTACCTCAGGATGTACAAGACCTACTGTAGTTGCTAGCTCAAAATCCGGAGTTCTGAGGGTAAAGGGCAGTGGCAGATAGAGTGGAAGCCTAGGTCAAGATAGATCTGAGGGGATAATAAAAGCTAAGCAAAAGTTGTTCTTGTGTCTGGAGACAGAAATTGCCCAGACAGGGAAATATTGTGACAAGGGTTGTGAGCTTGGGAGTAGCTGAGGCCAGCTACTTGGAGAAGCGCAACCTAGTTAGAAAGAAAGCCACGGAAAGAGAGGAAAAGGCTTGTACTTTTGGCTTTTGTGAGGGAAAAGAACCAGTCCAGATTAATAAGAAATTGTATTGTTTATGCCACCCAAAAGAAGTAAAAAGACAGTTATGGAGGCACAGGCTGAGCTCCACGGTACTGAGGGAAATGGGAACCCTCAAATTCAAAGGGATGAAGAAACTGAGGGACCTGTATTGATTGCCTCAGAGGGAGAAAATATTCAAAGCTCCCAGGATTTTGAAAAATGGAAGCTAGAACAAGAATACAAACTCAGATAATTAGAAATAAAAGAAAAAATAGAATTGGAAAGAGAAAAAAATCAGAGAACTTGAAAGGCAAAGGGAATTTGAGCAAGAAAACAGGAGAAGGGAATCTGAGCAAAGAGAAAGAGAAAGAAATGCAATTCCAAATTGAAATGAAGAAACTGGAATTAGCTGCTCAAAATAATAATAATAACAATAATTCTAGTGAGGTAAATCTCTCAAAAATTGACCTACCTAAAGGAATTTCCTCAATATCAGAAGGGGGATTGTCCTGAATCTTTCCTGATTTTGTTTGAGAGAGCTTGTTGGGACTTTGAGGTTAAAGATGATGAGAGGATGATAATTTTAAGGTCACAGATAAGTGGAGTTTTATCTGAACTTTATTCACAGATGCCTCTGGAGCAAGCTAGAGATTTTGAGGCTTATAGAAAGATGGTGTATTCCAGATTTGGGATTAATTCAGAGCACCTCAGAAAGAAATTGAGATCAATTTCAAAGAAACCTGAGGAGTCTTTAGCCCAGCTTGGAGCACATTTGACACAATTGCTTCATAAATGGCTGGAGCAGGAACATGTCACCTCCTTAGAACAAATGAAAAATATGATTGGATTAGAACAATTTTATTCCATTTTGCCAGGGGAATTGCGTTATCTGGTCAAGGACAAGGATCCAAAAATGTGCTACAGGCGTCTGAATATGCTGATTCTATTAGTGAGATCAGAGATCCTCGATTTTCTGAGGTAAAATTTGGTAAGAAAGTGTGGGAAGACAGTAAATCCAGTAAAAACAAAAGTCACCTCACTCAGGCGCAAGCCAAGGGAAGCCATTTTAAGTTGAACTCCTCATTCCCAGAGCATAGTCTGCTGAAATCTAATAGTCCTGAGAGAAAAGTTAATAAGACCCTTTATTTTGACCCTAAGGCCAGTAAACAATGTTATGCATGTGGGGAGAAAGGTCATTTTGGGCTCAGTGTGATGCTCAAAAGACTAGGGATTTTAATCAGCATAAAGGTGGAAATTCCAGTCAGCCTAAGAAGGTGTTTTGTGTGCAGCATAATAAGGCACAGCAATCGGCAGTTGAAGTTGAGGCTTCTTCCCGCCATAACACGGTTGCTAAGGAAACGATCTTGGCAGAGTGCCAAGACATTCCTGAAGCAAGAGTGCTACAATGTTTCCAAATCCAGTGCGATCCTATTTTACTAGAAAACTCAGCAGAAAATATTTGTATCAATGGCGTAAAATATCTTAGCCTTAAAGATTCATGCTCTCAGATAACTATTTGCCATCCTGACATAATCCCTGAGGAAGACATAATAGAACATGAGAAGGTATCCGTTAAAGTAGTGGTCCCCAACCCTGGGCCTCCAGATGTTCTTGGACTTCAACTCCCAAAAATCCTGGCCAGCAGAGGTGGTGGTGAAGGCTTCTGGGAGTTGTAGTCCAAGAACATCTGGAGGCCCAAGGTTGGGGATCACTGCGTTAAAGGGATAGGTTCTGAGTTGGTGGCCCTTTCTACAGCCGAAATTTCTGTGAACCATAATGGGTGGTCTGGTATATGGAAAGTGGCAATGTCAGACCAAATCCCTGCTCCTTGTCTGATTGGTTTAGATCTAGCCAAGGATGTGCAGAGTGTTTTAATAGTAAGTCACTCTCAGGGGAAGCAGATTAAAGCCTCTGAGGAAAGCGCTGGAACTGTTGTTGAAAAACCCACTTTAGAGGAACAACCTGAAATGAAAGAGACAGCTGATTTAGTGCTAATGAGAAATCCTAGTAGTTCCTCCTTTATTAATGAAGATGTTACCTTGGGTGATTGCTTTGGGAAAGTTAATAAGAATCCCATTCCACTGACCCCCGAACACCCAGAGAGGTATTGTGTGGAAAAAGATTTATTATATAGAGAGGTTTTAATGGCACCTCATGGAGGAGAGGAGACCCCCACAAACAGCTAATTGTCCCTGTTAAATACAGAGAAAAGATTATAGAAAAGGCACACAGAGGTGTATTTGGAGCACACCTGGGAATCTCTCGCACCAAGCAAAGAATGGTGCAGAAATTTTATTGGCCTGGATTGGGGAAGCAAGTGAAACAATATTGTCAGACGTGATACGTGCCAAATGAGTGGCACTGGGGATGACAAGACAAGGGCTAAGCTATGCCCATTGCCAGGGGTCTCGACTCCTTGCCAACACATGGGTCTGCAAGAGTCTTAGAGATAGCAAGGCAAAGCTTGGGGAGTGCTCATGAAAAGCAGAGGGGCTGGTGTGATAAAAAGGCCCGGTAATGAGAGTTCTATCCCGAGGACCAAGTGGTGATGCTGAGATCCATAGAGGGGAGTGAATTGCAGTTATCAGGGTCAGGACCTGTGGATTTGTTGCAGCAGCACTGGAAAATTGAAGGGACTAGTATTAAGAAGGCTCCCCATGCAGCTGCAAAAGTCCTGAGAATCTTGCAGAACAAACCCCTACCTGAGAAACCAGAGATTAAAGGAATAGAACCAGATGATGAAAATCTCAATACATCTGAAATAAACTAAGTGTTTGAGATTGCACTAAAAGAAACTTGCCTGAGAATTTTGAGGTGACCCATGATAGTGATTCCCCACATATGGAGAGCTTTGCGACAAAAGTAACTGTGGGCGAGTTTATTGGTGAGGGTGAAGGCAAAAGCAATAAGATTTCAAGGAAGAACACAGTCATAGCTGTTCTGGAGGAGTGGAAGAAACTACCTACCCTTCCCACAGAAAATGAAGCCACTAATCAAACAGAAAACAGGCTTCAGCCAGAAAAGGCGAGCCGAGGACATCCAGTGGACGTCAGAGTGCCAGGTGACTGTCTATTGTCTGAAGAGAGTGCAGACTTCAAGACCTGTCCTTGTTGCACCGGACTTCAACTGGGAGTTCATCATATACACGGATGCATCGAACGAGGGACTGGGAGCTGTGCTGTGCGGATGACTGAGGGAGTCTACACCCAGTGACTTTCATCAGTAGGAGACTCCAACTTGGTGAGAGACATTTGTCTGCCATTGAGAGGGCGTGCCTATCTACTGTATGGACGCTGCAAAAACTGAAGCCCTACATTTGGGGAAGGAAATTTGTCCTTTGCACCAACCATTCCCCTTTGGTGTGGCTACGAACTATGAATTCCAATAACAGCAAAGCTGCAAGATGGACACTGATCCTGCAAGACTTTGAGATCTGCAGCGTAAAAGGGACTCAGAGTGTGGATGCTGACGCCTTGTCTTGAAGGCCAAATGACTAATGGGTGGATAAAAAGTTTGTAATATTGTATTAACTGTTCTGTTTGTATAATAGCTATGGAATATCATTAAAATGCAGAGTTGCTTGGATGTTGATGAACTGAGAGGTGTATAGTGATGGTAAAAATATTGGTGAGTATCCTTGTTAATGCAAAGGTAATGTAATGTAATTTGTATTAATGTGAGTAATGCAAAAGGTTAATATGTCTTGGTTGATGTAAGAGTAATGTGATATATCCTTTGTTGTTGTTGTTTAGTCGTTTAGTCGTGTCCGACTCTTCGTGACCCCATGGACCAGAGCACACCAGGCCCTCCTGTCTTCCACTGCCTCCCGGAGTTTGGTCAGATTCATGTTCGTAGCTTCGATGACACTGTCCAACCATCTCATCCTCTGTCGTCCCCTTCTCCTCTTGCCTTCACACTTTCCCAACATCAGGGTCTTTTCCAGGGAGTCTTCTCTTCTCATGAGATGGCCAAAGTATTGGAGCCTCAGCTTCAGGATCTGTCCTTCCAGTGAGCACATGTAAATAATGTAGGTGGGTGAAACAATCAGGGGCCACGTGGAATTGTGACAGCATTAAAAAAAGAATTCAACCAGTTTATCTTTAGCACATGACATGCTAATATACTGTTAATCCTGAGTCAGTGGCAGGTTCAGAGAATGCAGGAATCTTGCAATTCAAAACATTTCCCAGATTGTTCTGGAAAAGATAGCAGTGCCAGCTAATTGTTAAGAAGAATGGGGAGAAGGAGGAAGGTGGGAAGGCATAAAACTCGCCTGTGAAGCCCTGGTGTCCAGAGGTGCTATTGTGTGCTGTTCTACACGGAGTCTGACCTCCTCGCAGGCCTGATAAACCCAACAATTTAGCCCCAGCTGGAGCTGTGGGCTCCTGGACCTTCCTGAGACTGAGCAGATGGCTGTGTGACCTGGACTCTCTCCAGCAGTGCATAGCCCTACTCCAGTACCCATTCTGGGCCAGCTACACCATTAGTGGTGGCAACGGCAGCTCAAGTAGCTCCGCCAACTAGAGGGAGACCTGCAGGCTCAGGAGGAACAACGGATCTGAGGGATCTGTAGCTGGCCCAAATGGGAAAATCTTGTCGAAGGACTTGAGGGTGAAGTGAACCACCCAGAAGGACTATGAAGGCCAGAGACAGGAGTAACAGGGAACCACCCTGCTTGGATGTATAGGATATGAGGAGGCCAAGAGCCTGAAGCAAAAGATGCTCAAAAACAGAGGTGCCACTTGAATACAGTTGTGGCATAAAGTTATGGCTTCATAGCAGAATCCACTTTCTGGTGTACTGAGGACCACCCACACATGTCCCTTCAATGGCCCTTGGAAGGCTTAGGGACCCACACAAACATTTATTTGTTTGTTTAGTTCACATTTAAGGTACTCACTAACTAGAGTTCACTGGATTGTGAACAGTAGAACTATCATGAGAATAAAAGGCAATATTGCTATCCCCATCTGCTTTTATTAGTCCTGCTTCCAGCAAAGGTCAAGAGTTTAGGATTAAGGGTTTAGGGTTGGTCAGGAACATACAGGGCAAAGTTAAACTGTGGGATTCACTGCCGCAAGAGGTCATAAGAGCTGCCAAGCTGGATGAGTTGAAAAGGAAATTAAATAAATACATGGAAGCTAGGACTATTAATATCTACCTGCCGAGGATGGCTACATACTACCTCCAGTATCAGAGGAAGAATAGTTTTGTGTTATCAGTTTCTGGGGGAGCACAAGCATGTGTGTCTGTACACTGTAGTGGACATATCCTGCGGGCTGGCTTTCTGTAGGCAACAGACTGGCTATGGTGTGAACAGAATGCTGGAGCAGAGAGGATTTCGATCTAGTCCGGCATGGCTCTCTTTAGGTTCTTGCGCTGTAGCTACTGTTCCATCTCACTCTCTCTGGTCTCAATCAATCACCAAATGAAAGATTCACCATCAGAGAGTAGGCGTTTTAATCTGGCCCAGAGCTGAACTAAGAGCTGGGGAAGCAGAGTGTAGCAGAATGATGAATTTTGCAAATTAAAAGGATGAGTTCATACTTCCTTCCACCTTTAGAGCTCCTTACCTGTGGAACACTCTCCATCTGCTTGTGCAGGATGGCTGGTGAGGGCTTGAGAGGTGCTCCAGCTTGTTGTCATTTCTGTGGTACTGTATAAGGGAAATCTTTAAGGGGAAGTGGTGCTTAAAAGCTGCTGGGCAGGCAGAGGGAATGGGACTAATTACCTTTGTCATCAGTGCCTTTTCTACCTAAAGTGAGGAAGAAGCATGTAATCTGTCCTGTCAGAGAGGAGTCTGTGGAGGGGGAAGACCCCCCCTCCCCCCTCCCCTGCCTCTGTTCACAGAGCTGTCATTGCTAAACCCTGCAGGATGATTGACTGGCTGGGTGACAACAAATATTTTGCCTTGTGAGGACGGGGGAAAGCTGACTAAAGCGGGGAAGGCAATGCGATTCACAGGATAAACTGGCAGTTTGGAGTTGAAGCTGGGAAAGAACAGACAACTTTTTCCCACCCACCTCTGCCACGGCAACAGCCCTGTTACGTAACCTCTTTCAATCAAAGGTTTCATTGGGAAGGGCCCACTGGTGATTCTGGCAAATACCTGGGTAACTGTGTTATTTAGTCACCTGGTATCTAGCCAGCGAGCAAATGGAGATAATGGGTTATATATTGATCTTGGACTGGAGAGAGCCATGTTTAGTCTTCACTCAGGAGATGATTGTAGCACTCAAATATAAATTAGTTGCACAGTCAGTGTTGAACTGAATGATATGTTGAGCACATATTTAGAAAATGTGTTTTGAGAAATGGTAAAAGAAATCTGTTTGTCATAGCATGTGATTCTTTTCACATTTGTATCTTCCAGTTAATATATTTTGTGCTATGATCACTCATTGGGAAGTGAACTCAGGCTCAATTTGCAAGTATCCAATTTCTAGAATGAAAGTAGGATAATTGCTATGAGTACACATTCCCCTTTATGTCTAGTTTGACTCTCATTGTGTGACTGTAGCCTAATTTACCTAACATAGCTGCTGTGAAGATAAAACAGGATGACACCCTGCTCTCCTTGGAGAATAGGTGAGATACAAAATAGTTACTTATTCCTGTTATCTGTCTGCAGTTTATGTTTTTATTCTGTCCTGAAGTCCTCCAAGGCTTTCAAGTCAACACATATGGCACACTCATATGTGTTGTATCTGCAGAACAACTCAGCCATATATGGTTACACTGTGAGACAGTTGCTGAACCAAGGTCACTTAACTGCTAAGAAAAAGGGGGAAGGGGACATAATACGTTATCACCCATTGACTCTCTGGCTAGGTAACAAGCAACTAAATCAACACTGTTACCAAGCTCTTAAAGGTCACTCTGCCAGAATCGCCAATGGGACCTCCCCTATGGATCCCTTGATTGAAAGAGATTAGCTAACAGGGTTGCTGTTGTGGCAGAGGTGGCTTAGTTTTATAAGTACGTAACCAAAATTTGAACCCAGCTCTTGGCTGTTAAGGTGCTACACTCAATATGCCAGCAAGTTTGGAAAACTCAGCAGTGGCCAGAGGATTGGAAAAGATCAGTCTACATCCCAATCCCAAAGAAGGGCAGTGCCAAAGAATGCTCCAACTACCGTACAATTGCACTCATTTCACACGCTAGCAAGGTTATGCTCAAAATCCTACAAGGTAGGCTTCAGCAGTATGTGGACCGAGAACTCCCAGAAGTACAAACTGGATTTCGAAGGGGCAGAAGAACTAGAGACCAAATTGCTAACATGCACTGGATTATGGAGAAAGCCAGAGAGTTCCAGAAAAACATCTACTTCTGCTTCACTGACTATGCAAAAGCCTTTGACTGTGTGGACCACAGCAAACTATGGCAAGTTCTTAAAGAAATGGGAGTGCCTGACCACCTTATCTATCTCCTGATAAATCTATATGCGGGACAGGAAGCAACAGTTAGAACTGGATATGGAACAACTGATTGGTTCAAAATTGGGAAAGGTGTACGACAAGGCTGTATATTGTCTCCCTGCTTATTTAACTTATATGCAGAATACATCATGCGAAAGGCTGGACTGGATTAATCCCAAACCGGAATTAAGATTGCCAGAAGAAATATCAACAACCTCAGATATGCAGATGATACCACTCTGATGGCAGAAAGTGAGGATGGATTAAAGAACCTCTTAATGAGGGTGAAAGAGGAGAGTGCAAAACATGGTCTGAAGCTCAACATCAAAAAAACTAAGATCATGGCCACTGGTCCCATCACCTTCTGGCAAATAGAAGGGGAAGATATGGAGGCAGTGACAGAGTTTACTTTCTTGGGCTCCATGATCACTGCAGATGGTGACAGCTAGACATGAAATTAAAAGACACCTGCTTCTTGGGAGGAAAGCGATGACAAACCTAGACAGCATCTTAAAAAGCAGAGACATCACCTTGCCGACAAAGGTCCGCATAGTCAAAGCGATGGTTTTTCCAGTAGCGATGTATGGAAGCGAGAGCTGGACCATAAAGAAGGCTGACCACCGAAGAATTGATGCTTTTGAATTGTCGTGCTGGAGGAGACTCTTGAGAGTCCCCTGGACTGCAAGGAGAACAAACCTATCCATTCTGAAGGAAATCAACCCTGAGTGCTCACTGGAAGGACAGATCCTGAAGCTGAGGCTCCAATACTTTGGCCATCTCATGAGAAGAGAAGACTCCCTGGAAAAAACCCTGATGTTGGGAAAGTGTGAAGGCAAGAGGAGAAGGGGACGACAGAGGACGAGATGGTTGGACAGTGTCATCGAAGCTACCAACATGAATTTGACCAAACTCCGGGAGGCAGTGGAAGACAGGAGGGCCTGGCGTGCTCTGGTCCATGGGGTCACGAAGAGTCGGACACAACTTAACGACTAAACAACAACAACAACTTGGCTGCAGGACAGCACTTGATCATAGCTAGAGGATTCTGGTAGTCCAAAATGTAACATTAGAAAACTGCACTATATCACACTAACCCTTTACTGGAGTTTTACCCTATTGAGGTTGTTGTTTAGTCGTTTAGTCGTGTCCGACTCGTCGTGACCCCATGGACCAGAGCACGCCAGGCCCTCCTGTCTTCCACTGCCTCCCGAAGTTGGGTCAAATTCATGTTGGTTGCTTCGATGACACTGTCCAACCATCTCATCCTCTGTCGTCCCCTTCTCCTCTTGCCTTCACAAGGCTCCTCTTGCCTATTGAGGTACACAAAAACAAATATGCATAGCACGGTCAATCGAAGCCGTACATGGTGTTGTTGTGAATCTTTGCCACAGTTGGTCTTCTTTAACAACACTTCCATAACTAAAGAGCATACCTACATATTTTCCTAAAGTGAGGGACACCATTACACCTCTTGATGTAAGTCCTGATAAACAGGGAATCATTAATTTTCCATTTAATTAATAATATTTATGTGACTTCAAGTCAATTCTGCTGTATAATGATCCTTTCTACGGTTTTATTGGTACAGAGTATTCAGAGGTGGTTTTCCTATGGGGTGCCATGGGACTTTGCAGCTTGCCGAGGGCTCCATACAGGTTTTGCTTTTCTTCTGCAACACACAGTGGAGAATCATATTCCCAGCCTCTAGTTCTTCAGCCAGATACCTAACTCATTTAATTATCCAATTACAAATCAAATGGGGAATGGGATCCAGGGAAATTCTCCTGAATTACTTTTAAAAAAAAAGACCAGAGCAATTATTTTTAAAAATCATGCAAGTGTTTTCCTAATTTGGAATATTTTTATTCCCAATTATATTCCCAGTTATGGATTTGGCCTTGTTTAGAATTTTTAAAGATAATCTGTATCTTGTTTTCTGTGTTTTGAACACATATGTATCAGTTCACAGAATCTCACAGATACACAAAACTATTTTCATATATGTGTACATATATGTAGAAAAACAGGTCTATTAAACTTGGCAGGGTCATGGCAATATTGTCTCTAAATCTTTATCAAGAATTAAAAAGAGGAATAAGCAGCCTGGTGCCCTTCAGAGGTTTTTGGACACTTAACGCCCATCATCATCTTCTGGCTCAGGTTGCTGGGAGTAACAGCCCAGCAACATCTGGAGTGCTATAGGTTGCTCACCTTCCTCTACAAGACATTTGCCTATGAAGTTTTCCTCCAGAATTGTTACCAGTTTAATATAAGCAATGCCCTTCCTTGCAAATCATTGTTGTGATGCATCAACATGCATCACAGAAACAAAAGCTTAGGCAAAGGAGGCTTAACAGATTTATTTCAGGATGAGTTTAGATGGATTGCTATCCATGAACGCTCAGGCTGAAACGAACATGTTGCTTATACAAGAGTCACAATACTTTGCATTCTCTGTTTGTTTTCGTCCTTGTTGCCATCTTTCCTCTACATGCTGGAACAGACTAGCATGGCTACCTCTTTGCGGGGGTGGAATGGATCAGGGGCCCTGGACTGCTTTTCCTCAGGGCTGCTTCCCACGATGTTCCAACTCATCTCTACACTAGTAGGATGCACCAGAAGTGGGCAAGAACTGCTATAAATACACAGCTTTCCCTCCCCTGGGTGTGAGAGTGAATACTGCTGAGCCCTGCACCAGCCTCTCACTTGATATTGGCTTGCTTTCTTTGGTACACATCACCCACTTGATTTTTTCCTATTGAATGGCCTAGCACTCTGTTTCACAAAAGAAAAAGGTTTCCAAGGAGTGGGAGAGATCAAAAGAGTGGCTCAGCCAGTATCCACACAGTTCTCTGCTCTAATTATCCACTTCTAAATTCTCCAGAAGAATTAGAGCTGTCTTTAAGATAATTTATTAAACAGAGGTTCAGAAACACTGTTAGCATATTGCACACTGGCTACCACGGGAAAGAAGATTTTCCAAGGAGCAGTGTTCATGTGACTTGAGCCTGCCTGCTTGTTTTATGGGCTAGAAAGAAAGGCAAATGTGTTGGAACAAAGCACTAGTGTAGGTAGAAAGAGATCTGAATGGGGAAGGGAGAGGATAAGCAGGTGAGGGGAATTTTGTTGGAGTTTTTGCAACCTCACATAAGGTCTTTAATAGGTTTGGCTGGGAGGGGCCTTTCTGGGATCTCCAACACTAACCAATGCTTCCATGCCTGTGAATTCAAAGAGAATCTCGCCTCTCTGCTCAGGTATCTCTTTCCCTCTCTTTTAACTGTTGGGAGTCACTTAGGTCTGTTTGGGCCCTGTTGCTGAAAGTCAGTCAGCTATGTTTTTCAGTTTCCTGCTTTATCTGTTCAACCGTAAATAAATGAAGTGTTTTTATTCTTTCTTCTAAAAATGCCTCAGAGTGCGTTGTTGAGACTGTAAATGCCAGTTGATGAGAAAAGGGGATGAACTAAATTGGGCAACTTAAAACTATTCTGCTCTGTGGAATCCCTGCACTTCTGTTGTGTAGCTAGATCAATTTAACCAGAAATTCAAAACTCGGCAACAAATGTCCCTCTTCTGTCTTTTCGACATCAGTGCTTAGTTTGCTCCTCTCAGACTCTTTTGCTTCCTCCCTCTTTCTCTGAGGTCATCTTCTGCTACTTCTTGTTGTTGTTTAGTCGTTTAGTCGTGTCCGACTCTTCGTGACCCCATGGACCAGAGCACGCCAGGCCCTCCTGTCTTCCACTGCCTCCCGAAGTTGGGTCAAATTCATGTTGGTTGCTTCGATGACACTGTCCAACCATCTCATCCTCTGTCGTCCCCTTCTCCTCTTGCCTTCACACTTTCCCAACATCAGGGTCTTTTCCAGGGAGTCTTCTCTTCTCATGAGATGGCCAAAGTATTGGAGCCTCAGCTTCAGGATCTGTCCTTCCAGTGAGCACTCAGGGTTGATTTCCTTTAGGATGGATAGGTTTGTTCTCCTTGCAGTCCAGGGGACTCTCAAGAGTCTCCTCCAGCACCACAATTCAAAAGCATCAATTCTTCGGCGGTCAGCCTTTTTTATGGTCCAGCTCTCACTTCCATATATTGCTACTGGAAAAACCATCGCTTTGACTATGCGGACCTTTGTCGGCAAGGTGATGTCTCTGCTTTTTAAGGTGCTGTCTAGGTTTCTCATCGCTTTCCTCCCAAGAAGCAGGCGTCTTTTAATATCGTGGCTGCTGTCACCATCTGCAGTGATCGTGGAGCCCAGGAAGGTAAACTCTGTCACTGCCTCCATATCTTCCCCTTCTATTTGCCAGGAGGTGATGGGGCCCATGGCCATGATCTTAGTTTTTTTGATGTTGAGCTTCAGACCATTTTTTGCGCTCTCCTCTTTCATGCTCATTAAGAGGTTCTTTAATTCCTCCTCACTTTCTGCCATCAGAGTAGTATCATCTGCATATCTGAGGTTGTAGATATTTCTTCTGGCAATCTTAATTCCGGTTTGGGATTCATCCAGTCCAGCCTTTCACATGATGTATTCTGCATATAAGTTAAATAAGCAGGGAGACAATATACAGCCTTGTCGTACACCTTTCCCAATTTTGAACCAATCAGTTGTTCCATATCCAGTTCTAACTGTTGCTTCCTGTCCCACATACAGATTTCTCAGGAGATGGATAAGGTGGTCAGGCACTCCCATTTCTTTAAGAACTTGCCATAGTTTGCTGTGGTCCACACAGTCAAAGGCTTTTGCGTAGTCAATGAAGCAGAAGTAGATGTTTTTCTGGAACTCTCTGGCTTTCTCCATAATCCAGCGCATGTTAGCAATTTGGTCTCTAGTTCCTCTGCCCCTTCGAAATCCAGCTTATACTTCTGGGAGTTCTCGGTCCACATACTGCTGAAGCCTGCCTTGGAGGATTTTGAGCATAACCTTGCTAGCGTGTGAAATGAGTGCAATTGTACGGTAGTTGGAGCATTCTTTGGCACTGCCCTTCTTTGGGATTGGGATGTAGACTGATCTTTTCCAATCCTCTGGCCACTGCTGTGTTTTCCAAACTTGCTGGCATATTGAGTGTAGCACCTTAACAGCATCATCTTTTAAGATTTTAAATAGTTACACTGGAATGCCATCTCCTCCACTGGCCTTGTTGTTAGCCATGCTTTCTAAGGCCCACTTGACTTCGCTCTCCAGGATGTCTGGCTCAAGGTCACCAACCACACTATCTGGGTTGTCCGGGACATCCAGATCTTTCTGGTATAATTCCTCTGTGTATTCTTGCCACCTCTTCTTGATGTCTTCTGCTTCTGTGAGGTCCCTACCATTTTTGACCTTTATGATGTCCATCTTTGCACAAAATGTTCCTTTAATGGCTCCAATTTTCTTGAACAGATCTCTGGTTTTTCCCTTTCTATTGTTTTCCTCTATATCTTTGCATTGTTCATTTAAGAAGGCTCTCTTGTCTCTCCTTGCTATTCTTTGGAAGTCCGCATTCAATTTTCTGTAACTTTCCCTATCTCCCTTGCATTTTGTTTCCCTTCTCTTCTCTGCTATTTGTAAGGCCTCGTTGGACAGCCACTTTGCTTTCTTGCATTTCCTTTTCTTTGGGATGGTTTTTGTTGCTGCCTCCTGTACAATGTTACGAGCCTCCATCCATAGTTCTTCAGGCACTCTGTCCACCCAATCTAGTTCCTTAAATCTGTTCTTCACTTCCACTGTGTACTCATAAGGGATTTGGTTTAGATTATACCTGGCTAGCCCAGTGGTTTTTCCTACTTTCTTCAGTTTAAGCTTGAATTTTGCTATAAGAAGCTGATGGTCAGAGCCACAATCAGCTCCAGGTCTTGTTTTTGCTGACTGTATAGAGCTTCTCCATCTTTGGCTGCAGAGAATATAATCAATCTGATTTCGGTATTGCCCATTTGGTGATGTCCATGTGTAGAGTCGCCTCTTGTGTTTTTGGAAAAGAGTGTTTGTGATGACCAGCTTGTTCTCTTGACAGAACTCTATTAGCCTTTGCCCTGCTTCGTTCTGAACTCCAAGGCCAAACTTACCTGTTGTTCCTTTTATCTCTTGACTCCCTACTTTAGCATTCCAGTCCCCTAGAATGAGAAGAACATCTTTCTTTGGTGTCAGTTCTAGAAGGTGTTGTAAGTCTTCATAGAATTGGTCAATTTCAGCCTCTTCAGCATGGGTGGTTGGTGCATAAACTTGGATTACTGTGATGTTGAGAGGTCTGCCTTGGATTCGTATTGAAATCATTCTATCATTTTTGAGATTGTATCCCAGTACAGCTTTCCCTACTCTTTTGTTGACTATGAGGGCTACTCCATTTCTTCTACGGGATTCTTGCCCACAATAGTAGATATGGTAATCATCTGAATTGAATTCGCCCATTCCCGTCCATTTTAGTTCACTGACGCCCAGGATGTCAATGTTTATTCTTGCCATCTCCTGTTTGACCACATCCAACTTACCAAGGTTCATAGATCTTACATTCCAGGTTCCTATGCAGTATTCTTCTTTGCAGCATCGGACTTTCCTTTCACTTCCAGGCGCGTCCACAGCTGAGCGTCCTTTCGGCTTTGGCCCAACCGCTTCATTAGCTCTGGAGCTACTTGTACTTGTCCTCCGCTCTTCCTCAGTAGCATGTTGGACGCCTTCCGACCTGAGGGGCTCATCTTCCAGCATCATATCTTTTAGCCTTTTGTTTCTGTTCATGGGGTTTTCTTGGCAAAGATACTGGAGTGGCTTGCCAGTTCCTGCTCCAGGTGGATCGCGTTTAGTCAGAACTCTCCACTATGACCTGTCCGTCTTGGGTATCCCTGCACGGCATAGCCCATAGCTTCTCTGAATTACTCAAGCCCCTTCGCCACGACAAGGCAGCAATCCATGAAGGGGTAATAGTTCTTACTCTTCCTTTTTAATTACACAGAGTTATAAGCTCACATGCATAGATGCAAGCACTGGAAGCTTTTCTGTCTGTGTTCAAAGTTCTTTATCCTGCACTATTCAATACACATACTCTTCTCTAGCAGTCAAAAGATAAGGACTGTGCCTCTTCAATTCTATCTGTAAATACCAAATAATCCTAACAAGATGAATTATTATCTAGCTGTATTGCCTGGGGGGGGGGGGGGGATACACATTGGTCAGATGGCTGGAGGGCCTGAAGCTTAAGCCAAGACTGGTGCTGGGGGGGGGGGGGGCAGGTAGACGGGGCTACAGCAGCACAATGACCATCAGCTGCTCAATGGCTGTTCAAAAAATACATTGGATGACTATGATCTTGGTAACTTGAGATAGGGACAGTCTTAACTGAGAGTTAAAATATATTATATGGGTTCATATATTCCACCTTTTTCCTCCATAGGTGGAATTCCTTCAAAGTTGCATGCCTGACCAATCAGCTTGCATATAAATAAATTTCTACCCCCCCACCCATCTATTGGCAAGCCACTACTCTGCTGCTGAGCAAGCCTCCTGGTGACCAGTTACAAAATAAAAGCCAAGCTAATTTGCAGCACAGAAAGCTGAGGAAAGCTCTGTGAGACCGAGGGCAAGAAACCAGCTATTCTCACTGGAGTGCCATCCCATCCTCTCCCTATAGAGAAAGGGGTGCAGACTTTGCCCGTTTCCCAACCCCGAAAGATTGAGACTCCAGGAAAAGACCCCATGTGTGTGGAGAAGGAACTACAGGACTTGACGGTTAAAGAAACTGGGAAAATGTTGGCGGGAAAAGAACGGAAAACCCGGGTAGAGGCGGAGGCGGGGTTTGCAGATATAAAGGGGGTAGAGGGGGAATTGTCTCCAGGTTGGGAGTGGATTTGGATGCAAGACCCATGGGCTGGGAAGTGGGAAAGGCTCCGTATACCTAAGGAAGAGGCGGACTATAGAAAAAGGAGGGAAGTGACCCGAAGACCATCTTATTGGGGTGAGACAGAGGCAAAAGAGTGGAGGAGGAAATTGAGGGAGGAAAAGGAACGGGTCGAGAGGGAAAGGCGAGAAAGAATTGAATGGAGGGTGATGGAGACCCAGATGATGGGGTGCCCTTCGGACCATGGCAGACCCTTACGACCTCCAAGGAACCCACCTGGGTGGACCCCAGAGATGAGGACACCATACAGTACCCCTATTGGAAGGAGAACCCGGACTGGTATTGAACTCTAATCTATCGTTGGACTGGCCAGGACCTTGGAACCCTGTTGGGGGGAACCCCTTTAAAGAAGACAAATGGAAGCCCCCTGCTGACCAGTTGTTAGAGGGTGATAAGAGTTGGAATGCGTTCGCCGATACTGGTTTTCTGTTAAACACTGCAATAAACGTTACTCCTGCTTCCAAACCTCGTAAGTCTGCTAATTTATTTGGAGGAAAAGAGGAGCCCATATTAGAACCCTCACAAGCTCATGCTAGGGTAAGCAAATTGCTTTAAAGACATGCTAACAGTAGTATTAAGTTGACTAAGTGATAGCTCAGTATTGACTGCTGAACCCACAACAAAATGCTACAGCTAGACTCTCACACAGTGGAGAGGCCTACATGGAATAGTATCAAGGGAGCCTGATGTATGATGCCTATGATGTTGCTGTAAAACATACCAACAGTCCTTCTACAACTTTCGTGTGTGATTTTGAATAGTCTTCCAATCTGGCTTTGTTTTACCCTTGAAGAGGCTGTGCACTGACTTTGAAGGCATGTGCCTGCAGGTAGAGACTAACCTTCTCTTTCTTTTTCAAAAAATTGTTTGTGATATGCATGCCTTTTAATTACAACACCCATTTTCCTTTCTGTTAGGCTGTGATGAGGATATTGCTTTATGCAGCTTGGTCATACTAGTTAAATGCAAAAAAAGGGAGGGAAAGAAGCGATGTTAAATTTCCAAAGAAGGATAAGAAACTGTAAAAGACACTCACATGAGAAACTTGAGGAAGCACACATTAATAAGAATGCAGTTGCAAGTCAAGCAAACTTGGACAGTGGCCGAACCCAAGGCTCAATAGGAAGCATCTCTTCTAGTGAAGCCATGAGATTTCAACACCTTTTCTTTTTGCTGTGCTGCCGGCACCCAGCATCTTGCAGTGGCAGAAAGAGATCCCATGGCCAGCACATGGAGGCAGATTATGCCTTCCCCAGTATTCTAATTATTGTACCATCTTGCCTAAGAGTTCTGGAGAACTCAGTTCCTATGCCTGCTTTTGTGACATTTTACTGGTGCCAAGGCTTCCTTATGAAAGGTGTCATCCAACTGTACATTTGATTGTTTCTTTGTCCCTTTGCTATCCTGTATTCACCAGTTCTGATCACAGCAACATGTATCATTAGTTCCTAAGCTCCCGATGTTCTCTGTGTAACAGCAAACAGGTGGTTCTGGCTCTTTGTTGTTCTCCCTTCCATCACTCTTGCCTCATACAGTTAGATGTCTATTTGTGCGTGTGAGAGAGAGATACTTTGTTACACAAGTAGTACTTTGAGTGCTTCTCATCCTACCCATTTGCTGAGACAAATAAGATAAATTTGGGGCGGGGGGGGGGGAATCCATTCGCAGAAATCAAAATGCTTTGGAAGGAAATGTGACTCTCAATTCACCTTGAAATAATGGCCTACCAGATGGAGAGAGATTAAAACCTCTTCCCCTTTCTGACCGACGGCTCAAATACTGTGACCTGAATGGTTAAGTGAGAGCCTCGAGATGCGATACTGCAGATGTCCATTCCAGTCATCATCGGCATTTGTCAAAAGCCTACATAGGTCAGCATCATGAAAGTCAATGTGTTGTGGAAAAGCTGACAATAGCAAGAAGAGCATATGGAGCTTCACTGAACTCTGTTATTGCTGCTTCCAGGTTGCTATGCCAAATCTGTACTTGAGCAGCCAATGTAAAACTGTGCAGTGGAGGAGCAATCCTCTCCATTTTCAGAGGCGACCCTCTGATACATTATGTTACATGTGTTTCTGGTTTGATCACATGATTATTGCGAGCTGCCTATTTCATACAGGTGCCCTGCTCAGAAAATAAATGTAATTCTTAGATTATTAGACAGCGATTGTCAAGTATTCAGAATACCATGTATTCTTGGGGTCATCCATTTTGAAAAAATGGAGGAGAACTGGAAACAAATGGTACCTTTTAAGAGAGAAATGAAAGTAGTTTGAGACAGGCATCGCATTGCTTCCCAAACTGTGTGTGTCTGTGTGTCTATTCATTTCTTTCCAGTTGCATCTGATGTAAGAGTAACAACAGGTTTTTAGCCCAGGATGAAAACTTACATTACCTTTTTACCAGAAGTGCAAATGGGATTTTACCTTTCCTCTTAACCACCTCCAACTATCTAAGAAATTGTTGTCTGTCTCAAGCCTAAGTGGAACAATTTTGAAGAAAAGAACTAGAATGGGGGCAGAAATGGAGTATCATCTTCAGTCTTCAGGTTTGTTTTTTTTCATGACTGTAAAAAAGAAAAATGAAGCCGAAAAGGGAAAAATAGCTTTCTATAGTGAAGCAGCATGATAAAGTGGCAAGACGAAAAGTGTTGGGATGAGAAGATATGGACTTTTTGAAAAAACATCCCATCAGCCAGGAAACCCATTTGGCCATCTTGCAGAAGTTATTCTGTCAACCTCACCTCCCTCATAGGGCAAAGAGTAGGAAGGCCCTGTTTTTGCAGTGGATGTTGTAAATGATCCCCTACTTTTTCTGGAAGAAGGAGGAGGAGGAGGAGGAGGAGGAGGAGGAGAAGGAGAAGGTTTGTATTACAGAGGAACAATGCCATTTGGGAATGGAAAATGTTGACAAGGAGAGCTATGACTCGAAGATGGAAAGGTCATAAACTTGGTTTTAAGGGCTTTACGCTGTAAACCAGAAGGCTTCTGTACATTAGAAATGCACAGTTCTCTAAAAGATGACATTTGTTGCCAAAGCAAAGACCATCATGCGGGGCCCATCATGGTCAAGAAGGACTTTCTTTTTCCTTCTGCAGTGCTCTTAGAGGTAGCCACTGTTCATCCCACAGAGCAGAAGACATCGCAAAGCTAGCCTTTCCATTTGGCAGCATGAGGCAGTTACCTCAGACAGCAGATATGCAGTATCCAGAAAGAACATGTTTTTAGTTTTTTTGGTGTTTTTTTTAATAGCCAGGGGATAAGTGTTTGTGGAATTTTCTGTCTGTTGTGCCAGTGTGTGTGTGACACACTGAGTCCTATGCACTTTATGTTTTTTGTGGGGTGGTGTCATTTTCTGCTCTGACAATGCAACAAAATGTCTCTAGCCAGCCTTGGTGGAGTGAACCAATGAATGAGAAATACTAACGGCAGCTGCTGTTTCTCTGGGCTGATGATTATTCACTTGCTTACCCTCTCCCACAGGAGGAAATCAGGGCAATAGTGAGGAGTAGGAGTAGGTTGCTACTACTGCAGACCTTCTCTTGTTGAAGGAGAGGATGATTAAGGAAGCATGTAATAATGTAACGTAATAATGCTAGTCTCTTCCCTTTAGTCCCCATTTCCTCCCTCAACCACAGTTCTGTGGCTCACAGCCCTCAATAAAAGTGACCCAAGATGAGCTTCAAGTAAGTTGCATGTGGGGGAACCACTCCCATTGTCTGCTTCTGTGTGAGCTTGTAAATGCAAGTGGTTTGTTCACCTGGACATTGTCACAGTAGTTGGAGAGGCTCAGGTCTCTGGCTGCGGAGCCAGAGGTTGGGAGTTCAATTCCCCACTGTGCCTCCTTGAAAGGGGCTGGATGTGATGATCTATAGGGTCTCTTCCAACTTTGCAGTTCAAAGGTTAAACAACAAGATGTAGCCTAATGACTGAAGTTCAGTGTTACTTTAGGACAAAAGCAAACTATATAATATGTCCGTTTCTATATGTCTGGGCTTTTTTTTGTCTTTGGGACTCTTTTGAGACCCAAAGTGCAAAGTGCCATTCCATGATTATGGTCTTAATAAAGAAACCTGTTGGAGAACAGCTTTGGTATTGATCTTTAAGAATTTTCTAACAATGTGAAGCCCAATATTGTCAACAGCACTACACGATGACCGTTCCCCAGGGCTTTGGGCTGAATTATTTCCTGCCTTACCTGAAGATTCTTAGAAATGAACCCACAGCCTTTGGCTCTACAACTGAGCTCTGGCTCTCCCTTCACCCCGAGAAAGGGAGAAAGGTGTTTTCATAGAGCAGGAAGGGCTTATAGTGTCTTTCAACTAAGGTGAGAGATATCTGTTGATCACAGTGGAAAGTCTAGGCTCAATAAATGGGTGCTGTGCAGTAAAACATATTCTTGCCTGATTTATTTTCAAGAGTATTTTGAAACCAATGAGGAACTGTTCTGAGAGAAATCAGTTATCAAGGGTTGGAAGAAAGAAGGCAACTGACCTTCACATTAGAGGTATTCTTCTGTGAACATTCATGATGCTCACATTGGTTAGTGCTTCTCTGAGGAGAATGCCTATGCCAAATGTGAATCTCCACCATAGGATTCTGGACTCAGGTTTAAAATAATGACAGTAAGAAGGGCAGAGGAAGCAAATGAAACTCTGAGCCACACACTTCCTATCCCAGGTTCTCACTTTATTTGAGGCACCTGCTGCTCCGTGAGCATAACAGGAAACCAGAACATACAAGGTGAATTCCTGTAAAGTTCCTTCTGCCTACACCCAGAGAAGGTGACAGGTCCACCCACTTTTCCTTCATTGTATCATAGGCAAAACTGACTATAATTAATCCTGCCTGCTCCCCATCTCTAACCAACAAACAGGGAGGCCTTCTTAGCCCATGACTCAAACAGCAGCTGTTTCACATTCCAGGAGTCTCCCCCTTTCTACTCTCTCAGCTATAAAAGTCACCTCCTGACGCAAATCCTCCCACCCCAAAAGATTCAGAGACAGATTTAGAATCTTGTTATTGACTGTGGCAGGGAGGAATTGGACACGACTAGATCCTAAAAGATAGACTGCTGCCTCAGTTCAATCATCCCTTCTCTTCCCTTCATGAGCTTTGGTGAAAGAGGGAACTCCCGGGTAGAAGAACAATGCCATCTTTTTGAGGATGCCAGGATAGCACTGGGAATATTACGCTGAAGAGGCACTAGACTAATGACAGGGGTACAAATTCTTGTTCAGTGTCATTTCCATACGGACACTGCCTGGCTTTATGGAATGCAAAATATGCTGCCTTCAGCTCCTCTGTGAAAGGATGCGAGTGGGGTGAAAGACACTAAACAAGATGTTGAATCTGGGGCCGATATATTTTTCAGATTTTAACATAGTGAATTCCCAGGAGGTAATTGTATCATTTCAGCTTCACATGGTGATTACGTTGGTTGGTTGCACTCTCATTTCTTCTTATGTATCATGCAAAACAATAAACATGCATGTTATTGCAATCTTCCTTTTATAGTTTCTTTAAAATGTATTTATATCCATATTTCCATTAATAATGCTCAAAAGGGCTTATAAATTTAAAAACGGAAAATAACAAGCAAGCCACAGAAATGCCACAAACATGAGGAAGCAGCCACAGAACATCAAGAGATGAATAAAAATAAGCAAGGCCAAAGAGAGACCAAATGAGTCTTCTTCACTGACACCTAAGCAAAAATGATGCCACTATAGAAGCAGCTGTGACCCGCCCACAAAGTAGCCATCCTCAAGTCGGCAACCTTGAGATGGCTGACTATAACATTTTCTGACAATGGCTCTGACCAAGTATTAAGCAGCTTCTCATGTTCTCATTCTGCATGAGCTAAAAAACTCCAGATGAAAGAACTACTTCCACTGCCCTCCTAATCTCCCCTTGTAGGGAAAGCTTTGTTGCACATGTTGGTAATTGGCATGAAAAATATCAAATTTGGCTTCCTGACAAATCTATATAAATAGAATGTGGTTTTTTAAAAGCATAGTATATGAATAGCGGGTTTCTATCACTTTGAGGCAATGTGTCCAAGAAGAGAGAGAAAGAGGGAGAAAAGAAGAAAGAGATTACTTTCAAGTTGTGTGGAACTGGATTTTCAGGAGCACATGTAATATTTAAAGTAAATATTTGGTTGAAGGCAGTTCATGCATCAAGCAGGGTCATGGCAGGCTGTTCCACTGCTATACTTGTGAGCTGCCTATATATTTAGCCCACTAGAGATCCCTAGTCCTTCCCCATATGTGTGATTTTCCTAGCATTTCCCTTAGAACTACCTGATTGCAATCTTCATATTCTTGCCTTGTCTTAATTGCAATATGGATTCTGGTGGAAGAACTGGGATCTGCTTAGTACATAATTTTGTTTTTCTATCCCTCCAAAGATGATCTGCTGCCTAAGAATGCACTTCCAATTAATTTTGTTGAAAGATATGTTAGAGACCTCCTTTAAATGTCTACAAAACATTTTTCCACCATGAAAACATAGGAAGGAAAGGTGGGAGTATTTATAAGGGTGTTGTGCTTATCTTCCTCCCTAAATCTCTCAATTGGACTCCCATCCCATCTTTCCTCAGCAGCTGCCACATGCTTAGCTACCTCATTAATTTTTTATAGGACATGGTCTTAACTTGGTGTTGTAGCAAGACTAGGTGTCCAGATGGAAGAGAGAATTGGCAAGCACATGAAAGAATGAATCTCACAACTTGGACTCGTTGCCTCAGGATATTTTCTTTCCCCTCCAGCAGGTTTCATCAGAAACTTTGTACAAGAAGGAAGACAACAGGCACATAAGGAAGGTGTGCTTCACATTCAACCAATAGGGTATTCTTCAACCGTATTATTGGCTCTTGGCATTTGCCCACTTGGAAATGTGCTAACAGGAAGTGCGGGGTAGTTGGGTGAGCAAGGTCTGAAAATAAGAGAAAAGAGGCTGGGTGAGCAAACATAATGATGTCTCCAATGAAATTTGAAAGGGTCTGGGTACAAATGAAAAAAGGAAGTGGAGATAATGTGCACAGGGTGGTGGTGGTACCACCATTATACAGCAGGTGTGCACTGGAGTATTGGTCCTTGGATGATATTGTCCTTGTCCCTCTTAATGTGGTCCTGAGGCAACGAGGCTGTGCAGGGTTTTGAAACAACGGAGGACTCTGCAAAATGTGTTTATTTGAGTAAGCAGTTCAGTGAACAATGCCTCTTTCATTTTACCTTCACATCTTGGGGTTGAAGGGACTTTGGTGTATTTTCAACCCATACAATTTAACTCATGCAATTTAATGAATGTTCAGATTAAAGGATTCCTCCAAGAGATAGAAAAAGTTATTGTTTTTACTACAAGTCCAAGAATACCTAGCCAGCATGGCCAATGAATGGATTGGAGAATTTGCAGACCAAAATATGCCTTTTTCTTGCTCTGTAGGAGACACACTCCTGAACTGCCAACTCTGTTCTATAGGATTACTCCCCTAATCCAGTTTAGTGTCATCATGCTAAGGGGGCAAAATATGAATGTATAATTTGGTGTGAATCCAAATGTGCATCACCAAGATTTGACGTCTACCCACAGAGTCTCCTCCTAGGAATTACCAGGCAGTGAGATTTTCACCTCTACAAGGAAGAAGAAAGGTTGGAGGGGAGAAAAGAAGACAGATCAAATGCACTAATTTTGATTTAGTCAATCAAAGCCTATACAATATAAACACAGGCAGTTATCCATTATCCATAGTCACAAACAGACAGGCAGGCAGGCACGCACACACACACACACTTTGGATCCTACTAGTAAACTGTATTGAAAACTAGCTAAGCTAGAAAATAAAGAAAGAATTCTGAAATAAAAATAATGTGCCAGCAATGAAAGCCTTTCACTTCACCCTGTACCTACAAAAAAATGACTGGAAGGGCAGGTGCAAAGGGATCTTAGGTATATATTGACTTCAGTTTGAGTCCTCCCTGCCACTTCTGCTGTAAAATGTCCAGGGGGAATCTTGAAGGTTTCCTTTGGCACCAGCAGATCAGTCTTTTTGACTTCTGATTTATCCCTTTCCTTCTTCACTGGATATCTTTGGTACTAACTAACTAACTAACTTTTGTTTGGGGAGAAAGGCAGCATATAAGTTACCATACATACATACATACATACATACATACATACATACATACATACATACATACATACATACGTCACAAATGCTGAATGGAACACAACAAGTGTGTGTGTGTGGGGGGGTGTTGCTCTATACTGTGGGCAACTAGCCTCTCTTTGCTCAGCCCCATAGTTGCCCTAGAATCATGCAAGCACCTCAGATTCAGTCTGGTTTCACACAATTGTCCAATGGCAATATGCATGCTTAGTATAAACTACAGGAAAAAGCTTCCAACAATCTCCCAAACCTGGAAAATTTCAGGGAAGGGGAGACAAATATGAATTCCAAAATCTCCCAGGAAGTGTCAGTTCACACTGACTGGGGGATTCTGAGAATTGGGGTCCGGAAAAGTAATACTTGCAAGCCCTGCCAATTTCAAAATAAATCCCTCGGGAGCCAAGGAAAAGGACAGTGCAGTGGTTATGCAATAGGCCCAGGTGTACGGAGAAGAGCTGAATGCAAATAAAGAGAGAGGAAGTCACAACAGAACTAAAGCAAGGTAAGCGTAGAGCTACACCCAGTGAAGGTTCCTACCAGAGTTTGAAAGAGTTGCTTTCTTTCTTTTCTTTTCTGAGATGATTCTGGTAGTTGTTGTCTAAACGAGTAACTTCCCAAGCTCTAGTGCCCATCTGCATGGAATCTGGACTAGTGTGCTCCTCTGTTGTCTGGTTTAGCCCTCATATGCACAGCAGAACAATGTTTTCAGAAGGAGTCATGGTCACACATTTCATGAGCAGCCTGCCTCCCTCCATCTGGGGTCTTCTGTGTGGAGCACACAGTCTGTGTAGGAACAAAAATAGAAGGTGCCAGAAGTTTTTTAAAAGAGCAACCAGCTTGAACTAGTAGAATTGTTCTACAGGAAATAAAAGCTCTATAAATGCACTTTCAGTTCATTCTATGGTTTTGGTCAGCTAAAATGGTTTAATTGTTTAGCAGCAGTAGCAGCAAGGGGGGGGGGAAGCATATTGGAAGAGCCTTTTTTTAAAAACCACACACACATTCCTTTCATTAGTTGCCTGAACAAGATTTTAGACTCACAGATAGCATAGTTAGCTGCCTAAATGCTCCAGTATAAGAAGTACTGAAGAAAACACTTGGAACTAAAAGGTTCATCAGCCCACAATTAGCGACATAAATAATTAAATTTTGGACATTTGATCCTCCTCCTCTTCCTCATTTAATTTTTGTTTTAGTTTTGGATTATGATAGCCTCTAGCTCTTAGCAATAAGTTTCGTTCACATATTGGATGTTTAATTGGGTGGTAAGAAAGCTTTATTCTCTCTTCCATTGGAGGCAATATCACTGTCAGACTAAGGAATGAGAGGCCTTCTGGAGCCACAGAGTCTGAAAAAGGCACCTGTTGCCTGCAGGGCTGCCCGTGAAGTTCTGTAATATAAGAGTGTTGTAGAGTAAGGATGAGCTCTTTAAAGAAAAGCTCACCTCAAAGGATCTAAAACTATACCATCTGTCAGAGATGTGTACATTACTTCCTTGATATGTTGCGGGGGGGGGGGGTTCTGGAGCGATGGGTGTGTGTCTAAATGCACATCTACCCTTTTAAAGGCACCAGGTCCCTTTAAAGCAAAGTGTGCTGCTTATATACCACCCCATAGCACTTAAAGCATTCTCTGGGCAGTTTACAGTTTAACTATGCAGGCTTCAGTTGCCCCTGCTCCAGTAAGCTGGTACTCAAATTAACAACCTTGGAAGGACAGAAGGCTGAGTCAAGCAGGCTATCTGAGCCCTGGATCGAATTCAGGTCATGAACAGTCTTTGACTACAGTACTACAGTTTAACCACTGTGCCACGAGGCTCACTATATCTATTAGGTGGCTAGGAAGAAGATCCATAGACAGCAATGTTTTGGAAAAATCTTTTCTCTTCATTACAACTCCCAGTACCCAAATTGGTTGAGGGATTCTGGGATATGTAGTCAAAAATAACTTTCCCAAGCTCTACAATAAAGGTGTACTGTGATCAGCCTGTTTTTGTAGACCAATCCTTGTGAGTTTCTCAAATACCCTTTCCCACCAGTTGGCAAGGAAATATAGTTTATCTTTCTGTCTGAGTGCAACAGAGCTTTGCAAAGTGCTTGCCTGCCTGCCTACCTAACATAGGGATGGGCAATGTGTGACCATGGGCCTCACAAGGACCCCAGGACCAGTTTGGGGCCCCACCAGCCCCTAACATCACAGTTTTCCAAAATGTTTTTTTGGGGAAAAAATCCTGAAAAAGTCCCCTGTGCCTTCTGCAGTGTGTGGCCTTTTTATGTTTTGAGGAGTCCCCAGCATCCTTGAGGCTGCTTATAACTCCTCCCCGCCCCTGCTTTTTAAAATTGACCACTGGAGGGTTTGAGAACTTTTTTCAAGCTTTAAAAAATTCTGTTTTTAATCGAATCAATTTTAACCTATCATTAAAAAAAAGAAAAGAAAAAACACACATCGGAATTTAGCCTCTTTGGTCATTCCCCTTTCTTTTTATTCCTAACCCCATGGGAAGGCAGCCCTTAGTCTGCTGGCAAATCTAAAAAATAGCCCTCAGCCCTGTTGAGAACAAACACCTCTACTTAATTGGCCCCCTACATACAGAGGCACTGGGAACTGACATCTGGGACAAGGGTATCTTATGAAGCCATCTATTGAAGGCAAAAAAACCAACAAAAATATTGGGGAAGTTTTGAAAAATTTCTTCTCCTTCTTTCCCCCAACTGATTCCAATGTCCAAGTCATGGATGGCTGTATGTGTGAGACTTTAGTGGACTAATAAGTGTGAACTCAGATTTTTCAGAGAAATGTGCATTACTTGCTATTACAACACTTCCCCTTCAGACACTTTCAGTGCTCTGTGGCAGAGTAATCAGACTTGAAAATGAAGTCTTAGATATGAAAGATTCAGGATTCCAAAAGAGAAGGTAATGGAACTATTTTATTTCTTTCATATTTCCTTTTTGGGAATAACTGCGTGGAAACCTTGCATACAAAATTGCCTCACTGATATTCCAGCAAATAGTGTAATGAAGAGGGCAGACAATTAAGATTCATAGAACATTTTGGAAGGTGGGAATCTTTAAAATGGCCTAGAAAACTGGAGTGGTTGATGTTTAGTTGTTCAGTGACTTGTTGCTGCTGCTGAGAGACCTCCTTTGACCTCCATTTTGAATTTGTACCTTGCTGGTCTGGTAGTATTACTGCTACTGCTGTTCCTCCATTGTGGATTATATTTTAATCATCCAAGTGCCTTTCCTCCACTTCTGGATTACTTTCTGGATTTCTTGGATTCCCTAGTTTATTGCCTTTTTATTTTATTGATTTTTGGAGGGATTTTCTCCATTTACATTACTATTGCCTGCCTTTCACCTGGTGGAGTACTACCTGTGCTGCTGAACTGAAGCTATCAAAGTAGTAGAAGGGAGAGTTGTCTCCCCAATTCCCATATTCTATCCTGGGGGTTTGGGTTGGGAGATTTGATTATATTGCCCTTAGTGTGTGCGTGTGTTGTTGTTTTTTAAAAAATCATTATGATCGTAATGATGATTCCTTTCTCTTATCTGTACTGTTTCCTGCTATGAGGATGGTGAGGATTATAATGTGATGGTAAAGATAAACTTTAAAATTCATACTTACGGAAGTTTATGGATGATAGGTTTTTCTTTCTCATGTACTGTGGTTTCCCCCCACTTGTGTCTGTTGCCTTATTCCTGCTTTTTCTAGAATAGTTTTGAGGGTTCTGTAGGGCTTAATTTACTCTAATGTCAGAAACCTGAATGGGAAAATTGAAACTGAAGAACCTGAAATATTTGTGCCCTTTTTGGTTTACTGAAAGGATTGGTAGATGAGAGAAGCTGTAAATGAAAGAGGAGACCCCTGGAAGAACCCCAAATGAAAGTGATATCAAGGTTTTCCCCATTAACATCCCTGTTTATCACCCAATATCCTATCCCCTCCCCAAAAAAAGTAAGCTAACTTGTAGCATGAGGTGTAAGATTTTTTCCCCTCTTAAGGGATATCTGTTTTTAATGACATGCTAATAATATTGTTTCGTTTGAGTCTAACATTACGAGAATAAATTTGGTGAAAAGTACCTTTCCTTATGTGGGGATCTCTTCAAGCTTCACTGCATGGTTGGTATGAATGACAGATGTCAATGTTATGATAATGTGAACCTGACATCTGTGTTACAGAGGCAATATGGAAAATATTTGCTCATAGATTGCCATTGTGAAGGGAATTGCCCTTTCATGCTAATAGCAAGTACTGGTTTTGGTCTACCAGTAGCAACAGCTGCATATCTATCTATCTTTCTGTCTATCTATCAGGGAAAACAAAGAGAAAAGAAGGACTGATGCTGTGTATTTCCTCTGCTTGTTGGAGGCTAGAATGGAACCAGAATGAGAACACTGGAAAACAATTCATCAAGCAGTTGTAACCATACAACATACTGTACTCAAGGTACATTTTAATAAGGTGGACATCTGTTGAGTAACATGTTCAGCCAATTCTATGTCACAATGAACCTTCATCTTACAAAGGAAAAGGCTTAGTGAGCTGGAAAGAAAGTCTAAAAAGAGGATCAGCTCAAATGGTAGAATGGGAGCGTAGCATGAAAACTCTGGACTGAAATAACAATCCAAGGTTAAGAGAAGGGGGTTGGGGGGCAGAAGCATACTGTAAACAGCAGATGTGTTTTCCCTCTTTCCCCTTGAACTCTGTCTACAGCTTCACAGAGATTCTGCATTTTTACTTTTTCTTGCCTGATAGTTCATGAATCATCAAAATGTAAGCCCCAAATCTTTGTCAATCCCATAGATAACGCCCAAAATCTGTCACATACATATATATCTCAGCTATGATGGTGACCATCTGCAAGGTCCCAGTGCTCTGGCAGAGTTGCCCCTCATTTAACAGTGGTATTCTTCATGCCACAATGAGCTAAGCACTAGCAATTTGGTGAACGGAACGATATTCCATTGTATGTATTATTCTCCTCTTCTGGCAATCTGTGTCTCTGGGGGAGAGCAGAATAAGAAAGATGAAAGAAATAGGATGATGAAAGAATGGCAGCAAGATACTTCTCCCCCCCCCCCCCCGTCTAAAGGGAAATGTGTGCCCCGCCCCCCACTGTCATCAGAAGGACTGTAGCATTAGTACAACAACATGCAATTGGTTATTTCACTAGAGAACTAGAATAGCTGACCGACTTTCCAGAATACCCCACATCTTGACAAGCTTCCTTTGTTGTAACAGATAGACCAAAATCTTAAAGAGTATGAAACTGTACTATATGCCTTCTTTTCAGAAAGTGCTTGTGAGAGATGAACTCTGGAGAGCAGTTGGAGCCCTCCAAGTAGCAAACTTCCTCCCCATATTCCATTATTCATTACATTTATATCACAATGTTTTCCTGCTTCTTCCCTCTTCCTGCATTTTATTTTCCTAACAGGTAGGGTTAGGCCAATGGACAATGAGTGGCTCAGGGTGACTCAATGAGGGTGTGATCAGACAAAGTTACAGCTTGCGTTTTGGACCTCTTATTGCACAGCCTGGTGGGAACTATTTTCAAGTGATCAGATGACACACAGGAGTTCCCAATCTACACCTTTTAGGTCCAGCAGCGGGGCTACTCTTCTCTGGAGCCGCACTGGAGTGATTCCTTTATGCATAGAACGGTCACTTTCCAGAGCAGTCAGAAGCGATCTTTTATCACTGTCTGATCACACCCTGGGTTTCATAGCTGACTGTTAATTTGAATCTGGGTCTCCCTGATTCTAGTTCAACAACGTAATAACAGCAACATACTGGCACTGGCACTCTCCCTCCTTCTCTCTCTCTTTTTTGCAATGCAGCTGTGATGTTCTCAGCATAGCATGCCTGCAGCTCACCCCAAGATCCTTTACAGATTCTGAGGAACCCCAAACAAGTCAAGGAAACTTTCTAGCAGGGTATCCTGGAATGGGCTATTAGAGTTGAAGCAGTAATTAAGCCTGTCTTTATCTGCCAATGACCAATCATAAAACAAATCATACTGAGATGCAAGTTACGCATGTGACAAGACACGTGTGCCATAACAGCTGTCTTTTGCCATTTGAGAGAGCACTGCTTCTGAAAGCATGCTTAGTGTATCATCTAGTATTGACCCATAGTTGGGATGGGTTGGGTGGGAAGAAACTGAAAGACTTGATGGGAACATAACATGGTCCAGCTCTATTGCAGTCTGACTAAAATGCCAAGAGCTTGACAGGCCCTCAAAACTGCAATATAGGACAGAAATAATAAAAGCAGGCTAGAAAGCATTATATATCAACAGCACAACATATATTGATATAATGAAGAACGATATGATACATAAACAGAGCATCAGTGTTGTCCTACCCCTCTCTTTCTGCATACAGCTGGCATGATTTTAGAAAATGCTGTTCAGGTGGGCATTTCATCATGGCATGAAACAATATGAAGTGATTCTAAATTTTATTTTCATTTTGCTCATATAATCTTGCTACTGATTTAGGATGTTTGGATTTAGTATTTTAGAATAGGACAGGGTATGAAGTTTTATTTGGTTGTTACACTTTACATATTGGTGTTAAAGGTCCCATTTTTACAGACAAATTGGGAGGATATAAATAATTTTAAGAGATAACCTAAAGAAATAATTTTGAATGACAGCAGTAGCAGGGGTTCCATAGAGACAGTGTGAGCAGTGAGATACAACGGCACATCTCCTTTTAGAATTAGGTCATATAAAATGTTTTTCTGTTAAAAATACATAAAAAGCTGGGTAAGTGTGTCAGCAACTTCCTTTCAAATGCTGAAGAGAAGCAAAGTTTCTTTGTAACGACTGCACTGCATATATTATGCACACAAGCAGCATACCCAGAGTTTTTATTAAAAAGCAGAGTGGAAGGAATGGTGTGGGGGGGGGGTGGAGGGAACAGTTGATAAGGAAAGAAGTTTATTCTGAAGAGTTAAATTACAGGAATAGGGAAAGTTGTTGAGGGATATAAAAATAATGGATTCATGCCTAAAAACGGCTACAGATGGCAAGAGGTTGTAAAGTTACATCAATAAAAGCAAAACATTAAACAGAATGGTAGCTACATAAGGCAGAATCCTATTGCCTTATGTGATCACGTATGGGCAATGATGCAAGCCATTTTAACTGTTTTGCAGGCTGTCCATGATGTACATGAACAAACAATCACACCACTGCCTGATGGACAACAAGCAAAAGAAGCTAATGCTTACAAGATTGCCCTTACTAGCTCACTTTTCCTCAGCTCGCCAGCACAGAGATGGCACAAATACTTAATGTATACTCTGGCATCAGTTTTGCTGACAATGGTCACAATGAAAGGGTAATCAATAATTAAAAAAGGGGGGGGGGGAAGAAGCTAATGCATCGGATGTAGAAACAAACCTCATAAGAACATAAGAAGACCCATGATGGATCAGACCAAAGTCCTGTTTTGTCCTGCATTTAATTTCCCGTAGTGGCTAACTCCTGAAGAGCATTCCAGAAAGATGACATGAGCCACCTGTATGACCTAACGTATGTGGCCATCTGTATGTTTATTTGGAAGTCTAGCTGAATTCAGTGGGTTGTTCAGACAAGAGACTGTGCACAGATTTTCATCAATCAGTTTATACCTCGAGGGTAAGATGTTGCCTTTATGTGAACATTAAGGTGTGAAAGATCTGGTCCATTTGTGTCACATCAGTTGGAATTCATTGGGTCTGGAATGATACAATCCATTGGGAAAATAATTAAGGTTGTTTAAGTGACTTCAGAACTGTAAGTTTAGTTTCAGACTATGATACACAAAGGCTAGCATAAATATTAAAGGAAATAATAATTAAATCTATTACAGAAAATGGCAAATTGGATATAATTGACCAGATAGGCGGGGTATAAATGAAATAAATAAATAAATAAATAAATAAATAATGCAACACATGGTGACCAAAGGCAGGAGAAGCCAGATTAATCTATTATCCTTTTGAGAGAAGATGATTGAGGACAGGCCAAGGGAAATGCAGTTGATCTAATCAATTTGGATTTTAGCGAAGCATTTGATGCAGGACCGTGTGGGAAATTATTATTTAAATAGGAAATAAATGTTGGATTTTCTACATGTCAAGGAAAAAAGTAGGTGAGGAAACACTTAAAATTTAACTGTTAAATGGAAGAAGCAAACTCTGGTAATGAAAAGCAAATTCAAAGGTTCTGAGAGATGGAGGGGGGGGGGAATCAGAACTTCATACAAAACCTCGTATTATTGAATATTCTGTGGCTCAGGGAATGAAACTGCATTCATGATACCTGCCACTACTTCCAACTTAGGAAGCATTGTTAATTTAGACAACTATTCTGTCATTCATGAAGCATTGCGGAACTATCAGTCTCTTAAAAAATATATTAAGCAACAGAGCAGGAAGTTTTCTACTGTTTGCAAACAAAGTTATTTGTTTTTCTGATATGTGAACTGGAAAAAGGAGAAGAGGGTCATAGTTAATCACACAGGATTGCCCCTGAAAAACCATGTTTTATTAGAGGATTTCTGCAGGGGGATTCCTGTAAAGGGGATTTCTGTAGAAGGTGAAGCTATATTTCCTTGAACAAGGCCTTGTTAAAGCCTCATTGGCAGTAATGGCATCCCATTTGGCCTAGCCATTTGGAAGGTTTGGGGGCGGGTGGGGGAAAGTAGCACATCCAGAGAAGAGCAGATATAATAATCCCCAAGACTGGACTTGTTTCTTGTGAGCTTGTCCAGCTGAATGTAAAGCAACCTGAGAATGAATATGACTGTCATACCTCACACATGCAAGAGCTGGAGGTCATAATAGACACAGAAAAATAATTTTAATTAACTGACTGTGAGGAGAATCATTACTGTAAGCTTATTCCAGGGAAGAGCCTGTGGTCAACAGCAATGTGGATGACTCAACAACTGTGAACCAAACATAGCTTCTGTCTGGGTTTGTAGGTTGAAATGTGGCAAATGCCATCCCACAGTAGGAGCTAGTGATGAACGTCGTGATGAGACCATCATTCCTAGCTCCCGCAGTCCCATATCTCCTGCAAGAGGTCAGTGTGCAATTATGAGATTTGCTGTGTTGATAAAAGCGGGGAGGAGGCCCATGGAAAAACCTCTGTGCTGATTCCAGGTTCTGTGGTGCCTTTGGCAAAATCCCTTCTCAGCTCTGACCACTGCCCACTGCTTGCCTTCTTCCTTTGGGCATAATCCCGAGAGGGAAAGGGCAGGAAAGTAGAAGCTGTTCATTTTCCTTGTTCCTATCTGTGTCACTTCATTCAACGCAAAGGGGAGAAGCAAAAGATCCCGGACAGTGGAGCATCACAAGGGAGCCCTCTGCTCCGGCGGTGACCTTAGCAGGTGTTCAGTGATGGCAAACCCTACATGGGCCCTGGGGAGTCCAGAAGGAATTACTTCTTGCCTCCAATGCCTAGAGAAATTTTGCCACTGAGGAATTTGTGCAGTGGAGACCAACCTTTATTGAAGGATAAAGATATATCACTCTGGTATGGTACTTCAGAACCAGAATGTGCAGGGATTCAGGAAGGTTCAGCCAGCACGGGGAGAACTGCTTCACCATTGTGTGTCTACTTCTAATGTAGGCTAAGTTCAGTGAAAAGGAGGGGTACACAGAAGGAGTCTCCCCAAGGACTATGAGGACAGTGAATATGTCTGGGCGTCCCCTGGGTAACAACATCTCTCTCTCTGCTAATCCTTCCACTTTGGAGGAATCACTGGACTGCTGAATGAAGAAAAAGTGAGGATGACTCCAGGCATAATCAAAGATTTACAAAATCCTGGAAGATCCAAGAGTGTTCAATATTCAAAAGTAGAGCAAAGGTGGGCAACCAGTGGCATAGCATGGGCAGGGCCACAGGGAGGGTTGCCTTGGGTGCAAAATTCTTTGGAGTGAAAAATTTCAGCCCTGCCACAGAGCCATCAGACAATATCAAGTGCACAGCAGGAGAGGAAAGTGTGTGAGCTTTGCCTCCGCTCACCTCCCTTCTTCTGGCTGCAGCTGCCTCGTTTGCTCCATTTCCCCCTCTGGGAAAACGCAACGGTGGCAGGGTTTGGCAATGGCCTTCTTTGAGAAGATGGCCCGGAGGGTGAAGGGCAGCTCGGAGCAGCTCAGCTTCCCCCCCCCCCCGCCCAGTGTAAACAAAGCAAGCAGACGGGCCACATGGAGAGGGCAGTGCAGGGAGGGGGCTCTGACAGCACTGAGCCCCCTCCCCTGCTGCTTCCCAAGGTGACCTTGAGGGGGTGCAATACTTGCCTTGTCCTCAGTGCTGGCAACCCACACTATGCCACTGTGGGCAACTGTGACCCTCTGAACAGGGTTGGACTGCAGGTCTCCAAAGTACAGCCTAGGGTGAGCGATGTTGGGAGCTGCAGCCCAACAGCATTGGGAGGGCCACACATTCCCCACCTGTGGATCCAACAACAAAAGAAACTCTGTCTTGCTTCTCTTCCAGTCCTCTCACCCAGTTACCCACTTTACGTGTTGCTCGTCCCTCTAACATGTTCTTAAGGCACTCATATTTATTTGACATCTCTGTTTTCCCAGTCTGCCACCAGTGGCAGGCACACAGTGACTTTTGCAAGGTGGTTTCATGATGCTTGTCCTCTTGCTATATTTTACCGTTCTGCAAAATGTTACTGTTAGGGGAATGAGTTGCCATGTGACAGTTTAGAAGAAGAAGAAGAATTGGCTACAAATTAAATAGAATAGGTAAATGAATATTGAAAATAATATTGCAGTAATTCTGGAACAGCTTCTTCTGCTAAGACTCCACATATGTGGCTAATTGCTCATTTGACTTGTTCTCTTATCTTACCCTGAGCCCTTTGTTCACTTAATGTAAAATAAGTGAACCTATTTTCAACATCGACACCTACAGTTGGAGGGCATGTTCTCACCTTTCACGGAGAGAATAGAAACTGCCACGGTTTTTTTTGGATGTGTTAATTCATTTAACTTGGCAAATGTACAATTTATTCATTCCTTGGCAGCAATGAGCTGACCTAGAAAGTTAAACTGGTGGAAGGAGGAAAATTTAAATACTGGCTAAGTGGTCGTTGCTCTCCAGCTCCTACATCTCTTAATTCTCCTCCTGCCCCCCCTGCCCCCAAATACTATATCGCTTCCTCAATGTTTAGCATCTCTTCTGTTTCGTTCAGCTCTCTGGCTGCTTTCTCTCTCTTTCCTAAGCATGGCCATACCTTTAGATACTGCCACTACCTGTTTTTATTTTCCCTAAACCACACCATCACTGTATGTCTGGTGGCTTCTTCCCAAGGCATCACCTTCCCAATCTGTCACTCATTATAGCATCCCATAATCCCTTTACTCACGTGATGTAACTTGTTCCCTGTCTCACTACAATTATGAACTCACTTAGCTGATGTTACAAGGACTGGGTTTTCACCAATTACCTCTGTGAAGGGTCGTTTTATATGTATTCATTGCTGTAATTTAATTCTCATGGATGGTTGTTATTTGCATTCCATGCTATTTAACTCTAGCCTTTATTATATTGCTGCTTTACACCCACCTGAGGGTCTCAGTTCATGCATTTGAGGAAGTGGGCTTTACTGTTAGTCTCAGAGGGTTGCTGTGGGAGGAAAAAAACAGAGATGGAGGGAAGACTGGATATGCTGCATTGAGCTCCTTGGGGCAGAGATGTGATGCATGCAACACATAAATAAGAAGACGACGCTATTAATAGCTGTGTTTGTCCCAGCCTCAGAACTGGAGAGTAAAGTCTGCAGTCATTCTGGCTTTATCCCATTATTTCTGTAGCCATTCTTTATTCATCCCCATTATTTTTCAGCCTATCTGGAAATTAAAAGGATTGCATTCCAATTAAGCAATAACTGCAGATGTGATGGAAGGATCTTGGAAAAAAACGTTTTTTATTGAGGTTCAAATGTGAAGACAACAAAGTAGTATTGGACCATATTTCAGTTCCATGAAAGCGTCAGCTCTTCCTGTCCATGAGCACTCTTCTGCCAGCAGTGGTGGTGTGGGCCAGCTGTGTAGCTCTCCAGATTTTCTTTTTTGGCGTACAAGTCTTAGCCACCATAGTCGGTGGTGAAGGATTTTGGGAATTGCCGTCTAAAAACATCTAGAGGGATACTGTTGTCAGTCCCTTCAATAGTGTTACAGGATCAGTTGTTACTGACAATGAAGCAATCTAGAATATATCAGTAGATCAAGGAAGGGGTCATGAAGAAGGAAGAAAAGAAATTGGGAAGGAATGGCTGTAAGATCAATTCTGCTCTTTTCTGAGAAATACCAAAATAAGTCTCAATATCTGTTCAGAAACATGAACACTGCCCCCTCTTAATAAATGCAGTATAAGAAACTTGTGGAGACATGAACTTGCCAGACATTAAAATGCACCCAAAGGGAAATCTAGGTAGATAGGGCTATAATAAGACATGCTAATAATAGCAACCCTTCTTTTGTGGACTGCTGCTTGTAAGGGGCACAATGAACAGAGAGGGCAGCTAATATGCACCCCTTGTTTCAAAAGCCCTATTCTCCAGTCATTTACCTTAGCAGGCAGATCTCTCAGAGCATTCCACAGAACATATGTTGTAGATCCTCTCAGGGCCTCTGGTCTAGTTAAGGAATGTTGGCAAGGCTGAAATTGAACAAGGTCTTCAGAAAATATAGGTCTTGATTGCACTCCATACCAGGGAAGTCATAACTCGACAGAGGGGGTTCTAGGGATCTTGAGATATTCTGACGTTAGCATGTTTTGTGGCAACATGTTCCATCCTCCTCCTCTTCCCTCTAGGCCCTTTGGAATACAATGTGAGCTGTGCTCCATTTCACAGGTCTGTGTATAAGCCAATGGCTGGGATGGAGCAAGGGGTCTGCAATAGTTATGGCCTTCCTCATCTTTTTGCCCTAGCGTGCTGCCAACAAGGAAGAGGTGTGTGGGTGTGGGTGTAATGGTTGGAGATAGCCTGATGGGCTAGTAATGCAAAATGAAGAAAGCAAGGAGTGAACAGAAAGGCAGGAGTATGGGAGGCATGGAAAGAGAGAAAAACAAGAGATGCAGTACAGAAAAATAGAGAGCCTTTATTTCTTTCTCTCCCACCAGCTGTGAGGTTGGCAAAGACTGCCTCACTCCCACAGAGAGCTCATGGGAATGTATGCAGGCAAGTAGAATACCTGGATGGAGCTCTTTCCCCCACTTCTCTCTCCTGCCCAACTGGTGCTCTCAACAATGTTGACTGCAAATCCCTCTGGCCTGTCAAGAAGGAAACCTTCCCTTTCTGTGACTCAAAACAGCAGCTGTTTCACATTCCAGGAGTCCTTCCTCCCCCCCCCCCATTCCTTCAGCTATAAAAGTCACCCATTGACGCAAATCCTCCCACCCACCCCCAAATCAGAAAGAGAGAGAGACTGACAGATTTAGATTCCTGTTATTGACAGTGACAGGACAAAACTGGACACTCGCCCCCTCCCCCACCAGGTGCTGGAGATGGGCTCCTGTCTTGCTCCATTGATTCCATCCATGCTCCATCAGCAAAGGGAGGACAATTCCCCAGTCCCATTCTTGGAGCTGAGCAGGTGAGATTTGCCCAGAGGGGAGAAGATGGTCATCAGCCGAAGAGCCCTGGGCATGATGGGGGTGGCTGAGTGCCTCATCTATGTATGAATACGATGGAGCCTAGCTCTTCACTCTAAGGAAAGGTTCTGTGGACCTCTGGCTCCCCTCTTGTGCCATGCCAGTGGGTTTGTTTCCAGAGAAAGGCAATGAAACAGGTGTTCACTTCAACAACCTGGCCTTATGGGCAAGGCAAGGTAGGAAAGAGGTGGTTGATGCAGCTTCAATGAAATTGGACTGGATTCTTTAAAATCTTTTTTATACTTTTATACTTTTGAACAAGGAGTAAGTAGCAGAACTGTGTCTCTGTTGATGTCTGCTTGTTGACTATAAATGCAGTAAGGCAAGCACAGAGGTAGCAGCCCTTGGCTTCTGTCCATTTGGATGCAAGCTTTCTTTACCGTTGCTGTAGCGTTGTGGAAGAGGGCTCCAGGATCAGAGAAGAAATCTGCCTTGCAATTGACAGGGGCCACTTTAGGCAGGTTGCATCAGTCAGAAGCGTGCCTAATGCTGGACTGCATTGTAGTACAGGTTAAAAGAAGTAGTCACTTGTGTATTTCCCCTGGGCAAACAGCACTGCTTCTCCTAGCCTATTGCCATGCAAGGGTCTGAAAGGAGATGATGCAGCAGACCAGCTGAAGCTGAACAGGTGGAGGGCTGCTGGTCAGTACCTGTGTGAGAGACTGTCTCACAATTCTAGAAATGAGAGCTCTTCTCTGAGTTCCCCAAGAAAATGGTATCTTATGAACACTCTTCATTTTAAGAGACCTCAGCAGATACATTTTGCTTTATACTGAGACTTCTAACCACAGCACAGTATAAATCTTAAGGCACCTTTACATGGAGGGTTAGGGGAGGGGCATCTCTTCAGTGTTCAGTCATGCAACTCCCTGTAGTCTATACAGGCTGAATGACTGGCTTTATAGTGTTGGCGCATTGATCTTGTAGGAGACAAGCCTTTTTCAGAGGCGCACGTCCCACAGCATTTTAAATGGAGATGGTTCTTTCCCTCAATGTTTGCCCTATAAAGATCTAACACAGCAAGGGAATGCATCAGGGAAAGAGATTGTGGAAGACAATAAATCACCAATGGGAAGAGCATGGAAAAGTGAGAGGAAGAATAATTAATTCAATACATGGGTGAGATGAAAACAGTAACATTAGCAGGGCAGAAGCAGGAAGTGAAATGGAGCAAGTGATATTTTCACTCATTTCCATGCTGTGTTTGTGTTTGGATTGACTCCCGGTGTGCAGGACCTGATGCTTCATTGATTGCACACAACCTTTATGAAGGCCTCCTGCTGGCTGAGTTGCTCTACAAAGAGCCATCAAAGCTCACTGAAGTCCATAGGATGCTTTCCATTCACTTCAATGGACTTTAGCTCAAGCTCTGGATCAATGTGGTTTCATCATTTCCTCTTAGATTTTTTTCTTTGGCAAATCCTGTATCAAAAGAAATATTTGCTAGGAAGATCAAACTGGTATTGGGTAAGTGGAGGGAGGCTTAGTTACTGTCTAGTTCAGTCATTCTCAATGGGGGCCACATGGTCCCCTGGGGGGGGACTGGCACATTTGAAGAGGGCCACAGACTGGAAACAATTCTTCACAAACCACCTTATAAGATCTGTTATGCAACTTATACAATCCTGATTTGACTTGTATTTCTTTCATATTGTTTATGGTTATGGCCAAAAAAAGGTTTAGAATAGCTGGTCTAGTTAGTTTGAAAGTTTCACCAAAAAAATAAAATAAAAATAAAAATAAGTCCCTTCCAGACTTCCAAATTAAGCTGCATTATTTTGAGGGAGGACAAGACAAGGTAGTGTTCTAGCCTTGGGCAGAACTTCATCAGTGGCATGGCTTCTATCAGAGCAAGTGGGATGCTACTCCACCTCAGGCTCAAACTACCCCTGACCCCAGCCCACTCCCACTTGGCTCTTAACTGGAGGCAGAGGTCCTCTTTGTATGTGGATGAGTAGATGCTTTTCTGTGGATGGATGGGTGAATGATTCTCTCTCTCTCTCTGAATGTGTGTGTGTGGTGTGAATGAAAAAGAAAGAGAATGAGGTGTAATTATCAAACTGTGGAAGTTTTTGTTGCTGAGAAAAAGGAATTCACCATTCAGAGATCACAAACGAGGGGCTGTCAAAGTGGTCTAATAGTACATTTAAATGAAGTAAATAATTTATATCTGTATTGAAAAGCTTCAGTTCAGAAACACAACAGAACAGTGCAATGAGCCATGAACTGATCAGTCAAGGCTTGGCCACCATTAACCTCCTGCCCTACCCCCCCCCCCCTCCAGGCCTTAGCTGTCAGTTCACCTAGTTCTCCTTCCTTCACAGCACATCTCCCCAACCAAGGCATAGCTAACAAGGCAATGCCATCCACTCAAGTATCAAGATACACAGACCTGGAAAAAAGGCTAAATCTTGCCCTCTTCTTTATCAGTTAGCCTTGGCTACAATGGCTACCATTTTTTCTGATCACCTCTGTGGGTTTCCTGCCCCTTCTTCCTGCTCCCTTCCTCTGACGGTGCATATCACCATTACATTTTATTCATTTACCATATTTATATGCAGGTAAACTCAAGAAGATGTATATAGCTCTCCTTCTCCCCACGTTATTCCCAAAACAACTCTGCAAGGCAGTTCAGACTGAGAGAGGGTGATGACTCTAGGTCATCCCATGAGTAAGAATCTGGGTTGCAGATTTCTCATATCTCACTCTGACCCTCTAATCATTAGAACACGCTGATTGTCATTTAATGTGCTATGCTGAAAGGCACACAACTGCCTCCTACGTCTATGCTCATTTTGCTCACCACTCTCATGATATGAGACAATGGGGGGCACATGTGCTACTCATCCTCTGAGCATCTGTAACCAGGGCACACAGTTGTGGTGTAGAAGAGATTGTGAAGTGGATCTCCTTATCCAGGATGCATATGGTTTCCTACTGAAGGACATGTCCAGCCATGTTGCTTTGCACATAAAGCAAAGTACCCCTTATTCTGGAAGGCTGGAACTTGCCTTGTGTGTTTATTTCTTGGAACATAATTGTATATATCACTTCAGGACTTAATTCAGGAACTCCTGGAAAGCACACATACAGAAAATGTGACTAAGGGAAATCTGAGCTAAATTTGATTAAAGAGAAGGTTCTCATTGTACAAAGTAGTGCCTAAAGGTGAATGAGATACCGAGACCTTTTTTTTTTAAAGGAATAATTTCCTTCCAGAGTCTGCCCAACAAAGTCTTCAGACCCGTACCACCAAGGCCGAAAATTAATCTGTTTCATGCATCCTACGAGGAAGGAAGGCTCCGTGTCACAGAGATACAGAACAAACTATGTCTGTATACATTTTAGTTGCCCTTTGTACTGTGTAAAAAGACAATTGAAATGTTCTCATTTGTAAACCAGGATGAATTGGAATCTTCCAGACCAGGGGAAAACCATTTCCTGGTTGGTCCCTGCTTGGTCACACAGCATCATGAGGCTTACCAAGTTTTGTATCCAAACTTTCATTTAAACAACATCCCCTGGCTCACCGGGAGGCTGTGTTTGTCATCCTGCGACGGTGCTGGGCAGGGGCGACGTGATGGCCACCCTTTTGGGGCGGTTGGCTGTCTCCTTCTCAGCATGCAGCACAGCAGCATGTGATATCATGGGAGATCAGCCCACAGCCCACCTAGAGGTGGTCTGGATTTGTTGTTGTTGTTTAGTCGTTAAGTCGTGTCCGACTCTTCGTGACCCTGTGGACCAGAGCACGCCAGGCCCTCCTGTCTTCCACTGCCTCCCGGAGTTTCGTCAAATTCATGTTGGAATTAGTGGATTCAAATCTGGGCTGCCTATTGGGAAGGTAAGAGAGGATGTTGGTCTTGCAGTGGTCTCTTTCTGCTTTGGACCTTCTCCCACCCTCCCTCCCTTTTTTAATGTGGTGTTTTTAGGAAGATAATAAAGGGGTTGTTTTATGATGTCACAATTTCGTTGGGGGTGGTTGGAAGTGTGAGGATGGATCGGGTCAGATGGAGGGAGTGTCAGGCAGGTGCTTGACCCTCCCCAAGTGGATTCCCTTTAAGGGAGGGTGGAGAGACATTGGGCGAGGCTCACCTCAGGAGATCTTGAACTCTTTGCTCTAGAGGGGGTGGAAGAGGCCACACAGTGGCTGTTGCCCACAGGGTTAACCCCATTTTCCAGTTACCTTGGTTGCACATCAATCAACAAGCAGGTCGGCTAATGTTGATCCGGGGAGCTATTACCAATAAAGTTGTGGTCTGTTTTTATTCCAACATTTGTGTGTTTGTGTGATTATTTCATAACCAGCCCAGGACCACTGCCTGCCAGCTTGGATGACAAACAACCATTTCTTTTAACACTGCTTCTGGTTAGGACATTTTTGAAATTCTTTAAAAGGAATAAATGAAATTGAGTTCCCGCCTCTCGCTTTTCTTCTGAAGTTCTTTTGGCGTGATCAGAAGGTTTAACTGAAACCTTCTGTGGAGATAATGTGGTTAGGAAATGAACTTCCTCTGGGAAGCAGCATAACTCCACTCCCAGGAACAAATGGAGACTTGAAAAATGAAATATATATTTTAAAAGTGTGACTGAAAAGAGGATCAAAAACAAAGGAAGCCACAGATTTTGTCACTGTAGGAACGGAAACAAGCCTTGCATCTTCTGGACAGTAGGAAAAACCCTGACAAGATCAGCACTGAACCGTGTACAATATGGAGAACAAATGCTCTGTCTGGAAGAGTCCTGGGTTAGCTAATCCATTTTCAATTAGAAATTTCTAAAGTATCTTACCATTATCTGTCTTTTTGCTAATAGTAATATAGCTATTTTTGAATATATGGTTAAATTTTATACCACCCGTAGAATTTTTTGATAGAATAAGAGATTTAGGTTATCAGAGCTAATGGGGGAAGGAGGTGCCAGTTTTGCTCCACCTGTCCTTTGGTTTTGCTCCAAGCCACCTGTCTTTTTCCACAGCTCTGATCAACAGCTGTTCATTCCCACATTGTTCAATTGTTCACTGTCCCACGACCATCGCATCTCAAGAATCTTTGATGCAAGGCCCTTCAAAAATGGCAGCTTTCAGCTATACTGTAAGATCTCCACATATCGCAAACCATGTATGAAAGGTGTGCATGGGATATGCATCAGATCTACAGTGCATGTGCTTGACCAATTATGCCACATGGTGAAATAGGTGCATATTCTTCACAAATGATAGATTACTCTGTCTGTACATCTATTCCACTGAAACTCCCAGAAACCCCTGGGCAATACAGCTAATGGTGAAGTCTTCTGGGAATTGCAGTCCAAGAACATCTGGGTAACCCAAGGTTGGGAACCACTGTATTAGAGCATTAGTAAGATGCTACGTTTGGAGGAAGCTAAAACTAACTGAAGACTAGGTAGGTTGACAAGGTTTACACCTCTAAGAGGAACTGACTGGACTGTTAAAGGACTCTTCCTTGATTTTGCAGCCTGAGCCTCCTGAAAGGCTGGGGGCAGGAAGGTTCTGACTCACATCTTCTGAGTCAGAGAAGGGTGGCCAGGCTATCTCCTGTAGGCAGGAATACTGACTCTCCTTTCCCCTGAGGAAGCAGCCTGTCCCTCATGCTCTTCTGAATCCAAGGTAAGAGGCCTGGGGGTCATGACAGAGTGTGAATCAGAAACAAATTATTAATCAGAATGTCAAAACACATAGACCTTGTGCACTCTGTCTCTGATATAATACTAGCAATCATTGCACAAATGGGCTTTTTCTACCTGAATATATTTCCTCCTCCATTACCAACATAATGCATAGGTGCACATTATGTAGTCATTTACAGCAGAGGTGGGGAGCCTCCAGGGGTGTGGGAGCCTCCCGGCACTGACTGCAGGCTACACCCTCTATCAGTTTAGAATGAGTTCCCCCCCCCAAAATGAAATTGACCAGTTTCAAAACAGAACAGTTAGAACCCACTCTCACCCCCTACATCTTACACAAGATCCCTGGTCTTTAGAGGAAAATCACTATAGCTTCTAGCAGTAGTGATTCTTCATTAACTTAAAATGAACAACCCTTTCTTCATGGGGGGAGGTCTTGTGTCTCCCAAATCTACATTTTTGGATTTGTTTTCCTCCAAGGGAAATCTGGATGGGAATAAATTGCTTTGGAGGCTGCATGTGGTCCACAATCTGTGTGATTCCCACTCTTGATTTGCAACAACCTGCACAGAAATATTTGTAATTTAAAAAAAACAGCCCTTAGGTTAGTTTTCTAAGAGGTCTCACATATGCAGACACTCTATAAACTGACAGACTTTGGAGTACTACATGCTTGTCTATGTCCATGTGGTCAAGGGATAAATGATGGGCTCCATTAACCTATATGAAACTTATGATTGATTATCCCGGAGCTTCTCTTGAAAAGTCTTGGTGATCTCAGTTGATTAACATAGATTTGAACCACATATTCCTGATGGGATAGTGTGCTTTTTTCACCAGACTTTGAATAAACAGCCACATCTGCTGGAATGCGACTGCATTTCCCCCTTTATGTTAAGTGAAAGCAAAACTTATTAGGATCAATGAGAGGTCTTCATATGGGAACAATCAGAAAGACAGTACCAGAAGTGATGTTAAAAGATGGTTCTTCCTTTACAAGACTGCTGTTCTTGGACCTTCCTCCACAGATAGAGGTGCTTCTTGAAGCAAAATTTGGTTTTGTTAACTCTTCCGTAATTTCCTTAATTTCCTTTATTCAGAAGAACATGACTAGAAGCATGGGTGTTTAATGGTGGAGAGTGAAACTCAGGCTTGGTGTCAAAACATTTTCGAAATGAGGGATCTCCCAACTGCTGTCTTACACATCCATTGCCTTGGAGAGTTGTATTGCTGGTCAGTTCAGCCCAAAGATCAATGATGACTTCAGTCTTTGAGTAGTAATAGGTAATTAAAGCTTTTCGAAGTGTCTGATGTACTAGTACTATTGAAGAGTCCTACAGTCATGGCCAAAAATAATTTTGGCCAGTGCATTTTTGGGTTTCTGTGTAGGATTGTATCAGATTTGACTTTTCTTTTCTGTTTTTTTGTGTTGTTCCAACACAAACCAAAGAAATGAACATGTGAGTACCAAAATATTTGCAACTGCAACAATTTTCTGAGAGAAGGGTTGCATTTTCTGACAGAATTGCAAGAGTGCCAATATTTTTGGCCATGACTGTATCTCTGATGTGTTGTTATGTGCCCTCTAATTGGAATCGACTTACAGCAACCCTAATAGGTTTTTCAAGGTAAGTGAGATATGTAAGGAGTGGTTTTACCAGTCCTACACCCCCAGTGAGTTTCTATGACTGAGCGAGGATTTGAATCCAGGCCCCCTGAGTTTTAGTCCATCACATTATCCATTACACCACACAGGGTATCTCTGATCTACCAGTACCCAAAGTCAAAGCATTAGGAACTTTTTTGGTGTTTTCTTCTTTTTCTTTCTCCTCTCTATCCCATTTCACTTTAGTGTTACCAGTTTCACATTGTACGTAGGCCTGAGGACAGGGGCTGTTTTTTCTTGTTTCAATGATAAGTAAGCCACTCTGTAGAGTGGAGTATAAATGCAATCAATCAATAACATTAGATCCACCCTTTGGCTTTGCAGCAAAGGGGTCCTAAGCCCCCTAAAACCAGCCCTTGTTCACTTGGGCACAGTTGCAGAAGAGGAGAAAAAACCACAACCCACAAATCTACCTCCTTATCAGTTCCAGAAATGGCTATCTGCTCAGACGTCTTTCTGCTTGGGACTGCATATGAGGGTTTGAGGCTGGCTCAGCACTGGGACCAGCCTGTAGCTTCATATCAACACAGAGCCTTTTTGCCGATTTAGATTCCCTACCAGGCAGCCTAAAAACACCTATGAGCTCAGGCATGCTACTACCTATTCTATTATTTTTCTGTCTTTTAATTTTGAGTCCCTCCATATGGATTGCTCAGACTGGATGAAGCCCACCAGCCACCTATTCTGGATGACCTTTCCTCCTTCTCTTCTCTCCCCCCACCCCCCAACACCAGTATTCATAGGACAGGAGGTTTATTGGCACAGTGGCAAGCAATGCGGTTGGCTTGCATGGTAGCAAATAGTTCAGGGCCACACTAGAAAACTGCTATGTAGTTAGACCTCTGATCTCCAGTGATTATAAAAATGTTCAGAACAGAGCCCGGAAAGATTGCTTTTGTGGACTACAATTCTCAAAACTCCCAGAACAGTGGCCAGGCTGACTAGGGGAATGTGAGTGTTATAATCCTTAAGTGTAATTCTCCCTCATTTGTCACACTCTTTCTCTCACACACAGCGAATGTATGGAGGACAAAGAGCGATTGTGCCCATTAGCCCCAAACCCCAAGGCTGATTTGCCAACTGACCATTCTGCTGGCATTAGTATAAAAGGAATCTGTCCATGCCTATACGAGTAGCACATGCATATCGGTATTTGGCTCCTCCACCCAAGTTGGAGCCATAACTGTCCTTGATCATTAAAGAGCTCCATGCACAGACTTCAATCTGTACATCAATGAAACATATGGTCACTGTGTGACCAATAGCTTATTGGCACTGCAGTGGGGGCATGGTGATGACCTTGCGAATCCTTCACAAATTTTGCTATACATGTTAAGGAAAAGGTCATAGGTTGAGCTTGCACAACATATATCCCATTAAGCCCAAACTACCCCACTAGCTACGCACAGAAGCCCCCAGGGATCTTACTCAGCTTCTTGTTTTGAATGCTTGACTTAAACAGTGTTATGTTTGTGAATAGCAAGTTCTGTGCTGTGTCCTCAAGGTCAATCCAGTTCCAAAGAGAGCAATCATAGGAATTCCTGGTACAACTAATCCAGATGTTCTTGGACCATAACCCTCAGAAGCCTTCACCACTAGCTGTGCTTGCCAGGATTTCTGTGAGTTGTTGTCCAGGAACACCTGAGAACCCAAGGAACCAATGGGTTATAGCTTTCAGCATGTCTCTCCCAGGCATCCAGTTTCCAATCAAGGGACCTTGAGACACTGTTCCTGCTGCTGCTCAGATTTCTGCATCTTTGCCTTCCTCTTCGGCACATGAACCTGACATCTGCCAGGCTCTCCTCATTGTCTGACACCTCACTGGCAGAAGGGGCCTTAGCTCTTCTCTCCAGGGCCTCCTTGAAGATACTGTCAGCTGGACCACCAAACTCGTCCAGCACATTGGCCCCTTCCAGCTGCAACACATTATCTTTCCCTTCTACAGCTGACTCAGAAAGATAAAGCATGACAAACAGTGGGAGGGTATTAACTGTTACTTGGTATTTAAATTGGCAGAGTGTGGCAGTCTAATGCTATGTTGGTAGCTGCTGAAAGGAGTACACTATTTGGGAACTAGTGTAAAGCAAAATAAAAATAAAAATGGGGTGGGGAGTACTTTTTATTGTCAAAAGAAATCCAAAGGAAAAATTTCCTAAACTTATTTGCATAAGTCACCATCGTTGGCTTTCGTATGTGCACATTTGCTGGCAGTCATTATGGAGATGCTCTGTGCTGCCCCTCTCCAGTAAGCAGAAGAAATAGAAAGTGACTTCAAAGGGAGAAAGAGGAAGGAAGCCCAAGAATATAAATCTACATGTAGAGTAAGAAAGGTAAGAGGGAAAAATTTGGGAAATCTTTATTGTCTGTTGCCTCTCCTTCCTTCAGACACCACTTGCTGCATGCTGTGGCCTAACAGAGGGAGAGGTCTAGTACTTGCCAGCTCACTTCTGTGTGACCTGAGGGCCCCTTTCAGTTGATGGGTTACAAGTGAACACAGTGGCAGGATTATGGCTTCCTTGCCATGAGGCTGCCCTGCTATGAACGGTTGCCTCTTTGCCTGCCAACTGCCAGGAAAGCATGTGACACCCTCACTTATTCCCTCAGTGTTCATCCAGCTCCTTAATGTCTCTAATGTAGCACTAGAGCCACTGATTGAGTGAAATCCGCATAGGCTCTCTGTGCTGTATTCCTTTTATCAGCTAGATCAGTGATTACTTTAAGAAGGCTATTAGCAGGCTTTGGCACAGCTTTTTAATTTTTTTTTAAAATAATAAAGCGCACATTGTTCACTGGCTATCAGAAAAGCACATTTACATTATTGACTCTGCATTTTCTGTGGATGGCTATCCCCCCCCCCCCAAGTTAATTGGTTCAACTAATTTCTTATTTAGTTCTTCATGCAAGGAGATTACATTTAGTCTTCTCCCTCTCCCCTTTTCTTCTATACCTTTCTCCACAGTCCCATGACTTACTAAAGATAGATAATTTTTATTCATAAAGCACTTTGCTAAAAAAAAAAAAAAAGAGAGAGAGAGAGAAAGAGATCTCTTGGGTCCGTTCCAGACAGGCCTTCAGATTTACGTCAAGCTCAATGTTTCCATTATTCCATCTCCGTGCCTGCCTTCTTTTAAAAAGGCACTGGCTTCATGAGCTCAGATGTTGGGAGAAAAATTGCAGACAGGTTCTTGGATGGGCTGCATGAGGTGAGTTGCTCGATCCAAGTACGCCTGATATGGTGCAAAGCCGTGTTATCTAGCATAAAGGGGTGCCATTTGTTTTGCTCACTGGTCCTGATTTCTTGCTATTCTCATTACAATGATTCAAGGCAGGTCGATGTCACTGAAAGTTCCTACTCACTAAATGAAAGAAAATAAATCTTAGAGGTTTTTTGTTTTAAGGGGTTGTGTGGGCTTTTCAGTGCTTGGCTCTGACCACCAGCTCTCAGCCATCCAGAATAAAATGCTCAGGCTCAGGAGTCCAAGGAGGCCCAGGTTCACACTAGAGTTTCTCCCAGAGGAATAATAGTTGAAGTGATTCACAAGACTAAAGAAAGGCTAATGGCTAGGTGATCACCGAACACAGAAAGTACTTTACTTTAGAGAGAAGTTAATGAAGAGTCGACACAGGAAGATGTCCGCCAGCGGAGTCTCTCGGTCACGCACCGAGAGCTCCCTTTATTAACCTTACAGATTGTTGATAGTATTCAGATAGGATGCTCATTACATAATGCCAGTTTGTATTGGCTGACAGGAAACTTTGAAGTTTATGCTCTACATCAGAATGGGAAAGAGGAAGAATGGGCAGCCGCTGCCCCCCCCCCCCCCCGGAGCAGCCACACCCTGCTAGGAGAGTTTGCCCTCACTAGAACAGAAATGCAGCTGGCAACCTTGGAGATAAGCACGCCCACAAATAGTAATGATAATGATGATAAATCTGGAGCTGCTTTTCGTTCACCCAATGTTAAGCAACTTGTGAGAACTGAACTTGAGTCTAGCAGTGCAAGAGTTAATTTCTAAGCATTCACCTCAGAATGTGCCTCATAAATATTTTGGTTATCCTCTAATTAAGGCACAACTGGAGAACCTGTGAACCACTGGATGCTGTTGGACTGCACTTTCCATCAGTCCTTGGGAGCTTCAGTCCAACAACATCCAAAGGGAATACATTCCCTACCTCTAAACTGTTGTGCCTTGTTTCTGTCCCACACCACTCCAAGCCATTCCATGCTACAATTGGCTGAGTTGACCATGACCATGGAGATATAACAGTCATTGGGTTGTTGCCAGCATGGGCTGAATAAGAAGGTGGAAATTGTTGCTACCACCTCCACTGAAGAAGTCCCCCTCTGCTTACTTGTGGGTGGGAACAGTATTACCACAACAGAGCCTTCAGGCATTTATATTTGCAGGTTTTCCATTAGTAGTCACCTTGCTGTTACTTTGGAGTAAATAAGGGTAAATATCCTACTGTATATGCAGGAAGTGCAGAACGCTGCTGCCAGGTTGGTCTCTGGAACATCTCTTTATGACCATATAACCCCTATCCTGGCTTGTCTGCACTGGCTGCCTGTTTGCTTCTGGGCCAAGTTCAAGGCGCTTATGCTAACTTTTAAAGCCCTTAACAATTTGGGACCTTGTTACCTGGCTGAGCACCTCTCCCTCAAAACATCTACCCATCCCACCCACCCCTCTTGTATTGGGAGGCTCCAAGTGGCCACCCTGAGGGAGGCCCAAGAATCAGTCCCTCAAAACTGGGCCTTCTCTATGGTGGCCACTTCACTTTGGAACTCCCTGCAACCAGAGGTGCGATTGGCCACATCCTTTCCTGGGTTTTAGGAGGCAACTGAAGACCTGCTTTGTTCTCCCAAGCCTTTCAATAGTTTGCCCCTAATTAAGTAATTTTATGTATCCCTTCTGCCACCAGCCTGCCATGAATTTTCACTGGATGATGATGATGATGATGATGGCTATGTGTCCTTTTGTCAGCCACCCAGAGCAGTAGCCTAGCTACTATTTGGGTGGGATAGAAACAAACAAACAAACAAACAAACAAACAAACAAACAAACGCCTCTTCACCACAGTGTTATGGCAACTGGGCCTTCATTTATCAGCATCTGTGGTGGTGGTGGGCCCTTGGAACCGATCCCACGTGGGTACAGGGTTCCTATTGTAAAATGTCCAGGCCCAGAAAAATGATAACAACATTCTCCTCTCAGGTTGAGAAAGATATTGAGAAAATACAACATGTCCAGATTAGAGTTACCAAGGTGGTAAAGCATTTGGGAACCAAGCTCTGAGAAATGGTTGCGAGAGAGCTCGATGTGTGTTTAGCCTGGAGAAGACTGAAATGTGATATGATGGCTCTCTTCAAATACTTGAAGGGAGCTCACATGGTACAGTTGTTTTCTGCTGTTCCATAAAACCTGAACCAATGGAGCCAATTTAAAAGACAGGAGAATCTGACTAAACATTAGGGAGAATGTCCTGATGATAAAAGATGTGTGACCATAGAAGAAATCACCTTGAAAAGGAGTGAGCTCTCTCCTTCATTGGAAGTTTCATAACAGAGGTTGACTGGTGTTCTGGCAAGGATGCTTTATCTGTGGAGGTCCTGGTCTGGCAGAAGGTTGATCTCAATGGGTCTTTCACCTCTATAACTTTAAAATTCTGAGATGCTCTCCAACACACCAGAAAGTGAAGTGCAACTAGTGAGTAAAAATCATAGGACTACCTTTCATGTTTGTTTATTTTTTTCCTTGCACACTGGCCAAATCTTCCATATTTCTGTCATTTACCATTTCTCCATGTCAGTTTTAGAATGCTGTTAAAAATAATTTTAGAAAGCAGCACCAAAGAAGAAAAGATAGATGACAGGGAAAACAAGAACAAAGGCTCAGTGTGAATGGAATCTAATGGGGTAGCTGTTTAAATATTCAGTCTTACAGGGGAATGTTTTAAACATTCATGTTAAGTTTTAATTAATGTTTAAATTTTTGTTGTATGAATGAATGATGCGCTGTCAAGTCAATTCTTACTTATGGTGACCCTTTTCAGGGTTTTCCAGGAGAGAATACTCAGAAGTGGTATAGTATTCCCTTCTTCAGGGGGAGCCCTGGGATCTTTCAGTTTGCCCAAAGCCACATAGGCTGGCTCTCCTCCTACAGGGTGAAATTAAACTCCCAACCTCTGGCTCCTGAACTATCCAGCCAGGATAAATTTTTGTTACTACACTAAAAAACAAAAACTAAAAAACAAAAAATGACAAAGGGCCAGAATGAAGGGTTTTTTGTTTTTTAAATCCCATCTGTGATTTTGCTCCACCTCTAAAGCTTGACTGTGTTTCAAGCTTTGGAAGAAAGAAAAAACCAGCTACATGAAAATTTGAAAACCCAGTCTCACCCAAACCTCGCACAACCCTTCTCTCTCTCTTCTCCCTTTTCCTATAATCCCACCTCCTGAACCTCCTCCCTATTTTGTCCTCCATTTTAAATATACATCTATGGCTCTATTATTGACTTGGAATTTGGGTAGACAGGTGTGTATTAATATTACTGTTATTTCATTATTTACGTTTACATCCCTTTCCCCTAGTGGTCTCAAGGCAGGGATGGAATACTTTGCTGTCTTTCTCCTATTTTATGCTCAAAAAACCCAACCCTGTGAAATAGGGGAGGCTGAGAGGGGGATTGGCCTAACATCTCATGGCAAGTTGTGTGGTTCTGTGGAACTTGAATCTAGATATATGTTCTCCCTAAGCCCAACCCTCCACAGAAACCACGTGCTTATTACATTAAATAAATGTAGTGCAGAAAACTCTCCAATATATTTTATTTTCTCATTTCATAGCCATCTGTTTTATGATTTAACCTCAGGTTTGAGGCAATTTCTCCTTTTTCACTGTGAATTAAACAGAGCTTAATATGTTCAATACAAAGCACACATCTATGAGTGTCTTTCTCAACTTTGGCAAAACAAAAACATTTTTGTATTAGAAGAATTGAATTTAAGTGGCTCAGGATGATCAGGTAAATGTGCACTTAAGATAAAAAGTGTTCTGTAAAATAGAGGAGAAATTTAGCTGAAATAATTTTTGTAAGGTATTTCATTTCTTTTTCTGTTCTTTGCTTCACATAGATTTTAGGTGTTTCTACAAGCTTTTGAAAAGGAACATGGTGGCGCTGCGGGTTAAATCGCAGAAGCCTCTGTGCTGCAAGGTCAGAAGACCAGCAGTCGTAAGATCGAATCCACGCGATGGAGTGAGCTCCCATCGCTTGTCCCAGCTCCTGCCAACCTAGCAGTTCAAAAGCATGTAAATGCAAGTAGATAAATAGGTACCACTACGGTGGGAAGGTAACGGTGTTCCATGTCCAGTCGCACTGGCCACGTGACCACAGAAACTGTCTACGGACAAACGCTGGCTCTACGGCTTGGAGATGGGGATGAGCACTGCCCCCTAGAGTCGGACATGACTAGACTAAATGTCAAGGGAAACCTTTACCTTTACCTTTACAAGCTTTTGAAATCCATGGGCATTATAGCTATAAAGACATGTCTTGCTTCAGTAATGTGGAGTCTCACTATTTTTTGCAAATGGGGGGATAGAATCTCCTACTGAGAAAATAAAACTCAAAAGTCCTTAAGAAACTGTATAAATTGGCTTGGCAGCATTCCATATGCTCTGCGTGGGTGGACTTTTATTATTTAGTTCAGTGGTACTCAAACTTGGGTCCCCAGATGTTCTTGGACTGCATCTCCCAGAAATACTGGCCAGCACAGCAAGTGGTGAAGGCTTCTGGGAATTGCAGTCCATGAACATCTGGGGACCCCAGTTCAAGAACCACTGGTTTAGTTCATTATGATCCTGTTGCCTGGCACGAGCTTTCATTCCCAGCACCCTCCCATCCCTGACTCACATGTACCAGTGGAGAAACATTGAGGAAAAGCCCTCAAATTAAGTTGAAGACTGACTGAACTGCCCACTTCCATTAGCAAATGTCACAATTGATAACTGAGTTGTTTGTCACACACTAGAGCCAGTTTTAGAAGAAAAGCACGGTGACAAAGTCTGGGGATGGCATTTGCAGCATGAGGCAGCCCACTGCTGTGGAAATGCTGGTTTTGTGCTTTCTTGTGCAAAAGGAATAAATGGTTAAAGCCACAGGCATGTTTGAGCCCTACAATCTTTCAGAAGTAAACTCAAGCTAGAGAAATAAGCTGCAGCATCACCAAGGTGCCAAGCATCTCCAACTGAGCCGTCTGCCTTTGTTTTGCCTTGAGGCTTGAATAATATTCTTCTCAAACCAAGGAGGCTCCTTGTGGTGACGTTTAAGAATCTATGTCCTAGAGGGCTCGTTTTCCACACAGTGACTAGGACAGAACTGCACGCTGGCAAGGATTGTATGCTGAGCAGGGCGCCCCAAAAAGTAAGGGTGTACACATATGAATCTATATCATACAGGGGCATCATCGGGACAGTTGGAAAACGTGCCTCTTCCATTCCCTGTTCTCTATCACAGGATGAGCACAGGAGCCATTCAAAACCATACCTCTCAAATGTGATTCATTCTGAGGCAGGGATGGGCAGACTTCAGGCATTCAGGATGTGCTTCATTTTTTGACTAGGATCCTGAGATGCATCAGCAGGAGACTGGAGCGAAAAAGTGGTTGAACATCAGTGAAGAGCGAAAGAACAGGGATGCCTCTGAACGGATGGTCTCAGGCTAGGAATCTGTGATCAATACTTCAAACCAAGCCCACGGGCCTTTTCACAGTTGAAGAAGAAAAAAAAAAAAAGGCAGAATGTTCTTTCCCAGCAACCTTATTTAATGGGTGAAAGATCTGAAGTCATCAGACAAGTTGCTATTGTAATAATAATGATGATCATGATAATGTGCCATCAAGTTGATTCTTACGATGACTTTTTTTCCAGGTTTTCTAGGTGTAAACTACTCAGAAGTTGTTTATCAGCTCCATTTACATGAACCTGACTCAGAGCTTAGAAACATTACTTTTAAAGGTGACATGTTAGCATTTGGTTTGGAAAAAAAATTTCTTTCTTCATTTCAGAAGCACTACAGGTTATTTAATAAATATATCAGATGATTTTTGCCCAATAACAGGCAACGTCAAGAGCATTCAGGGCAGCTGATGTAAAGTATTCCATAGTACCTTTTCAGGGTTTTCTAGGTAGAGAATACTCAGAAGTGGTTTACCATTCCTTTCTTCTGAGGACATCCTGGGACTGTGCAGTTTGGCCAAGGCTCCATATAGGCTAGTTCTTCTGGGAGCCACAGTGGGGAACTAAACTCCTAACCACTGGCTCCACAGCCAAGCACCTAACTCACTGAGCTATAGCTTTTGATAAATGCTTCACAAGCTTTATGCCTTCATAACAATCACCATTAATATAAGGCCACCATTTTCACCCTCTGAAGTGAAGATGAGGGCTGAGAGATTGTTCTTCCTGTCACCATGCACTATAAATTATACAATGTATCTTTAGAGGTAGGGCCCCTTTAATTCAATAGAGCTTACTCAGATGTAAGTGGGCATAGGATTGTTGCTACAATAATTTTGTGAGCAAGGTGATATCTGAACCGGGGATTCCCTAGTCCTCAGTCACTGCATTTGATTAACTGTATCATTTAAATGTTTTGCCCTGTGCTCAGATTGTGGTTTAGTGAACAAGGGGATGACTCATTTCCCCCACTCATTTCATTACATAATGAATAATCATCCAGGCATTTGAAGCTAGGGAATGGGAAAATCTGTCCATCTTCACTTTCTGTTGCATGTGAGTTCTTAAAACATGAAGCTACTTCTGTCCCAAATATGTACTTGCGAGTTTTGGTGAATTCCTCAAAAATGAACTGAAATGAAATCACTCTACCCCTACCAACATTTGCCAGTCCAGTTCAAATGATACATGAAGAGGACTATGTTGTACCTGTCAGACATGTTTGTGTTAAAAATGAAAAATTGAGAGGGGGGCAGAGAGGGGGAGAGAGAGAAAGATAGCAATCTAGTACTACGAACATAATTCAATACACAGGGATTCAAAATGAGCTGTTTAAGAGTAAAGCACTCAAAGCTATGGGTCCAGATGGACAGATCTATCCACTTTGGATTTTTTGACATCTGGATTATAAAACATTGCTATAGCAGTGTTATAACCCTTCAGATAGTCCCAATATGCACTTCCCATATAAAGCACAGCTTGTGGCAATGTGTGCACCGGATGGTCTGTGACCATTGCATGGCATTCACTGCCAAACTTTCCAAACAAGGATGGGTCAAGGTGGTAGCAATCATGGGAGACATCGCTGAAACAGGGGAAGTGATTTATAAAATTTATCTGCCAAAATGGACCATAATCTGCAAAAAACACTTGCCATATCCAACGAATTTAAATCTTTAATTGCCAGTACAGAGTTTGGAAATGTTAAGTTTTGGACTACAGCTTCCACACTCTTTAAATTAGCTTGCTTTCTAAAGTATTTTAGAAGCTCAGTATGGAAAGTAACTTTTTCAACCTACGGCAGGCTATCTAAAGCATCAGGCAACTAGCTCCAGAGTAGTGGGGGAAGCAACACCCAGCTCCCCATCATTTGCTGACAGTCTGGCTCTCAGGCTTGTTGCCCTGGGTACTCTCCAGGGTCCTGACCTCCACAGACTTGGGTTCTACTTTGTCACACATGGTATTCTGTGTGGCGATCGAACATTGGGTGGGTGGGTGGAAGTCTGGAACCAGGAAGCATAAAAACTCATCCATATTGCCTTCAAAGAGAGGCTTGACTATAAATATGTCATGCCTATAAAGCTTCTTCCTCAAGCTAATTTAAATTAACAAAGATTTGTACATTGCTTTATAAGGTCCTGTGTGGATTCCATGCATGGACCTGAAACAAGCTGTTCTGATCAGAAAGGTAATCAGACAGTAATTATTAGGATAACAACAGCACCTGGTAGCCCCAGTTGAGACTATTTCTTCAAACTGCTACATTCTGAGCAAACACAAATTGACAGCTCCAACGCCAAGAGTCTCCTGGAACAAGAAATATGAAGTCTTTCGTTTCCTGACACTTACATCATCCGTAAGGTCTACCTTATAGTAGTTTACTATATTCTACTTTATATTCCTTACATTTCCTTACATTTCCTCCTCTTTCCTTTCCACATTGCCATACTGTTGATTGTAAATAAAATATTCAGGATAAATAAACAGAAACTTAATATGGGATAAGAAAGGGAAGCTTACCCCCACAAAGAACTAGTTGAGATAGAGAACATTTTAAGTGATCCAGCTAATGAAGCCAGGGCTCATTTTGATTACTAAGAAGGATGGAAAGTGTCAGTACCATCCTCAGACTTCCCAGTTCCCTTTGAGCTTAGCTTCAATCCTTGCAATTGCTTGAGGGGTTAGTGGTGGGTTTTCCTTAAAATGATATATTCTTATGTGCTATGTTTATTATAATGCAAAGGATTTGTGGGTGGCATGGTCTTGAATGGGCAATTAAGATCCATTGGCTTTACAAAAGAATTCCCGATAAAGATGAAAACCTGCTACAATTTGTTTGTTGATATGGATCAACAGAATCAAGAGGGGCAGCTCATGGACTGAGCAGAAAGGAGATATCTTGGCCTCCAATGCTGGGGAAGTGATCCCTCTCTTCTGTAGTCACAGGGTAGCTTTGGTGTTGCCTGTGATTTTGAAACTTCATTGTGGGCATGGCTATGGGGAATGGTGTGATAAAGGCCTTCTCTTCAAGCTTTAAGATTCTATCCCTGGATCCTCTCATCATTACCTAGTTTGTGACAATGAATTTCCTAATTTGACAGTACAACCCAAGCGTGCAACATAAACATCAATGTCTCATGGCTTATGTCATTGAACAAATCCTCCAGGAATGTTACCTTTATGTCTTCCAATAGGATATAACTTCTGGCACTGTGGGTTAAACCGCAGAAGCCTCTGTGCTGCAAGGTCAGAAGACCAGCAGTCGTAAGATCGAATCCACGCGACGGAGTGAGCTCCCGTCGCTTGTCCCAGCTCCTGCCAACCTAGCAGTTCGAAAGCATGTAAATGCAAGTAGATAACTAGGTACCACCATGGTGGGAAGGTAACGGCGTTCCGTGTCCAGTTGCACTGGCCACGTGACCACGGAAACTGTCTATGGACAAACCCTGGCTCTATGGCTTGGAGACGGGGATGAGCACTGCCCCCTAGAGTCAGACATGACTGGACTAAATGTCAAGGGAAACCTTTACCTAAAATCACCCAAGGGCATAGATACCAAGGTCTTCATCTTATCACTTTGAATTCATGTAAGCCAAAGACTTATCTGTGCTTGTGGCTGAATGGCCATTGCATGCTCTGAATAGGAAGTACACATAAAGACAAAGGCATTTGATGGCCCTCATCAAAAGAGATTTTTTAAAATGCATAAATATTCCATGCAACCTCATTTGATGAAACTCAGTAAATCAGACACATCTTCTGCCGGAGCCTCTATCAGACTGAATAACGTTGAAGTAACATTAACCACAGTCCCAAAGTCTCCTGTTTCCACTATATTTATCATCTGTATACTTTTATCTGAGGCTATGGGTTTTATGCAATATATTCTGTGAACACCTGGCAGGACTGGCTGTGCCACTTTAAAAAGAACAGAAACTATTCTGTCCCAAAAGACTGAAAGAATACCAATAGGTTTACCTGAATGAGGCATGGAAAGTTTTCACAAAGTCTGAAATGAAGTAACTGAATAAAAGAGAGTAATCGACCACAGACATTTCTATTTTGTTCAACTTTCCCCTCTATTTTTAGGGAAAGTTGCAGTTATCACTTAGGGAAGTTCAGATTAATAATTAATTTACATGATGAAGATGGAGGTTCGCAACCAGTGTACAGTTTAAGGAAATCAACCAGTTTAATTATAATTTTATTCAAACTCTGCCACCATTTCATAAAAGGTTTACAGGAATACAAAGGCACTTTGACTCTAAATCCTGTGTTGTTCAGCATCATGTGTGGACCCAAATCCACTCTTAAGTGAGAGATTTCCTGTCTTAAAAACTGACCTGAAAAATATTTCCTGTGACCAAAGGTAAAGGTAAAGGTTAAGGTTCCCCTTGACAATTTGTCCAGTCGTGTTCGACTCTAGGGGGCGGTGCTCATCCCCGTTTCCAAGCCATAGAGCCAGCGTTTGTCCGAAGACAATCTTCCGTGGTCACATGGCCAGTGCGACTTAGACACGGAACGCTGTTACCTTCCCACCGAGGTGGTCCCTATTTATCTACTCGCATTTGCATGCTTTAGAACCACTAGGTTGGCGGGAGCTGGGACAAGCGACGGGCGCTCACTCCGTCGCGTGGATTCGATCTTACGACTGCAGATCTATAGATCTTACAGCACAGAGGCTTCTGCGGTTTGACCCGCAGCGCCACCACGTCCCTTTACCTGTGACCAAACCAATCACCAATAAAAACTTCTTGGTATCCAGGAGCCATTGCTTATGCCAAATCAGTTTGAATTTGCCAAGAATATATTATGTATAACCCATAGCCTCACATGAAAACTCAAGTATGTTTAGAACGAATATGTGGTGGTTTTTGAATAAACCCCTCTTCAATCCTTCAGATTGTGATATTAGATGACAAACAGGAATTTCTAGCCCTATGTGAAGAGTTTGTAAGAAGTGTGTGTGTGTGTGTGTGTGTGTGTGTGTGTGTGAGAGAGAGAGAGAGAGAGAGAGAGAGAGAGGGAGGGAGGGAGAGGGAGAGGGAGAGGGAGAGGGAGAGGGAGAGGGAGAGAGGGGTGGGTGGGGTGGGGAGCAAATATGGAATATGCCAGAGAGAATTAGCAGGTGGGACAGTCGTGCTTAAATCTCCCCTGTTGTGCTGTCTTCTTGTAGGGAAAAGACATCTTATGACCGGGGGGGGGGGGGCTCATCCTCCAAATGTTGTGGTGATGCACCTCTTATACAACCCTACCTCACAGGCAAACTTTCTCTCCTGTCCAGGCTTATTTCCAGGCCATAAACTCAACCATGGAAAGCAGGCTGAGAGGAGAGTTTGCAAGGGGAAAGCATTGTGTGGGAGATGTTTTCAAGTCATTTCTGCCCTGAAAATCCAAAAGTAAAGATAGCTGTATTGGTCCATGGAAAAAAAAAGAAAATCCAGTTCCCAAAGCCATAACTGGACCATGTCTTTATTGAGTACCTCTGGAGATTCCACAAGATCATGCAACCTTTCAAGTTGTTTTGAATTCCTCATCAAGGGAATTGGTACAAAAACCAGGGAACACAAGTCCAAAAATCAGGCCAGGTGTTGTACCCACAAGGTCTGCAGTTATATAGTCCCAAGGTGGAGACTGACAACTGAAAGCATCACAGATAGGAGTACAAGTAAATGATGAGGTTACACATTGGGAACACTTAGGGGTTATGAATTCCAACTGGCACCATGTGTAGAGGGGAAGGCTCTAGCCCTGACGTAACCTCTAATTTTCAGGTCTGCTAGGCAGGGCTCTGTCTCTCTCTTTCTCTCTCACGACTTCACCTTTGCATGCGCATGCGACTCCGCCCCCCCCCATGTGCAGGGTTCAGTTGCAAGTGGAACCAAAGGGGTTGGAAATGATCACTGCGTGGAGGAGGAAGAAAGCTGCGTGGAGGGAGGCAGAGTTGCGGACGCATGAGCATGCAAGCGGCTTAGAGGGAACCTGTCCCTGTCCCTTCTCTTTCTGGTTTCATTGCCCTGCTAAGCATGAGGGGCAATGAGTCTGAAAGGAACATCCTCTACCATTTGTCTACATTCTCCTCATGGGTAAAGAATGGGAGTCAAAATGTTTTGGACAGAATATTTCACTTTTATTGACTTTTTCAAGAGAAGGAAAAATTTAAATATCAATTATGTATAAGGACACTCTTCTCTCACTGAAATTTTTTTAGTGTTTGTTAGGCACAATGATTGTAGCTTTTTTTTTTTTAGTGTTTAATAAAGGGTTAAGAAAGAAGTGGAAATAAAAACCTTTGCTTGCCCAGATTTGGACTAAGAAATATCTTTGTTAGCATGCTTGCTTGCTTGCTTGCTTGGTTTCTCCCATGACCAGTACATCTTTTGACAATTAAACATGTTCATCTCAAACGATGCCAGACACCACCAATTTAATTCATAGCAAACTCCCCCATTGAGTTTAATGAACTAGATTACACATTAGATATTAAAGTCCCCAGCCACTGTGCATCTGGCAACAGCTGAAGTACGAAAATCAGCAGTTTAAATAAGTTATGTAGGAAAAATGCCAGCTATTTTTGCTGACTGACGGAACTGGCCAAGGTCTGACAGAGGACCGTCTAAGCCACACCCCATTTCCTGATTGTTGAAGCATTTGTGGGCTCCTGCATTCTTGGATGGCAACGTTTCCTGAAAAACAAACCAGTTCCCTCGTGTGCCTATGGAGTACAGCTCTCACTGCATTGTGCAAAACTACATGCAATGAAATTACTTGGAGGGATGGGTGCTTAACAGCCATTGCTTTGCTTCCTCGTATGCCTTTGAAAGTTGCCTTAGTTCAGCCTTTTCTCAGGAACATTGTGTCTCAGACAATGCAAGAACCACTTCCTCTTGAAAACCTTAGAACAATCAAGGATTTGAAGATAGCAGTAGGGAAAGGGGGAAGAAATCAACAAAAAACTGTCTATACGAGGTGGGTTTCAGTCAGATCCACTAGAGAGCTAGGGACCTACAGACAGCCTGGATTGAATGGAGACTGTTCATTTTCTGATCTCTTGAACTCAGTTCAGGTGTCCTAGAAGCATGTTGTATAAATCAATGAGTAGGGGAAGTGTGGTAGCCCTGCCCCCTGTGTTGCTATTTTCATTGCCAATGGTTCTTTCCATCACATGTTTGGGAACCCTGGAAAATTAGGATTGTAAATCACATTTGCTCTTTAGATTGTTAGGGTGCACATGTAGAGACCAAGGAAATCCTAATGGAGTCAGGAAGGGCTATCATGTTTATGCAACACACAGAACACTTGAGCTGAGCTTTGATTAGGATGGGGTGAGAATTAGAGTGGTACCAATAAAGGCTTTTTGCAGAGCTGGCTAAGAAGAAAGTGAGCAAGGACTCAATTCAAAAGCATTAAGGTTGGTATTTCTAGTTAGGCAGTGGGGGAGGTAATATTGTCCCTACTCACACTGAAGACTTTCCCCTTCAGGTTTATAGAGTAGGCCACAAAGAACCTAGCCACTTTCATATACTTGGTAGGGTGGCCAAACAAGGGAGACCAAGAAGCTTAGTTAAACCAGGCCAAAGTCAGATAAAGCCGGGCTCAGGATACACACTGAGCAAGAGCTAGAAGGGATGTTGTCTTTAACAAACCCACAGCACCACTTGGAGCTGCTGCCCAGGCTTCATGTGGTCAGATGATTCCTTAGGCACAGCTAAGGTCTGCAGCTAAGGTCCAATGCTTCCTTGCCCATTTCAGATTCATGAGGTTCCAACTCTTCCTCCCCTCTAGTGAGTCCATGAACAGCCTTCTGATGAACAACTTGGAAAGAACAAAATGGAGCACTTCTCTCATTCTACTCATAAAATCCAACTGGAAGTTGAATCTTTCTTTGAGATTGGTGAAGGGACAGCATCTTCCAACATACATGAAGGAAGTAGGATGGTGTACCAGGCACAGAGCAGGCTGATGGAACATTGCTGTATTTTCCAGCTCTTTGCTGACGTCTGCCACTGTTTCCCAATTGAAGGAACCACCTTACACTGCTTAAAGATAGAGCCTGCCTTTGGCTTCCCCCTACCTATCCCATTTCTTTCCATAAGTACTTGGGTCCTTCTCACCCAAATCTACACGTGGAAACATTCCAGTAAGCAGCAGTCTTTTTAATGAAGATGGATAGTCAAATTTAGCAAGCGTTTTTACACTTGCTTTTTTTACAGAGAGGTTTCCTGAGAAGAAGACTGCTTAAAATATGAGAGCAGCAGGCATGATTAAAATCAATGATTTCAGAACTTACTCCACATCAGGAAATCTAAACATTTGGATTTCTGAAGGTCAGAACTCTTATTTGGGTTGAAAGTTGCCTGCTTGGCAGTTCTTGAAATGCACAGAGTCACGCTTCAGACAGTTCTGCTTTTGGTGGAAAATGCTGGACTGGTTGTTTTAATTGTTCATGCTGCTGCCACCTCTGATTTAAATTGTTTTACTGAGTTTTTGAGCAGCACTGACAACTCTTCTGGATAATTGATTCAGTTTTGTAATATTAAATTAGTTTCAAATATCAGTAGTTTATGTGTTAATATTATGTGTGAGGTTGGGAAAGCTTTATGCCCTGAAAACTGGTGTATAAATATTCATAGCCATCAAACCAATTATCTGTTTAGTTGTTAGACTGGACTCTTCCCATACCACACCATTCTGTCTCTCACATGCTTGTGTTATTTTCTTTCCCCAGTGGCTGTACTTCACCTTTTTTCCCTTCTTTTTGGCAACAATTCCCAGGATATCCTAGCCAGCATGAATACTGATGACATAACTTTCCCAAACTTGAATGTGCTTGCTCGAAAGCCTTCCCATTTATCATCACCAGCCCCAACCAGTCCCTGGCCAGCATTGGGGGATTGGATCTTGTGCATCGAGAGGCCCAATTGCCACCCGATGCCCACCACTGTTCACTTCAGCAGCCACTGAAGGTTCCACCAGAAGTAGTCATCTTCTGGACACCACACGGGCATATGCCACTCCGTGATTCTCACACACCTGGGGCAGAGGTTGGGCCTGCAGGCCCCCAAGCTGGACCAGACCCTGCCCCTGCCCCAATCTCCCCATACAGGGAGGTTCGTTAACTGTTCTGAGTGAGTAGACTCCTGTCTTTGCCCTTAAGCTGTCTGGATCCAATCCCAATGCCCCAAACCTCCAACAAAGTTGTGACAAGATTGAGTGCACACACATATTGCAGTAAAAACACACTGACCAGCCCCCATGCAACCTAGGGAATAACAAACAACAACACATCTTGCCACTGCTGCAAAAGGGGGGGAGGGAGGGAAAAGAAGAAAGGAGATGGTTGCTGGTGAGCAGCAGCCTGGACGGTGGGTGGCTGTGCCCACCGGCTTTTAAGCTGGGCAGGCAGACTAGGGAGAAAATCCTCCTTTTCTGGCCCCCTTGCACCATTTGGATCTCCCCCTGCCAGCCAATACCAGGCCAGCAGGGAAACCCCACTTCCCCATGAGCCGATCAGGGCTGCTAGGGCAGTCTCTAGTAGCTACCCCTCCCCCATCCACTAGACTGCATGGCCGGCGCCATTCCTGTTCTGGCGCCCTGGCCTAGGTGAGCCCTTCTTGGCAGCAGCTGGGGTGCCCAGGTAAGTCTGGGCTCCTGTTTTATGAATGAGCTCCAAGAGAGCTCCTTTCCTCATTCTGTCTCCAGTGGTGCCTCCATATTTTGTCATGCTTAAACATTGGAAGATGTTAGACATAAGAAAACTTGGAGCATGACTGATATGCAGATTGGTTGATTGGTTGGTTTTACAATACTTCCTGCATTAATGAGTCATAGTTAAATTGCCACATAGAAGCTTCAGAATCACCCTGCTCAAACACACAGGATGAAACTATATATCAATAGTAATAAATGCATACTGTCAAGTCAGTTCTGATTTACAGCACTCTCTGCCAGGGTTTCCTAGGCATTAAGTACTCAGAAGTGATTTACCATTCCCTTGGGGGGGGGGAGGGCTGAGACTGTGCAGCTTGCCCAAGGCTACACTCCTCTCCCAGGAAGCATAGGGGGAATAAAACTTCCAGTCCTGTGCTCCAACTCAGTGAGTTACCCAGCCAGTTGTTCCAGACAGCCTTTCTTTAAGCTGACATGCATTCATGTTCCAAGACTTGATTTGGGCAGACCTTCATGACTCAGCCATCACACTTCTAAACAAAGCCTATGCTCCTGATCCTGAAACAAAGGATGACAATTTGCAAAGTACAGAAAATGCTCAAGCAGTTTGATGTTTAGTTGTTAGATTGATGTTTTCAGTTTCTTAAGAATTTCCCTCTTCCACTACTGGTTGATCTCTAACATATAGTTTCACCCTGATTATTTGTGAGAGATATCTGCACACCTGTCACAATGGTCCCCCCTCAATGCATAGGAGCTTAAGGAGACATGTGGGCTGGGACTGCTAACACAGAGGGGCAGGGGCTGCAATCATGGGAAGGGCCCAGTCATAAACTCAGTCCATTGGGTAGACTGGGGGACATTGTCACACTTGCTTTGGCCACGGGCTAAGTATTCATAATTATACTTTCCTCGTTCCTGCTCTGCGTTTCACTTTGCAGCTCTCTTATTTCTGTTAGAGCCCCTCCTTGCCTCCATGTTTGCTTGCCATTCCATCATTACTCTTCATAATTCACCTCACCCATCTGCACAAACTGCTTCTCCTAATTTGCCAACACTGGCACTAATCGTACATTTGTTCTGCCAAAACTGTCTGTCTTTCTCTCCACAGGGGGAAAAACAGCAAAACACATGCAATCTGCAAGTGTCTGGTGAGACCAGTAGCATACTGAAATCTTTCCCCTCCCACACATCACAATAATCAACCACAATTCAATAAACCATTCCAGAATTAAAAAATAAGGAGCTAGTGTCTCTAAACAAGCAAATCACTTAAGGCCAAGAACGTGACATTGACTTTTGAGAAGGGGAGAACTATAGTGGTGGTGATGGTAACAAAGCATTATCTAGATTAGTGGTTCCCAACCTTAGCTCCCCAGATGTTCTTGGACTACAACTACCAGAAAACCTGGCCAGCACAGCTAAGTGGTGAGGGCTTTGGGGAGTTTTAGTTCCAAGAATATCTGGGGACCCAAGGTTGGGAACCACAGATCTAAACCTTCCCAATTCAGGTGGGGGTTGAGATGTTGTTGGGTTACAACTTATGACTGGAATTGTAGTCCAACACAATTGTAGTCCAACAATTGTAGGCCCTATGAATTGGAGAAAATTGATTATCATCATATCTGACACAGTGCTGTAGTGGTAAATTAACATTAAAGTGCAGGTGCTGATCATAACCATTCCCATGCCTGCTCCACCCAAGTACAGCCTAAAAATACAGTCAACTGGATTGATCCATTAATAGGAAATGAGTTTTAGCAATTCTGGTTTCCACTACAAACAAGTCTTTTGTAAAGCTAATGGCTGTTAATTGCCTACTCAGGGTCAAGTCACTTTCAAATACTTTGCATTACAACCAGATAGCTTACAAAAATATACTGTTCCTGGGAAAATCCATTTCTTCCATGGCTGTTGTGAGTATTGGAGACAATGTCTTGGTGACTGGTGGTGACAGATGGTCCCGTAATTCTTGCTAACCAGAAACTCTGTAAGCCCTGGCTCCACTACACCAGTGATCTGCCATATTTTCTTTTTTCTTTTCTTTCTTTTTTTGCCAGAGTGAGAAATGTGTAGCTTCTCCAGTTGTGGTTAGACTCCAACTGTATCATCAGCTACTATTACCTTGGCCAAAGTCTATGACAGCTACTGTTCTCCAACAGCTGGAGTGCCAAAGGTTGTCCATCCCTCAGAGAAATATGTGCTTGCACAGGTCTAATATTTTTATAAGGATGTGGTGGCAAGTCCCTTCCCTGAAAAAGTACTAATGCTCTTACTGAAGGTAGAAATTGTTTTAGGATTAGATCCAAATCTATTTGCAATCAATGGAAAATCTCCCATTGACTTTAATGACCTTTGGATGAGGCACAAACAGAAGAGAAAGACCTGAAGATATAAAGGCAGTAAGCCTATACCGTGACTCTTCCAAACTTTTAATGCCCACAGCTGCAGAGTCTGCAAACTTAAATCTCTCAAGGCAAGCTCTTGATCCAAAAATAACATATCTTGCAATGCAAAGGTTTGGTCCTGAAAGCTCCCTTTTTGACATGAATAATAGTTTGTGGAATCTGACTCTAGAACAAGGAAACCAGGGACAGAAAATCATAATGTATCTGTTGTGCATGAAGTTTCAGCTATTGTGTATCCATACAGTATACTTCCTATAATCTATGTAGCTTTTATATTTACTGCTTCTTTCAGGTCACAAAGAAGAAGTGGGAATATTTAGAGAAGTACAGATAGCTACAGGTAATCTTAGATCCGATGAAGCATAAAAAGGGTGGGGTGGGGTGAGGATAGTGGTGTATAAGGAAGTAGATTTTGTTGAGCAGAAAAAGGTACATCCCATTACATTTGGAATGCAGTAGTCCAGCAGGAGAATACTCTTTCAAAGAGTCTGTGTCTTTTTTCCTGCCCCACAAAGAGTTCCTCACCACATGTCTTCTACTTGAGGTCCAATTAGTAAAGTTGATATGCTATACACTTCTATGTCTTTTTTAGATTCAATGGATATTGCCATAACTTCAGTGGCAATTGCATTTTATGTAATTCCTACAACAGGAAGACATATAAATTTAAATCCAGCTGCTAGACCCAGGCCCATTAAATCAATTGATGAATGGTAGGGCTACACTTAAATAAATCCAACTGATTTCTATGAGTCTATGCTTTTGGGCCTATCAATTAAGTTTAGGTCCTAAAATCTGAAGGATCATCAATCCATTCTCATCCTATGCCATGTCTAAATTTACAACAGAGGGATTAATAATTTTTAATGAAATATTTTTTTGTTACATACGACCCTTCTCTGAATAAGGAGACAGGTAATCTTTGATCTTTAAGCTTCCAGTTAAGACTCAAAAGTATTTCCAGGAGTCTCAGTCCAAAGCCATTTAATTGGAAGCTGTTTCCAATGAAGTGCAGGCCTCTGAGCAGCAAACAATGCCATACAAATAGGCTGAGCCTCATAGAGTCAGTTCGAAAGCACGTGAAAAATGTGAGTAGATAAATAGGTACCACCACGGTGGGAAGGTAACGGCGTTCCGTGTCTAGTCGCGCTGGCCACGTGACCATGGAAGATTGTCTATGGACAAAACGCTGGCTCTACAGCTTGGAGACGGGGATGAGCACCGCGCCCTAGAGTCGGACACGACTGGACTAATTGTCGAGGGGAACCTTTACTTTTACCTTTACTATAGAGTCAAACTATATATCATAGATAGTAAATAAGGTAAAGGTTCCCCTTGACAATTTGTCCAGTCATGTCCGACTCTAGGGGGCGGTGCTCATCTCCGTTTCCAACCCATAGAGCTAGCGTTTTGTCCAAAGACTATCTTCCGTGGTCACGTGGCCAGCGCGACTAGACACGGAATGCCGTTACCTTCCCACCAAGTTGGTACCTATTTATCTACTTGCATTTGCATGCTTTCGAACTGCTAGGTTGGCAGGAGCTGGGACTAGCGACGGGAGCTCACTCCGTCGCATGGATTCGATCTTATGACTGCAGGTCTTCTGACCTTGCAGCACAGAGGCTTCTGCGGTTTAACCCACAGCGCCACCACGTCCCTGGTAGATAGTTAATAGTTAGAAACAAAAATCCCATTCATGTTCCAGAGATGGGATGCTGGCCTTGTCCTCATGACTGAGCCATAACACTTGCCAATGAAATCTGGGTTTACCTCCCAGGGACCAATCACAAAACAAGCAAGCTCATTGGGAAATTACAGGACATGTGAAATGCTCCTTCTATAACAGTCAAATTTTTCAGCACTTAATACATTGTATTCTCGAAGGCTTTCACGGCCGGCATCCGATGGTTGTTGTAGGTTTTTCGGGCTGTTTGGCCGTGTTCCGGAGGCTTTTCTTCCTAACGTTTCACCAGTCTCTGTGGCCGCCACCTTCAGAGGACAGGAGTTGCGCAGCTGTTGGTTTCAAGCCAAGCAGCAACAATTGACTTTCCTTCTTCAAGGCCAGAAGATCCTTGAAGAAGACTCCTGTCCTCTGAAGATGCCGGCCACAGAGACTGGCGAAACGTTAGGAAGAAAAACCTTCAGAACACGGCCAAACAGCTCGAAAAACCTACAATAACCACTTAATAAATTACTTCTTTGAATAACGTATTATGTGTAATGTATATCTGGCCTATAGAGATATCTTTCCCCATCTGCATCACTGCTCCATGAATGTAGCTTCTGTCACCACGCTCAGCTCAAAGGGTGACTAGAACTGACTCAGAATGAGAGAACTTTGTGATGATGAAGCATGGATGGTGGAGATTGTGAAGAAGACCAGTATGGAATCTGACATGGATACTGCTGGGATGATCTGATTGATCTTGGCCCGCAACCAGACCCCCCCACTCATTACTCCAAAACTTCTGTATCCTCCACCTGCAGAACTGCCACCTCCTGCTCCCTCTCATCAAAGATGTCCATGAAACCATCTGGAAACAACAAATTAGAGATCAAACATAAGAGTCCAGGTGAGGAGGCTACCTCTTTTGTGGTGGGGATGAAGGTGGGCAGAACTTGGGACAAACAGTATTATCTCTGTAAGGCCTGCATCAGGTTTTGGAATACTTGGGTATAAATTGTCAGTCGCTGAACTGCCTGAATTGGCTACATGTCTGACTCACAGTGACTATAGTAGGGTTTTCAATATATATGAGATGTTCAAGGACTGGTTTACCATTTATACCCACCACCACCCCAGCTGAGTTTCCATGGTTGAGCAAGAATATGAACCCAAGCCTCATAAATTCTAGCCTTTTGTTTTAAATGTAGATACTGATTCACATGTTTCTTCTAAGGGATAATATAGTACTGTGGAGCAAGTTGTCTTTGTGAGAGAACCATGGTTCAGCTGTGAAGATTGTGTGTGGAGAGGGCAGGTGGTATTGTGCAGATTATATAATATACAAATGGTAAAGCACTTCAAGAAAATGAAGGGGGCTACAGAAAGGAGAAAACAATAAGAAGTGGCTCTGGTAAACAATTCTTCTTTTTCTTTGCAATAGCTTTGAAGAATTGAAAATTGCTGTTGTGCCCTCCCTTAATTCGCTGTTCTTTATTCTGAACATGCTCTGCAGTTTCTCAGCCAGCACATCATAAAGCACATGTTGCAAGTAGCAAAACAGATGCCAAGACAGCAAAGTACCCTAGGACAGGTCCCTGAAAACTTGCCTACTCAATTAATCACTTTGCTTCCCACAATTCAACAAGTTATCATCAAGCTGCCTAACTCAGTGTGATTAAGGCACTCTGATCCTCTGGACAACAATGTGTGTTCATGCACACATCCCTGAGTCTTGTAATTAACGCCATACCCAACGCAATAAGTACCTACTCAGTCTGCTGATGGACTATGCCCATAACAGAGCTTGGAAAGGTTTTGAATTTGTTGTGCTGACTTGTGATTTGGCTAGTTAAAAAAAAAGCAACTTTCCCCCAAATTCTGCGCATAAGTTTGCTGCAACCAGTGCATATGAGCACCTGTTATCTTTGCAAGAATAGTGGCTTGCCTCAACCACTGAGCTTCAGAGCAACTTAAACTGTGCTCTCATAGAGTCTGTGTTCCAGTACTGTTAGAACAAGTTTCCCTTTGTTGCCTGTTGTACTCATTTCATATACTGTTGCTGTCTATGTTTCCCTGGTGCTAAATATTTAATAGAATGGAATGGATCGAAGAAGCCAATTCCTCTCTTCCTTAGCCACATTTGAATTCTGTTGGTATTCTAGCCATGTGTCAGATCCCTTTGTTGGCATTCCAGCCATGTGTCATACTCCACCAGGATCTCTGCAGTATCAGGTTTGTCTTAATTGCTTTCATGCACGAGGAACTCTGGTCCTTCCTTCTTGTTTCCCTAGATTCCTGGCATCAGGTATATGCCAACCTGCACAGGCTCATCCTTTTTGCACTTTTGATCTGTGATCTTCTGGCCTTGAAGAAGGATAGTCAATTGTTGCTGCTTGGCTTGAAACCAACAGCTGCACAAGCTTTTCTCTGATACCTCTCCATGTAGGGTACCGAGGAGAACAGGTCCTGTCTCAATGCATTTTGACCCACCATACTGTTTCAAATAGGATTATGTAGAGTAAGATTAAAGAACATGAGGGTGAGGGATTTCATTCTGAACCATAGTCTGGGAGTCTTTTTTCCTTCTAATATGTATTAACTGTTTTACCTGCTTTCTTTGGGATCGGGGATTTAGACAAAGCACAGTACTGATTTTGTTTTATTCTACCAACAAGCCTGCTCTTAAGTGGATTAAGTTGAAAGTTATTTGACCCATGCTACTCAGTGAGTCTGCAATGCCTATTACACACCAGACATAACACTCTGTCATACTGCCACATCAAACTCACCCATCCCTCCTTGCTACCCTTCAAATCTTCCACAGAGCAGACAGCATAATCATTCTGCTCTTTATGTTTGGCTGATTCTCATTATATTCAGTGCCTCCACCTGTAGGTAAACAGCCTATGTTCCTCTGTCTGTATGATCAGATGTGTGAAATTTTATGGGGAACGCACAGTACGTACTGTATGCTCGGGTCTGTGCCCACATGCTGCGAAGACGTGCAGAAGAAAAGCTTCATAAATAATGTGGTCCTCAGTGTGAAGTTCAGCTTCCTAAGAATCTTAGTGTTCCTTTTGATAAAAGAAATAAAGTTTTCTCTAACCTTAATGTTGCAAAGAGAAGTTGCCCCCTGTCCAAGAACCAGGACTTTGCAACCACCTATCATTTACAAAAGTAGAAAAAGTGATTGAGCAAGGTATCAACATGAAGAGCTGGATTGCTGCAGATAAGAGTATTCATCCATTTACCTTCATATGGTCCACTTTGATTGGCAGCACTTGTCCAGAGCAAAGCCTGGAAAAGTTACTTTTACAGGCCACAATTTCCTGTAGCCATGATGAGCGGGGGGATTCTGAGGGGTGTAGTCCAGAAAAGTCACTTTTCCAAGGTCTCCTCCAGAATCCAAGGAAGTAGTTCCCAACCTTTTTTCATTTGCGTACCCCTTGGCAGTCTATTACCATAAATTGTACCCCTTCATATTTGCAAAATGTTTATAATTTAATATGGTTGCTTTTATTTCAAATTTATATGTTATGACTGTAAATAAAAAGCCCAATGTTCAAATTAAAAAGCAATGGAATAATGAAGTGAACAGACAGTGCATATCTATTTATACTCGTCATTAACGTTCAATTAATTTCTCAAATTTTGGCTTGTATCTTGTCTTACACTGCTGATGCATGTGCCTTTGCTCACCATTATTCAATTTCCCCCCCCCCCACATACCCCTAAATGTCCTGGCTCCCCTGGGGATATGCATACTCCAGGTTAGGAATCACTGTTTTATATAAACTACTTACATGTTTTACATAAACTACTTACATGTGGGGCTACCTTTGAGACTGATGTGGAAACTTCAGATGGTACAGAATGCGGCGGCCAGACTTCTTACAGGGGTGAAAAGGTACCAACATATTTCTCCCACGCTGGCCGCCTTGCATTGGCTGCCCATTCATTTCCGCATTGATTTCAAAGTTCTTACGATTACATATAAAGCCCCAAACGGTTTAGGACTTCGATATCTGGCAGAGCGCCTTCTCCCACCCAGTTCTGCCAGAGTCACTCATTCCAGCCAGGCCGGGCGTCTGAGGGGCCTAATGCCGAGGGAGGTCCGGAAGGAAAGAACGAGGAGCAGGGCCTTCTCGGCAGTGGCCTCTCGCCTTTGGAACAACTTGCCAGTGGAGATCCGCCTGGCTCCCTCTCTGGGTGTTTTCAGGAATAAACTTAAAACCTGACTATTTGGGCAGGCTTTCCCTCCTGCCATACAGTATCTTAATTTCTTATACTTTCGCCACCTTGGATCTATAATATATGTTTTTTGGTTTTATTGTTTTTAAATTTGTAAACCGCCCAGAGTAGACCTTTGGTCTAGATAGGTGGGATAGAAATCCAATAAATAAATAAATAAATAAAAATACTATTTATTTTATTTATTAAAAATATTTTTACCCCACCTTTCTCCTAAAAAAGGACCCAAGTCAGCTTACGTCATTAAAAACACAACATTAAAAGCTAAATACAGTAAATTATTCAAATAGTTAGAAATAATTAATAATAATATATTTAAAATGTTAGGTAAAAGCATTACTAAAAACGGATACAAATCATCCCGTGATTTCAAATCAGAAGGGGGGCAAATATCCACCTTCCAGTTTGTGTTTCTTTGTTGACTCTTTTTGTTTGGAGAAGGTTGAGGAGCACGGGCTGGAAGCTTGAGTGCAGGACTGCTGTTCTCAGAGATGTCCAGGAGCAGAAAATGCTCGTTTTAGTCGGGGGTGGGGAGGGCGCTGGGAATACTTCCCCCCACCCAAGTCTCCATGAGCTACATGTTGGCCATGAGCCAAAATTTGCCCAATCCAATCTGGATTCAAACATATGTTGTGTTGATGAGGATTGCCAACTTCCATGCATTCAAGAGCCTGATGTGCACAGTTACACACATAGACAGATAGGTTCATAGGCTCCTGAATATGTTGTTTAGGGCCCTTGATCTTGGAGGGCACTAGCTTGGATGCCGAGCCCCATTCAGATATTTGAAAGACACAGGGCAGAGCCAATAGGCACAACACCAACCCCTCCCCTTTACATGTTCACTGAATGCCTGAGCAGAGGCAGTATAATAGTTCACCGTGTGTTTTCAGACATTCTGCTCCTGTTGTGTTTTGTTGTGTTGTTAAACCATATAATCCAAGCACCTGGTTAAAACACTTGTTTTTAAACAATCTTCTAATCTTACTACATACTCATAAAGGACTGTGACCTTTTTGGTGCCTCCAGCCTTCCCCACTTCCCCTCTTCAAAAAGAGAAACAAAGAGAAACGGCATATGTATTGAACAGTTATTGAATGCTCAGTAATGCTAGCATTTGCATCTGTTGCAGACAAAACCTAAGCGATGAAGAAAGGAAATGAAGCATGCATTAAACCCAGTACTTGTAACTGTGACTAAAGAAATCAGCTACAGCTGCAGATAAAAAGGAAAAGAGGGCCAGATCCTCAACTAGCATAAAATTATAGCTGTACACTCTACATATTTACTCCGGAGTAAGGTAAGGAAAAGACCCTGGAAAAGACCCTGATGTTCGGAAAGTGTGAAGGCAAGAGGAGAAGGGGACGACAGAGGACGAGATGGTTGGACAGTGTCATCGAAGCTACCAACATGAATTTGACCAAACTCCGGGAGGCAGTGAAAGACAGGAGGGCCTGGCGTGCTCTGGTCCATGGGGTCACGAAGAGTCAGACACGACTAAACGACTAAACAACAACAACAAGGTAAGGAGGGGCTTTCAATGAAACCACAGTCATATGTGCACTCATGAGGACACATGTCCCACTGAGTTCCAGAGAATACAAAGTAAATATACATAAGAATTGAACAGGGACTTGTGAGCTTACTGTTGCATAGTTGAAGCCAGTTGAACTGTTGAATATGACCTGAACATCTGATCTCTGCAGTATGGGGAAAAAAGCATTCTGTGCAAACAGTCACATTGAATGCAATGAAATGTACTCCCCATTAAGTGTGTGCTATGAATAAAAATGAATAAAAAGGGTGGGAATCAGGCAACCCAAAGGCCACATATTGCACACACCCTGGGATTTCCTCACTGCCATCCCCACCCACAGGCCCTATGGTAGGGGTGTGTATCAGTAGGGCCATTGGGCTAAGACCATTTCAGAGTGGGGCCTTACCTCAGCCAAGAGTGCACAACTGTCATGAATTCTAGGAACAGAAACAATTTTTACATGCCATTCTTCACTTGGAAATATGTTTACCACTCTTCTCAAATAATAAGGGGCATCATAACATGAAATGGCATGGCCTGATCTGATTCCTGAGCCCTGCCAGCCAATATTTTGAGACTGAGAGAGAGACAGAGAATTGTATAGAATTGTAGCTGCAGTGTTGTAAATTTGCAGAAGATGGCCAAGGGTTCAAAAGGGAGAGACGAGGAAATCCTAAGGGGTCCATGGTAGAGTTTCTGCTGTCTCCAGAGATCTATCAACTCATAGCAAGAGGACAAGAGGCAAGGACTGTCGCCAGTGCCACCCAGCCCCCTGATTTATCTGCGTTCCCCCTCTCCCCCCCCCGAAATCCATAGGACGAAAATGATGTAACACATAACATAACACAGAGAAAGCTGGAATGTTTTGGTCATGTAATGAAAAGCAACATTTCAGTTGGTTCATTCGTGGGAAAATATGTGGGATACAGAAATACAGGAAAGAGAGGAGCTTACTGCCTGAAAACCTTGGAGAATGATTTTGATTCCTCATAACGTCACAGGCACAGAGCAAAAGCAAGAATCTCAGGCTGGTGTTGGGTTCCATTGAGCAAATGGGAGAGGGGTTGAATTACTGCATAGGGCTTATGTGAATGAGTTGCAGGGGAAATCTTTCTCATCCTTTTCCTCTGAGTAGAACAGGTATGACATTGTGGGTCTTCCCAACGCAGTGGTTTTGTGGTGATCTAAAACTCTTTCACCAGTGGAGTTGTGATCCTTGCCTGTTACAGTGCTGTGATGTTCTACCATTTTCTTCAGAGGTCTGCTTTTCTTCACATACGTATAGTTTGCTATGTGGGGCACTTTATGGAAAAACATACCACTGATTTTAATTAAAGGCAATTTTGAGGGGAGAGACAATATATTGTGTTATCTGTTGATCAGTGATAGATTTGATGCTTTAGGATGCAAGCACCACATATAGAAAGTGTCCCTGTTCCGGGAGTGGAATTGTTCTAGTCAGTAGTTCCAGTCTTTTATTTAAGATATAGGCCAGAAATGTATTAACTATAGGTGTGCATATGTTTATTTTTAAAAGACTACAATTCCCAGAATTCTCTGGGCACCTGTCCAAAGAATTCTGAGAGTTGCATTTTGTAAAAATACAAAATCTTCAAGCCCCTAGTATTAACCATCATTCAGAGTTTTGTTCTTAGGTAGGTAGGTAGGTGATCAGGAATCCTTTATCACAGAAGAGAGTGTTTCCTAAAATAGAACAGTATCTATTTATATTCCTACCACCGCCAAAGCTGCATTAAAATGATAAAAAGGCAGACTACCCACCAGCCTCAGATCTTGTTATTTTCCTTCCCTTGCAGTGAACACATCCTGCTGAGGCCTGTTGCTTTCCTTTGTGAAGGCCTCAGTTCCTCTGCCAGCTGAGCAAATTTTTAGTCATTCCCTCTGCCTTAGCATTCTAATATGATACTGAGGAAGTGGGAACCTTCTCCTGGTTAGGTCTAATTATTCACACAGAAAATTGTTTCTTGAGAACGAGAACGATCAATCAATCATAACAGAGGAAAATACTGTCTATAATTTTTCTGCACACAGACATTATTAGTCCACACACTCTATTTTATTATTCAGTTCTTCAAAAAACCTTCAGTTTATGAATGTGGAATATTGTGCTTCTGTATCTATGATTCATAAAGCCAGGAAATGGCCTGATACTCCTGCACAATATCATGCCTGCATTGCTAGGAGGGAAAAGGATGCCAAGCTTTACATACTAAAGGGCAGGCTGAACGTCGAGAACACCAACGGCAGCTGTCAAAATAGTCTACAGCAGGGGTCCCCAACCCCCGGTCCGTGACCCAGCAGTGGTCCACGGTCTAGGCAGGACTGGGCCACAGACACAGCTATCCTGCCCCCCCTGCGAGTGCCCCCCCACAAGTGCCGCCGTGTGCATGTGCGTGAATGCGCTCCGCCCCCTGCGGCCGCGCCACACCCCCGCGAGAGTGCCACGCCCCTGCACGAGTGTGCCACGCCCCCCATCCGGTCTGTGGTTGGGAAAAGGTTGGGGACCCCTGGTCTACAGGATACCTTCTTCTGCTCACTACTATTCACAAAGTGACACCACACAAGGGAAAATCCCAGAAGCTGGCTCCTTTATTCATCACTTAACCACTTCTCACCCAAACACAAAGCAATGGTCAGGGCTCTGTTTCAACAAGTGTAAATGGTTATTGTAAAGTGAGTTTAACACCACCTCTCTGAAGCTTGGATTGCTTCAAAATAAAACACACACACAGCTGGGACTAACTATTCTTTGTCAAGATAAGCAAGTTTGATCTTTTCAATGTATTTGATCTGTTTTAAATCTGCAGACACAGAAGGTTGCCAATATCTGCACGGGAGTAAAACAGTGTTACTTTTTAAAAAACTCATAACTCATAAACCATGTACCCAGATGTCTGCAAATTTGGCACACAGCAAAAGCAGACTGTCTACTACATCTGTGCCAAACACAGTGCTGATCCATGTTCGAGTTTCAAGGTTATACATTTTTGTTTGTTTTATTTGGGTTCCCCCCATTTTTACAATTGCATTATGGAATGCTGAATTGCTCTGTTGCACAAAATCTATTACTGCACTCTTGTACAGCGATAATCAAAACATCCTGTCTCCAGAAAAAGAATATTCTTGGTGCAAAATGAAATTTTAAATGGACATATCTTGATTTTGCACAACATGTAAACCATGTTTACAAAAAATATGGCTAATTTGTCACCATCATAGTTCATAACAGTAGATAAGAAAAGTAGATTTGTGAAATGTATTCTGAAAGACTCCCACGTAAAGGTTTCTTCTAGGGGCACTCAATACCTACCCTCACCAGCCAAGAATCTGTGACTTCACCAGGAATTGCTGATCCTTATCTTTAAATGTGACAGAAGGTGTCTTATCATAACTGTTTTTGTTGCTCTCATTGCCTGATGTATCTTTCTCAAATGTTCACCTCAGTGTGCAAATAAGACTATTTTACAGTCAGATTTCTTCGTGTTTACCAGAGGCGTGCACTTTGCTGCTGCTACAGTCTATTCAATATTATTGTGTTTACAATGTCTTTTCTTCTCTTTTCTTGTGGAACTTGTTTAACTCTTTTTTAAAAATCCAATAATTTCTTATCCTCTTGTGTTCCAATATCCCTGGGTAAAGTGGTATTTTCCTGTCAATTGACAGTGTTTTTCTGCCAGTTGTCACTTCCAAGTTTAGGAGAAGTATCAATAATTAAAATAATTAAATCTAAAGAACATTTATTGAGTACTGCATACCATCTGCTCATAAATTCCTCATTGGTTCTAAACACCTCGAGCTCTTTATTAATTTGTATTCCTCTTGGGATATGTTTGGATCTACTATACTCTAGAAGAGTGGAAATACCCAAGTCTAATTTGATTTTCTTTTTATGTAATCTTACAGACTCATTCCAGTCTTCTGTTTCCTCTCTTGGGCTGGAGGGAAAAATTGGATATCTTTCCAATAATTTGTCAAATGCATCTTAGAAAAACTGAAAACATTTCCCCAGACTGTTTCCTTAGCTGTACGATAACAAATCAAAGTAAAGAGGTGTTTTAAGAGGAGAGGAGAGGGGACTTTTGATTTACCTTTCAGAATTACCTATTGGTGCTGACTTAACACATCCAGAGCAAGATGGCCTATGACAAGCCCCTTTTTGAGGTCATTAATTCATAGAGTCTCCATAAGTCAGCAGTAGCGATGATATATAACAACAAACCACATTCAAACTCCCCTATCTACATTCTTCTTTCATTAAATACCACCTTCTCTTCATATTTTTCATCCTGCCTATGTTGCCTAGATCCTACCTCCTAGGTAATAATACCTTACACAGTGGCATGCTGTACATTTCATAGCATGCCATTTTTGCTAAATTAAGAAAGTTTAAAAATAATAATTGCTACCTAGAAAGCAAAAGCCTGAATCCCATGTCGTGCTGCCATTGCTGTGGAACATTTTTTTTCCTTGCCTTCTCTGTTGTAACCATCAGCATTACACGGAAACCAGATCTGAACTTTCTTACAGACATCTGGAGTCGATTTTGGGGGGTACACAAGGAACTGAAGTGGGAAAAGAAAACAGCCTAACCCTGAATCCATTTATGACAGCTGTTCTGCCAACAGATGTACGCTACTGGGCCCTACCTTTGAAATGCATCACACTAGTTCGTTATCATACAATTGTTGAGCTGGAAGGGACTTCAAGGATCATGGAGCCCAGTTCCCTACCAACACATCTTAAAGCATCCCTGGCATGTGGCCATTCAACCTGTGCTTAAAAATCTCTAACAAAGGAGAGTCTACCATGCTTTGAGGCTGTTGAGTCCATTACAAAATTTTTACGGTTGTTAGGATGTTTTCCTAATGTTTAGTCAAAGTCTTTCGTGAATTCTTTATTTATGGCCCTATCCTTGTGAGCTACAAAAAGCAAGCTTGCTCCATGTTCTATAGGACAATCCTTCAAATATTTGAAGATGGCTATCATATCACTTCTCAGTCTTCTGAATGTACTGTCAAGTACACTCAACTTTTCCTCACACTGCTTGGTTTCCAAACTTCTTGCTATTCTGGTTGCCCTCCTCTCGGAAAGTTCCAGCTTCCCAATATTATTACTGCACAAGCATGCAACAATAGATATTGTGTAACAGCCCAATTCAGCATTCCATTAGGCAATTCAAAAACTAGGTGGACCCCAAACAAAAGATTATAATAACTTTGAGAATGGACCTCAGATCAACACCATATTTGGCACAGATGTAGCAGACAGTCTGCTCTTGCACTGTGCCAAATCTGGGGACATTTGGGCAACCAGTTTTCAGGTTATGAAGTTTTTAAAAGTAAAAGTCCCTCTCCTATTCAGACTTATGTGGCTACAGATTTAAAACAGACCAAATACATTAAAAAGACCAAACTTCTTTATCTTGACAGAGAATTGTTACTCTCAGCTCCTTTTTTTTACTTGGAAAGAATCCAGGCATCCAGGGCTCTAATACTGACTTTAAAAACAATAATTGCAAAGGGAGAAAAAAATCTGAGTTTCTGGATTTCTTATAAATACCAATATTCTATACATAAACATAGATGTTGTAGCAAGCTTGAGGGACATGGGAAGGTTTGAACATTTGACCTGCCAGTCAGGACCAAATTAAATGACTCAGAGGTGGAAAATAATCGACTCCTTCTTGCCAAAACAGACATTAAAATAGTTTTTATTTCTGTTGCAAAAATATTTTAAAAGATTTTTAAAGAATTGAGAATAAATATTCAGAAGCTGTGAATATTCACTTAAGCTGTGAAATTATTATTTTTTGTTTTATGGCTGGGGGTGGTTTACCTCAGTGTTAGCAGAGCCTGGATGCTTATTCCATGTATCTTGTCACTATACAATTGTTTGGTAATTAAGAAAAAAAACCCTCCAAAGATGTTATGTGCCATCTAGTCATCCCTTATGTGTGGGCACTATATACTGACTTCCAAAATGTCCTATCTAACAGCTCTGCTCAGATCTTGCAAACCGACAACATATCATATTAAGTTGTTCTCTCTTCCTACTGCCCCCTTTCCTACCAATATCATTTCCCTCCAATAAGTTCCACTCAAGTCTTGCAAGCTAACAGCTGTGCCTTCCTTTGTTGAGTCAACCCATCTTGTGTTAGATCTTCCTCTTTTTTCCACAGCTTCACCTCACTTTTCCCAACAATATAGTGTATTCTGGTCACTTCTGTATTTCCATTATATGTGCATGATAGGATAGACTCAATTTAATCATTTTTGCTTGAGAGTTCAGGCTTGACTTGATTGAGCACCCACTTTTCTACTTTTCTGACTGTCTGTGTTATCTGTAAGGCTCTCCTCCAACACCATATTTCAAATGAGTTGACTTTGACCCTGTCTTTCTTAACTATCTTTCTTTCATATAGTATGGATTATTTTTAAAAAATATTATTTATTTTATTCATACATACCCAACATACAAAACAAAAAACACTAAAAACTTAACAATAATAACAAAAAAAAAAAACCCATCAAAACTAAACATACGTAGTATGGATTATTTTGACCTTGGACTTGAGTGACATTCTTTGTGAAGTCCAACCTCTTCCCTTGTTTTTATTTCAAAAGGCAAAGAGAAATTTTTTGGGAAACATGCACACAACATGCCCGTAGAGCTCTTGCTCTGCTATGGCTCCCCCCCACTCAACTTGCCTAACTCAAGGAAAGGGTTTGGAAATTAGACATAGCTTTCTAGTCTGCATTCTGCTGAGTGGACATGGCAACATTAGTTTAACTGAGAGCTTAAAAGCTATGTATGTTTCTCCATGGTATGTGTTGTACCTACTCACATCTTTGATTCACCATTTCATAAAGTCCAAAACAGTCTTTCAAAATATTTTGTCACAGGGCTATAGCCACATCCAAACTGTTCTTGCTTCTGTTTTCTCCCAATAACCATAGTACAGATCCTGTGCTCTTCTTGTTGAAACACAGCCCTGACAATTGCTTTGTGTTTGGGTGAGAAGCCAATAATAATTGATGAATAAAGGAGTCAGCTTCTGGGATTTTCCCTTGCATTGTGTCACTTTATAAATGGTAGTGAGCAGAAGAGGGTATTGTGCAGACCATCTTGACTGTTGCCATTGATGTTGTCAACATTCAGACTGCCCTTTGCTATATAAAGCTTGGTATAGTTTTTCCTACTGGCAATGTGGGCACAATATTGTGCAGCAATCGGGCCATTTCCTGGCTTTTTGCATTGTGGGTACAGAAGCGCAATATATCACATTCATAAACTGGAGGTTTTTTTAAGAGTTGAATATTTCTTAAACTGTGTTGCCCAGAACTGAACACAGTACTCTAGCTGAGGTCTGACTAAAACAGAATAGAGTGGTACTATCACTTCTCTTGATCTGGACAGTATACTTCTGTTTATACACTCTAGTATAGGATTTGTTTTATTTTGCTGCCACATCACACAATAGGCTCATATTTAGCTTGTGATCTACTACAACCCCCTAGATCCTTTTCACAGCTATTGCTTCCAAGCCAGCTTTCACCCATTCTACGTATAGTTGATGGGTCTTCTTTCCTGCCCAGGTGCGGCATGTTACATTTTTAACAGTTGAAACTCATTTTGTTCGTATAAGGCCAGTTCTCTAATCTATTAATCTATCTTTTCATTTTGAATGCTGACTCTGTATTAACTATCCCTCCTAGTTTCGTAACATGGGCACATTTAATGAGAATCTCCTCCACACCCTCATCCAAGTCATTAATAAAGATATTGAGCAATGCTGGGCCTAGGACAGAACCCTGAGGTAACCCACTGGTCGTTTCTTTCCAAAATGATGAGAAGCCACTGCTGAGCACTCTTTGGATGTAACCTGTTAACCAGCTACAAATCCACCTCTGTGTACAATGGATACACACCTGGCCCACATTTTCCAGATTAGTTCAATGCTGGTATTTTAAAAATAATGTGGGAAAACGATTTTGCTTTTGACTTTTGGAGCACTATACTCATTAATGGAGTGTATGTGTGTGTGTGTGTGGGGGGGGGGGGTTTATAATGAATGTTTAGTTGTCTTTTGTTTTTCTTCTGCCCTTGATAGAAGTGAGAGAGAACCTAGAAAGGTTTTGTCATGGAATGAGTATTGGTTTACAGCTTTGGAAGGTTTTGCATGCAACAGGAGCCCTAGTGTGAAGTCTGGCAAGGTTTTACATAAAAGACCCTCTGATTTGCAGACTATCGAGGTTTTACATGGAACAGAAGCTCTGGTGTATGAAAATATGGTTCCTATTACTCCAGTGGGTAAGAGGGCATGACCAGGTATGACTCAAGACCTCTTACAGGTGCAGTTAATTAGAGGATTTATTTATGATTAGCATAAGGAACAAGGATAAATTCTGAATGCCTTTTGTCAGTTAAAAAAGAATGAAACATTTTCAAGTAACAGTCAGAACAGTAACATTCCATGAAGAAAATGATACCATTCACCAAAATCAAACCAATTGTTACGTACAGAGTTTTCCCCATGCACAGCAGAGTACAATTCTGCTCTCACTACAGCCATCTAAATAGATACAATCACAAACAAACTACATTAACATTTTAAATGAAATCTCTATGTCATGCAAAATCAAGACCTATAAAATGAGCAGCTGCTTGAAATGTTATCTAGTACTACTTAAATTCCTACCAGGCCTGACTTTTAGAGGCAGATCTAAAGGTTCTCTAATGATGATGATGATGATGTGGTGCTAAATATGCTCTGACATACTGTGACCCTTTCCAGGGCTTTCTAAGTAGAAAGTACCCAGAAATGGTTTACCATTCCCTTCTTTTGGGGGTGCCCATGGTAATGAGTATTTATAATAATCAATGGAGCTTGTGAGGTGGCATTGGTTAGGCAGTAAGGAAATATAGCTGGAAATTACACAGATGCAACACAATATTTTACATTTGATAATGGCCTAAGAACCCTTGGCTTAGATTGAGTCCATGGAGATGGGCTTTAATCATACATATATAATTTTCCTTAGCCATCTCTCTCTGGATTCTTGTCCTGTAATTTTTCTTCTCCAGAATGGCAACTTTCAGATCTTGTGCAGAATATCCAGGTAAACTAAAATTATTTGAAACAGTTTTCTGTGTATTGCCATTCCTGATGTCTGATTTGTGTCCATTAATTCTCTTGACCCTGGCCATGGTCTGTGGTGTCCCTCAGGGCTCACTCTTGTCCTCCATCAACATCTACATGAAACTGCTAGGAAAGGTTGTCCAGAGTTTTGGGGTTTGGTGCCATCAGTATGCTAACTCTATCTCTCCTTCCCATCTGATTCCAAAGAAGCTGTTCTGTGCTTAGACCAATGTCTGTTGTCAGTGATGGACTGAATGAGGAGTAGCAAACTGAAACTTAATCCAGGTAAGATTCTTCCTGGTCAGTCACAAGGCAAATTGGGATAGGGATTCAGCCTGTACTGAATGGGGTTATACTTCCTCTGAAAAGTCAGGTCTGTGCTCCTGGACTCAACCGTGAGCTTGGATGCACTGGTTTCAGTGGTGGCCAGGAGTGTATTTACACTTGTTCCTTGAGATGTCAGATCTGGCCACAGTGACACATGCCTTAATTACATCTTGCTTGGATTACTGCAATGTGCTCTACGTGGGACTGCCTTTGAAGTGTATTCAAAAACTTCAGCTGCTTCAAAATGCTGCAACTAGACTGCAGACTGGCACTGGTTATAAAAAGCATGTACTGTAACTCCCTTATTACAACAGCTTCACCAGCTGCCAGTCTCTTTCCAGGCCCAATCCAAAGTGCTGTTTATTACCTATAAAGCCCTATATGACTTGGGTCCAGTTTATCTGTGTCACCCCATATGAGCCTTCTTGGCTTTTAAGACCTTCTGGTGAGGCCCTTCTTGCATTTCCACCACCGTCCTTGGTGAGGACATGACAGAAGGTCTTCTCAATGGCTACTCTGAGGCTTTGGTATGCGCTGCCCCAAGAAGCCAGGTTGGCCCCCTTCCTCTTGTCCTTCCATTGTCAGACAAAGACCTTCCTCTTCAGTCAGGCTTTTAAGCAGTCAGTTTTCTCGAGAATGCTGGTTCTTCATTTACAGATTTTTAAATGTTTTAAACTTGTTTTAAATTTTAATATAGGTTTAATTGTTTTTTAATATGAGATTTGTATAGCATTTTAAAATTGTGTTTGTTTTATAACTTTATCTGTTGTGAGCGGGTCCCCCATGGGCAGAAAGGTGGCATACAAACGAACAAACAAACAGCAAACAAACTTCCTACTCTTTTTTCTGGCTTGTGTCCATTTTGAGCCTCCTGTTCCTGATGTCTAGATGTTTTCAGGACAGGGCTTGAGTAACAGTGTGCAGACTGCCCAGGGATTATATTTAACATCATGGCTAACTAGCAACCATCTGCTCACTAGGCCCTCCTCAGTTTTCTGCTCCCCTAAGATTTCCACTGTCTTCTTTCTTCTCCCTCTCATCTCTGCTATCTTGCTGTCATGTTTGGTATATATAAATATGCAGGTTACAGTGATGTCCACAGTGGTCATAAAAGGGAGGTTTGGATGCTAGGAAGCAGCACTAGGTAATACTGGAATGGTTGCAAAAGGACAGGGTTGTAGACTGAGCCATTGTCAGTCGGAGTTCCCCTGTAATCCTTCCTGGCTCTGGGATCTTCAGGGGAGGGATTTCTTTTGGCCCTGCTGCCCTCACTGTCATGTTTGGAGAGGACACAGGAGAGGGTCTTTTGGGTGGCTGCTCCCAGGCTATCAAAATCCCTCCAAATCCTCCCTATTGTCCCTCCACCAGGAGGCAACTTTTAATGAATGCCCTTTTAATATTGGTAATGTTTCATTGTATTTAAATACTATTATTTATTATGTTTATAACTGTGTATGTCTTTTAGTCATTTGTAAGCTACTTTGGGTCCCTTTTTTTTTTTTTTGGAGAAAGGTGGGATTGAAGTGGAATGAACTATTGTTTCCCCCAACTCTGCTTGCCTTGGAATATTTCTCCCTACTTGGAAAGTTGGGGAGGTACAGTCATTCCTTGGGACTCCAATCAGCACCCTAAGTCTTGGCAGCCCTGTATGTTACTATCTAATAAGTTTCCACCCATAAGACTTTAGATCCTAAGTCTAAAATTATCTAACTGCTGTATAGTTGGGTTGATTCACTCAAACAACTTTAGGCAGAGGCTCCTATGTTAGTCACCCTCAATTGCATGTGAGTACAATTAAGAAGTCCTCTAAGCACCACATCTCAAGCTCAGGTCCCAGTTTGATCCACCACTGTAAATGCATTGTCTATTAATAGTTGGCTCACACATGGATAGCCTTCATTTGAGGGCTGCAGCATTCATTGGGGACTTGCATTCTTCCAGGGGACCTCAAAGATGAAACACCACAGAGAGAATATTCATATACATATATTTTAATGGAGTCACACCACTGACTCCATGCATAAACAGACAAGCATTAAATAATTAAGCAATGCATATGCATATATGTGAACTGGCTCCAGGAGTGTTTTCCTACCTCATGCTCAAGCTCCTCTTAAAAAAAAATATTTGGCTATATTTTTTTTAGCTTACTGTAATATTCTAGATAGCTGAGGGTGCTGTATTAATTTTTGCTGGCAATATTTCCTGATCTGAAGCAGGAGAAACCCTTACCTTCTGACAGTTTGCCCTGGGTTTTACCTGAAGAAAGGGAAGGTGGGAGGAACAGCTGGCTGTCAGAGTTGAATGTACAATGAAAAACAAGATTGCATACATTCTCCTCAGTGACTTCATAAGTAAGGTAAAAACAGAAGAATCTGGAATCTTACCTATAATAATCTCTTTTGTAATTCCCACCCCCATCAAACTGATTGAGAATGGTTGAAATCCTCCGAGAAGCTATCTTGGGCACATTTAAGTTAGAATACAGAAATATCCTGATGATAAGTGACTATCCTACCTTACAGCTACATTTAAAATAACCCCTGCAAATGGTTTTGTGAATCAGCTTTCAGTTTTCAAGGGTACTTCTAAAAGAACTAGCCAGAAGACAAACATCTCTAAATACTGGTTCCTTTTCATTATTTTACTAATATTGCTGCAGGGAATACTGGTTTTTGAGAACATACAGATTGCAAAAGGTAGTATTCTTTTTTAAAATGGTTAAAATTGTTTCCAGAGAGACAGTGGTGAATTTTGCCTTAAGAGCAAATGTATGGAATGAAGACTGTCATCAAAAAGACTGTCCAAAACAACAACAACAACAACAACAACAAAAAACTAAGGAGAAGGAGGACCAGACAACAGTTAAAACAATGGGAAAGGAACTGAGATAATGGAAGTATATAATATAGCAGTAGAATCATATATGAAATAATGGGCCTCTTTTTTTATTGAAAATGGGATAAACTGAATGCTTTGCACTGTTTTGAAAGGGAGTCAACAGGTTTTAGCATGTCTGTGTTTATACATAGATTTCTGTACATTGTTGCATATAGGTAAGTTGATGCTGTCTTTATTTTTCCATTTTTGTTTTTGCTCTCAGATCATATCCACAGGTACTTCTTTCACTCCTGGTTGCTTGTCAGTGTCTTCTCCTTGCATATTTTTTCCTTTTGTTAATGCTACTCAAAGCCTCCAGCTGCTGGTAAAACCTAATCTTGCAAGGACTTAGGTAATGAATTCTAAGAATTTATCAGGCTGCTTCAGTGAACTATAACCTCATTAGCCAGAACTAGTGCCCTCCATCCATGTTATATTTCAGTTTCTAGCTGGCTGGACAGCTCAGTGGTTTAGGTATCTGGCGGCAGAACCAGAGGTTTGTAGTTCGATTCCCCACTGCACCTCCTGAGAGTAGAGCCAGCATGTGGCCTTGGGCAAGCTACACAGTCCCAGGGTGCCCCCAGAAGAAGGGAATGGTAAACCACTTCTGAGTATTCTCTTTCTGTGTTGAAAATGGTCACCAGAAGTCAGAATTGACTTGATGGCCCACGGTTATTTATTATTATTCTAGCCATAATTTCCTTTCTCTCTTACCTGAATGGACATACCTAGACAGATGAAGGCAACCAAATCCCTGGCATGCCTCTGCTCAGATTACAACAGTTAGAATTCTGACTCACTTGTAAAAAAGCAGGAAAGAACAAAACTTTAAAAAAAAGAGAAAGACAAGGAATATTAGTAATGTGTTGCTTATAAGTAAACCATGAGAGTGTTTACCAGGGATCTTGGGAAATTAGAGCCATGCAGGTAGTGTCAATACAGAGCAAGGTAAATGCCTGAGGATCCCAGACAGCTGCCTGGGGAGCTGCCTCCTCAGAGCAGCCTAGTGACCCAAATGAGGTTGGCATTGCCAGGGCAATGGGGATGCTTTGGGCTGCCTTGAAGCCCATCTTCGGATCCCTTGGCTGGGTGGGGGGGCACCCTGTTGCAGCCATGGCTCAGGAGGCAGCAGACCCTCTTGTTGAGGGTCCCGCTGCTCCCCCCCCCCCGAGCTCGGAAGGCTGATGAACTTGGTAGAGGCAGGCAAACAGCCTCTTCTGCAGGTCTCCATCAAAATAATAGGAACTCGAAAACACAAATTAGAAAAATGGGTCCGGGTTGGGAGTTACATCCATGTATTTAAAAAACAGCAACCCCAATTCTGAGTTGAGTCACAGGTGTGACTTACTGTATGTCAGACTCAGCAGCAAGTCGTAAGTCCCCATCCCTGGTGTTTACTACTTAGAAGTAGGAGTAGGAGATAGCACTGGAAAAGGTTCTCATGTAAGTCAGGCTTTCTTAATTGACTTTACTACCCCATCATGTTCTGGTGCTTCATACAGCTTCGATTGTTGTTTTGCTTTTATCAGTGGAAAAAACGTACCCTACTCCCAAGCACAAGAATTTATTGGATTTTCAAATGTGTTTTTCATGAGATCGTTATTTTGTCTCCCTCTTTCTCTGTTTTGCTTTTTCAGGCAAAACATTGTTTTAAGAAACATCTGTGTAGCCAGACCTGATTGGAATGGAAAGCAGAAGTTTCCAAGTTCCTCTGATGTAGCCATCATTACACACCTACTCTATTTCCTAGGCAGGCCAGCAAAAAAGACCCCAGAGGTGCTCTGCCAGTTAGATGCTTTGCTCCGCCAGGTTTGAGTGGAGCATTAACGAAGGAGAAGAGCTCCAGGGGTTTTGAGCCAGGTTCCACTCAGCCCTTCTTCTCTGTTTCATAAAAATTCATTATTTCTCCTCTCCTGGGCAGCAAATGTTATTAAAAGAACAAAAGACGCCCAACCAGAAACATAAAAGTGATAATTAACACATGAATGGGAGTGGGAGCTGCTCTGGAAAGAGGAATTATGGGCAATAAAAACTCAATTTCCCCACACAGTGATCTTGGCCCATTCACCACCCAACCAAGGTAGGCTGACGGACGGCTGATTCAACAGTACAGGAGCTGAGGTTTGAACAGGCCTCTCACACAGACTCAGAATTCACAATTGTTTTAAAGTGCCCCCACGTGACTGCCATGTGAAAACTGGGTCCAGAGTCAAAACTACCATCCAAGGAGGATTACTACCATTTTGCTTTGTTTCTACAGACTTTGCATATGTACCTGCAGCGACAGTAATTTGAGATGCAACAATTAGTCACCTTGGCGTTCCGGCAGTGGAATAAAATAAAATAAAATAAATAAAAATTTGCTAACGGACGTTGGCCTCATTTGAGTGCATCAGGCAGAGCCAAGGAAGACACTGGCAACTAGGAGGACTTGTCACATGTATCATTAAAAGACCAGGAAATCTTGCTGGAAAGATTTGTCTGCCAACCCTGTACAGATGGTAAGGAGACAGTGTTGCCTGAACAGCTCTTATGATAACAGAACAAGCTTCTAGAAATGCCTGAACCCCTCTCCAGGCTGCATGAAACCATTTCTTGCCTGCAGTCATTGATTTCAGAAGGCATGCCCAGGAGCTTAGTTTGTTGCCTAACTGTAGCATTGCATAGTGTCAGCTTGTCAATTTCAAGTATTCTCGCCTTTTGTCTGTTTGAAAAAAAATAATTGTCTGCATTTGTCAGAAATGCCCTCTTTCTACTCCTCCTCTAAGAACAAAATTGGGAGTCAAGAACAGCCCATTTCTGTCAGTTCTTTTACACTTTTGAATAAGAGAAAATTCACTCATCTGAATCCATGCACTGAGATGGGGATTCAACAAATTATTGGTGAAGGATTCAAACTGCAGAGCAGATCTTGCATGGCTGTTCTTCACAGGACCAGTGAGAATCTCTTAACTCAGCCCTCAGAATCTTTATTATTACTGTACTTAACCCACTTTCAATCATTGGGAAAGTAGTTTGTGGAGCTAAGCCTTCTTCCTCCTTCAATATACTGTTACTCTTATTGAGAGGTGGTGAGCGCTCCAACACGGGAGGCATTCCAGAGAAATTTAAACAACCACCTGGCAGATATCCTTTGATTTGTATTCCTGCCTTGAGCAGGTGGTTGGACCCCTTCCAACTTCAAGATTCTATGATCTAACATTTTATTGGCCTCATATATCAGGAGCCCACAATGGTTTCCTATGGAGAGTTTTATTTCCCCCCTGTTTATATCCTATCCTTTTCTATCCTGTGTGATGAGTGTACCTTACGACAATTAAATCAAAGTTACATCTAACATCAATATCCTCAGAAGTATCAGAAAGTCTGACTATCACAACTTGCATGTGAGAACCAGCCGACATTAATGAAGAACTCACAGCACAGGGATGCATGCCTTGGCTAACACTCTAGATAGCGCCAATAGCAATTATCAAGCGTATGACTTAAATTAGGCCATTTTCAGGCTGAAATGGAGAGTTTCATATATGCAATCCAAGACCAAGTTATTTGCACTAGATACTATCTGAAAATAATTATGAAGCAAAGTGGAGTGATATATGCGGGCCCTGTCATGAATCCAAAGAAGCCATTCATCATATCACAGCTGCAAGCCTTAAGCTAGCATCAACGGATGATATGCGCAGCCATAACCAAGCTGCAAGTAGCTTTGTGCAGGGGCAGTATTGTAGCCAGTGAGGTTAATCCGAGGCATGATTATTGCTAATTGAAACCAACTCACAAAAATAATTTTTCAGCAGTTAGCTAAACCTTATGGCTCACTCACATCTTTTCCTCCATATTATGAGTTCCAGCCAGCTCCAGTTTTAGAAAATGGTAGTGCAATACTGTTCTGGGACAAGGAAATTATCATGGATAAAGCTGTTGATTTTAATAAACGGAATAGTTTATAAACAACATGCCTTACAGAAGTTGGAGTTCCATCAACATGCAACTTCAAAAGCACACAAAGTACAAACATTTGAAAAGTACCAAACATTAAGACAAGAAATTAAAAGAATATGGAAGCAAGAGCGGGTTCCCCTCCTACCCATACTAATTTTAGCAACTAATTTCAGTCAGTCCAAAATCTTTGGCTATCAATGTAAAACAATTGCGAATAGATCATAATTTGCTCCTGACATCCAAAAATCTGTGATTTTGCAACATGCCATCTTACCCACACATTTGAAGGACTTGATACCTAATGTTTCAGCTTGACAATTTGGTCCATTTCCCGTGCACCAGGAATGCTGAAAAACAACAACAACATCATCAACAACAATGCAGAGACTGAGATCATATATTAAATATCCTTTAAATAACATAAACACTAAGCAGACTAAATCTGCCATAATAAAAATTGGTTCTTCATAGCAATCCAGAAAGAGAGATAGCTGCATTTGATGGTGCAATACATTCCACAACATATTTGTATCCACTGAAAACATCTTATTTCTCATCACTTATGCCTCCACCACAGGTGGGACGTAGAGAAGAATTTCTCCTTCTGATCTTAAGGAATGGGGATGTTGTTATGGGAACAGATGTGCCCTTAGCTATTCTGCATCTAAACAATTTAGGACTTTAAAGGTGATCACCCACAGTTTGCATTGTGCACAAAACTAAACTGGCAACCTGTGTTGGTGTTGCAGGACAGGGATAATATAATGGCATGATTGGATGCCCACTAACATTCTTGCTGCTTCATTCTGCACCAAGTGTAGCGTCCAAAGACTTTTCAGTGATAGCCCTACATTGAGCACCTTGCAGAAATCCCTCTTGATGTAACCAATGTACGTGTTACTGTAAACAATATGGGGATAAGAAAGAACTAAATATCAACAATTCATTCCTTTGAAAAAGTTGACCAATCCCAGTCAAACAGACTGAACTGGCTCAAAAAACTTCACAGCTTTGGTTTCCAAGTAAAAAACTTTAATAAAACAATAAAAGATCAAGCTTTCAACAGGAAAACACGTCCTGTCATCTTCAGGAGTACAAACTACTTGCTACTAGTATGTCTACGTCCCTATTCCCCCAGAATACAGCCCTTTCAAATGTTCAAAGTATTCCACACCATTGGCATAACTGCTGAGAAGGCCCTGCCTCTCCTTACTATCAGCTATACCTCCAATTCAAGAATACATTGTTCCAGTTCCAATAACTCCCCGACCCCACCCTTGCAAGTGTTCAGGCTAGAAATAGAAACACAGGTGTGAAAAGGAAAACAATCCTAAAATGCCATCACCAGACCCTTAAAAAGGTAGGTCTGATTCTTCCTAAGTATCTCACTGCCAGAGGCAGAGCGAAACTCATTTCTGTGGGATGCAGCAGCACCAAGCAGAGGAAACTACACTTGTGGCAGTGCATCTTGCTTGCTTATAAGACCTTTCCAGCTTATAGGATGGTAGGTTCATTAAAGACAAACAATATGAAGATAGAGCTGGTGGTAAAACTGAATAATAAAGTGCTCTGAAATGAGAAGTCTCACAGTTCAAATCTGTAAAAGTTCCAATCTCCAGGACTCAATGAGTTACATCCAAAAGCATTGAAGTAACTGGCTGAAGAACTCTTGGAACCACTCTCTATTATGTTCTTGAAATTGTGGAGGATGGATGAAGTGCTGGATAATTGAAGGAGGGCTAACATTGTCCCTATCTTCAAAAAAGGGCAAAAAAGAGGAACCTGGGAACTATAGACCAATCAGCCTGACATCAATCACAGGAAAAAATTCTAAAGCACATTTTAAAGCAGTCACTCTGCAAGCTCCTTGAAAACAATGCAGTAATAACTAGAAGCCAACATGTCAAGAATGAATCCTGCTAGACTAATCTTATCTCACTTTTTGATCAGGTACCTTCTCTGGTGGATGGTGGGAATGCTGTAGATGTGATATATCTTTACTTCAGCAAAGCTTTTGATAAAGTTCCCCATGAACTTTTTTATCGTGTTTTTAATATTATGCCTTATATTGTTTTTAGCCACCCAGAGTGGCCTGGTTGCCAGATGGTGCGGGATATAAATTCAAACAAATAAATAAATAAATAAATAAATAAATAAATAAATAAATAAATAAATAAATGACATTCTGATTAGCGAACTAAGTGTGGGCTGGATAGAGCAATTGTCAGGTGGATACACAGTTGGTTACAGAATCATATTCAAAGAATGATTTTCAATGGCTCCTTCTTAAACTGGGAGGAGGTAACAATGCTCAGTCGTGGGCCTGGTGCTCTTCAACATTTTTATTAATGACTTGGATGAGAGGGTGTAAGGAATTATCATCAGATTTGGAGATGACACAAAATTGGGTGGAATAGCTAATACCCTAGAAGATAGCATTCAAAAATATTTTGATAGGCTTGAGCACTTGGCTGAAAACAACAGAATTAAATTTTAAAAAGTTTTGCACCTAGGGACAAAAAAACCTTCCAAACACGCAGTTACATGATAGGAATGCATGGCTCGGTAGTACTATGAGTGAGAAGGATCTTGAAATTTTTGTACATGACAAGCTGAATCTACAGTAACAGAAGTATACTCTCCAAATCCTGTCAGGTACTAGTCCCCCCTCTGTTTGGTGCTGGTTAGGCTCCACACTTTAAGAAGGATGATGACAAACTGTTTAGAGGAGGGCAAGAAAGATGATCGGGGACTAGAAAACAAGCCCTACAAAGAAAGACTGAAAGAACTGGGCATGTTTATTCTTGAGAAAAGAAGACTAAGTGGAGATATGATAGCACTTCAAAATACTTGAAAGAGAGTCATACAGAGAAGGGATGGGATCTATTCTCAATCATCCCAGAGTGCAGGACACATAATAGTGGGCTTAAGTTTTAGGAAGCCAGATTTCGGATGAATATCAGGAAAAACATCCTAACTGTTAGAGCAGTATGATAATGGAACCAATTATCTTGGGAGGTGGTGAGTGCTCCAATTCTGGGGTGGGGGGGCGTTTTCAAGAAAAATTAGACAACCATCTGTCAGATCTACTTTGATTTTTATTCCTGCATTGAGCAGGGGGTTGGGCTTGATGGCCTTACAGGTCCCTTCCAACTCCATGAGTCTATGATTCTATGATAGTTATAATAAGAGCCAAACTCTAAGTACAAAAAACACACACCAAGATATGAACACTACAGAAGTCAAATGAGATTCAAATAGTGCCAATTTTGATAAATTAAAGATAGGGACTGGGATCAGTTATATCAGATTCAATGAGAACATACAGCACATGATTTATGTGAGAAGAAATAGCCACAAACAGCTGTATAAAGACGGTTGTACCAGTAAGGAGCCAGCCTGCAGAGAAGGGACTAGATGACAAATGAAAGAGTCATCATTATGAGGCAAAAATGGCTGGTGCCCCATTGGGCTGCATTTACAGGAAAGTTACATGTGCAGCAAGAGTATTTCACTTTGAAGAAGGCCACAGCTGGAAGTCTCTGTCTCTTCAGCCTTACAGTTCATAACTGAAAAGAGCTGGAGAATGATCAAAGGGCAACATGAAAAGTAATAAAGAGTGTTTAGAGAATAAGTTCCCTGAGAGAAACTAGTATATTGGACCTTCAGGAAAAGACTGCTGAGGCGACCCACAGCAGCCAGCTCAAAAAGAGACAAATTCTCATAAGTTGAGGAAAGAATAAGGAAAAGAGGAAATAACAGTAGCAGCAAATACAAAGGTTAAATAATCAAAATATCTGAGTTTTGGAAAAGAGATTAGTCTTGGGTTTGGTAGACAGTGAAAACCTTTTAACCTTAGGTCCTTTCAAGGAGAAAGGTGGGAGTAAAAATATTATTTATAAACAAACAAACAAACAAATAAGCAAGCATGGACTGGCTTAGTTGTTCTAACAGAGGTGAGTAGGGCTCTTGGCTAGTCTAACAAGGCCTTCTTGAACACAGCACCTGAGAGATAAAGATGTAACATCCTTCTCAATGGCAAACAGAGGAATAAGCAAAGAAGCAAAAAGTTTCTTAGCTTGGAAATGAACAGAAACAGGAAAGGTCTTTAAAAACTACCATGAGATATGTTGGTAGATTCTGGAGAGGATCACTCTTTTTTTAGTACAATCCATGGGAAGGCCATCCATTTATTATGTCAAGAACTACTGGAAGAGGAGAAAAATATATATTCTGGTAAATCCAAAGTTAAGCATTTTAACAGCCATTGGTTTCAATAGAAAAGAGTTAAGAAGGGGGCAAACCTATTCATATCTACTCAAAAGAAAATCCCATCAAGTGCAATGAACCTCCTAAGTAAGAAAAGAAAAAATTGTAGCCTAATGTTGTAACCCGATGCATATTTATTTGAGACTAAACCCCACTGAATTCAGTGGATCAGCTCCAGACATAATAAAGTTTAGAAGCAGATCCACTGAAATCAGCAAATGTCAAATTAATAATGGCTAACTGGCCCTGTTGATCTCAGTGGGCTTACTCTAAGCATAGAGATGGGAAGGCCTGGGGGAAAAACAGAAAAACGGGGGGGGGGAATAGGTTTCCCCCCATGTTTTTTCCCAAAGCCGTTTTTTGTTTTCTTCCGGAAAAATTAAAAAAAAAAAAGGAAGTGTGGAATATGTTCTTTTACAATGATAAATAATATGTCTATGACATCATATTCAAACTATATAAAATAAAGACTTTAATGAAAGACTTATAAGACTTTATGTATGTAAAATGTGTGAAAATTTCCATTTTTTTTCCTGGAAAAACAATAGGGAAAAACATGTTTTTCCCATAAAAAAATTGAATTTTTTGGAAATTTTACATCTCCATATAAGCATGACTTACCCAACCTATGTCTGGATTCAACCAAGACTTTCTTCTGAGTGTTCCCTTTTGCACAATACTAGGAGCCTAGTAATCATGGCAGGATAACATTCTTGCCCACCATTCAAATACTGGAAGATGTCATGTATACGGACAGAATGTGTTAGTCTTTATTAGGCACTTTGGCTTACCATCACCTGAAGAATGGTCCACAGCAGCTATAAAGGTAGACTTAGTGGCAAATTTGCCACAACAGCCATGCAATAACACTTCTACTTTTCTAGCATGACCAAGACAGCCCCTGTCATGGAACAGGAAATACCTCAGGGGCGGATTAAGAGATCTTCTCTTGCTTCCCACTGCTTTCCCCTGTACCCATGATGCTAACTGGGTTCATACTTACTGGAGAACAATGCTTTGTGTTGAGGGTCCCTCAAAATGATGTCTTGGGTGGATATATTTAATTTGTCCTTAACATTTGTTTTGAAGTATTGTGTGTGAACTCATACTCTACTCTGGTCTGTGATAAGGTGTATTTTGTTGTTGTTGTTTAGTCGTTAATTTGTGTCCGACTCTTCGTGACCCCATGGACCAGAGCACGCCAGGCCCTCCTGTCTTCCACTGCCTCCCGGAGTTTGGTCAAAGATAAGGTGTATGCTTCCCCTTAAATTTTGGGATGAGGCACTCTCCCTGCTGTGGAAGTGATATTATGACAGAGGAGTACAGTAGAGGAGGTCACAAATCTGAAAGCGAAACTTTATTTGCTAAAGGTGAACTGATGCGTAGGTGTGGCTATTTACTTCTCCTCTTCTTTCTCATTCCCAAGGAAGATTGCTACTTCAGCATGTCTGCTCCTATCCTGAAACGCAGCTCATGCCAAACAAACAGCCATTTGAGAGCCAGTGCAAGCAGAGTTAGAAAGGAAAAACAAATTTAATGGAAACCCCAGTTAAAACTTCAGTTGCTGTATCATGGGAAGAATATCTCATCAGTATTTGTCAATTGGCGATGTACCCTAACTATACAGTTGAGTAATTCTCTTAGGGGCCCCTTTGTGACAAACAAGTCACTATCGTTTAGTTTTACTTTCCATTCAGCTTGTTAGTCATTGTTCTAGTTTTGCCCAAGCAGGAATGAGAAGAAATCTCACCTTGACTCTAACAAAGTTCTGCATCCCTGTTCTATATTTATAAATATGTGCGAACATGTTCAGGCAAACACAGTGACAAACTGACTGAACCACAGAAACAAAGCACAATGGCAAGAGTGATTGATGTTCCTCCTGTAATTAAAATACATGCTGAGCATTCAGTCATCTCCAACATAGTTTCTCAAATGCTGAATAATATAAAAGAGGCATACTTTTTTTAGAAATAGATGATGAAAACAGATGATCATTGGTCAATGCTCAGAAATGCTCAGAAATCTGAGGATGTGGGGGTCAAGGTGCTTGTCCACCCACCACATTGGAGTGCTCAGCTTTCTGTGTCCTCCTAGAGAGTGAAAATTCACAGTGAAACACATACCATAAGTGGTTGTTGACTACTGTCAGCTGGAGTGTTATGAGTGCAGCTGTGATTCTTGAGCAGAGTGTTAGAAGAATAAACAGGTTCTAAATAAGGGTCTGTGAATACCATCCAGGCCAAATTGTATCCAAGTATTTGTTGTATAGATTGAGACTGACCTACCCTGCACTGGTTTGGAAGTGGCCTGAAGTAAGGTGTTCTTGGGTTTATGCAGGTATATATATGTTTCTGGGTTGGGGGGGGAGGCAAAATAAACTTGAAAACAGAGATCAGTTACCTGAGATGGGGGGTGGGGGTACTATGCAGCGCCATACATTTTGGAATGCACTGGATCTTAAGTATGTAAACAAACATCTTATCAATATTTTCTCGAAGGCTTTCATATCTTATCAGCTTCCTTCATTCCTTCCACTCCCTCCAGGACCTGTGCATTCTTCTCATTGCCCAGTTCCCATCTGGGAATCTCCCTGCATGCTAACTGAGGCCTGTATAGCCTGAGATGTAACTTTTGGATTTTATGCAGTTTCTCTGAGCTTTGCACGGTCTGACCATGGGGTGAATTTGCTTGGAAGTCCACTCCTGGGAAGATTAGCAACTGCCTTGGAGGTTTTCCACTTGTGAACAGTCTTCCTCACTGTAGAATGATGGACTTTAAATTGTTTGGAACTGGCCTTCTAACCATTCCCACATTGATGGGTAGCAACAATTGCTTCTCTACAATCATTGCTGATGTGTTTGGCATTGTGTTAACACACACCTGAATGCTCCAGACCAGAAAATTGCTAAAACTTTGGCTTTTATAGAGGTGGTCTCACTTGCTAGAAAGTTGTATCACAGAGTCCCTCAAGAAGGCTCAGACTGACATCACTGGCCTATATATATTCCTGTTTATCCAATACAGCAGCCATCTTGCTGATGATCAATTACTCAAGGGCATTTGGTTAGCAGTACCTGTCTGCTACTTAGCCTCTTAATTCCTATGGAAGCAGTAAGGGTGTGCTTAGCTTTTCACACACGGTTTCTCCATTTTGGCTTTATTTTTGTAAAATAAATCATGACAGTGCAATATGTCATATGTCATCTGAGGTTGTATTTACCTAATTTTAGACCTGTTAAGGACCAGATTATTTTTATTATGTCCTGATATGAAAAAACATAGAATTCAAAGAGGGTGCACTTTTTTTTTTCACATGACTGTACATTCATTTCTGCAAATGAATTCAAAGAGTTGTTTACAGCTCTTCTTCTGCCCTTTTCATGTTACCACAATGTCAGTTAAGCTGAGAGAGAGAATAGCTGGCCAAAGGTCATCCAATGGGTTTCATAGTGAGAGCTTTTAACCTGGATCATCCCGACCCTGGTTCACTAATCTAACCACTATATCACACAGGCTGTCTGTTATGGAATAATCTGGATAACCCTAAGCCTTCAGGTTTTCCACTGGTTCTGCCAGCACTATGTCATTAGGAAGATTTGTTTACATATTTTTGCAAAACATGTTTATTGATAAAAGCTTGAATTCTTTTCAGAAAGTATTTGTTCAGCACTTGATTCCACATGCTAAGGTGGCCTCACCTCGCCTGACTCCAAAATATATTATTGATACATTTTTAGCCCATTCTATCCCAATAGCCCAGAGAGGGTAAGAACAGGTTAAAATTATGTTGTACACAGAGTATTGGTATGAATGCAAATAAAAGCCTAGAACTAACAAGTGCTAAATATCACTTATCTCCAGGCTAATATGTGCTATCCACAGTCCTCCTAAATTAAAAGATATTATATCACTGAAGCTTGAACTTGAATAGGCTACTGTAGAGGAAAACAAGCCCCCTAATTCTGTGGTAGCCATCTGCCTGTATGATTTCTGTATTTGGACTTCAGACATCCAGTATCTTAAGAGGATACTTTCAGTGGTTAGAGGCTTTAGAGATCTAAACCACCTTGATCAGAACAGATCAGGATCACTAAAGCCCTTAACCACCAAGAGTATTCTCTAAAGGGTACTACACGCCGCTCGGCTTGAGATGCCAAAGGAACATAAGACAATATGACTGCAGTGTTGCTGTGGAAGCACTAGTGTGAGATGCTCCTGGAAACCAATGTTTCAAAACACAAGTCATCATGTTTCACAGAAGGTGGGCAGAAGGTAATTGTATTCTACCTGTGGGCCACTGCCTTTGCTTCCAATATGGTTCTCTAGCTTCTTTTGAGCTGAGCTGACATAACCAGAAACACAAGGTCAATATTGTGCCTGCTTCTAAAACAGCTTAATAACCTATAAGATTAAAAACAATGCAGTGTTGAAAAACAATATCTTGACAGAACATCCCAGTGGCATCTCCACGATGTCAGTATGGCATACCACATGCCACTAAGACAGGAACTGCAATGGGGGGCGGGGGGAGAAACAACTAAGCCGCTAAGGCCACAAGATTATATATTTGGGGAGGGAATCAAAAGGTGATGATTCACGGAATTTAAGAGGCTGAGGGCCACTGAACCATAGCCATCTGCTGCTCATCCATCAATCAAAGCAGCCTCCTGAAGTTATGAATATCAAAAGCTTAATTACATCTGTTTCCTCCTGTGTTTCATTATCAATTGGTTCACTGATGCTCCCAGTCACTGCCCTTTTGATCTGTAGTCTGGTGATCTATACACAAAGGGGGCAATACTAATTGGGGTTTTTCATGAAGACACCTGACATCAAAGAAAACTAAGATTAGAGGATTTCCTTACTCAGAACTAGGATTACATTATTTGGTACTAATGAGGAACAGGTTGTTACCTTAGAGGAACTTTTATGCATGTATTTATCGCTGGTGTGCCTCTATCTCCTCTGGGACTGTGTGTGGATGTGGTGCCCATTTCCAAATACAATATCTTACTCTTGCTTGAATTTGAAGTTTAGTTTATACAGTGGTAATACTTCACAAGGGCTAATTATTGATAGGCAAACAGAGACATTTCCAGGAAACAGGATGGCTGTACTTTCACCAGCTGCTATGTGACTAACAGAAATGGCCTTACTTCTCACTATAGACACTATCACACTTCAGTTCACTTTGATATTTCTCCAGACAGCTGTGCACCATTCACTTACTTTGGACATTCAAGCTGCCACAAGCTGCATGCCTGTGCAGAGCTTGGAAGGTTAACTTTGAAGAAGCAAATGGTTGCTATTATAATTCCAAATTTCAAGGAAGTAGTTTGTTACAAACATAGTTTGAAATTTAAAAGTAACTACGTATTTACTTTTGTTGTTGTTTAGTCTTTAAGTCTAAGGGAAAGTGTGAGGGCAAGAGGAGAAGGGCACGACAGAGGATGAGATGGTTGGACAGTGTCATTGAAGCTACCAACATGAATTTGACCCACCTCCGGGAGGCAGTGGAAGACAGGAGGGCCTGGCGTGCTCTGGTCCATGGGGTCACGAAGAGTCGGACACGACTAAACGACTAAACAACAACAACAACAAAGTCTTTAAGTCGTGTCCGACTCTTCGTGACTCCATGGACCACAGCACGCCAGGCCCTCCTGTCTTCCACTGCCTCCCGGAGTTGGGTCAAATTCATGTTGGTAGCTTCGGTGACATTGTCCAACCATCTCGTCCTCTGCCGTCCCCTTCTCCTCTTGCCTTCACACTTTCCCAACATCAGGGTCTTTTCCAGGGAGTCTTCTCTTCTCATGAGATGGCCAAAGTATTGGAGCCTCAGCTTCAGGATCTGTCCTTCCAGTGAGCACTCAGGGTTGATTTCCTTTAGGATGGATAGGTTTGTTCTCCTTGCAGTCCAGGGGACTCTCAAGAGTCTCCTCCAGCACCACAATTCAAAAGCATCAATTCTTCGGCGGTCAGCCTTCTTTATGGTCCAGCTCTCACTTCCATACACACCTTAACAGCATCATCTTTTAAGATTTTAAATAGTTCAACTGCCATCACCTCCACTGGCCTTGTTGTTAGCCATGCTTTCTAAGGCCCACTTGACTTCACTCTCCAGGATGTCTGGCTCAAGGTCACCAACCACACTATCTGGGTTGTCCGGGACATCCAGATCTTTCTGGTATAATTCCTCTGTGTATTCTTGCCGCCTCTTCTTGATGTCTTCTGCTTCTGTAAGGTCCCTGCGATTTTTGTCCTTTATCATGTCCATCTTTGCACAAAATGTTCCTTTAATATCTCCAATTTTCTTGAACAGATCTCTGGTTTTTCCCTTTCTATTATTTTCCTCTATATCTTTGCACTGTTCATTTAAGAAGGCCCTCTTGTCTCTCCTTGCTATTCTTTGGAAGTCAGCATGCAATTTTCTGTAACTTTCCCTATCTCCCTTGCATTTTGTTTCCCTTCTCTTCTCTGCTATTTGTAAGGCCTCGTTGGACAGCCACTTTGCTTTCTTGCATTTCCTTTTCTTTGGGATGGTTTTTGTTGCTGCCTCCTGTACAATGTTACGAGCCTCCATCCATAGTTCTTCAGGCACTCTGTCCACCAAATCGAGTTCCTTAAATCTGTTCTTCACTTCCACTGTGTATTCATAAGGGATTTGGTTTAGATTATACCTGACTAGCCCAGTGGTTTTTCCTACTTTCTTCAGTTTAAGCTTGAGTTTTGCTATAAGAAGCTGATGATCAGAGCCACAATCAGCTCCAGGTCTTGTTTTTGCTGACTGTATAGAGCTAGTCCATTTTGGCTGCGGAGAACATAATCAATCTGATTTTGGTATTGCCCATCTTGTGATGTCCATGTGTAGAGTCGCCTCTTGTGTTGTTGGAAAAGAGTGTTTGTGATGACCAGCTTGTTCTCTTGACAAAACTCTATTAGCCTTTGCCCTGCTTCATTTTGAACTCCAAGGCCAAACTTACCTGTTGTTCCTTTTATCTCTTGACTCCCTACTTTAGCATTCCAATCCCCTAGAATGAGAAGAACATCTTTCTTTGGTGTCAGTTCTAGAAGGTGTTGTATGTCTTCATAGAATTGATCAATTTCAGCCGTATTTACTTTACTATTTCTCAAATAACAAAGAATAGTTTATCTGATTTCCTTTTGGAAAAATTTGAATGCTGAAAGGTGTTGCCCTAGGCTACAAAACACACTCTTCCAGTCCCCTTGCCATCATCTCAACACCCACAACAGAACATGAAGCCCAAGGGAACCTTGAACTGTGTTTCCTCCTGTACCATTTAGCTAAGCCGTTTAGTAAGGTCCTTCTGTATCATCAGGGACTCAAATGTTATAATTACAGTGCAAAAGATATGATGCTATTCATCATTAAATTATAGTTGTAATGCAGTTATTTTTGTAATGCAGTTATTTTGCAGTTTCTACTTTATTAGTAGAAAGAAATATTTAACTGTAACTAGTTATTCGTAACTAGTCACCTCCAAGCTTTGTGCCTGTGTTGATGTTATTTAGGCCACAGTTCTGAGATAATTTCCACACTGAGGGGAAACCTGGTGTTTTAAATTTTAAATTTATTTTTAACACAACTGTTCCTGATGGCCAAGGAACCTAGATAAGAATTATATTAATCTTTCCCATGAACTTTAGTCAGCCTTGGGTCACAGTCACATTTCATATAGGAGGGCTCTCTGACCATATGCATGGATAGGCAATTTGGAATGCTTTTGAGTTTCTAGATGGGAACATGTCTGTTTCTGTACACTTAATGTGTGTTATGCAAGGAAAGCTTGCGGCTTCACTTTGCAGACCTCCCTTCCTTATGTGACATAGCATCCTAACTGGCATTAAGTTATTCATCCAGCAGTGCTCCTAAATTGCATTTGTGAAAGGCAAAAGAGCTATGTTAGGGATAGAGGAAGACAAAATATGAGACGGATCGACTCCATGAAGGAAGCAATGATTTGCAGGAGCTAAGCAGGGCTGTTAATGACAGGACATTTTACAGGTCACTCATTCATAGAGTCACTGTGTCTCTCATTCCACCTTTGCTCAGTAAAACCAGGATCCAGTGATGGTCAGGGATCACCCCTAGCACTTATGGCTTGTGGGTAAGTTTCCAGCTTCCTTGCTTCCTTTTCTTGATAGAGGTATTGGTTGTTAATTGCACTTGTGGCAGAACATACAAGTTATTGAACTGCTGCCTTTTCATTAGGCCACAAGCAGAGAATGATTTGCTGGTGAGAGGATTTTTCAGACTGAAATAACCAGCTGAACAGATATGTGTGTCCCCAGGGACAGTATTGTGCCAGGCTTGCTTTTCAATTCCCAGCTAAAAGAAGTCTGTCTAAATAGTGGTACTGAACCCTGTGGCAGGGTGATAGACTTCAGGTGTGTTGTTCTTGTTGCTGTTGCTCTTTTCCTAGGGCCCCATGATGTCAAAGCCAGGTGCAAAAAGCCCATCCATTTCGAATTAAAGATCACAGTGCCTGTGTCAGGGCTATCCCAAGAAATTGTGTTCCCTGAGATGGTGGAGCAAATGGCACCACTTTTCACAGAGTAATGTCCAGCCTACCTATGCCAACCAGTTGAATTTGGGCACCTGTGGCAGAAAACCCTCACCCCCTTTGACTGTTAAAATGGCATGGCAATAAATCAGTAAGTAACTATTTGCTGCCTTCTTGTAATGCCAAATACCTGTACCTGAGACAGCCACCTAACATCTCTAATGATAATTTTTTTTCCTCCCCAAGATGGCGCCGGAGGCGGGCAGTTAGCGCTTCTCTCCGCCGCACCGGCTTGCTTCTTGGTTTCTACTCACTATTTTATTTGTTTTTTCCTTTCTTCTCTTCCCCCCCCCCCCCTATTCTTTTCTTGGTCCTCCTCCTCGCCTCCTTGTCGACTGGATGCTGGACTGAGCACGGGTTTGCGGGGCTGGAGCCAGAGCTCAAACGCGGGGCCGGAGTTGGTGCTCGATTGGAGCCTTCCGGCTTGTCAGCGGAGCTCGGAGGCTCGGGAGCCTTCGCCCGACCGCAGGAGGTGGTGTTTGAGCGCTGTGGGGGAACGGGCTTTCCAATCCAGGCTGACATTGGAGGCTGCCTTGGAGGGGAGAAGACTTGGAGCCTGGTGACTCGGCGCCCCCCCCTTCCTGACGAGCTCTGTTCCGACCACGTGGTTGAGGCTGGAGCCTGGAGCCGGGACCGCTGGGTTTCCTGTGGCTGAAGGTGGTGGCTGTGTTGCCCAGGAGCTCCGTGGGCCTCGTGTTGCTGCGGTGGAAAGGCGGACCATCCCAGGCACCGGTGGTGAGACGGCGGGGGGAAGACCTTGGGAGGCTGTGGGGAGGAGAGAGCCGACTTGCTGGGTGGCCGCCATGTTGGTCTCCCTGACGGCAGCCTCCTCTCCTGGACCGGACTGTTCACTCTGCCCTTCCCGGATTACTTATAAAGACGCCTTACCTCCCTTTCAAGGAAGGGAAAAGGGAAAGCCAGGGACTGAACACTTTTCCGCCTGGACTTTATTGCTTTCGACGCTGCCCATGCTCATCATTGTGATGCAACCTGTGAGTAACATCCTCGCTCCGACATTTTCCTTGCCACTAACATCAATATTAACAACCTTTGAAATAATACCAAGAACACTAAGACCAGTAAAACTTAAAAGGACAAGGTTGCGAGGCGGAGGAGGACAGACCTGGACTAGATGTGGGGGGTAACTTCTTGGGTACCCTTTTTTAATTTAATTCTACTTTTTGTATTGGGATTTTTAATTATAACACTGTATAATTTTGTATTGCATTGTATTTGTCTCTGCATTTTATTAAGTTGTGGCACTATTTAGGGCTTTGTTTCTCTTATTTTATTCTTTCTTTCTTCTTTTCCTTCTCTGTCTGGCATGGAGCGAGGGGTCTTTTAATATCCCGGTGATCATGGGTAGAGGGAGATATGGCGTTGGCACAGTCCCCACTCGTGTTAGAAGAACGATGAACAGATGTTTGAAGGCTGTTCATTGTTCTGAGACTGTGACCAACCCTCAGTACCGAGGTAGCCAGCTCAGCCAGCCTTCCACTCTAACTCTGGTGCTGTTGAATGCCAGGTCTGTATCCAACAAGCCCCAGGTGATTCACGATCTTATCCTGGAGGAGGATGCAGACCTGGCATGCATAACCGAGACGTGGATTGGCGGAGAGGGGGGTCCTCCCCTCGCTCTTGTCTGTCCGCCCGGTTATGCTGTCCAGCACCAGGGTAGACTGGAGGGGCGGGGGGGGGGGGGGAGTAGCCATTGTTTATAAATCCAGCTTGGAGGTTACTAGGCGCTCCTCGGTGGTAAAGCCAGGTCTAGAGGCACTCCACGTGTTGATTGGGGCCAGAGATGGTATTGGGATTTTGCTGGGCTACCGCGCTCCCCGCAACCCAGCCACTTCCCTTCCGGAGCTGGCCGACTTTGTCTCCGCGGCACTGTTGGGATCCCTGAGGCTTCTGGTCTTGGGTGATTTCAACGTGCATGCGGGGGCAGAGGCTTCTGGGCCAGCTCTTGAGTTCTTGGAAACCATGGCTTCCTTGAACATGTCCCAACATGTCAACGGCCCCACCCACGTGGGTGGTCACACGTTGGATCTGGTCTTTTCCTCTAGTTGGAGCGAGTGTGATCTGATGGTGACCGACCTTGTGTCAGTCCCCTTGTCATGGTCAGATCACTGCCTAATAAAATGTAACCTCACAGTGGCTCTCCCCTCTCGCAGGGAGCAGGGACCTATTTTCATGGTCCGCCCTCGAAGACTACTGGATCCGGTTGGATTCCAGGATGCCATGAGAGGGGTCACGGCTGACCTGGCTAGCGCTCCTGTTGACGCTCTGGTTGACAGCTGGTCCACCGCTGCCACCAGGGCCATAGACACGATCGCGCCTAAACGCCCTCTCCGCCGTAGAGCTCGGCCAGCGCCCTGGTTTAACCAGGATCTTCGAGCGATGAAGCGAATGAGGAGAAGGCTAGAGCGTAGATGGAGGAAGAACCCGACGGAACATAATTGGATAGCTGTTAAGGTCGCAACTAACCTTTACCTGAATAAGGTAAAGGCTGCATGTCGATCATTCTTCGCTAACCGGATAAGCGAAGCGTCAAACCAGCAGGCGGAGCTATTCCGTATAGTGCGCGACCTATCCGGAATTGGTCCGGGAGATGGGCCTCCCCCTAGTTTCTCACCGGACCAATTTGCAGCATTCTTTAAATCTAAAGTGGGGGCCATCCGCCGGGAGCTCTCTCCTTTTTTGAATACAGTGAGTCGAGCAGAGATGTCCAGCGCTCCGTCTTGCCCGGTAACTTTTGACTCCTTTCAGCCTGTGACACCTGACACTGTGGACAAGGTGCTTGATCGATGTCGAGCTACCACCTCCTCCCTTGACCCTTGCCCGGCCTGGCTAATCAAAGCAGCCAGGCCGAAAACAACAGAATGGGCCACAGTAATAATAAACGGGTCTTTCCTTGAGGGCAGGTTTCCGCCTGCCCTCAAGGAGACACTCATTAGGCCCATTAGAAAGAAACTTAATATGGCAGCGGACGAGATTGGCAATTATAGGCCCGTCGCCAATGTTTCTTTCATGAGCAAAGTGGTCGAGAGGGTGGTCGCCGGTCAGCTTCAGGCCCACTTGGATGAAACAGATGCCCTGGATCCATTCCAGTCGGGCTTCAGGCCACGCCACGGTACAGAGATGGCATTGGTCGCCCTGTATGATGACCTGTTGAGGGAGGCCGACAGAGGCAAAGTGTCTCTGTTGGTCCTCCTCGACATCTCAGCGGCCTTCGATACCGTTGACCATGGTATCCTCCTGAGGAGGCTCTCCGAGTTGGGAATTGGTGGCTCGGTGCTTGCCTGGCTCCGTTCCTTCTTGGAGGACCGTCCCCAGAGAGTACAGCTTGGGGAGAGTGTTTCGACCCCGTGGAATGCCAATTGTGGGGTTCCACAGGGGTTGATTATCTCCCCAATGCTGTTTAACATCTACATGAGGCCGCTGGGTGGGGTCATCAGGGGGTGCGGAGCATTGTGTCATCAGTACGCGGATGACACCCAGCTCTACATCTCCTTTTCACCAACTGCAGGTGATGCCGTCCTGTCCCTTTGGCGCTGCCTGGGGACCGTACTGCAATGGATGCAGGAAAATGGGCTGAGGCTGAATCCGGACAAGATGGAAGTCCTGAGGGTGGGAGCCCCCGTGGCTGGTGGCCTGGGTGACTCTCTCTCGTTCGGGGGGGGGGGGTGACCCTGGCTGCGAAGAGTGGGGTCCGCAGCTTGGGCGTATATTTGGACCCGACGCTCACCATGGAAATGCAGGTGGCGTCGGTAGTCCGCACTGCCTTTTTCCACCTTTGGCGGATAGCCCGGCTGCGGCCCTACCTTGACACGGGGGCGCTCACTACCTTGGTGCATGCGCTCGTAATCTCAAGATTAGACCATTGTAACGCGCTCTACGTGGGGCTGCCTTTGAGGCTGATGCGGAAACTTCAGATGGTGCAGAATGCAGCGGCCAGACTCCTTACTGGAGTGAGAAAACACCAGCACATTTCTCCTATTCTGGCCATGCTGCACTGGCTGCCAATTCGTTTCCGCATTGACTTCGAAGTTCTAATGCTTACCTATAAGGCCCTAAACGGTTTGGGACCTCAATACCTGGCGGAACGCCTGCTCCCACCAAGATCTACCCGGATCACCCGCGCGAGTCAGGAGGTGAGGTTGAGGAGCCTAACGCCAAGGGAGGCCCGGAGGGAAAAGACACGAAACCGAGCCTTCTCGGCGGTGGCTCCTCGCCTCTGGAATAACCTTCCTCCGGAGATTCGCGAGGCCCCTACGCTGGGTACATTTAAAATCCAACTAAAAATAGGGATGTACATCCAGGCCTTCCCTCCTGTCAGCACTTAACTCTTTTTCTTTTGCTATTTATCATTTATTATATTTTTTCACTGTTTTTATTATTGATTATGTCAATGGCTCTGTGTTATTGTAATGAATATATGTTTGTTGGTAGCCGCCCAGAGTGGTAGAATATACCAGATGGGCGGGATATAAATCAAATAAATAAATAAAATAAATAAATAAGGCCATGGCCTCTGAAAAAATTCTGGGTCTAGGAATTTGGCCTTAGAATCAGGACTCAATTCGGCTCACAGTCATTGCACACAAAAGCCCACTTCTGGTTATCCCAAGCGTCTATGATTCTAGAAGCCTCATCTAGGAGGAAAACAATTTTCTTGTTGCTATTATTAAACAATGGAGAACCAGAAACTTTGACAATTTACTGCAGATCACCCAGAAATATATACTTGTGGAACTCCTCCTATGTTCTGCCCACCTTGTGACAGGCAGCTGATTGGTTCTACCTCAAGCATAGTGTTTACACAGAAAGGCAAAGAAGATGCTTTGTTGCCAAGGTATGATTCCATTCCTGTCAACAGAGGAGAGCAATCGAGGGCTAGACTGCACAATAAACATTCTGCCATGGCCTTTAGGGATAGAACGAATGGGACACCCTGGGATCTGCATATGCTAAGTCACATTCAGCTGCACAGGGCACAGTTTTCCAAGAAAAATAAGGAGGCAGAAAAGGGAGCAAGAGACTGCCCAACTTCAAAAACTTCAGGTTATAGCTGTTTGAACAGGACCTTGTGACAAGTACAAGACCCACAGAAGATATGAAGATTGAAGAGACTGAAATAATTTCATTTTTCCTCACAGTCGGAATGTCCATCAACACATCCCTTTGGATTTCCGGTCTTATGCTGCAGCTGGAACTAAATGTGACACAAGATGTTTCCACAAGTGAATGGTGTATCTTTTTTTTTAATTCTGTAATTTTTAATGTCTCCATAAGTTGGAATCAACTTGATGGAATGTAATTATTATTAATGTGAATATACAAATGTACACTCACTGACTTGAGTGTACACTTGATTTTAAATGGTTCTTTCTCATTTTCTATTGCCCTTCAGCAATACTTATGGAAAAAGGTAAATCTTTAACGTGTTTGAGCCGTGTGTGCAAATGCTTTAAAATCATTCTTCCCTAACCCACTGGTTTTATACTACAATTCCCATCATGCCCATCATTACCTTGCAGACTAGATGGGATAGGAATTATAATCCAACACATCTCAAAGGTACCAAGTTAGGAAAGGCTGATTTAGAAATCACAACCCTAGCTTTAAGATCAAGCAGTAGGCAGGGGCAATCCACTAAAGGTAAGCAAGAAGCAATTAAGGGGATAATCAGGATCTTTCACTCTATTATTTTGGGGGTGGGGTGGGAGGGACATCTTTCTTCAAATTCTTTCATTTCTCCTTCACACTGTGACCCAATTTCCTTCTTCCACCACTACGTTTCACATTCCAGCATGTTCATCTCCCCCAGCCTTCCCCAGCTTGGAACTGTCCAGAGGTGCCACACTATAGTTACCATCATCCCGAGCCATTTTGGACATTGATTTGCTGGCTGATGATTATGGGAGCTGTAGTCTAATGTATCTGTAATATAGGTATGATTGGCAATGGTGCCTGGAATTATGGGATTTGTAGTTCAACATGTCAGGGAGACAGGTCAGGAAAAGCGATCTACTTTTCCTCCCATTTGCTAGTCTGCTGCAACATGGAATGTGACTCTGTGCATGTTTGTGTGTGTGTTTTGGTGCAGCCCACTATCAGCCCATTTTAATCTAGTAATATGACCCCTGCCTGGCTGAAACTAGAGAGGTTTCGCAATGCTAGATACAGTGTTATGTGCAAATAACACTGTATATATCTTTTTTTAAAAAAAAATACAAGCACCAGGTCTTATCTCTCCCTGGGCCCCTATCTAAAACTGGAAACAGCTGACGGTTCTTCAGTTGCCATATCTCGTCTGCATGTAGATTGCTTGCTGCAGTAACAATCTCCATCTTTTCATGTGCCTGTAAGAGCAGGACTTGCCACAAGCAGCCTGCAAATTTGGCTGAGGTGTTTGTCACTATAACCAAATTAACACTAATAACAAAGGATGTGATATATGTGAATGAATATACCATGTGCTGAAACTTGACAGTGGCTGCTAGGCAAGGACGTAAAAAAAGTGCTGTGCAAACAATAGTTAATTAAACAAAACATGACTTGGAAGGGCATAAAGAGTGGGGAAGAGAACATGCTGCTTTAGTTTTGGCACAGTTAATATGTGTGTCCTGTCAAAGCAGAGAATGAATACATTCCTTATCCTTTCTAGCTCCTTTGGAAATCAGAGGCAACACTTCTTTTCCCTCTCCTCCTTCGCTAGCTCTTGACACTTTGCTTCCTCCCTCAGACTTAATAATTGCAAAGTAAAAGCACCTTCCATCTCAAAATCCCTGCTCAGTGTATCTGTAAGCTGTAGGTGGTCACAGTATTAAATTAATTCATGCCTGAGGAATATTCAACCGACACGGGTGTCCTGGGGAAGTCTGATTGCCTATAAAGCTTTCTAAGAAGTATCCTTCGGCTCCCAGGCCGTCCACCCCTCCACCCAGTTGGCAAGGAAAGAAGCATCCGTCTGTAAAAGAACAGTGACTACCCCTCGGGGATGGTTTTTTGGTTTTGTAGTCAGTCAGGGTGCCCTCCAGATCAGTTAAGTTAGAATGCCCCCTTCTCTGAAGTACACAGGGCATCTAGATAGGACAGTCACCTTCCATTGGAAGCCCTCCCATATATTCCCTTTCTTCCCCTTCTGTGTTTGTCTCCTAGAGAAAACCTTTTCAAGGAAAAAAACTGTTTAAACATGAGCAATAAGAGCCTGTTGTCTAGAAGCACTCCAAGACCCTTTTGCCATGAAATTCCTATTGATATTATGGACCTTAGTATGATATTATATAAATATTTCAATGTAGTACTGTATTGTTATTATCTGTTATCAACAACATTATATTAATGTTATGGAATTGCTGCACATGTTGTGATGAGGTTTAAGACCTGCATATGACAAAGGAATCTGACTTGTGGGGGGACTGAGGACAAGGTACCCCCACTGGCATACTTGCATTAGATATAGTCCACAATGCATTGTTCACTCTTCCTCATCCTCTGTTCAGCCTGTGATGGGCTGGAAAACATTGTAGCCAGTCTGCAGTACAATTTGGCTTCCTCTTCCCACCGAAAAAATAATAAAGGTGATCATCATCCACTCTGGGATCCTCAGAGCGGCAGGTTGAGAGGAACGGAGCCATGCCATTATCTGGCATTAGCTCAGAGACACATTTATAGCAGTTTGGTCCCTCCTTAACTACCACGGTTCTGTCCTATGGACTCATGGGATTTGTAGTCTGGTGAGGGAATTCTTCTGCTAGAGGGCTCTAGTGTATTTTGTGAATAGCTACAGAGAATTCTGATAACCTTCCCAAAGTCCCAGTTCTAGAATAGAGTCATGACCATTAAAGTGGGATTAAAAACTGCTATAACATACACGAGCACTCCAAAGCTGGAGACATTCAAGAGAAAATTGGACGATCATCTGTCAGATCTGCTTTGATCTGGATTCCTGCATTAAGCAAGAATCAATAGCCTTATAGGTTCCTTCCAATGCAATTATTCTGTGATTCTGTGATTCTATGTAGTGTAGATATACTCTAAAGCTATGTCAATATCCAGGGGAAAGGGTTGTGGGGGCTCTGTAAGTCTTCTCAGCACCTCCTCTGGCTACCCATTTTTGGTAGCTGTATGCAGTTTTGTTCAGTGTGGTTTAGTACTGTCCAGCACTTTGAAGCACCATAATGGCAATTCTCCAAGGCTTGCCATTCACAGCTGCAGGACAGGTGGATAGCATAAGAACATAAGAACATAAGAAGAGCCCTGATGGATCAGGTCAAGGGCCCATCTAGTCCATCTTCCTGTATCTCACAGTGGCCCCACCAGACGCCTCTGGGAGCACACGAGACAACTAGATGCCTGTCTCCTGATACCCCTCCCCTGCATCTGGCATTTTGAGGTACCTTCCTTTTAAGCCTGGATATTATACAACCCCATCATGGTTTGTAACCTGCGATGGCCTTTTCCTCCAGAAATCTGTCCAATATCCTTTACAAGGCATCTAGGCCAGATGCCATCACTACACCCTGCGGCAAGGAGTTCCACAGACTAACAACACACTGGGTAAAGAAATTTTTTTTTGGTCTGTTCTCACTCTCCCAACACTCAATTGGAGTGGGTGTCCCCTAGTTCTGGTATTGTGTGAGAGGGAAAAGAGCTTCCCTCTATCCACTTTATCCATCCCCTGCATAATTTTATACGTCTCAATCATGTCCCCCCTCAGGTGCCTTTCCTATAGTCTAAAGAGCCCCAAACGCTGTAGCCTTTCCTCAAAAGGGAGGTGCCCCAGCCCAGTCATTGTTTTAGTCGCTCTCTTCTACACCTTTTCCAGTTCCACTATGTCTTTTTTGAGGTTCGGTGACCAGAATTGTATGCAATACTCCGGGTGCGGCCTTACCCATGTTTTGTACAATGGCATTATAATGTTGGCTGTTTTATTTTCAATCCCCTTTTTAATGATATGGACGCGTGCAATGAGGAGAGGAAGGCGGTGCAGCTAGGTTTCTCCAATGTGCATGCATGGGTATATAAATCAAACTGTAGTGTTTCACTACCACCACTGTCACCTGAAAACTATGGAAGTGAGCCTGGTTTCCAGTCTTCTGAAAAAGATCTGGTACCATTGTCCAAACAATCCATACAAATATTGAAGGAGCAATTGTTAGGTCCCCCACATAGAACACTGGGTGTGTTGAGGAGCTTTCCAGAGCTCTGCTACCTTACCAGGGATTTGGAGAAATTACAGAGCAGAGAAAGAGCTTTTCATGATGGGATACAGCATGAAACAGCTTTGGCCAGTGGCAATCCAGAAGTACTGAGAAAGGCGAAGCTCTCTTGCCCATATCCAAGGAAATATAATGCTGGGTGTAAAACTGTTTGAACTTTTATTACCTACTGCCTCTCAGTCTTCAGTGCTGCTGTTTTATATCCTCCCTCTATTCATTATTTATAGTTTTCTTCATTGTCACCTGACACATTCCATGTCATGCGATACGAAATGTGAGAAAAGCTACTAAAATAAATAAGCAAGCAAGCAAGGAGGATAACTGCATCTCTTTTTCCCCGGGACTGGTGCTGCCAAAGCAAAGCGCTTTGAAAACATGGATTTGCTAGTGCTGTACTGCTTGAGCCAAGCACCATCCATAATGTTTAATAGGGGGTTGATGTTCTAAAATGAAGGATAATGTCTCTGCGCTGAGGCTGCGATGTTCTTTAAGATAGAACAATCCTTAGAAGCAAAAGATAACCTGCACTGCAGTTTGCTCCTTTGTGATACTTCTGGTGCCTTCATGCTCCTAAATATTGTCCCTTTCCCCCCATTTCTAAGCATATTCCTGCCCATTAAAACAGAGTGCAAGGATCGTAGAAGAAGCACAGTAGATGCAATTGCTTGAAGCTTTAATGGAGTTATAACTTCCTTGATCAAGTGGAAAGCTACTTAAAGAATGAGTTTCCAAGCAGTAAATGCAAAATATTGTTGTTGTTTTCTCCCTTTGAAGAAGCAAATCATGTGCCTGGCAGAGGTGGGGTGGTGGTAACTCTGGCTTACTGGCTGAACATTTATGCCCTTTTGGATGCACATTCCTACCCACCACCACAAATGTTTTACTTAAAATAAAGGACAAATGCAAAAATAGCCAGTACCTTTATAGATCACTTTAAATTAATTCAATGGAATTAAAATAAAGGCTTAATCACTTCTGCAATTGGGGTTGTGGGCTTCAATTATTCCAGGCTCCAGAATATGTGTGTGTGTGTTTAAAATTATATTCAGTCAATGTTCCTTCTTATATTCCTTCTTGGTTTGAAATATCTAACACCTGTTCTTAAACCAGAAGGAAGCTGGGTTTTGCCTATAGATGGTTTGAAGGAAACTTGGCCAGATAATTGATTTTCTGAGTCATCTGATTGTGTGACCTCTTGCGCCCTTAGTAATTATCAATCATTAAAAACTGTCAAAAGCTTCCTTCCTTTCCCAAACTCCCATTTTCTGCTTGCATTTAGTTAACATGCAAATAGACTGTACTCAGCCTGCATTTATAGCCCATTAAAAATACTTCTACTATATTGGCAGCCTGATCTTAAACAGATGTGTATCTAACAGATGCCTGATCTACGCATGCTGGAGACGAAGAGTGTGATCAGAGGGCTGCAAAGGTGCAAAGCCTGATCATGCAAGAAAGGGGTCACTTTCACAGAAGCAATCTCCCTTAAAATGACCCCTCTGTCTGTCAGGGAATCACTCCAGTCTGCCCCTCCCCAAAGTAGAAGCCCTACATCTGGACCAAATAAGTCCAGCTTAGGCACAGATCAGGGTTGTGTGTTGTGTGATGGCTCCAGAAGTGGTCCAAATCACTATCTATTTCCCCATGTGATCATTCCCTAAGTTGGGTGTGTGGAGGTAGAATGGACTATACTATTTCAAGTTGCAGATGAGGGAAACTCTAGGTTTTGATATTTGTCCTTGTCAAATAGAAAGAAAATAAATTCTCTGCAACCAGCAAATTGTTTGCCTGCTCTATTGTTTTCCCATTTGTAATATTATGCAAGGCATCAGGGAGGGGGAGAAGTATTGAGAGATATTCTATTCATAAATATAGTCACCCATCTGCCAGCCTGAAGGGTTATAGCTCATTTAATTGTCTCATTCAGTGATACGTGTAGGCCTGAGTTCAATAGAACTCACTTCCTAGTAAGTATACATATAATGTTGCTCTGTAGTATAATTGTTAGCATGTTTATTTAGACTCAATTTCAACTGGGTTCAGTCAGATTCACTGGGTAGCAAATATTTAGAATTTATCAGTCTTGAAAATGTTTGGTTTAAAACAGAGTTTCTCGAGCTGTGGCCTGTGTTCCATTCAGGTGTGCCATGGAGAAGCTGCAGAACAGTCTGGAATATCTGTACCCTGTCCTGCACAGGACTGATTTTTCTCTCTCCTGAAAATGGAGAACAAGGACAGATTAGAAAATTGGTTTTAAGATTTCTGTCTAGGGTTATCCACAACTTCCCCCACATAATTTTTTTGATTATGATGCTGATACTTTAAAATTTATCAGTTAAAGATGAGCAGTGGCACTTTGCACACTACAGTCATGTGAAAAAGAAAGTACACCCCCTTTGAGTTCTATGGCTATATATATCAGGACATAAAAATCATCTGGTCTTTAGCAGGTCTAAAAATTAGATTAATAGAACCTCAGATGAACAACAACACATGACATCTTACGCTGTGTCATGATTTATTTAGCAAAAATTAAGCCAAAATAGAGAAGCCAGGTGTGAAAAACTAAGCACATTCTTATTGCTTCCATAGGAATTAAGAGGCTAAGTAGGAGCCAGGTGCTGTTACAGACATTGAGAGAGAAGAAGCCAAATTTGGAGAAGAGAAGAGAAGAGAAGAGAAGAGAAGAGAAGAGAAGAGAAGAGAAGAGAAGAGAAGAGATAGAGTAGGTGGGCTGAAGAGGCATTAACACTTTTACTATCTGGGCAGTTAAGGGAATAGATGGAAAATTTTCCTTAGGCATTGTTTCAAGCAGTGTACAAATGCTGTCATATTACTGGCTAATCAACACCTACCATGGGGAAAAACACAAGAGACAACTGGCTGTGGCTGATGACATGAAGGAGGAGAAGAAAGACAACAAAAAAGTTAGATAGGAACACAAGACAACAAAAACACAAGAAGGGAATTCAAGAATTATTACAGAACAGAGGAAAGAGTTGAAGGAACAGGAGAAGGAGAGACCAAAGAGCTCCATGTAGCTGCTACTGCTGTAGAGGCTTGCAAACAGAAGCATATTGTTGACCACCATACTCTTATGCAGAAAGTAATAACAGACTGAGACTTACTCATTAATCCATTCTCCCAGGGTCCCACAGTCATATACCCTATTAATTACAACTGCATTTTCATACATTACCTTAAACTAGTACATACAAACTGAGTGCAGACATGTTTCTCAGCATCCTCCCTATTTGTAATCATTGTCCTCCATGTCTTCCTTTTTGATGATCCAGCAGTGAGCAACTAACCTGATCTCAACATTCATTGTGGCTTGTTCATCGCACAGTGGCAAACTACAGGATATTTAATGCTACATCTAACTGAGCTTTAGCTAGCAAACACATTTAAAAAATGATAATAAGGTGAAGATGGCCGTTTTGCTGCAGCCTTTGTGGCCATGTGCAGACTTTCTGAATCAGATTAATGGATCAGTTTTCAAAGTACCTCAATATCTGAAGCAAAGCCCTTTGCTGGATCTTCAGGAATCATTTATAAGAACACACACTCTCTTTTCTGTCTAATCCACCACTTCTCTGTGGCAAAATAGTGGTAATTTTGATTCATTTCTTTCATCCTTTGGAGTCATCATCTGAAAGACCATTCAAACCCCTTTCAGTAAACTATATTTCAGAAATGACAAATTGCCTGTTGAATACATTTTTAAAAAAATCACACCGTCCATTTATATCATTCTCTCTTTCCTACCCAGTCCACATATGCCCCCCCCCAACTCCCGCTCCAGAAGGCAAAGTCCTGGCTCAATTAAATGTACATAGCTTTGACACACCATCTGGTAAAGCCAGAGTGGAGCTCTCCTGCTGCAAAAATGAGAAGCTCCTTTTTGTTAAAACATGATGGTGTTTAAAGAGACCATTCTTCCTTACCGTGAGGATTCGGCAAATGCATCTCTCCCTGACCCCTGACCCCACCCCTCCCACACCATACTGGCAGCAGCAGGAGCGCCTTGTTTGCACATCCTGAGCTGCTTTGCTGGATTTGCAACTGTTAAATGCAAACGATTCCTGCTGATGTCAATGGAACTTATTTGTACATAGTGTTTTTTGAGTGGGTGTTCATAATTTAGTGACACAAAACTCTGAAATAAAAGAACTCAAACCAAACACAAGAGTCAGGAAGTGTATAATTCAGTTAATGCTAACCCTGACAACCACCAGTTTTGCTCTGTTCTGCGACATGGAGTACGATGACTACACAGATCTATTGAAATGAGTAAGCTGCTTATTTCCCCATGCTTATTATATGTATTATTAGTTACCTATACTCAGTCTCTTGGGAGGGGGGGAAACTAGTGCAGTGGCAGAGCACATGCTTTGAATGCAGGAGGCTTTTGTTTAGCCTTTGGCACTTCCTTTTCTTAAAAACAAAAACAGGTAGCAGACAACAAGGAAGCTCTCAGTGTAACGTCTTGGGGAGTATGAGTAGACCATACTCAGTGAGATGAACAAATAATCCGACCTGGCATAGGGCAGTTCCCTATTTTCCTTTGTCATGTGCAAGAGAGAGAGAGAGGTTGTGGTTTAGTGGTTATGAGAGGATACAAGAGACCTGGGCCCAAATCCTCACTCAGCTGCAAAGCACACTGGGTGACCATGGCCGGTGCCATTCTCCCAGCCTGACATATCTCAAAGAATTGTTAAGGAGATGAAAATGGGTAGGAAAACCATGCATGCCTGCTTGAGCTTATTGGAGGAAGGGTGAGACATATGTGTTAAAGGCAAGCAAGCAAGATATATAGCAAGATACGTATAGAAGTGTCTAAAATTACACTGGATAGCTATGAAATTGAGGCTGGATAGCTAAGTGACTTAGGTCCTCTGGCTGTGGAGCCGGAGGTTGGGAGTTCAGTTCCCCACTGTGCATCCCAGAAGAGCCAGCCTGTGCTGCCCTGGGCAAGCTGCACCGTCCCAGGATGAGTCCAGAAGAAGGGAATGGTAAACTACTTCTGAGTACTCACTACCTAGAAAGTCCTGGAAAAGGTTATTATTATGGCTGGATAGCTCAGTGGTTTAGGAGAGGTTGGGAGTTTGATTCCCCATCGTGCCTCCTGTTAATAGAACCAGGGCACCCCTAGAAGAAGGGAATGGTAAACCGCTTCTGAGTAATCTCTACCTAGGAAATCCTGAAAAAGAATTGTCATAAGCCAGCCTTGACTTGACGATACACAATTATTATTAAAATTGCATTCCTATATAAATACTGTACTAAGAGTTAGAATGGGGTTGAAATCTGCCATGGTTTCTATCTGAAAGCAAACATACCTAGTTCACTCTTCCAGAAATCATCACACCAGCCAAAATAGTTATAGTTTGATACTCTCACTTTTCAAGATAATGAGATGGAACTGTCTGATCAAAGAAGGTGCACAAAATGCATGTATTAGGGGAAATAGCACACAACAATTTGTAGATTAATGAAGTCCATGAAAATGTATGCCAGCTGAAATTTATGTCAGCTAGTCTTTAGGGTACCCGATGTCTCCCTGCTGTATAAACAAAAACACAGCATATTAGAGAAACTTGCTTGCACACATGGCTATATTAGGAAAAATTGCATAAAGGTGTATGAATATGGATGCAAATTGCCATGCAGATATTGGGCCAAATGAGCTTAAATTGGAAAAATGAGAAACTGCTCAAATCTGAAACAGACAGAAAGGTCCATCCTTAACTCAGAGGAAGTCCACTGAACAAACGTAGCCTTATCTCTGTGCAAACATGCCAACAATTGGGAGAACCCTCCTGATCACAATTCTGCAGACGATACTGTGCTCAAGTTGGCATTTATATCATTGGAGCTGAGAAAGAATTCCACAGACGCTTTATTATAAATAATGGGGTTGTGCAGCCACAAGGCTTACTGGATCACCCCTCTGGATATTAGGCCTGTGATTCATCTTGATTTTCTATGTTTTCTTAATTAATACCATATTTCATCTTTCAGGGGAATATTTAGGCTACAATTCTATGCACATTTGCTTGGGAATAAGCTGCAATGTGGGACTTAACTTCCAAGTAATATATGCATAGAAATTAGCTGTTAGATTACTATAAGATGACTCTAAATTTCTCTAGCGTGTAATGTTAAGAATGCATTTGTTTTTGCATTTTCATTTTATTTTATTACTGTCAGGAAGGAACAGTACTTTCTTCAGCACTTAACTCTCAAGGCTTAATGCCTGACAACTCCCTTGCTTCCATGATAGGGCTGGGAGGTCTTACAGACTGACAGATGCCACTCACTGAGATAAGGACTGGGATAAGTAGGCATTTGTTTTTACACTCCGTCCCATTTTGGAAGGGGACGAGAGGGGTGGCTTTTCTATTTTTCTCCAACCTCTTGCACCCCTGGAAGCCTTTCAACAAGCCTCAAATTTGTAGCCACCTAGTGGCGGGAAGCAGACATTGCCTGTGGAATCGCCTGCCCCGACATACCATGATTCCCCGAAAATAAGACAGGGTCTTATATTAATTTTTGCTCCAAAAAAAAGAAGTGGGGCTTATTTTCAGGGGATGTTTTATTTTTTTTTCATGTACAACAATCTACATTTATTCAAATACAGTCATGTCATCTTCTGGTTGCTGTACAGTGGTGGAGGGCAGGGCTTCACTTAACTGGGGCTTATTTTGGGGGTTGGGCTTATATTACGAGCATCCTGAAAAACCATACTAGGTCTTATTTTCAGGTTAGGTCTTATTTTCAGGGAAGCAGGGTAATTAGGTGGGGCTGACTGATAGCTACCAGCTGGAACTGATGCTGTTATGGGGGTATTTTTTCTTTAAAGAGGGTCTACATAAGAAAATGCTGAATAAGATGTAAAAAGTCAGGATGAAGTTAACCTTTATGCTGGTGTGTTAACTTGTTCTAGATATGAGCAATGTCTCTCTCTCTTAGTGTTAAGCTTTGATCTTGATTTGGAATCCTTTTTGATACTTGTGTCAAACTCTGTGCTTTTAGTGATATATACAGCATAAATCAGTATATTTTAATTTCCTAGGATATGTGTGGAGTGCACACTTCTACATTCCTGAAAGAAATCCACCTGCTGGTAAAGTGGTAATCGCCTAGCAAACCAAAGACTACATTGGCTCAAGATTGAAGCTCAGGGGAGTTCAGATGGCAGCAGAATAAGATTCCCGACCCCCAGTTCCGTTCCTCCTCCTCCTGCACTGCCCCCTCTCACACTGTTCCAGAGGACTGGGGGTCCTTCCAGAAGCACATGGGAGACGGTGCTAGAAGCTGGAGGAGGAACAGCACAAGGCATTTGGATTGTATGATATTTCTGCTTTGCCAGAATCATTGGGTCCTAGTTCATTTCCAGGCTCCATTCAAAGTGCTGGTTTTCATCTCTAAACCCCTCTGCACCTCAGCAATGGGCTATCTGAAGAACTACTTGTCTCCACATAGTGTCTGCCTGTACCCTATGGCAGACATGAGGAAATTGAAGCCTTTGAGATGTTTTTGCAGCTCCCACCAGCCTCAGTCAGCACAGCCAATGGGTTAGGAATGCTGGGAACTGCCGTCCAACAATATCAGTGGTGGTGGGTGTTGCACTTTGATTGCCCCAACAATAAGATCTTCAATAGGAATCCTTGTGTGGCTGCACCTGCCATCTGTGAGGCTGTGGCTGGCAGCAGCCAAATGGCCAATTCATTACTAGCACTCCAGCTGTAGGATGCTCTCCTCAGGGAGACCAATGGAGCACCTACCTTGATGTCATTTTAACACCTGGCAGAAACCTTCTTGATCTGCCCCCCACACCCAGACTTTTTAATTCTCTGTGCATTATTTTCATGCTGACTTGTCTTTGTTGTTTCAATCCCATGAGCTGCTTCTGTATTGCTCTTTCATATTGTGACGATTCAATGTTCTTGTTTCAGTATAAATATATATTTTAACCAATTTGCTACTGTGTTAATGTTTTGTATGCTGTCCTGGGGAACCTTTGAAGAGGACTATATAAATCAATTAAACAAATAATATACTTGCAATGACACTGCATGCCTTAACTACTAATGTTACTGGGAATATGGGTGGGTGTGTACACCCACAAGATATCAAGCAAAGCAGAATTTTAAAGTGTATGCTTCTTTTTATATTTAAAGCTATAACTCGTTGATTAAGAGTAGGATTTTGCTGTATGAAGAGATGGGAGTTATTGAGGGACTGCAGACTCTGATATGAAGAGTTTGTTGTTGTCTGTGGTGTTTTGGAACATTACTTTTGGGGATCACAGCTCCCAGAATTCCTTTGTCAGTGGCCAGGATGGTTTGCGGATCGGGGGTATTTCAGCCCAGAGATAATGTTTCTAAGTTCTGACCAATGTGCCAATCAGTAGAAGTAAGAAAGCCAAGCTCTTTCTGCCTGGCCCTTCACAATTATCCTTATCTGAGCTTTGCTATGCCTAGTATTCCCTAGTTCAGGGGTCCCCAACCTTTTCAACACTGCGGACCGACTGGGGAAGGCGGGGCACCCGAAGGAGCGGTGGGTGCTTGCGCAGGCACACGCACACTCGCATGCATGCGCGAAGGGTGGTGGGGCAGTCGGGGCACGAAGGGGGGCACTTGCACAGGGGCATGCGTACTTTTGCACATGCGTGAAAGGGCTGTGCGGGGGGAGTGTGTGCAGGGGTGAGTGGAAGATCTGTCTCTGCGGCCCAGTCCGGCCCAGGCCACAGACTGGCACCGGGCCGCGGACCGGGGTTTGGGGACCCCTGCCCTAGTTCCCTCTTGAGGTTAACTGCATATTAACCCCCCTCACCCCCATCTCTGCTCAAACCTGTTATATGTTTTCTGTCTTCCTGAAGTATTTTTACAACAGGGCCATAAAACAAACATAGGCCTAATTACTGCACATAACCAATGAACATTTAGAATGTGAAACTGATATTTCATATACATTTCATTCTGTTTCTTTATATCTGATGGACGTGTCCACGAAAGCTTACATCAAAATATAATAGTTAGTCTTTAAGGTGCCACATGGTTTTGGCTTTTTGTTTTGTTTTTTTCTTTGGATTTTGCCTGATTTGCCAGCTCCCTGAGACTCTGTACACAGTTTTTGACTGCGTGCCAAAGGTTATACTATGAGGAAACAGGTCGGATCTCATCTTACAACATGTGAAGTTGAGGGTTATGTTGTTGTTGTTGTTGTTTAGTCATTAAGTCGTGTCCGACTCTTCGTGACCCCATGGACCAGAGCATGCCAGGCCCTCCTGTCTTCCACTGCCTCCCAGAGTTTGGTCAAATGAGGGTTATACCTCCAGTCAAATATACACAGTACTGGACCATACTGAGGCTGTGAAATCTGTGGCATATTCTTGGACTCCTGTTCCCATAATCCCGAGTTAGCCTGATCAGTGGCAACCCATGACGAGAGGAGTTCATAGACATCTGGAGGGCTGAAGATTAGAAACTATTCTACAAAATTAGATAGGGAGAGTAGGTTGGAGGTTGACCTCAGATTTTATTTAGATGTTTCTTTGCTGTTTACGATTATTAAAAGTCTGTGAAAAGAGTCTATCACTAGTTTGCTTCTTCATCCTCTTCACAAGCACTTGGCCAAATATTTATGCCTGGAGCCTCCTTAAAACAAATAACAAACAAACAAACTCCAACAATGTAAAAACAGAGAGAATGTGTCAACTAGATATGTATTGCTGTAATAAATGCAGAGATGACTTACTTGGCAAGATGTATAAGTTTCAAAATGATGTCTGAACAGTATGATCCACAGAATATCTGGCACAAGACCAATTCTGTGCAAACAGAGCTAAAGATTAGAGATCATCCTGTCTTTTAAAAAAATGGTGGAAGCCATGGGAGCTAGATTTCTTTGTACTGTTTGATATGCAGAGGGTGGGTTTTGAATGGGAGACTTTGGTAGTGAACCTATTGGTTGGGAGGTCATGGCCCTTATAAGGAGTCCTCAAAGCAAAATTCAGCAAAGTGGGTCAGGATTTACAGCAAAAAAGAAAAACCCCAAAAGAACAGTTTGCTCCAATAACATCTGAGTGTAAGCTAAGGAATCATTGCTTCCAGAGATCACTCTCTTTCTTAAGGATCGTAAAGGCAGCTTAAAGGGACAGGCCTGCAGCTTAGAGCTTAGCACTCCTTTTCCATTCTGACAATCCCTTCCTTGCAAATGGCCAGTATTACTGGGTTGCCATGGGGATACAGTAGAAGCTGTTCAGAAGACACATGTTTCTTAGGGGATAGAAACTGCCTAGGTATGGCATCCGATCAAGGTGTGCCAGACTCAAGAACCCTTGCTTGGCTGAACTGTAACTATGGTACAAGCCTGGCCATGATGTCCTCTTGGTTGCTTCTCAGGTGCTGCTAGACTGATGAAGAAGACCATGCTTGTAGTCCAAAGTCAGACTCCTGCTTCTGTGGGAAGGTTCTGACATTCTCTTCCAGTGCTGCTGATGCTCTGTTTGTGCTCCCTCTCGCCTGGCTCTCCTCCTTTCTCTCTTTCAACCACTCCCACCTATCTTTCCCTCCTTTTTTATACCTTGCAGTCTCTTTGACATGGGTGCTCAGCTTCTCAGGGTACAGGGGTCACATTGCCCCCCCCTCCAGGCATATGCCAGAGGCTACCGCCTGCTGTGGTCAGACCGCCAAACTTGCTGTTCCATTCCCAGAAAAGGCCAGAGCTTCCTTCGAAAACCATTAAAAATGAGGAATGCTCACCATGTTTTAAAGTAGGCCCGGGTTGTCAGGAGGCTTCTGGAAGCATGATTTTGCTTCAAAGCAAGATGTGTTCTTCCGTGTATGTGATGCTGAAAGGAAACTGTGACTGCATGTTAGCAGAGAGCCAATATGGCCCATAGACACAGTTCTGTCCATTCTTGCTCTATGGCCAATCTACTTTGCTCCAGCCACACTTTTATGACTGGATGGGTAGTTGTCCTGATGGCAGCTAACTCCTGTTGCTTTTTCCTGGAGCCCCCAAAATTTGGTCGATCCCTGAGGCCAAGATATATTGATTTCTCTACTGCTCTAGTTACTTGTTGTAGGAGTTAAATGCTGTCTTACGGACTGGAGCACTTCAACTCTATGCCCAAAGATGGCCTGAATGAAGTTTGCAACTACCAATGCAATAGTGGCCTAGTTACTCCAGGGATCAACAAACTGCTGTCTGTCTCTTGCTTTTGCTTGGCTGATACCAGCTTTCCAGACTGCCATTCCCAACACAGAGTTCACCAAGGTAAGAGAGATAAACATTCCTTAGCTGTGTTTGTTCTTCTGGTTTTGGAATGACCCTATATGCCTCTGAGTCAGAGTGTGAAGTAAGTGTTTAGCAGTGCTCTAATTTTACTATGCTGCAAGTTCAATTATATGAGCCCTTTTCACCAGAGATTATTGTACACTTAATTACTTGCCTAATGCTTGCAAAGTGTGAGCCATATATGATTTCAGGACCTATTAATAGTCTTCTTTGGTACGTAGTAGGCTTTACACCATCCAGGTGGGCAGATTCTAATTCAGATTAGGATCTTTATCTACAAACCTTAACACTTTTTTTTTTTGCTCTGATATGTTTTTCATGTACATTGTTCCAAAATTTGTTTCTTTCTCTTCATTTGTTCAGTAATGTTGCTGGCATCAGGATAAGCACAGCGATTTCTGCAAAAGACATTATCAAAGCTGAGCATTCTCTTTACAAGAACTCAGCACCTTTCTGTGTTAAGTTAATTAACAGAAGCAATAAACATTTGTCATGCTTATTAGAACTTGGAAACAGAGCAGGCCCACAGCAAAAAAAAAAATTGAATTTATTTCTCACTTTAATATGCTTCAAGATTAACCTTGCTTATGTTCTTAGATTTCAGGTATCTTTGACAATGCATTCCTCCTGGCTGCTGTGCCCTGTTAAAAGCTCTCAGTTATCTTGTGATCAACCACAATCGAGGACACAGCTCTTTTCTGTTCCCAACTGATAGACAAAAAATGTTTATCTGTCCGTAGCTGCCTGACCTTCAACTTTCATTCTATTGAATTTCATTCTGTTTCTATTTACTCTAGTACATCATAAGGCTATCCTGTTCATCCTGTAGAACTTCCTAATATTGTTAGCAGAGTTTCTTACCCCAACTGTATCTGTAGGTCACTGTGGATTTATAAACTTAACATCTGCTTTGGGTACATAAATGCTAAACAACATGGACATGTTAATAGCTCTCTTGGGGAGACTCATATGGCCAATCTCTGCGTAGTGCCATAGTGTAATGAAAACAGGTGTATGGTTGCACAGATACAGAGAACTGTGTGTTAGTAGGTGAGTGGGGAGTCTAGACTGAGACTGAGTAAAATCTAATTGTAACAGAGCAGTGATTTTCTTATCAATAATTTAATTAAAAGTGTCGCACAGAGGAGCTTCCCATTGTCCTGCAAAACCCCCACAGACTAGGTGTTTGTGAATCACACAGAGGGTAAAGACCGAATAAGCTATTCATTTGCCTTCCTTATTTAAACAAAACTATTTTCTCATAGCCCCAGGGGAAGCAAGCAAGATCAATTGGCAAACATACTTATATTAAGTGTGCTTGCTGGAAATGTTTATTTGTTGTTCCTGAAAAATACTGAGTTTGCTGAAACTCTGGCCCGGTGTTTAACAACTCATGTTATATTAAATGCTGCTAACTATGTTTTTATGCACTCTGTAGTGTGTAGAAGAACTTGGCATGTTTCAATCCTTCCTTCTTACCAACTCTTTATTAGCATATGGCAAACTTGCTTGGAGAAAGGAATAATCTCATCTAGTTTCAATTTGGCATTAAAACAAAGTGGCTGAACTGACTTGATGGCACACAATTATTATTAGTAGTAGGCAAGCCACCAACTGCTTCTTCCAAACCAGATTAGAAGAGAAAGACTTATACTGTAGATATTTACTTCTAAAAAGCTCTCAGTCCACCCTATTCTGTAGAGATAATCCTTTTATCACTAACAATCATGTGTGGCATACTTTTTGTTGAACTGCACATTTTCTGATTAATCTCATTTTGTCTTTACAACAGGCCTTGTGGATCTGACTAATGAGAAGGACAGGGACATATCTACAACTTTCAGAGGAATCCCAGTGCTACTCTTCTAGAGCAAAAACAACGAAGAATCTTGTGGCAACTTAAACACAAATATGCTTATGCCAAAAGGCTTTATCTTAAAAACTACTTTATCTGATACATTGACTGAAAACTTGTTTTTGTTGTTGTTGTTTAGTCGTTAAGTCGTGTCCGACTCTTCGTGACCCCATGGACCAGAGCACTCCAGGCCCTCCTGTCTTCCACTGCCTCCCGGAGTTGGGTCAAATTCATGTTGGCAGCTTCGATGACCCTGTCCAACCATCTCGTCCTCTGTCGTCCCCTTCTCTTCTTGGCTTCACACTTTCCCAACATCAGGGTCTTTTCCAGGGAGTCTTCTCTTCTCATGAGATGGCCAAAGTATTGGAGCCTCAGCTTCAGGATCTGTCCTTCCAGTGAGCACTCAGGGTTGATTTCCTTCAGATTGGATAGGTTTATTCTCCTTGCAGTCCAGGGGACTCTCAAGAGTCTCCTTCAGCACCACAATTCAAAAGCATCAATTCTTCGGCGGTCAGCCTTCTTTATGGTCCAGCTCTCACTTCCATACATCGCTACTGGAAAAACCATAGCTTTGACTATGCGGACCTTTGTTGGCAAGGTGATGTCTCTGCTTTTTAAGATACTGTCTAGGTTTGTCATCGCTTTCCTCCCAAGAAGCAGGTGTCTTTTAATTTTGTGGCTGCTGTCACCATCTGCAGTGATCATGGAGCCCAAGAAAGTAAAATCTGTTACTGCCTCCATATCTTCCCCTTCTATTTGCCAGGAGGTGATGGGACCAGTGGCCATGATCTTAGTTTTTTTGATGTTGAGCTTCAGACCATTTTTTGCGCTCTCCTCTTTCACCCTCATTAAGAGGTTCTTTAATTCCTCCTCACTTTCTGCCATCAGAATCATCTGCATATCTGAGGTCGTTGAGATTTCTTCCAGCAATCTTAATTCTGGCTTGGGATTCATCCAGTCCTGCCTTTCGCGTGATGTATTCTGCATATAAGTTAAATAAGCAGGGAGACAATATGCAGCCTTGTCGTACTCCTTTCCCAATTTTGAACCAATCAGTTGTTCCATATCCAGTTCTAACTGTTGCTTCCTGATCCCATGTATAGATTTCTCAAAAGGTAGATAAGGTGGTCAGGCACTCCCATTTCTTTAAGAACTTGCCATAGTTTGCTGTGGTCCACACAGTCAAAGGCTTTTGCGTAGTCAATGAAGCAGAAGTAGATGTTTTTCTGGAACTCTCTGGCTTTCTCCATAATCCAGTGCATGTTAGCAATTTGGTCTCTAGTTCCTCTGCCCCTTCGAAATCCAGCTTGTACTTCTGGGAGCTCTCGGTCCACATACTGCTGAAGCCTGCCTTGTAGGATTTTGAGCATAACCTTGCTAGCGTGTGGAATGAGTGCAATTGTACGGTACGGTTGGAGCCGTACGGTTGGAGCATTCTTTAGCACTGCCCTTCTTTAGGATTAGGATGTAGACTGATCTTCTCCAATCCTCTGGCCACTGCTGAGTTTTCCAAACTTGCTGGCATATTGAGTGCAGCACCTTAACAGCGTCATCTTTTAAGATTTTAAATAGTTCAACTGGTATGCCATCACCTCCACTGGCCTTGTTGTTAGCCATGCTTTCTAAGGCCCACTTGACTTCGCTCTCCAGGATGTCTGGCTCAAGGTCAGCAACCACACTATCTGGGTTGTCCGGGACATCCAGATCTCTCTGGTATAATTCCTCTGTGTATTCTTGCCACCTCTTCTTGATGTCTTCTGCTTCTGTGAGGTCCCTACCATTTTTGTCCTTTATCATGTCCATCTTTGCACAAAATGTTCCTTTAATATCTCCACTTTTCTTGAACATATCTCTGGTTTTCCCCTTTCTATTATTTTCCTCTATATCTTTGCACTGTTCATTTAAGAAGGCCCTCTTGTCTCTCCTTGCTATTCTTTGGAAGTCAGCATGCAATTTTCTGTAACTTTCCCTATCTCCCTTGCATTTTGTTTCCCTTCTCTTCTCTGCTATTTGTAAGGCCTCATTGGACAGCCACTTTGCTTTCTTGCATTTTCTTTTCTTTGGGATGGTTTTTGTTGCTGCCTCCTGTACAATGTTACGAGCCTCCATCCATAGTTCTTCAGGCACTCTGTTCACCAAATCGAGTTCCTTAAATCTATTCTTCACTTCCACTTTGTATTCATAAGGGATTTGGTTTAGATTATACCTGACTAGCCCAGTGGTTTTTCCTACTTTCTTCAGTTTAAGCTTGAGTTTTGCTATAAGAAGCTGATGATCAGAGCCACAATCAGCTCCAGGTCTTGTTTTTGCTGACTGTATAGAGCTTCTCCATCTTTGGCTGCAGAGAACATAATCAATCTGATTTCGGTATTGCCCATCTGGTGATGTCCATGTGTAGAGTTGCCTCTTGTATTGTTGGGAAAGAGTGTTTGTGATGACCAGCTTGTTCTCTTGACAAAACTCTATTAGCCTTTGCCCTGCTTCGTTTTGAACTCCAAGGCCAAACTTGCCTGTTGTTCCTTTTATCTCTTGACTCCCTACTTTAGCATTCCAATCCCCTATAATGAGAAGAACATCTTTCTTTGGTGTCAGTTCTATAAGGTGTTGTAAGTCTTCATAGAATTGGTCAATTTCAGCCTCTTCAGCATCGGTGGTTGGTGCATAAACATGGATAACTGTGATGTTGAAAGGTCTGCCTTGGATTCGTATTGAAATCATTCTATCATTTTTGAGATTGTATCCCAGTACAGCTTTTCCCACTCTTTTCTTCACTATGAGGGCTACTCCATTTCTTCTACGGGATTCTTGCCCACAATAGTAGATATGGTAATCGTCTGAATTGAATTCGCCCATTCTCGTCCATTTTAGTTCACTGACGCCCAGGATGTCAATGTTTATTCTTGCCATCTCCTGTTTGACCACATCCAGCTTACCAAAGTTCATAGATCTTACATTCCAGGTTCCTATGCAGTATTTTTCTTTGCAGCATTGGACTTTCCTTTCACTTCCAGGCGCGTCCGCAGCTGAGCGTCCTTTCGGCTTTGGCCCAACCACTTCATTAGCTCTGGAGCTACTTGTAGTTGTCTTCCGCTCTTCCTCGGTAGCATGTTGGATGCCTTCCGACCTGAGGGGCTCATCTTCCAGCATCATATCTTTTAACCTTTTGTTTCTGTCCATGGAGTTTTCTTGACAAAGATACTGGAGTGGCTTGCCAGTTCCTGCTCCAGGTGGATCACGTTTAGTCAGAACTCTCCACTATGACCTGTCCGTCTTGGGTGTCCCTGCACGGCATAGCCCATAGCTTCTCTGAATTACTCAAGCCCCTTCGCCACGACAAGGCAGCAATCCGTGAAGGGGCAACAAGGGGAAAACTTGTTGCTCAGTTACAAAAAAGACGTTAACTTTTAGCAGCAAATTGACATAATTTAAGAAATTTTCATAGGTATTGTCTGTTGCATACTGAGTCACACAACTTGGGTTGCGACAGATAATGCCTATAAAGATTTCTTAAATTATGGCAATTGACTGCTGAAAGTTACACCTTTTGTATAACTGCATAACAAAATTTTGGCCACTAGTGTTAATCCTCTTGGCAATTGTATGTATATGCAAACAAACATATGGATATGGATAAAGATAAATTATGTTTTGCGTGTAATATATATATATATATATATAGCAATGACTATATTGCATATTGCCAATGTTATACACTATCAAGTCACTTCTAATTTATGGTAATGCTATGAATGAATGACCTCCAAATGGGCCTATCATTAACAGGCCTGCTCAGGTCTTGCAAAGTAAAGCTTCTTTTATTGAGTCATGTATATAACTATGTATGTACATGTACAAACAGTGGAGTCAAATATCAGTGAAATCCTTTGGCTAGAGCTTCATGGCAGATCTCTAAATCGAAGCCTCGCATCCTACTATAATACCACACTGTCCCTTTAGGGAAGCTTTTGAAGAAAGCCTTTCTAGCTATCAGCCTCAAGTTTTTCAGAATGAATTTGCCCTTTAGCATACAAAATGGTTCAGAATAACCACATACAGAACAGGCAGCTTTTAGGATTGAAGAAGGAAAAACACTATCTTTCAGAAGATCTGGTTATGGGAATAGTTAAAGTGTTGGCAAAGGGGGGAAAAGGCATAACACTATAACACTTTAAAGGCCCACAGTTTTATTTTGGTGTGGGCTTTTGTGGATCAGAATCCACATATACAGACACAGGGGTGTAAATAAATGTGTCTGCACTCCTACACCTGGATAAGTGGATTTTGATCCACAAAAGTCCACACTTAAATACATCTGTTAGTCTTCAAAGTGCTACAATATTTTGCCTGCTTCCTCCCCCACTTCTCACCCAACACGCTGCGATAGACTAAGGGTGTGGTTACATGTAAAAAAATTCCTGTTTTTGAATCAGGTTTAACATGTTTGAAATTGATACGATGCTACCTTTACTATGACAAGCCACATATGGAACATAAAGCACTAAGCACTGACAGATTCAGGATGTGATGGTTGCATGCACTATCCATGTCATGAGATTATTGCCAGTAATTAGTTTTTATATAGTGCTCTCCAGAAGTGCTGAAATTGCTTCATGTTATTCAAAGATTCTTTATGACAAGTCTGTGAAGTAGCCAACTGCAGTGTTCCAGTCTCAAACCGTGCTGGAGAAAGAGTGGCTTGTTTAAGGCCACTTTCTTGTGAAGTTGGCATTTGATGGGAGGACTAAACATCCACATCTGTTTAAAATTTGGACCAAGAATCCTACAGTGAGGAATAACATCTGCAACTGTAACGCAATTGTAAAGACCCATTGAAATAAAAAAGTCCCCCACCCACCCCATCAAGGAAAAGGTTTTAGAACAGGATTGAAACAAAAGGGAAGTGGGCCTCTCTCTGTGTGTGTCTGTGTGTGGAATGGGCAGTCTTCATGGCCTCTCCTCCTCCAGCTGTCTTGGTATATTACATTTTTCTTATCGTACCCAGCCTTCCATAGGATATGATCCAGGGCGGCTTGGGTTTCCTTTTGGGTTGCGGTGGCTTGTTTCCCCTCCTCCTTCAGATACGTTTAGCAAATGTTAAACCAGCAGTAAAAGACCGAGGAAAGGAGCTCTGTGCACTTAGGAGGCTCCGGGAATTATACAGACAGACCTGTTGTTAACACGCACACTAGTATTCATTCACCCGGAAACAAAGCGGGGAAATCCACTCCTGGTTTTAACGGAGATTCCGTCGGCCCAGAAAAAGCTGCGCTTACTATGAAGTCTGGGAAGACGACGCTTTCTCTTAATTTACTAGAAGAATAAAACAAAGCGAAACCCTGAACTGGAACACTGTGCGCACCGGAGCAGACGGCGGGCTCACAAAAAGGGCCGGAGTTTCTGAGGGGACTCCCGTCAGTGAGAGGAGGATTGAGAGGGGCTCGGAACTGGACGGTAACGCCCCGCACAGGGGCTTGGGCGCCCAGAGGGCGTCCTGTAAACTTCCCCCTCGGGTGGCTCAGGGCTCAGAGGCGAGAGCAAAGAAAATGAAACTCGACCTCAAGGGACTTTGGAGCCCAGAGAAGGAAACTGGCTTTCCTGCCTGCTGGAGAATAGCTTGCTGGGCTGCTGCAGGAAGGAGCCCGTTGTATCGGCTTCCCCAGATGTGGACTTCGGAGACGTGGAGTCGGAAGAGAAAGTCCCCTACCGAATTCTGTGCCCGCTGCAATGGCGGGCCCTCGAGTCAGCCTTACCCTCGAGTAACTCTTCTTGTCGAGCGTAGAGAAATGTTGTGGTCCCAACCGAAGGGAGGAAATGTTTGCAAATCTTTACAAATATGTAGGAAGGACTCCCGATAACCCAAAGACCCTGTCCAAACCAGTTTGCCCTAGACGGATCCAATGGTTCAAAGGATAGCTATAAAAATGATGTAATTGAGTCTCCCCATATTTTACAACTCGTACACAATTATCTGTTGTACACTTTTTTAATTGCATTTTCTATATTTTAGCCACATAATATGTTTTATGAACTGGTTGTACATTTGTAAATTGCATTTTGTATATTTTAGCTATAAATATGTTTTATGAGCTGGTCACTCGACCGTAATAAATAAATTCTTCTTCCTCTTTGAGGCATTTTTTTGGTTTGGGGGACAGGTCTCCCGTGACTGGCTTACAACCACCCCCACCCCCACCCCCACCCACTCAACTCCTTCCAGCTTGAACCTTGTAATACACACACATAGGGAAGCAACCTTTTCATCCTATGTTTATAGGTAGGGATGTTTACATTTTTCTCACAGCTGACCAGCGGCCGGGCCCCTGCTGGCCAAAGGAGCGTCGCCGGCCCTCGCTGATCAAACGGCTGTCCTGCAGAAGCGGCGCGCACAACCTGAAGGGGCAGCCGTCAAGTCACGCCGCCGCCGCCGCCGGGCGCTGCTGCTGCTGCTGCCGCTGAGGCTGCTCCCGGGTCTGCCTTGCAATTTCGTCTCCCGCCAGCAGCGAGCAGCAGCCGGACGCGAGTGGAGAGGAGGCGAGCGCGAGAGGCGCGCACGGCCACACATACAGCACACATACACGCACACGGAGGGGAGGCGAGGCGAGGCGAAGGGAAGGGAAGGGCTCCAGAGGCTTGGCATGTTCCTGTGTGGACGGGAACCAGTCAGCCAGCCCAGGAGCGGGAGGGCGAGCCCCTGCTGCCACTAGGCGCCAGGTTCATTCATTCGCCTCCCTCCTCATGCCGGCTCCCGCGCTTTCTCAGCCCGCTGCCTGGGACTCCAACCTGTTTGTGGAGGTCACTCCTGGGCCGCCAGCAGCAGGAGCCGCCTGTGGCTTCGTCCTCCCTTCGTCGCCTCCTCGCCGCGCCTAATGGTCTTGCCAGCAGAGAGCCGAGCCGGAGCCGGTCGCTGAGCCGGGAGCAGCCCCGTCGCTTTCTGCGCGGTCTGGGACTTACAAGCCACCCATCCCCGCCCCGTCACACACCCACACCGGAGGGATTTACTTTATCGGGAGGAGCCCCGGCGCTCGCACGGCGGGAGGAAAATGTACCTAGACCCTGAGACGACCAAAGGTAAGGGCTGCGCCCTTTATTAGAGCGGCTGGCTGCTGCGCACCTGTCGGGGCAGGGACTGGTCCCATGCGCCGCGCGCCGAGGGCTTCCTTTGGGCTTCAGGCGGGTAGAACCTCCGCCTTTGTGTGTGTGTGTGTGTGTGTGAAGAAGGGAGGGAGGGGGGAGGGAGGAGAGCAGAGAAGGGGAGGAAGACCGAGGGAGGCGGAGGTCGTGGCGCTGCTCCGCGCACCTGGAGGAGGAGGAGGAGGAGGAGGAAGGGGAAGACTGCTGGAGGCTGACTGGGCGGGGAACCGGGCGGCCGGGGTCGACCCCTCGCTCGCAGGCGAAAAGGGGCGCGGGGACGTGTCGGTAGCTGCGGCTGCGAAGAAATGAGGGCGGTGGCGCGAAACCGAGTCCGAGGTCCGAGAAAGCCGCCCCCCCACCCCCGCTGAGGGGAGGTCGCCTCGCGTGGGTCGGAGGGTGGGCTGCCAGGTCCCCGGCGCGGCGTCGCGCTCGCTTTCTGGCACCTGCTGTGGTGGAGCCCGAGCCCTGGCAGCCTTGGCTTGAGGGACTGGGAGTGACTGAGGAGATGGGACTTCGGGGGGGGGAGGGCTTGCCCCCCGCTAGAGTTGGACACCAAGGGAGGGGAAATCAGGCCCCCGAGACGCGCCGGGGCGTCGGCGCCCCCTTCCCCATGCGCCTCTTTATTGGCTTTTAGCCTCGCCGGCAGGCAAATCCCACCGGCTAGGCCCTGCTCGGTTCTCCCCTCGCTCCAGCTCGAATCCTTCCCTCCGGCCATTCGCTGGACTTTGCGGAGTTTCTCTCTTGCCTCTAGTTCGGGCAAGAAAGTCACTCGCCGGCTGCCGCTTCTGTTCTCTGGCGTGAGTCACGCTTCTAGTCGCTGCCCCTCAGAGCCGCCGCCGAGGCGAAGGGAGAAGAGGAAGAGGCACCTGCTGCTGCTGCTGCTGCTGCTGAGCGAAGCGAGCAGCTCAACCTGACTGACATCGGAGCCGCCCGGCTTCCCAGCGCCCTGCCTGCAGGACTGGGAGCAAAGCGCCTCTCTTTTCTTCCTCCGAGCCAGGCATGGGCTTCTTTCTGGCTGGCGGCAACTCCCTTTTCCCAGCAACACCTCTCCTGTCAAGAGTCGCTGCCCAGAGCATGCTTTTCTTTTTTTCCTGGAGGAAATATGGTCCAGGTTGTTTTGCTGATGCTGTAAATAGCCAGCTTTCATGAGCATAATGTGCATAAAGGCGTGCAGCAGATGCATTTTTTTAAAAAAGAAGAAATCACATTTTTATTCTGGAATAAACCCCTAAATCAATCTCTGGCCCTCTATTCTCAATAGTTGATTAAAATCTTTCCCACACAACAAGCACAAAGACTGTGGAAAACCTGTGGTACACTTTTTTTGCTGCTTCCTCTTTATAGAAAGGCTTGGTTAAAGAGAGTAGTGCAGCAGGAAGAGGAAAGAGTAAGTGTTCTGCCTTCAAATGACTGCCTTAAGCAGGTACCTTAAAGATGTGGAGTGGCTTTCCAAATCCTTCTGCTAAAACAATGGTGATTTAGGATGCAGAAGACATGCCAAACCCTGGAATGCTTCTTCGCTTAAGCTTGTATGATCTTATTAATATACTGGCCTGATTTCTAAAAGTGTCCAGAAACCTATGGTTTGTATGAACAAGTGTGATAACTTACTTCAGTTCCAAAAGCAGTCTTTAGAAATCAAAGGCAAGTTTCCCACAGTGGGCATAATCTGCGGGTCCTGAGGATTGCAAGTAGTTTCAGTGTTGATAAAGAAACTATTGAACTACCAAAAGTTCCTTCTTTACCTGCACTTTGTAGTGGCTGGAACATTACCGTCTAGTTCACGTGTGCAGAGATATAGTGGCTAAAGTATCAGACTAGAAATAAGGGGATCCCGGTTCAGCTCTCTACACAGCCATGAAACTTGGGGGCAGGGGGAGATCTTGGACCAGTCGTTAGCTCTCAACCTAATCTGCCTCACTGGATTGTTATGATGATGATGATGACATTGATGGGGCCCACCCACATCACTCTTAGCTTCTTGCACAAAGGTGGGCTAGGATTGGCCTTGTGTGGCTCTTGGCTTAGTTTCAAATACCCTCTGCAAATGATGAGTTTAAGTCTGTGGAAGGTTGATGTGTTAGGAGTTCACTAGGTGGGGAGAAAGGTAACAGAACGGCAAAAGGAAGAAATAGGGTGGACAGAGAGAAAGAGAAGCAGTCACCTACGTTGGGCTCTGACCTCATCCATCAATGGCTTCTTCCCCACAAGCTTCCAAGAGTTCTCCCTAACAGAATATCTTCAGGGAAACAAGGACCACTGACACACCTATCCTTGGAGGAAAAAGATTTGTAAATGTAATAAAATATTTTATGACTAGTATCTGTAATAACAGATAAAGCCTTCATGTGGAGGTAATCTCTAGAGGGTTTGGACAAATGGGAAGAATGTTAGCTTCATGCCAAATTTGTAAGTTCCCCACAGATAATTCAACTGGTGATTATTTGGAAATAATGCTGGATTAGATGGCTCTGTTCTAACAAGGTTCTTCTTATGGTCCCATTTAGAAAAAAATAAACAGAACAGTAAGCTTCAGTAATATCCCAAAGCAAGCATTACAATACAATTCTATTGTATGAAAGTGTCCTCTGTTAACGTTTGGAAAGCTGTAGTCTTTTACCTTCATTTTTGTCCACATACAGGTAGAAAGAACAAATACCATCCATCCTCTGCAGTGATGGCTATTAACGGCTGGTTGTTATGTATAAAAATCTCCATTCAAAACAGCAGTACTTCTTGTCCCAGTCTCAGCTCAGCTTTGCAGACCTCTAAAGCTGTTGTTCTTTTGTATTAGAAAATACAGAAGTCAGAACTGTGCCTGCTGCTCCAAGTGAGAAGGAGGGAGAGAGAGAAACCACTAATGACTAGAATAGTATAGTATTTTTTCACATTCTCTATGCTGTTCTTACTACTTTATTTTTCATAGCCACCCCATACAATACTGAGAAGTACATTAAACAGCCCACTGCTGTCTGAGGTTTTTCAGAGTTACTCCCATTGCTGCAGATCTTAGCAGTCCAATGCTTGTTGAATGGGTACTTCATTTTCAGATCACTTCTGCTGTTGAGATCTATAGAAGCAAGGAATGTTTTATGTTGCCCCAAACTCACTGGAGAAAATGTGCTAAAATAAGTATAATGAATAAATTAAACTAAGGGCTGTGTTGGCAGGCTCATGACTAGATCATTTGTCAAGATTCTATGCCATTCTGTTGTTATAAGGCAAGGAAACAGCTGAACTGAACCAAGCCTACAATGCCATTTTCAGGATACTGTCTAGTCTAGTAGCCAGCTAGATATCTTAGGAGGTTCAGAAGTGCGACATGGTAATGTTTCTCCTTCTTCCACTGCTCATCCTCAGCATTTTGCTGTCAACAGGTACATTGGTTCTGAAAATTGAGATTGCCTCCACGTTTTGTGTCTCATATATTCATCTGGCTATATTTATTTTAAAAACAAAACAAAACAAAAGCAGCCTTTAGAGCTTCCCTACATTCCACCAATCCACATACCATTATTTCTTTCTCCTTCTTCCCAGCACTTTTCTTTTAAAAAGCAGATATACATGCACACAACCTCCACCACAATCAGTGGCACCCTTAGAACCTTTTGTAACAACAAAGTATTCTTCACCTTATATTAGCCAAGCTACCAGTAACGTTAAGTGCCCCTGCACTTAAGGAGCTCTATAAAAGAGATGTGTACATGCTCTTCAAGCCAGGGTATTCCCAAGGGATCATTGCACTACAGACAGCCTCCATGGTTTACTTAGCATAATGCTTAAGCCAGACACTTTGTTGTACAAACATTCCTAATTTAATAATACCTTTTTAGAGCACTCTGTCATTTCTAAAAGTTGTAGATTGCTAAATTCCAGCTCTCAGTTTGTGGCTACCAGAACCTTACTCCCATGCACTTTTACTCATAAATAATCCAATCTGTTTTGCTAGTCACAGTCAAACTTGGGCCTGTGTGGTCATATCACATGCATTCAGGAAGTGGACTGTAGCCCAGAAAAGCTCATGTTACTATAACTTTTGTCTTAAAAATGCCACAATGAGTTGTTGCTTTGCTACAAGAGGCTTACCTGGGTACTCCCTTGGAAATAGTCACAGTCCCTGTTATTTTAGTACAAAAAAAAAAAAAGCACAGGAAGGAAACTTAGAGGAATAGAGAAGTAGATGTTGCATTTTTTTTTCTCCCATTGCACACAGATGCATACATGTATACATGCATGTGCACATACACAGCTTGAATGAAAGAGTGATAGCATAGATGCCTTTTCTAGATTACTTCTTGGGAGTCTGGAAATCCCACAGTGCAGCAGTGAGTAGGAATTAAGATCAAACAATCTTCAGAAAATATGCCACAATTATTCCAAATAAAGAAATAATCTGAAACATCCTTTCATTATAGTTGCTGAATTAAAAACTTGTAGGATATCAGCTGTGACTTGTTCTATGTAGGGGGACCCACCTAGTGTGGGGGATATATGATATAATTAACACAGAAGAAATGAGGAAAAGCATTTGCCTGGAGCAGTGGTAAAGAACTGGCTCTGAAAGGCAGGGCCAGATGCCTTCTCTCTGCAGCCCTCTGCATGCTGAACAGTACTAAAAGTCCATTTATTTTCTAATGGTTGACAAGAACCTGAGCCTTTCATCAAGTTTCCCATTTTATTTCAGTGCCAGAAAAACCCTCTTTCTCCAAACTTCCCTTTCCTTTATGAGATGTGCTGTCGTAGGGGGTGTACATTCATCATATCCTCATACTGGAAAACAAACCTCTGTGCAGGTTCTTAACCTGTCCATTTGGGGGAAAAATACTAGTTCTTCTCTGGCACACATCTTTGTAGCTGTTGCTGAAATGAATAGGGTCACTTGCGTTTGCCAGGAAGTGTTGTTACAGGCTATTTTCAGATCTTGGCAGAGGTGTAGTGCTCATATTATTAATTTAGCTACAGTCGTGTGCCCAGCTAAGAATGATGAAGTTGAGTATCAAAGATTTCAGTGCTAGCAGAGTACTAGGTGCAATACAAACAAAATGATGATATAGAGGGTAGAGGGCTCCTTTGACTGAAGCAACAGCAGCCGGTAGGAGGATTGAGTGACTTGCAGGCAGGATGCCCATGGATTTATGATACTTCAGAGGAACGACTTCTGGAAACTGATTTAGGAGGAGGAGGAGGTTTTGCTCCATAGCTATATAAAGAAAAATCCACTGTGTGGGAAAAAGCATGAAGTGGGAAAAGACTGATGACAATAGATTTTAACATAGGTGGAGAACAAGGAAAAACAAAAATGAAAAAAGGTGTTCAGGTCTAGTAGTAGAAAGCCTTAAATGTGGGAAGTAGTAGCTTAAAGTGAATACCTTATTTAGTTCTCTTTATGCCCCTTTTTCAGGTTTTAGAACACAGAAAGAGAAATGCTTTTGTGATGAATAAATGGAAAGAAATAGAAAGCAACAATGGTAGCTACTGCTACTGAAAACTATTCATAATGCACCTGTTTCAGGCAGTGTCATTTTGGAGTGTGGTTTTTAAATTGATTTAGGGGTCCCTGCATAAAAGTCACTTTACTGTGTGATGTATTATTAATTATGATTCAACAAAGGAACCATGTAGAACACAGATGCCCAGAAGCAAAAGTGACTGTAAGTTAAATAGGAGGCAAAGACTATGGTGTAAGGAAATAGTTCAGGTGTGCCTTGTAATTGATTGAAGCAAGGTCTCTTTGCACCCATCCACCACAAAGGTCCTCTTCAGTTGTGTAAGGTGCCAAGAAAAATAATAATAATAATGAGGTATCTGAGTACCAAGGGCAGGCTGGCACGAGGTAAATAAATGAAGGCATTTTGAAGTGGCTTGAACAAGGGCATAACAAATTGGCAAGTGAGAAGGAGAGAAAAGGTTTAAAAAGATGCTTCCTTTGCCTTGTCCACAGTGCTATGGGGGTTCCCAAAAACCAGCTAGCCATTCACACAGTTGCTCTTTATTACGCCTAAAGTAATCTAGAGCCAACACACAGTTAAGAATATTGCTCTTAAAAAACAGCAATCAGGAACAAGACCAGAAAACAAAAACCCAGTCTTAGGATGGAAGCAAATAATCAACTTTCAAACAGCAGTTTGTTACAATGGGCGTGTAAACTGCTCGATTCTTGAGCCTTTTGTATCACTCTGCAAAAAAAGAAAAGAAGGCAAAACAGCATATGGTTCCCCTGCATCCTTAACTTCTTTTACCACATGCCAAAGCTGAGTCAAGGATGCTGGTGGGAATTGACTTACTAGGTGCACAATGTGGCAAAACTGTCTTCTCTGTATTTAGCCTCAAATTGGCCTGATTGTGTGGAGAAAAACATGGTTAAACAGATTGTCTTATTGTTAAACCATCTTCAGGGTGGTTTCCAAAATGGCAGTGATACCATTCTTCCTCTTTGTGTTGAGTACGATGTAGACTCTCATACCATACAGATTGCTCACCTTTTTGAAGAGGCATTAGCCTGTGGAAGATGATGAAGATCAGCCTATGTTTGCTGACATAGTATGAACAGGCTGGTTGTGGTGCCAGTTGTAAATAACCTAGGGAAGCAAAAAAAAATTGGGCATTGTGATTTGTACAATAGACAGCCACTGTGGTGTAGCATAGAAAATGTTGGACAAGGACTCAGAAGACCTAGGTTCAAATGCTTGCTTTTTTTTGGTTATGAAAACATATAATGTGGGGGTAGGTCTAGTAAAATATCTTAAATATAACTCCTTAAATATCTCACATACCTCGAAAACCCTGCTAGTGTTGCCATAGGTCAGATGGAACTCCAGGGCACTTAATGAGCGCCAGAGTGTTCCTGTTGTACAAAGCTGTGAGGCAAGGGAGCTTGAGATTCCTATCCCAGCTCCCCTCTGAGGTAGAGAGAGAGAGACCTTTTATGTATTCTACTCTTCTTGCTTTCAATTTAGAGAGCTGGCTTTCATTACAAGTGTACCCGCCATCTTTCAGACTAATTTTTTTATATTTCTCACTTACATGTTTGTATTTTGTAATCCATCCAGTCAAATCAGTACAGTACATGTCTCTCCTCTCCGACCCCCCCCCCCCCCATTTCATCAGCACAACAATATATCCCCCTCCCCCCACCAGGCTTTTCCTTAGTGAAAACCTAACGAGTCTCCAGTGAGTTTCGTAGCTCTTTGGGAACTTGAACCTGGATTCCCATCTCCCGGGACACCGCTCACCAAGACCTCTAATACGGCCCGGCAGTCCCCGCCGTCGCTGCTTCAAGAAAGGGCCGATGGGATCCCGGAGCGGAGGCGTCTCGGACCCTCCTTTCCGTGTGAGGAAACGCCAGGGGCTTTGGCACCCTTTCGCTGGCGGCTCCTCTTTGTCTCTTCTGTTGCTTCTTCGCTGCCTGTGCATCGCTGCCTCGAGAGTTGCCTGCGAAGTCCTCGCTGGGCTGCCGAAAAATCGGCCCCCTCGGCAGGGGTGAGGTGGGTGGGTGGGTGGGGGGTTGGGATAACTAAGGAAGCGCCTTCGAGACGCGGCTGTCACTCCTTTTTTCTCTTCACTCCTCCCGGGTTTTTGAGGAAGGGCGGTGTGTGTGTGGGGGGGGGGGGCAGAAGAAGAGGTCCGAGTGTCAAGAGGATGTCAGAGCAGGAGAGAGTGGGAGGGAAGGTGACGCCGGGAGGCCGTGCGAGGCTGGTTAAAAATAAGATGAAAGAGCATCAGAAAGGTTGCCGCCGGGGGGGGGGGGCTTCTCTTTTACCCAGAGAGCCCGCCGGCTGTCAGCTTCACGTGGAGGGGGCGGGAGAGGCACAGCCTGGGCAGCCCCCGCCAAAACACACAAAAGACTGAGCGGGTATTTACACGGGCCTTTGGCAATTGTGCGCGGCTCTCTAGAGGCACACTTTTTCTACTTGGGGGGGGGAAGGGGGGAAGGCAGGCGCTGTCCCCTCCGCCCGCCCCCAACCCCCCCCCCCCCCACTCCCTACGGCCCGTTAGGTCCGCGCTGCTCAGGGCTTGGCCAAAACTAGCCAGCGGGGTGGCGCCGGCCTGGCAGGCGGGGCGTGAAGGAGCCTCGTTCTGCCTCCTGCGGCGGCACGCCCTCGGCCAGCCCGGGTGCCGACGGGCTCCACGAGAGCAGAGGCGCGGGCAGCCCTTTCCTTTTGCACGCAGACAGCTGCTCGCAAGTGCCCCAGCCAGGGACCGCCGCACGCGAGGCCCTTGCTCTCCGCTTGCCTCGCCCGCCCTACCGGCTTCCCACTCCTATGTGGAGCTCTCCTATCATGCTGTTACTTAAGGCTGCTGCTGATGGCGCCCTTCAGCCGTTTCCCTGACTATTGAACCCTTCTCAGCCCTTTTCTGATTCTCGCTAAAGTCGTCCTTTCTTCCACCCTTTCCTTTCCGGCCCCTCGCTCAACATTTGCTGCGTGCACAGCAACCTGCCTTCCCTCTAAGCCATGGCCCCTCCTGAGACAGCCTGCTTGGGGCTAGAGAAGATGTCCGTGCATGTTAGAAACCCCGCTGCGTGGGGCTGAGCAGCAGGAGGACAGAGGCTCTCTCTCACTCCCACTTCCCCCCCTTTTTTTTTTCCTGGCGAAAAGGAAGCGCGCGAGAGAGAAACTGTTGCATCACGGAGGGACGGCTGCCTCTCCCTTCACGTCCCATGTCTAGATCCCGCCCACTCGCTGTAAAATTCCTCAGACGCTGTCAGGTGCTAACTGGCTCCCGGAATAGCTCTCCTGTCGTGTTTCCCTGCCCACCCGTCCCCTCGCTAGCGAAGCGGCAGGTGAGGTCAGCCAGCTAAAATTAAACCTGATTTTGGCTGGGAAGAGGCAGCACCCTCTTGCCAGATCGAGCCTTCGATCTGCCGGAGACACGGGGACCGGGAAACTGGAGAGCCGAAGATGGCTCCCTCCCCTTTAGAGGCAAGGATGCGGGCGGGCGGGCGGGCGGACCCGGTGGGGGAGCCGAGGAAGCAGCGAGAGACTGTATTCTCGTGGTCTTATCCTAGGCCAGCCCTCAACCTGCCAGAGGGATGGAGGGAGAGGGAAATGAAGACAGATGCAGATAATATTGCTGCCATCCCTGAAACCCCTACGGGTTCGGCTAGCTAGAATGTTTCTGATGAATTTTACGGTGGTGGGAATTTTATATGGCCAGACAGCAAGACAGCCATTAAAAAACCCTGTTCAGAAAGCAGAAAGATGGCAAAAGAGATGGAGGAGGATGGTAAGGAGGTGAGGTGCTAGACTGGCCACTGGCTAGCTTTGCCAGATGCTGCTTCCTCCTCCTCCTCCTTCACAGGAGTTGGAAAGTCACCTGATCCTTTTCCTGGATAGTTATGGATGGTTAGCCATTGTCGGAAGCCAGGACACTGGGCTGTTTCCCAGTGCTTGTATTATAGGAAAAGAGGTCAGGAGGTGCTTCATGAAATCTACATGCCCAGTTCCTATACTCTCCACTCTGAAAACAAGTTGTGTCATTTCTCATCCCCTTCTAGAAACAGGTGCTAAGAAGGTTGACAAAAGGTATGCAAACTTTGATCACCACCAACTTGCAATTCAAGTACAGATGATTCCCAAATGAATTATTGATTGACAGATGGATGAATAATGATACAGAATTTCTACTCCATTCTAAATTCCCAACCAATTCAGAATCACTAGAGAACTCCCACTGCAACTACTACAGACTGTACAGTGTGTGAATTGGGTAGGGATAAGCACATACACAAAAGCAAGTGGGAATCAGGTGATGAACCACTGGTGACAGAGAAGTCTGGGTGCCCTGGCATTGGAGAGTTAATATATGTGTGCATGGGGAAGGATGACAATCTTAAGCAAATTAGCCTAAGAGGAAGAGTTTTAGAAGCCCATGTACTGTTCTAAACATACCTGCGATCTTTCAAGGCTCCTAATAAAAAATTAGGATGGGACTAGATCCATACTTAGCCAGATTTAAATTAGGTTAGAGTGTTAGATTAGGATTCAAAAGATCTGGGTTCACATCTTTGCCCAGCTGTAAAACTCATAGGGGTGACCTTGGGCCAGTTACACTCTCTTAGCCTGACTTACCTCATGAGGCTCTTGTAAGGATAAAGTGGGGAGCAGGAGATCCATGTAGATCACCTTGTGCTTACTGGAGGAAAAGCAGGAGATGCATTTCTAAGCTTGAGGAATATTTTAGGGTGTCCCTGCCAACTGTGCAGTGCATTTATCTGGATCCTGGTCATGGCATATACCTGCTTGCACTCTATAGTGTCAGGTGACTAATCTACCCACCCCCCCCACCCACCCCATGGCTACCATGCATCCACAGAAGAATCAAACTGGAGAAGGACAGGGAAGTCAGTCAGCTTCCTGGTATCTCATCCTCCATCCTTCTCTGTTTCACTCTTTTCTGAGAGTAAAATTTCGTGGTGGAAAGACTAAAGATGTGGGATAACAATAAATTATTTGAGATTTTTCACAACAACCAGTTGCCTTGTCCATGTTTATCTATGTTGCTATGTCTTCACCCACCCTATGTATTACCACCATACTTTTATCCTAACAGCTTCCAGAGGTCCAAGAGGTACACATGCCCACCCCTTGACCTTGGAGGGTTAGAACCACTCCCATGCCTTGCTCATCTTGAAAATATTTTTCTTTTTAAAAGGCCGGTTTTTTTAAACTGAGATTTTGAAGCCACACACACTCAAAACATCATTGCAAAAGTTTGGCCCTGGAAATGAGAGCCAATCCCCCTGCTGAAGAACTTAACCAATGTCCTTCTTTCTGAGAAATGAGAAGCCAACTGTCAAGATGAGTTCCCATTTTTTAATGGGAGAGATGCCTGCCAAGTTTGATGTGAAGGAAAGACCTGGAAACTTAGGAGTAAGGAAGAAGCAACCCCATTTGCTGTTTTGCAAAGGTAATGCTAGTGGTCACTGGCATGAGTAAGACATAGTTAATACATCACAATTAGCCTACCATCCTACTTGCATACCTTTAGTATGCTAAATACTCATGGTTCTCTCTGCACAGAAATTTCCTTCACAGAGGATTTTCTTGCACAGAGATTGTCTCCACGTGAAAAGGAGTAACCTGTGACGTGTTTCACACAGCTTTGGTATTTCTGTTGGAGCAGAGGGGCATGTTAGTCTGTTGCAGCAAAAACAACAGAGAGTCTTGTGGCACTTTAAAGACTTAACAGGTCTTAATTGGCAGAAGGATTTGTGGAGTGCTGGCCTATTTGCATCTCATGAAGTGACATACAGTCCACAAACACTTGTGCCAAATAAAACCTGTGTGTAAAAACAGGTGCCTTGAAACTCTTGGTTGTTTCCACAGTCTAATTATGTTACAGGTTCATGTAGGCTGAAGTAGCACCTATACTTCACCAGAAGAGAAAAACAACAAACCTTGATCTCTGTGTTAAATTTGACAATTCACTGCCTTGTTAAATTCTGAGCCCCCATAAGAACTGGAGCAACAGGAAGCAACCTCTGCCTAGGATATTGTGTCTTTGTCACAGCTCCAACCTAAGCTGTATTTGCTGTCCTTAAATTCAGCCCCAGATCTGCCAACCCAAAAGAAGCATGAGTCACATTCCTTCAAACTATGAGATTTTAATTTAACTCACATTACAAGTTATACATAAACGAGGTTCTTTTATTTCCTCTGTTTATGACCACAGCCCATGCTGCAGGCATGTTCCTTTTGTGTCTTTGAATGCTGGAACATTTCTTTATGAAAAGGAAAGATGTTTCTCTTTGACTTTCAGGATCTGAAAAATTCCCAACACTTTCAAGGCTCTGCATTTAAAATGGGGAAAGTCAGAAGCACTGACATGTTGAAGAAAACTCCAGAGAGAGTCTGGAGATGTATTAGATCAGGTCATCTTGGCTGGAGAGTTGAGCAGCCAACTCTCAGTAGTGCTAACGTCTGTGTTGTGCACAGGTGTGTGGATATTTGTGTGATTTATTTGCTTTACTACAAATGAGTCCAAACATTTCCAAGGGGCTCAGGGTGGCATAAAGGGGCTTCTCGATATTTTTAGCCTTGTAAAATTGCCGTTTATGTAGATGATAAACTAAGACAGAGTGACCGGGCAAATATGCCCTTCCTTACTGTTATTATTTAGGAAAATAATGTGCTGGCTGTCTAATCTTGGGCTGATATGTATCAAGATGGCAACTAAGCACCTTCCTTCACATCCCATCTGTTTCCGCTTTGTCCTATTTTATCACCTTTTCTCTTTGAGTCTTCTTGAGAGTCCTATCTGCTCTCAGCTTGTACAGGTTTGCAGGAAGCAGGATAGACAGGCACCCAGGTGAGATTGCCACAGATGATGCAGAATAAGGAGGATGCGAGCCAGGATGGAAAGGTGACCTTGTGTTAAGTTAATCAAGTCTGAGTGGAAAGTAGCCAATCACAGAAAAGCAGATAAAGCAGGGCTACTGTAAAATTTAAGGAGATGGTGGAATAGACATGAAAATATTTGTGGTTGTTGAGGCATGACTGCACTCACTCCCCCCACCCTTAAAAGCAGTTTTACCTGTTTGAGTTTTATAGGTTTTAGTCCTACATATTGGAAGTGCATTTGAGTATTACTGGCTTCATTCTTGCATATTAGAAATGTTTTGCAACAGTGCAGTGCAACAACTAATAACAGTGACAGACATCATAGTTATGTTGCAAAGGGAAGAGTGTTTTGAAAAGCTGATGGTACTCACTAATGGTAATAAATATTTATACACACAATGGAGCTTACTTACAAAAATGTTCATTCTATTTGTGTACTAGGCTGGGACACCAGTACTGAAAAGTTCTAGGGTGTTAGGATGGGTCATCATGTGCAAAGCAAACCAGTTATATGCGGCCATTTAATTCATGTGTGTCAAAGAAACTATGTCAAACAAGAGAATATGTGTACATCAGAACAGTATTTTTGTTGCCACTGCATCAGTCACTATTTGAACCATATTCATGGTTAAAAGATGTTTAGCAAGGAGATGGGAGGGGACACAGGAACAACACAAAGAAGACAGAAAGCATGTTTAATGGAAATACTTGTATTTATCTTCTTAACTTCCTTTACAGCATTTGTGCTTGCCCACATCCTGTACTCATTGTGTCCTCTTCTTTGTTTTCACTGATCATAACTTGATCTTCCCATATGGTGATATCATAGAAGCAAAGAAGAAGAGAGCATCTTCTCATTCCACTGCGAATGTCTTCTCACTGTACTCCACTCCTACACTGTCAATAGTTGATTTCTAAAAAGAGTGTCTGGGCCTCAAGTCTGTCTGAAAGCCAAGCCCTTTACTTAGAAGGACTGCTTTCTAATCCCAGATGTACAAGAGCTGGCTATAATTGCTGAGGGTTGAGGGAAATGCATTTGGCACATGGTCAGAGATATTTTCATTGCTATTATTGTTGTGTGTCTTCCAAGGATGTCTCCTGGCATTCAAAGGAGGCTTTTGAGATGAGGCCTAGTTCCAAATATGCACCCTCTTCTGAGTTAGATTTTAGTTCCATTGGACTCAGGAAAGGAGCTATCTTACTTTCTGAGTCTCCTTCTGCTCCTATCCCACATTGACAGCTTCTGTTGCCATAAATGCATATAAATAATTGAAGCCCTTGAAAGTGATTTTGAATGCTGTTGAGGTGTGAGAACTGGTCCAAGGCAGCTGGCAGTCTCTGGCACTTCCTATCTCACACCCTCAAACACGAAAACTGTTCAGAGAGCTGTTGCTGCAGAAGGGTTTCACTCAAAATATATCCCTAAAAGAATGGCAATGCCAGAGTCGCTAATATAGGAAGCAGCTGAGGTGGCGCAGCTTGCTTCCACCCGCCCTCCCACTGTGAAACATACGGAGGGCCAGAGAACCACATTGAAAGTTTAATGAGTGCCTGGCTGTGCAAAGCTGGAGGAACCATAGTTAGAGAAACAGTTCTCGCCTCATGGGTCAGTGGTTTTACACATACCATACTCCATGGTAGCACCAGAAGTCCCTCCTTCCTGGGAATGAACACATTGGGAATTAGGAATATTAATATTCACAAAGCAAGCGGACTCCATACCCACACTTCTATGAAACAAACAATATGCAGCCTTCTGTTGCTTGCCACTCATTCTGAGACAGCTGAACCCACCAACAGCCAGAGAGGTGGATTAATGGAGTTCAGCCAACTAGGATTGATATAGCAGGTGGGTGCCCTATTATATTTGCTGTCAGAGGTAGAAAGACAATATACAGGACCAGAGTCTACAAAAGCAAGAGACTCTCATAAAACATATCACTATAATCCTCATCCCCATTCCAGTTTGACTCCACAGCCCTCTTTTCCATTCTTCTCCTCACAACAATCTGTGAGATAGATTAGGCTGAGATAGAAAGGGAGAGAAGCTGGCACTGCACTTCATGGGCAAGTAGGGATTTGAACCTGGGTTTCCCAAGTCCTAGTCCAACCAGTACCCCAGGCTCCAACTACTCCTCCCCATGGAGATCCTTAAGAGGAGTTGGTAATTCTAGAGCTGAGCACTCTGTCAGTTTTCTGTGACCTCCAATCTGGTTCTGAGAAGTGGGAAACAGGAAGTCAGGTGTCTGGCAAAGCGGTTGGCCTTAACAGCCAGTCCCAGGCTGAGCATCAGAGACTAGCTCTCTAATACCACAGAAATGACTGGTACCATTTCATCCTCCTCTGTATCAAAGTCCTGGCTCTCTTGTCTATTCTAGCATCATGACAGTTGCTGCTGCTTCTGTTGTACTAATTCCCATAAATTATGTTTTATTTCCATGCTTTTCACTATTTTTGTTCTGTTTGTAATTTTATGTTTACATTCTGTGTATTTTTGGAAGACTTCAGGCTGAATTACAGGATAAAAATAAAGCATAACAATAATACCGAGAATTCTAGTTTACATATCAATAAAACAGTCTCAAGAACAAATTCTTTTTTCTAGCCCTGCTAAGGCACCACAATATGCTGTAACACAATTAATCACATTCTTGGCAAACATCTGCTTCAGAATCCAGGGCATGCAAGAACTAAGTCAAATTCCATAGATTTGAACATATTCAGTAGGAAAACAAAGCATAATTTTCTCCTTAGTTCCAAGTGGATATTGTCACTATAAAGTTTAATCACTAGGTGGCACCCGACTTAGATATAGCTGGGTGGAATTTGGAGTTTTCTGTTGCTGTTCTCTTGTTGTTGGAAAGAGAGAGTAAAGTTGTCCAGATTTCTGGCTGGTGGCTCCATCAAGTCATTCACAACACTTGTCTAAGCATGACAAAATGTTACCCTGTAACCCAGAATGGAGATCTAGGCTGAAACCACTAATGGACTCAGCAGGTATTTCATTGTTTTCCAATATAATGTACGCTTAGCAAGATTCAGAACTCTCTCTTGTTGGGTGCATCTCTTATGGTATCACCTAAGTAGCCAAACTTAGTTGCCATCGTAAGAGTAGATTCCAATATAAAAATTACCTCACATTGCATGGAAGGAAGGAAGGAAGGAAGGAAGGAAGGAAGGAAGGAAGGAAGGAAGGAAGGAAGGAAGGAAGGAAGGACGGACGGACGGACGGACGGACGGACGGACAGACGGACGGACATACATGCTGTGGCATCTTCAAGACTAACTGCTGTATTTTTATGTGAACTTTCGTGGACAAGTTCACTTCCTCAGACATAAGGGTGAAACTACATGGCAAATATTTATACATTTATACATGGCCCCAAAGCAAAGAGACTGCTACCTCTTCTAAAACTTGCATTGTAAGTAATAGTTATGTGGCTATTCTGAGTTTAAACAGTTCGTTATGATTCAGGCTGTGACATTTTGCACAGTTACTTGTGTGAGCCCAGACTGAAGATGATAGGACTTACTTCTGTATAAACATATGTAGAACTGGACTGCAAATGTGAATCACATATTCCTTATTTGTAACATGTAAAGAAGAGCTTGAAACAGTGCCTGCTATGCTAGTACTATATTGTGCACTGCTGCTCACCATTCAGTCAGTCTATGTGAAAGCAGGAGCTGGTAACTCAGGAGTGTCAGCGGGTTAAATTGGTAGAACTTGATATGTGTTAGAGTTGAGTTGGAATTAGCCTCTACCTCTTCTCCTATGCCCAACAGTAGACTTTTTACAAGCAGAGCAGTTTGTTGCGAACCTGGCATATGCAATGTAACAAACATAACTTTGTAAATGAGGGGGAAAGAGAGAGAAAAGGTGGGACTGCTGCAGAAAGAGAGAGAAAGAGAGAGGTATATAGTTCAAGTTAGTAGCAACTAATTAACTAACTAATTAGTGGTAGAAAAGCCAGGAAATGTTCTGGGGGAGGAGACCGATTCAAATTTATTATATAAAGCAAAGGTAATAACTTGGGAAATGTTTTGTGTATGTGTGCCAGGGCTGGCCAATTGTCTGTGCAGCCCAAATATTGTCTGTCAGGGTGGCAGTGTTTTCAGAACCCAGCCAAGGAAGCAGGGTGGGTGTGACCTGAGAGGAAAAATTCCTGGATCAGTACCTTGGCCACCATTCAGAGGCACCATTTAGGGAGGACAGGGAAGCATGTTTCCATCCATATATTTCAGGTCAAAGTGGTGTGTGTGTGTTTAAAGCTTTGCTATATTTACTGTGAGGTATAAAAAGGAGCCTCAGGACAAACTCTTAAATTATGCCCATATGTTCAAAAACAATTGTGTAGGCCTTTCAGATGATCTTTCTCCCATCTCTGTATCTGAAATGGCGTTATAAAGGTCCTCTTCTGTGGCACTTCAGAGGGCCCTGGGAGTGTACAATGCAGACTTGGAGCAACTATGCTCATCCTGTGTGGAGCAGATTGGTAGGTATGTGGATGGGTTCTTTCACTCCTTGCAGCATCAGTGTGGGGTTGGCATCAGTTGGGCCCTGGGTGTGGTGTTCAAGCTCACCTCTTGTATTCAGTAAACATTTACATTTACATGCATTAAGCCATTGAATGAAAGTAAATGCTCCATTTCCATTGCGTCAGACTATAGAATCCATTACGAAACACGAGCAAATTGAGCATGCAGTGCTAAGAATCTGAATAGCTTCCCTTATTTTACTTACAACTTGCCTGCCTGTATATTGAATGGAGGGTAACTGATCATTTAGTATAGCTTGGCTACCCATTAGTGCACATTAATCATCTTGCCACATACTCACAGTCAGATTGGATTTTTGCCACTCTTCTAGTGCATGTTAATGAACTGAGTGAGGAAGTAAATTTATGTTCATGATTGTGAGTATTCACTCAGGTGTACTGTTGTCTTCCAGAGCCTTTTCTAAATGCAGACAGAGACTAGGGTATGACCATGCACAAGTTGTTTGTTTAGTTAATGCACACTGTGCTAAAGTTATCTGGATTGCATCTATTAACAATTTAAAATAAAGTATTTCAAAGTTTAGTTGCCAGAATCTATTCGAGTTTTATGCCACAAGTCTCAGTGTCGAGTTGCTGCAAGTTAAGAAGTCAGTCTAGGCACCTAAGGTTGCATGCATGGGTTCAGAGAGGAAGAGGGAGCCCATCGCATTTATCTATTGGGCTGCAAATTCCTCATCCTAGCAGTAGACCAACATTATCTCACCATACCAATGACAAGTAATTTTAAAGGAACTAAATATGACTCTTAATGTTAGACGAGAGCTCCCTGGTATCTTTGACATGTGTGAGCTAGGGTTGAAAAATGCATGTGTCAACAGTATATACCAGTATTTGCTAGACAAGGGACATAATGACCTTACACTCAAGGATGTTTACAAATGAAAGGCAACCGGTTTTTTTCCTCTTCAGGGAAAACATAGCAAGTTCATTGGGGGGTGGGTGTTAGGGAGAATCTGCAATTTCACAGCTTTTTGCAGGTTTCCTTTAGTTTGTGCTTTGTATGCAGGTGGTACACAAAGGTCCAAGGACAGTTTAAAAATAAAGAATGGAGGCCCTTGAGAGAGGGGGAAGGGGCCTTTGAATCTGCTCAACAGCCCTCAGCACACTCCCCCTCATAGTCTTCCTCACAATGTCTTATGTTTCTATTTAAATGATAGCAGTTCCCCCCCCCCCCCCAATATTTGCATCTCTGTACATACAATAATTGTGTGCCATTAAGTCAATTCTGACTTACAATGACCTTTTCCAAGGTTTTCTAGGTAGAGAATACATAGAAATGCTTTACGGGTCTCTTCTTCGGGGGAGCGCCCTGGAACTGTGCAGCTTGCCCAAGGCCACGCAGGCTGGCTCTTCTGCCTGGAAGCACAGTGGGGATTCAAACTCCCAATCTCTAAACCCAATACCTAACTCACTGGGCTATCCAGTCAGCTGCACATACTTATAGACATACAAATTACTCTTTCTAAAGATGGAAGGTCAAAGATAGTTTTGAGCCTGGCTGTATGTGTAAGAGTTGTAGTCAGCAGTACACATGCCAGAGAGTTGGGAGAACTCTTCCAGTTTGCTTGTAGTGATGCTAGCATCTTGACTCTGACATCATGTACTTCGAACAGATTTATTCATGAAACCCAAAACAGGCTTGCATCTTCATTTTCTGCTTTTCACCAGTACTCTTTCTTCAATGTACTGCTTCTCTGTCTGTTATGTGCATCAAGTCTGGACCAACTTATAGTAACCCTAGCAGAGGTTTCAAGGTAAGTGAGATATTTAAGGGGTGGTTTTACCAGTGCCATACTTTCCCCAAGAGTTTTCCACATTCTATGGCAAGCTGTTGGAGGAAAGCACAACAAAGCATCTTACAACCAATTATGGAATAATTGGTCCCCAGGAAAAAGTTTTCCCTGAATCCTTGTTGAAATGGACTCACATGAGGCAATTTCCCTGAAGTAATTTCCCTTTGCTGCACAGTATTTTTCACAGAGTTCACTCCATATTTAGCATAGGATAATTTGTAAAACAAGCAGTGAGGAAGAAATCCCAAATTCTGGGTAATGGATCCTGTTCAGTTTTATACCTGTGAACACTAGAAAATAAAATACTGGTTGTTAACCTCCTAGATGAATTGTTCCTGGTTAAAAGTCAACAAGAGCAATTGTTTTATGTAAATTCGTCCTGGTTTATATGCTAGCCCTGCTGGTGTGTGGTGAGAGAAGGGAAATTTACTTTTATAGCTAGATGGACTGTGTGGAAGAGGATGTCTAATCCCTTTATTTAATCCTGTTAATCTTTGGTTTCAGTGATGAAGCAATCAATTCTGCAAACTAATTATATGTTATGTAAAGAAGTATTTTCTTTTATCGGTTCTGAATTTACCACTTTCTGTTTCTATTAATGTTAATCAACAGTTCTTTAGAGGGTGTTAAAAATCCCTTATTAGGAACAGAGAGTCACTTTGAGGTAATAGCTGTTGTTGCTGAAGCTTTTTCAAAACCAAACAAAGTCACATGCAGAGAGAAAGGAAAGAACAGCCAAGATAAGAAGAAGCGGCTTCTGTCTTTTGTGCTTGGGAATTCAGCTGCTAGAGGGAGGAAAAGATCCTGACAAAGCATGTATTACATACAACCTTAGTAGCCACTTGAAGTCCCAGCAAGGTCAGTCTGAAGCATCATTTTCATGTTGTCTTCTGGTCTCTGCAGTGTTGCAGTAGGAAGTTTTTACAGGCTATTATATCCAGACTATTATTGAACCAAAGGCAAAAGGACAAACAAAAAGCAGGCAATGTGAGGTAAGAAAGAAGGAAACGGGACAGGAAACTGTCAGCTGGAACCTTAGTCACATGAACATTAAGAACAGTGGGGTGTAGGTTGCCTGAATGCCATTTGACTCCCCCCCCCCCCACCTAGACAGTCATTCTGAGTGCCTAGATGCCTGTTTTGGATTAGACTTTTGTATTTTTTTTTACCACATGGGCACATGTTACCATATACTTTACTCCCTCTATTCATCAATAAAACTCCTTGCCACAGCGTGTGGTGATGGCATCTGGCCTAGATGCCTTTAAAAGGGGATTGGACAGATTCCTGGAGGAAAAAGTCCATCGCAGGTTACAAGCCACGATGGGGATGTATAATCTCCAGGCTTAAAAGGAAGGTACTTCCAAATGCAAGATGCAGGGGAGAGGGGTATCAGGAGAAAGGTATCTAGTTGTCTTGTGTGCTCCCAGAGGCATCTGGTGGGGCCACTGTGAGATACAGGAAGATGGACTAGATGGGCCCTTGGCCTGATCCAGCAGGGCTCTTCTTATGTTCTTATGAATTGCTAAGAAAATGCCTTCCACAGAAACAGAGCTTGAAGATCTTCTTGTTTTTGGACTATGATTGCCAGACTTTCAGCACCGTCACCATCAGCATCCCTGTGGGTAGCCCTAAAATAACAATCTAATGCTCTCTGTTTGGCAATAGCACTCCAAAATAATGGGGAGACATCTTTTTCAACCTTGTTAAGATGTTCTAGCTGGGCCTCAGACAACTAGCCTAAATCTGGTGCTTTCTGCATTTAAGCATTGCTGTATTGTAGTACAGTAGTTTTTTCTTGAAGGGCCTGCTCTTCACCCCACCCTACTTTGCAGCAAGGAACTCCTTTCATCATTGGTGACAGCTGTAGGAAACGTTACAGTGAGATGTAAGAACTGACTTCTTCTGAATTAGTTTTCTGACTCCTACCATAACTTGGAGAAATGCCAAAAGCATTTATCATTCAACCTGTGAAACAGACTTCAGATGTGGGTAATTGTGTAGACTGTAAAATTGCAATCCATGTTGTTTAGGAAGACTCTCATCAGCCCCCCAAAACTGTGATACTGTGCAAATGGCAGAATAGTTCAGCAACAAGACCATTTTGCTGAAAGTACAGAAGGTCAACATTTTATGTCTGGCTTGGATGCTTTTAAGATACTATGTAACAAGTGCAAAGGAATACACCTACAGTGTTGGGTGTGAGTTTGCCTGTATGTTGTGCTCATTCATCCAGGAAACTGCTGTCACGTTTCTGTCCTCAGTTTCTATCTGTATTTTCAGTATAACCTACTGTATGACTTGGGTCCATGACATGGTAAATTCCTTGCTTACAATCCACCACAGAGCCATTTACTGACAGGCAGTATTTACAGGCATGGAAACCCCTGGCATGATGGTACTACATCAGTATTATGCTATGGATGGCATGTCTGCATGTGTGTGTATAATACTCTTAGTAGGAATACCAGTTCACATGATGATAGTCACATTTAGGCTGCTTTTCTCATTGTTTTGGGTTGTAAGTTCCTTAGAAACAGAAGATAAGATTTTACTTAGTGTTTGTGCAGCGCTAGATGTGATATGGCCCCAGATGTTACTGGAGGGTCTAAGTCATGCCGTAATAAAAGCAGCTAACTTGGTATCGTACTCTGGCAGGTGCCATTTTTCAAGTCCACAAATGAGATGCCAGTGGCAAAAGCAGTAGCCTTGAAAGAAAAAAATATATATCCTTCCTTTCTCTTGCAAAACCTTCCTTAGGAAAGCTGTCAAGTTTACCTAGGAAAACATTGCTTAAAAGGACAGAAGTCATTTCTATTCAAAGCTAACTTAGCAGAACAGACAGTTAACAGAGTGGCATAAACCAAGGCCTTGGTGCTCATGATTGTCTGGTTTCCTTAAAGTCTCTGTGTACATGTCTGTGTGCCTATGTGTATGGACACTCATCTTGACATTTAGATTAGATTAGGCATCCTTCAGTCTCGAGAGACTATGGTAACGTGCTCTGTATGGAGGACTTGGAACAGCGTCTAGTGTGGCTGAGAAGGCCAATTCAAGAGTGACAATCCCACACTGAAGACAAATACAATCTGTCCCCTGTCCAGCTCCTTGATTTTTCTGGTTTCGGGACTGCCTCTTTGCCTCGGCCTGCTGGACAAGGGTCTCTTCAAAATGGGAGAGGCCATGTTGCACTGCCTGCCTCCAGGCTGAATGCTCAGATGTCAAGGTTTCCCATCTGTTGAGGTCCATTCCTAAGGCCTTCAGATCCCGCTTGCAGATATCCTTGTATCGCAGCTGTGGTCTCCCTCTGGGGCGATTTCCCTGCACTAATTCTCCATACAGGAGATCTTTTGGAATCCGACCGTCAGCCATTCTCACGACATGCCCAAGCCAACGTAGACGTCGCTGTTTCAGTAATGTATACATGCTAAAAATTCCAGCTTGTTCTAGGACTACTCTATTTGGAACTTTGTCCTGCCAGGTGATACCAAAAATGTGTCGGAGACAACGCATATGGAACGTGTTCAGCTTCCTCTCCTGCTGTGCACAGAGGGTCCAGGACTCCCTGCAGTACAGGAGTGTGCTCAGGACACAGGCTCTATAGACCTGGATCTTGGTATATGCTGTCAGCTTCTTATTAAGCCATACTCTCTTTGTGAGTCTAGAGAACATGGTAGCTGCTTTGCCAATGCGTTTATCCAGCTCGACATCTAGGGAGAGAGTGTCCGAGATCGTTGAGCCAAGGTACACAAAGTCATGAACAACCTCCAGTTCTTGTGTGGAAATGGTAATAGAGGGAGGTGAGTCCATGCCCTGGCCCATGACTTGTGTTTTCTTCAGGCTGATTGTTAGTCCAAAGTCTTGGCAGGCCTTGCTAAAACGATTCATGAGTTGTTGGAGGTCTTCAGCAGAGTGGGCAACAACGGCTGCATCATCGGCGAAGAGGAAGTCCCGCATGCATTTCAGCTGGACTTTGGTCTTCTCTCTCAATCTAGAGAGATTAAAGAGCTTTCCATCTGATCTAGTCTGGAGATAGACACCTTCTGTTGCAGTTCCAAAGGCGTGCTTCAGCATGACAGCAAAAAAGATCCCAAACAGGGTTGGCTCGAGGACACAACCCTGTTTCACTCCGCTTCGGATGTCAAAGGGATCTGATGTTGAGCCATCAAAAACGACAGTGCCCTTCATTTCCTCATGAAAGGACCTGATGATGTTAAGGAGTCGAGGTGGACATCCAATCTTGGGAAGGATTTTAAAAAGGCCGTCCCTGCTAACAAAATCAAAGGCCTTTGTGAGATCTATGAAGGCCACAAAGAGTGGCTGTCGTTGTTCCCTACATTTCTCCTGCAAATATCTGAGGGAGAATACCATGTCAGTGGTGGATCTGTTAGCTCGAAATCCACACTGTGATTCTGGATAGACTCTGTCTGCAAGCACCTGGAGTCTCTTCAGCACAACACGGGCAAGCAGCTTCCCTACAACGCTGAGAAGAGAGATGCCACGGTAGTTATTGCAGTCACCCCTGTCTCCTTTGTTCTTATACAATGTGACGATGTTTGCATCCTTCATGTCCTGTGGTACTCCACCTTCCCTCCAGCAAAGACAAAAGATTTCATACAGCTCGGTGGTGATGATCTCTTTACAGCACTTCAGCACTTCAGCAGGGATGTTATCCTTCCCAGGTGCCTTGCCGGAGGCGAGGGAATCCAAGGCCGCTTTTATTTCTGCTAAAGTTGGTTCGCTGTCCAGCTCTTCCAAGACAGGCAGGCACTCAATGTTATTTAGTGCCTCTTCGTTTACTACATTCTCTCTGGAATATAGCTCAGAGTAGTGCTGCACCCAGCGTTCCATCTGCTGTGCTCGGTCCTGGATGATCATGCCTGTAGCAGACTTCAAGGGAGCAGATTTCTTCTGTATTGGACCTAAAGCCGGCTTGATACCGTCATACATTCCCTTGATGTTACCTGTGTCTGCTGCTATCTGTATCTGAGAGCACAGCTGAAGCCAATAATCATTGTAACATCTCCTGGCAGCCTGTTGGACTTTGCTACGAGCAGCTCGAAGAGCCTGCAAGCTGTACTCATTAGGACAGGCTTTGTATGCTGCTAGAGCTCTCCTCTTATCCTCAATGGCTGGCATCAACTCCTCCAAATGGGCTTCGAACCAGTCTGCTGTCTTTTTGGTCATCTTGCCAAATGTGGACAAGGCGGTGTTATAAACAGCGTTCTTGAAATTTTCCCATCGTTCAGGTGCATTTGCATCAGCTGGGCCTGGAAGGGTTTCCTCAAGCGCTTGGGCAAATTCCTCCACTTTTCTTTGATCACGAGTCTTGCTGATGTCAATACGTGGTCTTCCTTCCTTTTTCGTGTGATACAATCTCTTTGCTCGCAGTTTTACTCTACTACACACCAGGGAGTGATCAGTATCGCAATCAGAACTCTGGTAACTGTGTGTGATCGTAATACTAGGAAGGCTAGAACGTCTAGTGAGGATCAAATCGAGCTGATGCCAATGCTTCGATCTTGGATGTCTCCAGGAAACTCTGTGTTGAAGCTTCGTATTAAAGAACGTGTTGCTGACACAAAGACCATAATAACAGCAAAACTCCAGCAAGAGTTGGCCATTTTCGTTCATCTTCCCAATGCCAAAACGGCCTAGACAAGTGGGCCAAGAATTGTGATCAGCCCCAACTCTAGCATTAAAGTCTCCAAGAATGAACAGTGGCTCTCTCTCGGGGACTTTTTTCATAGTAGCTGCCAGATCGTCGTAGAATTTGTCTTTGACTTCTGTTGTGGACAACAGTGTTGGTGCATATGCACTAATGAGGGTGACTGGTCCTGCTGATGAGTGGAGCTGCAGAGACAGGATTCTTTTACTCCCCACAGTAGGTGGAACAATGGATCTCAGCAGAGTATTTCTGACCGCAAAGCCAACACCATATTCCCTGGTCTCATTCAATGGTTTTCCCTGCCAGAAGAATGAGAAGTTTTTTTCTTTGACAGATCCCAAGTCTGGCAATCTCGTCTCTTGCAGGGCAACAATGTCCATCTGCAGTCTACTCAGTTCCATGTCGATGACAGCTGTCTTGCACACGTCGTCTATTTCCTGCAGGTCGTCCGAAAAGCCAGGGGTCATTGTCCGAACATTCCAGGTGCTCAACTTTAGGGCAGAAGTTTTCTTATGATTGTTGCATGGTGCAGGGTTATCGATCTGCTTGTCGGCTTTCACCCTAAACCCCACTCACCCTGTGAGGTTAACAGACCGTGGCGAGGTAGCACCTTACTGGCTGGGGACTGCAGAGCTTAAGGTGGCCGGTAGCTACCTAGTGAGGTGCAATGACCTCTCCCACCATCGGAAGTAGCCCCTGGCATCATGCTCTACGCCAATCGAGCAAAGACTTATAACCGGTAACTGCTACTTCCCGTGTTATTTCGATGCTGTATGCGAAGCTGGAGTGTCCTCTCCAGAGCACGAAGCCTGGGTAAAATAATATGGAGGATAGGCTGTTACCCAAGCAGCAAATCCCCCCTCTCCACGTTGCTGAAATAGTCCAATGGAAAGGCAAGAGCCAATACAACTGGTTCCAGCGACGTTGAAGGACTTGCAAGAACGACACGACATCTTGACATGCAGACACACAAATGCATATTAGCCAATTTAATTAACATTTTAAATCACTTAATAAACATTTTTCACCTACCATGTGAGCAATCTGTTAATTAGATTCCAAGTCTGTAATCTATGGTGGTATTTGCAGTGGAATGGCCAATGCCAGTAAGGAAAGGCCTGTGAAGGAATGAAGTTGTAGAATAGGCAGAACTTGAACTCTGTCTCTACTTGGATTAATTTATGGTCAGAAAATACTTTGCTCAACCCATCAGAGGAGAAGCATTCTCGCAGAGCCACTTTGAATTAGTGTTAATATAGGCTGGAACCATGCAGTGTTATGAGCGTTGATCTATGGATTGTTTTTATTGGATCCCACATTGAACTAGCTAAGCCAAAGACATAATACTCCACAAATATTTAGTTGGCTGTCCTCATGGTTCTCATATACAATGATATGCCTCACTCTCTGACATAGGAATGCAATAATGGGCACTCCTTAAGCTAATAAAAGCATTGTGCTGCAGCATCCTGTGAACAAATGAATCATGCAATATTGGAGATCAAGGGCTGTCTTCTACATAAATATTACAGTATGGAAAGGTAGCTAGGCTGGCCAGACGGGGGTAAAAAGACTAAATATCCATAGTACAGAGGCTATCATTTTTTAAAATCTCCCTATAGACATGCAGATAGATTAAAGTACAGGGTATGTTTTTGAGATGAAGTTAAGGACTCACAGAATCTAATACTTTTAGGTATGAAAAATCACCTTAAGTCAATTCCCCCACTTGCGCTGGGGCTGCAACAAGTCCCAGGATGAGAGCTGAATGTCAGTGGCTAATCGAGGGATACCCCATCCAGCATGTCCAGTGGCCAATCTGGCTGGGAGATTTCAAGAGCTGTTCAGCCTGGCATCTGAAATAAGTTAGCAGAACACCTAGCCAATGTGAGATAAACAAGTATCTGAGTGGAAAATGGCCTCAGGGTAGCAGAATCCCAGCCAGGATTCAAGCTGCATTCAATGCTGTAACAAAACACAGCCAAGCACTTCATTTCTAGTTATATCCATGTCCTGTGGAATAAAACTGCTACATGCATTTTAAATTGTCTTCAGAGGATTTAGGGCATCCCAGTTGTCCCAAATTACAAAAAAGAAACAGAGGAACTATAGATAGATTTGTGTAAGAGATACCGGGGTGTAAGAGACTGGTTTTGTTCCTTGGGCCAGAAAATGTCACCCATACCTTGAGTGCTGTTCGCTTTTTATGTGGATTCCTGATCCTGGAATGTATTTCCCAGAGAAAACATAAAGCAGCGTATCACCATAAATATGAGGAAAGATATGTGTGTAATACCTTGTAGTATATTGGACCTATCTCTTTAAGAGATAGGGGTAAATGGCAACTCTGTCCCCTGTGTCAGTGATATATTTATACTTGGCTTTAAACATTTTTCCTCTTTAAGTTGTTAAATAAAGATAGAATTTCTTTTCCCTGAATTGATGTTTATGTGTTCCTGTGTGTCAAAAAGCAGGGAAATTTGCAAAGGAGAAACTTCCTTCATAGAATCATAGAGTAATTGAGTTGGAAGGGGCCTGTAAGGCCATCAAGTCCAAACCCCTGCTCAAGGCAGGAATACAAATCAAAGGATATATACCAGGTGGTCGTCCAATTTTCTGTTGAATGCTTCCAGCATTGGAGCACTCACCACCTCCCAAGGTAATTGGTCCCATTGTCATACTGCTCTAACAATTAAGGAGTTTTTCCTGATATTCAGCTTAAGTTTGGCTTCAGTTTAGAGCAAAGCATATGGTTCAAGATGGATCTGAAAAAGCAAGGATATGTAGGTCACAGATCAACCCCCACATGCTCGAAACATAGACACACCAATGTTCCCTTCTTGTATCATAATGTCCACCCCAAGAAAACTCAAGAGTAGAGCTCTACTCTTTGATTCTCAAGAGAGAAAGAGAAAGTTGGGGGAGAGAAGGAAAAAGAGAGAGAGACTCCAGCTTACCTAGGACCGAATTAATTAAATACAAAATGTCCAAATATGGATCAATTGGAATATACTAATAACAATGATGCAATTGTGAATAGGGTCATGCTGTGAATCTATTCTTTGTAGATGCTAACTATCAAATCTGCTGTTTCATTTCAGCTTTTCCACATGTGCTGTATGTGGACAAGACTGGCTCGAAGGATTATGATATAGTGTTTACTAGCAGTGAAAGTTAAGGTGCAAGCAGGGTATTTCACTATCCTCATATTTTGGATGAGGAGGGGGGTTGATCTGTGGTCTCAACTGCTTTGCTTTTAGGGGTATGTTGTTGCTGTTGCTATGTGCTGTCAAATCAGAACCAACATATAGCGATCCTAATAGGGCTTTCAGGGTAAGTGAGATATTAAAGGAGTGGCTTTACCAGTTCCACTCCCCCAGTAATTTTCCATGACTGAGTGGGGATTTGAACCCAGGCCTCCTGAGTCCTAGTCCGTCACTCTATCTGCTACACCACACTGAGTATCTTTAGAGGTATAGCTTCAATCATAACTTTTTGTTTCAAGGCAGATCCCCCCCACCCCGCTTTGGGGCATATAATAGTATTTCCTTACTGTAGTGTAATTTTTTTTACTAAATGTTTCCATGGCCAAAGGTACTCTCATACCATCTGATTTGGTGGTAGTACTGTAAAATTACCATTAAACTGATACCACTATTGATATTTCGTCTCCTGTAAAGGGAAACTATTGAGGAACAATATCAGTGATCAACACTAGTAGTATAATAATTCTGTCTTAACTACAGTCATCACTCACATGTTTGACTATCTTGCAACTAATGGAGAAATTATCAAGTACTATTCTCTTTCTGTCAGTGACATATGGTTCTTCATATGAGCTTAAAGGATGTTAATGTTGCTTGTGCCAGTCCGTATCTCTGGGAATAGTCTTAGGTTTTGTCAGCATCTTATCCTTTGTTTTATCTCTTTCCACACCTGAAGTGTGCTTCCTTCATGGCATTCCCTAAGATCTGGTCAGGGTGCACCTGATTTTCAGGGAAATCCACATACCTGTGTTGGGATTTCAGCTCACAACCTGCTGTTCATGCTGCAAAAAGAAGCTGTTTCAAGACTACTTCGGATCATGGCCTATGCACAACTGAATTTATAATGCTGGTTCAGTCATCTCACAGAAGAAAATATATTTATGTTCATAGTCCTACATGCAATGGTTAATGTTAGAGGAACAAACCAGGAGTGAATGAAGCTGCTGTGTGGGTTTATTATCTTCAGCAGGGTTTGGTGAAGTGCATATGAGGTAATATTTTCATTGGGCAGTCAAATTAAAATGGAGCTTTCCTTCACTTCAACTCCACCATCCATGCTGACTTCATTCTATAGGCACCTGCATGTGAACCTTGAGGGCGAGAAATGAAGCTTCCTAAGACAAGGATAACTAGCTGAGGACTACAATTTTTGTAGTTGGCAAAAACACGTCCTGATCCAGAAACAGGTATTTCTGTTTTAGCATTCTGTTGCTATTCCCACTCCCATCCACCCCACTCTGACTGCAAAGAACCTTTGGGTATCATTTATTATTATTATAGTCTCTTTTTAAAATTAAAAGTCTTAGTCTTTTGTTTTCCAAATAGACCTAGTTAATTTGTTCCTTCTTCTATTCCTCCTTTTCATGCAGAATAATCGTTTTATGTTGAAGATCCTGATAACCAGTCCTACCTTTCTCTGAGCAATCCAAGTAAATTTGTAGGCAGTGTCTCTGGAGAGCTAGGGCTGACAAACGAGGGTTTGTTTATTAATTTATGTGTAAAGTTTGGCTTACCCACCCCCTCCTGATTCCAGTGTAAGGCACACGCCTGTACATGTGTATATGGGAGCGCATTACTCTTCCTATGCCCGTAGAAATTTGACTTTATTGTAGAATGACACACTGCTTCCAAACATATAGATCACCTCCCCTTCATACAGGCTTCAGATTGGGTGGGGGAGAAGAGGGATCTTTATTTTATCATTTTAATCACGTTCCCTAACCAAATAAAAAACTGGAAAGTATTCTTATTAGGCATAGATTAGTTGCAGCATTCTCAGCTGATTGGGTATGTGAATGTGCTGAGTCTGGCAGTATCATTACATCCTGTGGTGACACTGTAATCCATTTCATATACATAGCTCTGACAGATTTTAATGAAGGTTCTTGGAATCGTGTGTGCATCTGAAGGCTGCTTTACCTCCTGCATGTATCACACAAGCACTACATCTTACGATGAGCTTACTTGCTAATAAGGCATGTGCAAAAAGCTTTCTTCAAAATCTGACTCTTAGCATAACCTGAGAGGGCTGGCTCACCGTTTGTTCCTACATTGTTCAAGGTAAGAAGTGCCTTGTTTGCATGGAGCATATGCCACAAGCCTCCTTGAGCCACTGCGGGTGATAGTGGGAGTTGGTCCTGCCAAAGGAAGTGAAAGATCCAGCACTTATGTCTCTCATTTTAGCTGTGCTGGTTTAAATTTTGGAGAAAAAAGGTTGCTTTTTAAAAAAATCCCTCCATCCTAATAGGAGTATTTTCTTGCCATTAACACCAACATCTCTTTGTTCCCTCTCTTGACCCAATCACAGAGGGTGGAGATAGAGACATGCCCTCTTTCTGTGCCTCTGTAGAACCAGGAAGAACTGAAAGCCTGTGTGTGCTTCCAGCAACATTTCAAAAGTGATGCTTAAAATCTTTTTATAGAGGCATGGCTAAAATGGTCACTTATAGAATATGATTTTATTTATTTATTTAAAACATTTCTACCCCACCTTTCTCCTTAAGAAGGACCTGAGGCAGCTTGCATCATTCAAAGACAACAGGTAAAGCTGAAAACAATGAGTATACAAATACTAAAAAGGATCAAACAAATTACCACAATAAAAGATGGTAAACAGAAGCAATATCAAAACACATTCAAAGCAGTAAGGCACAAGAATCTATGTATTTAAGAACCCCACACAGGCAGGTAGTCATTAAGGGAAAGCTTGTTTGAAGGGAAAGATCTTTGTCTGCTTCTAGAAATACAGCAAACCCTAGCCCAGATTTCTTGTGATAGAAGAACCATCTGAAGAGGACAGTTTGGTAGTTTCTCAAATGCAACTCACATACCTAATGTCATTTCCCGACAGTTAAGCCTTCTGAAACAACTTTATTGTCTGATGATCAACTAATTTCTTTTCTTGTTTTCTGTCATAAGTTTGGTCAGAGAAGAGAAAGAGAAAGATGTGTCTGGCTCTATTGACAATGTGTACAAACAGCATTTTTCAGTGGTTATCTCTACAAATAACTGTTCAGGTAAATGAACTACTGGCATTGTCATGATGGAACAGTTGCCTGGGGAAGATTGCAGCAGTTACTTCCAGAAGCAAAAAACAATAGAATAGGTGTGGGTGTGGGTTTTCCACCACATAAGTATCCACTGAACTTGTGTTGGTTTATATTTGTACATGTGTTTGTATTTTGTCAATGTCCAGTGTTAATTACATAACAGAAAATTTCATGCTGTTACTCTAAAGTCTCGATTCCTCTGAAGGCATATAGACCTCCACAAAATACCATTAATTTAATTGTACATAGAGGGATGGCAGATTGGTAGCTCTCTAGATCTTATTGGATTATTGCCTATGTTGGCTAGGACTGATGAGAACTAGAGTCTGATGAGAATCTGGAAGGCCACAGGTTCTCCACCCCTGGCTTATAGAATCTTTGATGTCATTGGTTTCCTTCACTTCACTGTATCATGGTCCCTTAGGGCCATGTTTCCTATGTGTGAAAAATCTGTGTATACCATTATTTGTTAAGCGCAGAATAAGTCTTGATTTTAGACACAAGTAGGTAGATTAGGCACCTGAGTGGTAATTGGACTGCTTCTACTTCACTAGGGAGTTGGCCATGTAACTCTTCAGAACTGAATTGTTTCAGTAGTATGGAAGGGGAATGATTACTGGCTTAAATAGCTTGCAGATAAGGCCATTTTAAATTTTTGATACGGACAACAGGCACATTTCTGTACCAAAAGAGCATGAGAGAACCGCATTGGTAGCAGATTCGTGAGCCATGTACTCACTCCTTTCTTATACCAGTCCTCCAAGTAGAATCATCAGGGTATCAGAAGCATGCTTGCCTAGAAGTGAATCTTACTGACTGCAAAGGAGTATATTTCAAAGCAAGGGTAGATAGGATTGCAGCCACAGAGGCCTGTTTTGAAAGGATCATCACCATCTTTGCCCAGGGAGCACAAATCCAAATAACAAGCTAAGCCCTCAAAATTTGCTCTTGAACCACACACTAACCTTATCTGATGCCTTTATAGGGATTATAATGGATGATTAATCAGAAGAGAGCAGTAAGTCAATTTGCATTCCAGTTTATGATAGAAGATCCATTAAGTGCTGTGAGATCCCTATCTGGGAGTAGGCAGAACTGGAGAAAGGGGGATGTTTTTCTGTCAGAGGAAATTAGACTGATAAACATCCACAAACATTATCCTGGAGAAGTCAGTTGGGAGTCCATGGTATGTGGCTATTTCTTTATTAGCCTATTAGCCAAATGGGATGAACCTCTGAATTCTTGGTAGATTTCCAAGAAGCTCTGTTTTGCCATTTCTTGGCTGTTGTGTTCTTTCCCAAGGAATGTGATTCTTGCCTGAAGTTCAGTGAGTGCCTTCAATGGGATGACTGTCTGGGAAGAGCAGCCACAATACAGACAGGGAAAGGTGGGGTTAGAAAACAGGATCATGGAAGTGTCCTCCATTTGCTTCTTTCTTTCTCAGAAATAACTAGGAGCTTCTTTATGGCCCAGTTATAGTCTAATTATAAACTGGTAAGGGACACCAGAATAATGGCCTGTGCTGACCTTGCTGGGCTTAAATATTCATTGCCATCCAGTGTGGTGGACTACAAAGCTTCTCTCTGGAGCCTCCAAGTAAAGGTTTGTGTATTTCTGATTCATCCCGGGCTCCATTCTCTCTCCCTCTCCCCTTTCCAACCTGCCGTCTGCCAGCACTCTCAAGAACACTGATGAGAGGCTCTGCAGTGACCCCTGGCATTGAGCAGCACTTTGAAAACCCTTTCATGATTTTTCTTGAGTGAAACTAAAAGATGCTACAAAATAATGAAGGGGTGTGTGTGTAAATATAATGGCAGCATGGCTTGAAGCAGCCATGATATTAAAGCTTCTCCTGATGGGTAATGTTGACAAGTGTTCTAATGAGCATTCTCTCTTTCTATCCTGAAGCCATAGGGAAGCATTGTCCATAGCTAGAGCAGCTGCACTCCAATCACCGCTCTGTCCTGTGCAGGGTAGAGGGGATGGGCATGGGGAAATGTTCACACTCAAGATCTGTTGGAATGCAAGTTTCAAATGGATTCCTCTCTTGCTAGCTTTCTGAGAGGTAAAATTCTATGCCCACGTCTTTTTTACATATCCTTCAGGAATTACTGACCTGGCAGATTTCACAATATTGGGGAAGAAAGATTGGTAAGGTCAGTGAGTGGAGACATAATTCATGGCACTTACTGTGCAAAAAGAACAATTTTCATAGGAACACAGGATTGGAAGCAAACCCTACAAAATTTGTGCTGCTGGAGAAGAGGAAACACCTTCCCTCTGAAATAATAATAGAATCTTATAATCCTAGAATAATGGAGTTGGAAGGGGACGATAAGGCCATTGAGCCCAGCCCTTTGCTCCATGGAGGAATCCAAGTTAAAGTATATCTGACAGATGGCTGTCTAACACTCACTTGAATGCCTCCAATTTTGAAGTGCTCTCCATCTCCTGAGGTAATTGTTCCATTGTTGTGCTGCTCTAACAGTTAGTTTCCTGATATTCAACTGAAATCTGGTTTCCTATAACTTGAGCCCATTATTATGTGTCCTGAACTCTGGGATGATTGAGAAAAGATCCTGGCCTTCTTCTGTTTGACCACCTTTCAAATATTTGAAGAGTGCTATCACATCTCCCCTCTGTCTTCTCTTCTCAAGCTAAACATGCCCAGTTCTTTCAGATTTTCCTCATAGGGCTTGACTTCCAGTCCCTTGATCATCCTTGTTGCCCTCCTCTGAACTTGCTTCAGTTTGTCTGAATCCTTATGGACACAATACCCAAGCTGAAGCCTAATGAAAGTTAAATAGAGGGACACTAGTATTTTATGTGATTTGGAGACTATACTATTGCTAATGCAGCCTAAAAGAGTATTTGCCTTTTTTGCAGCCACATTGTTGGCTCATATTCAGCTTGTGATCTACCACAATTCAAAGGTCTTTCTTTCATATAGTATTGCTGAGCCAAGTATCCCCCCCTCCCATCTTGTAACTGTGCATTTAGTTTTTCCTCCCAGGCATAGAACTTTGCACTTAAATTCATTCTGTTGTTTCCAGCCCAGTGCTCAAGCCTATCAAGACCTTTATGAACGTTGTGACTGACTATAGTTTATATAGTGCTAGAGATGTGTAAGAGTGCTTGAAAAAAGTTGTTTAATGTATTCCTGAGGCAGGCGTGGACAACAGCATCAGCTGCATGTGTCCCTTGAAGCCCTTTTTTTTACAGTTACTCAGTTTCCTGCTGCTACCAAATTGGCTTCCATTGTCATCCTGACTGCTACAGCAAGCAATACCGTCTCAAACAATAACAACATCACTGCCTTACTCTTTGCTTTTGGAAGAGAACCCTGTGAAACTTTCTCTTTGGTAGTGTCACATCCTCTTACACTGCAGAGCCAGAATATTATGGCCAAATTGTAGTGGCATTTGCGGTGGTGGTGGTAGTGGCTGCAATCATAGGGGAAGACTGCAGCTCGCAAAGGATTACAGGGTGGCCAATATGGGGCCCCCAGACAAAAGAGATTGCCAATTTTGCCTTTGTGAATCAGCCCATGTTGATTTGGTTGTACAGATGGGTAAATGAGTCTGGAAGACTGATGCTTCCCAAAGGCTACAGCCCAAGTAGAAATTTTAACTTAGGGTGTCTCACACAAGGAAATAGATTGCAGTCTGGATCTCTTGTGGCACAGTCTGGTGAGATCTCTTTCCTAGGAATCACATGGGTATTTGCGCTCCAGCCCAACCCTGATCTGTGCCCGAGCTGTACTTTTTTGGTTCAGTTTTAGGGCGTCTACTTTTGGGGAGCAGACTGGAGTGATTCCCTGGCAGATGAAAGGGTTGCTTTAAGGGAGAAAGTGGCCCTTTCCAGTCAGGTCAGGCACATGAGTCTGTCTGAGTCCTTCAAAATACTCTAATTTAGTTGCTCTTTCTATTTTCTTTCCAGCCATCAATTGCTTTATAATGTAAAGCATATTGTGATGATGGTAATGTTGACAATGTTGAAGCTGTGGGCAGTGACTACTTCAATTGTCTGTTTGTTACAAAATGGTCCATCTGAAGTTCCCCAGCTATTCTTCCCTTCTTGTCACCTCATCATTTGGCAGTACTCAGGGCATATTGACAGACTGATTTGAAATACTCAGTGAAATCTTTGGCAACAGCCCTCCATATTCATCCAAACCCACTTCCAGCCCTCTGTAACTGTTACATACCCCCTTTCTTCCACTTCATTAGATTAGGCATCCTTCAGTCTCGAGAGACTATGGTAACATGCTCTGAATAGAGGACTTGGAACAGTGTCTAGTGTGACTGAGAAGGCCAATTTGAGAGTGACAATCCCTTCCACACTGAAGACAAATACAATCTGTCCCCTGTCCAGCTCCCTGATTTTGCTGGTTTCGGGACTGCCTCTTTGCCTTGGCCTGCTAGACAAGTGTCTCTTCAAAATGGGAGAGGCCATGATGCACCGCCTGCCTCCAGGCTGAATGCTCAGATGTCAAGGTTTCCCATCTGTTGAAGTCCATTCCTAAGGCCTTCAGATCCCGCTTGCAGATATCCTTGTATCGCAGATGTGGTCTCCCTCTGGGGTGGATTCCCTGCACTAATTCTCCATACAGGAGATATTTTGGAATCCAACCATCAGCCATTCTCACGACATGCCTGAGCCAACATAGACGTTGCTGTTTCAGTAATGTATACATGCACTTCATAATCTACATGCACTTCATAATACTTCCACTTCATAATCTGGTCATATTGTCATTCCTCCACTTCAGCATTAGCAAGAGGCACTCCTGGTTCCCTAATCCACTGTGAATTTATTTAACACACAAGCATTTGTCAGAACCCCAAGTTTTCCATGTGTGATCCTAAAAGAAGTTAAGGTTTTTTTCCTAGCTCTTATATGTAGTTGTAGACGCATTTTGACAGAAAATTGAGAAAATGCTAAAGGACTGAAAGGAACAAAAACAGCAGCAGCAGCAACCCCAAACCTAGAAGCTCACATTCATGAACTATTTCAACACTCATTATGTTTTAAATCAGTCTGGCAAGACTTTTTAAGGTATGACTCACATTTTCCTTGTTTCAGGGCAACAATTTCAGAGTAAGGACACTATAGAAAATAGAATTTGGCTTTTTGAAGTTTAATGTTTAAAGGTGATGGAATCCAACCAGAGCTTGCAGAATGCAGTGAAGGCAGAACTGGAGATGATGATGATGTGGTGGCATTGATTGATACAAACTTTAATGATTTATATATTTAATTCATTTGTTTACATGGGTTCAGTATTTGCCAACTGAACAGCGGAGCTAAAACAAAGGAACAACAAAAAGAAAATGGACGTGTCAGAAAAATCAAACATGATGTTACAATGCAGCCTTCACCTCTGAAAGCAGGCCCTGCAGGCTTCTATTCTTTCATTAATTCCCATCTCAGTTCTGTGTATTCTGTACCTCTCCCCACTCTTTTTCTTTTTCCCATTGCATTTTTATAAAAGTCTAGGAGCCACTCCCATTATCTTCCTCTTTCAGTTTTTGCTGCTTCGATAACTGTTATTTCATTGCACCCTCAAGCATGCACACTCAATTAGTTGCCTCTTGTTGATGTTGTGACTGTTGCCCAGGGCTGCTCTGGCCTGAGGTCTGGCCTTGTTGTGGAGAGAAGGCTGTATGTCTTAACAGCTCCCTTTGGGGAATATGTGGCATACATGCCACTGTAGAACAAAGCTCTTTCTTTTGAAGTGTCCTCTCAGCTTTTGGAAATATATTTGAAATTACCTGAGCTTTAGTGACAAGTGCTTGAGAGTGACCCAAACAGACAAGCATGAACTGATTCCATGCTGCCGGTAATTCTTCCTGTGACAGCCCCATCTCCCTGTTGCTACTTCAACAGGCAAAGTCCCCTGGGGTTTGAACGTGTTTGTTTGCAAAGGTACATTCAAGGAGACAGTGTCGGATGGAAGTCTAATCTCCAACACAGGAAGTAGAGCATCTGTGCCTCCAGGATGGGACTATACAAGTACCTTTGGGGGAAATGCCCTTACACAGGCTTGATCCCACTTCCACTGTGCCTTCAGACAAGTCACTCCAGTCCTTGTCATTGGCCAGAGTTCTAGCATGTGTGATGATAGAATCATGAAGGTATTTTCCCCCTGAGATGTCTACTCTCAGAGTATCAATCTACAAAGAAAGCATTTCTCTGAGGGAGGCGTTTACTTAGGAATAAACTTTATCACAGTATTCATTTGCAACAGTAAGACAAAGTATTAGAGCCAAGGCACCTTGCAAAACAATTGTATACTTTTGGTTTATGTTGTTTCATGGATATATATATATTGGTTAGTGTGTATTTGAGAGAGAGAAAGGGAAGGAGGAAGGGAGTATTAGAGAAAGAGAGAGATGTTTGTGGAATTTTAAAATGTAAAGTTGCCCTGTGGTATATCTTGCCATTGAGCATAACATCAGAATATGTATTTGTTTTGCTTTGTACACTGATAAAAAGTCCATTGCATACAGGGGTGTGAATGCTTGTTTTAGGCGGCTGTATGCCTCAGGTAAGGTCTTTTATATATAATAATTCTTGGATATGTGAATCACAGTATAAATGTTTTAAACAAGGTAGAGAACACTGTAGGAGGATAGATTAAATTATAGCCTGTGCTGAAATCCTGCAGAGTTGGATTTGTGTCAATTCATGCAGGCTGTGCTAGTTCAAGCAGGTGTGTATATGTGAACTAGGTATAAAATATGCAGTTTGTATTAGGTGTACCCAGGCACAATTTAGTATGTGCCAAAACATATGGCTGTGCCATTGTGATGATGCCTGTTGTGGTGTTAGGTGTACATAAGGAAATCTCATCTGACTGCACTTCTACCAGTGATCTGTAGAAGCTGAAAACACTGTGCTCTAATTAGTGTGTTCATTTTTATGCATCTCAGCAAAGTCAGGACTGAGCTACATGGAGCTTAGTGGCTTCGGTTTTCCAGATGAAATTGTAACAAGGTGGGGCTGGGGGTGAGAGAGAGAGAGAGAGAGAGAGAGAGAGAGAGAGAGGAATTATGTTCATAGCAGCTGTGCAAGTTCAGGATTTCAACAACATGTACAGCACCAGTAATGCAGCAACAGTAAGTCTTGCATAGTAGCAAGGAGAAAATCTAGCACCACTTTATCCCCAACCCTTTCTTTTCCCATAAATTCATTTATCTTCCTTGTCATTTATACTACTGGAATTGCTGCTGAGTGAATGCAGCCCTAGAAGGGCTCTCAGTGGAAGAGTCCCATGAACTATACTTTGTTTGATCTTTGTGACCAGCATTTGCATTGAAGGGAGAGCTATAGATCCTGGCAGAGTTCTATGGTTAGGAGAGCAACAAGTCCGCTGTGGGCCAGTTTGCTAGATCAGAAGTAGTGGTAAATCAGACACCTTGGAGATTAAGGAAGGGAAATCCTAGATCTGCCTTAGTTTACATTAGCTTCTAAATTGTGTTGCATGTTCTCAGCCAGGCGGTCATGAGTAGTCAACAAGAGAGATTTTCTGTGTTTTATCATGTGCTGAAAAGGAGATGTTTAATCTTTTGCATGCTATTTCCTATTATACATTTTATACGTCACAGTGGCATACAGTATTTTTTCTCCTTGTTTGAGATCCTACCCTGGTGCTCATCAATATGGTGTCCAAGCACAGTTACAGGAACAGCCATATGGCAAAGAGTCTGAGTTTTCCAGCATTGTTCTATAATAAATCTTCAGAATTCTACTTGTTATAACATCATGATAAATTGTCCTATGAGTATGAAACTGGGCATGAAAAATCTACCTGCTAGGTGGTATGATTTCACCAAAATTTTAGAAGAACTGGAAAGAAAATGACCATGTGTATACTATTGCAAATGCTGGTGAATGGATTCATAATACAGGAGGAAGTTTGGGAAGCAGAATGTAAACTTTGCTTCATTATGAGAAAATGTGTTTAATGTTCATATGTAGTGAAAACTAAGACAGTTGCCTTAGCTTACAGTGCAAATGCCTTGTAGATGAATTTGTAAGCACTTTAAACTCTGTTTTTAAATATGAATCTTATTTGATCCTAGAAATATGAGCATGGGCCAAAGCTTCTTTAACATAACAAAGATGGAAAGTAATACTTCTATAGCAATAGTTTTCAACTTTTGACTCTCCAGACGTTTTGGACTTCAGGTCCCCATAATCCTAGCGAGCATGTTTAGTGGTGATGGATTCTCTGAGCAGACCAAAACATCAAGATAATATTATACACGTTCATTTCCAATATTTAAGTACCTTTTTATGTTCTGTCTAAGCTGCACTACCAATCAGTTTCACACATAGCATCCTTGTTATAGAGTCAGGGGCTTTTCTAACTGAGCCAACATGCTACTTCAGATCAAATCAATTGCTGAAGCAACTCTTGAAAAACAGGAATGGAAAGAAGCATTTATAAAATGTGACATGATGGTTTCAGTATTCTGTATCTGAATCTCTAGTTAACAAACCCTAAACTATATTCACAAGAATGTTTTGATCTTTGTAACTGACAGTCAGTTCTCAATACTAGTAGTGAAGCAGTTTGGTGAGAAAATATCAATCACCATGTTCCTGCAGCCAAAAGCCCTTATGAAAAGTTTTCTTTTTCTTTTTCTTTCTTTCTTTCTTTCTTTCTTTCTTTCTTTCTTTCTTTCTTTCTTTCTTTCTTTCTTTCTTTTATATCGTATCTGTTCCCACTGGAGTCCAGGGCAATTAATAATCAATATTAAAAACATAGTTAAAATCACAAATGACAAATACTCCATATCACAGATTGCACACATCTAAAATTATAAATATCTAAATATACAGATTAAAAGTGTCTGCCAAAAATACAATAAAAGCAATACAAAGATGCAGCAATCAAATACCAACTGAATATTTGCTTATTCACTGAAAGTTTATACAAATGGATATATTTGTTTAATTGGTGCTGAAAAACAAACATGTAGGGGGTAACCAGATCTCAGATGGAAGGGACTTCTGTAACCAGGATCTTGCCACTGAGAAGGCCCTGCCACGTGGGGAACCTGTAGGGCCACAGTATTCTTGGGCATTACAAGCAGAAATGTACCTGCTTTAGAGCTATTTGCTCCTTTCATTGGCTAAATCAAGGATATGTAACCTACAACCTATGGGCCATATTTCACTTGCCAGGTTTCCCCATGAAGACCTCTGCTGTGACTTCCCTCTTTCAGAAGCCCTGCCCCCTCCTGAAAGGGGCAAACTTGGTTGGAAGCAGTCATTCCGAAGTGAGAATAGTTCAATGGGGATCCAGTTCTTTAAGGCAGTGGGCCCGGGAGGCCTCCCGCGCTTCCACCACCACCTGGAAAGCGAGCAGCATGGACGGGCCCAGCGGCTGGAGGCAGGAGCCTGGGAAATTCAAATGGCCTCCCCGCCAGGCTCTGCCTTCAGCCGCTAGGTCCTTCTGCGCTGCTGGCTTTCCAGGGGCTTTCCAGGCGGGCTCCGGGAGGCAGAGTCTGGAGTCCGCCATGTGAGTGGCGTTTCTTCCTCCTTCTGGGCTTATGGACTCCGGAGCCGCTCATTTCATTAGGTGAGCGGCGACGGATTGGGGGATCAAACGGCATGCGGAGGGAGGCAGGAGGAGGTCACATCGCCACTTTTTTGGTGGGGGAATTAAGGAAAGAGATTGCAAGGGTGGGGGTGGACTGCAGGTTGACCGGCATGGATGTGTGCAAAGTATGCAAGGGAGAATGGGGTCAGATTCAAGCAGCTAGGCAGCAAAGTCCACCTTTTATTATTGCATGCAACAAGTTAATTGCTTCCCTCTGCAGGCAGTCGCTATTTGGAACTATAAAGTCTTGGAATGATCGTTCAAAAATGTCATTCCCAACCTCTGTCCTGCAGGTTAGAGAGAGCCTCCCGGAGCCCGCCTGGAAAGCCCTGGAAAGCCAGCAGCGTGGACGAGCCCAGCGGCTGAAGGCAGAGCCCGGCGGGGAGGCCATTCGAATTTCCCGGGCTCCTGCTTCCAGCTGCTGGGCCCGTCCGTGCTGCTGGCTTTCCAGGGGCTTTCCAGGCGGGCTCTGGGAGGCTCTCTCTAACCTGCAGGACAGAGGTTGGGAATGACATTTTTGAACGATCATTCCAAGACTTTATAGTTCCAAATAGCGACTGCCTGCAGAGGGAAGCAATTAACTTGTTGCTTGCTCCACTCTTTTTAAAGGCACCAGAACTCTCACCGTCCACTTCCGCATTTTTCACTTTTTAATGGAGAGTGCATAGTCCCTTGAAAGTTAAGGCATTAACTAAACTGAGCTGCCAGATCGTCGTGAGTACACAGGCTCTTTTGCTTCCAGAAGAAATACCAGGAAGGAATGGGGGGAACAGGATCAAAGACAGGCAGGCTTTCGGCTGTATATTCATTTTTAAAAAGCGCACGCACAATTAAAAATATTAAATAATCAAAATAACAAAAGGTGGACTTTGCTGCCTAGCTGCTTGAATCTGACCCCATTCTCCCTTGCATACTTTGCACAAATCCACGGCGGTCAACCTGCAGTCCACCCCTGCCCCTTGCAATCTCTTTCCTTAATCCCCCCACCAAAAAAGCGGCAATGTGACCTCCTCCTGCCTCCCTCCGCATGCCATTTGATCCCTCAATCCGTCGCCGCTCACCTAATGAAATGAGCGGCTCCGGAGTCCATAAGCCCAGGAGGAGGAAGAAACGCCACTCACATGGCAGACTCCAGACTCTGCCTCCCGGAGCCCGCCTGGAAAGCCCCTGGAAAGCCAGCAGCGCAGAAGGACCCAGCGGCTGAAGGCAGAGCCCGGCGGGGAGGCCATTTGAATTTCCCAGGCCCCTGCCTCCAGCCACTGGGCCCGTCCGCACTGCTGGCTTTCCAGGTGGGCTCTGCCTCCTGGAGCCCACCTGGAAAGCCAGCAGCACGGACGGACCCAGCAGCGGAAGGCAGGAGCCCGGGAAATTCAAATGGCCTCCCCGCCGGGCTCTTTTTTGTAATGGCTGCCACTGTGTCCCCGCGGCCCAGCTGATGGCTCCTCACGGACCGGCACTGGGCCGCGGACCGGGGGTTGGAGACCCCTGCTTTAAGGCACTGGGAGCCACTGAAGCAATGTTTCTGCAGGAGTTGCTCAGCCTTTCTCCACTGGAGCCACGGTGAGATGCCAGTGTCCCAGTGCTGAGCAGTGTGAAACTGAGAGATACCCATCTTCTTCTCTGTACTGTTCAGTATGTGTGTGTGTGTGGAGTATGTGTGTGTTTGGGTGTGTGACAGTGCATTCATTGTTTGGGCAAAAAGGCAAACAGTGCCCCAGCCTGCTGCTGTCCTGGTGCCCAAACTTGCTTGTCCTGAGCCAGAGCATCCCTCACACCAAAAGAGTTTCCCCAGTGCTGTGCTAAACCACACAGTAGACTAACCCTGCAGAGGAGAAGCATGGCCTTGGCCCTTTGTGATGGCTGCATTATTCTAAACTAAATTGCCTATCCAAATAATATTTCTCTTGCAGGAAAAACAATACACAGTTACCTATCATAATTATTTACAAATATTTGTGGCTGTATACCTCCTTTCTTTGTTTATTTGGAAAAAAAACCATGTTATAGAATCCCTATGCTGTATTTCAAACCTCAAGGTATTGCTTGTATTGATAAGAAGCTGTCTTTAATTTCAGAGAGACTAGTTGCAACGTTTGACAATTTCGACCTGCTCTTGTTCCTAATATAAGGGTATTCAAGAAGTTTGTACCTTAGTATTGAAGTTCTTGTCACCTTAGTGCATGGCCAAAGGTAGTGTGTTTGTTCAGTGTGGGTGTGGGTGTGTAATTATTTCCTATACACTTGTTTGCATGTTGGTTGCTTTAAAATGGCTTTTGATGTTACTCCTTGTTATGCCTGAAAATTCAGTGGTTGTCACATTAATATTAAGTATCTTTCCTGGGTTACAGCTGCCGTAGTTTCAGACATTATAGAACAAAATAATGTGATACAATAGTTAGCCCATCTGGAGCAGATCTCTCATAGAATCATACAATCATAGAAAAGTAAAGTTGGAAGGGGCCTACAAGGCCATCAAGTCCAACCTCCACTGCTCAATGCAGGAATACAATCAAAACATATCTGCCAGGTAATTATCTAAGTTTTTCTTGAATGCCTTCAGTGTTGGAGCACTCACCAACTCCCAAGGTAACTGGTTCCACTGTTGTACTGCCCTAACAGTTAGGAAGTTTTTCCTGATATTCAAAGGAAATCTGGCTTCCTGTAACTTGAGCCCATTGTTGCGTGTCCTGCACTCTGGGGTGATCGAGAACAGATCTTGCCCCTCCTCTGTATGACAGCCTTTCAAATATTTGAAAAGTGCTATCATATCACCCCTCAGCCTTCTTTTCTCAAGGCTAAACATGCCCAATTCTTTCAGCCTTTCCTCATAAGGCTTGGTTTCCAGCCCCCTAGTCATCCTTGTCACCCTCCTCTGAACTTGTTCCAATTTGTTAGCATCCTTCTTGAAGTGTGGTGTCCAGACCTGGACACAATACTCAGTGAGGCCTAACCAGTGCTGAATAGAAGGGGAATAGCACCTTGCGGGATTTGGAAACTATACTTCTATTAATGCAGCCTAAAAAATCTGTGTTTTACAGATCATGTTGGGTAATGTGTGATTGTGTGAATTTCATTATAAACACTCAGCCAAGAAGCAGCTTTCATTTTAAAAATGTACATTCATTCCTCAGTGAGGATTTTACTGAGGGCTAAACTCAGTGAAAAGTAACTTTGTTGTTAGCCATATATGGGAAACTAAACAATACAAAGTGTTAATCACAATTCTGTAACAAATGCACACATCTTCAGTTAAATACTAATCTGATGTCTTGGCTACTAGCAAGAACTGCCTCACCTGGTTGAAAAAAAACCTGTATAAAAGTTTATAAATTTTGTCACCAAAAAGAAAACTTTGTGATTGTTTGAAAATTTAAGGTCATCAGGATAGTTTCATGACTGACCAAGAAGTATTGTTCTATTGGGGGGGGGGGGCCTTTAAAAAATACTTATTTGGATGCATTTCTGAGGTGGTAATTGTGGGTATAATAATGCAATGTGTTGAATTTTATTGGTGATTGCTCTTGAAAATGTTTTGCTATTTGGAATTATTCTGCCATACTCATGAGGAAAGAAAAAAGATGATTTAAAATTCTGATCATGGCAGCATAAGGCCTTCTATAAACAAGAATGGTAGACCTGGTTTTATATATATATAGTACTGTGTGAAAGACCACACAATCAAGCATTTGTCATATTAACTGTCAGGCTGATATAACTGTTTTTGGTATTTATTGGATAGAGCCATGAGTTGAAGCCTCATATACTGGAAGAAGCTAGATTCAGAATTTTGCCAGTTTAATTAGGCAGCTCCTGACTTCTCTCCTAATTTGTGTACTATGAATATTTACTGATGGGACAATTAGCAAATAAACCTTTCCAAGAGGTACTTAGCAAAACACAAACTTGGTTGGATTTCTGACTGATACTGTGAAGAATTGGCAGTTTCTGGAACATAGCAAAGCAGCCTTGCCCAATCTAGTGCCATCAAGATATATTAGAGTGCAATTCCCAGAAACCTCCAACAAGGGGTCATGGTTTCAGTAACCTCCTCCTCTCCAGTAATCTCCTCTAGGTAGCTTTTACCTCTTAAAGGCTGCCCTTTCAAACTCAATGTCTGGCTTTCCTTCCCATGTTATTTCAGCTTCAAAGGAAAATGGAGAATTGACGTCTTGTTCAAGAAAACAAAGCTCCTATGCAAGGTGCACCTAGGACCTTTTGCTACTTGAAGCAAAACAATAGTGCCCCCACTTCACCCAAAGAAAGGTGCAAAGTGCTGAAAGCCAACAACATCATTTTAGCTAGTAAGGCAAAAGATCCCATACAGTGATCCACCCCAGATACGTGTTAGACCCAGATAGGTCCAGAAGTGAGAGGAAATCTAGTCAATAGCTTCCTGAAGATAGTCAGCTATTTGAACACTCCTCTCCCTCACACTCACCATCTTCAGTTACAATTGTCAGTGTCATCCGAATAAACATTATCCAAGAATTGGCCCACAAATCACATATCTGCTGGTTTTAAGGTAGATTTTGTGAAATACAGTGGTGCCTCGCTAGACGATGTTAATCCGTTCCGCGAAGATCGCTGTCTTGCGAAAACATCGTCTAGCGAAGCACGTTTTCCCATTGGAATGCATTGAAATCTCTTCAATGCGTTCCAAGGGAAAACTCAGTCGTCTTGCGAAAATCTCCCATAGGGAAACATCGTCTAGCGAGCGCGGGTCCCCGTCGGAATGCACTGACAGCTTTTGACCACTCGTCGGCGCATTCCTATGGGGAAACCTCATCGTCTAGTGAAAATTCCCCATAGGAGACCATCGTTTTGCGAAGCGCAGTAGCGATCGCAAAAAGCCATCGTCTAGCGATTTCCTCGTCCTGCGAGGCAATCGTCTAGCGAGGCACCACTGTAAATCTAAAATTTGGGAACAATGATGAGTACACACTAAGAAAGGTAGCTCTGTTGATCTTTGGGGAGGACAAGACCAAACTTCATACTTGGGCAGTGCTTTTATCCAAATATTTGGCCAGATGTTGTAATGAAAAGGGCCACAGTTAAACTTCATCACAAGATGAAGTATACATACTGGATGATTCACTGGCAAATCTTCATGTATCAAATTACGTCTGGCATTTTATTTATAGCAATGCATTCTGGAGGCAACAGAGGAACACTGGGCCAACATATTAATAGGATAACCTGCTCCTTCACTCCCTATTTTCAAATATTGTTCCATTAACTTCCATTGATCCAAACATGCCTTGTAAATCTTAAAGAGTACTTGCAGAACCTCATGGGTCTTAGTTTACAATTCTATGCACCCCTAATTAGGAGTAAACCTCACTGAACCCACTAGATCTTACCTCTGAGCAGCCATACACTCCGTGCAAGGATATACAATAATCTGCCATTAGTGGATCTGTTTTTGACTGAGGTTAGTCATTGTCTGAAAAGTTAGTCATTGACATAAATTTGATCAGTTAGTGGCTCATCGTGCTAGGATTAAGGCTGTTGAACTTGGAATGCCCTGGAATATTTAGAAAGAAAGTAGGTGTGCTAGTTTGGGAATTATTTAGTTTATTCTGAACTGAATTTTTTGCCATCTTTTGTGCCATCTGCAGTCCTGAAAGCGATCATTAAATTAGCTGGTTTAGTTGAAATCTTCTGGGAAACTGTGTTCTGTTTGAGAGTTGGGTTTTGTTTTCATTTTCCAGTGCAGGAGATATTGGGCAGAGGTGAGCTGGGATTGGTCAGTCTGTAGAACTGTCCAGCAGAAACCAAGAGATTTTAGCATGACCTCCATTTCAACTTGCCAGACACTGTTTCATGCCTGCAGCTTTATCAGGTGATCTTGTCATTTCTCATAACATTAATAGGGGTAAGCCTAGCCCATGCTTGGATGATGAGAGGTCTCCAGGGGAAACCTGAGTCCTTTGCAAAATAGTACTGGTGTTTTAGAAGGTAGCATTTTTTCCCCTGGCACCAATATACTATCTTTACTTGAACTGTTGATTGAAGATGTTTTGACAACAACCTGCTATGAAAATTGTACTAGCCATAAGGAGAATCTAAATTCTTGTTGTCACGGTAGTTTCTGAGACTGACATTGGCTAGAATCCTCTTGCTTAGCATAGTAAATTGTAATAAAGTAGGTGAGGAAATTCCTCCGTAAGTTCCATTGATTAACATGGGCCTACTCTAGTTGTGACTTACTATACTAAATCAATGGAACCTATAGTGAAGTTGACTCAACAAATCCCCACTGACTCAATGGGCGTATTCTAGTGTGACTTACCAAGCTAAGCAACTGGATTTCAGTGCTGTTATGTCTGAAAGTTCTGCTAAAAACCCTTGCTGATTTCCCTGTCTATAAACTTCTCTATTTCAACCATGAACATTTCTCAGATACATTGATATTTTATCTGTTTTAAAAAGTCTTTTTTTAAACTGACACACTGATATTATTTGATTATTCCATCAAACAAAGGCCAAAATACAAATGGCATGACAACTTGTGTGTTTTAAATCATTTTCTATCTTTTTAAAAAAGGATGCCTAAACTTCATTGGCTGAAATCTTGTTGCTGCTCTTTCTACAAAGCCCCATATAGAGTCAGTTATTTTTTATACAGGAATGAGCGTGCTAATCCATGAAAACAAGGCTCTTTCCAGGTTTGAGGGAAGTACTGAAGAACTGGACATGAATTCCTTCCAAGTATTTCATCTGAGATATGGAGGAGGCTACTGTTTTGAAAATTGCCAGTAAAATTCTGAGAGCCTAGGTCTTTGCAGGCTTGGCTAATGAACAGAGCAATCTTTGCATGAGCATTCACAGAGGAAGGAAACCAGGAAGCAGAAAATGATGTTCTTTTGATACAGCTACCTCTTCAGAGCTCAAAGAACAATCTCAGGTAGTGTCCTAGTGTGCCAGCAGGATCTTGGTACATTTAGCACACTTTGCAAAGATCACAAAACAACTCTATTGCAAACACGGGAATCAAATGTAGACTTACGCAAGTACAAACCACTCTTTAGCCGATGCGCCACTGCAAGTGTTCCCAGGACCCACAGATTTCTGGCAGACTCAGAAGGACCAAATCTCATCTGATTTGGTGTTGGGGGGCACAGCTGGCCTTCCTGAAAAAAAGTGCCATGAAAGAGGGGGAAACATGGCAGAAAACAGGAATCCTGTGTCCAATCTCAGAAGAAAGGAGATTTTGAAAAATGGAGGGGAGGGGGACATGAGAGCTTAAGAACAAAGACTGTCACTTTGGCAGTGTATCTGTAAATTGAAAGATGGTGAAAAAACTTCTCTCTCTCTCTCTTGAGGGAGGGGGATAATTCTGTATGAGGAGCTGTTATGTAGTGATGTTACTGAGGATGAGAGGTGCTGCTGCATCCCAGTGGTAGAGCACATGCTCTGCATGTAGACATTCCCAGGTTCAATCCCTGACATCTCCAGGTAGAACTAGGAAAGAATCTTGCCTAAAACTTTCGAGAGCTCCTTCCAATCATTTCCCACAACACTGGGCTAGATGGAACAAAGGTCTCCTATTCACTGTTAGGCAGCTTCCCAATTTATCCTGGCAATGCTGCAGAGCTTTCTGGTAGCGGGCAACATCAGGAGCATGGATGAGCCATTACATTTAAGAAGATAAGAACTTTAGGGAATGATGAAGAGAGACTGGGGAAGAGCCTTTGTCCTGTAGGAATAGATAAGGAGGTTTCAACTTTAGAGTAGTTGGAAGGGGCAAGGTGAAAAAAATTGCCAGGGTACAGAGGACAACATGTGGTGCTGATGAAAGAGGCAGCAGCAGTGGGTCAGGTGGCACATCCCTGTCCCTGAGGGTATACAGAGGGACAGGAGGAGTAAGAGACTACTGTGTCCAATTAAAGAGTTAACTGTGCTGTAAATGCCACCTGCCCTCCATGTCCCTGTGGAAGAAGGGAACACAAATGAGCTTGTTCTAATTATCCCTCTGGCAAATGCACACACCAGCCAAGGGAAAAGAGTGCTTGTCATCTGTGGCCTTATCCAGGCATGTTTCTAGGGGGGGGGGGAGTGGGGGGGGAGAGCAGACACTTTGCAGAGCCCATGTAAAACACCTTTCATTGTGCTCCACGTACATGCTTGCAAGTGCTCTTGTTTTCTAGCAAAGCTGAAACTGCTTGGAAGCCCTAGCTGCCTTTTTGGTTCCTGAAGTTATTCTTTTACTCAGGTCATGCAACTGTGTGGAGTCCCTTCTTCTCTTTGTGTGACCTTATGAGGGATAGTACTACTTATGGCTTTGTGCCCTTGTCACTCAAACTCTTCTCTTGTCTGACACTGTTTCTGGCAATCCGAGAGGCCTACTGACCTGTGTTTCTCCCTTCAGATGGAGAAGTGGACATGCAATCCAAGCCTGCTCTTGGCACTCAGCTGCTTTCTTCTCTACTAAATGCATAGAGATACAGTACTAGAAAGTGGAAAGTTAGCTTTTAGGATGGAATCTTGCAAGGCAAAGATCATTTTTTAATAATGATGATTATGATGACTTGAACAATAACAACAGTACAATATAAAAATTATGAAACATGGCTCAAACATTCCAAGGGCTTCACTTGTTAATCGTTATAACTATTCTTTCAAGTAGGCCAGTCTTATACTCTATGTATCCCCCATATTGCAGATGAAAGGAGGAGACTGAGGCTGAGAGAAGAATAGCTTGCATCAGGCCCTTCCTCAACAGTGAGTTTCTAGTTGAGCAGAGATTTGAACAGGCAACATCTCAGCTCACACTCTTACCCAAAGTGGTGTTGAGGCTTTGAGACAGATGTCCAGAGCCCAATGTGATGGAATAAACAGTGGGGAGCACTGGACATATGTCAAGGGGAACCTTTACCTTATCATCATCATCATCATATTACAAAATCCATGACCATTCTTGCCTCATCTTGCAAAAATTAGATGGTAACTTATATATATTGCTTCAAATCAGATAAATAACGTAATTAATTTGAAAGGTGATTTCCAGTTTTCTGTATTTTATTTGGTAGGGTTATAGTCATGCTGCTGCCATGGTCATCGTATTAAATACTGGAAATCCAAGAATGTGCCCATGTTTATTGCATGGCCAGTTCAAAAACTGAAGCATGACGGTGGGAACAGGCTACTTAAAGAGACCACACAAAGAGCTCTTACTGTTGATCAATTTTTGGACTTTGTGTCAAAATAATATAGTTTCTGAAAATAGCATACTTTTTGTTTTCTACAAAAATCAGCTATAAAACTTTCAAAACATACTAGCTGGGAATTATGACGCTCTGAAACATATGGACGACATCAGGTTGCCTGCCTTTATTTTATAGCATAATAACCTTTGGGTTCAAGGCATAGAAGGGCAACATTTACCTTCCAGCATATATTCCAAACATAGACGCAAAAGGAAAGTTAATTATACTATACTATGCAGCAGTAAATGATTCTTCAATAGTATGTCTAAACCAGTGGTTCCCAACTTTGGGTAACCCAGGTCTTCTTGGACTGCAACTCCCAGAAACCCTGGCCAGCAGTCTTGGCAGTGAAGGCTTCCAAAACTGCAAGAACACCTGGGTTACCCAAGGTTGGGAACCACTAGTTTAGAAGAAAATTGTACCAGCATTGTGATGTACCTTCTCAATTGCCCCAACTCCTTCTATAGATATATACACAGTTTATGAATGGGGAATGTCTCTGCAATGAGCCCAGTAACCCTAGGATTCACTTTGGATCTAGGACATCTACAGAGACTTGACATTTCTACACAGCCCTTGCCTTTGCTGCTTGAAGTGATGATGATACAGTTGTAGTTTCATAGAACTAATTGCTATTTTAAATTATTTAGATATGTTGGTACCAGAGCATCTGAAAGGATATAAACACAGGGGGATACACCCATAAGTACAACTTCAGACTATACTTGAGAAGTTTCAGATCTACAGGAACACATAATTGCATCATTTAAACCAGATGGCCAACATTTCCCCCCTCAAATACCTGTCTTTCACCTGTACTCCATTCAAGTGGCCTCTGGAGCTGCCAGGGCATGCGGTTTTTGTTTTTTGTTTTGTTTTGATTTGATTTCCACATTGTACTGAGAAGAGTTTGGCTTCTGTGCTTTTTACTCCTGAGCTAGCACAGGTGTGAAAGATATAAATGCACAGTATGCCAGCTGAAACCTAAAAATAAACAAAGATTTATTGGGACAAGCTTGGAAAATAAAAGGAATTTAAAGGCCCAGAACCTGACCCACTGCCTCCTGGGCACCCTACCATTAAGACATGCTCTACATCAAGGTCAGTAGTAAGAAATGGGCATCAGTATTCAGCCAGCATTTTGCTGAGTTTTCTACACTGAAAAAAACAGGGCAGCCTGGCATACAGCAATATCTACAGGCTTTAGCCAGTAGTGTAAAAGTGCATATGACAAAACATCAAATATGTAAGAGCTCTGTTGTTCCTTATCTATATATACACGTGCCTATTGGACATGTGTTTTTACAGAAAAGTAACACCCAATTTATTATCATCAGAAAGTAGTAGCCTTTTGTATACAAAAGGCAACTGAACGATGGGATTTACTATACAAATGATTTGAGTCAGTAGAGAGAACTGGATAAACATAGAACTAAACTAAAAGGTAACTGTAAGTAGAAATCTAGAAGGGCAATCAAACTATAGAAAGGCTGAAAATTGATACCACCAGTTTAGAATTTTCCAGAGTTCCCTTTCTCAAAACCAAGGAAAAAGGCTTTCTCTCAAAGTCAGTCAGTGATTTCTACTAGTTTATATCTACCCAGAACCAGATATTATATAAAACCAATGACTCTTTATCACCTATTCAAGTTCAGCCCAGTCCAAATATGTTGCAGTAAAACTGGGATAACTAAGATCATTCCAGCTAAGTTTTGCAGATACAGAGATACAGGGGAGAGGGGAGAAGATGATACTACTCAAAATGTTCGGAAACTTTATCTGCTGCTTTTAGAACCAGAATGTAGCATCATCTGTCAGCCCCACGCTGAATACGATGCTGGTGTCCAGCAACCTAAGAACATCTCCTTTGCTTCAATCTAGTCAACTAGCGCCCCCTCAAAATTTGCATTAAAATTGAGCTACTGTATGCTAAAAAAAAAAAAAAAGACCCCAAAACGTCCAATCTATATTTCTGTATCAAAGAAATAAAAATTGACGGAACAAAATTTGCAACGTACATAATTTATGCAAAACACCACAATTCTATATAATTTATGTTGCCCTTGCTAGCAAGTTGGAGGAACAATGATCATTGCATTGAACCCCTTGGTTGCTGGAAGCCTTGCTCTGCTACTTTTAAACAAACTACAAGCTCAACTTTGAAAGTAATTGAAATATTAAAATGTGTTTCTCTAGAAGCTGTATGCTGTATTTTTCAAAGTGGAAATGTTATCTATATGTGGGAATGATCACAGTAGCTTTTGTAAAATATTCTCCATGTCTTCTTTGAAAGTCTCTGCAATCATTGCTTTATTTTAGACAGAGCAATCCTGTCTTCCCACCTTCACAACATGGTCACATGGAGGATGAAGTTGCCTTTTCACCAGCCTGGGGACCTGTCATGGTTTTCTGATCAAGCCCTACTCTTTACAGCCACTTAACCAGAGTACTCTTGCTCATCCTGGGATGGATGTGCCCAGGGAAAGTCAGATGTGGTGAAGACTGTGGAAGTTTGACTGGAACCATATCCCCTGAGCAGCATTGTTCTTCTCAAAGATATGCTAGGCTAACTAACTAGTTTCCCTAATCCTTTTGTACAAGTAAACAGGCTATTTACACACCTGTTGTCAACCACATCCGAAGACTCTTTTGTGTTCTCTTAGGATAAAAAGTAGCTTCCTGACCTACTGCCATTCCCACTGCTAAATCTGCATTTAAATCTGGGAAGGAAGCAGACTGACATATTTCAAGTCTTGGTTACAGATAAGTAGTTAGTGTCTTTGTGGGGCTGCTTTGATATACCCGCTGAAAAAGACAAGCATGGAAGCATCTTGTCTTAGCAAGGTTATGCTCAAAATCCTACAAGGTAGGCTTCAGCAGTATGTGGACCGAGAACTCCCAGAAGTACCAGCTGGATTTCGAAGGGGCAAAGGAACTAGAGACCAAATTGCTAACATGCACTGGATTATGGAGAAAGCCAGAGAGTTCCAGAAAAACATCTACTTCTGCTTCATCGACTACGCAAAAGCCTTTGACTGTGTGGACCACAGCAAACTATGGCAAGTCCTTAAAGAAATGGGAGTGCCTGACCACCTTATCTACCTCCTGAGAAATCTCTATGTGGGACAGGAAGCAACAGTTAGAACTGGATATGGAAAACTGATTGGTTCAAAATTGGGAAAGGAGTACGACAAGGCTGTATATTGTCTCCCTGCTTATTCAACTTATATGCAGAATACATCATGCAAAAGGCTGGACTGGAGGAATCCGAAGCCGGAATTAAGATTGCTGGAAGAAATATCAACAACCTCCGATATGCAGATGATACCACTCTGATGGCAGAAAGTGAGGAGGAACTAAAGGACCTCTTAATGAGGGTGAAAGAGGAGAGCGCAAAAAAATGGTCTGAAGCTCAACATCAAAAAAACTAAGACCATGGCCACTGGTCCCATCACCTCCTGGCAAATAGAAGGGGAAGATATGGAGCCAGTGACAGATTTTACCTTCTTGGGCTCCCTGATCACTGCAGATGGGGACAGCAGCCCCGAAATTAAAAGACACCTGCTTCTTGGGAGGAAAGCGATGACAAACCTAGACAGCATCTTAAAAATCAGAGAAATCACCTTGCCGACAAAGGTCCGCATAGTCAAAGCTATGGTTTTTCCAGTAGCAATGTATGGAAGTGAGAGCTGGACCATAAAGAAGGCTGACCGCCAAAGAATTGATGCTTTTGAATTGTGGTGCTGGAGGAGACTCTTGAGAGTCCCCTGGACTGCAAGGAGAACAAACCTATCCATTCTGAAAGAAATCAACCCTGAGTGCTCACTGGAAGGACAGATCCTGAAGCTGAGGCTCCAATACTTTGGCCATCTCATGAGAAGACTCCCTGGAAAAGACCCTGATGTTGGGAAAGTATGAAGGCAAGAGGAGAAGGGGACGACAGAGGATGAGATGGTTGGACTGTGTCATCGAAGCTACCAACATGAATTTGACCCAACTCCAGGAGGCAGTGGAAGACAGGAAGGCCTGGCGTACTCTGGTCCATGGGGTCATGAAGAGTCGGACACGACTTAACGACTAAACAACAACAATGGAAGCATATGTTCCTTTGCTCAGTCCTTCCTTTGAAGTGGTCAATAGCAGGAGATGAGTTTAAGGTGTGAACTGTCTGTTTACACACTGACCTCTGCCTCTGAGGTCAGTTTTCCAGGCCCACAGAAGCATAGAAGAGTTTAACAACTGAATTCCATATTTCATACACTCCAAATCCTCAGTCTCTTCACAGAAACCACTCTAGTTAACTCCATTGAAAGTTATTTAGTTGTAACAGTACTGCTTCTAGAGTTCCCATCAATAATATCTCCCAAATTTTTGTAAGAATTTGGGGCTAGACACAGTGGTGGGACAGAGATTTGCTACATTTAAATCTCTTTCATTTATTGAGGAACAAGTTTGCAAGGTTTCAGGTCATCATAGTAGGTCTTAGGGAACTGTGGTGCTTCTCCTAGCTTTGTTACAAATCTCAAGGGAAGTTATGCTGAAGGAAAAGCAAAAAAGAAAGTTTGATTTTATTATGTTTGGTAGTTTTAATGCTTGCATGCCCAATTCCTCTCCACTACCATGTGGCACCACGGCTCACTGGTTTAGTGTGAAGATATTTGTGCATACATAAATGTAGTGCATGGGATGCATAATGTCTATGTCTATGTTGATTTGGCTGTGGGCAGTTTGTTGACCGGTCCCTTAAGAGAAACCATGTGTTTTTTGTAAACTGCCCAGATTGGCCTTGGCTGTCAGATGGGCGGCAAATAAATAAATAAATAAATAAATAAATAAATAAATAAATAAATAAAATGTCACTTTTTCAAATGCATGCATCCACAGACACAGACAAACATATAATTTTGCAATTTTGCCACCACTCCATTTATTCTATGGTTAACAGCTTGGATGGAAGTCAGCTGCTATATCCTTTTAATCTTTACAAAGAAATAACTGTGAGCTTGATCAGATGGGCATTTGTCCCTCTGTTTGGTCTGCTTTGGGGATGGTTTGGTTCATTCTTTTTTTCTGGCAATCACACAGTGTAAATTGCTGGAACAAACAAAACCATCCTCAGATCTGTCCTAAGGTAAAGGTAAAGGTTCCCCTTGACATTTAGTCCAGTCGTGTCCGACTCTAGGGCGTGGTGCTCATCCCCGTTTCCAAGCCATAGAGCCAGTGTTTGTCCAAAGACAGTTTCCGTGGTCACGTGGCCAGCGTGACTAGACACGGAACACCGTTACCTTCCCACCAAGGTGGTACCTATTTATCTACTCGTATTTTTACATGCTTTCGAACTGCTAGGTTGGCAGGAGCTGGGACAAGCGACGGGAGCTCACTCTGTCGCATGGATTCGATCTTACAACTGCTGGTCTTCTGACCTTGCAGCACAGAGGCTTCTGCAGTTTAACCCGCAGCGCCACCACGTCCCTCCATCTGTCCTACCTGCCCCTTTTTCAGCCCCTGTCAGTGGCTTCTACTTTTTTTTGTGCAGGTAGGATGGCTCCGTTTTGGTCCATTTCCAGTGATCACTGGGAACAGATCGAAAGTGAACCTTCCTAGCTGTCAAGACTCCTTCAACTGGAATTTTCAGTATCATGAGGTCACTTAATAAGTGAGCCACTTCAGGATATCATCAAATTGAACACTTCCTCTGCTCCTTGACAGAGAAGAAGAGGAAGTAAATTTTTAAAAGACTCTGGTAGAGTCTGAGGTGCTGCATCACTTAAAAAGAAAAATAAATAATAATACTTCCTTTGGTTTCTCTTAAGGGACCGGTCAACAAACTGCCCACAGCCAAATCAACACTTCATGATATTGGAAGGAACCAGACCAAATACAGTTGCTTGAGCTCTCATATGCCATTTATATGTGAGGATCACATTAAATGGCACACAACACTTCCACTTAACCCCAAGTGACTCTATTTAGCCTACACTAGCCCGCTCCAGAAGAGCCCATGTAGACGGTTTCAACATTGGTCTGTCTCACCATGTTAGCCAAATTAAAAGGAATGGGGGAAGTGGGGGAAGGCAAAATGTTGTGCCACTTTAAGGACTAACAGACTTCTTTCAGTGTGAGCTTTTATTTTACCATACAATTACTAGAGGAAGAAACTGGCATTAAAAGCCATCAGTCATAAAGTGCTCCTAGGTTCAAACATGGGATTATTACACTTGGAGAGGTACATTTGTTGGTGGAGTGAGGCTTCCTTTCATTGGGAAGAATATTAGCGTAACTTTCTGGAGCACTTGTTTGAACTGAGTATCACACACTTGTTTCTGTGCTCTTTAGAGAAGAGAATATTATGAAATGTAGAATCATCTGTACTGAGTAGAGTACTTCAAGATAATGAAAACAATTGCCACTGTTAAAAATTGATGTTAGTCAAGGAACAAATGGGCTTTATTAAGACAAGTGTAATTGGCTGTGTTACAGAGTTATGAATGTTTTGATCTCTGTTTTTGTTTTTATATTACATTACATTTTGTTTTACATCCAGATATTTTTGTGGTGGCTAATGCCTAAATAACGAGAATGAAAGGGGAAGGAAGTTGAGTAGGTCTGAGTGTGTACTGTGGTGCCCTTCTCAGTAGACAGCAACAGAGATTGTTAAGGAACATTTGCACAGGTGAGCATCATTCCGGAACCTGCACTTGAGTACGGAGCAACTGAGCTCTCTTCCTGTGCTGTCATTGCCTCCCTGCTAGAACTGACTAATAGTTCAAGCAGGTTTAGTCTTAAGTGATTGCAATCACACTGAGTGTAGTTTTATGGTGCAAAATTTGCCTCTATTTACCTCTATGATCAAAGTCAAAAAGTACTGTTTATCGGACCACTAAATAATGTGGTTTTTGGACTATAAGAATAGGGGGGAATTCTAGGAGTTGTAGGCCAAAAGAGTAACTTTTCCAAGCTCAACTATTTGTTTATTTGCTTGATTGCTTCTTTGTTTTTTAGGATTTCTTACTAGGCAGAAGGAGGCTGATCAATGAGACTGGGTGATGGAAGGTCTGTGGAAGATTTTCTGCCTCTTGTCAAGTTCTGTTACCAGTACTAGTTTACACTGTTGATCCTTTATAGTGAAATGATGCAACTTTTTTTTTTTTGGCAATCCAGTCCATGCCAAGAACTTGACCACTATTTGTGAAAAAGCATGTTACCAGTGAAAATTATTTAAGCACTTATTGTCAGGCCTGAACTTTCTCGTTGTTTGCCTTGTGAGAGTTTAGTAGAAAAAGTGCTGGTCCCATCAGCATCCTTGACTTCATGATAGGCACTACAACATGGCCCCTTTTGATACTGTCATTTGTGTGAACTAAGAATGTACAAGGCTTCCATGCCGATACATCTACAAGGTAGGATTGCCTGTTTCTGAGCCAGTGGCAGGTCCTTGCTTATTGTCAGGTTATTGGTGATGTCTCTGTCACTTCTTCCAGAATTGAGGTCATTTCCCCCACCCTTCTTTCTGCCCTGCCTAAGGGAAGGTTGCTCACTTTGCCCAGTAATCATTCTGGTATCTCTTGACATTTTGAAGAGTGGAGAAGGAAGTGCCCCTGAGTTTTAATCTCTTCCCTGTCACAGCAATTACAGAATTGTCCTTCACTTGAGTTTCCATTGAGTTGTGTTTTCTCTCCAACCCTTCCCCCCCCATGCCATTCCCCTCATACCCATGTTACACGGTGTTATCTATGTATTTAGATTCAGAGTCCGAGAACTAAAGACTATATTAACCACATGCAATATAGTCCTGTGCATATTTACTTACAAGTTAAATCCTACGCTGTTCAGTAGAGCCTTATTCCTTTGTCAACATACATAAAGTTATCTACTACTTCTGTGCTTATCATTTCTCCACTGATATGAAATCAAATGCAAATTTAACATGGGAAAGTGTGCAGGGAGAGGAGGAATTCAATCTTCTTTTCCCAGCACTTCCTGCCCATAAACTCTCTCTATGCAGCAGTGATGCTTAGAAAAATATTTGGGTGAATGGATGAGTTTATATAAGCCTAATTGCCACACTGAGATGGACCAGACCCAAAGGTGTTACAGGTGCATCTTGCCCATGAGCTGATGGTTCTCACCCTTGCTTTACAAAGACAGTTTTCTTTGGAGGAAGAAGTACTAACAATAATACTCTGCATTTGTTTATAAATCTCTGGTTTCCTCTGTTACTACAGGAACACAAAATGAGACTGGGACATGGACCAGTCAGATTTATCTTTTATCCTAACATGCAAATAATCCAAAATGGTTGCTTACAGCTTTCCTTGCGCACATGCATTGGTTTCCATTCTTACCTGGGCAGATGGAAGGACTTGCATTCCAAATACCTAGTGCAGGCAGCTGGCCTTGTCCCCATCAACAACCAGTTCATAGGAAAGACTGAAAGGCATATCTTTGCATAATAGAAAAGGACAGCTCACAACATACCTGAAGAATGAAGCCCTGGCCAAACTGGGAGTGTTGCTTTGAAGCTTTCTAACTCAATAAATATGTTGGTTGTTGTGATATCCTTTAAAAATTTCCTGCTGATGAGTAAACTCTAGCTCCATTATAAAGCTGGGATGGGGGGTGGGTGGGGAGATGTAGCAATGATTTTAGCAGAAGAAGATTTCAACAAACTGTAAGACTGATTCAACAGGATGAAAAAAATGACTTAATTATAGCAGATTGTAAAACTGTAATCAGAAGAGGAATCTGACTGTGTGGGTGGGGGGTGAAGTGAGGTCCAAGGAAGTAGTTTGTATAGATTTGTATGGACACCTGATGAGTGCTTGGACTTACTGTATGTGTTATCTTTCCTGGTAGCTTCTTGCTTGTGGCAAGCTGGATATGCAGTTGCTGTCATGAGCACAGCCAAGGCCTCTCACGTGCCACTTTGAAGTGCTGCTGAAGAAGATGGACACAGTGCATGGTGTTTATTCCATATGATGTAGAGAGCCTGCATCATACCAAGTCAGACTGCTCAGTCATCTTGTGCAGTCTACTCTGATAGCTGGCAGGCAGCTCTCCAGAGCATCAGGCAGAGGTTTTGCACAGCATATTGTGCATAATCCTTTTTACTGAAGCTGTCATGGGTTGAACCTGGGACCTTCCGCATGCAGAGCATGTGCTGTAGTACTGAGTTATAATCCCTCTCCCAGGAGTAGCATTTGGGGAGATAATGAATTCTGTCTCCAATGAAGGCCTCCTCAACCTGTTGTCACAACATGGTGTTTCAAGAGCCACTTTGCACTTCCTTTCCCAAATACACTGAGCTCTTTAAGCATTTAAGATTCCACATAGGATTCTGAGTATTAAGGGCTAAAGTAACTAAGTTCACTGCAGTCCTATGCATGTTTACCTGGGAATAAATCCCACTGTGTTTGGTGGGAGGTTTTTCCTAGAATTGTTTTAGAAAGATAATTTCTCTCTCTCTGTCCCTCACACACATGTACATGCATGCTCTTGAGGGAAATTAACCCTGCACATGCATGTTGCCATATGTATATATCTGTGCAGAGACATAGCCTTGTAAACCTTTCCATGGTTCTATCCTTTTGAAAAGTGACAGCTTTCTCTCTCTCTTTGCATTTTTGGAACAGGATATTCTTAGCAACAATTTCATAATTTTGGAATATCTTTTGCAAGTCGTCTGGCAAGTCACCTCACTGTCAAGTTTGGGGCAACTTATTAAAGTGTTGAAGATGGCACTTTAAAAAAATGTTATTGCATCACTGTGGCTTTTTGTAATCTAATGTAATCATGTTGGTCTTATAGTTACGTTTTTCTGACATGTAACATACAAAGGAGATATAAGCCAAATAATTCTCACTGCTGCAATACTTTTTCTTTAGTAGGAATTTTATGTCCTAAGTTTTGAAAAAAGGCTTTTGTGTATTATATTGGGTGTTCATTGCCCCCCCATCTCACTCTTGTGTCAGTATGTGTGCATGGAATTAATAGAATTGTTACTAATAATAGAGAGGAAACTGCATATCTTGAATTCTGTGGTTTTGCAGGATATGGCTCAATAGAGATTCTATGTCCATAATTTTGACCTCCTTGGATTCTCACTGAGATTACTTGTAATTGCAATATCTTTTGAAGTGAGGTGGTAAAGCAGGTGAATATGTTTTACTTTTCCCTTTGTGTGCACATTGTCTTCAGGTGCTTTGCAATCGTAGGAGTCCATGTTGCTTTGACTGAGATGACAACAGAATACTGATTAGTTGAAAGACATGCCCTAGTTCTGCTCTCCAGCTTGATAATGAGAGAAATCTTCCTTCCTATGTATGGTTAAGACTTGTTAGTAGAACTGATTATATGGTGTCTCCCATCTGGTCTTAGCTTTTGTAGGATCAACTGAAAACCAGCTTTTGCCTCCAAGGGTTTAATGGGGTCTGCTAGACAGTTCACAGTAGCTTGATCAGTGGGATGTATTGGTTTTGTGATTTTTTTTTTTATGACAAAGGGGGTACACAGAACTATTTGGCTTTGTATAGGCATTAATCGGGTTTTTGTAAGGATTGTAACCAGAATATAAAGATTTCTTGCACATTTATTATTGTGGCCAGAAATAAAGGTAATAAAATTTTATTTCTTGAAAATAAGACTGTAAAGTATTCCAACCCACCCCATCATAGGACTTCTGTAGCAAAATATCTCACTCAGAGCAGTGCATCTATAAAACATGAGATTTCTTGTCTAGGAGTGGATACTCTTAAGAAATTCAAAATAATTGGCATGGGGGATATCACTTTACATTTTTAGTAGACCAGCTTGTTCACATAGGAGTTTACAAGTTTCCAAATGGTATCAATCAGAATATTTAAAAATCTTTTTTTGTTTGTTTGCTGTTATTGTAGCTGAGAACCTGGACATAAAAGATTGCAGTGTTTTTTCTTTTCCCCACCAGAGAGCAGAAAGCAAACTACTAACTCCCAGAATCTCCCAGTCATCTTGGCCATTAGCCATGTTGGCTGGGGGATTTGGAGGATTTTAATCTAAAACAAACAGCCAGACAATGTTTCCAAGCTATCTGTGAAAGCGGCATCATGTCCTATGAAGGGAGTATTTGTCCTGCAGGTTTTGCACATTCTTATAGTACGGTAGCAGCTTAAAACCTTTTCAGAGAGATGACAGTAGGACAAAAGAAATGAGTATGCACATTATAGGAAATTATGCCTTTCTCATCCCACTGTCAAATTTTTAAGAAACTATTGTCCACAGCTTCTTCTCTGGTATATCTGACAAAGTATTTTGTGTGACTTCAAAGCCTTCTATTCAACACATGTGTTGGCCCTGTAACATTTTACTTGTTCTGTATTTCTTACTTTTTAGCCCCAATAGGGCAAAAAAAATCGCTATACTGTATAAGAAACATCTTGGAATCTGAACTAGGAAAATGAGATGACCAGGTTGCATATGGAATTGACATTTCAAGTAAGATTCTGAACAAATAGAAATTGACATTAATTGAGTCATAGAAATTTGCTCCATCGAAAGGTCATGTTCACACATCCCAAAAGGGCTCCACACTGCTCAACCAGATGGGTCCTGATATGCCTTCATGGGCAGAACTAGAGCATGTGAACCAAACATTTCATGAATATAAGCACATTTTCCTCAGCAGTATGTCCACAATGTTGACATCTCTCTCTCTCTCTCTTTCTTTTTTTTAAGCCATATCAGTCCTGGAGCTCTAAGGCTGTGGTGTAATCTGTAGAAGGCCCCATTCACATGTTAAGCATACACCCAGGGGTATACACCTCTTCGAAGAGTTGGGGTGCAACATATAGTCCTTGTCTAAGGCATGAACTAGCCTTGAACCTGAGATTTATGTCTGATTGTATAGGATTTGCTATACCACTTAGAACTGAGTCTTGAAAGGATTTCTTTTTACAATTTTTACAAATTATTTTAAAAATTGCTTTGGTTTGTTGTAACTTGCCTTGGAAGTTCTTGAAGGGAAGGCCACAGTATTAATTTAAAAATAAATAGGTAAATATCCTCCCCTACTTGGATAGTCAGTTTTTTCGTACATTACTGCCTCTATCTCACTTGAAGGCCTCCATCTCTTCCTTCTGGTATTGATACTCAGTATTCTGAAACCTTATCCTACCTGACATAGTGGGCCAAAATGAAGGCAATGTGGATGAAAAAAACAAACCAACCATATACACACTTCTCAGTTGTGGCAATATTATTTTTATCTTTCCAGTGCTAGAATTCTACAGCATTTCTGCCCCCTAAGTAGGGCAAACATTTCTCCCTGATTCCACCTTGTGGAAGTTTGGCATGAAATGCTTATCAAACCAAGACGATTTGTGTCCCATGAGCAATCTCCTAATAAGCTGTTGGATGGCAAGCATGTGCAAGGTGCTTCATTTTTTCAGAGAGGGACCCAATTAGGTCCTCATGTGTTATGTCATTATTGGCCAGATATTCTATTATTCTTTCCTGGAGGGAATCTGCTACAGCTTGGCTAGCTAGAGCACCGACCTGTGTGCATATTCTATTGGTATATATTATTCATATTGCTTTTGTGATGAAGGCCACAAAGACCAGATTGCTTCACATTAGCACAGAATAATTCCCTCCCCTGTAACCCCTAATGATCCAAGGAGTTGCCTGTTCACGTGTTCAGACTGACAGTGCAGCAATATTATTATCTTCAGAAAACCCTCAACCCCCCCCCCCCCGTGTCTTTTTAAGTGCATATCAGACATGTATGGTAGCATACTACATTATTCATAACTGAAATCTCTTACAGCCCTTTCACAGCTATTTCATTCAGCTGAGGGAACACTTTTGTTTTGTCTGAGATGCCCAGATATTTTTCAAAAAAGGGAATATTTGCATATCTTGTGGGAAATTATAACAGTTGCATACTGGTTTATTAACTTATCAAACACAGAATCCCTGAATTCTTCCAGCAAAGCTACAAAAGCAAAGCAAAGGCCAAGAATAAAGCTCACCTACATTCATAGCACTGAGAGATTCTGCAATACCCCCAGGTTCTTCCTGAACCTGTTGTTTGAGTGTAATAATAAAGAACACAAGTCTTATTTACAAGATTCTGGTAAGGATTACTGAGCAACTGAATGCAACATGCTCTGCTCAAGAGAACGACCAGTATTTTTTTTTTGCTTTTGATGCTCTGTTAGGTGTTATGTACATTGACGGCTCTGTATAAGCAACAGCAGCCATGTTACTGTTACATATGATTTTATAGCAGAATTGATTAAGGTACAGCTGATATCTTTTCCTGAATTGGTTAGAAGGAATGTCAGTAGTTCTAAATCCCATTTATTTTAGTGGAATGGGCTACGTCGCACACCAGATATTTAAAAAATCGCAGATTAGAGACCTTGGGAATCATCTTTGTGTTTGGATGTTTTAGGAACCCACACCCTCCAACTGTGCCCGAATCTGGGAAAATCTACATTGTTAATATTTGTTCTGAATTCCTGTGATCAAAAACAACACACACACAAACACATACTATGCAAGATTTACAGGGCTAATGTCTAATAAACATGTATTATTTGAACATGTTCTGTTCATTCTAAGGAATGTAGCAGAACTGTGCAGATGCTCATGGTTAATACTATACAGTGGTGCCTCGACTGTATAGTATATAGCAGACACAGAGCTCTGGAGTGGGATGTGAGAGAGCCACAATCAAACCTCCTTGAAACCTTTTCTCCCTTCCCCTGCCCATCACACTCACTGAGAAACTTGCAGGAAATGAAGGCACTGCTACTGCTTCTTCTTCAGATCTGGTTTAAATGTGATGGCTGTTGTGTTTAAAAAAATATTGCACATGCTTGGCGTCATGTATAAGCCAGCAACTGGCACATGCAACCACTAGCATGCTAGCAACAGGACATATTGCCAAGAGGCCACAGAACCTTGGTGTGCTAATGTTGCCCACAGATTCTTCTACCCAGATTTAGATGTGACATCATGTATATAGATTACTATAACAACTAGCCCAAGTTTCATTGCCCGGAACAAGATGGTACCACACCTTCCTGGACATCCCAGTGTGGGTGTGGTCAGTGAAACTCACTGGGGGAACTGGTAAAACCACTCCATAAAAACCACTCCTTGAAAGCCCTATTAGGGTTGCTAAAAGCCCGTTCCGATTTTACAGAACAGGACACACAAACACAACTGGATGTGCAATTGAATTTTTACTTCAACACTCTTGATGAGTCAATATCTTTTATTGCACATGAAGGCAACTGGCTCATTCAAATGCTGCATGACGGGTTGCATGGCACATGAACAGAAAGGGTTCTGTCCTCCAGAAGGGGACAGAGGGAAATGTCTGAGGTTAGAAGTCCTCCTTTTCCGCACCCCAGTGCCTGCCTAATGGCAGGACCGGTCCTGATGTGGTGAGGAAAAGAAACTAGAATCTGGGACTACAAGAATTCTAGGCCCATGTATTACAGTACATCCATCAAGTGCAGTTTTTTTTGGTGACAACTGAAATGTACTTTGCGTGCAGCAAAGTGCAATATACATTAGAAACAATGAATGCAGACTATATTTTTCTCTTTACCTCATCATGTTTTCCTTCTGAATATCTAAAAGCCCCAGTAATTATATGGACTCTCTGGGGTTCTCAGTTATTTCCCCTTGTGAAAACAACTTCTTCTTTTTAAAATTATGTTGTTGTTCTGTTCTTCAACACATTTACAGGGCATATTCTTCTTCATGGCTGTCTTCAGATCTGACCTGCCTGTGTCATCATGTTGCCTTTCTCTCTTTGGGGATGTATTCTCACAAGGTTTTCCAAAGAAGATTGGTGTCAATTGTAATTTGAATCTGATTGACTTTTCTCACTTGCTTCGAGACCAAGAATGTAGTTTCACAGAGAATTTTGAAACTACAGTCCACTTACAGTATATATGCACTATTGTTTAACCCTGGTGTTAAAAAATATCAGCTCAGCAATTCTGGGTGACATGCTGCTGTTCCTACATATTTTTCTGACAAAGTGAGGTAGTAGTGTCAGTCAGGTAAAAGACCTAAACACAGCTTAATTGGATGAGCTCCTGAACATGTTTTCAAAGCCAGGGCTTAGCCTCTGAGCGTATGAAATAGATAGGAACACTTTTGCATAAAGCTCCTTTTAGGAAAATAAACTATTATCCCCTTGCCTCCTCAGCAACAGTCGTGACTCCACATAAATGGTTCTCAGTGTTTTCGATTTCACTTTCCACAAGCCCTAGCCAGCTTTGCCAGTAGCAAGGAATTCTGGAAAGTGAAGTCCAGAACATATGCAGGGCAAAATGCTGAGAACCACTGCTCTATAGGAAAATGCTGAATTAAATATAAAATAGAATCTACTGATAACAATCTGGTCCTGTTCTGTAAAGGGAGTATAATTTATTCTTCACCTGGCTTTGAGTGTTTTGTTTTTGCATGGCCATGATTCTTTTGCACAACTTTGAGGCAGCTGCCTAATTATTTTAGCCAATAGTTGTCCAGTGGAATTGCAGGCCCTTCACTCTCCTTTATAAACTACTGGACAGGACTGGGAATCCAGCTCTCCAATATCATATATATTAGGCAAGTCTGATTGTCCCCTCTGTCTGTAACTTGATTGGTGAATAGCCTCTCTGATTATGTGCAGAGTAGAGTGTACCTTTCTTTTACAGCTGAGAGACTACGGATGATGGGCTGTGTGAAAACTGGGTACTGGTATGTACAATTAATTTGATCATATTGTGGTTTGAGACACAGTGTGTTATGTGAAAGACTGTGTGTGCATTATGATTCTGAGCAAATGAAGCAAGAGTGTAGAATTTAGGAAGCTGCATTATTCTGGGTTAGACCACTGGCCCATCTAGATTGATGTGCTTGCATTGCCCTGCAGCGTGTTTGTAGGGTTTCAGATTGGAGATACCTTACCTGGAGATACCTGGGGTAAATCTGTGACCTTCTGCATACATGGTTACATCTCATATGCTGTACCACTAAGGTCAAATAGGAAATCAGGAAAAGACATATTCCTTATGTTTAACCTGTTTGTTTTCTAACAACATGATTTCCTTGGGATAAGTGCCTTAACAATCAGGATTGCAACTTGTGCCCGTGTTTACATACCAGTGGCCAATGACAAACAAAAGCTTACTGGAAGGCAAGACGTAGAGATGAAAGCACAGTATGAGTTTCAAAACTTCAGAAAGAACAACATTTAACAGATGTAATTCAGCACTTTAAAAAGCACCACGTCCAGTTATGTGCTGACTATTTCATACACTTTGAACCTAGGAAGAGTCCTTCCCTAAATTCTTTCCTTAACAAAAAACAAAACAAAACAAGTTTTTAACTGATATACCTTTGAAGAGCAGAAGTGAAAGAGTGTGAACAACAGCTGGTGAAGCTGAATAAAGTTCTCACTGTTGGGGTTCATCATAGATCTTGCACATTCCAATGACTAGCAGATACAACAATAATCAGGGACCATCAGAAAAGGTAAAGAAACTTTCTTTACTTGTCTTATTTCAAACATATTCCATAATTCAACTTCTCTTTCCATGAAATATGAATTAACTTGGTGCAGAATTTTGATTTTGTAACTTGTTGTTACAGTCTGCTCCTCGTCCTCTGAAGTACTTCTACTCAGATCTCAGCTCCGTTCCAACTTCAGCCTTGGCTTTTACGTGTTTCTTCCTCCCAGACATTCAGCACTTATCTGCTTGAAAAACAATCTTCTCTGGGCGCATAACCCTGTTGAGAATTTTGATTATAACATGTATTCTCATAACATCAGCAGAGTAAGGATATATTGGTTAGCAGAGATACTTATGACACTATGACACTGAGAGAGTAAAACCAACAACTTAGTCTATTTACATATATACATAGAGAATAGACATTCCTCTGGCAGCATAACATGACATGAAGCAACATACAGCATAGGAAAAAGTGATCTGACTTACAGCAGATAAAGACGTTCATTTTACACATGACTTATGTACAGTTCTGTGACCAATCAGAAAATACATTACTTCATTTTCTGTTACACAAAGTTTCATCATGTACACAGCTGTACAACATTAAGTCTTAATCCTTGATACCCACACCTGAATACAATCAGTACAGTGACTCAGGTAAAATCAGCCATTTTACATTTAACTATACAACATTAATATTTAATACACTTTCATATCAAAATCTCAACATAGATGTATCTGGGAAAGTACAAATCTAAGTAACTAGCTATTATCTTTTCTCATCTCCCCCTCCATTCCCAGTCAACTACTTGCAAATATGTCTGTGAGGGTGAATCAAAAAAGGCAAGTTGCTGTATAAAGGAGGAGCCAGACAATGAGAGATATGTTGAAATGACACCTATGTGGGTTGTACACTATGGCAATGACTAGCAAATCCAGTACTAAGCTTTTGCAGAACTAATGAAGCAGGTAATCCAGTCATCAATAAGAGGCAGTAAAAATGGAATTATATTTCATCAAACAACCAAGTAGCATTGAATACTGATGAAATCGCTACTGAAAAATAATGGCTGTCTCATGCTGTTCAGCTTTTCTGCTGCTCCCCCTGCCTCTTTCCATTCCCAGCATTTTCACTCACTTGTTCTTTATTTCCTTCTTCTGCATCTCTGGATGACAGTGGCACCCTTTTGGGTCATCTGGGGACGCTGCCTGTGAATGAGTCAATGCCAGATACACACTGCGCATGACAAAGGGGGTCCTTTGAAAGAGGTCGAAAGACTTATGCAAGGAATCTTGGCAGGGATCTGACATTCAGCTGCTCTACTCACCTTGTGGTTGGATCTGACCACTAAAATCTCTGTTGAGTATTTTAGGAACATCACTTGCAGTGTGGCAGGTGCTCAGTTCATTGTTTTGGCTTTTAACAATTTTGTTGCTGGCTTTCCTCCTACATTTCATAGTCAAGATCCATACATTAAATATTATACATTGGAGATTTTAATGCATTACAATGATTAGAATGCGTAACACTCTCTAATACCATATATCCCCTAAGATTGTATTTGTTACTCTTCTGGAATGATACAGAGTACAGATTCAAAGGGAATGATTGTGTCTGTGTTCTTTAAAGTTATCACAATGGCATAGGGCATAGTGAGAGGACCTGGATAGAGCATACCTTTACCATAGCTATGGAGAAGGGCTTTTAGGCTTATTCCTTGGAATCCACATTTGTGGAGTAAGTCATGAAAAGGAAAACTAAAGCTAAAACATTGCATTAAACGCTCTGGGTCAGGGATATGCGGCCCCTCCAAATGAACCTAGATTTACATTTCCCATCGCTAGTGACTATATTGTCTAGGGATGATGAAAATTGCATTCCAGCAACATCTGGAAGGTCACATGCTTCTCACCTCTGCTATTGGTGTTTATTGGTTCATTATATTGATTCTGTGGCTTAAAATCACTGTTGGCTAACCCAGACAAGGTCAACCAGAGAAAAGAAGGTGAGGGATCCATATATCTGATACATAATGCAGCTGAAATAGAGTCCTGGAGATTGGTGGGAAGGGCTGGAAGACTGTTGATTTCCAGCTCCACAGTCCTCTGTAGCTGTCAAGCAGCTGTGGGGACATTGAGGGTCTGCCATTAACAATTAATTTCTCCCAGGCTGAATGAATGCAGGGCTCTGTCACAGCCAACTAACCTAAATCACATCACCAGGCACCACTAAATCTGGTGCCCAGGCACGCGGTGGCCTCTGCGGGCACCCACAGCCTGCTGCCTCATACACTCGCACACTGATTCTGTCTGCCTCAGCAGATAAAAGAAATTTATTGAGAGGTTCAGAGAGGAAAAGGAAGAGAGAATAAACAAGTGCCTTATTTATCATGTGTGCTCGTTTCAACGTGTCCACGTGCACAGTGCTGCCGCCAGAAGCAATTACCATTCCGGGCGAAAAAGCCCAAAACTGATGAGAGGATCGGCTTGTGAAATGAATCATGGCACAATACTCTGAACCACACTCAATCTGCCAGCCGAGAGGGCTAGGCTTGGGGAATGTCAGAGAAACATCCTGGAAAAGAGGCAGACACCACAGGTTTCTGTCAATGATCTGTTACCATTGATCGCACTTGCCCACTCAACAGCTGCACAGCCCGTGTCTTCATTTCTGCCATCCTGTTCTCCTTTCTCATCCATTCTGTCCATTACCAGCTGGCATCCAGGTATCCTGTGAGTCAGGTGGGGATATAAGTCAAATAGATGAATAATGACTGCACAGACCTACTGTGAACTTTTCTTTGCCATCTTTCTTCTGTTTTCTCCCCGCCTTCTCTTCTATACTACAAGGGGATGAAAGTCACTTAACACATTACATCTTCAGGTATTCATCTAAAATGTTCCAAGAAATGTGATGTCCCAACAGGACAACCTCATATTGCAAATGCTTATATTATGAAGGCCTATTTCTGAGGGAGCTTTGAATGGCTGTAGCACCTTGTTGAAGGTACACCGGTGACAAACTCATGACATGGCCTCTTCAGACCCAGTAACCATCCATTGCTTACTTTATGTTAGCACCAAAATGCACAGTAGATTCCACTATGTCCAGCCTACAGAGCACTTCCTTCTTTCCTTCTAGTGTGAGTTTGCAAACATACAGAAACAATCACTCTATCTTGCATTCACCAATTAACTACTTCAGCCATTACAAATCAAAGAACCACAGGCAGAGTTTTCATGTCTCCTGACATTCCCTCCAACAAACTTTCTCAGTGGAATCAGTTTGCTTGTTTAGCTGTTATTCACTCAATAATGGGCATCCATGTTCCAGTCATCCCTTGCAGCCAGGTTTCAACAGTCTGAGGTTATTAGGAACAACCAGAATATGAGACCAGGTATCCCAACTTGCAACACTCTCCAGTTTTCTTCCATGCATTTTCCTTTCCTTCCCGTGCCTCAGTTCCCTCTTCTTTGGTCTATTCTGCTATGCCACTTTTCATATTGCTCTAGAGATCTGTATGCACATGTGTGAGTGTGCTCATGCTGTAGAAACAAAATGGTTGAGGCTGAATAAGGAGCAGAGTAGAGGCACTCCCTCTATGCTGACAGCTCTCAGATGGTACATGCTCTATTTCGCATCTGGCCAGGGTATGTAAAACATACGCCGAAGATTCATCTTTCAATGCCTAATCAATGCCTAATCGATGACTCAGCCTTTCAGGACCTGTTTCTGGTGCAAGAGACACGAGACTTTCTACAGCCAAGATTGTCACCTGGCTATTTTTCCCTCCTTGTCATGTAACAATTGCTTTTGTGAGTTGTTTACTCTCTAAAATCAAACCACAGTAACAACAAGAATCTTTATAAAAAAAATTGCTGAAATTTGTCTGCACGTATATACACATTCACAGTCACTAGTTTTCCTCTCCTGGAAAATATAAAAGAAAGATAAGAAGGAACTTTTTATTGTTGAGTTTCTATTGGTCATAAAAAAAATCCACATCTTTGTGAATTACACAGTGTCTTGATTTTGATTTGTGATAAGACTGCAACAGCTCTTTCTGCCTAACTTCCTATCTTGGAACCAATAACAACTATTCCAGCCTTGATATATAAAAGTACCAGTGCAAAGAATCATAACTAAAACTAAAGACACATTTGCAGCATAAAATACATTTCACAGTGTTTTGTGTTCTCATCGTTCCCCCTGAATGTTGGAAACTGAATATTTGTATGGCTGCTGAAATGTCCGTTCTGTAATTCCCAGAGTTTCAAGGGGAGAGGGAACCAAAGTCATTAAAAGCACCTTAAATGTGTTGTGTAAGTTGGCAGAGTGTTCAGTACAATATGGAGCCAGTCCTTCAAATGAGTCACCGGGACTCCTTAGGAAAATGCAAACAATTTGTGCAGAGAAGGATGAGCACACACAAAAACTGACATGGTGTAGTGCAGGAGCTGAGGAATCTTTAGTGTCCAAATATTTTGGACAAGAACCCCCATGGTTCCTTACCACTGGTCATGCTGTCTGGGGCTCCTGAAAATTCAACTCCATAACAACTGGAGGGCCAAGGGTTCTGCACTCCAATATAGAGTTTACAGTGTCACCCTAGATCTGGGGAGCTAAATGAGAGTCATTTCAGCAAGGTCCAGTAGTCTGATGCTTTAGGAAGACTAGCTGGTCTGGTCCTGCTGTTAACTCCCTCTACCATAGGGAGAGGTCTGAGACTACAACAGGCCATAGCCTTTTTGCACTACTTGCTCCTGTGCTTGGGAATTGGGCGTCTTCCTCTGAGCTGAATGATTGGTTTGAGACCGAGGAACATGACGTAGAGCTCACTGAGTGACCTTAGTCCAGTAACAGTCCTTAGCCCAGCCTGCCTCATAGACTTGTTGCAGGGATAAAATAATTGTGCATGAGAAAAGCACACAGCCTGTTCTGAACTCCTCAAAGGAACTGGGGGGGGGGGGGGAATAAAAGACAAATAAGTAATAAACTAAAGGTGCTTCCAGGCGAAGCTTTCATTGTGCGATCACCCTGCTTTATTTATGGAATGTTACAGGAGCCCCAGATAACTACATCTCCCATTTAAAAACTTTCCATGTTTCCCTGCCACTTCTTCCATCTTGTCCCTCCCCTTCCCCCATGAAAACATCAGTTAAGGAGGAAAAGTTGCATAATATGTTTTGACTGGAACTATCAGAATCCTTCACCTGGTAGCTCCCATTGTTGCCACAGTGGCTCAGAAAAGAATTTAGAGTCATTTTGCCCTTATACTTTGTATTGATTAGCAGTATATTGAGGGATCTGTTCTACAACTGTGCATTTTTGACACACAGTTTGTTTTCACAGAGGCCTCACTCTTGCCAGTGTCCCCAAGCATGTGCCATCTGATGCCCTAGAGGCCCCTTCAGTTTCTTTTGAGTCTCATTTTCCCAGACTGAGGACACAAGTAGATAAAAGAATGTTCTTGTAGGAAAAAAATATGTTTTTAAATGATTTTTGAACTTTGAATAAGATCTTTTCCTTTTCCTTTCTTTTATGTCCCTGCTTTTAAAATAACCTGGTTTAAACTGAAATTTGAATATATCACCAATAAATGTTAAAGCCTACAGCTATAATAACTGTATAAAAGAACCACTGCAACCTACTAAGCACAACATTGTTCACTGATATAAAAGAAATGTCCGTGGGGGAAAGAAATCTAACTTCTGAGATTACAGATTATAAAATGCATACTAAATTATGTGTTATATTTATTACTTTTGGCTTTCTGTTGGAAACGAAGGCTAGAACAGTCATTATAGGTGCTGGTGGGATCCAGAAGAAACCATGATGAATCTCAGTAGCTTCATCCCTGAACCCATTTTATGATCTTGCATTACTATTTTATTAACTCCAACTACCTGAATTCTGCCATGTGCTCACCTCCCAAATTATTAGTATTTATGACTCTGCCAACTAAGCAACACGAACATATACTGTATTCTTGAAGGCTTTCACGGCCGGGATCTGATGGTTGTTGTGGGTTTTTCAGGCTCTTTGGCCATGTTCTGAAGGTTGTTCTTCCTAACGTTTTGCCAGTCTCTGTGGCCGGCATCTTCAGAGGACAGGAGTCTGAACTCTGTCTGTGCTCTGGTGCAGTTTGTTTGGATAGTTGAGTATTTATAGCTGTGGGATCAGCTTTTGTCCTTTATATACCTTTCCATAACTGCAAGGTATCCGGTATACTCCTGCAGTGGTTGGGGGGTCCCTTTTGTCCTTTGCTGACCGTAACATTTGTTGTATTTTTGTGGTGGGCTTGAATACTGTTTGTAGGTTGTGTTTTTTCAAAAGTTTCCCCATGTGGTCCGTGACCCCTTTGATGTATGGCAGAAATATTTTATTTGTGGGTGGCTGTTTTTCCTCTTCAGTTTGGTGTTGTTTTCTTGGTTTGATGGCTCTTGTGATTTCATTTTTGGAGTAGCCATTTGCCTGTAGGGCCCAATTCAGATGGTTGAGTTCGGTGCTGAGAAATTGAGCTTCACAGTTCCGTTTTGCACGGTCTACCAGTGTTTTGATTATGCCTCTTTTTTTGCTGTGGATGGTGGTTGGAGTTTTTGTGTAGGTACCGGTCTGTGTGGGTGGGTTTTCTGTAGGCCTTGTGTCCCAATAGGAGGTCAGTTTTGCGTATGACCATGACATCTAAGAAAGGGAGTTGGCCCTCTATTTCTTTTTCCCTGGTAAATTGTATATTTGGGTGGATACTGTTGAGATGGTTTAGAAATTCTTCCAGTTTTTCTTCACCGTGGTTCCAAATTGCGAAGGTGTCATCCACATATCGGAACCAGACTGTGGGTGCGAAGGGTGCCGAAGCCAGGGCCTGTTTTTCGAAATGTTCCATGTAGAAGTTTGCTATAACCGGGCTGAGGGGGCTCCCCATGGCCACTCCATCTGTCTGTTCATAGAACTCATTATCCCACTGAAAATAGCTGGTTGTTAGGCAGTGTTGGAAAAGGGCCTTGATGTCTTCTGGAAAGACCTGCTGGATGAGTGTCAGAGTGTCCTTTATTCATTTACCTTGTTGAATAGGGATACTACGTCAGAGTTGATCAGTCTGTCCCCGGGGTTGAGTTTTAGGGTGCTGATCTTGCTTATGAAATGTCCTGAGTCTTTGATGTAGGATGAGGTTTGTCCAATGTGGGTCTGTAGGAGGGTGGCTAGGTATTTTGCTAATTCATATGTCGGGGACAAAAGCTGATCCCACAGCTATAAATACTCAACTATCCAAACAAACTGCACCAGAGCACAGACAGAGTTCTGACTCCTGTCCTCTGAAGATGCCGGCCACAGAGACTGGCGAAACGTTAGGAAGAACAACCTTCAGAACACGGCCAAAGAGCCCGAAAAACCCACAACAACCACGAACATATATTAGTTCTTATGGAAAATAATTTCTGGCTCAATAATAACTAATTTAGAAAGTTCTGGGCATATATAGGTCAATCCTATGCCTCTTTATTTTGAAGTCTCTTTTTTTCAGTAGGCCCTAGTGCTAAAGTAGTTTGGATAAAATAGTAGCCTGAGCCTTCAAGTAATTAGTTTTTCTTGCTTTGTGTAGAAACAGACAGACAAACAGAAATCTATTCTGTGTCTCCAAGAAGATATATTATAGTAATTGTGGGCTATGTGGGTTTTGAATTTCCTACCTGGCTTTAGAAACAATTCAAGTTCTTTAATATGTTCACCAACCAGTTAATATATATGTCTGTCTAGGAAATATGTATGTTTTAAAAGAAGAAGCTTGTTTTAAATCCATTGTTTAAGTCGCCTTGATTTATCATACTGCATTACATTTCAGAGCAGTTCAAATTAATGAATTCTTTGGAAGACTCACTGACAAGATCTGAAAATCTCTGGCATAGATCACACAAAAAAAGAAAAGAAAAGAAATATCCTCTTTTGATCTACAAAGTCACCTATCACATCAAATTATAAACCCCACATCATGCTACACAGGCGCTAATGAACATACAGGTACCCTATACCAAATTGTACTGTTCGTCCACCTAAGCCCATTTTTGCCTACTGAGTGGTAGCAGCTTTTGAGTGTGTCAGCTAATGGTCTTTCCCATAATCTGTCACTTATTTCCTTTAACCAGACATGTCCACAGTTAAAGCTGGGCCCACCAGCATGCAAAACATGTGCTCCACCAATCAACTATGGGTTCTCCCCATATTGCTCCTGAACAATACCAAGTGCAGACATTGCTACTAAATGTGGGTAAGGAGGAAACAGAACCTTAGGTGTGGGAAGCATCACTGTGCACGTGCAGTCGTTCTGGTGGCCTCTATGCAATTATGCCTGCCCTAATTTTAATAAGCATGTCCCCTTCCTCAGCTGCATCTTAATATACAACATGAAGCAGCCTACACATATGGACCTTCATTGGACTATATTCTAAAGCACATTTTGTTTGTCCAACATCTACTCAAGTCCTCTCTTTACAATCTAAGTAGTGGCATTGTCCTTTCCATTTTTACATAGGGTTCCAGATGAAGTGCAAGTAACATCATTTCCTTCAGACTTGAAGCCCAGATCATAACTCTTGCTAATCATCCTGGCTGCATGCATTTCATAAGCACTTGACCCAGCACTGTTGTGTAATCCTTCTTTGACAGTTATGGAACAAGAGCCAACTCATGGGATCATAGAATCATAGAAAAGTGAAGTTGGAAGGGGCCTATAAGGCCATCAAACCCAACCCCCTGCTCAATGCAGGAATACAAATCAAAGCATATCTGCCAGGTGATTATCTAAGTTTTTCTTGAATGCCTCCAGTGTTGCAGCACTCACCAACTCCCGAGGTAACTGGTTCAACTGTCGTACTGCTCTAACAGTTAGGAAGTTTTTCCTGATATGCAACCGAAATCTGGCTTCCTTTAACTTGAACCCATTGTTGCGTGTCCTGCACTCTGGGGTGATCGATAACAGATCTTGCTCCTCCTCTGTATGACAGCCTTTCAAATATTTGAAAAGTGCTATCATATCACCCACAGTCTTCTTTTCTCAAGGCTAAACATGCCCAGTTCTTTCAGCCTTTCCTCATAAGGCTTGGTTTCCAGCCCCCTGATCATTCTTGTCACCCTCCTCTGAACTTGTTCCAATTTGTTACTATCCTTCTTGAAGTGTGGTGTCCAGATGGGTTGCTCTAATGTGGTGCAAGGAATTATGGGGTTATTATGGGATGAGAAGCAACACCTATGTTTATACCAATAACTGAGTCCCAATCATTAGTAGTTGGTAGATTTTTTTAGAAATATAATAAAGCAATGCTACACTCCAAACTCATACCAAAGTCTGTATTGGCCCCCGGAGTGTTAATTTTCTGGAGTGTACAAAGCATACTGTTGTCACTGTAGTAACTCTACACAAATAGTGACCTGTCTCCTTAGTACTCCACTCTCAGCTTCTTTCTGGCCCTCAGTGGACATGGCTTTCTGATTTCTCTGTCTTATACACAAACCCATTCTGCTCTGTTGTCTGGTTTTTATATGCCTGTTTGTTACATAACATTGTCCTGTATTTTTTCCATTCTGCTACAGTGAACCTTTTTTTAGTGCCTTGGTAATGGCATCTCTCAGTGTTGCCAGTGAACTCCATGCTTTCATCATCTCCTTGGGATAGATCCATGCTACAGAATGTTACTTTGCACTTGATCATTTGACAAGACAGTATGCTGTGGGATCCTGAATGCACTGTATTTATAAATCCTCTCATGTCTTGAAGGACATCTTGGTGTTGTCTTATTCCAGAAGAGGAATAGGGGTCAGCAGTGGGTGTTTGAGACCAACATCTTCTGCAGCTAATTAACTCGTGCTAATTGACTGGAGAAAATAATTCAGGATGAGAGTGGAGGCTAGATCTCTACTCTTCCACTGAATGGTTCTACTATTTAATGTTATTAAAGTGAGAAAGTAGGGCAGAGCCTAATAGTGGCAGAGGTGTTATGGAGCTCCAGTACCTTATACGGTAGTGAATTTGTCATATCTTAAGGATTTAAACTGACGTGTTCCCCTTAACAAGGTACCTTGGACCCAGAAATATTGATGCAGTACCACAGAGGTGGTTCCCACCTATCTGGTACCTAAACATGTATTTGAAATGACCCTGTGGGAACATGTCTCTAGAACAGTTAATGTGAAAAGACTTAGATCTCTAAGTTTTCACAGGACCTGATATATGAACAGCTCCCTCAAATAACTGAACTCTCTGCTTTGGAGATCACCTTCAGAAATGTAACATGGCATACCATTTTCATATGTTTCTCCACAGATCAGAAAGGTTGGCCGTGTAACCAATGCAGTGATTAGCCACTATAACCAGTTACTCCTGCAGGGTCATCATCTTCTTCAGAGCCTCACAGGAAAGTTATGTACTGGGACCTGAATGTACAACCAATGAGCTGGGTAGAGGTTTAGTGCTATGGAAGCTCTGTCTTCTAGTCCAAAACAATGACTTCTGACCTCTCCTGGGAAGGAAGAAATTATAAAGGCAGGCTCACCCATTGTTCAGCTCTAGGCAGCTGCGAGGGGAGCTGTAACATTATGTCAGGCTTTTCCTTAGCCTGATGTGAAAACCTGCTTACGGTTGTTGATGTCAACACACTGCTTATTTTGTTGCTATTGTGGCTCTGACATGGAGAAAGACTGCAAGAAGGTCCACGGACTACCAAAGAAGGGAATCAAGAAAAGAATGGACTTTACCTGAGTGGGAAAGAGATCTGAGCAAAAACCTGTGGAGGAGGCCTATACCCTGGAAAATTGGAGGATGAATGTGTTGAAAAGAGTGAACCCAGAAGCTGGTGGGAGTTGGACCAGTTGGAAGGGGGTGGAAATGTGTTTTGGCTTTGCTACTCTGGAACGCCCTTCCTTTCATTATTCCAAAAGGGAAAGATCAATAATTCAGACAGGCTTTAATTGGCTTCTGAGCTAAGCTTTTTTTTCTTTTTGTTTTGTTTTATTTAGTTTTTTTCTGAAGGAAGCTTTGACTAGTTGGTTAGCAGTATTTTCTTTTTATCTGTGCAGTTAATTTTGTTTATTATGCCTTTTAAATGTCTTAATTGTATTGTTTCCATCTTAATTATTTTGGTTTTTCTTTTATTATACCATTGTCTGACTACTTGAGTGCCATTTGTTAACAGAAAGGGCAGAATATAAATTTAATACATACATATATAAACAGAATTCTGCACATATTTACCAGAAAGAATGGGATGAATTAGAAGCTGAAATAATGCTAATAATACCCTTTTGAAGTAAATGGGGGTAGAATCTGAGTAGATAGGCATAGGGTTGCACAGAGGCTATCTAGCCGTAGGAAGCCAAATGGCATGGAAAGTGTTTTGTGGGAAATAGCAGCATGTCCAAAGGGCATGGAAGCAGTTCACTAGTTTGTCAATTCCTTATGTGTATGTCTTTGAACAATTATTTCCTCCTCTGTCTGTGTGTCTTGGATTAAAAATAAAACAGAAAGTTTCTCAAGGAGCATCCCATTATACCAATGGATTAACTTCCATTTCTTGTCTTGTTTCACCTTATCCCATCATTAATCATGGGCTGATACCCATGTCTGCCAATTGCCCCAAATCTCTATTTCACACCTTCCTCATTTTCCTATAAATATCTTTGTCTCTGCCTCTCCCTGGTAGAAGGATGGAAGGCAGAAACATCAGTGAATCCCAGAAGCACTTACAAAATCTATGTGACAGGTTGCCTTTCTGTATCTTCTTCTATTTATATTGGCTTCTGTCTTTTGCAAAATGGGAGTGGCAGGATGTTGTCGAGCCTAAAGAATAAATATATAATACATTGTGAAAATCTACTCTATGCTACACAGATATACAAATAGAAACCTGTCTAGTTTTACTCATGACATTTTTGATACTGCTCTGGCACCCATCCATGAAAATGTATTCACATGAACAGCAAGGGATAAAGTGAAAGATTCAGCCTTCCATAAAATATTTTCTTCTTGAAAATATTTATGCATGTTGTAACTCTTTGAATTTGTTACAGAAATACCCTGCAAAATCTTCCATGACTTCACAGCAGCCAATGAGAACCAGAACCTCCTAATAATCCAAAATTACAGGGTTGTCACATCATTGCGATGCTTCTGAACGTCTGTGTGAAAGCACTCTGAAAATCCCAGTCCAGGGTTTTTATTTTTTTGGATCATGAACCAATAAGAGCAACAGAAACTTTTGTGAGCAAAGCAATTGCCCAGTCTCAGATTATTTTTGTGAAGGGCTCTTGAAGGCCTAGGTTTTAAATTGTAACACATTATTCTCTTAACTGGATAGAGTCACCAGGATGATTTCATGGATATTTGTTAAAACATTTTTCAGGCTCAACCAGTTGAGGTTTGTGACACAGAGCAGAACATGCAATAATGTACATAGATCTATGGATGAGTACAACCTTTGCCTATAGAGGGGTTCACATTTCCTCCCAGCATCTACAGTGTGACGTATTTTAGATAGCAGAATGGGGAGAGGTGCATGAATGGATTTTGGGGATCAGTGGATGGACCATTGGTGTTGACTTAGTCCAAGTCAGTCCCTCCAAACTCAGGTAGAAGGGAAGCAGAGCACCACCATCCAAATTGCCATTTGCCTCCTTTACTAGATCAGCTGCTGTTAAGAAAGCACAAAAGTGTGTCTTGACATGTCTAATGAGAAAGGCACCTAATAGGCAGGAGTTTTGGAATTTTCCTAGCTTAAAGCCACAACAGAAATCCAACAAGAGCTTATGAGTACCCTAAGTCTTCTTTTTACACTGGGGTGGGGGTGGGTGGGCAACAGGCAGCTCTTGTGCCGGGCCCATTTTTGTAATCTCTCAGCATCTTTGCTTTCACACAGCCAAAATGCTTTTAAAAATAAATAAATCAAAAAACTTTTTTTTTTGCCCCCAGGTTTACCTTTTGTTTCCTGCGAACACCAGAAACATTTTGCCATATTTTGAGGGCTTCCAAGCACCCCTGGCTCCATTTCCTGCCAAAAATCGAAAAGCATTTTGGCTACTAGTAGGTGGTAGTTGGTTTTTTTTTTCTCCTTCCACTTAAAGTCTCCTTTTTTGTTGTTAGATCCAAAAACAATGCATTGTAGCAACCTTTACAGTGCATAACCACTACATTAATCATTTTTTTAAAAACCCTGAAAAGTTAAATCAACACATTATGCCCTTCAGTCTCATTCCTCGGGAGCTTAGCCTTCAGTCTCCTGACAAAGCTGGAAAAATGTCACTTTGTCCCACTGAGATCATCTGCCCCATCCTACTGTATGTACAAATTATGACCATGTCTCACAGAGAAGAAGGCAGGAATTCCTGCCTGATTTGTATCATCACAAACAGGGAGATGTCCAAAATATGTATAGAGCTGCTTCACAGTTTGCACCTATCCTTTGCTTTAGATGCAAACTTTAAAATATGAATGCATCTACATGTAAAATATGAATGGATATGTATTTACAATTCTATTAGGAACTAGGTTAGCCATGGCTTTGTAGGGAACATATGCTCAGTGCCAAGCAGGCTGCTTTTCTGTTTAGCAAGGCATCTTAGTGCTTTAATTTTTTTTAAATTTCCATTGTGAAAACAAATCAAGAGTTGCTTTAAATTAAATCAGTCCAGAAATTGTCATGTGACACTGATAAGAGACAAAAGGAAACCATGTGTTCAAAAATGTGTTTCTGATATTGACAGTTCTCAGTGAGCAAATCTAGAATGTTACCTTTTCCATAAGAGCCATATGCCATTAGTAGCATTGAGAGAGTGAGAAGAAATAATCAGTTTTCTAGTTGGCTCCAATCAGTTGGGCTAGCTGAGACAAAGCAGAGAAATTAATATTTTATAATTCAAATTAGAACTTCCCTCTAAAAATATGGAGAGAATACCCAAAGATGGTGACATATGTGTAGACTGATGGGTGATCAACTCAAGCACCTTGGAAATTAATTCCCAAAAGGATTGAACTATTGGACAAAACTGTCAAAGACAGGGCATCATAGTTCTCTCTTATAGCCGGGAGGATCAATTACATTAGAGACACATCCCACTGTATCTGTGCAGGGGTCTTTCTGTCCCTGTTGCTAGTTTGTGTTGGAACCTTGATTCCAGCACAAAATTCAGAGTTCTGAGGAGCAGCTTTGGAGCCCAGGGCATTGCTGCCCTGTTGGTTATCCTTGGTTCACATGAGATTGGCATGTGCAGGGAGCATGGGGAAAAGCTTCATGCTTCTTGACATATTGCTTCTTGCTGGGCATTCTGGTTCCACACTAAACTTTCCTATTTTGTGTTGGCTTCTGCCAAAGGAGGAGTAATTGGGGGTAGTATAGTCATGCAAAACACATGAGCTCACACCCTTCCAGCTGCATTTTTATGCCCTCTGTAGTACAACACAGTATCTCAAAGCCCCATGTATCCCACCCTGATCACAGCAACAAAAAAAGGTCTGTACTAGGACAGTGGGAAAGTAAGAACATACACTCTGCTGTAGGTTGAGATAACATCCCCCATCTGACCACTGTTTCAGCTGTTTTTCCAGACTGGGGCTACATTAGATCTTTTTAGTTCCCTGTAATTGATTTTTCTGCTAATGAACATCCTGGCCTTGGCCCTATTAATACCCATCTGGAGCACATATACAGGTTGGGGAGAGAAGGAACAGAACAAGAGGCAAGCCAAGGCCAATTTGCAAAGATAGTCATTCAGCTCCATCAAGGTGAAATTCTACAGGAGGTGCTTTCTCCCAGCTAGTGGTGGTCACTGTGGGTCTAGGCCCTGAGGCAGTTAGCTCAGAGCATGAATTTGTTTTTTAAGTTGTTTATTTTAATTTTATTAAAATAATACAACATAAAATTACATATTATCTACATAAATTACATACAGAGCATGAATTTCTTCATGCATGGGTTTGCAAGCCAAAGCTGCAACCACAAGAGCCCTGCTTGGGTGAGATACTGAAGTTAAAGGTGAAGAGCTGGAGCACATGAAAGTGGCAACATTTGGGAGACAAGGAAGCCAAGAGACAGTAGCTGCTAGTTTCTCAGTAAGCCATTAGGCTGAGTACCTTTAATTTCTCAATTAGAAAGGAATCATACTGAGTGGGAAAATAAAGGGACTGACATGTAACTGCTGTGCTGAGCATCAGCTAGACTGAAAGGCCTTGGGGACTAAGCTGGAGTCACAATGCCATCCAAGAAAAGATACTGGGGAGTGAGTGCCGGGAAGCATACGCCTAAGAGAAATACGCTGAAGAGCAGTGCTGCTGAGCCCTTGTGTTTACCACCAAGAGATGCTGCCTGAAAATAATAGATCCACCATTCTTCCAAATCATAGAACAGTACTTCAGGAATTGTGTTTTTTGAAACAAAACTACCCAGAGTCCAATCTTATTGCATTCCTTCCCCCCCACCCCACTGCACTGTAGTGCAATACCTGTTTCCTCATTCATCTGCCAACAGAAGAATGGAGTCAACCACAAGGAGTGTCAGCTACTGGTTTTAAATTTGTGTTATTGGGGGTGCGTATTTATGTTTCTTAAGGTATGAGTGATTATGTGTGGGTGCAATATATGTCAGTGTGCAGGAATCTGAATGTGTGTATGGGAGGAAAGAGGACATTAATATGCTGCTGGAAAAGAGAGGAGAAGAAGAAGTCTGAAAAATATAGTATCACTTCAGATTCCTTAGTCACTGGAGCATTAAAGCCCCAGCATTAGCAAGTAGCCTACTCCATCATGAAAGCAGAAGGAGAATAGTCTTTGCACGTGCCTCCTTCTAATCCTTAAATATTACAAGACATCACCCAAGACCAGTGAATGACTGATCTATTTTCAGAAATTATTTCAAATCATCTGTTCCCCCAATGGAGCCCCATGTGACAGTTTGATAGCTGGGGCTATTAGTAGATGGAACCATCTGTGTTCATTCTATTCCAGATTCAGTAAGATGGAGCAGAGAGGAAGCAGCAGCTTTTTGCAAACTTCATCCCAACAAGGATGAAGGGCACCCACCTACACCCACACCCACATGTGCCCACTAATACAATTCTCAAAACTTTCAGCGGTGGTTCTGTGATTTTTTTCAGTGAGTACAGCAAGTGCTGGTTATAACACAGCATTACTAATCCATCTGTCACCTGTCTTTCATCCATACTTTAATTCATGTGTTCTGTGCTCCCCATTTCATCACCTCAGCTGTAGACGGCATCTTTCTTCTCAGTACTACTGAAGTGTCTGTGTCGCCTCTTTGCCATCCAAAGTATATTGGTGTTGCTGTCCCTTCTGCTTTATTTCTCAACAGCACCAAAAGGAAGGACTGAAGTTGGATACATTTGGGATGATGATGATGATGCAGCTCTGTGCATTCCAATGTTGTAGATGTGGTTTTGATGTGGACTGTTTATTTTGGGAGGCTCAGATTCTTTCCTGCTCCTCTATAAAATGCTAACATTATCAGCACCATGGAGAGTGCTTCCTGGATTAAGAAAAGAGTACCTTATACTGTATAAAGGAAAGATATCTAAATTTCAAGTGATTTGTGATGTTATTTTCAGCAGCAGCCTTAGGTTACACATTTAATGCCCATATTTTTGCTGTTATTTGCCATCAAATGGATTCTGACATGGCAACCACAGTAGGGTTTTCAAGATATGTGAGAGGTTTACCATTCCTGCCCTGCAGTGAGTTCCCATGGTCAAGCCACAATTTGAACTCAGGTCTCCTGGGTCTCCATCTGTCCTCTACAGGGCAGTGGCTCAATGCCCATATAGGCTGAGTCAATTCCTTTTTTCCAAACAGAAAGGAAAAAATTATATATTGCAATACTGGAATATTTACACTAAGAATGATCCCAAACAATTCCTTAAGGTGTTGTCCAACACGAATACTCTTTAAATGTGCATTCTGTCTGAAGTGCCCTGCCTTTTAAATCTGACAAATATTTGTGCCAGTGATTCCAATTAAAGGATTAAATGCCAGTCCACACAAAGATTGCTCATGTCAATAGCAACAGCAGGTAAATTGGAAGTATTCTTCTTCCCAAAACATTACCCTTGAAATTAAGGCACATAATCTTGTGACAGTCTGGAGAGGAATAAGTCCACAAATGTAAAGAAAAGTTATTTAAACATCACTGGGTACAAAAATTAGCTCTTATGAATTCCTATGGGATTTGACTAGGGGAGAGACAAGGTGAAAGAGATTGTCTAAAGCACATTCAGTATTCTGTTCTAGAAACCACGTGATTCTGATCAGAAGCATCAATTGTGTCATTTCTGCCATCATATATTTGCCTTATATTCTATGAAGAGATTTGACTTTTAACCCAACCTCTGAATTGTTGGCTGATGTGTTGCAGGGATGCACCTTTCTTGCTTTGTTTAACATGAGCTGAACTGCAGCGACCCCAAGCCATGCTGCCACCTTTGCTTTGATTATCGTTACTCTGGCCCAGCTTGGCAAAAACCTGTTACAAAGAAGCACTGTTGTAGAAAACACATGATCTAGCTCTCCCTAGCACCTGGAGCATCTCACTTAAAGATGGGCTTATGACACAGCTACTCAAACGAAGGGCTGCTTCTAACATAGCATTTTGCAGGGTTTTGTTTAAAAGCAAAAATTTAAAAAATGAAATAAACAGAAAGGTGTGCTTCTGACGTTAAAGTCATTTGTGGCTATGCCCATTTCAACCTACTTTTTAAGCACCCACAATCAAATGACTGAGCTGGAATAGCGTAGTACAGTGGAATCAATAACCACTGCCACCAGCTTTCTTCCATTGCCCTAGAGGACAAAAGCCATCTGGAAGTAGTTGGAGTTGCTGTTCAGCATATGGCTGAATCCATTGCTTCAGGAGACGTTTGCCAGGAGATCCTTGCACGCCGTATTTAGAATAAGCATGGCTGTGCATTTCAGTGTACACATGGTTGGAAGAGGCAGGGATTTTCAGTATATGACATATTGTGGAACTGATACAAATTTCTACTGTTCCAGTAATAAGCACGGTGGGATATATTGACCAGGGCAGGCAACACACACTGTGTCAACAAAAATTAGATTTTCTCCCACCCCCAACCCCCCAATCCTGGTTGCCACAATTCAGTTTTCAGAATTCTTAATCTCTTAGTAGGGGCTGGGATGGAAATAAAACAAGGAAAGAAAGGACATGGAGGCATAAACAAAGAACCTTTGTATAAGGAATTATTAGGAAATTAGTTAAAAATGAAATGACAACCATTGTATTGTATTTTTATATTTATTGTATGGTGTTTTATGATTTTATTGTATATTGTGAACAACCCAGAGAGTGGCAACACTAATGGGGCAGTAAACAAACAAACAAACAAACAAACAAACAAAAACACCGTTAGATAGGGGCATGAACCACAGTTCATTTTTGGGCCAAACAGGTTTTTAGGTGCTTCCCAGCCCTGCCTCCTCTGGCAGGTGCCCACTGAGAAGCAATACCCAGAGGAGGTGAGGCAGAGAAGCTGGGGCACTGTATCTGAGTGGACACCCTCCAGAAGAGGTGGACCTGGGAAGTACCAAAAACGTGTTTAGCCGGAAAAAAAAACCTGGCATGAAACACCAAAGTGACGGTTCTCGCCTATCTCTAATTACCATAATATAAATCTATGGTGCACCCAGTATATAATTCTGTCTGACACAGCTAGTACTTCTATCATTGCTCTAGTCACTCTGTAGGATACAGGAATGATTCAGACAGTTGACATTCAGTGCCCCTTTCTGCTGAATAGTTTGCTCAGCTCCCTGGATTTCTCAGGAGTTGGGAATGGGATCCATGAAGCAGATGACATGATAGCTAAAGAAAGACGGTGAAGACTTTGCCATGAATTCACACCAACACCAATAGGAGCTCAGAGCCTGCTCTGGAGCAGCGATAAAGAAGAAATACTTCTTCATCACTATAGACTCTTCTCAGTGCTTTCCAGTGGAGCTTTTTGACAAGTTTGGTGGCTTCTATGGCAGTGCTCTGTCACTGTCATATAGCAGGCACTGAGTTCCTATTTGTCTTAAGTGGATTCATGATTTAGTGCCTCACCAGAACTAGTTCTTCACTTTTAATCCCTTACATAACATGGGACCTAGGTGCCTTCTTCTTTTACCTGCACAAGATAGTGCTGAAATGATCCTTCTCCAACACAACCTTCAGAAATAAAATATGTGGTGACCAGTGAAACAATATTTTTTGTTATACTGTTTTGTACTATTGAATGCTGTCTCCCGGGATGCTTGCCTAGCAGCAACTCCGATGTTTTGATCTTATAGGTCGGGGGCGTGAGCAACGTGCAGCCTGTAGGCCCTGCACAGCCTCCCCCAGCTGCTCTGTGGCTCCCAGCCCCCACAACCCCCAAAAAACAATTCAGTTAAAAGAATTCATTTTTTAAAAAGTTTACAAGCCTCCTGTAAAAACCTTTATAGTATATAATCATGACATTATGATTTTTAAAATATCAATTCATTAAAAACCTCGATATGCAAATTAGCCCATTTAGTCTCCCCCACCCCCACCCTGGCAGGGTGGCCCTCAGGCTGCCTGCAAATCTGAAAAACGGCCCTTAGCCCTGCTGAGATCACACACCGCTGTCTTAAGCACTGACCATTTTTAATTACCCTGTGACATTTAATGTGAACTTTTAGAGATGCTTGCTTTTGAAGGTGTTGTTGTTGATCATGCTGGTGCTGCTATTTTTTAAATGGCTGGTCTTGGGGCTTCTACACCACTCTAAAAGTCTCCTGACTGAAGAATGACTTATAGATATTCATAATAAATAAAAAAGTCTCAGACAAGATTCTGCGGAAATAGAAATGATACAGAAAAGAGGGATTACCAGCACAACTCTCTTTATGCAGAAGGAAGTCCCACTGACTATACCAACCTATCTGAAGTTAGGAAAACTTGATTCTAATAGAGATGTACAGGATTGTACTATAAATCATATACATGTACAGGATGTGTACATATATAGAACTGCACAATAAAATGACCAGGAGGTTTAAACATCTTCCATATGCTGATTTTTTTTAGTTTGGAAAACATGAGAAGAAAGAAGGGAAATGATATTGTATGGAGGAGTGAACAGAGAGGGGGGGACTCCCCCCCCCATTCTGTCTCTTTCAAAGTACTAGAACATGGGGGTAATGAAAGGAAACTGATTGTTGGGTGAGTTAAAGGCTGTATTCTTTTTAACCAGCATATGGGAATTTATTTCCATAATTTGTGGTGGTGGCCAATGATTTAGGAGTGGTTCCGATAAGTATCTACATAGCTTCATAAATATATCACAGTCAATTGGTTCCAGAATTAGATAGTTTTAAAAAAGAACTAGGCAATTCACAGACAATTCATACAGAGTAGATTTATTTATTTCTGAATTTTTCACAGAGGATTGTGGTAGGCTACTACAATAGAGAGGATGCAATAGTGAGTCAGTGTCCTGAAATGTGGTCATGTCTGTATCACAATGCATTTTATTTTCTTCTGACTGTTCCCTGGGGAAAGTCCAAACTATGGTTCTTTCAACACATGTGTTAAGAATGAGGAACACCACTCGTGTCATTTGCCCCTACTTTTGCAATCCAGCAGCTTTGCTTTTGTACAGTGAGATGCACAAGGCAAGTATCACTTGCAAGCAGCATGAATACCCTTCCCCTCCCCACAAAAACTGTAGTTGGTAGCCCTGTTATCTAGTTAAGACTGGATAACTGTGAGAAGAGGGCAGGTGGCAACTGAATGTGATAGTTTTGTTACGCATAAAAAGACAAGGCCACTAGAAGACTACAACAATGAGCTCTTTTTTTAAAGACCTTGATCTCTTGTGCACCATAGTCATGGCAATCTCTACTCTACTCGCAGGCAATCTCCTTCCACTGGTACCCAAGAGCAGAGTCTCTGACACTTTGCAGCAGAGTGGCATCTCATAGCGATGGTCTATTAGTCATCAACATTTGGAGTCCAACCTTTCTTTAGGTGTCTCTACCCACAGAGATGCAGCAGGTGCTAACAAATGAAAGGGGGCTTTGGAGATGCTGTCACCTGACTGTGGAATCCCCTCCTAAAAGAGGCTCACCTGGTCCATTCAGCACCGGACCTTTACGCCTATGCTGTTGCTTTTAAGTCAGCATTAGCACTTACCTTTTCTTCTCTGCTCTTTGTTTATTAAATAGTAATGCTATATCATACTTCTACTGCATTACTGCTGGTTGCTTGTTGATATTTAAGTTATTTATTTTATTGTGGAAGCTACTCTGAGAACAGGTGTAATAGTACGTTGCAAGGATTTATGAGTTAATGATTTTTTTAATCTCAGTTCCCCAATTGCCAATAAAAAGAAAAGGAAAAGAACAAGAGGAGGAGAAAGGCTGCCAAGCAAGCATGTCAATGAACATCAAACCTGAAATCAGAGGCAGAAATGACAGAATATTTGAGTTAAAATTAAGTTAGCAGATGGCACTTTTGCAAGTTGAGCTGCTAAGTCTTCTTTGTGACTTCTACGCAGTTCTAAATAGGGACTGGTGAAGCAGACTTAGACTGAAGATTTATAAATCTTTGAAAGCTTCAGGAACTTGAAGGTAGTTCAACACTTTTCTTCACCTAGTTATCTTCATGTACTCATGTCATTTGCTTTGTACTTTCCACAAGTACAGAAAGTTGTATTTAAAACTTTGTATCATTTTTTCTTTGCAGTACACAATATCACAGTCATTTTAAATTTTGGGGCTTCCCTGTGTTTTGGATCAACTCCAAGAATCCTGGTCATTGTCCATGCTGGCTAGATTCTTCTGCAAGTCAAAGTCCAAAAGATCTGGTGAGCCAAAGTTTGAGTAGCATCGCATTATGATACCTGATATTATTCATCCAGTGAACAGCATCAATTTATTGATTTTGGTTTGGTTCGTATCCCTCCTTTCTCCCAAAACCGGGACTCAAAGTGGCTCATAAGGAGATTAAAATGGGGACAGATAAAATGACAAAAACTTGTCATGTTAGAGGACAGTTAATCAGTTTGTCACATTAAAAAATGTGTTTAAAAGCACATGGATGAAAAGTGCAGTACTCTGCCCCCTGTGTTTCAATGATTAAAAACTCATCCATCAACAGCTATTTTCGTCTTCCTGAGTTAAGAAAAAGTATTTGCCTGCTGGCGGAAGAAGAACAAGGAAAGGGTCAGCCTAGCCTCCCTTGGAAGAGAGTGGCACCATCTGGGAACAACTACCAAGAAAGCCTTTGCTTGCATTCCCACTAAGGGTTGGCAGACGGAAAGACCTCCCCCAAAAGGCTTGAATGGGAGAATAGGGCCTTTCCAAGAGAAGAGTCAGAAAGACAACGAGGAGAGCTATGACCCTCAAAAACGTTTTGGACACATTTAACATTCTCATCTGACATACCAGTATTCCACATTTTTTAAAGAGATAAAATGTGAAAGTGCAGGTGCAAATTATACTATGCACTGAGTGACATTTGCTTTCAAATGCAGTCTGATTGTATCCTCACAACAACCTTGGAAATTAAGTCAAGCAAAAAGACTGCTGCTGAATTACAGCCCTTGGGGAAGGGTTGTAAATCAGTGGCAGAGCACATGTTTTGCAAGCTGAAAGTCCCAGGTTCAGTTCCTTCCGTGGTGTCTCTAGGCAGGGCTGGAAAAGTCTGTCACCTGAAGCCCTAAGTCAATGTAGAAAGATGAGAGCACAGCCCCGTCCCCAGAACTATCTTCAGGCTGCAGTAAACGTACCAAGCAGAACATTCGTTTGAGAAAAAAGAATGAACACTTGAAGGGATTTGTAGGGAGTTATCATAGAAGAGTCAGAGCTGTTACTCCGAAGTCTGTGGAAGTGCTTGGTCTTTCATTCCATCATTTTTATATGACTTTGAAAGTCAAAGTGGCTGTGCGCCCCTGGAAGTGAAGAAGAGCGAGATGGCCCTTTCCTAGAGAAGCACATGGTGTCCTTTCAATTACTACTAGAGTGCTTATGAATCCAATCAGGTCTATCGCCTAGCCATGTTCAGTGTTCTTAATTTTTAAACTTAGGGGCCTTTAAATGTTATCTTGCATGGCATGCAATTTTCTCCAAGTGGTTCCTGCATAGAGGTACTAATACTTTAGTGGCCCAGCCCCAAGTGCATGAGGTCTGTGTGAATTGACACCTTCTTAGTTATTGATTCCAGGTTTGTGAGCCATGGGCTAAATCCATTGAGTAGATTTATTGAACTGAAAGGAACTTATATTAGTGTTGTGTAACTAATTATAATCCCGTCAATGGGTCTGCTATAGTTGGGACTAAAATTTGTATTAGCCACTGCGCCAATGTGAGAGGACTCACCTAAGTGTTCTTCCACTTATGTGGGAACCATGGGGGGGGGGGGGCTGGAATAGTTCCCTGGGGTTATATAGTTTAAGAGGGATGTAGCCCTAGCAATTTGGTAGCAAGAGCTTGCCACTTTCCTGGAGCATGTTGCTTTTAAGCAGGGATAATCCTTCATTTGAGTTTTGCTGCTTGGCTACCTTCCTGCAGCCAATAGAGCTTGGAAAGGCTCATTTCTCTCACACACAAGCCCACATATGTTGGAATATACATAAGAAACTGATGCTCACAAGTCGGTTTCACTTTATTTGTTAACTGGAATCTTTACTTTCACCGCCATTTGCTGACATGACAGTTCTTTTTTTGAGCTTTTCTACTTTAGCAGCTGACAGTTTTCCAAAACAATTAACTCACTGAGATGACTTTTCCCCCAGCTCGCTGTCTAGTCAGAGGAGATGCCCCCACCATATTGCCAAAAATAAACTGAGGGAAAAAAATCTTCCCTGACCACCTGAAGTATTGACATTTAAAATGTTTTAGACAAATTGCTATGAATATTCTCTTTCAAACAGCAGCAAAAGTAGAAATGCTTACCAATGCATTAGGAAAGCATTAGGCCAGATTTTCACTTCAAAAATAGCATGGCTAAAGAGCTAAACTGAAGTAGCAGGTAGAAAATTGCTCTATTGAAGACTACTGTATTGAATCATAGAGTAGCCATGAGTCTGTAGGCCATCTAATCCATGTCTTGTTGAAGCTGGGACCAATTACTATCCAGCTATCCCAGTGGATCAGCTCCAGCTACAAGCAGCCACATACACAGAACAGGTAAGGCACACAGTTAAGTGTCTGTGGAGCAAATAGCTCCAAATGGCATATGTAAACTAGCATGAAAAGCAGGGAAGGTTTTAAAAAAGAAGCTCAGTCAATTTTCACTGATGCTTTTACTTTTCTTTTGTATCAAAATGTTTTAAATGGTGTTTGGAACATACTCTATCTGCATTTGTCTTTATTGTTACTGCTTTGAATGCTGGAGGGCAAAAGAGTGATACATAAATGTAAATCAATCAATCAATTAATCAATCTGACAGGGAGTTTTGTGCCTCAGCTCCATATAGGGCAATCACTCTGACCACAGTGTAAGCAAAACTTATTCATTGGATCTTACCAAAGAAAAGCAGAGGGCACAGTCCCATGGCACCCAACACCTTCTCTCTCTCTCTCTCTCTCTCTCTCTCTCTCTCACTCACTCACTCACTCACACACACACACACAAACATAGTGGCAGCCTTTGAAAATGGGGAGTAATTTAAAAAATCTTATAAAGAGGAGAAACATTTTGGTCATTAGCTCACAGGTAGCAAAAGAGAAATTACAGGGATTATAGCACTGCAGAGCTGAAATGTACCTGAAGGACTTCAGACCCCTGTTTGGGGAGCTCTGTTCACTATACTAGGGAGTCAAAATATGTTTGTTTCTGAGAAAATATATAAAGTTCTCAGTGGGTGTACTTATTTTAGTTGCATGCAGTTTGCATAATTTGTGTCATATTGAGCAAACTGAACTAAGGTCACAATATATTTTTAGAGGGCATGTTCTACATAGGCTGCTTTTTTCAAAGAGAACAATCCTATTCTGAAGTGTCTTACACTGAAAGCTCTATCTTCAGATATTAAAAACTGGAATGCATACTTGGAATAAAAAACTGAGTTATGGACTTAGAATGGATTACATCTCAACAACAACAATAAAAAAGTTGAGGTTGGGCATCTTTTTACTTATTTCTGGTGCTCTACCATGTTCTGCTATGATGACTAGGCACATTCCCCTCTCTCCAGCATTTATAGAGTTGTACACAATGTGTGGGGAAAAAGTAGAGAGACAAGTGCCCCATGCTGGAGGAGCTGGTGGGCAATGGAAGGAAGTGCAATTACTACATGGTGGGAGGAGAAGGAGAAAGGCACCGAAGTCATAAGCCAGCCTGTGCCAGGAGAAGATCGTTTTCCATCAGAAACAAACCCAGTAATTTTGTTTCAAGTCAATTCAACTGGGCACATATCAAATGATTTGAAATCTTGCCATAAAAATAAATGGACAATATATGAATGAGTTTCACTAAGCTTTGGTGTAGTGGTTCCTAAATTTGGGTCATCAGATGATATCATCCTTCAGTTCCCAGAAGCCTAAGACCACAATGGCTAATAGTCAGAGATTCTGGGAGGTGTGTTCCAACAGCATCTGGGGATACAACAGTGGGAACTAGTGATTGTGCTACTGTACCACAGCGAAACAGCTAACTTTTAACAAGTGAAAATATAGGATGCTTCACTTTTGCTCACTCTTGAGAAGCTGAGGTAAATCACCTTGCTCTTTAGAGCCCAACAAACTGTTTTCCCCATTGTCAAACCAATCAATATAAACTAAATGCCAGCCTATAACAGTACTCGAAATATTGAAATTTTCAGCTACTGTCACATAGAGACAAAGAGAACTACTAGTTCCTACTAGCAACCAGTGCAAAGCAATAGAGGATAACAACAAAGGGGAAAAATGAGATCTCTTCCAGAAAATCCAAGAAATCAAAGGGAAATTCAAGCCTATATTAGGAATGCTAAATGATCTTTGAAAATAAAGAGAAGGTGGAAATAGTATACTGAAGATCTATACAAAAGGGTTAAAAAGATGACAGACTCCTTTGAAGAGGAATCCTATAATGAAGAACCTGCAGTTCTAGAAAATGAGGTGAAATCTATTCTGAAAGCACTAGGAAGAAATAAATCACCAGAGGTAGATGGGATGCTGACAGAACTGTTTCAAGCCACAGAGACTGAATCTGTCAAAATCCTAAAAAGAATATGCCAACAAATTTGGAAAACAAAACAATAACTCACAGACTGGAAATGTTCAAGATGCGGTCCAATCCCCAAGAAAGGAGATGCCAAAGAGTGCAGTAATTATAGGACCATTGCATTAATTTCCCATGCAAGCAAAGTGATGCTCAAGATGTTGCAGCAAAAGGCTTTCATCTTATATGGAGTGAGAAATGCCTGATGCTCAAGCCAGATTCCAAAAAGGAAGAGGTACTTGAAATTATATTGCAAATATCTGCTGGCTACTGGGAGCAGCAAAGAAGTTCAGAAGTTTAGTCTATACTTTATACACTACAACAAAGCCTTTGACTGTGTAGATCATGAAAAGCAACGGGTTGTTCTGGAAGAAATGTATGTGCCTCAGCACTTGATTGTCCTGATGTGTAACTTGTATTGGGGACAAAAGTTACCATTGCGACAAAATAGAGAGAGACAGAATGGTTTCCAAGGATGCATGTTATCCCCTTATCTGTTAAATCTGTATACAGAACATATCATACAGAAAGCCAGACAAGATTCAGATGAAGGAGGAGTGAACATTGGTAGAAGAAACATCAATAATTTAAAATATGCAAACGATACCATCTTACTGGCAGAAAGTAGCAATAACTTGAAACTATTTTTAGGGAAAGTGAAAGAATAAAGTGCCAGAGCAGGACTGCAGTTGAACATTAAGAAGATAAAAATCATGACTACAGAAGAGCTATAGCATTGACAAAGAAACAAAAATAGTTAGAGATTTTGCATATCAATCATCAATCTGAATGGAGACTGCAGCCAAGAAATCAGAAAAAGACTAAGAAGGGCAGCAATGAAGGAATCAGAAAAGATCATCAAGTGTAAGGATGTGTTACTGGAGAACAAGACCAAGATCATCCACACTGTTTTATTCCCAGTCATCATGTATGGGTGTGAAAGCTAGACGGTTAAGAAAGCTGAATTGGAAAAAATTAATTTGTTTGAAATGTGGTGCTGGAAGAGAGCTTTGCTGATACCCTGGACTGCCAGAAAGATGAACAAGTAGATCCTAGATTAAATCAAACCTGAACTTTCTCTGGAGGCAAAAATATTGAAACTGTGGCTCTCCTACTTTGGGCACATCATGAGAAGGCAGGATTCTCTGGAAAAAACAATAATGCTGGGAAAAGTGGAAGGCAATAGGAAAAGAAGAAGACCAAATACAAGATGGACTGACTCCCTAAAGCAAGCCACAGGCTTGAGTTTACAAGACCTGAGCAGGACAGTTGAGGACAGGACATTTTGGATATCACCTATTCATAGGGTTGCCGTAAGTTGGAGGTGACTTTGATTTATGAACTCTTTGGGGATTCTTACCTATTCTGCAACTCAAATGCAGATTGCAATACAGATCCTGAGAAAAATTCTGTTTCCTTAGATGTTACCTGGTGCTCACTTATGCTAAAACCTCTAAGTTTGCTTCCATTATTCAAGCTAGATACATTTCGTGGATGATTTAAATGGATAAAGTGCTGGTTGATTGACATGCTAACAACAATGTTCACCTTAGCTGGAACACCTAAATGATCTTGTTCTTTATCCTCTAGGTGCCTGACATGCTGTAACCCTCCAGCTTACTGTCTATAAAATCTTATTGTCCCTGCCATAGCATAGAGTGGTTGACAGTGACCTCCAAGAGACCTTAAAAATTTAGAATTCTAGGAATCAGGCAATTTATGTGTTGCAACTCAGGCTACTTCTTCTGTTCTGTATTTATTTCTGTTCTTTATCTTTCCTATCCTGCCTTCTGTCTTTACTGTTTATGTGGAGTATACATTATTTTGGAATTTTAATACCTTGCTATGTAGACCTACGTCAAGCTGGGGTCTCAGAGACTTCTGTTAATAATATCAATAAAATACCAATTCTTTCAGCAATGGATTAGTGCTAATAGGTTTTGAAGAATATGTGTCTCACAGTAGGGTTTGATAAGATAGCAAGCTTCCAATAATACAATGTAATCTTCACAAGGAATTGCATATGATGTTTTTCCACATTCCCTGCCATGAAAATATGTTAGACAGCACCCTGTTCTCTGTTTCAGTGGTTCCTTAGAAGCAAAAAGGATGGCAGTAGATGGAAGACAGAATAGAGTTTCTGGAAAAACCTGGGTCCTGCTTCTGACTGTCAGCTTCTGCTATCCTGGCCTCAGTTTTCTACCATAGATATTTTATAATAAGATTTCTTGGATGCAGGGATTTTAAAGTACATATACACTGCTGGTTCTGATTTTGGCTGGTTGCTGCTGAACTGTTATGCAGTAGCTATGATGATGTGTATACATTGCTGGTCCTGATCTTGACTTTAAGTTGCTGCTGAAGCATTTATTACATAAGTAGTAATTTTCCTCTGTGTATCAATCTGCATTCATCACATGACCATGTAATGAAAGCTGCCTGCAGGGAAAAGAGGGAGGCTGCTGAGGTCACAGAATATCTTGAGGCTGATCAAAATGTAGGGGTCTGGTGGTGCTGACAGTGTTACAAAGCAGAGAAGACAGACCGAAGAAGCTCATCACCCTTGCGTGTAACACTTGGCAGGTCAATCATCAACATTATTAATTCTGCTTCAACCCTCAGCTTGGCATTTTGGTTAGAAAAGATTTCTCCAGTGCTATCTGTACAACCTGATGCTTCCCACTCACCCACCCCCGTGTGTGTGTGAGAGAGAGGGGGGTGAGAGAGAGGGAGGGAGAGGGAGAGAGAAAGATGGCGGCGGGGGGGGGGGGGAGAGAGAGATTTGGGACCATGGATAGAGCTCAGTCTTAACAGAGGGAGACCATTCTCTGATCAGCACCATGGAGAGCAGAAGGAGGGGGTTCAGGCTGCTTTTCCATACAGCTTTTGTTGCTTCTCTTGTTCACACAAGCAGAATTTTAGTGAACAGTCCTTGTAGCAGCTTATCTTGTTTCAGGTTAAAAATGTTTAAAATTAAGGGATGGTCCCAATTCCCTTCTAGGCAACAGTTGCTAAGTGTATTTTACACAAAGCCTCGTTGTTACTGATCTGATTGAGAGTTCTGTAGTGGGTTTTGGTATGTGTGTTTTCTTTCTTCTGCTGTTTCTTTAGAAAGACAAATGGGAGACAGCTATGTCTCAAGCATCAGATATTACAACAGCTTGGGATACAATAATTATGGTGGGGTGGTTCACTATGTTTCTTTGTCAGGCAGTTATTTCTACCAATGTGTTGGTTTTTTAAAAAAGTAAAACATCTGTTGAGGTGCATCTTACAGCCAGTCAACAATGGTGTTGAGGCATCTGACCACTTAATAAGACATTTGTCTTCTTTTTCTCTTCTTCTCCATTATCCTTTGTGACAAGTCATTTATTCCCCCTCCATCTCCATCTACGACATATGGCATTGTATTCTAATCAGTGTTTCTCCCATCCTCCTACAAACCTGTACGCAGGCATAAGAACAACGGGCTGGTCCCTATGTATGGCCTTCCCATATCACCTTATCTCCTGAGAAATCATTGGTGTTTTTTTCCACTGGGTCTGTTCCTGAAACTTGTAGGATTGTCCACACTGTTTCTTTCTTTGTTGCCGTTGTTGTTTCATTTTGTTTTGTCTGATGTTTTTAAAAGCTCCATCCAGAGAGATGGTGGGGGGAGTTGTGGCTCATTTTGGGCAACAACTGCATCACAGCTCTCCTCCTGAGATTAATCTTAACATTGCTTTTCTGTTAGTGATTCTTCTTCTTCTCCAACTCTTCCCTCCAGCAATGAGGTAGCTGACAGATCCATTTATGGCCTCTATTTAGCACCTTTAAAATACTTTTCTTTTTCAATTACATGCAGCATGTTTTTGCCTCTGATTTATGCTTGGCTCACAAAGGTGGTCATTTTCTTGTCCATTGAGAAGGTAGTGATGCAGAGATGAATTATGTGGGGATATGCAATAGAGAGTCAAGTGAAAGGCAGCCATGTGGATTAGATACTGATATATTTAAAACGTGCAACTTGAGAGAGAGATGGGAGGAAGAAAAAGAGGGCATTATCAATATGGCTTAATATAGCTCTTTGGACCTGCTAATTAAAAGACAAACTTTAAAAATGTAGCCCTTGGAATATGAATGCACTGAAGCAGATGAGAAGATAGATAATGAAAGAAATGCACCCCATGGCTACTCACAAAACCCAGGCAACGAGCACAACGCTCAGATGGTTTACTCTGGGGGAGCTAGAAATAATTGTGTCTGTTCTGGTACACCAAGCCCCACCTTTTTTCTTTTTTTTTTAAAGTGAGGCAGATGCTCACTCTACAGGCTGGACTATTAGTTTTAGTCAAGATTCAGATCTGAATTATATCAACCCTGACATTTGTAAAAAAAAAATTAAATTAAATTAAAACCAATAACTAAAATAAATTTTGCTTCATCCACTTGAGTAACCATACCAAATCATCACTTGTTTGGGAATTGGGATGGAATCTGTGAATTTTGGGTTGGATTGAATCCGAAGCCTCCCATTTAATAGATAAAAGCAATTCTGCTAGGCATTGCGAGCATCCTGCTTTGGCAAAGCATTGGACTTGGTGACACTGGGGCGGGGGGGGGGGGGTCCCTTCCAGCTCTACAGTTCTATGACTCTATCAAACACATTGATTACTTCTTCATTCTGTTCATATATAAATCATGGCAGCCACATGAAGCTCTGCAAAAAGAATAATAGATCACAGGGATGTGGCTGAGAAGTCTCCGTGACTCCAGCAAGAGCTGCATAGAGTATTATAAAATAATGCCAGGTATCAGCCTCTAGTGTTATTACTGCAAGAATGTAGGCCTTTATCTGAAAAATAAAAAAGAATACCCAACTCAAAAGAAGACCTATGCTTCCTCTGGCCTTATGAGAAATTTTGTGGAATTCCAAAAATGAACTGAAGGAGCCTTGTCTAAATTCTATAGATGGGAGATTAGTAACATGCATGTTTATAAAACATGCCTCATGCAAAGGTATGGTTACCTCTCCTTTTGTGTTGAATTTTGGCCCTGAGACATTAGCTTAATTTTTGCACTGAATTCTAGGATTTTTTCTCTCTCTCTCTAAAATACACATTTTTGGGGTGTGCGTGTGTGTGTGAGAGAGATGCTATCAAGTTGGAACCAACCTATAGCAACCCAAATAGGGGGTTCAAAGTAAGTGAGGTCTTACTAATTCCATACCACTGCTTCCCCCCAATGAGTTTCCACGACAACCTGGGTTTCAAGCTCAGGTCTCTGAGTCCTAGTCTATCACTATACACTACACCACACTGAGTGTCCCATGCTAGTCTCAAGTCCTTATTAACACTGTTCATTTAAGACTATTACTGAGTTTTCATGAACAATTTGACAGTGTGAGAAGCAACATACTCTCCATGTTTTTTCAGTAATTGCTTTGAAAGTATTAATATGCCAAAAAACACATATGATGCTGTCTTTTTATATTCTTTCTTTATGATCTACTTTAGATTTACTTCAGATAAATAGAAAGCAAGAAGGAAATTGTTACACCAATACATAAATAAGCACTCCCTCACCCTAAACTAACTTTACTTTCAGTGGCAGCATATGGCTGAAACTGGCTACAATGTCATCATGTCATAGCTCATTAACTGTGTTTCCCCGATTGACTGGGATTACCACGGGCATACTCATCCAGGAAAAAGAAGAAGTTGTAGTTAGTAGGGAAATGGTGCCATAGCTGCAGCAGGTAGGGTGTTCATGCACCCTTTAATCCTCAAAGCATGAGAGGCAGCGAGAAAACAAAGTAAACATATAGCCACATAAAATATTTATGATTGTTATTTTAACTGCAGAGCTGGCAGTATCAATGGAATGGGAATATATAGCAATATGGCATTTTCATTAAAATCTGTAGCTAATAATTTTGCTGGATTCCAAAGAATTTGGTGTGAATTCAGCTTGTTGTTTAGTCGTTAAGTCATGTCCGACTCTTCGTGACCCCATGGACCAGAGCACGCCAGGCCCTCCTGTCTTCCACTGCCTCCCGGAGTTGGGTCAAATTCATGTTGGTAGCTTCGATGACGCTGTCCATCCATCTCGTCCTCTGTCGTCCCCTTCTCCTCTTGCCTTCACACTTTCCCAACATCAGGGTCTTTTCCAGGGAGTCTTCTCTTCTCATGAGATGGCCAAAGTATTGGAGCCTCAGCTTCAGGATCTGTCCTTCCAGTGAGCACTCAGGGTTGATTTCCTTCAAAATGGATAGGTTTGATCGCCTTGCAGTCCAGGGGACTCTCAAGAGTCTCCTCCAGCACCACAATTCAAAAGCATCAATTCTTTGGTGGTCAGCCTTCTTTATGGTCCAGCTCTCACTTCCATACATGGCTACTGGAAAAACCATAGCTTTGACTATGCGGACCTTTGTCGGCAAGGTGATGTCTCTGCTTTTTAAGATGCTGTCTAGGTTTGTCATCGCTTTCCTCCCCAGAAGCAGGCGTCTTTTAATTTTGTGGCTGCTGTCACCATCTGCAGTGATCATGGAGCCCAAGAAAGTCAAATCTGTCACTGCCTCCATATCTTCCCCTTCTACTTGCCAGGAGGTGATGGGACCAGTGGCCATGATCTTGGTTTTTTTGATGTTGAGCTTCAGACCATTTTTGGCGCTCTCCTCTTTCACCCTCATTAAGAGGTTCTTTAATTCCTCCTCACTTTCTGCCAGTGAATTCAGCTACTAGACCCATTTAATCAACAAGTGAGTGGTAAGTCAACACTTCCATAAATTCCACTTACTCAGTGGTTCTTCTCTGACTAGGATTACCAACTGGATTTGAGCCTTTTGTCTTTTGCCACTCCACACTTGGAAATTCACCCATTCTAATGAAGGAGCAGTCATAAGTATGTTTATCAGATCATTAAAAAAATCAAACAATCAGAGAGCTTTTGTAATTCAAGTAAACGTTCTTAGCTGTGCACCAATACCACAGAATCACAGAATAATGGGGTTGGAAGGGGCCTATAAGGCCATTGAGTCCAACCCCCTGCTCAATGTGGGAATCCAAATCAAACTATATCTGACAGACGGTTGTCCAATTTTCTCTACTGGAGTGCTGACCACCTCCTGAAATAATTGGTTCCATTGTCATACTGATCTAATAGTTAAGACATTTTTCCTGATAATCAACTGAAATCTGGCTTCCTGTAACATGAGCCCATTATTATGTGTCCTGCACTTTGGGATGATTGAGAAAAGATCTTGGCCCTCCTCTGTATGACTATCATGGAAAGTATTTGAAAAGTACTATCATATCTTCCCCTCAGTCTTCTTTTTCAAGACTAAACATGCCCAGTTCTTTCTGTCTTTTCTCACAGAGCTCGGTTTCCAGTTCCATGAGCATCCTTGTTGCCCTTCTCTGAAACTGTTCCGGTTTGTCGACATCCTTCTTAAAGTGTGGTGTTTGTTGTTGTTCAAGACCTCTACCTTTTGGAATATCTTCACTCTCTCACATGTGGAATCTGGGCACCAATACATGCTATTTTGAACAGATATGGAGACTGATGTACCTATTCAGTTCTTGAGGCATGCAGTTCTCCCATCAGGTCACCTCCTAACATTAAGCATAATTGCAAGGGCAGATAAGATGTGACTCCTTTAGATCTGATCTCCATAGCTCCTCCTTGATTATCTCCTTCTCTTCTTCACTGCACTGAATTATCTTCCTTACCATCACTTTTGTGTCCCTTCTTACTGAAAACAAGTGCATTGAATTGGATAAGCCGCTGGCTCTACCTTCAAGCTTGTCTTCCAAGGAAAAAGTGAGATAGAAATAGAGCAAAACCAAACCCAGATCTGCTTGTTGTTTTCATGCTCACTATATTTTATCTCTCTTAGGCTAACAGCAAGGTCCCGATGCTAAAGGCTAAGTGGAAAGGCTGTAGTGTGGCTGCCACAGTGACTGAGCCAATGACCGTAGGAGAACAGACATGAGCCATTGTCTCCATTTGGTTTCAGTAATTTGAGCCGTATTTCAAAATGTCAGGAGACAGGCTTGCCTTTCCCCCCTCCCTCTCTTCCCTTTTCTTTTCAGTTCTCCTGCCCCTTAGAAACACAAACACAAGATATTTTTAAAAATTGATTTAGGAATATTTTGCCTTTGGTGAACAACTCTTGCACATAAGCACATGCATGCATGCGCACGTACACACCCTGCCCCAAAGTGCTCCAGGCAGAGAACATGACAACTGGCTCTTTCTGCCATTGTTCCCTCCACTGCCTGCCGTATGGAACAATAGCGGGAGTGGGCTCTGGCATCTGTCACCCAGACTGAAGCTCCCATTTCCAAAACTACCAAGCCATTACGTTCAGTAATAACAGCCAAGCATGCGGGTGGAAAATGCTGTCCCATGCCTTGGCACAAAAGATATAGTAGGAGAGTGGGCTGGAGGAAATCTGGCACCAGAAGAGGGCACTGGAAGCTTGGCTGGGTATGTGAGAGCTGGGGCGTATGGCAGTGGCAGTCCCACTCATTAGAACTGTCACTGCCTCACTAGGAGAACTTGAAGCCCTTTCTATGTGGTTAGAGTTGCAGGAGGCTGAACAGGTGATTCCTCAGAGAGAATCTCCAAAGCTGTCAGTCTGCTGCAGAAAGACAGAGTCCTTTGTCACTTTAAGGACTGTGACACTTATTTTAGCATGGACCTTTCATAGACTTCAGCCTCCTTATCTGTTTAATGTGTACTGTTTATGTACTTAGCATGTCCTATAATGAGGAATTCATTAGCCTTTAAGTTGCCATAGCACTGTACTCACTACTTTTTCCCTCCTACTTGTTTTCACCATTCTTTTAATGAATTTGCTTAATTGGACTATTGGAAACACAACTGCACTTCAGGAAACAGGATTCAAAACTAGTCCAAGAAAAAACAATTGGTTTCAGGTTTGGACCTTCCCAGTTTAATCTGATCCCCCACATTGCCCAGACTAGGTAGCCAACTTCATGGTGTTAGGGACTCACATTGGACCAGAACCTTCTATGAAGCCACAACATCAACAGAACATGATCTGCCACTGAAATTCAGTCAGATTTGCTACCACTACCACAGTTGCCACTATAATCCAGCAGCAAATGCAGTGGCTCTTTGTGGTGCAGGAGGTTGCCAAAGCATCCCCTGCACCCTACAGCCATGCAAGTATGTGGTGCATGGAGCTTCCTTCCATTCAGGAAAGGCGAGGAATGATGGCTTTTGTGCTGCTATTCTCACCATGTGATTTGGAGTGGAGAGTGCAGGCAGCGCAGACTACAAAGACTGCCTGTAGGGAACGTGTTGGGTTGACCCAGTGTGGGCTTACTGCATATGTCATGGAAGAGTGATGATCTGAGTACTGGCCATTGGAGATCAGGGGCTTAGCTGGCGACCTCCTTACTCCTGCATCATACATCCCAATAACCAAAGAAACCTGCTTGCCCTTTGTTTGGAGAGGAATAATTAGGAGTAGTTGGTGATGATTGAAAGAGAGAGGAGGTGAGTGGTGTGTACACTCAGACCTCTGCATCGGAAGGTTCATTTGGATACCCTAATCACAACAATATGCATATGCACACCCTCAAAAACAGCTATACTGCTTAATGATGATGATGTAACACAAGGTTATCCACTCTCCCACAATAATAGCCTGCCATTTTCAGAAACCCTTTTCTTACTTTTTGAAATCATTTTTTTCTTTGAACAGCATGAGCTCTGCCTTTCCATCACTCCAAAAAACATTTGAATTTTTTTATTATTATTTTGAAGCTTCACTTATGACTAAACCAGAAATTGCTTGGGGGCTGGACCAGTCAATTTTACCACTCCATTGACTTGTGTGGGATTTGAGGGCAAGGACTGTGAGTAGGAGTAAATAGGTCCTGTCCCTTGCATCATCCACCCTACAGCTTCCTTTACCCTCTTACATTTGTTTAGTTATCAAAGTAAAAAATGCTGCTAATTCACCGATTCAATTTCTGTTGCCTTACAGCAATGATTATCTGCTTATAGCCATACGGTATTCAAACGTAGGCACAGTCCCACTGTGTTCTAGTGCTTACCTTTTTGATCCAAAAACTAGAAGAACAAGCAAGTGACAATATGGTGACTTTTTTTTTCCAAATGTACATACATCAATATGTTGCCAGATTTTTCTGTTTGTTTGCTTGTTTGTTGTTAATTTTTAATTGATCTGTAAACTGTTTTGGTGACCTTTCTATCTAAGGAGTTAGGTTTAAAAGCTTTAAATCAACAGTGGGCTAATTTTGTCTCAGAGGGCTGGATGAAACAATAAGTTGTACCTCTAGACACACACGTATACAAGTGTGTGTGTATCCTCCCACACTTCTATTTAAAGTTTTAATAAGCAAACAATATCCAAAATGTATTCTCGAAGGCTTTCACGGCTGGGATCTGATGGTTGTTGTGGGTTTTTCGGGCTCTTTGGCTGTGTTCTGAAGGTTGTTATTCCTAACGTTTCGCCACTCTCTGTGGCCGGCATCTTCAGAGGACAGGAGTCAGAACTCTGTCTGTGCTCTGGTGCAGTTTGTTTGGATAGTTGAGTATTTATAGCTGTGGGATCAGCTTTTGTCCTTTTCAGGAGATGGGTGATTGTGGTGATCAGCATGTTTTTTGTTGTGGGTGTATCGTTGTGATAAGAGGGAGAGATTATCTGTCACTGTGATTGATGGGTGTCGTTACCTGGTCTTTTGTGTGCAGCGATCACTGGTCCTTGTAGCTGGGTAGAGTGTGTTGACCTTTTGCAGGCTGTATTTTTCAGTGCTGGGAGCCAGGCTTTGTTGAGTTCTAAACTTTCTTCTTTTTTGTTGACGCTCTGCTGGTGTTTGTGGATTTCAATGGCTTCCCTGTGCAGTCTAACATAATGATTGCTGGTGTTGTCCAGTACTTTAGTATTTTGAAATAGAATTTCATGTCCAGCTTGTTTTAGGGCATGTTCAGCTACTGCCGATTTTTCCGGTTGTTTTAGTCTGCAGTGTCTCTCATGTTCTTTGATTCTGGTGTGGATGCTGCGTTTTGTGGTTCCAATATATACCTGGCCACAACTGCAAGGTATCCGGTATACTCCTGCAGTGGTGAGGGGGTCCCTTTTGTCCTTTGCTGACCGTAACATTTGTTGTATTTTTGTGGTAGGCTTGAATACTGTTTGTAGGTTGTGTTTTTTCAAAAGTTTCCCCATGTGGTCCGTGACCCCTTTGATGTATGGCAGAAATATTTTATTTGTGGGTGGCTGTTTTTCCTCTTCAGTTTGGTGTTGTTTTCTTGGTTTGATGGCTCTTGTGATTTCATTTTTGGAGTAGCCATTTGCCTGTAGGGCCCAAATCAGATGGTTGAGTTCGGTGCTGAGAAATTGAGCTTCACAGTTCCGATTTGCACGGTCTACCAGTGTTTTGATTATGCCTCTTTTTTGCTGTGGGTGGTGGTTGGAGTTTTTGTGTAGGTACCGGTCTGTGTGGGTGGGTTTTCTGTAGACCCTGTGTCCCAATAGGAGGTCAGTTTTGCGTATGACCATGACATCTAAGAAAGGGAGTTGGCCCTCTATTTCTTTTTCCCTGGTGAATTGTATATTTGGGTGGATGCTGTTGAGATGGTTTAGAAATTCTTCCAGTTTTTCTTCACCGTGGTTCCAAATTGCGAAGGTGTCATCCACATATCGGAACCAGACTGTGGGTGTGAAGGGTGCCGAAGCCAGGGCCTGTTTTTCGAAATGTTCCATGTAGAAGTTTGTTATAACCGGGCTGAGGGGGCTCCCCATGGCCACTCCATCTGTCTGTTCATAGAACTCATTATCCCACTGAAAATAGCTGGTTGTTAGGCAGTGTTGGAAAAGGGCCTTGATGTCTTCTGGAAAGATCTGCTGGATGAGTGTCAGAGTGTCCTTTATTCATTTACCTTGGTGAATAGGGATACTACGTCAGAGTTGATCAGTCTGTCCCCGGGTTGAGTTTTAGGGTGCTGATCTTGCTTATGAAATGTCCCGAGTCTTTGATGTAGGATGAGGTTTGTTCAATGTGGGTCTGTAGGAGGGTGGCTAGGTATTTTGCTAATTCATATGTCGGGGAGCCGATCACACTTACAAATACAGCCTGCAAAAGGTCAACGAACTCTACCCAGCTACAAGGACCGGTGATCACTGCACACAAAAGACCAGGTAACGACACCCATCAATCACAGTGACAGATAATCTCTCCCTCTTATCACAACAATACACCCACAACAAAAAACATGCTGATCACCACAATCACCCATCTCCTGAAAAGGACAAAAGCTGATCCCACAGCTATAAATACTCAACTATCCAAACAAACTGCACCAGAGCACAGACAGAGTTCTGACTCCTGTCCTCTGAAGATGCCGGCCACAGAGAGTGGTGAAACGTTAGGAATAACAACCTTCAGAACACGGCCAAAGAGCCCGAAAAACCCACAACAACCATCAATATCCAAAATATTTGTTGATTCTTTTCAGCCAGTTGTTATTGGATTTTTGCCACAGTTTCTAAGAGTTCTGCAAGTTACATTCTCTCCCTTTCATCTTTGCATCAGGTCAGAATAGCTTTGGAGAAGGGGAACTGTGTAGTGCCAGGTCCAGCAGATTCCTCCTTTCTGCACCAAACCTGCTTTGATTTATGTTCACTTATATTGTGATCTTAATAAAACTTCTAATGATTTAATATTAAGGTGAGCAGGTGGAAAAAAAGCTGAGGTCTACCTTTTTTACACAGAAAATGAAATTTCATTTTGCTATGTCACAGGAATACTAGATCAAGTCCAGTTTTTTTTAAAATGCTTTATGTATGACAAGAAAAACAGTGAAGGTTCCCAAAACGTAAGCCACTGAGAACAAACCTGAACAGGGGAACATTTCCATAATCCTGCAGCTATTTCCTCTTGAATTAGTTCCACTGGGATCTAAAAATAGCTAATGCCAAGTTATGCTACCCAATGCTAGAACTCTGTTAAATCAAAGCAAATTTGGTGAATTAATAATAATAAGCATGTGCCGTCAAGTCAATGCTAACTTATGGTGATAATTTCCAGGGTTTTTTAGGTAGAGAGTACTCAGAAGTGGTTTACCCTTCCCTTCTTCTAGGGACACCCTACAGACTACATGGGCTGGCTCTTCTCCCAGGAGGCACAGTGAGGAATCAAAGTCTCAACCTCTAGCTCCACAGTCAGATACCTAATTCACTGAGAAATCCAGCCAGCTATCGCATGCATTACCTAATTGTATTTAGACAATCTCCAGTACTTTTCCTTCATGCAGAATTGGAATGAGATAGACAGAGGGACAAGTAAAAGAATCTGGGCTGCCCAGAGGATAAAGTTACTTCATAATCTTTGCTACCTGTAGGGGTCAGTCTGCTGCTGGGTAGTGAAGTCAACCTTGCCAGCAGTCAAGGAGCTTTTATTAGCAACAGGTTTGGTTTCTGTACTTAAAGAACTCTCTTCTAACTCGCTCTAAAGCCTAAAAGCAAGTGGATCAAGTGGCTCTTTCTTTTTTATCCCCAGGAGTCTTGTGCATGCTTCTTCTTCTCTACTTCCCACACCAAGAGTAAGCAAAAGAAGGGCTAAGTCCCTCTTTTATGGCTTTGTTGATAAATGGCTCAGGGATTATATGCCTCCCTCCCACATAGCTTCATGGGGAGGACTTGGCCAATAAATAACACCAACCTAAAAGATGAATAATATAAATAAGCAGGAGCTTAATGGGAGTGGGAGGTGCAGATATACCCAGGTCATGCTTCCTTATGGGATGGTTTGAGTCCTTGAGTGGGTGGAGCTCAAAATGTGAACTGACACTTCTGAAACAGTTTGTCTGCATTTCAAGTCAGGCCCAGATCCCTTTAGCCTGAGTAGAGATATGAAGACATGTCGCCCATGTCATATTTGAACAGCTGAAAATAGACTGCTGTTCTCAGGATTCTCATCCCCAAATGGGAGATTTTATCTCCTGCACAAGGGTGAGAAAGCAAATGTTTCCTCTTTCCCATAGCATGATTTGCAAAATTTGTGCAAAATGCCTCCAGCATCTTTTATGTTTGTGAAGATAGACACATACAATCAATAGGCATAAAAAGGCAGACTGCTCACTAGGTGGAGAGGGGATGGTAGAGAGATGGTAGAGAGAAAAAGAGAGAGGTACTGATAGGCAAACAGTGGACAGACGTGGCTACTATTAGCTCTGTGGCATCCACCAGTGGCTTCAGTCATACACACAACCAGCATGTGGTCCTTCAGAGATTACCCATGAAAGAGTGTGGCCTTCAGTATTTAAAAAAAAACCAAATTCCCAGACTGATCTGACCATCTGGTGAGTTTTTGACCAAGGGACAGTTGCAACCAGGAGCCTCCACACACACAGCTCTTCATTACTATTCAGATTAACTGTTGATTGTCAGCATCTACTCATAGACAAGATTGTGTTGTTCTTTGATTCAAGACAGGCATTTCAAAGCAGGGTTGGAATGGGCTGTATTGGACCTTTCCACACTAAGCATGAAAGCATTACTTCCTTTCCTTTGGCACATTTCCCATGTTCTTGATTGCCTGTCACAACGCTAAGTCTAGAAGAAGAGAAGCAGGTATCTGTCGAGGTACCTGGAAACTCCCCCTTTCCCCCTTTTTCTTAGAACAAACATAATTCAAAAAGCTATCCCCCTCTCATAATTTAATACAGCAGGCAGAGCCCCTGAAGTCCTTCTAGATTACAATGAAATGGCCATCTTGAATTCTGATCCTTGAGGCCCCTTTGGCAAGACATCATTGCTCTGCATGTGGCAAAGCCCAGCTCCATCAGGATTCTGCATGAACATCTTAAGGTCAAGGCATTTTTCTTAGCAAATCCTTTTCCTGCACTTACCAGGAGGATTCCCCATGAGAAGTAAGTGGTAGACAGCTGTGTGTCAAAGGGGGAAGACTCTTCTTTACATAGTCACACCTTAGCAGTAACAAACTGAGTAGAAGAGCTTTGATTTATGCCTTATTTAAATGATATACTTTTTGTCAAAAAAGCACTAGAGATGGGCACGAATCAGAAAAATGGTGATTTGTTTTGATTTGTAATTCATCAACGTTGATGAATCACAAATTACAATTTACGATATTTTTTCTTATGAATTGATTCAATTCATTTTTAATTTAAATCTGTATAAAACACCCCCATCTCCTAGAGAGAGCATGCCAGGAAAGTTCCCCCCAGGCACCTAGAGACACCTAAATCACAAGGAAGCTTCCCCTGGCTCTCCTCTACAATCTCTCCAATTTTGGTGAAGACTGGGTTTCAGATGTCCAAGTTATACAGCCACAAAATGGTTCCCCCCCAAGAAGGTGCCCTTTAGCAGCTGGCTTGGAGAAACCCAATCTTCACCAAACTTGAAGAGATTGTAGAGGAGAGTGAGTAGAAGCTTCTCTGTGGTTTTGGTGTCTCTAGGTACCTGGAGGGGAACCCCAGTTCTAGGCATACTGATATGCCCCTATAGCAATCAGTGAATATGCTTTGTTTGCCTGGATTATAATGTTTCTGAGAACAGTTCGGGTTCTAGATCCAAAAGCTGTAATACCAGTCAATTAATTCAAAGTAATTAGGACATGAAAGTTCATCAGAGGTATTTTACCATAACTGTGTGCAGGGATCTTTTCTAAGGACTGCTGAAAAGTGCCACAAGCCCTCAAGGACAAGTGCAAAAAACATTTGTACCAAAGACACACACACACACATTCATTTTGTATTATGCTCCACAAGATTAAAGTTTAGGAACACCCATGTCTTCCTCTTACGCACTCATTCTATTCAATGCATGCATGGTTGTTCCATTCCACCCATCGCCAAATTCTGAAACTGTGCATCAGTGACTGACACTCTGTGAGGCTGACTGCATGCTGCCCACAGAGAGCAATCACTTGCTCTTGCAAAGTGAGGTCGTCCTCATTTTGATGTTTTCAACCTTCTTATATGCCTGTTCATTTATTTAAATGATGTACTTTTTGTCAAAAAAACACCATTAAAGATTCATGTTCCCTGTATGACAGAATGAAATAGCTGCTTTAACAGTTCCCTTCTCCCTGTCACCCTCCACCTGGGCAGCTAGGCAGCCATCTGCTCCTCTTCTGCCCAGCCACTGAAGGCTATGCCTGCTGCCTATGAGATCAGAGCAAAGCATCTCTTGTTTCCAAATGACATCACAAAGTTCCCTCATGCTGTTCATATTCACAAAATCTGTATGCTCCACCTGCCTTCATGGCTTCTGCAATCTGTCTAGCCCTGTAGACAAGACTTACTGCCCAAGTTCTCCACAGCTGTTCCAGTCTGATTTAGCCCACTGTGCTAGCAAGCTACCTTTCATACACATTCTTTTGTACCCTTTCATGCCCAGTGCTTGTTCTGAGCCTGCCTTTGGAAGTTTTGTGGCCTGGCTCAGCCTTGATATGGCCACCTTTTCTATAACGTTGAGTGTATGCATGACTCTCCTGGCTGTGTATGTCTGGGTGCCAGTCATATATGCCTAATACATTCAGACTAATTTTGGGGATACAATGCTATGTTCTCTCCGTAATGGATAACTCCAGGTGATCACTTGGATATAAATATGCTTTCACTCATCAGTTGAGATTTGAGAAGATTCATAGTGGCTGCCTGATCTTGTCAGTGACTTTCTAAAAGTGGCAAGATCAATACAAATAGTTGCACAGAAATTATAACATTGTTACTTATATGTGCACATGAAAAGCAACAACATATCATTATAGCAATGCTATCATAAATTTTATCTCAGGCTGGGTTCAAACTCTGAGGACCTACAATAGATCTGGCTCTGGTTTCAATCATTTTCATCAGACATTTTAGGAACAGATTATGCCTCTCAATACCAGTTGCTGAGGAACATGAGATTATTGGTTCAGAAATCATGTAAATAGTTATAATCATGAATTGAATTATGATGGATTTTTATATTAGGCGGGGTGACCACCACCAGGGCATGAATGGCAATGAGGCTATGGTTCTGTTTTGTAGTCTTCCCAGATGTTCTCACATTTCCTAGCTTTTGACAAGAGAGAAAATGGAAGAACCATGCAAAAAAGAGAGTAAAGATGAGGGAAGCTGTTTTGCTTCACATACTTAGACACATAGACAACACTGTATCTTCCCTATTTTTGGACATGGTTAGAGGATTCAGTAGTGTAACAGAAGGCCTGTGGGAGGCCTAATCCCTCAGGACACGGGTTGGAAATGTGTTGACATATCACTTAATGTTGAAGATTAATGGAGTCTACAGAAAGCTACAGGGGAGAGGCGGATGGCCATGGGCAGTACTCCATATGTCACGGCCAATCAGCACTCATGTTCCCAGTCTCCCTTGAGGGCTTTTGAATGAGATAATGTTCAGAAGGTGACATTCCACCCTGAGCAGCAAAATGTTTACAAAGCTAATCATGACAGCTTTCAAGAAGGAAGGGTGCCCCAGATGGTTTTTATGGAGAGAGTCATAGTACCTTCCCAACCCTCCCTCACAAGTGACAACCGTAACCCACCCTGGAGCAAAACATTTAGTTGGGAATCATATAACCGTATAATATCCAGAGATCAAAGTAGGCTGCTGATGTCTCTAACTATTTCATTCGGTAGTGAACTAGAGAGTGCAGACTAGCTAGAGCAGTGAATCTGCACTGCACTGAAGCTCAAGTGATCAGTGCATCTGCAAATATGCTCTCTTTCATGGTTCAGATATGGTTCAGTTTTGATGCACAAGGGGCATTTGAAAAGTGAAGAGGGGATACAGCATCTTTGTATTTGCTCTGATAAAATAGGAGTTAGATAGCAAGTTTTATACCACATGTTGTAAAGCTCCCAAAAGAGAAACTTGGAAATCACGGAAAGTAAAGGAGTGAAAGGAAACCAGTTCCTTTCAGGCAAATTTTACTGAAATCCTGGAAGTTCACAGAGGTTTTCTGCCTACCCAGAAATTGCTATTTATTGGAACACCCTAACAGATTGTGCTACATCCTCCAAGAAAGTAAATATTGTGATGTGCTGGAGACATGAAAAGAATAAGGTTCAAGAGGTGCTTCTTAGCTGCCTGAAGGTGCAAACCCTCAAAAATAAATAAATAAATAAGTTCAGATCCTTATTATGCTTTCCCTTTTGCATCAGCATCAGTCAATCCATCAGTTCCTCATCTTATGCCCAGCTTGCTGTAAAAGACCTTTCTCATCCTGTCCCTTTCTCTTGGTCTTGCTTTTATGAGTACACCTGATGAAAGTTCTCCTCTAGAATGACTTACATACTCTGGAAAGCATTCAGACAGTCAGAAACAAACATTCCCCCTCTCTCCACACTGTTCAGGACTATGCCACCCCTATTCCTGGTGTCTGGGCGTGAGGACTGAGTACAGGAACAAACTATGGTTGTTTCTGGATCCAGGACCCCAACATCTGGTTACTAAAATACTAACCCAAGCACTGTTACTGACGTGTCAACAATGTGTGTGTGCAGGGGGCATGGTGGTGTCATGCTTGCCCCATTTCAGAGCCTGGTAATAGGGTTTTATAGGATCTGGCTCAGGTTCTGGATTTATAGTGGATGAACTGAGAGGAAGGGAAGGAGGTCAGTCAGTTCATTAGTTAATTACAGAGTCCAAGATTCCCTAGTAGGAAGATTAGATCATTAAGCATTAATAAAATTATGGTGCATACATTGATTTTAATAGGAAACAAATAGGAGAAGGGAAATAACATTTCATAAGCTGACAATCAACACTTGCATTCTAAAAGGGGTGTGGTACAAAACCATTTGAAAACAAATGCTGTTCAAGGTTTTAAAACCATCAAATATATAAGGTCCATCTAGCTGTAACTCTCCCCAAGTAACTGTTCCTTATGAATCCATCCTTCGTAAGCTCTGGGTGAGTGGGTGAGGGAAGTGTGAGAAGCCTTATAAGATATTGATTGCCTATGTACTGCACTGTCCTTAGGGGGAAGTGTCTAGCCTTTAACTAATAATTTTTATTCAGAGGCAGCAGCTGTCATTGCTAATGCTGTGCAGAGCCACATAAATGTCTGACCCTTTTGTGAATTTCATTAAACAGTTTTTGTCTCCCGAAGAAGGTCTGTAAGTGAATTAAATATTAACTCTCATTATTTAATATTTATATTGCACTAGTGTTTAGGGGCTGCTGTTGACACCAGGGAGTGTAGCTATTCAGACTGACTTGCTGAAGTCTGGGCAAATCAAATGATAAGTTTCAACAATGTTGATTGGAATCAGGGGCACCACAACAGAATCTATGCACTTCTGCTCAGATCAAGAACTTGCTGTGATTGGTTTAAGGCTTGCAGAGGAACCTCTGTTCTGCAGACCAGTTTCCAGCCCATGGAGAATTAGGGTTTGCCACTCTTTTTCCTATGTGCCCCTTCTAGTGAAAAGAGGGTTCCCTCTATCTCCAGTCAGTGATTGGAGATGAGGGATTCCCCTGCAATAGGGATTGAAGTGAGGACTCAGCCAAAACTCAGGAGGAGGGGGAGCAAAGCTGGACACACTCTAGTCATTTAGGAGCAGCCCCCTCAATATCAAATGGGACAATTTTCCAACAGTATTGGACACTGAGTCACAGATTCCAGCTTCATGTATAATCTGTTGCTTACTATGCTGCCTTCTAAATATAACAGTAAGCACGATGTCAGACTACATGTGAATTTTCAGTGACAACTTTCCCATATTTTTCACATTTACCCCTCTCATATTGCTGATGCTATTAATATAGCATCCTGTTGGGAAGAGTAGAATTTGATAAAAAGAAAGAAGACCATAATATGACTAGCTGTTTTTGGAAGACTTGACAAGATGTTTGCAATATTCAGAGTAGAAAAGTCAAAGCAGGTTGTGGTCACTGCTGGGTGATGATCTCAACAAGTTAGTGAGTTTCAAATTAAATCAAAAGTCTATTCCTTGGACCTTCTGTTGTATCAAATATTAAGAATTACAGATGATTTTCCACACAGAAAGGTTCCTTTTGCTTCACTGGAAGTATACTGTGGTGAAAATCTACTGCCAGAGACCATGCAGATAGCACTTGTCTCTGTCTGCTTCTGTTGGCAGAGAAAGAAATAATGAACTTACTTGTTATATTAATTATGGCTTTATGCATGTATTTAATATATGTCACACAGTCTGCATTTTTATAGGCATGATACTCTGCACACCCTCTTCAATTAATAATAATTTTAAAATAATAATGATCATTTATATATAGCATCTTCTCCACCACCACTGGACCGTTAAGTGCTTTTACATAGTACAATAAATCACTTCCAAATACAAATTATAACACATTTTTAAAAGGAAAAGGGAGGAAGACACGGGCAACGGTTAACCTGAATTATATTGCCTAATGGTTCTGGAGAATAAACACAATGCATTGCTTTGATCAGAGAGAGGAAAAGATTTATGACCCAGAGCTCCTAACTGAGTAGCTGACCACAAGGTGCTCCCAAGCATTTAGGGTCGACAGGCACCCTTGGAATTTGAAAAATGTGTCTTGGGCACACTCACAAAACAACTAATAGGGTGGCAGTCATAGTGGTTAGTGGGAGGGGAGAGAGAGATTAGCTAACATTAATATTTCCACCACTGCCCACCTCTACCATGCAGGTAATTGGACGTTTGCCCCATGGGCCTTTGGCAGGTTTGGCTGGCTGACCCCTTCAGTGGCTATCTAGCAGCCACCCTCCTGGCCCCCATAAGTGCACTAGTAGTCCCAATATGAGTTCCACATACATACCAACATATGTAAATGGAGTCATTTCTCCAATAACTTGCATGGAGGGGGGGAGTGATGAGAAACAGTGAGACTTAGTGGGTGTTTTGGCTTGGCCACAGTCACACCCATGGTCATAGAATACAAAGTAGGAATAATATATTATTTACCTTCCCACTTCCCTTCTATGCAGAGTTACTATGGACAACTGTCCATATATTTGAGGGAATCTTATAAAGCATTAAAGCACTCTGCAACACAGCTTGAGAAACTTTGAAAAAATACTTTTGGAAATAATATTTTTAGAAAAATGTTGGTCAGATTTAATAATGGGAAATGAGTTTCTCTCCTGGTCTTAAAATGACAGGGTCTTAAGGCACCTTGAAGCTGAACATGTTTTATCTGAGACAGATGTCCAGGAAAAGTCCACAAAAATCTATTCCAAATAAAACTTGCTAATCTTTAAAGTGCCACAAGCCTCAATTGTTGTTTTGGCTGCCACAGGCTAGCAAGAGTTATCTGTCACTAAAAATCTCTTCATATTGTTTGCATCCAGTGCCTCCTCCCTCCCCCCCCCCCCACTTTTGCATTTTTAAGCTCTTCTGTGTGGTATAGGCCAAAAAGCAGACTGCAAACTGAAATAAATATAATAACTCACTTGTTTAGAGTATTTAGAATCTTACTCTTCAATCCTTAAAGGACACACCCCCGAGCAATTTACAAGTGTATTTTTTTATTTAAGCACTGTAAACAAATGGTAAAATAATGTATTTGGCTTTTCTGAGAGCTCAGGAAGGACGAGATAGGCCCTTAATCTTATGTCAGAAAACTTCAAGACCCTGTTGAGTGTGCCGTTGCCCTTCTATGCTTTTCTCATCTTTGAAATCACAGATCGAGAAGAGACAAGAAACATTGGGCTGAAACTATTTTCCAGCACAGGAACTGGATGTTCTAGTTTTTATAACTGCCACACACACCCCTTTTTTAAAAAAAATATTCACCAGCTATAACACTAGATTGATGTCAATGTTGTGCCTGGCATGTTATTTGCCTTCTTTCCACCATCTTTTTTCTGAATTAAACAAGAATCCTTGACTGTTCATGATGATGCCCAGATCTGTTTCTGAGGAAGGTTATAAAAACAAATAGAAAGCTAACAGCTTGTGAACAGTTTAAACTGTACACAGCAGTGCACATTTCTTTGAATTCTCTTGCCTGATGTGTCCCTTGCTGTTGCTTTTATCCAATATGTGTTTTGTTCTAGGTCTGTTCTGTCCTTCCACAAGTTTTATCCTTGCTTCTGCTAGCCTAAATCACTGGGTCATCAACAGTATTTGCCACCTCATTGCTCACATCTCTCCCAGACTATTAATAAATATCCTTGACATTGTTTCTCAACTTGAGCACAACACACACACTTTTAAGAGCATGAGACACATTTTTCTGATTATTACAAGAAGGGCCTTCTATGCATATTATTTATACTGACAGAGATGGGTATGTGTACCACAATGGTCAGCTAAAAAGGCAACTGCTTTGGCCATTCTGCTCTTCCACTGGACAAAATGAGTTTGTTCTAGAGCAGTAGTTTTCAAAGTTTCTACAAAGGAACACTTTCCATTTTAACTCCTCTGCTGAAGAAAGATTACATCCCTGAGGAATGTTTTAGGGAGGATGCACACTGAGTCACCAGTCAGCACCTTGGGCATTTACAAGGGCTCCAGCACCATGGTTGATGCCTCCTTTAACACAATACCATTTGGTGCTTACAACCATAGGGTGAAGCACAAAGGTAAAACCAACAGTAGCAGGGAAATGGAATTTGAAAGAACAGCAATTGGGGAGGAGAAGACAGTTTGTGTGAAGCAAGAAGAGACCAGCAGGCCCTCTTACACATCTTGATAATGGAGAAGATTATCTTATTTATCTCCTAAATGAAGAACAATTAGCAAGCTTTCATGAAACCTATGGTTCCCTGGAGCCAGGTTTAGAGATATTCATTCCAACACATCCACAATGCACTGTGGAGGAGCACAAAAGGTGGTTGTGCTCTCCCTTACATGGCTGGTTCATATTATTTAATTCTGGAATATCCTTGGACTATTCATAAGACAAGGGCTGCAAATATAGATTTTTTGGTGCTGGAATTGGTGGTTTCATCTAGTTTGGCGGTGTTTGTTGAACCTATTGCCAAGAGGCGATTAGAAAATTGTAAGTTCTTGCAAAGGTTTGAATCCTAAGTAATTTTATTATTTGCTGTCTTTCTTCGGTGGTTGTGCTTATACCCTGCCCCACAAAGAGCAACACTGCATAAAATAATACCCAGCCTATCTGGATAAATACCCAGCCTTGGAATAATGCACTTCATCAGAAGTAGTTAGCACATTGGGTTTGGGTTGGAGAAACCTGAAGGTGCAGAGAAAAGGAGATAGGTGGTCACAACATGTTCCCAACAGCATAAGACCACTATATCCAGATTTTTCTTGGGGTTACTTTTCCCAGAGAAACAGGATTTCTTATAAGGGCAAGAAACCAATTCTAGAAGTTTAGATCTTGTCAGCAGCAGGTTTTTCCTGAAGCCAATGGTTTTTAATTGCTTGCACAGGATCTAATAGGATTTAGCCCAATTTTTGAACTTCTGTTATAACATTTTCTATATTGCACCCTTTTTCTATACCACTTACCCATTCATAGACAGACAAACCTTTACTAAACAGTATAACAATGAAGAGTCTTCTGACATATTTCTTTCAGCATGATCTTTTGTGGAGAACAATCCACTTCTTTGGATGCATAGAGTATAATAATTGAGCTTCAGATATACTGTATATGCACAGCTAGGTGGAATCAGAGAGACATTTGATGTAGAAAATGGCTGTTACATTGCTAAGCTCTGTTGTCAACAGCTAGGCCAAGCAACAAGTAAGGCAGTTAACCCTTGATGATAAGCATGATACCTGATGTTACCTGATACACACACACATCTGCTAAGCAATTATTACATCCGAAGTCTATATGAGTCGTTTATTGCTCAATCAAAGGATCATTGAATTACAATATAAAAATAACATTATACTCAAAATTGTTACATCAAAACTATCACCTAGCAATATACCTCTAGATTTTATAACATTTCATGCCAAAGATATCCACAAAACAATGTATTACATACTTAAAACAATGCAGATCTATAATAACAAAATTATAAAATAACATTTTGGAGATTGCTTATTCCTAAGGTTGCCTAAGTCAAAGGTATGTAACAACAACAGTAACTCCATTTCAGAAAATGCACACCTCCCGCTTCAAACTCTTTTGATGCAAGAGCAGAGAGCAACCAGGCATTCTTTGTACTTTCTTTGACATGTGTTGAAGCCAGTTGTGTGTACCCAAAGGGTATACCCAAACCATGCTCATTGTGATAGACTCAGACTTCTAGTTGAAGCCATCCATTTATTTCACTTGGAATAAGAAGAAATGCTTAATGTAAGGCATCCTTTAAGCTATCAAACATTTCAACAGGTAGATTCCTTGCCAAAATGCCCAAGTACATAAAGTGTAACAAAATGTGTTTCTTTTCTATCAGTTTGAAAAGTGCTATCATATCTCCCATCAATCTTCTTTTCTCAAGGCTAAACAGGTCAAGTTCTTTCAGTCTTTTCTCATAGGGCTTGGTTTCCAGTCCCCTGGAAATGCAGCAGAATTCCTAGAAAACATACCTTGGAAGTGGCCAGGAATGTGTGCCAGGCTTGGAGACCCAAGTAGGTTTTGAACCAGTGCCAATGGCTTTTCTGGAAGAGACTCAATTTCTTAGAACTGCTGCCTTTTCGTGGCTGTAGACTGAGTGAAATTGCAAACCATGTCTTTTCTTCCAACAGGTCATAGCTAATAGACTTTAACTCTTGTTGGATTCCTGCTTCCCAAGTCAAACGTCTTCTCAGTAGTCACTTCCCTGCAAAAGCATGGCCTGTTCAACGCTGGACTCTGTGGGTGCTGCAGGAGGAGAATATTTGTTTTTTGTCCATGAGATGGCTTCAAAGTCCGGGCATACTCCTCCTCACTGGCTTAGCACAGAAGTTGTATGTATGTGGTACTTGGGCAGCATTGGCATAGAAAAAGGTGAGGAGCAAGGAGCAATGACTGGGGAGAGTACAAATGGGTGCAAGCGGCTCGACCCAGTGAGCCATTTAGTGAAAGGCAAGTGGAGCATCAGTATCATGACTGATGGGACTTCTGGATGCACATGTCCTGGCAGCAGCAATGGAGAGCCTGAAAAACCCCTCCCTGTGGGCTGGCAGTGAGGCTTGAGCAAGCCTCAGGAACAGTAGAGCATAGAAAAACGTCCCTGCTGCAGGTGTTGCAGGTAAGGACCCATGGGGTGCAAATCCTATTGGGAATGATGGCAACTGTTGAAGCTGCTGGATGCATTTTGCCAGCTGACAAAATATTTTTCTCCTTGTCTATGCATTTCCATATTACCTGATTAATTTTAACCAGATTTTAAGCCCATGTGCCCAAATTTTGGCTGTGCCCCTTTCCCACAATCAGATCAGATGCACTTCTGAACACCTTTTAACTTTTGCCTGGTGATATCACAAGGACCTAACCCCTCTGTGACATCACATGGCCCTGCGTCCTGATCTCAGGGTATAAAGCCTGAAATCTCAAGCAATAAGATATTGCTGATCTGGTAAGTTACTCTCTGTTGCTCTTCAGGCTGTAACTTCTGCAGCTCAAGACATCAGCTTCAGAGACAACCCTATGATGAAGGACACTTCCCAGGTGTAGGCTGATTTATAGTTGTCCATAGGCCTGGTGCCAGGCACCTGCTACAATGAGGCAAACACTAGTGCCCCAGGGCCCCATGTCTGCTGCTGGGCTGCTAGGATTTTCTCTGCCAGTTGCCACAAACAATGCTCTGTTCCATCCATGCAGAGAGGCTGGGAGCTCCATTCAGCCATGACTGCTGAGAGAAAGGTGCTACTTAACCTGCTATATGAGATCTGGAGGCCAGGATCTATCCCCTTGCCCCAACACTTGTGCAGTAGAAGAAAAGGAGCTGCTAGTGAGAGTGTCACCATGTGACACCATGTGTCTCCTCAACACCTCTCCTCTGCGAAACACCAAAATGTGGCACAATGGCAGCCACTCCAACTGGGTCCAACCTTTTTGATTTCCCCATCGTCAAAACAAAGCTGCAGCAAAGCTGGCTCTGCGAGCGATGTGCTTTCCCCTTCTCTTCTTCCACACTGACAGCAGCCATCCATCATTGGGGAAGTGAGGCGACAAGGTGGAGGAACAGCACAACAGCCACCAGCGGAGTTACATGCACATGTCTGCACACTGCGCTGTTGTGGGGGGAAATAAGAGGGGGTGCAAGGGGAGCAAAGCTGTGAGCCGCCTGTCTTGCTCTCCATTTATGTGCTAAGGATGGACGAGCCTCTTTGCTTTCCATGCCTGATTCTACCATGGCCGTTTCCTCTTTATTCCCCAGAAGAGAGTCTCTTCTATTGAGTTTCTGCATCGGTTTGCCTGTTTATTTTTGTACTATTTTCAGCCCTAACAGAAACATTTTGTGTGCATTTTCCCCTCCATTTGGGAAATGAATCGAGGGACCAATACCTTTTTCAGAGTTGGGGAAGTCCTAGGAACAGAAAAAATCTCTCTCTCTCTCTCTCTCTCTCTCTCTCTCTCTCTCTCACACACACACACACACACACACACACACACACACACACACATTCTATTTTAAGTTAAAACAAACTGTTGGTAACACTGTTGCCCCTCGTGTGAGACCCAGCAATGGCCCCCATTGTTCTCCCTGCTCTGAAGAAGGCCTGCTATGCTTTAGTAGTTGACCATCGGTTCCAAATGCTTCCCCACTTTGCCCTCTGTTTTATTCCTAAATTAGTGTATGGAACAAGCTCTAGTCTGGTTCTCACCTGTGCACATTGGGATGGGGGGGAAAAAAGCAGGGGAGGAGTCCAAGCCTAAGTCAGCAACACTGACACTGTGTTTGCTCTGGTATTACTGTAGACAGGGTTGTATTCAAAGGTATAACCATATATCCCTAATACAGGCAATATTGGATCAGAGTACCAAAGGAAATTAAAACAAATTATAATGGAAAATGTATAACTTGATCCCTTGGTTGTGTTATTAAGTTTATGAGATGAGGTTATTCGAAATGAATATTCTGTCAACAGCAGATAAAATAATAACTACAGAGTAGTACCACTACAAACAACTAGTTAAATTACCAAAATTTCATGTTACACCGAAGACTAAACCTTGTTTCCTTTCTTCCCTTCTCCCATTTCCTCTTTATTTATTTAATAAATTTATCTCTTGCTCTCTTTTTCCATCATGCAGTTCCAGGAAGCATAGATAGCCCCTCTCTATTTATCCTCACAACCGTTCTCTGAAGCAAGTTCAGCTGAGAACTGATAATTGGCCACGCAAATCCCTCAAATAAGCCTTGAGGCTGACTAGGGACACCCTGGTCCCTCAAATTAGACACCTTGCCTCTAAAAACAGGTATTTAAGCCTCTGTATCCTCTTCCTAATTGCCCGTCTGAATCATTTGCTTTGAGCTCCAACAGTAAAGTGCCCTTTCTCTTTCCCCTTCCTGTCCTTTTCCTCGTCCAGATGTAAAAAGCCTCTGATCTGTAATTGCTGGCTTCACCCACAGTATCTTTTTAAAGAGTGGGGCATAGCAATGGGCTGCCCTCCCAGGCACTTTGTGAAGTGGCTGTTTTAAATGATAAATTACACCTTTCTGTTAGCAGCCCTGACGCCTTGCTCCTGAACGTCTTCCAAACTCCTATGATAAATACCATTTGGCCCTGGTCATTTATGAACCAGACATGAAGCTTGTGGCTGGGCAGGCAGTTCCCTTCGTGGTTGCCAAAAAGAAGGACCCTTTGGGTGGAAGCCCTCCCCAGCTTTTTCCCTGAGAACTGCAGCTAGTTTCTAAAATGTGCAAAGCCTGATAAAGTTCCATTTGGCTGTTTCGAGACACTTGCCTTGAGAAGGAAAAGAGATATGATTCTCCATTCCCCTGCTCCCTGCAGCTGCCACCGTGGCCGTGGCCACTCTGCCACTGCCGACACCCATCTTTTTGCCAGCTTCAGATCATTCAGACTGGCTTTTATTTATAACTTCTCACTTTGCAGGAGAACAGCTAGTTAGGACTGGCTTTCATGAATGTGCAAGCTGAAGGCATTCAGAGCAGCAGATATTTGGCCTCTTCGAATGAAACCAGGTCACACAGTCTTAAAAAGTAGCCTGGGAAACAGGAAAACAGACTCTTTCTCCCTTTGTCAGAAGCTGGTTTTCTCACCCAAAATAGATTCCATCACTTCTCTGTGCTGCAGATATAGATCAAGCCAATTCAGTTAAAGAAATGGAGGTTTACAAATGGAGGTTCAAGAGGATATTAAAATTGGTCACATAGGACCATAAATTGTGCTAGTGCATTTTATACATGTACTTCTCCTAGATAAACTGCTTGTCAAGTGCTTCTTTGCATATATTGCTGGGTTTCCCACTGCTTCCAGATATTAAGGATAAAAAATAAAATAAAATCCCCTCCAACGCATGCACGCACACTCGTACAAAAAAAGGCTGATTTGGCTTGCATAGCACTCTGTCATGTATTTTGCAGAGATGAGCAAAGCAAATGTGATCTCTATTCAGATAGTTCCACATCAAAATGTAGTGGCACTCACAAGTTTTATGGACGGCTGCTGGTGATCTCATTGATTGGCAGAGGGCTTTGAGATCTCTAAAACAGGAAAGAAGTGTAAGGGTTTTATTAGAGTCCAATCTTAGAAATTATTTGTGGGACTTTCCACTTGCCACAGATAAATCCAAAGGGATGGATGTTGTGTAATGTAATTTCTAATCATTTGCAAAAGAGCACAGCACATGTGCCCCCTGCTGTCTTCTACTAATTTTAACTGTTAGCTTTTATTCTAATGGCACTGAACAAAAATAGCAACTAACATAACACCATTTGCTGGAAACTCTACAGCATATTACAGATGTGTATTAAGACTCCCCACACGTCCTCCAGGAAAACTTGGACATACATAGTGCATCAAATGATAGTCATCTTGTGAAACAGCTTTGCAAATCAGTCTTTGGAGCCTCATCTCGTGAATCCTTACTGAGACATAAGGTCCACAGAACTCAGTGGTATTGAGTCCCACATAAATATGCAACGTTATAAATTTAAGTCTCATTGAACTGATTTGGGCTGAATATTGGGTTGATACATCCTTAAGTTAGAGATAATTGGAATCCTGAAGCCTGTTTTTGTTGGAACATGAAATCATGGCCTGGAAATATTGTGATTCACAGAGAAGTAGATACTACATTTTTGTTTGCCACCTTGTTAACTTTGCAGCTGAAAGTATTTTCAGCTCCATAGTAAATGCCATTTATTCTTGGATCCTTGCTTATTTAGAACAGCAGGACTAAACTGGATACATCAGGACAGACACTCAAGAAAGAATGATCTGCTGCAGGCTTACCAGGCCACCTGGGATGAGTAAGAACTACATCTATGTGACCATATGAACTAGCTATACTAAATGTGATGCACATGATTAACAATGCTACATACAGGCAGGCAGGTGACCAAAAATGTCAGGGTGTTAGTAGCATTTGTGAACTTATTTGTAGATTACAATAGTATAGTTGCCCCATAAAAATGAGAAACTACCCATAGCATTTGCAGCTGCCATCTTGAAAAACAGGAAGCAGCTTTATACTCAGTGAGATTATTGGTCCATTTAATCAAGTAATGTAACCAATCACTGACAATTTAGGGTTTTAGATATAAGTTGTTCCAGTGCTACTTGGAGATGCCAGAGATTGCAAGTGTGATCTTCTGCATTTAATAAAAAGCCCTCTAACACCAAATGACTGCCTTTTCCCTGTAATAAATTGTTGGATTCAGGCAATGAGCAGGTTGGGTTCAGGCAATGAGCAGGCTGATGGGCTTTGTGGTGATCACCAGATAATAAGATAGCAAAGAGTGTCTTAGCAATAGATTAAGGAAGTCAGCCACACACACAGATGGATGTCTGCCAGCAGTACTCCTGGTGGGCAACTAGTAGAAGAGGCAGAATAACACAGAATGGGTTCCCCATGAATTCTGCCCTGCCCCCAGGAGACTGTCCTTTTATTAACATTACAAGGTCACAGCATTACAGATAGTAGACAGGGTTCCGATAGGACAATGGTTACATCATGTTATTAGGATTGGTCTGGGGAAAGGCAATTAATCAAGCCCTCTGATTGGCCTAAGGAAAGGCCTCTATGGCAAGCTCTCTATGATAATGAGAAAGAGGAAGAATGGTGGCAGCTCCTCCCCTCAGAAGCAGCCACAGGATGCTAGGAGAGTTTTCTCTCACTAGAACACCCATGTGGCTTAGCAACCTTGGGAATGGCACCCCCACAATAAATAAATATCAGCACCTGGTATTCCCAGATGTCTTTCACTCCAGTGCTAATCAACTAGGTCAAACCGTTTTTAGATTCCAACATCAGAAGCATTCACACATGTCGGATTGTATGATCATAGATGTTGATGACCTTGTCTTCAAGAGGTCTCTAAACACTCATCTCATAGCTGTTAATTATATTGGAAAAAGGGGTGGCCAATTTCCAGAGATCCCAAGGGGCCACATGCAGCCACCCCTGGGCCTTGGAGGATTTCACCTGCTCATAGTACCCTATCCAGGTTGTTTTTCTTAGAAATATGTTTTCTAAAAACTAAAATAAATAAATAAATAAATAAATAAATAAATAAATAAATAATAAATAAATAAATAAATAAATAAAAAGCCTCCTTGCATCCTCTAGTGGCCAGAATTTTTTTAAAAAAAAGTTACTTGGGGGGATAGGGGCCCTAGAAGTGCTGAGGAATCTTCAAAACATGGCAAAATTGCCCCCATGCAATTTTGGTAACTAGGGGTGCCAAGTGTGCTGGTACTGCACTTCTGTCCTGGGGAAATTTATTTGGACCAGATATATAACCCACAGGCTGCATGTTGCCCATCCTTGCTTTACAACATGTCACATTAGATCACTAATCTTTATGGAAACTAGATAGTGACGGTCACATCTGTAATGCTGAATGTCTTTCTTCTGTCTGCTGTGATGCTATAGTTTTGCATTGGTTATTGCACTATTAGATGTAAGCATTTGTTCCTTCATTTATGTCTTGTCTTGTGTTTGCCCTTGTCTTCATATACCATTTGGAACAACAAAATGTCTAAGCAATTTCAGTCTAAAACAATACAAAATAGTTTAGAAACCATTTTAAGAGATATGATTGCACTGTAATCTCCAGCATGAAGCTGCTTGTCATCCTGTGTCAGGTTTAGCTTTTCTCAGCCTGGCACATGACAAGCCCAATAGGCCCAAATTCTCTCTTTCACATAGCCCCTAATTGTTCCTCCACATCTTCCCTTTATTGGTGGTTTAAAAAAAATCTATACAAATATCAGATAAAGAGCAAACATGCTTGGTTAGGAAAAGTCCTTCCTTTTCATAACTCTGAGGCGCTTGTCTTTGCATCCTACTACTAGTCACTATGGCACATTTCATGCTGCCTTGCACTCGGCCCCAGGAGATGCAAGTGACTCCCCCTTTGTCCCCAATACCCCTACAGAGTGTAATAGGCACGGGCTTCCCTTCCCTGCTGTCTCCTTGGCAGTTAAATTACACAGCCGCCTCCTGCATTGCCACTAATTGTACTCCCTCTCAGAGCTGAAGCCTGTAATTTTCAGCATGGAGAAAAATGGCATTTCACACTTCCTGAGGAGAGAGGTGGAAATAGTGCTGGGCAAGTATGAGATGAGAGGCACAAATTCTAGAACACTTTGGCAAGGAAAAGTAGCCCTTCAGAGGTAACCACATCTTTCTGAAACAAAATCTTTCCTACTCCAGAACAAACATCCCCCATGATACCAAAGTGACTTGTGAAAGCTATACTTGGGGTGGTTGTTTTGTTGTTGTTTGTTTGTTTTGCTAGCTTTGATGGCCCTCTTAAGAGTAGTGTTGCCACACTGTTTGTCATTCCAAAGCCATATTTGAGCACAAACCTGTCAAGGTCACAGATTAAGTTTGCCACATTCTACATGTGAGTGCTGAATAAATATGGACTCTGTAAATAAATATTATCTCCTTTTATTTCTCCTCCCAGCAATCTAATGTGATTAGTCAGTTTTTCCATCAGTACTATTTGTTGTTGTTTAGTCGTTAAGTCGTGTCCGACTCTTCGTGACCCCGTGGACCAGAGCACGCCAGGCCCTCCTGTCTTCCACTGCCTCCTGGAGTTTGGTCAAATTCATGTTGATAGCTTCGATGACACTGTCCAACCATCTCGTCCTCTGTCGTCCCCTTCTCCTCTTGCCTTCACACTTTCCCAACATCAGGGTCTTTTCCAGGGAGTCTTCTCTTCTCATGAGATGGCCAAAGTATTGGAACCTCAGCTTCAGGATCTGTCCTTCCAGTGAGCACTCAGGGTTGATTTCCTTCAGAATGGATAGGTTTGTTCTCTTTGCAGTCCAGGGGACTCTCAAGAGTCTCCTCCAGCACCACAATTCAAAAGCATCAATTCTTCGGCGGTCGGCCTTCTTTATGGTCCAGCTCTCACTTCCATACATAACTACTGGAAAAACCATAGCTTTGACTATGCAGACCTTTGTCGGCAAGGTGATGTCTCCGCTTTTTAAGATGCTGTCTAGGTTTTTCATTGCTTTCCTCTCAAGAAGAAGGCGTCTTTTAATTTCGTGGCTGCTGTCCCCATCTGCAGTGATCATGGAGCCCAAGAAAGTAACATCTGTCACTGCCTCCATATCTTCCCCTTCTATTTGCCAGGAGGTGATGGGACCAGTGGCCATGATCTTAGTTTTTTTGATGTTGAGCTTCAGACCATTTTGGCGTTCTTTAATTCCTCCTCACTTTCTGCCATCAGAGTGGTATTATCTGCATATCTGAGGTTGTTGATATTTCTTCCGGCAATCTTAATTCCATTTTGGGATTCCTCTAGTCCAGCCTTTTGCATGATGTATTCTGCATATAAGTTAAATAAGCAGGGAGACAATATACAGCCTTGTCGTACTCCTTTCCCAATTTTGAACCAATCAGTTGTTCCATATCCAGTTCTGACTGTTGCTTCCTGTCCCACATAGAAATTTCTCAGGAGATAGATAAGGTGGTCAGGCACTTCCATTTCTTTAAGAACTTGCCATAGTTTGCTGTGGTCCACACTATCAAAGGCTTTTGTGTAGTCAATGAAGCAGAAGTAGATGTTTTTCTGGAACTCTCTGGCTTTCTCCATAATCCAGCGCATGTTAGCAATTTGGTCTCTAGTTCCTCTGCCCCTTCGAAATCCAGCTTGTACTTCTGGGAGTTCTCGGTCCACATACTGCTGAAGCCTACCTTGGAGGATTTTGAGCATAACCTTGCTAGCGTGTGAAATGAGTGCAATTGTACGGTAGTTGGAGCATTCTTTGGCACTGCCCTTCTTTGGGATTGGGACGTAGACTGATATTTTCCAGTTCTCTGGCCACTGCTGAGTTTTCCAAACTTGCTGGCATATTGAGTGTAGCACCTTAACAGCGTCATCTTTTAAGATTTTAAATAGTTCAACTGGAATGCCATCACCTCCACTGGCCTTGTTCTTAGCCATGCTTTCTAAGGCCCACTTGACTTCACTCTCCAGGATGTCTGGCTCAAGGTCAGCAGCCACACTATCTGGGTTGTCCGGGACATCCAGATCTTTCTGGTATAATTCCTGTGTGTATTCTTGCCACCTCTTCTTGATGTCTTCTGCTTCTGTTAGGTCCCTACCATTTTTGTCCTTTATCACATCCATCTTTGCACAAAATGTTCCTTCAATATCTCCAATTTTCTTGAACAGATCTCTGGTTTTTCCCTTTCTATTATTTTCCTCTATTTCTTTGCACTGTTCATTTAAGAAGGCCCTCTTGTCTCTCCTTGGTATTCTTTGGAAGTCTGCATTCAATTTTCTGTACCTTTCCCTATCTCCCTTGCATTTTGTTTCCCTTCTCTTCTCTGCTATTTGTAAGGCCTCGTTGGACAGCCACTTTGCTTTCTTGCATTTCCTTTTCTTTGGGAAGGTTTTTGTTGCTGCCTCCTGTACAATGTTACGAGCCTTCATCCATAGTTCTTCAGGCACTCTGTCCACCAAATCTAGTTCCTTAAATCTGTTCTTCACTTCTGCTGTGTATTCATAAGGGATTTGGTTTAGATTATACCTGACTAGCCCAGTGGTTTTTCCTACTTTCTTCAGTTTAAGCTTGAGTTTTGCTATAAGAAGCTGATGATCAGAGCCACAATCAGCTCCAAGTCTTGTTTTTGCTGACTGTATAGAGCTTCTCCATCTTTAGCTGCAGAGAACATAATCAATCTGATTTCGGTATTGCCCATCTGGTGATGTCCATGTGTAGAGTCGCCTCTTGTGTTGTTGGAAAAGAGTGTTTGTGATGACCAGCTTGTTCTCTTGACAAAACTCTATTAGCCTTTGCCCTGCTTCGTTTTGAACTCCAAGGCCAAACTTACCTGTTGTTCCTTTTATCTCTTGACTCCCTACTTTAGCATTCCAGTCCCCTATAATGACAAGAACCTCTTTCTTTGGTGTCAGTTCTAGAAGGTGTTGTAAGTCTTCATAGAATTGGTCAATTTCAGCCTCTTCAGCATCGGTGGTTGGTGCATAAACTTGGATTACTGTGATGTTGAAAGGTCTGCCTTGGATTCGTATTGAAATCATTCTATCATTTTTGAGATTGTATCCCAGTACAGCTTTTCCCACTCTTTTGTTCACTATGAGGGCTACCCCATTTCTTCTATGGGATTCTTGCCCACAATAGTAGATATGATAATCGTCTGAATTGAATTCGCTCATTCCCATCCATTTTAGTTCACTGACGCCCAGGATGTCAATGTTTTTTCTTGCCATCTCCTGTTTGACCACATCCAACTTACCAAGGTTCATAGATCTTACATTCCAGGTTCCTATGCAGTATTTTTCTTTGCAGCATCGGACTTTCCTTTCACTTTCAGGCACGTCCGCAGCTGAGTGTCTTTTCGGCTTTGGCCCAACCACTTCATTAGCTCTGGAGCTACTTGTACTTGTCCTCCGCTCTTCCTCAGTAGCATGTTGGACGCCTTCCGACCTGAGGGGCTCATCTTCCAGCGTCATATCTTTTAGCCTTTTGTTTCTGTCCATGGAGTTTTCTTGGCAAAGATACTGGAGTGGCTTGCCAGTTCCTGCTCCAGGTGGATCGTGTTTAGTCAGAACTCTCCACTATGACCTGTCCGTCTTGGGTGTCCCTGCACGGCATAGCCCATAGCTTCTCTGAATTACTCAAGCCCCTTCACCACGACAAGGCAGCAATCCGTGAAGGGATCAGTACTATTACCATATCCTTTTCAGATATCTTTGAAAAACAAGTCCTTGAGCATTTTTTCAAGCTTGGGCAATTTTAATTATTTCTTAAAAGAATTAGTTACAGTTATAGCCCCTCTAAGCACTGACCATTATAGATGCAGTTTACAAAAGGAGAACAAAGAAAAGAAAAATGAAACACAGCTGTGTGGTTTATGGTTAAAATCCAAAAGCAGAGGCAATTCATAACCTTTATTGGACCACTATAGTATCAAAAATAGGTCAGATTTCAAGTCCTACAAGACTCTTCACCAGCCTGGGCAAAACAATATCACTTCCATGTTTTTCAAAGTAATTTAAATACTTTGAGTAGTTCCCTTTTGGTTACATTAAAAATATGAATGCTACAAGTTCCTGGCATGCAGTCTGCTCCCATCATAGTTCTTTGTAACTTTAGCACCCACCACAGAGCCCAAGGGCTTTCATAAACCTGTACTTGATCTATGTGACATTCCACCTCTATGAAGCCACAGTTTGGTGATAACTATACAAATAATTTTAAGAATGACAGGTTACAAAAGGAGTGTAGTTAATGCTCATTAAGTGAAAACTGAATTGTAATCTAGTTGGTGAAAAAAAGGAATGAATTGCAAATAACATGATTAGAGAGTAACTAGTTGCTTCCAAGCTCTGGGTAGAACTAAGGAAGACTTATCTGGAAACTCAAGACTGCCTCTTGTCGCTCAGTTAACACAGTTCTGCTAAACTAGCTGAAACAATGACCTCACTCAGTATACAACAACCTGACCGTCATGCCGTTTTTGCATTTTCCCCCCCTTGGATTCCTAAATTGATGAGAACCAACTTGATATAGAGCAGTGGTTCCCAAACTTGGATAACCCGGGTGTCCTTGGACCACAACTCCCAGAAGCCTTCCTTGCCAGCTGTACAGGCTGGGGTTTCTGGGAGTTGCAGTCCAAGAAGACCTGGGTTACCCAAGGTTGGGAACCCCTTATGTAGAATATGCAGTGACAGATATGAGTAAAGGAGTCTTGGGTTCTAACCCTTGATTAGCTGTGGAGTACATGGATATTACTTCCAGGATTAAAGACACCATGTCTTGGGATGCTAGTTACTGGGGACTGACAGGGTCAGGGAAGAAAGATATTGCTGTCATGTCCTGTATCTGGGCTTCCCAGAAGCAGGAACTACTACTAGAAGCAGGAACTACTACTAGACTAGATCAGCCTTTGATTGTCTGAGGCCCTCCTGGTCCTCCTTGTCTTTCCGTAGTAATGAATAGTGAAATAGTGTGAAATGTTATGTCATTGCAATCCTTCATGGCTATTGCTTGTGATTACGTCACTTTGTTGTTTAATTCATTTATTATATTCAACATAGTGCTGCTGCTGCTTTTGACATCAGCTGTGTGTGAATGTGCACACAGCATTGTCTCTTGAATATTAAAGATCATTCTCTTAAGTGTGAAAAGTCATTCAAGGGCTGGGTTTGAGTGTGAGAAATGTAATAGCAAAGATGGCATACTCTATGTAGGGCCATCAAGGCTGGTCATGGGCTGGCCTTGATGGCCCTACATAGAGTATACCATCTTTGCTTTTAATGGAGCTTTTGGTGTGGGAAGGACTGCATAAGAAGACGACACTGGCGAAGATATGACTGCTCAGAGTGAAATATATCAGTGTTAATTATTAATACACAATTATTGCACAGATTAATTATTAATGTATATTGAGAGTTATTTATGTAGTATTACAAGTGGATATTACTGAACTGACAGCATTTGAAAGGATTTATATGAAGACAAGAGTTTTATTCCCCACTGTGCCTTCTTGGAGAAGGGCCAGCCTGTGTAGCCTTGGGCAAGCTGCACAGTTCCAGAGGGGCCCCCAGGAGAAGAGAATGTAAACCATTTCTGAGTACTGTATAGTTAGGAAACCCTGAAAAGGTTTGTCATGACTCAGAACTGACTGGATAGCTCATAATAATTATTACAATATACATGCACATAAGATTGCATGCATTTAATTCTCCCTCAGAGACTTGAAACAGAGAGTGAATAGGCCAAGCAAAGCCTTTAGAAGTGTATTACAATGCAGTGTTATCAACAGCAGAAAGGACTATATGTCCATTTACCAAACGTTTTCAAGCAAGGCACCTAAGCAAATAGTTTTCTGCCCTAATTCCATCTGAATGAGTTTCCCAAACTGTGTGCTCACCAGTGAAATAGCCACTGACATTTCACAAGTGAGAGTGTAACTCTTTTCATTCTTTTATGTAAGGAAAACATAATTCATGATGCAACCCACAGATAAGTGCTCTATTTTGTCTTTGTACTTTATTTTAATTTCAAAACATATCTCCGCTGGATCTCAGTGTCTTTTATGCTGGCTAACCTACCTCTATCCAAGCAATTTAACCACTGTTAAGCTTCGTATTAATATTGTGATTGTTTTAATCTGAAGGAACAATAGCATGAATGTAAAAGCTTACTTTTATTTTGTGTTTCTTTCATTCGCTGTATGTCAAATGTTTTTTAAAGCTGAGCAATCTGGTAGATAATAGAAGGCTTTAGGAAACCCAGGCTCTTGAGTAAGCAAAGATGATTCATTCATTCCAAAAAGCTTTTAGCAAGGCTACCCAAGGGCCTTTCCAAGTGATTGTTTTATTGTGCAATAAAAACTGGGTTGTTTGGGGGAATCCAGATGTCTCATCCAAACATAGTACAGCTGTTGAGGTTGTGGCAAACTCACATTTCCCCAGCACTAAAATTGCCTAGGGTTTTGTTGCTGAAGACCTTGAAAAAGACATTGAAAAGAGCAACCAAAAATGATAAGGTGGCTGGAGCAAATTCCCTATTATAAGGAAATGTTACCACTATGTAGGGTTTCTTAGTGGGGGTGGGGAAGAGCAGTTAACAAGGGGAAATGTGTGTAATGTTATATATGCGTGGTTTATCATTATTTTGTGCACTGTGTGTTTCTCTTCTATAACTTTCAGGCATGAGAATGTTCACTAAGCTTTTAAATTGGGAAGGAAGGAGTGAATCTCTGCAATGTTGCCTTTGACCTTTGGATCATCACCTTCATCCTAATCACCTTTTCATCTCCTTCCCCTTACCTTTTAACTCCTCTCATATCCATCACTCCAGTATACATTTTCCCGTCTTATCTTTCAAAAGAGCAGACAGGTGTCTGTCTCCCCTGCAGTAAAGACACTGCTACTCCAAGCACCAGTCCATTGCTCAGGAGCAGGGCATCAAGCTAATTTGTGCAATGGGACTGGATGTGGTCTCTCACTTGGGTAGCGATTTAAAAGCCTGTGAAGGATATCTAAAAAGATCCCAATTCAGAAGTCAGAATGACAGTAATCAAATAAGTTCATCATATCCAAGGCTGATGCCAATCCAGTACAGCTTCGGCCAGTGTAATTTCCCAAATAAAGATGGCAAATTCTGAGGTAAACAGAGAAGGCAGAAAGAAAGCTGAACAAGCAGAGTGGAGTCTCTGTTTGATGAAGACTTTCTCTTAAGAATTGGCCTTGTGAGTTATATATAATTTTTGCAAATGAGCAAACTAGGTTGAGGATTATCTTGAATTTTAGGTAATCTGTGATTAGTGTTTTCTGATTTCCAAGAACTCCTGCACCAAGGTCTTTTCTCCAATTAACTGTTTGTTTGTTGCATTTGCATTTAATTACACATCTTATTCATATAATCAAATTATGTGGGAACATTCCATTTGCTATGACTGTATTATTCATAATTTTTCAATTTTCTGTTTTGTCTCTGTTACTCAGTGTGTGTTAAAAATAAATAATCAAAACTCCTCAGTTCATGCTGAAGAAACAGTTATGTAGGAAGCCAATTTAATATATAGATAACGTAAGTTGCCCCATGGCCTTGCACTTTTAGGATCTCAAATTTTTGTTACAAGAACAATATGGTTTTGTTGTTATGTGTCATCAAAAGAGATGGGCACAAATTAAAAAACAAATAATCAAATTTGTTCGAGAATCACTAATTTGTTGATTTGTATTTGTATGAATCAGTGCTCCCAACGAATATGAATCAATGAATTTTTAGTGATTTTTGATTTCTTGATTAATTTGGCTATAAAATGGTCCCCAAGGCAGATAAACCAAAATTGCAAGGAGGCTTCCAATCAATCTCCTCTACAACCCCTCGAAGTTTGGTGAAGATTTCCCCCGCCAGCTGCTAAAGGGCACTTTCCTGGGGGGGACCCATTTTGTGGGTGTATATCTTGAATGTCTGAAACCCAATCCTTACCTAACTTGGAGGGATTATAGAGAGAGCCAAGGGAAGCTTCTCTGTGATTTTGGTGTCTCTAGGTACCTGGGGAAAACTTTCCTGTGGGGTCTCCTTGTGGGTATATACCTCGGACATCTGAAACCCAAATTTCACCAAACTTGCAGAGCTTGTAGAGGAGTCAGTGGAAGTTTCCCTGTTAATTTAGTTTCTCCAGGTAGTCATTTTATAGGGTTTTAAATTCAAAAATGAATTGATGTATCAATTTATCAGAAAAAAATCATAACTTTGTAATTCGTAATTCGTCAGACTTGACATATCATGGATCAAAACAAATCCCCATTTTTCTGATTCGTGCCCAACTCTAGGACTCATCAAGTCATTTCAGACTCATGGCAACCCTACAAATTAATGACCTCCAATGGTCTTGCCATTAATAACCTTGCTTAGATCTTGCAAACTGAAGACTAACTTTATTGAATTGATCTGCCTTGTGTTAGGTCTTACACTTTTCCATATTGTCTTCCAGTTTTCTTGATATTACTGTCTTTTACAACAAGTCTTGCCTTTTCATGGTATGTCCAAAATATGATAGTTTCCATATAGTTATTTTAGTTTCTACCAGAGGTTAGGCTTGATTTGATCTAGAACACCCTTCTTGTCTTTCTGGTGGTCCATGGTTTCCAGAAATCTCTCTTCCAACACCAGATTTGATATAAATTATTTTTGTCCCTGTCACCTTTATTCACATTTCACTTCCATATACAATAACTGGTATGACTACAAGTATGGATGACCTTCCCTTAGTTTCAGCAGCACATTTTTTATCTATGAATTTTCTCAAGTTCCTTTGTAGATGGCCTTCCAAGTAAGTCTCAGTCTTTCTTCTGATTTCTTGGCTGCAGTCTCCATTTTTAATTGACAGTTCAATCAATGTGTGGAAAATCCTTAACAATGTTGATTTCTGCATTGTCATTGTTAAAGTTATGTAATGCTTCTATTTATTATTATTTTTCTCTAATTAATATTCACCTGTAATCCTGCTGCTTTTGCACTTTCTTCTATAATCCACCTAAGTAGTCATTTCAAGTCACTGCTATTTTTTTGCAAGTAATGTACTGTACTATCATCTACATATATTGAATTATTGATGATTTTTCCACCAGTTTTCACACCTGTTTCTTTTATAATGGTTAATAAGTTTTCATGATCCACACTGCAATCTATAAAGCACAAACATATTTACAGTTGCCAACGTATGTACCATATTTTTCCATGTATAAAACGACACTTTTTCCTAAAATAATTAGAGGAAAAATTGAGGGTCGTTTTATACACGGAAGTAAGGAGGGGGGAGAGGGATCAAAACGCTTTGATCCCTGCTTTCCCCCTCCACTTTCTTGTGAGGAAAGTGCTTTCCCCCCTCCACTTTCTGCACAGAAAATGGAGGGGGAAAGAACTTTCCTCGCAAGAAAGTGGAGGGTGCTTTTCCCCCTCCACTTTCTTTGCAAAAAGTCGAGGGGGAAAGCAGCCACTTTCTTTGCAAAAAGCTGCTTTCCCCCCTCCACTTTCTTGTGAGGAAAGTGCTCCCCCCCACTTTCTTTGCAAAAAGTGGAAGGGGGAAAGCACTTTCCTCGCAAGAAAGTGGAGGGGGGAAAGTGACTCCTGCGTTTCCCCTCCACTTTATTTGCAAAAAAGCTGCTTTTTCCCCTCCACTTTTTGCAAAGGAAGTGGGGGGAGCACTTTCCTCACAAGAAAGTGGAGGGTGCTTTCCCCCTCCACTTTCTTTGCAAAAAGTGGAGGGGGGAAAGCAGCTTTTTGCAATGAAAGTGGAGGGGGGAAAGCAGGAATCGCTGTCCCACTCCACTTTCTTGTGAGGAAAGTGCTTTCCCCCTCCACTTTCTTTGCAAAAAGTGGAGGGGGAAAGCGGCCTTTTGCAAAGAAAGTGGAGGGAGAAAGCACTTTCCTCGCAAGAAAGTGCAGGGGGAAAGCAGGAATCAAAGTGCTTTGACCCCTGCCTTCCCCCTCCACTTTCTTGCAAAGAAAGAAATTTTGGGTTAGTAAATTGGGGGTGCGTCTTATACATGGGGGCATCTTATACACAGAAAAATACAATATGTAAGGTGATATCTAGTGCCTCTTCCTTTTCTGAATCCAGCTTGAATATCTGCCATTTCTTGCTTCATAAATTGTAGACGTCTTTGCTGTAAAATCATGAGCATCACTTTTATTAAATGGAAATTAATGAAAGTTCTATAATTACTGCACTCTTTGGCATATTCTTTCTTGGGGATTGGAATATCTATTGAAGGTTTCTGTTCTGTGGCCCACTGTTACATTTCCCATGTTTGTTGGCATACTCTTGTTAGGCTTTTGAAAGATTTAGTCACTATAGCTTAAAATAGCATCACTTGCCTGCTTAATTTCTGATTCCTAGGCCAAATTCTTGAATTATGTTTGGCTCTGCTTTTAGGCAAAAACAAAAGGAAAAAAGCAAAGGCAAAAATGTTGTGGCACCATAAAGACTAATGTTTATATTTTAATGTGAGCTTTTGTGGACAAGTTCACTTGCTCAGACATAACAGCGGGACTACATGGCAAATATATACACATTTATACATGGCCCCAAAACAAAGAGGCCATTTGCTTCCTGGGCACAAGTTGTTGATACTATGGCATTTCACATCTGTCCATGACCTTTAAGAACCCTGTTGATATTCAGTTCCCCTCCCAGGAAGTATTGTTCTGTAAACAATGACAATAATTGGTGGCTAAATTAATTTAAGATTCTTCTATGTTTCCTACTTTTCCACTCCAGTCAGTCATAATTATCAACCAACCCTGTTTTGGTGTGTGATCAGTTTCTTCCTGAATATTTGCATAGAAACTTCTATTTGTTCTTCTTCAGCATCTCTGGTTGGAACGTAGACTTAAATAATGGTTCTGTTGAAAGACTGTCAGTGAAGTCTGATTGATCTTCCGTTATTTATATGCATTGTTTATTCTTCCTTGGTAGCTGATTTGTACTACCTCTGTACTACCTCTGATTTTGGTTTGAATTATCTCATGGATTATTTTCATGGTCAGTTTCTTTTCCAAAGGAACCTTCACCCCATGGTTGTACAAGCCCCAAATATGAACATAAAGTACAAACAAATCTACAACCAAACCAATTGTTTCCAAAAGTTCAGTTCACCGTGGTGGGTTTGAAGACTGGGGAAGGTAGGCTTGGAAGCTTTACCTCCATTTTACTTCAGAATCACCTTTCTATGTATGAAAAATTGCACTTGGGGGCAGATTCCCCCCTCCCAACTAGGAAACATCTGGGCGAAAAATAGCCTTAGACTGGGACTGAATATGTTATGAAGTGATGTAGAATATAACTGTTTTGATCAGAGTTGTTACAGCTACCTTGTGATTTAAGGTCCCGGATAGTAAAATAATAAATAATAAGGAATATGGTTTTTCCAAGAGTATCACACTGCAATAGTAATGTATGAGTGGTCGATAGGTCCCAAATTTTTTAGTGTGAAATATGAGAATATGAATGCTAACAAATTTAAATTTAAAGGAATCATTATTATCATATCTCTTTTTCTAAACTAATCTTTACAAAGCAGCAAGTCGCTGTTGTGTGTGCATAAATCTTCTTTTGAGGCCAGATTTTGTTAAAATAAGGTGCTGAGCTGTTTCTGAGTAGGAACACTGAGTTGTCCTTCTCTGAAGTTTGTTGGATAGAAAGTAGCAAAGGAGGAAGATTTTGCAGATGTGACTTACTTTGTGCAGGGTCTTAGAAAGAGAAATTAATGGATGTGCCCCCCATAATATACATCACAACTTGTGATTTGCCCACGTATGCCAGTAACATCAATCAAAATTCAGCCATTTCTTATATTCATATTTGTGAAAATCTAAATTTCTACACATTGTAATGTGCATTTTGTAATATGAGTCCGCTGGGAGTTAGCAGCAGCAGAAAGAATGATGTATATATCGTATCAGCACAGTTTCTTGTTGTTTGGCCTTCTTGAAACCATCAAGGAGACTCCTTCCCTGGCCGAAAACATCCAGAATAATGTTCAAGGTAACCCCTTTTTAAAAAAATGATTCTATTCTGTTGTGTTGATGCAAAACTGTTCCATGGCTCCCGTTTTGTTTATACATATTGGGAAGCTGCTAAGTATGGATATGTTTTCAACGCAATGGGTAACTTTGATATAGCATTCATTGGCAGTCCTTGAAACTCTATCATCAACCCAATGTGTTTACTTATTGTACTGACTAGAGCAAGATAGTAGAGCGAATAAAGAGAGCTGAACTACTGTATCCTTGGTGAGCAATACACAATAACGTAGTTCTGACTCCTGTCCCCTGAAGATGCCAGCCACAGAGAATGGCAAAACGTTAGGAAGAAAAACTTTAAGAACACGGCCAAACAGCCCGGAAAACCCACAACAACCATCCAATACACAATAACATTTATTATTATTCTTGCTTTACTTTTCACCTCTTATGTCCTCCTCTTTCTTTTGTGCTGTAATAAACGAAACTGTTGTGGGGTTTTTTTTTCATGATAATGCTTCACCCTTTCCCACAAGAGGCCACTGTTAATTTAGAAGAGTGCTATATCTAAGTGGTTCTGAACATTCCTTTCAGCGTTCATTACCTTGAATTTATATCTATTGAATTTCATTGTCCATTGTGTTTCCTTATTGCCTGGATGGACTAAAAAACCCTTATTTGTCTTTTCTAATACTTTCTTAGCTAAATAAATGCTGTGTCATTCACCAATATCAGCAGTTCATCCATTTTGTACTTGGCCCTGACAACATAGACCATCACAGACATGTACCCTTGTTCCATTTTGAACTCTTTCCCTGACTGTACATTAAAGATAACCATCACAAGAAGCAGGAATTCCTTCTGTGCTGATTTTGTGTGACATTGCCTGTAATTTGCAAATTACCTTGCTTTGTTTTGTAATTTGTCTTTAGGTCATAAGCCCCTTCTTCCTTTGTAAGTCTAATTTCTCAGGCACAAAAGATTGCCTCATTCACATGTCTTCAACCTGCATATCATTTCACCTCTGATTATGGTATGGTATCTTTAAGGGCCACCCGTAAGACCAGGGGCAGGCACCTGTGATGGGTTGAGGGAGGCTGTTAATGTTTCTGGACCAGCTGGTTATAAGAATAAGCACAATCTGGGAAATGGGGCACACAATCCATGTAAAAATCCAGCTAAGTGAATAATATGACAACTCAGAGCCAGAGGAAATAACCTGTTGTGGAGTATGTGTTTGTTTTATTTTATTTTATTTTGTTTTTGAAGCTGCTCAGGTGGCAAGAGACACCTTGGGTCCTTTTGGGAAGAAAGGCAGCAAATAAATTAAAAAAAAATAAATAAAAAATAAATAAATAAATAAATAGCAGCTGCAATGATTGCCGCTGTTCCCACTAGAATTTACATTCTGTATGGCTCAAGATAGATGGGAAGATTTTCCAGACCCCCATGCCCTGAGCTGGTGTTGCCAGCACTTGTGCAACAAGAAGGTTTATGATGCTGGCACTCCGTTCCGTGTCTTTCTCTGAACTGTAAAATGGACCCAAGTGTGTGCACTCACTGCCTTTCTCCCATACCCACACTTCTATTCCTGGTCTTTTGGGGCACCAGCATTGTCCAAGCCTAACATGAACAAAAAGTTGTAAGTTTTCGCATTATCATACTCTAGTTTCGTGGCTCTGGCCTGTCTTAGTGACAGAGTTCACATTCATCCTCCGGTAACTCCCCGGAATTCTTGGAGAATGTTTGCAATTATGATTTTATATGAGCACAGATAGGTTTTTCTTTGGTTACCACAACATTATTTTTATTTGTCTGTTGCAGCCAGGAGCAGTGGAAAGAGACATGGATGAGTGAGGGTGGTCATCTTCAGTATTTTTTCTAGTAGGAGAGAAAGCTGATTTTGACTAGCATTACTTATCCTGCAAAAAGCTGGTCCTGCTGAAATTGCCTCTTCTACACCCACACTAATCAAAAGCTCCTACAGCCTCACCCCACTTTTGTTTCTGGTCATTCATTGTATGGAAAAAAGGAAAACAGAAGACATTAACATCTGTTAAGGACCAGTTTAGTGCAAGGAAATGCTGCAGTCCAACATGTCTTACATTACAACATTTCATTAGGGACAGTGAGATGTATTCATTTTGTTTCTTCTCAGTTTAGAATATGCCAAAAAGCAACATTATCAGGTGACAGAAATGGATGAAGCAGGTTTCCCCGGAGGAAGGTACTGAGCTGAAACACATTATGTTATGGCATCTCTTGACAACAATTTCATAGCACCTGCTGGGACTTTCTTTACAGTAATTTCTACTGTACCTTGGTGTTTTTCTTTTTTTCCTCTGTCTTTCTATGCCAACTGTGGTCTTAGTCAGGACATACTCTATAGCTGTGATGCAAATTTTTATAGACTGTCTATCAATAGTCTTACAACTAATAAGCTTTAGCTCTGTACTACATTCACACATTCACTGTGGTTTCTGTGTGAACAGAATATAGAGATAGATAAGTTTTTGGTCTGATCCATGACATCTCTTCTTATATTTTAATCTTTATATATGTAGAATGCATATATTCTAATTTTAAAAGAATATTATATTTACCTGACTTCCTTGCAGTCTCACACTGGAAATACAGTAAAAGCCTGGATTCTAGTGTTGATTACGACACCCAGATTCCTCTGTCTGTAAGCACAAATCTCTTGATGCCACACTGTCAAGAATGAGATGGGAATGTGAATTGTCATGCAGTTTTTGGTGGAGTCCTATATGTCTGTGATGGAAGAAAAAGACTAAGTTTCAGCATTTTCTGCACTGTGTGAAGGTAGCATATGATTTACTCACCTTATGGCAATCCCTGCCAGCTCTCTAAACGGACTGGAGGCCTTCAGTTGCAATGCATGAAGAATTCCTATATTTTGTGGTCATCAGCTTTTTGCAAAGCAAGGCCACCATTTCTGAACTTGAGGCACGTGCCTTCATCTCTAATTAAGACTTGTGTTATTTAAACTCTAGAAACGGGGGTGGGGGCATGGTTCTCCAGATGCCATTGGACAGCAGCTACCATCACTCTTCACCACAAGCTGTGCTGGCTAGAGCTTGTGGGAGTTATAACCCAACAACATCTGGAAGGGGGCCTGCTCTAGATTACTCCTTGCAAAATGACTGGTGATTGGAGATTCCTGCCATGTAAATAAACTAAGATTTTAAATGCCTGCTCTGTGTTTTGTCTTCTTTTTAATTTGCTTCATTTTGTTTGGCTTCTGCAAGGGGAAAACTCTTCACCAGTGGCTGGATCAATAATTTCAAAAAATAGGCAACATTCTGGTGCTGTGATAATTGCTCTATAGAGAGCTGTGCAGCTGGAGTGTTATGAAATCATAAAGCACACTAATTATGTTGTATGGTACTCTGGGCTGCTCCACAATAAGGCTTGCCCTGTGCAAGTTAGGGACACATGCTGAATCTCTATATTGCCAGCTGAGACAGCAGAACTGGTCTGATCTTTCTCTGAAGTCTGGCCTGCTACTGAAATTGCCAAGAACAGATAGTTGTTTCAGTTCTTTCCTATCCTTTCCCCAGAGCTGAATTGCAGAATGTCTGGTGTTTTCTAGATTGCATTGAGGATTATTTAGTAAACGCCCTCAAAAAACCAGGCCCTATCTTACTTTGAATTTTTTTCACCAGTCTTAGAGGGCAAGCCAAGTCCGATAGATGGAGGAATGGTGCACAGACTGGTAGGTCAGGCAACAATAGAACAAGAGCAAGGGTGTCAGCAAAAGCGTTCATTCCTGGCATACTACCATGCCACCTTGGACAGACAGATCTCCACTGGTTTTGGAAACTGATCAGGGTGGATTTGGTTTGTACTTAGATGGGGAAATGCTAGCTATTATTAGGAATCTACAGATAGGTCCAGGAATGAATCCTGCCTGCAACCTTAGAAAGCCAGCCTTAATAGCCTAGATTGATCAATTGTCTGATGTAGAGTAAGACATCTTCCTATATCCCTACAGTGGAGCCAAGAAAGTGTTAATCAGTCTGTCATTCAAGAATCTATTCTTTTTAAAGAAGCCACTGGAAAGTGGGAGACAAAAGAAAGAAGGGGAGCTCACGTGACCAAGACATAATCTAGTTCAGGAGTCATTCTTGACACTGGTGCACCTAACCTGTAGGTTTCTCTAATCTCTTCTCAGGGGCACCCTCCCGTGATGTCCTTCTGGTCTCAGCCATCATCACCATCAGCCTTAGTGTCACTATTGTCCTGTGTGGGATCTGCCAGTGGTGTCAGCGCAAACTGGTAAGTCATAACAGTCTATGTTCAACTATGTTCAAAAGATAAAACACAGAACAGGTAAGAGAGGTTTGTGCTTTTTCAGTTTTTATTTTTCTGGACAAGCCTGCTGTTTAGAACCATGAAGGCTTAAAAAACCCCTTGGCTAGAGTAGGCTGTGAAACAGACTGCAAAAGAATGTGCTTCCTGGGAGAGAGAGTCAAACAGGAGTTTAATTACAGTGCTGTTGATGATGATGATGATGATATAATGCTGTTTCCACAGTGCCGCCTATGCCTGCTATATGCTCAGGACATAATACCAGCAATTAAAATATGGCTGTAGCTCCACTCTAATAACAATAATTAAAGATCAGGAGCAGGTCCAAAATGCCGTAGCCAGATTGCTAACTGGGGCTGGTTACAGGGAACATATGACTCCTCTGTTACGGCAGCTCCACTGGCTACCGATCCATTTTCAGGCACAATTCAGACTGCTGGTTTTAACTTATAAAGCCCTAAACAGCTTGGGTCCAAGCTATCTAAAACAGTGGTCCCCAACCTTGGGCCTCCAGATGTTCTTGGGCTACAACGCCCATAAGACTTCAGCACCACCTCTGCTGACCAGGATTTCTGGGAGCTAAAGTCCAAGAACATCTGGAGGCCCAAGGTTGGGGACCACTGATCTAAAAGACCGCATCTCCCTCTATGACCCTGCCCAGGCATTAAGATCATCAGGGGAGGCCTTTCTCTCAGTCCCACTGCCCTCACAGGCATGCTTGGTGGAGACACAGGAGATAGCTTTTTCTGTCACTGCTCCCAGACTCTGGAACTCCCTCCCACAGGAAGCCAGGCAGGCCTCGTCTTTGCTGTCCTTCCAAAAGCAGATAAAGATATTTTTGTTAAGGCAGGCTTTTCCTGAGTTACTGACTATCTGAAAGGGGATTTTTAACAGATTGTTGAGCTCTGTTGCTTTTAAATTTGTTTTTAGTATTGATTTTAATTATTTTTAATATAATACTTGTTTATTTATTTTTAAAATATTTGTATACTTAACTGTTTTTAACTTTTAAATATTGTCTTTTTAATGATGTAAGCCAGCGATCCCCAACCCCCGGTCCCCGGCCCGTGCCGGTCCCTGGCCTGGCCCAGACCGGGCCGGCAAGAGAGACCTCCCCGCGCGCACTCACCCCCGCGCAGCCTGTTTGCGCCTGCGCGCGCGCGCTGGAATGCCCGCACGAGCACCACGCCGCCATTTGCGCATGCGCATGGGTGCGCGCAGGCCCGCACAAGCATGCACTGCCGTTTGCGCATGCGCGCGAGCAGCAGTGCGCATGCGCAAAATGGCGGCACTCGCGCTCGCGCACTTGTTCGCGCATGCGCGCGGGGGTGCCCCGCCTTCCCCAGCCGGTCCGCAGACCGGAAAACGTTGGGGGACACTGATGTAAGCCACTTTGGGTCATTGTAAGGAGAAAGGCAGGGGGGGACGTTAAATGAATAATAAATATAATTTAAATAAAATAAAATACATACATAGGGAGAAACCAAGCCAAGGAATGGACGGAGAAGGGGCATGAAGAGAAAGGAGGGAACAGGTGGAGAGCAGAGGATAATTGCTGATCTCAAAAAATGGGATGGAAAGATAGTGAATGGGGAATGGAGTCATGATAAACCTGAGAATCTGCCAGATTCTATCATCACCTTTGTAAATTTACATGAAGACACCAGGGACCATGCTATGTATTCTTCACTAACACGTTTTCACAGCATGGGCACTGGCTCCATCTAGTGGCCTGTTATGGTAATACATGTGAAAATACAGTCAACCCTCGACTTACGAACTTAATCCGTTCTCGAAGGACGTTCTTAAGTCGAAAAGTTCGTAAGTCGAATAAGCATTTCCCATAGGAATGCATTGAAAACCAATTAATCCGTTCTGGCTGTTTTTGGTTCTTAGGTCGAGGGGCGGTTTGTAAGTCGAACCATTAGTTCCCATAGGAACTAATGCAAAACCGGTTAATCCGTTCCTACCACTAGGAGCAGAATTTTTTTCTTTTTTTTCCTTTTAACCTAAGATGACTTAGGGTTTTTTTTTCAGTTCGTAACTCAAAATAAAGTTCGCAAGTCGAGGCTATATTTTTCTATCAGAGTGGTTCGTAAGTCGAAAAGTTCGCAACTAGGGCCGTTCGTAAGTCGAGGGTTGACTGTAGTTGTTTCTGGATCTTTTTCTTTTAATATTTTTAGATCTGTGTATAAGTGATGCTGTGTGATCCCCTGGATGCAGCGGTCCTACTGTGAACAGAATGCTCTGTTGTTTGCTATTAAAGTATAGTCTGGGTTGACTTCCAGTCTGAGTAGGAAAATGCTGTTCACAGTTAAGCTGCTTAACTTTTGTCTCTTCAGTCCTCTCCTAGCTCAGAATCACAAGATTCACAAGGTGAATATATATATGCATATATATGTATCCACGCATATACACACCAACAGAAAAGCTGTGGAAATCACCATTAGCTTTAAAAGACTGGTCTGGTTTCAGCTATAAAACTCTCTCAGGAAGCTGTCTTCTTTCTTCCCTCCTTAGTTTCTTTCAAAGGAAGGTAAATTATGTATGCAAGTGGAGAGAAAGAAAACTTTCCCGTAAAAGGAAGGGGGGATTTTGAATTGCCTAGAGAGGAACCAATGAATGTTCCCTTTTATTTAGTTATCCTATCTTGAATCAAGCCATAGGAAAAAGACCGGGATCATCCTAGTGACCAGATGAAGCCAGAATTTCTCTGGAATACATGTTTGGTTTTATCCAGGCAGGGACTCCTTTCATGGAGCATGTACCCATCAGTTTGTGCTCTGAGGCATAATAATCTGATTATCCAGAGTGCTTTGGCATCCTCTCGGAAATGCCAAACCATTTTCAAACACACTTTCTGCACCATGGACAGTTATGCAAGTGCACATGGAACACACACACACACACACACACACACACACACACACACACACACACACACACACACACACAGGGTATTGTTTCTGATATGTTTCGTGATAGATAACAGATGTCCAACCTATCTTTTGTGTGTGTGTGATTTCTCTTCATGCTATTAATGCCATGTTTAAAGCTTTAAGAACTGATCTCTCCCATGTTGTACCATTGCGTTAAGGGACCACTCACCTGGCCTTCAAAGTAGTAGTGGAAATCTCATGCTGTGATATAAATGGCGATGAGCAATACTGCTTCCTCATATTCAAGCTTGTTTTGTTTTGTGACCTTTTGTGGGGGAACTCCTTAGAGGCTACCCTGATGTGTCATTTTAGTGCAAAAGGACTGAATTAGCAAATCCTCCAAGTTTTCATAAACCTTTCATTTTTATTCATCATTATTAACTTCTTATTAACTTTCATAAATGTAACATTTTCATAAGACCAGAGACACTGTTTAAACAGCTAAGAAAACTGGAATGTATGTCTAGCCTCATTTGTTTTTAATTAAAAATGGAGGAGTTTGCAATTCTCCTGTGTTTGTGTGTGTATGCGTGAGTGTGTCCCTCACATGCATTCATGTGTGCACCCACACACACACACACATAAACACACAAACACATACACACACACACACACATTGCCATTAACTGTAGAATAAGCTGCATGCTAGGTTTTTGTTTTGTTTTTTTTTAAAAAGGGCCTTCATGGGTGATAGCTATAAAATGATTTATTTCTCACATTTGTTTCGAGCTGTTCTCCAAGGGGGCTCAAGGTAAGACACAACAACCCTGTGTGGTAGGCTACACCAACTGGTGAGCAATGAGGTTTATGGAGATATGAACCCAGGTGTCTCATATTCCAGCCCTTCATCCAGTACAACACAGTCAGCTGCTTCATTGTGACATCTAAACAAATCCATCTTTAGCAGTTTAGCATCTCTTAAAGCCCAACATAAAAGCCACTTCAGTGCTAGTGAAGAAATGAAACCAGCAGGAATCAAGATGATCAATAAAGTGAATATATGCGTTTTCTGAGATCCATAGTCACAAATAACACTTAGCAAGATCCCTGAACATTTGTGGGGATTGAATTCAATGCTGTTCAGAAAGGATAGATAAGCAAGATCGTGGCACATCAAAGCCTGGGCCATGCAACGAACTTGAAAATCCCTGGCTAATTTTTATACTTCTATTGAGAATAAAATTTGGATTGTGTACCATCTAGTGAAGTAATAAAAGCATAGGCTCACATATGCTGTCTTGGTGAGAAAGAGGGATATTATCATGTGCTTGCCTTTCACAAAGTGTCTTGTGGCACATTAACTATGATGTAGTTTTTCATAGATTACAGTTCACTTCATCAGATACATGAAATTTTAATCTAAATGCACAGGCATATATGTATATACCTATGTATATACATGCATATGTATGCAGATATGCACACATACATAAAACAAAGTTTGGAAGATTTATGTTTTGGACTAGAACACCCTGAATATCCTAGTCAGCATGGCCAGTAACCAAAAAAGTAACTATTCCTATCTCTGAGACAAACATGCACATATAAACAACAGGGGAGGGGGGATTTCTGTTCAATGAGGTTAAAAAAGAAATGACAACAACTACAGGCTGCCACCATAAAAACTCAATGTAAAATCATTACCAGGCTGATCATTCAGAAAAGTGCAGATGATGCTAAAACTTTCCTGGCATTGGTAATACATGGGAAGGATCCATATGTTTCTGTCACACTCTTTTCTCTTTTTCTTCTTCGTTCAAACTATTCAACAGCTTATAGCTCATCAAGAGAAGTCCTTGCAAGGGCAGTTTTATAGGTAGCCAGCAGGTCCTCAGATGCTCTTCACCTGAAGTTTCCACCATAGCATCTGGTCATTTTAACACTCTGCTTCAGATCATCTCCCTGCTTGCCTATTTCAGAGTCAGCAGCCTGTATGATATTCAATAGAATAAGGCTTCAAGAGAAACACATTCCTTCCCCATGTGCAGAATTTCCATACAGGTAAAGCAGGTGACAAAGTTGCCTTTGGAAAGAATCCAGCTGGTAACTAGGTTCTAGAATCTGTGGTGGGATGCTTCCTGTTACTGTGTCTTTACACTGGAGCTAGACAGGCTCTGGGTGGCCCTAGGTAATTTTTCTGGCCCTGAGTCTATCCAAGGAACTCACTAGCCTCTCCAAAGGAAACCGGAAAGGAGATGATAGTTACTTCCTGTTTGAAAAAAGAGAATCACTTCTGTTCATTTTGTTCTTTTTGAAAAGGGTAGCTTGTTAAAACAACGTGTTGGGGCATATCTTATTTTAGCAGAGACATAATTCCTCTATATTTGGGGGGGGGGGAAATAAAAAATGTTGTCAGTAGAGGTTTGTTATTCTTCTGGGGCCGCAGCAATGTCCCATGGGTCACATGATTCCCATTCCTCATCTTTCTCTCAATGAAAGTTTTTTTTTTCCACAGTTCTAATTTCATTTTCTGAAAAATTAGTGTTTAAGAATAAGTCTTGATGTTGTTGTTACTCTTCATGCCATTTGATAGGAGGCACCATGAAGGTTTTATGTGTATTAACCCACAAGAGATCAGAAGCATTACTTTACGGAATCCTAGAAGCCACCACAAACATAGACCATTTACCTGCTGGTCTTGACTACCTGTTTCCTTCTCAGTGGAAATGTTGATTTTCCATATGTAATCATATCATTCATGTGGAGATTCTGGGAGAAACTAGACTGATCTGGGTTGAAGATCTGTCTGTTTAATTAAACACAGATGTTTCCAGACACACAGAAAGTGGCAACAGTGGATGGATGTCTCTTCTGGAAAGCAAAAACAGAGGAATGTTAAACCTTTCCTGCACTTTACCTCTCTCACAGTGGGTGCAAATAGATAGTCAAATTGCATTGGGCTAAATAGGGTTACTTGAGGTTGCACAGAGGTGTGGTATGCCATTTGGAACTATCCTTGCACCCACATGCAAGGATTGCGTTGTTTCAGGGCAGGAAATCACACCATACCTCAAACAACCCTATCTAGTCTGCTCCTCTCTTTAAAGGCAAAGAAGAAAAGAAGAAAAAAGAAAAAGAGGAAAGGGGGGGAGGAGAAAGAGATCCCTATATTTGTCCCCTTCTGTGGGTAGGGGGAGGAAACGTTCAATTTAATATATATATTAAATTGATAGACTTTATATATATATAAAGTCTATCAATTTAATATATATATTAAATTGAACGTTTCCTCCCCCTACCCACAGAAGGTAATATAAGTAATAAGTAGTAATATAATAAGTAATATATATAAGATAATAAGTAATATATATAAATCTATCAATTTAATATATATATATCACTTATATATATATATATATATATATATATATATATTCAATTATATATATATATCACTTATATATATATATATATAAGTGATATAGTGTTGAATTGGCTTGCTGAACAATCAGCAAGCCAATTCAATGGCCTTATAAAGAAAAAAAATCTTCTCTTTCCTCCACGGTGTATGTGGGGGAGCAGGAGGAAGTTTTTAATTTATTGATAAGTGGTGCAGGGTTCAAGGAGCTGTTGCTTCCTGCTGTTCTCAGTGAGATAGAGTAAGCAGTCTGCTTTGGTTCGATCCCCATGATCACACATTCTGGAGCCAAACCAAAATGGACCAGTCCTACACACACACAAACACACACAGGTGCAGGTAGGCAAAATAAGGTATGGGCTGGTTTGTGATTGCCCATACATTATAGGATTGACAGGAAAGGAGTGAACCAGTCCATCCCCAAAGTGGAACAAACTGCAGGGCAAATGCCCATCTAATCCTTCCCAGTCTTTGCTTTCATGTTTCCCTCTTCCAGATTCTGATACCAGAAGGGAGTCTGGCTGAGAAAAAAGCAGCTGGGCAAACAGCTGAAGGAAGCTATACAGTGGGCAGGGGAACCCACTGTCTTGTACTGTTTTTGTTCTACAAATGTGGAGCCCTCCACACTTACATTTTGTTATAAGGTTGGAACGGATGCAAGTTTGAATACCCCCGTCTATTACCATCACATCGAGGTGACAGCCAGGGGTTATAGCTCAGTGGCAAAGCATTCGCTTTGTGGATTCAGTTCCTCCAGTTAAAAGGATAAGGTAGAAATTTAAGGTGAAAGATCCTTTCCCTCAGACTCTGGAGATCCAGCCAGTCAGAATAGAATATAATGGACTAGACGAGTTAGTCGCCTCTCCTGTATCATGTTCTTATGAAATGTATACACAAAGCTTGTTGGAGATACTACCTTCTTTTCACTACAACTCTTCAAATCCCAAGCCAGCCTAATCCCCGGCTAGTAGCCATACTGGCTAGAGGTTTCTGAGAGCTATGCTGCAAAAAAAGTAACTTTTCCAAACTCCACATCCCTGATAACTTGTGACCAAGCAAGGGGGGAAATGACTCCCTCTGAAATGGTGAGGGAGGCCCTCCTTCTCCTTAGTTCATGAACTGCCAGTTCTGTGTGCTAAATATTAGGTGGTGTTGTTTTTTCCTAATCATGAGAGTGAAGGTTAAGCTCATTAGGAACATTTTTTTTAACGAGCTAGTGAGGAATAAGGAATCAAAAACCCACCATGAGCTTGCTCTGTTGGCACAGCTCTTACTCTTTAGATGCTAAACAGTAACAATAATGCTAATACCTTTTGCAAAGGCTTTTCATACTCGATGTACGTAACTTTGTGCCACAAAATTTGGCTGATGTGAAGTTTGGGTGAAAAGAATGCCACAGACAAATGCTGCAAAGCAAGGAATTGCAACAATTAACTAATCCAAGCATGAATAGTTACTTTAATACTGCTGTGAAACAGGCGGTGTTTTACTGCTTATGAAAGAAATCAATGGGACTGGGTGCCACTGTGCAACTGTAATATGTTAACAAGCCCTATATTGTTTGTCAATGAGAAGAAAGTGGGAGGTGGTAACTATTAGGTAGGATTGTTCCAGATTCAGCAGCACCAAGGGCTCTGGTGTCCTTAAAAGCTATGTAAATGGTCAGACTTCTGACAAATCCAGATGGGGCAGAGTCAGGGGAACAGCTGGGTTTGGATGGCTTGCTTACATGGATAGTCTGCTCAATCAGCTGCTACCACTCCATAGTTGAAACAGTTAGTCTCTGAATGCCATAAGAGCTAGTGCTAGCCCTGGTTGCAGCCTTTTTCATAGCTCTGCTTCTTTATTAAATTCTTAAAAAAACCACAAACACCAGTTTATGAATATGAGATATTGTGCTTCTGTACCCACAATTCAAAAAGTCAGGAAATGGGCTGATATTGCTGCACAATATTATGCCTGCATTGCCAGTGGGAAAAAGGATGCCAAGCTTTACATAACAAAAGGGCAGTCTGAACGTTGACAACACCAATGGCAGCAGTCAACATGATATCCTCTTGTGCTCACTACTATTCACAAAGGGACACCATGCAAGGGAAAATCCCAGAAACTGACTCCATTTTCATCAGGTAACCACTTCTCACCCAAACACAAAGCAATTGCCAGGGCTGTTTTTCGATAAGTGCAAATGGTAGTCCAGTTTCAAAGTTACAATTTTTCATGTGGGTGCCCCCATTTTTAGAATTGCCTTATGGAATGCTGATTTGCCCTGTTGCCCAATAGCAATAATAAGGAAAATAAGCCAAGTCTATGAAAGGCACTGTAAGCTGTGAAGGGTCCGTTAAAAATAAGGTGGGTTAAAAATAAATTTTAAGAATAGATTCTACTAGATGGACTTTATGTGCAGAAGCACAAAAGGAAGTGTGGGTATCATGTGAAGAAGTAAAAGAGGTGTCTCTCCTGCAAGCATCAGAGATTGATATGGAGCAAATGATCCTTGCGTTCTAGCAGAGCCAGAGTTAACTAATGAGAGAGTCCTGTTTATATGAATGAAGATGTTACAGCCAGGGAAAGGCTCTCGCTGAGTGAGATTCCGTCACGGATGATGATGCTTTTATTATTTATCTTGTTAGATGATGTGATAATTGAATGTTTTGGTGGAAATGTTTGTTCAGCATGAAGAGAGGTTTTCAAAATATTCTAGACACGAGTGAAGATCTACTGAAAGGGGGGTGAGGAAGAATCATTGTTTGAATATTTCACTATTTTTTTCATTGCTGTTGTTGGGTTGTTGTTTTTCCATTTTGCCGTGATATCCTATTTTTTTACTCTAAAAATAAAAGTGTTTTTTTTTTCAATCTTGAATATTATTTTTCATTTTTTTTACATTTCTGATTCTTTTACATAATATTTTTTCATAAATACAAATTTTGATGTTCTAAATTATTTACTCCTTCTCTTCCGAAGATACGTTCCCAAGGCAAGAACCTTTGCATATCCTCAGCATCCTCCAATATTCTCCATTTCTATTTCTTTTTTTAAACCACATGGACCAGCATAATCAGAGGCAATTATTTTTGCAGCACACCCCAGAGCCTGCCTCCCATTCCATCTGCTCTCTCCTAGGATCCATGTTGTACCTATTCCATTCATATACAAGGTGTTCTGTTTAAAAACAGCAGCTATTTATTATATATTTGGAAATAATGTACAGTAACATGTTGATATCTTTCCTGGCTTAGAACAGCCTGTTAAGTCTCCCAAGTGCAAGACTGGGAAACCTGTGGATGAACTTTGAGTCCCTTTGTCCCTTAACATGGACCAGGTTGGGTAGGATTGATGGGAATGTCAGTCCAACAACATCTGGAGGAGCACCTATTTCGCAGCTGTATCCTGGAAGTGCCTCGCTATCCCACCCATGTGTATCCTCTCTCAAAACCTTTCTTCCTGCAGAGCCCTGTGCTGTCCACTCATCACTGAGTTTCTCACCAAATATTGGCCAATGGACAGTAACGAAACAGCCTGGCTGTTGCTCTGTTGCTAATATGTCACTTTATTAATTCATTATGAGAATGTTTACTGTTAGTCAGGCTTCTATAGATTTGGCCTAGGGAAAATAACTGATAACAATAATAATAGTGTGCAATCAGGTCAATTCTGACTTAGGACAACCCTTTCCAGGGTTTTCTAGGTAGAGGGTACTCAGGAGGGTACACACAGAGACAGAGTCATTTAAATCTGCACAGGCCTGTATGGTTTCCTTTCCTCATATGCCATTAATGTCCATTGCATTTCTTAGCAGCCACTATCAAAATGGCTTCAGACATGTTTTAGTAAGTAGAAATCTGTGTTGTTTTTTTCATGCGCGATGCTCTGTAGCACATATACAGAGACATCTCTGAAGGAATCAGTTATGGTGACATACTAAGATATTATGCAGTTGTGGAAAAAACAGCTCCACACCTGTTTATCAAAACCTCTTTCCATTGTAATGCTACACTATTTCATTAACGTCTTTTGCGTTTTAAAGCATTGATTCATTTCTATATCAGTGTTCTTTCCCTTTCCAGCCTGAAAGCACACTGCTATCTTTGTTTTTTAAAAGATGATGATGATGATTCCCTGCAGCAATGATATCCACTCATTCTTGCAATAAGATTGAACCCTATCAGACCAGATGTCATGCTGAAGGCACTGCATCAGGACCAGCAGGACTATTCTAGAACTAATAATCCAATCCAGGTTTGTTTAAAAATCCAAAGGAAAGGCTCTGTTCTGATCCAGATGCCCCACTCGGTCCTCTGGTGCACATGCCTGGTGTTCAGTATCATGCTGGTGTTTCTCTCCCCCCACCCCTCACTCTCTCTCTCTCAAAAAGAAACCTCACTCAGTTTGTCTAGGGATTCAAAACTGGGTCAAGTGCTCCAGAGATGGTTTATCCGCCGCCGCCCCCCCCCCCCCCGGTTTTTATCAACATGGAAAACACAGGGATAAAAATAAAGCTCTCTGTTTTCAAAAGGCTTCTTCTCCCTGAGCAGAGAAATGAGACTCATTGAGCCAGCATTAGTAATAATGCTAATCATAATAATGACCAAATAAAGACAGCATATAAGTTGAAACAGCCATCTCCCTTGTCAAGCAAGCATGAACAAGCTTGGGGCCTTGCCCCACACAGCAATGCCCCATGGCTTCCTAGACCCTCCCCTAGTCTATATCAGGGCTGGATACAACCGAGATATATCTGGCAACTGCCTCATGACTTCATGGGAACCAAGGTCCAGTTTCCTGGCTTCAATCTACCATTGACTTAGACAAGAGAGGAGCCTGCTTGTCTTTGGAATACATTCATGAGTTAAGCTGTGATATGGCTGCATTAATAAGTAAAGACTCTCATCTGGGAACCAAATTAATAAAAGTGGCTGCCACAGAGTGAGCAAGATGAATGGAAGATTTCGCTGATCAGAGATAACTCGGCTAGAGCCTTGTCTAGTTCAGTTTCATTCCAGTGCATGGCACCCGACCCCCCACTCCCTCCCCCCCCCATGTCTTCATACTGTCAGAGAAGACAACATGCTCTTTTGCCTCCACCAGATGGAGTAGATAGAGATAAGTGGCTGGGGATAAAATAGATGCCAGTTGGCTGAATGACTTGCATGACAGGTAGGGAAGCTACGAGGCAGCCATCTTTCCCAGAATTGACTCTAGTGTCTTCATTCTTCCTAAAAGAGTGCTTTGGTTGCTGTCAGCTGTTCCTATACTAGCAGGGTGTCCCAGTTAAGCTTGATGAGTATTTTGTGTTTGCATGGTTTACTCATTATATTTGCCTCCTGCCTTTTCTCCATGAAGCACAAGGCAATGTACAGACTTTTTTTTTTCTCCACCCACCCCGTTTTTATCCCCCTAAGAGATCTGTGAGGGAGGTGAAGCTGAGGGATAGTGACTGGCCCCAGGCTGTCCAATGACTTTCATAGGAGTTTATGGATTTGCAGGCTTCCTCCAAAATGTTATTTTTCTGCACTGGACTTGTAGCTGAACTGTGCTTTGCTCCGTTATTGGAGTGGTAGCTTCCTGGGTTTCACCCAGATCGTCCATATAGTTCACCTATACAGACACATCATGAGGCACTGCTGTTGTCAGATCTGCAAAAATACCCATACGTGTGAGAATTCAAGGCCCCTGTAAGAGAATGTAGCCTCTTGCAATTCTCATTCACAGACACACGGACAATTTGTTCTTGCTGAATGCACATCTTCCTATCACCCTATATTGCCCAATAGGTCCCCTTTCTGTCTCTTTCATCCGTATGCAAGAGAAGAAGAGGATGGGGAAAGGAGGGAAAGAGGGTCTCTCTTCAGGGTCATAGAAAGGATTGAAAGAATTACAACACAAGATGCATATATACGGTACCTCTTATTTCATGCTTGGTGTTACCTTTTTGACATGTGTGTCTGTGTGATTTTTTCCTAAGCGCATTGGTAGCTATACAGTGATGTCAGAGGATGACAAAGCTGTTATATTAGAAAGCCCAATAGGAAAGCTGGAATGCACAGATTGTGTTTCTGGTACAGGGTGCCATGCACCAGATTGTTTCAGTGCTCTCTGCCACTTGGCTCATTTGGAACACTTCCAATGTGTTCTCTTAGCCATGTGGTTACAAGAGCCTTGTATGGTAGAGCATATCGCTGTTTTACAAATGGCTGCAGATGTTGAAGCCTGTAGCCGTGGCTCATCTCCTAAGGACTTTCCCTATGTATATTTACATGGCAGCAAATTCATTTCCTCTTTCAATAGGATTTGTATTTGGCATTCTTCTTCTTATTTTTTTTTTAAGAAATGAAATCTCAGTCAGTTCCAGAAAAGGTATTGTTTTGGTTTATGCTTCTGTATGAAAGACATTCCAGTTTTTGAATGTAACTAAATAGTACCATATTTTAGGTACTTTTGAAAAAATGAGAAAGTAAAGCAGCATTTTAAAAAACAGAAACTGCAACTATAACATTAATTAACTACTCTTTTCCCATCTTGGAGCTGTAACCTAACTAATTATTTTTAATGTGACTTTTCAAGCTCTGATCATCTCCTTTCCTCACCTTGCCAACCCCTGCCCCCTACCTTAATAGATTCAGGATCATGTCTCTCCCAAAGCATCAAAGGATTTCTTCCAAGCTGTGAGAGAGAGAGAGAGTTAAAGCCGGCCCATATGCCACCTGCTTGGAGCTTCCCAGTGGGGTCAAGAGGAGCAGCCGAAGCAGCAGATAGGTTGCAGACACAGCAGCCCATTGGTATGCATCCAAGATGGAGTGCTGGCAGCATGGAATTTTAATGGATGATTATGTTCTTCCACTGAGCTAAATTTAGAAGCAAAATGAAGAAGGTGAAACCCTCTTGCCTTCTGCCAAAATGTGGATGAATCATGAGCCTCCTGTCCCCAGTCAGATTCCATCTTGCTCATATTCTGTCTTCAGCAGCACAGGCATTTTAGACAGACTGGAATTAGAGGAGCCCAACGCTGTCTGTCTGTCCAGTGGCCAGTTTTATTTACTCCTTCTTTATCAGGGCAGAAAGAGGGTTCTCTGTAGCGAAGATCAAATCTGGAATTCAGAGCATGGCCTAATATTACCTCTACTCCCATTTAAGAAGGAGATTTGAGACAAAGAGCAGAGGCATTTAGGAAATGCATTTTGCACAGGGAACAGGGGGACTTGTGAGTGTCTCTGGGTGCTGTGTTTAAAGACAAGGAGCAAGATGCAGCAAGTGATGGCTTGTGACAGGATCTCTTAGTCCTACTCCCGGGGGAACAGAGTGTTTTAAAGACTGGAGCTGTATAATCCCTCCTATACTTTCTCAGCTGATAATCGCAAGAATCCCTCCATAACTTCCTAACCTGGTGTTAATACACACCCTCCTCTAGCATATGCCATACACTTGGATTTTCAGGAAGATCTTGTTGCCAAAGCTCCTTAGCTCTTTCTTTCTTTCTTTCTTTCTTTCTTTCTTTCTTTCTTTCTTTCTTTCTTTCTTTCTTTCTTTCTTTCTTTCTTCCTTCCTTCCTTCCTTCCTTCCTTCCTTCCTTCCTTCCTTCCTTCCTTCCTTCCTTCCTTCCTTCCTTCCTTCCTTCCTTCGTATCAGAGCATTGCACAATTTTAAATTTTGGATGTATATGGAATATAGGCAAAATTTTAAAAAATCAAAATGTTAAGATAGACTAATTTTGACCAGTAGCAGGCTACTTCAATAGCATTATTTTGACCATTTGCTAGATCTTCTTTTGTACACGTGGTGGGACATAAATTGCATGAACATAAGTGCTGCATTGATTGAATTTCTCTTCACCATTAAAGAAGTGTAACAACTGATGCTCTTATGAGCTGTCAATGCCTCTTCCCTAGACATCATTAAATACATGAAGTTCCTATTGTGTAGCAATACAGAGAGAAAGGATAAATCGACATTCAGCAAAGGAAGGAAGTAGCTTGTGAGGCTTTTGTTATTAAGAGAGAATTGTTAAATACCAGAGGAGCTAGATCAGGGCTATGGGAGGCCATTGTACCTTAGGATGTGGTCTATGCCTAACCCCTTTTCACTAGGACACCATATGCAGCAATTAGGCTTAGTGGGAAAAGCACATATTTGCATGTATGCAAGCTGTCCTTGCATAGGAAAAATCACTGGGCTAGTCAGGTATAATCTAAACCAAATCCCTTATGAATACGCAGTGGAAGTGAAGAACAGATTTAAGGAACTAGATTTGGTGGACAGAGTGCCTGAAGAACTATGGCTGGAGGCTCGTAACATTGTACAGGAGGCAGCAACAAAAACCATCCCAAAGAAAAGGAAATGCAAGAAAGCAAAGTGGCTGTCCAACGAGGCCTTACAAATAGCAGAGAAGAGAAGGGAAACAAAATGCAAGGGAGATAGGGAAAGTTAGAGAAAATGGAATGCAGACTTCCAAAGAATAGCAAGGAGAGACAAGAGGGCCTTCTTAAATGAACAGTGCAAAGAAATAGAGGAAAATAATAGAAAGGGAAAAACCAGAGATCTGTTCAAGAAAATTGGAGATATTAAAGGAACATTTTGTGCAAAGATGGACGTGATAAAGGACAAAAATGGTAGGGACCTAACAGAAGCAGAAGACATCAAGAAGAAGTGGCAAGAATACACAGAGGAATTATACCAGAAAGAGTTGGATGTCCCGGACAACCCAGATAGTGTGGCTGCTGACCTTGAGCCAGACATCCTGGAGAGTGAAGTCAAGTGGGCCTTAGAAAGCATGGCTAACAACAAGACCAGTGGAGGTGATGGCATTCCAGTTGAACTATTTAAAATCTTAAAAGATGACGCTGTTAAGGTGCTACACTCAATATGCCAGCAAGTTTGGAAAACTCAGCAGTGGCCAGAGGATTGGAAAAGATCAGTCTACATCCCAATCCCAAAGAAGGGCAGTGCCAAAGAATGCTCCAACTACCGTACAATTGCACTCATTTCACACGCTAGCAAGGTTATGCTCAAAATCCTCCAAGGTAGGCTTCAGCAGTATGTGGACCGAGAACTCCCAGAAGTACAAGCTGGATTTCGAAGGGGCAGAGGAACTAGAGACCAAATTGCTAACATGCGCTGGATTATGGAGAAAGCCAGAGAGTTCCAGAAAAACATCTACTTCTGTTTCATTGACTACGCAAAAGCCTTTGACTGTGTGGACCACAACAAACTATGGCAAGTCCTTAAAGAAATGGGAGTGCCTGACCACCTTATCTATCTCCTGAGAAATCTATATGTGGGACAGGAAGCAACAGTCAGAACTGGATATGGAACAACTGATTGGTTCAAAATTGGGAAAGGAGTACGACAAGGCTGTATATTGTCTCCCTGCTTATTTAACTTATATGCAGAATACATCATGCGAAAGGCTGGACTGGATGAATCCCAAACTGGAATTAAGATTGCCGGAAGAAATATCAACAACCTCCGATAAGCAGATGATACCACTCTGATGGCAGAAAGTGAGGAGGAATTAAAGAACCTCTTAATGAAGGTGAAAGAGGAGAGCGCAAAAAATGGTCTGAAGCTCAACATCAAAAAAACAAAGATCATGGCCACTGATCCCATCACCTCCTGGCAAATAGAAGGGGAAGATATGGAGGCAGTGACAGATTTTACTTTCTTGGGCTCCATGATCACTGCAGATGGTGACAGCAGCCACGAAATTAAAAGATGCCTGCTTCTTGGGAGGAAAGCGATGACAAACCTAGACAGCATCTTAAAAAGCAGAGACCTCACCTTGCTGACAAAGGTCTGCATAGTCAAAGCTATGGTTTTTCCAGTAGTGATGTATGGAAGTGAGAGCTGGACCATAAAGAAGGCTGACCGTCAAAGAATTGATGCTTTTGAATTGTGGTGCTGGAGGAGACTCTTGAGAGTCCCCTGGACTGCAAGGAGAACAAACCTATCTATTCTGAAGGAAATCAACCCTGAGTGCTCACTGGAAGGACAGATCCTGAAGCTGAGGCTCCAATACTTTGGCCATCTCATGAGAAGAGAAGACTCCCTGGAAAAGACCCTGATGTTGGGAAAGTGTGAAGGCAAGAGGAGAAGGGGACGACAGAGGATGAGATGGTTGGACACTCATCAAAACTACCAACATGAATTTGACCAAACTCTGGGAGGCAGTGGAAGACAGGAGGGCCTGGCGTGCTCTGGTCCATGGGGTCACGAAGAGTCGGACACGACTTAACGACTAAACAACAACAACAAGCTGTCCTTCTCTCCAACTTCATTTCCATATGGGGGTGGATTGGAGGGGCAATGAGGGAGGGAAGGTCTAACCCTCATCTCCTTGCTGCCTGCCCGGTGAAGATGCACACTGCAGAAACTCTGTGCCATATGTACATTCTGGGCATTCTTGCATAAGCTCAATAATACATTTTCCTCAGTTATTGGGTAGGGAAGTTCCCAGCTGATTCTGCTTTGTCTGTCAGTGACTAACATAGGAGGTCTTTTCTGCTCAGGGATCTGCTGTATTTAGCCTCTCATAGCTGTGGTGCTTCTTTGCTTCCTGAGTCATACTGGCCAGATAGCAATATGGAGCTGGGTTACTGACCGAACTGGAGGGAATCTGCCAGACACTTCCTTTGTTGAGAACAGCCTGTATAAGTGTTTGTGTTTTGAGACAGAATGTCTAAAAAAAGACTGAGTCAGCTTGAAGGATCCGAGGGTTTCTGCCTTCCCTTCCTTTCCCTTCCCTTGCCCTGCCCTGGATCCCTCCAGGTCTCTTGTGGAGCTGACTTGATTGCACAAGACATGCAGCTGTTACTGCAGCAGATAAACATATGTCACTTCTGAAGCCAGACACCCAAACTTCTTCTGAAAGTTGTCCTTTGCTCACCTTTCATATGCTACCTCTCATGTCTGGTCCCAAGTGTTCATTCTCCAGGACATGGACATGTACTCGTGCATGCATAGAGCCAACTCAAGCCATCTTTCTGAACACAACACACACGCTGCCCAGACATCTCCTCTTGAGGGTGCACCACCACTATAGCAACCTTGCCTTTTGTCAGTCCTGAAAGTGCTAAATATTCTAAGTGGGAAAATGTGATTGTTTTTACGGATTTCATGTGACATGAAGAGTGACATAATACAAATACTCCTATTATGTTCTTCTGTACTGAGGGGTGGGGGGTTTGCGTTTTTCCCTCCTGCCACAGCATCCCCCCACTACTTCATTAACCTCTTCACATTTATTTCATTTCATTTCATTTTAGTACTTAAATCAGTCATGGAAAGAGGCTTAACAGTAATTTATTTTGCATCTGTTTGGTTTCACATTTTACAAAGCTAGATCAGATTCGTTTTGTTTGGTTGGTATATTAAACTCCAAACTGCTTATCTTTGAAATTAACAACAGGCTGAATCCTATACCTATTCCAACTAAAACAGGCGCACTGAATCAATTGTCCTATGTCCACAGTGGCACAGTGAATAGAGTGTCAGACTAGGACTCAAGAGACATGGATTCAAATCCCTGCTTGCCATGAAAGCTAAATGAGGTAAAACACTCGATGGTAAAACATTCCTTGAAAATCTCACATATTTCATACATCTTATTAGGTGTCACTAAAAGTTGTAATTAACTTGGCAGTACATTGTGCACAAACACACACACATGCACACAAGTATTGTGTAAATTCGATTAATTCAGTGGGTCTTCTTTATCTGGTACTAGCAAATTGATTTAGGCTAATCTTTTCAGTCCTGGTAATCAATTTAATATGTCTGTTTCTTCCTTTTTTTAAAACCCAGACACCCGTGTAATCGTTGCACTAAAATAAGTAGTATTTCTCTTGGTAAGAAATTTATTTCAGTAAGAAATGAGTTTATTAGCTCAAATGACACGTGGGAACTCATGAGGATTGGACAGAAGTTCCATATCTTTTGTATAGTCACAAATCTCATAGACTGTGTGTTTATGTTAGTTGAAAATACAAGTGTTAACAAAAGATTAGGTTGCCACATGTCCTCTTTTAGGAAGGGCCATCCTCCATTTAAAGGGCCACCCTGTCCACGCCTGATTCAAAGATTTAAAAACTCCAAAGGGTGTGAGGGAGGGGGAGAGATAGGGACCTGAAAGGTGCCCCTCCACAATTCTTCTCTTGGCAGTATGGTCAGCCGGGGATCTAGTTCCTCTCCTCCCCACTCAGGTGACATGCACTATAGTTACCTTTACATTATATTTTAAAAAATGACTTATAACTTTACATTTGTACATGTATGTTAATTTGCAACTACATGCAAATAGATGCTCTTTTTTGCCTCCTTAATGCTTCCCCCCCTCTTTATAATAATGTGTACATGACCTAGAAAATGGCCATCCTAGAAGACCAGTTTCAGAAGTCCATGTGTTCTCTATTAGAATGTCAATTCACCCAGAGCCTGAAGCCTTGGTTTGCTGCTTCAGATGGGTAAGAGGTTATACAGGAGGATAAGAACATAAGAAGAGCCCTGCTGGATGAGGCCAAGAGCCCATCTAGTCCAGCTTCCTGTATCTCACAGCGACCCCACCAGATGCTTCTGGGAGCACATGAGACAATTAGATACCTGTCTCCTGATACCCCTCCCCTGCATCTGGCATTTTGAAGTACCTTCCTTTTAAGCCTGGAGATTATACATCCCCATCATGGCTTGTAACCTGCGATGGACTTTTCCTCCAGGAATCTGTCCAATCCTCTTTTAAAGGCATCTAGGCCAGATGCCATCACCACATCCTGTGGCAAGGAGTTCCACAGACTAACAACACACTGGGTAAAGAAATATTTTCTTTTGTCTGTTCTCACGCTCCCAACACTCAATTTGAATGGATGTCCCCTGGTTCTGGTACCGCTTGAGATGGAAAAGAGATTCCCTCTATCTACTTTATCCATCGCCTGCATAATTTTATATGTCTCAGTTATGTCCCCCCTTAGGCGCCTTTTCTCTAGATTAAAGAGCCCCAAATGCTGTAGCCTTTATCTTGTCAAACAACAACATCTAGTACAGTTGTTGGTTGCCTGATTGGTTACACAGCCATGCCAAAGAGTACAGTACTTCACCAGCTTAATTCAGGGCAGAACAGTGTAGTGAATACATGATTTAATTCCATGGAAACATCGAATTGTAGAGCTAGAAGGGATCCCAAGTGTCATCATCTTCTTGTCAAAGCAGGAAATACACAGCTAAAGCACCCCTAACAGATGGCCATCTAATGTCTATTTTAAAATTTCATTATCAAATAGCTCTTACTATCTGGAAGTTCTTACTCATATGTAGTTGAAATCTCTTTTCTTGTAATTTGCATCTATTAATTTGGTCCTACCCTTTGGAACCACAAAAAGCAAGTTTGCTCCATCTTCCATTTGACAGCCCTTCAGCTATTAAAAGTTGGTTATCATATCACTTCTTGGTCTTCTTCAGGCTAAATATACCCAGCTCCCTCAATCACTCTTCATGGGGTTTGGTTTCCAGACCATTTACCATCTTAGTTACCCTCCTCTGGACATATTACAGTTTGTGAATATCTTTCCTAAAATGTGGTGCCTTGATCTTGATACATTATTTCATATGGATATTCTTAAAATAATAGGTGAGCTGATAATAGTGAAACACTAGTTAAAAGACAACCTTTTTCTGGGAATCCTTCACTGTTTAGTGCTGAGTTTGCCACAGCCCTTTCCTCATGCTTTTGCTTCACATATGAGCAGGGTCAACGGCTCCAGTTATTCCCATCTGGCTGTTACACCCCTTTTGGAGGAAGGGCACTGAGTGACTCCTTGAAAACAATTTGTGTTGTTGACACCTCCATATGGTTCCAGGCTGTCAAAGAGTTCTGCAGTGACAAGGGGAAGTGTTCACCATGCAATTACATTATTATGAGAAGGGGACCGATGTTCTGAACTTCTTGATTCATCCATTTGTTCCTCTTCCTTTGTGTCAGCTGGTGCCACTTGGGGCTGAACAATCATGGATCTTACTGAGGTTTCTGTCTGCACCTATTTGTTCCAAAAAGTACAACATCTCTTCTCTTTAAGAAACCAATATCTTTTAAAGAAGTGGTTCAAACATATTTCAAAAAGTCTAAACAAATGCTTTTAAAATGGTCTTCTGTGTTATATTCCTTTTTTAAAAAAAGTAGATGAGCACTAACATTTAAGCTTCCCGTCTGAGCCCTTTTCCAACAGAGGTTCACTCCATTGCCAATCAATTTCAGAAATGAGCTGTCTTTTCAAAATCACTCTTTCAAAAATGTAGCAAATAGAGATCTAGCAAATAGAAACTGTTCCCCAAAAGTACTTTAATTATGTGATTATTTACCTTTTGCAATAGCCTGTTTAGTGTCATTGTTTCCTGTATCTGCTGCTGCTGCTTTGGCACCATGTCCCCTGGCTAAGACTTGTCTTTCCTCTATTACTCACATGGCCAACCAGGGATCACCTAGTGAACTTGATTATAAAACTGTCACCAAGGACAAATAAATGTTATACTTTATTCACAGTGAGAACAATGTATCTTGAATGGACAAACACAATTTCAGTGAAATTAACCAACAAACTCATCAAAGGCTGTAGGAAGATTGCTTTTCTGATATTGCGAAAAATGTAATCATAGAAAGTAGGTTTGGCTCATCCTTTGAAATAAACTTCTTTGTTACCTCAGGGCATTTTTTCTTCTTCCTGGCCCTCCTGTATTAGTTCAGGTAATTAATTCAGAAACTTCCACCCTCTGACCATGTATTCAGAAACATGTGAGTACATTAGGAGCACCTGCAAGCACATCTTTAAAAAGGCCATTCTGACTATATCAATAGAAGATGGAAGAAATGTACTACAAGGGAACAAATTCTTATTAGGAGATCACTGGTCATATGTCCTGGGAATGAGATGACAAGGGGTGAATCTAAGACAGAGTGACTTCTTGTGTTCTTTCCGGATTAACACAATGCATCATGGAGCATCCTCTGGAGTTATTTGCCAAAAATGTAACATACAAAGGTTTGTCATAACCAAGGATAAATATGTTTTCTTTTTTGGCCTCTAACTTCCAGACTACACCAGCCAGCATATCTAGTATGTCTAGAGAGACTCATGGCATAATGGCTCATCTGCAGAACTGCAGCCCAAACGCTGCTCACAACCCAAATTCAATCTAGTCAGTTTGAGGTTTATTCAGCCTTCTATCCTTCCTAGGTCAGTAAATTGAGTACCTAGCTTCCTGGGGGAGAAATGTGTAGCCTGCATAATTAAATTGTATACAACCCAGAGAGTGCCTTAAGTGCTATGGGGTGGTATATAAGCAGCACACTTGGTTGTTGTTGTTTTTTTAGTACGAGAAGGCTTTTAAGATATCTCTGGGTGGGTTGTGCTAATCCCTGAGTCTCCTTACCTAAGAACCAATCCAGGCTGCTTTGAACAATGCACAGCTCACCTCTCTTTGGTATGTTTTCCTGGCTGATGCCTCCCTGCTAACTGTGAATGGTCGGTTGTACCACCTTCCTCTCGTCTGTGTCTGCTGCACTTCTTGAGCTAGCATGATATACTGGACTGTGAGAAACAGGGAATTCATTCTATGGCTGTTTCATCATAATTATCTCCTGTGACAAAGAAGACCATGTTTTCACATCCTCCTTGCAGGGCAGATCAGTGTAAGAGGCACGTCCTTAAATTAATCAACCAGGTATCATCTTCTCCCTTATTCTCCTTTGTTCCCCAGCTGGGATGGTGGATGTATAAAAGCTGCAGGAATTAATCAGAGGATTGAGGAGTATTATCAGTAATATGGGTACTAATCAGAGTGAACAGCATATCACTGAACTGGTACGACACAATAAAAATCCATTCTTCTGGTAAGCATCCTTCATCTCTTTGCAGGGCTTTGTGTGAATAATCTGGCATTTCTGCTCTCCTGCTGGATTGCTATTGTTATGTCAGTTCTCATTTTCATTAGTAGTGAAAACAACAATCAACATCTAAAGCAAAAGTGGGCAACTCATGGCCCATGGGCTGCCTTATGTGGCTCACGTAATTACCCCTGTTTCTACCCCATTGTTGCAGAATTGGTGGCAGCAGACATCACCACGCTCCAGACATCTGAAATCACAGCAACTTTATTCCTCCCTTTTCCCTTCCTGTCCCTTCAGAAGGGGAAGTGGACACTCTGCCTTGGAGTCTCATAGCTCCAACACAACTAGAGGTTCTCACCTGACAATGTCTGCTACTCTGCAACTTCAATTCACTGCTGGGGGTGCTCTCTTTTCTTTATTAGACTATGTCTATGTTTTATTAACTCTCAGATTGCACTTTTATTTATTGCCATTCACTAAAATCTCTCCTAGAAAGGTTCCCAGTGTTCAGTTTCTGGAAAAAACTAACAAGCTCTTCTTTGCCTTTACTTTTGTTGACCTTCCTGCAACCTTCCCCTTGGTCTTCAATACTCTCCTAATTCCCTCCCTATCTGATCATTCATTTCTTCTTTTTCATTTAATTACTTCAGATGTTCTTCAGGCCACTATCTATACAGAGTTCTATATAGTGCCAGTTTCCCATCCCCCATTTCTTCTTAACCTACACTTCCTCCAAAAGCTATTACTACTTGCCTTTAAGCTGATGTAATTAAAACAGATTTTTCAACTCTTAGCCTTCATCCTTCTGTCTGATCCATCTATCTCTCCTGCTGCTTTCCCATGGTACAGCTCTGGTTTGTCTGTTTTTCAAAGGGTGGCAAGAGCAGTTACAACTAGTTACAATTAATTTGCTTCTTATAAGCAATTCGTTTTCCCAGTAACAAATTCATGATTACAATAGATTACGACCTCACTGCTGTTGTGATATAACTATAACTTTTTAGTTACTTTGATCATTACAAGCATGTGGCCTTACTAAATGGTGGAGCGGAGAATCATCACAGTGTTTTAAGTGTAATTTCATGCTGTGCCTTGTGCTGACACTTTACACTGTATTGTGGGTGCTTAGACAATGACGAGGTGAATGTAAGTATTATTTGTACCACAGGTCAGCAGTATACAGTATTCAGAGATATGCATTTTTAAAGTAACTGAATTGTGTTAGTTTTATTTACTGTCAGGAACTGATCACATAAAAAGTTACTTTTAAAATTGTAATTATGATGCTAATTAACTGTTTGAGCCTTGGGTCTGTAGCAGCATCTAATTACTTTTAGTGTAACTTCACAAACTATGTTTCATAATTAACTGTGTTTCATAATTTAAAAAAAGACCTGCTGCAATTCAGTCCAAGGTGACCTGTTATGCAGTTGGACATAATGAGTACAGTATATATTTGTTGTGTTTGCATGCATTCAGTGCATTAATGTCTAATCATGGCTGATTCAGATTGCTTTGAAGGTCATAGGATGATTAGGCACTTAATGCTACCTAACATGATAACCTATGTAAACAATTGAATGTATGTACAGTATATTTCTGCTAGTAGAGAAGACATGAGGCAGGTAGGCTACTGCCTTCTTGTACAAAATCTTTTGTATGTAGAGTGTATATGCACATGAGTACATGCAGATGTCCTAGTGAATGTGTGCATGTAGCTACAAGAGTGTTCCTGCCTGCTGTGAGTATAAATCTTATGCATACACACAATGTGCAAGAACAGCATATATACTTATAGTGCTAAACCCTTTGAGTAGGTTGTCAGGATTTCTAACTTTCTGAAAGCTTTAAGTCATTGCCTAACTCACAAATTCTCTAATCAATTCTGTCATATTGCAGATTCTTATAATCATGTGGAGTGGTTGTTTGAGTTTTAGAACCCTGGACATTCTTGAAGGGATAAAATGTAGAGCGGACTTGTCAGCTTCTGAACATGGCAGATTTCAGAAATCTGACTTTCTTGTACATCTGAATGCCACAGAGAGTACAGTTTTCTGACATTCCTTCTATCATTGGGGACTAGTAGTTAAACTAATGTGAATGTGCTCCATTGGTACTCAAAACATGCAGAACACTTAACTAGCTTTAGTGCCATTTCCTATGCTGCTTTCCCCACAAATTAATATATTTCCTTTTAAGTACACATTTTGTATTATATTTCTGGCATTTATCAAGAAGTGAATCCGACATGCGGTATCTTCCCAGTCAGTGTAGATGCTAAAGAAAATGTACTTATGCAACCCTCCATTTATTATCCTCAGTTGAATTAAGTATGTGTTCAATAAGCTAACAAAACACTGGTTCAAATCTCATGTCAGCTATAAACTCCCTTGGTGGTCTTATGTAGATTGCTATTCTGTCAAACTCCCAGAAGCCTTCAGCACTAGCTGTTCCAGAATTTCTGGGAGTTGCAGTCAAAGAATATCCAGGGATCCAAGGTTGAGAACCAATGCTCTAATGGTATTGGCCTCCTATATAATCCTGTTGCTGAGGGTTATTGAGTGAAATGCTTCAATTATGCACCCTCCGTACTCAGGACTATGAACCATTGCTGAAAGTATGTGTCATTTCAGGGCCCGCTGGCCCAGTCATTTCTGGGCCCCAATGTTCAAAATAATTCTTCAGAGTACAAAAAAAGAGTTTCTATTTCAAAACACTTTCTTCAGTCTTGGTGGCCTCTGAAAACACAATCTCTGTCAAGAGGAAAAGAAAAGAGAAATGGTAGGAGAAGAAATCTGATTTTTCAGAAAACAAAGTAATCAGTTTAAAAAGGGCTATTCTTCCACATCTTCCCCCCCCATCACCATTATCACAAGTAGCACTTCCTCTAGTTATGCATATTTTTCTTTTTATTCTTAGCATATTATTTGAAGCTATATGGCAGGCACTCTAGATTTTGATCTGCAGTGAGCCACAAACCTTACTGGGCCAGTCACTTTTTCTCAGCCTGGCCTACTTTATAGGTTTGTTTGGAGGATAAAAAGGGGAAAGCCACTTGGGTTACCATCGAAGGATAGGTGGGATATATGTAAATATAACTGATGCAGAAATAATATTAAGTCAAGCTTGTAAAATATGCTGAAGTGTATGACACGGAAATGAAAACAGAACAAGTCCATGACGTGTTTATTCAGAAACTAATCTCACAGTGTTCCATGAGCCTTGCTCCAAAGTAGGAAGTATATTAAGGATTGCAGCAAAAGAGTCCAGAGGGCAGAGAAGCTAGTATAATATAATATTACACTGGCAGTGAGCGCACTGATCCTGGGCTCAGGATACACAGTTGTGCCTCAGGAGGAGCCTTGTGGTAGTTGGACTGCCAAGTTACTGCCAGCAGTGAGCACTGGACAGGAGCGATTTCTGCTCCGCATCAAGGGCTAAAAACTGGTGTTTTTGTAGGTCGAGCCTGAGGTTTTGGACCATTTTTCCTGAAACTAGAACAGGAAAGTATTCCACATCTCAGTGGAATCTCTGAGTCAGTAGCCCAAGGTATCCTATAAGCAAGCAAGAGCTGCTACTCACCAAGCTAATACAGAACACGAAGGTCCTGTTACTTGGACTGCCGTTCCAGGGGTTTCACAGGACATCACAGGGGGTGTATTAGGGTTGGAACAAGTTACCTGTTCGTCTTCCCTTTCACATCTGAGGATTTTGACACCTAAGCAAAATGTCCATAGTAGTCCAGTAGGATGAGTTCCAGCTTCAGATTGTGAAGTTTCCATTAGGGAGTCCTCAAAAGTGGGTCTTTCCGTTCATTATACAGTGTTGTTTTGAGTGAAAGTCTCAGTCCTTTTGGACTCAGTTTCTAGCCTGGAGACTTTTGTGCTGCTTATGCTTGATAAATGACAATCCAATGTTACACATTTTATGTAGAATGTCAGTACAGTTTTGGTTATTGTGCATTAAATCAGAAGTGTGTGTGTAATTATTACCTTAAATGTAGGTCACATCAGAGAGGGAACTTCCCTTCACAGACCCAAATCAGAATAGAAATTACCTGTCCTGCACAGCTAACTTGTGAGGAGTGGGGGGTGGAGTGGAAATAAACTCTTCCAATGGTACCAAGAAGGCTGTTTCCATTCTAATCAGGGCTGTGGAGAGACAAGATAAGCCTCCTTCTCGTCATGTGCTATCTGTAGTGTATGGATTGCACCTCCTCCTGCACCTATAACCAAAAGAAAAGAAAAGAAAGAAAGAAAGATATAGCTGCATACTGTACAGCATATAATAATTAACAGCTTTGTCAAGTGAACTCCACAATCTACACCACCAAAAGCACAAAATGTATATTCCCCTAATATGGAATTTGTATTATGGACTTTGTCTCATAGTTAACACAAAGTACTTGGCATTCAGTAAGTATAATATGGAATTTAATGCTAAATTCTACCATTTCCTGATTCACACCTCTTCCTTCTAAATGTAAATGGAATATCGGCTGAGGCTCATCACGTATCCTAACCCACCTTATGGTACTTCATAGCACAGTAGTTAAACTGCAGCCAAACGCTGCTCATGACCCAGGGTTCAATCCAAGGTAGCCGGCTCAAGGTTCACCCAGCCTTCCATTCTTCCAAGGTTGCTAAAATGAGTACCCAGCTTGCTGGGGGTGCAATGTGTAGCCTGCATAATGAACTTGTAAACTGCCCAGAGAGTGTTTTAAGCACTATGGGGCGGTATATAAGCAGCCCAGTTTGCTTTACTTGAAACTACCTTTTTCCTGAAGAGGTCTCGCTTGGTGCTACCTATGGCCCCTCCCTTGACACATTTCATAATTTGATTTTGTAGCACATACACTTATTTGTAGTCATACTGTTGTCTTTTGAGGTTACAATAATTTCCCCTTCACGTCTGATCTGCAATCCAAGGAGGGATAGGTAGGTTAGCAACACAGAGAGGTGCTTCGTGCTCAATGGAGGTGCTCATTTTGCACCAGCAGGCTTGCATCAGGAGTAGCAGAAACCTGCCTTGTCTCTGCACCTGTGCTTTCATTTGCTAATTGTTCAGTAATTAGCATTAATTGTCACTTATCTGCCCTAAAAACCATGAAATATGGTGAACCTGCCATTGGAAATCACAGCCAAGTGGCCTTATAATTGAGATCCAATTAAGAAAAAAATGCACACTTAATTATCTTGTGACGTTTATGTTACTGTGAATTTAATTAATTGGAGTTCAGTTAATTTGAGAATGACCTTCCCCACTTCCCATTATTGATGTGATAATGGAGAGGAAAAGTAGGTCTCACAGGCTAACTTTTGTCTGTCTTGAAAACTTGGGGCACCACACAACAAATAAGCTCCTACACCATCCTAGTTCTCCTTGGATATCCTTCAATAGCTATGCTGGGTATGTGATGATAGAGGTTACAGTCTAACACACCTGGAAGGCACCAAGTTGGGGAGGCTGCTCTACCTGGTTTCTAAGGTTTCCTATGCTATGGGTAGGTAGATGAAAGAGAGAGAGAATTCTGATCAATCATTCTCATGTAGGTTTCTACTAGTTTAGACAACATAAAGAGAATTTTTGAAAAATGCATGTATTGCCATTTGGTACGGTTGTCTGTGGAGCCAGGGTTTGGTAGTTCAATTCCCCCTAGTGCCTTGTAGGAGATGACCCAACCTCTGTGGTGTCGTCCAAGTTACATGGTCCCAGAATACTCCCAGAAGAAGAGAATGGTAAATCAATTCGGAGTATTTTATAACTGGAAAACACTCAAAAGAGTCACCATAAATCAGAATTAACTTGACAGCATGTGATGATTATTATTCATTCAGTGCAAACTGGCACAGTGTAGACTCACCAGACGGCAATACAGAGATTCCTTCAATGCTTTCAGATTGCCTCCCAAACAGTAGACTAGGAACAAGAAGCAGTAACTTTTCCCTTCCATTTCACATGCTCTTTTATTTTGCTACCTAATGCTGTGCCTTCTATGTGGAGAAAGATGAAAACCTCAGACAAGAAAAGTGGACAAAACCACCCCAGCTCCTCCTCTTTCAATTCTGTCACTGATTTGAACATGCAGCAATAAAAAAAAAGTATAAACGTATTGTGGCACCCCTAAGACTAACAAATTTATTTCAGGTATTCTTTCATTGATTATAGTCTGCTTCTCCAGATACTTCTTCAGACAGAGTGTGTCTGAAGAAAAAGATTGTAATCTGCAAAAGTTCACCCTTTTGATTTTATTGTTGCTGAAATACATTAAAACGTCACCTCTCTTGAAACTTGAACATGCAAATTCACAACTCTGACCAAAATACAGTTGATCAAGGCATAACGAAAAAGTCATAACATCATAAATGTGCCAGACATTCCACCATAGCAACAAGGACTGCTCAAGATGATGGTGCCATTGGTCATATGGTTCCTGTTTGACCAACTGTGTAATGCATCGGTGGAAGTACTTAATGGATAGCACTTCAGCCTTGGCACAACTGTAGCTACCACAGGCATCGCATCAAATTACAACTGCATAGCTATGCTACTGGATTTCAGCCTCAATGGAAATTTAGACTTTGCTACTAATTAAACTGAATGTTTGTTGTTGAGTTTTTTTAAATCAACAATCTAGACCCTGCTCTGGTTTATTATCTTGTTTGTCTAGTAATACTATCCTGCCATAGCAGCCATCATTAAAAAGTCATGGATGGCTTCATGGGTAGCCTTTTGCCTGTTTAAAAATATATATAGTGTATTACTGAAAAGGGAAACATTTGTTTTTTCAACTAACTGCTTAAACTGGTGAATAGGTAAATGAGAAATTGTATGACAGTCAAAGCTGTACAAAACTAGGATTTGAGACAAAGGCTCCTGAAATTTCTGCATATGGGCTCCCTTTGTGAATCTGGACATGTAATTAAAGACATTTCCCACTCCCATCAGTAGCAATTAAAAATACTAAATTCTTGGTATTTTAAAAAGTACCAAATACTTTCACAACTGCCCAGTAGCTATCCAGATATTTATAAATAATATTGTGCATTGATGCCAGAGAATCAATGACTAAGATCTTGTTTGCATCTTATGGTTATTTTTAAAAATTATTTTATTTTGTTTTATTTTATTTTGTAAATTGAAAGCTCAAAAAGAACTTTTTGATTAGCTTGGAGCCTTTAACTTTAATAGCATCCCTTAGCTAATAAATATCGCTTTACATGAACCCTACATTGAAGAAAAGCATGTGGTGACAATTATCCTACAGGGTTTGGAGGAAATGATGATAATAAAAACTACAGAGAACATGTTCCTTCTAGGGGGGCAGATAATTAAATTGTAGTCCCCTGGCTTTCAGAAGTCCAAAACCCTTAACAGTTCCCACTGACTTCATTATGAACCATGATTAGTCATTTCCGTAGAAAGACAGCCTACTTCTAAATTCAATCCCACAGCATGGCTTTACATTAGCTAAACACAGAGGCCCAGTTGTTACTGTTGTAGCCCTGATGCTACAATACACAGTGTAGGGATCGTTGTTTGGACTGGAATTGACTGGAATTAAGAATCATCAGATTTGGCATTCCACACAGAACATATAATACAGTATCACAAATCTAGTTAGGTGAATAGTTATAGAAGCTTGTGGTCATCCTCTGCTAGGATTGAAAGATCAGTAGCAACCTGTTCTCTGAGATTTCAGAGCCAAAATCTGGACCAGTGGAGTAGAGGGGCACTTCTGATTTCTCAGTAGTAGGCTATGTGATAGCTGGGGGAGGTGTGTTTGTGGTGTTACAGAAGTGAGAAAGGCAAAAGCCATGGGAATTGTTTCTGGCCCAGCTGATGTGGACACAGGTATAAGGAATATTGCTGAAAGGGCCTAGAATGCAGGTAGAACCTGGATAACCATTTAATATTGCAAGCCATACCCAGGAAAGGGTAGAAAATGTGCCAAGGAACTAAACTGGCCATTCCCATCCCATGCAATCTTACTGCTATAACACATGAGATACAGGGAGGGTTTTTTTTCTAGTCACTGTACTGCTGCTAAGGCTTATGCAAGGTCCCCCACCAGCTCCTGTGGAGATTTTTTCCCCCAGCTCCTATTGGTCTTACACAAAAAGAAGGCTCACGAGTCATGATGCTACTGTTCCATTTCTTGTCTTGCTCCAATGGCATGCTATGTTTAAATGAATGCACTCATCCAGCTCTCTCCTCAGTCTCATCCCCTCACTACTGACTTTTTGGTGTGCCAGTGTTGTATTTCTGCAACATACACACAGTCAGGCATAGATGGGTGTCCAAGCTTAAAGACATCTCCCACATAAATATCAAACTTCTCCTCCTCCAGCATCTCTCCTCACCTGGACAGATGGAAAAACATAGCATATCCCTGAAACTTCACCTATTCCCTGCAGCCTGGAAACCCTATCCCCCACCCATGTTATTGTACAAAAAATATGTAAGTACTCTGTAAGAAAGAGTAACTGAGTAGATCATGAATACATGAAGCATGCAAAATATAACTACTGACTCTCTAATCAGAGAGTACTCTATGCATATCTTTCTGTTAACTTTTCAAATTTCATAATTTTTACATGACCCAAATAAGCACTTCATGCAAAAAAGATAAATGGCAGAAAAACCTTGAGATAATGACACAGCTCAATGCCCTGGGCCCACGTGACCCCTGTTCTATGTAGCGATGCCAGGTCAACACTGTCCAGTTCACTGAGATTTCAGGCCAAAAACTGAGGCAGCAGAGGGTCATTCAAAACAAACCAAAACATTACAAAGAACCTACTCAAGTCAAGATCCTTAAATCCGCATGCTCTGGTCCTTAGTTGTGTTTTAATTTGGCACTAAAATGAAATCACACTGTACCTGTGACAGTGGTAGTGTCCACCCTCTCTCTGTCCCTTTGTCTCTGCCAGTCACAGCCTATGGAATGTTACAAAGATAGGATTAACGAGTGCAGACTGATAGTTCAATTCAGTCTGAATATGGGTTGAGTAAAAAAAAAAAAGGATGTTTGAGAGAGTTTGGCTTTTGTGATAGAGAAATAGGATGTTTCAGGAGATCTGAGTGTGGTGAGGTGAAGGGAGCTGTGAAAGAGTTGAGAGAGAGTTTAAAACCAATACTGCTATAACAGTCATTTAAAGTACTATTGACATCCAATTCACACAAGCTACTCAAACTAGAGCCACTTCACACACACACACACAAATCAAGTTTCTCCTCCTTGCCCTGAGATTTCTTTTCCTGTTTGGAGACCCAGAGAAGCATAGCTGTTCCCTGAGACCTGACAACCTTAATCCCATTCCTTACTTCAATATGAATATTTCTGCTTCATGGTGATAAAAGGGGGGGGGGAGTGGAAGAGGGGGAGGAAATGAGAAAATTGAGTGAAGCAAGGAAGATAGGATTATATTTTAAAGGGTCATCCATATAAAGTCTGATTAGATCTCAGTAGTTTGAATGTTCAGCCTCACTTGTTGCGTGTACCATAAGAAAATGTTTCTGGCACTATTACAAGGGACAGTTCCAAGAGTAGTTCAGAATTCTGGCTTCGGCTTTCAAGGCCAATTTCTTGGCTCCTAGGTGTGGCTTCAGGATATACTGAAAAAGTTGAGGATCCAGTGGCATGCAGGAATTTGGTTGGCAGGATTTGCTCCCCCCAAATCACTCCCTTCCAAATCACCCACTTGCACATTTCCCTTGTGTTGATAAATCCTTTCTTCATAAATTCTCTAGAAAGCAGGCATGGTCAGCCTGCAGCACTTCTGGGATGTGCAAAAGCATCACTCAAGGATTGTTACACAGGAGCTTTCCAGACTGCTGTCACATTTTAGGAATGGTTAATTGCTTAAGAAGGCCCACTACATTTCTTCTTCTTCTTCCTGGTAGCCATTATTGTGTTGGCTACTTTCATTAGATATTTATGTTCATTTCTGGGTTTTATCATTTTGTTGCTTTGACTTTGATTTGGTAAATACTTTCCTAGTTGCTTAGTAGGATTTATCTTCAAAGAAGAAATGCATGTGGAATTAAAGCACTAAGAAAAACCATTTTTATAAAGTACCCTGTTTTCAGTTTAGCTGTAGTAGAGATGTTACCCTGCTCTTTAGCAGTGGAGGCAGGGTGGCAGAGATGTGTTGTTGTTTTCCCTACCAAACACTTCTGTGGCTGTCACCCCCAAATTACCTTTACAGTCCATTGTGCAAATGTTTGGTTTGTACACGGGCTATCGGAGAAAGCGGGCCTTAATAATTGCAAGTAGTCCGACTGAAAGAGTGAAATAGGAAAAGAACAAAATGATCTCTAAGTGTTCCTAGCATTAACCTTTTCCTCCTCACAGGTAGCTCTTATCTTCACTTTCTCTTTTCCATTTAATTTCAGGGCAAACGGTACAAAAACTCCTTGGAGACAGTGGGAACGCCAGATTCCAGCCGAGGCCGCAGCGAAAAGAAGGCCATTAAGTAAGTTCTGGGAGGGATTCCTGGAGTGAATGGATCGAAGGTGCCTGGATTGCAGTCACTGGGTGCACACGCTCCTTGGGTTTGTGTTGGCCGTCATCAGACAACCTTGTGCCTGCAAATCAAGCCATTTGCATTCACTCTCAGCACAGGAGCTGTAAAAAGGTCTCCCTCTCTTCTGCTCTCATACAGCTTAGGTCTAAACACCAATGGACTCCCTCCTACACAACTGTATGCACATAGTCCTAATAATGCCGCAATGTGTATAATCCCTCTAGTAATTTCATAAACACTCTTCTGCATGTATGTTTACTATTGAGACGGTTGCTGCAAAATGCTGTCACTCCTATCCACCATATCAAATGTTTCTTGTTCTAATATTCACACACTACTACTGCTTCCTGTGTTGTCCCAAAACTTTGTCCTAGCTGAACAATACTATTTCTTTACACTGTCCTTCCATTCTTCCAAGGTATGCCATACCTGAGAACTCTAGACTGTAGATACAGGACACTGAAGCTAGAAGTCACTGTCTCCTGAAAATTTATGGGGAACCCCCCCCCCCTCCAGCTCTGTCCTGTATCCAGGACACAAGGTTCAGGATTCAAAAGCTTATCCTAAAAAGAACAACAAATGTCCATGCTACACACCAGTTATGCCCCCTTGTCCCCGAACCACCCAGCGCATAGTACCTATTGCAACATTTCTCCTAAATTTGCCCTCTGTCCAATCTTAGAGAAGATAGCCCTCTGTTTCAAGGGTTGTGTGCTACAAATCCAGTTTCAATATCAGTAGTCTTGAAAAGTGAGAGTAGGGGCCTTGAGAGGTCACTTCTCAACAGCTAGCATCTGAACAACAGAGTGGTCACTTGGGCACAGTCTTCTTCACTATATTGAACAGTATTATTTTCCAGATAAACTATGTGAATTGTTAAATTAGCACATGTGAACTTTCTGCAAATCTGTGCCATCTTTTGTCCTCTTTTTGAGAGCAGGGAATGGATCTGCTCTGTTCTGGCAAGGGGTAGGTGGCCGCACTATTTCTTCTGGGCGCATTCCTTGTATTTCAGATTTTCTTTCCTTCCCTGCAAGCGTGACATCAACAGATACATGCTGCCCAAGTAATCAATACCAAACTGCAATGTCAGCTCATGTACAATCATCCACACTTGGTATACTTTAGAAGAAGAAGATCAAAACATTTCCGCGTCTCAAGGCAAGTGATTAGTCCCCTGCATGGAACACCAAGCGACGGATACAACTGGCTTCTTCCTGTTGCACTTAGCTTTAGGCCTAGCCAAAGACAGTAAAAGGTTTCTAGTCCCTTGTAGACTGAACATGAGGTTTATAGACTATAAATTAACCACCTGGACCTACTTTAAGTCTTCAGATTCTTGACCCTTGACATTTTCCGACTGCGTCACTCAATCTGCTCTGCTTCAGGCAAATTGTATGGCCAGCTAACATAATCTGTATTTCAACTATTTTATGAGGTCTTGGTCTGAAACATTTCCAAGTCATACTTGTTCCAGGTTCCTTTGTGGCTGTGCACATTCACACAAAGAACTGGCTTAGTAATGAGTTGTGCAGTGATGAAGGCACAGGGAATAACCTGCTACGCTGGGACAATTTGTAAAAGGCACAATTGTCTGTGTGGCTATGAATTTATCCTAGAGTTTGGAGAAGTTATTTTATTGATCATAACTCATAGAATCCCCTAGCCATCATGGCTTCTGGTCATGCTGGCTGAGGGTTTCTGGGAGATGTAATTTCTGAAAAGCAGCTTTTCTGAGCTCTGTTTGAACCCATCTGGCTCTTTCTTTTGCCTGAAAATCCTCTTTAGGCAAAAGCTGAGGGCAAAGTTTGCTTTTCACATTCACAACATTATATGCTGTTCTTCACTTCCCTCCTTCCCTACAAACATTTGTGGGTCTCTTTTTTCCACATTATTTCTTTATATAGAGCATAACAGCCTCTGCATTGTCCTCCCTATCCCTTTATCCCATAGGGCCACCTGTTATTCACTTTAATGTCTCCCATTCTTAATTACAGTTCCTTCAGATTATTAGGATGAAAACTGTAGGGAAGAAAGCATAAATATTGGTGATGATCTTCCCTGAAGCTCTTTGTAGATTTGCACAGCACCGGAAGAAAGGCTTAGAATATTTACATTTTTGTTTAATAATGCACTGTTACCTAATATTTTTGAGATATATAGCTAATCTGTACTTGAAACTTAACCCCTTGGATCCATCCCAGTCAGACGTTCCCTTTCTTTTATTCTGAATAAGGTTGGATTGAGGCTATAATGAGCATATACTAGAGAAACTGGGAAGCTGAAAGGGATTTATAGACTCACACACATCACATCACATATATGCACACATGTACACCAAAACAACTGAAGAAGATGGAAGCCAAAACATTTTGCTGAAATACTTCCATTTTTAGTCACTCGTGTGTGTTTATACATTTTAGTGATTAACTGCATTCCTCAAATGGATCCAGAAAAACCTTGATTGAAGTGCTGTTTAGTTCTCATTATCTTGATTTCAGTGGACCAGATTTCCAAGAACGTGGCATAAAATTAGACCCTGGCAGTGCAAACCTAAGCAGGTTTGCTTTGAAGTAACTCCCACTGTGTCCAATGTAGTAAGTCTGATGCTTTTTTTATTTAAAAAAATGCAATTTCAGTTGCCCAGTGACAGAACTTTCCCTTATATGTATTTATGTTATTTATTTATTTATTATCATTTGTAGGCTGTCTTCCTCCCAAGGAAGAGACCCAAGGCAGCTCACAATATTAAAGCAAGTAACTCTAAAAGCACAACAAATTAAGGTTAAAAAACAATTGCACATGCAGTAATATTTAAAAATGCATGACTTAATTTAAAAGTATCTAAAATGTTAAAAACAAAAAAGCCAGCATCCAGGGACTCAGTTATGGTTGTTAAAAGCCTCCCTGAAGAGGTGCTTCTTCAACTGTTCCATGAAAAATAAAAGGGAGGGAGCCAACCTGATCTCCCTAGGAAGAGCATTCCATGACCTGAGAGCAGTCACAGAGAAGGCCCTCTCTCATGTCCCCATTAAACACACCTGCAATAGCAATGGAACCAAGAGGAAGGTCTCCTCTAAAGATCTTAAGGGTGGGAAAGGCTCATATGAGGAGATATTAGTCCTTCCTAACCTGGTGCCTTCCAGATGTTTAAGACCACAGTTCTCAGGATTCCCAACTGCTGGCTATACTAGCTGGAGCTTATGGGAGCAGAATTCTGAGATATCTAGAGGACACTAGCTAAAAGAAGACTGCCTTGGGCCTTGGCTATAGTAGAATGAACTCTTCACTGTGACTGATGATGGCAAGAAGTGTGGCAATAGTACACACCAAGCAAAGGGTGGCACAAGTCTCAAAGGTAACTAGGTTATATCCTTGTCCCACATCAGTACAGCTGTGCCCATATTTTAAGGTGAGTCTTCCTTCAACCATTCCCTTTTTTTTTCATGCTGCAAGAATCACTTACGTGTGTTGAACTGATGTGATTACTCTGCATACAAATGTATCACAATAAGGTTACATTTCTCTCTCATGTTCCTGTGATTACAGTTTCTCATTGAGGAACTCCCATATGGTGAAACTGATATTTAATCTCATCTCCAGGAATGATTAAAAACGCACACTTCTTGAGAGCATGATTAAGTATCAGTTTCATAACATGGCTGGTGTTTTGCCTTCCAATATGATCATACAAGCTTACTCTCAGTTCCTCTCTGCCATCTGCCTATGTGGTTGCCAAGTCAAATTTTCTACAGTAAGGGATCTTGTGGAACTTGTTCCATGGAGATCCAGAGTGGAGCAGGGCTAAGGAACCTTGATCACATCCCATGGAGAAGTAGTGGTCTGGTAAAAGGAGTGTTCCCTCAAAAATGTTGACATCCAGCATATTCTGCCTTGCAATTCCTCCTGTTGTGGGTACAAAGAAGGCCACTTTGCTGGGGATGCTCAAATAGGTGGATTGGTGACATTTGTGTATGTCTGTGTACATTTGTGTTTGTGCATGTATTTATATGTGATTGTGCATATATATGTGTGCATATTATGTAAATGAGTGCTTATTTGTTCCTCTGTGTGTGTGTGTGTGCGTGTGCACGTGTGTGTAGGTATAGGTGTATGTTGTGCCCCAGGATTGACAGGGCCTTCCACTAGTACCTGGGTGGCACTGCCTTCCATTAGCTACACCCTTGACTGAGCAAGTGGTACTGGACACAGAGCTCCAAAGTCATATTCTTTGATAATAAACATGTGACACTGACTATGGTCTTCCTGGCGTCTTTTGCACATGGCAGCTGTGTACATTCTGCTCTCGCTGGAAGCCAGAGATGGTTTTGTCTGAAGGAGGGTCAAGACCACCACTGAGAAGCAACACTGAGACCTTTCCTACTACAGAGAGGCTGCAGGAGACATAGGAACATCTGCAGACAAGGATATGAAAAGCTTATTACCTGCTCTTTGTCTTCTGCGGCTGGAAAACTGTTCCCTTCCAAAGGCTCATGCCAATATTACAAAAGGCTTCTGTGGTGCCTTTGATCCCAAGGCAGGTGAGGTAGGTGGAAAGGGGCAGGCAGAACTACATGATGAAGAGACTGGCCTCTGCACTTCCTTGCTAGACTTTTCCTCGTTTCCTCACTCTCCATCCTCTGAGGATGAGTCTTGAGTTCCTTGGTGAAACACAGCTGCCCTTTATCCTAGGCTTTTCATCTCCCCTCAGTATGCATCTCAAGAGGCCAGTAGGAAGGCTTTTTCATCCCCAAGCCAGAAAAGGGCAAGGATAGTTAATGAGCGGTAAAGGGCTGTGTGCAGCCATTCAGCCTGGAAGGGGAACTTTGATGTCTCTAATAAATTTGCCAGAAAAGCACTTGACTTCAAAGGCCATTGTCAGATCTCACATGCTGCCAGGAATCAAGTGCTGAGTAACCACTGGAGCCTTTCTAAAATTGGAAGGAGATGGTTTGGTCAAGCTCTAGCAGATCACAGAGTGCTGGCATGACCTATTTAGAGAACATTGTCAATGCACAGCCTCCAACCTGAGGCAGCTGACCCCTCCCTAGCTCTCTTTCTGCACAACTAAGCAGAAGATCCATGCAATGAAGACACGCTGAATCCCTTCGGCTGGGTGGAGCCTCTTCTGGAGGACAAGCATCCGGAGCTTTCTTTATTATGACGTTCCAGGGCACGTTGCCTCACAGGCAGTGGAAGAAGGTTCAGAGGGCCAATCGTTTCTGCAATGAATCTTCTCCTGCAATGATTTTCTAAGTTTAGATTCAGTGCAACCAGCAAGCATGGGCTGAGACTCTTCTGGCAGAGGAACACCCAGAGGGGTATTTCCAGTTTTTTGCCACCCCCACCAGTGTTTTTCACTTGATGGAGAGAACCTGTGTGACAATCTATCCCAGTACTTCAGCAAATCTATTCCACATCTGGATTTTGGCACAGTTAACTATTTTTAATGACATATCCGGAACCCCTGTAGCCACCTAGCTGATGGCTGGAGAATTTATTGAAGCTACTGACTGAAACAATACATTTGCCTGGCTTTGTCTGAATCTGACTCCCAGTTTCATTGCTGCTTCTCTACTTTTTCATTTGCTTCTAGTCTGATGCACAAATTCTGCATGGGGAACTAGAGGAGATTCTCTTCTCCCCATAGCAGCAGTAGATCCCATTGATGTTTAGGAGCTGGCCAGAAAAGCCTAGTACCTTGAAAACAGTGCTGACATTGTGCTTGGTGCTATATACCTGTATTCTGTCAAGCTCCATAGTAGATGGATAAGCGAGGGATGGAATGAGAGGCCAAAGGCATTCTCCTCCCATTATAAAACAGTATGGCGTGCAAAACAACCATTAACCTTCCTTCCCAAGAGACAAAGTGGAGGTATGAGAAGGGAGTCATAGGACCACCAGAATGATATTTCTTTAATCTGCACTCTGTCTCTCTCTCTCTCTCTCTCTCTTTCTCTCTCTTTCTGTCTCTCTTCACCAGCTTTTGGAGCTGCCTGCTCCTGTCTTTCTCCAGCTCTAACTCCTGTTCCCACCTGCCCTCTCTGTGTGAGCATGTTTGTGTGTGTGCATGCATGTGTGTGCATATGTATATATGTATGTGTGTAGTTCATGCGTGCGAGGCACAAAGCTTACCTTCCACAGGAGGAGAAGTCTAACTTCGCTGTCTCTCATTTGGGTTATTTTTTTTCCTTCCTCCCCTTGCAGGAATTTAGATTCTCTTTTTTGTATTTCCCTTTTTTTTTCTTCCCTCATCACCGGCTGATCTAGTGATCTAGACAGAGACTTTTGGAATAACAATGACAACACAGTGCAGCAGAAATGGAGCTCCTATCCTCCAAAGGAGTTTATACTAAACATATCACCTTACGCCCCATATGGTGATCCACGACTTTCCCTCAAGTGAGTCTCTCTTTCACTGATTTGATCATATATAGTGAGTATATGAAACCCTTTCTTCCACCTCCCCCTTCCTGCTTTCCCATTCACCTTCCTCTTCCTCCATCTTCCTCTGTCTCCCCACACACTTTCCACCCCCTCCCCATGGACATTTGTCCATGGAGACGAGCAACCCCTCCTGTCTTCCCTTCCTCTTTCCTTCCATCCAGTGGTTCCCAACTACTGGCATGTGCAGTGGTCCTTGGTAGATCAGACTTGAGTGCCTAATACCCTGGGCTCCCTGTACTCAAGTATGGATCAGATGCTGGTCCCAATGAAAAAGAGAGTTCTTGAGACATCTCTGTGTGGATTGGCATCTGGATACAAGTGACTATTAGTCTTTGGGGAAGACTTCATAGCCTATGTGACTAGGTTCCATTCTTCAATTTGGGCCTCTGGCACACGTCCATAGTGACTTAAGCCAGCCAAAAGGCAAGCAAATAGGGGTGGGCCCTGCCCACCACACCCAAGGTCTTAGAGCTTGCTCAGAAGCCATGGTTGTCTTGAGAAAGCTCTGGCATAGGCTTCAGCTTCCTCAGTTTCAGTGGATTGAGAACCACTGCCTTAAGCAACCCATCAAAAGAAGACACCTTTTTTTTTCCAACCTGCGCCCCTCAGTTCCTTTGGTTCTCCTATCCCTCCCCTTCCTGTTCTCCCCTTCTCTGCAGCACAGGATGGGGTTGCCCGTTTTGGTCACCCTCTCAGCGTGTTCTCTGCATCTGCACTGTGTGGTGGTGGTGGTGGTGGTGGTGGGTAGTGGTAAGCTCTCTCACTAACGTGGCTTTCTTTCTCCCTTCGCCTGCATAGTGCCTCTCCTAACACTCTTATCCATTGTTTAACCCTTCCTTGCCTATAGAATAAAGTAACTTGGGCTGCAATCATCACCTCACAGCCAAGCCAGGGCTGCCTGCTGTCTTTGCCTGGGACAAAGGCTCTTCTGGGCCCTTTCTTTTGTAGTGCTGATGTCTCTCTTTCTCTCTGTCTGTCTGTCTGTCTGTCCTTTTGTCTGTCTCTCTCTCTCTTTCTCTCTCTCTCTCTCCCTCTCTCTTACTCTTCTCCTCCTCTTTGCTTGACCTCCTTCTTGCGTCCACTTGCCCCCTTCTTTTTTCTGATGTGTCCCAGCGGCTCATTGCTCTCAGGTGCAAAATTGGCTGCTTCGGCCACATCGGGGTTGGCAGGGGAGCGAGATGGACGCCATGGGGAGAGGCCACAGCTCCGAGAGGACGGCATGAAGAGCAGCGTGTCTGCCCACAGCGAGCCCAGCATTGGGAAGGCGGGGAGAGGTCGATGGCAAACGGTGCAGAGCCACCTAGCAGCAGGGAAGCTCAGCCTATCCAAGTGAGTGAGAGTACATCACAGGCCTGGCCTTCTTGTTGCCTCATGGCCCAGAAAGCATGGCAGCTGAAGGAGCATGGCTGGGTGGCTGGCTGGCTGGGTGGAAACCCAAACCTTGTTGTGAACTTCATGTCGGAGTCAGGAAGAACACAAGAAAGCATAGGCTGTCCACATGATGCCCCAATGACATGGTTAGATGTGTGGTGGGGATAGAGCCTGAGAAAGCTATGTTTTGGACTGCCGCTTCCAGAATCTTTAGGCTGTATGGGAGTTGTAGTCGAAAAACTTCCCTGCCATTCTGGGTGGTGTTCAATTAGAAGACTTCAAGATCTGAGACAGGTTATATCACACGCAAAGAGACAAAAACAAATAATCCTGACTGCATGCAAATCAATAAAAGTGTGTAGAAGTTCACAATGGGGGAAAGAATTTCACTCACACAGATCTTGATAGCAAACATACAGTATAAGGAAAAGGGACAAAAAACCAATAGGAAGGAGAAGAAAAGGGGGTTGGGAATCAGTATTAAAGAACAGGAGAAGATATATCTTCTAGTAGCCTGGAGTGTGTCAGAGTACATCATTGCAATGGGCCAGGCTAAAGGTCTGACCAGCTAACCATGACATCTTTGTCCAGTGACCAAGATGTTTCAAGGTAAATATAATGCAAGCTACAGGATAAGTCTAAACAGTGTGTAGTAGGCTTGTAATTCCAAGATATGATTCATTCCAGTCTTTTCCACAATCAAATAAGTTTTCAGAATCTTAAGCAGAAATAACATTACCAGCAGACGTATTTTCCACTTGTTGATGTTATGTGCTATCAAGTCACATCTGACTTATAGTAACCCTAACAGAGATTTCATGATATGTGAGATATTTAAGGAGTGGTTTTACCAGCACTGCTGCCACCCCACCCCCCAGTTAATTTCCATGACTGTGTGCGAATTTGAATCCAGGTCTCCTGAGTCCCAATCCGCCAACCTATACACTATGTCACACTGGCTTTCATTTTCCATTAGGTTTCCTAATTTAGTTTTAATCTAGTGCTCACTTTGGACCTCTGCTGAACAAAGATTCCACAGTAGCTTCTCAAAACCATGGATTGAGAAAATGGCTGATACCTCCTGAATGAGTTAAGTGCCTTGTTCTTGGCATGCAAGGAGCAACCCTGTTGAAATCTCTTTGTTCTTAGCCACAGGTCAAAAGACAGATGACCTGCAACATGGATCTCACTTAAGCCCACTGTCTCTGCTTGGATGCTTGCCCTCTATGAAGGTACAAGCAAGGGCAAGGAGGAGGGGGAGGATGAGCCTCCACTTCCATTGTTTTCTTTATGGTGGTATGGATTGGGTCTAGAGAGAGAAGATAAGAGAAAAAAAGTTGTGAAACTATGGAAACAGGGAATGATCCAATCAATGTGGGGGCTTCACCTAGTGCCTTTAAGTCAAGGGCTTGGCAAAACAAGGATCTGCCATCACTGCAAACAAATGTGTTGGGAGGAAACTGTGTATGGAGTAAGGACTTTGTCTGCTGTTCCTGTCACAGGAGTTCCTGTCTCCCAGAGGCAAGCTGCAGCTCCATTGCAAAAGCAGTTTGTCTGTGGGGCAGCAGGCATCACTCTAGTAAAAACAGCAAGCAAACCTCAAGCTTCATTCATTCATTCATTCATTCATTCATTCATTCATTCATTCATTCATTCACCCATACCCTACCTTTCCACAAAAAGCACCTAAGGCAGCTTACGAAGTTTAAAAAAACAACCCGGTAAAACCAACACATGTATGTCACTTGTTTAGAGTAATGGGCTAAAGTGGTTCTCTCCAGATGTCTTAGACTACAACTGCCAAATGACCATGCTGGTTATCAGTGATAGGACCTTTCTTCTGCTCTATCTGGAGAGGAAAAGACTGAAGAAGCCTAAGCTAACACAATAAATGAGTGCGTTATTAGAAGTGTTTTTTCTGACACTTCAGGCTGCCAAACATTATTTATTTTACTCGTCCAGTGAGTGAAACCATGTTTGTCCAAGAAGCAGCACTGAAGGATGAAAAACCTCAATGCTGACCCAGTTCCCAGATACACACACACCCCAGGCTCAAACTATAACCTGTCAGGCTACAGATGGGCTCTTCCTTGTGATCCACCAGATTCCAAACTTTTCGGGCTAAGGACACACTAGTTCGTGCCTTCTCCCATCCCCATTGTGTGGGCATACTCTGCAACCCAACACTAGGATTTTTTTAAAAATAAAACATTGACAAAAGCTAATGGTAATCAACAGAATGATATTTATAAATATGAGTGTCCAAACAAAGTTCCTCAAGCTGTATTCTTCCATTTCCAGAAAAGTACATTCTTTTGAAGTTCTACAATCTTTTCAGTTTTTTTCTTTTTAAAAAATATAACATTTTAACTTTATATGCCACCTTTTCTCCATCACTGAACTCAATATGTTTTACAGTGGGTTCCCACATATTTTTCCCATACAGTCGCTGATCAGAGTTAGTCCATTTTAGTTTCAACAAGGTGGCTGTACTATATGCTGTTGCACCATGCTCTTTTGTATGATAAGAGGGTAGCATCTCTGAAGCCATCTTTCCTCTGACCTATGCATTTTCACTAGGAGGTGTAAAAAAGGTTTCCCTGTGTGGTCCATGGACTATTTTCATACATTCTAATGAATGTGTCTAGGTTGGAAAGGAGCCCAGAGATGGGGGAAAGACTATACTCCAAAATCCCACTGTAAGCAGGGCCATTGCTCTTCTCATCTGTGCCATGCTGCTGCTCCTCACCTCTCTCCCAACGGACATACAAACAAGCCCATAGCATCTGGAAAGAACTAGAGTTGCCAGGATGAAGGGACAGGTTTTTTTTTTAAAAAAAATGTTACAATGAATGGACATCTTAAATGGAATAATTTTTCTACTGCATTCATATGACACCACATTTCGTCTTCTCACATAACTGTGCCTCCTGGACAGGAGCTGGACTCAGTGATCCATAGGGTCCCTTCCAGCTCTGAAGTTCTAAGATTATTGTCATTATTATTCTAACAAGAAGTGATCAAAGATTTCTCCTAAGATTTCACCTGCCCTACCCCAGAAATCAATCATTCTGAGATATACCATTAATTGTTATTTGAAAGTTTCATCCTTCCAGAGTTACACATAATAATGAATGATGTGTTGTGGTTTCCAACTTATTGCAACCTTCATAGAGTTTTCGAGGTATAAATTACTCAGGAGTGGTTTACCATTCCCACCTTCTGGAGGCATTCTTGCCTGAGGCTAGGCACATAATCTTACCAGCCATACACATTCCAAGCAATCGTGGTTTGCTTCTTACCTTCCTAGTAGTCACTGTTGTTGTGCAGAGAACGCAAGAGGAGCAAAGCAAGATCATCCATGTACAAACAGCTGAATTCATTATTGTAAGCCTGCTCCTTTCTGAAACTGGCCCTTCAAAGATATCTTGCAGAAATATCTGCTCTGCATATTTCAGAACAGAGCCCCCTTCCATATGTTCCCTAGCAGTTGCTGTTGTTGTGCAGAGAATGCAAAAGATAGTAGTTGGTGATTTGTTCAAGCTGTTAATGAACATATAACAGCAGCAGCTTCATATTTTTCTGACATTTAAATTAGTTATAGAATTTGATGCATTTCTTGATTAAATGATGTTTTTGATGGTGTAAACTGATCTGTCATATGTTGTCCTTCGCAACAAAGAGCCTCGTGACTGGCTTGTCCCTATATAAGTTGGCATGTGTGTGTTTTGTGATGGAGCACTATTTGGCTTTGTCTGTCTAGTCAAAAGATCCCTTCCATATACTTGCACAATGGCCTAGTGCTGGGAATAGGAAATGGGATACAGGACCCGCAGATATACCAGAGTGCCAGGTGTGTGGCTGGTAAAGCCCCACAGCACTCGGACTGCTTCCCATGCTGCAATTACCCTTGATAGAAATTTATATTCTGCTGGCTCTGGGCCTCAAGGAGCCAATTTTAGCTTCCTGTGACTGAGAGGTTGAAAATTGGACTAATTTAGGATTTGATAGAAAACTGAAATGAGGTCACTGCATGTGAAGAAAGCAGTGGCTGGGAAAGGCCCATTTCTGTCTTGTGCTGCCTAACAGCAGGGGGGCTGAGCTTAAGGTCTCAATACCTGGTACAGGCTGGTTCCTCAAGTCCTTGGTAGGTGATGTATGAAGAGCTACCTGAATTATTTCCCAGGATGAGGGGGGAAAGGAAGCAGGAGTCTTTGTTAATATAGATTTTCTCTCTCTCTGCAATCCCTGACCTCTTCCTCTCTTTCTCTGTCTCTCTTCCTCTGCTTTCTCCCTCTCCCTCTCTCTTTTTCTCTTTCTCTCTCCTCTTCACTATATAGAAAGATACAATTCCTTTGCAGTTTCAACTTTGGCATCAGCGTTTTTATTTTTATTTTTTTGGCTGCTTCTGGTAACAGTGGCTTCCAGGCCAGGCTGGCAGCAAGTAAGGGATGCTAGAACCCTTCTGCTATGAGGCTCTGGTTTCCATGCTTCTCTGGTTAAGCTTCAGGCTGGTTTCACTTTTTGCCCAGAGCAGCCCCTACGAAGATTTAACAGCTACCGGCCCCATCTGACTGCTCTTCAGAGTGCTCTCAAATGTTCATTCCTTGGACAGAGGCAGAGCAGTGAATCAGTAAGACTGATAGGGCAATCAGCCAACTGTGCACTTTTCTCCTGTCACATGTTCATCCGTCTGCTTCAGTGATTGGCCATCTCTGTGTGAGGACTGTGGCCCACCATGCCCTTCAGATGTTCAGTGAAATCAGCCCCTCATGGTATAACTGTTATGCTTGCTTCCTCAGTCATCCTGCCATATCCTCCTGCATATGCTTTGTCATGTGTCTTCCATTTCCCTTCCTGTGCACTCATTTTACATCTCTATGTCTGGCTTTGCTTTAACTGTAAACAGGGCTGTTCATTAATGATCTTTAAAAAAAGAAGAAAAGAAAAGGAAGGAAAACCAATTCTGTACTGTGGAAACAGATTCTGTGTTCCAAAAATTATGCAAAGCAGTACAAGATATGCCAATCTGTACACTTGTTGAAGTGGACACATACCTTTCTGCAAGACAGAATTAGGGTTAAGAGCAGCTTTCACATCAGTTGATTGACAAATACCACAATCTAATAGGTGTGGAAATGTGATGGGAGGTCATAATGAAGAAATAGTAAGCTGTGTGAGATATAGAAACTGTATTCCCAGTACAACCAATGAGATTTTAATGATAATTCTGCAAATATACTCCATTTCTAAGTTAAAGAAGGTAGAAGGCTGCAGCTCAGTGGCAGGGCACATGTCTTACACAAAAAAGATCACAGGTTCAGTCCTGGCCATCTCCTAGGGATGATCTGAGATGAGAACCAAGAAAGGCCTTCAATTCAAAACTCTCTAGACCCACAGTCTAGACAGTGCTGAACTAGATAGGCCAGCAAAGTGACTTGATGTAAAGCAGTCTCCCATGTTCCTACAATATTTTCTGAAATCTAAATCCTGCCCTGAATATCAGATTCCCACCGAATTTTACAAAAATTGAACAGCCCTGGCCAAGGGGTTCTTCTTGTTAATACCTGTCTGCTTCCTGCTCTCTTTTCATCTGACAGTATGATCAGCCATATCTGTTCGTCTCTGACTTTGGCTAAATGGATAGCTACTGTTTGCTGCATTGCGTTTTTGAATGTGTGCTCAACCATCCGCTTTGCATAGTTAGCCGTAGGCCTCTGTCATGTCTTTGGACAGCTGTCTGCACTTCATGTATTGTCTTTTTAGCCAAATGTTCTGTCCTGTGCCACAGGCTACAGATCATGCCTACAAGGTCTCTCTCAAATGTACAGAAGTGTGACCACCATACATTGGAGGGAATTATTATAGCATTAAGCACACATGTGCATATTAGGAGCTCAGTGTGTTTTGTGTTCCTAGAAAAACCACTTCAGAAAGGTAATTGGTAGTATATGAAGGGCAAAATGGAAGGGAAGCTTAGCCATTCTGCCTGCCATTTCCTCACTCCAGTTTGTCTTCTTGTGAGCCTTTCTGCATCACATGGATGTAAAAGACAAGTATCATTTTCCCTTGATGCTCCTATATTCTCAGTTTCTCCTTCCAAAGTGGTCATTCTAAGCAAGATATTAAATACTTGGGGTCTACACATATACCTGTGTGTCACATGTAGTTAAGCCTCTTATAGCCACTTCAAGCATTAGATTTTTTTAGGAGTATACCCCAAAATATTTACAGACATGAGAAATGGTGCTCCACTTTAGTTACCTACTGACTATACTCTTGCCGATAAAGCTAAGTTTATTCTTGTGTAGTTTGTAGAATGGTCCTGAGAAATGAAAGATCACTGCAGTTCTATAAGAGTCATAGGAAGAACACGTTGCAGCTTCTCTGAATTTATGGAGGTGTCAACAATTCAGGATTTTATGTAGCCAGGCACAACTGCACCTGCAACCAGTGACATTATGTTTAAAAAAAAATCTGAAAGTGTCACCTTCAGAAGGATAGAATGGAGTTTTAAGTCTAGACTCGGTCTAGGCCATTCCTCAATATGCTGTGCTTCTATGCTGTTTCTGAGGGGAGAACAAGGTGTAATAGCAGTAAACCTGTGTCTTCAAACAGAGGTCACATAAGACAGCCAAGAAGTAAGCTAAGTCCTTCTGTGGGGACACAGCTGCTCCAGGGGCAGTACATCGAGTCATTTCTCTGCCTTTCAGACTTTGCTCTGTATTATTTTTTCTAATGATGCTCTGAAATTGGAATTAAATACACACAGTAGGAAAATCACCTGCCGAACCCAGGAAATTCCAGGGCCAAGAGTGCTACCGCAATTTGTACATTGGTGTACATTCTATGATTGCCCTCTTTTTTTACAGACAAATGCCTATGCCTTTCACTCTACACAGTTACCAAAATGCAAATAACTGAAGCTTTCCTTGCCGTACAATGGCAAGAAAAGCAGCTGCAGCTGTATTTCTAGTTATCATATAAAAAGCAAAAAGAAGTGTGCTGCTTATATACTGCCTCATAGCACTTAAAGCATTCGCTGGGCTGTTAACAATCCAATGATGCAGGCTACACATTCCACCCTGCCCTGGACCCAGTAAGCTGGGTACTCAATTTACCCACCTCGGAAAGATGTAGGGCTGAGTCAACCTGAAGCCAGCTACCTGAGCCCGTTGGAATTGAACTCAGGTCATGAGCAAAGACTTGATGCAGTACTGCAATTTAACCATTGCGTCCTATAACAGTATGCTTAGTTTCTAACAGTACATAAACCTATCCATAAGAAATTATAAATATAATTATATATCGTACAATTCTGTACTTTGGGGGATACTACATATATATGATAGCAACCCTACGGGGAGTGTGTGTGCGTGGAACCCTAGAGCATTCCAATAGCTTGGCCATCAGTTTCTGTAACACTGTTCCCAGGACATGTGAGAGTTCCTGTTCCCACTGCCACTTTGCTGAGATGTGCTAATTGAGATGCAGCCAATGGGGAAAGTGGTTGTTGAGCCTGCCACGTGTCACAGGCAGCAAGCAGCACAGGCACCAGGGGAAATTGCCTTCACAAAGCAACCTAATTAGTTCAAGAAAGAGGGGTTGGTGTTCTGAGTTTGCTTACAAGATAAGGATACTGAGAAGGAGGAGTTGCTTCGCTAGTGACTTCACGCTGAGACCAAGAACTGGAAAGCATCGGTGGGTCAAGAAAGCAGCCCCCCCAAAAAAAACCAATGGCCAGCAGGCAGGGACTCAGTTCTGCTGCTAGAGAAGCAGAGGTGGAGGGGCGAACCCATAGGACAGTTTGCTGCTTCCGAAGGTCCCTGGCAGAGAGAGTGCTGTGTTGGGGCATCTTCTCTCTAACTCTCTACTTTTCCTCCCTCCAATTTTGCCCCTTTACCTTCTTCTCCTTTTTCTCTTTCCCCTCGCCCTTCACCTCCCTAAGTTTTGAGGATTCCACCATGTCCACAGCCACTACCCTTGAGTATATCCCCACCTCAGCAGGAGACCCGAAATGCCAGCGCCCACGCACCCTCTTGCGCCAGCAGAGTCTCCAACAGCCACTCAGCCAGCACCAGAAACCCAACCACAGCCAGCCCACCACCAGCCAGAGCCTGGGGCACCTGCAGTCCCACACCAGCTCCACCACCACCACCGGCAGCAACCCCCGGGGCTGTCGGAGTGGACAGTCACGGCAAGGGACTTCTGCTAGCTCCAAGCAAAGGACAGCCGGTGGCCGTAGCCGTTCCAACCCTGGGAGCTGGGACCATATGGTGGGGCAGATTCGGAACCGAGGCTTGGATATGAAGTCTTTCCTGTAAGTTTCCTTGTTCTTTTTCTCCTTCTTCTGTGTGTCGTGCATGTGTTCGTTGCTCTGTTCGGTAACTCTCCAATGCAGAGACAGGCAGCCTGCAGCTTTGAAAGCAGCAATGCAAGGAATGCAATAAAAGCTGATGCTGTAATCCAGCCAGTGCCTTATCAAGGGCAGAGGTCAACAGGTTGTGCACCCATGACACTACATGCCCTTCCTGAGAGAGAGAGAACCGTTTCTCGTTCAGATTGTATAAATTCCCCTGTTTCAGCACCAGACGCTAACCTTTGAACATGAGGAGAATGGATTTTCTGAGAAAGCCTCTCACTATTTCTCCACAAGAACTTTTCTCTCTCCATTCTACTCTTCTTAGAATGATTTAAGTCATTGGTTTCTCCTCCCCCCCCCCCCCCCCAGCTTTCTAGTAAACATTCAGTAGACTCTCCAGCTACGGGAGCATAAGCTCTTTCTTATTCATTTAACAGCCATACATACAGGTCCTTGGTTGTTATCCCTCTCTGAAAACAATCCTTGCTGATTTCAAAAAATGTGTGTCTTGTCACACAATCGCTTTTTCCACGACACAGCCTGGAGCTGTCTTCTCTGAACTTTAAGTGCAGTGCAATTGAAATGAAGACACTTGAAGTTTTTAGCACAGCTCAGAAAAGTTGCTTATGTGAACTATAACTCCCACTATGCCCAGCTCTCTTGTTTAGAACATACAGGATCCAGGTTTAGCATAAGAGCTGGATTAGAGATATTTCTAATTTCTTCCCATTTCTAATAGTCCAAGTAGTGGATTCATGACCATTCTATGAGCTTCATGGCCAAGCAGGGATTTGAACCAGCCTTGCCTACTGGGTAACCCTTGTCTATTAAGCACACACAGACAAAAAAAGCAGCCTAAAACTCTTAAAGAAATATCCCCTCCCCTTCCTTTGCATTGAGGTTTTCTTGACATTATTGCAAAGCTAACAAACCCGCCTAGAAATAAGTGACTTTTCCATTTACCCTTCACAAACATGGGGTTTGGTCTTCTTATCCATGCAATCTCTGCCCATCAGCCCTTCAGGTCCCACTTGCTGTGATCTGTACAGACAGCTTTGTCAGAGTGGTTTGAAGTGTGTGGTTTTTAATCAGCCTTAAAGTTTTTCCCTCTTGGTGACAGCTTCTAAATTCCAAGCCCCAAAGGCTAATCTGAAGCCTTTGGTGTCACCTTTTCTAGGAATAAGATATTGCCACTTCTTTTCTTTGGAAAGCTGTGAATATTGTTGTGCTTTCCTTTGCCTTAGTATTAGCCATTCTTTAACCATGCTGATGGTAACTTTTTCAATTGGCCATTCATGTGAATGGAAGGTAATAAGCTGAGGTAGTAGTTAATATTTATGCCTTAGGAAGTGTATTGTATTCTTCAATTGGTGGATGTTTTCCACACAGTTAGGAGTCCAGTAGTAAGAGTCTGGAAGAATAAATGCAATGAGCCAGGCACTGCCATAGGAAGGCTCAGAAGTATTACTCATTCATTCATTCATTCATTCATTCATTCATTCATTCATTCATTCATTTTGTTTATATCCTACCTTTCTCTCAATAAGAGGATTCTCAGAGGCAGCTAACAAAATATTTAAAAGGCTAACACAGCTGAAATGTATAATGTTACCCCATTAAAAATAATTAAACATTCTCATATTTTAAAACTAACTGAACTAAAAACCATCACAAAATATTTAGGAGCTGGTAAAAAAAAAACTACAGCATCCCCCAATAAAGCCCCTTCTTTGGCAGCTAGCCATTTGCCAGAAGTCTGCCTGCTACTGCCTTAGATCATCTGCTGATATTTATTAATGAGTTTGCTATTGCTTTACAATTTACTCCGTAAGGCGAAAGGTATCCAACTGCAGGAATTAGGTTAACCTTGGGGTTGACAAAGCTTTAGCAGCTCCTCCAAGGCACAGGTCATGCTGGCTAGGGAGTTATAGGAATTGTAGTTCAAATATAACTTTTCCAAGCTCTGAGCTCAGGGATGTATCATGACCCAAGCCATGCCCTGTTTGAAAGCACTTGTTTACTAAATTGCAATAAGGAGAAGTAAGTCTGAATACCACTTGAAAAGCTTAAGCCAAATGAACATTGGAAAGAACAGTCTTGCACACCTGAAAAATTGGCATGTTCTGTATGGCTCAAGCTTTCATGGACTCCTACCTACTTCTTCAGATGCAGGAAGAATATGTTATACTTATTAATACTTATTAATTAGGTTACATTTAATGCACCAGTGAAAATATAAAAATAAACTTTTTAAAAAGGAACTATGCATACTGAAAAAAAATTATAATGCTGGTATGTTGAGAATGTGGGAAATAAAACAGTGCTTATAAGGTTAGATACTAGTTTTCTTTGGTTCAGCAATCCATTATTAGGATCAAGAAGGCTCATTCAGAGCATCAAGCTGAGTTTTAGCATGACTCTAAATGCACCAGAAAGCAACCAAGGATAAAGAAGTAAGGAAAAGAACCTTGTCTTCAAGGAGCAAAAGAGTTTTATCTCCCTCAAATTTATCCTCTCGGCCCTTACTAGGTCCCCTCTTTTATTTTGCTGAGGGATCATTTATCTTTACTTCGTTCTCTTAGTTAAATGGCCACTAAGTAGAATCCTTTGGTATTGTATTGACCTCACAATCTTGAACTTTGGGAAACTGATGCTGACATCTCATGGAAAATAAAAGCTTCTAGACACTTTTGTAAACAATTTGTGGTAAAAGAAGACAAGTAAGCAGGTGCCAGGAATGGGTGCAGAGGGAGGTATATATCAGCAATAAAATGAATGGAGAGAAGAGTCAGTTAAGTACCTCTTGCTCTAGGAAAAGAAATATTAATGGATTTATCAAATTAAATTTTTTTTTACACACCTCTAGACCGCCCAGTAACCAAAGTTCTCTGGTCAATATACAGATAGTTGAGAGAGTATTGTTACTTTTAGAAATAATTGAAACCCACACACTCAAATAGGAAAAAGTGATCCCTAAGTGAATCTGGCCGGATAGCTCAGTGGTTTAGGTATCTGGCTGCGGAGCCAAAGTTTGGGAGTTTGATTCCCCCCTATGCCTCCTGCAAATGGAGATAGCCTGTGTGGCCTTGGGTAAGCAGCACAGTCCCAGAGCACCCACAGAAGAAGAGAATGGTAGACCACTTCTGAGTATTCTCTACCTGGAAAACCATGGGTCACAGTGATTAATTCATTCGTGCTTGTATTAAGATTTTTATGATCATCCACTAAACAATGCAAGCTTCAGTGATTCATCAATGCAGTGATTATCACTAACCGATAAGGGACTTTTTACAGGATATTTTGTAACTGTACTTAGACTACTTATTTCCCTTGGCTGAATCTTGATTTTCTAACAAATAACCATATTTGGAGACCAGAAAATATTTCCTACCAGATCATATTGCCTAATAAACCTCAGTACTGCTTTCAAAATCACATTTATTTACATTGTTCATAAGCCATTCTGCAAGAAAAGAAAATTTTCTGGGCAGCTTATCAGTTTTAAAGTAAACAAAAATGTACTACAGCAAAACACAGTATTGAAAGAATAAGAGTTAAATCGGGAGCAGTATCAAACAGATACATATTTTAAAAAACAACACAGCTGGAAATAGGATTCATAGGTATATTGTGGTTTTAAAAGCTTGGAAAAATACAAGGTCTTTGTATGGTGTGGAAAGGATGTTAAGATTGGTCCCAACCCTGGTGAGGGCATTTGATAGCTGGGGTGCAGCTACTCATTTATTTATTCTTACTTGGTAAACATGTTATCTTGGCCAAGCTCACTTGCTTGGGTGTCTCAGAGCCAGACCAAAACATAAGTGCTACTGGAGTCAGAATAGTAAATACTTCCAACCATCCTCTTTCCTCATATGAGGCCAAGGTGCATAGAACCCAAAGCCAACCAAGTTATTTTGAAAATCTCACAGATATCTCTACCCTCCTTGACAGCTGGGGGGGGGGGGGGGGTTGCAATAAAAAACAATCAAATTACTAACAATTTCCTGCCCTTTCAAGACATCCCAGATCAATTGCCCAAGGCTGCAGTCTCTCTCTGCCAAATGAATCTTCTGAATCTGTTTGCACTGTTGCACAGCACATCTGTTGCCTGACTATGATGAACAATAGTTTGGATTAGAATGATTGATCACCGGTAGGTCTGCTGATTTAGAAGGAGATGGCCCTACCTTTTATGTAAGATGTGGGACCACGTGACCTTTTACTTAATTGCACTTTGATGCTGAGTACTATAGGTTTTACAACTCTGTCTCATTTCCTTTTGTTTTCCACAAAGACCTTCCCGCCTAGTTTCACCAGTACTGTAGAAGAGGTCCTGCCTTAAAATGGAAATCTGCTCAAATGCAGCCTTATAGACCCTTTTTTTTTCCTACTTGCATGCTTTCTAATTTATAGATGAATCTCATTTGATCTTCAGAGGATTGTGGACCTCTCTGTTTGCACAGCATCATTTGCTTATTCTAGCCTTAATTGGTTGAAAAGAAAGTACCCACTGAATGAGAACAAGCTGATCAGCATGATTGTTGTTCTCTCTGAGGAAGCCACTGCCTTTAATATCTTTATTCCCCCAACCCAACCACAGAAAACCCATTAACTTTGGCTTCTTTTTAAAAAAATCTTGTTTTTACATCACTCTTTGTTTTAATGCAAATGCTTTTATTAACCTCCCAGGGCTTGTGGGAGACTGCAATAACAAGGCTGTGTCATCCTCTCAAAAATATAGTGGAGGATTCCTTGGGTGAAAATGCTGTCTGAAGCAGTGTTCACAACTTTCTCCCTGCAACCACTCAGTTTTTGTTTAGAATTCTAAGGTAGTATAAAATCACCTAAAAGCCAGCGGGGGGGGGGGGGGGGGGAGGGGTTAGAGAATAAAACCAATTGACCAACTTTAGAATCCACAGTGCACATTCGGCTGTGGCAGTAGGTGTGCCAGTTACAATGTCAGTAACACATTTTACCATGCATATCTTTATAAACTGACAGAAACGAAGTGGCTTCCAGGTACTTTCAGAATCTACAAATATCACCAAATAGAATGAAGTACTTCTTCTGGTTGCCCAAGGAGACCATTCTCTGTGTCTGTCCTCCTATAAAAACCATGTCCCAAATATTGGTCAGTTGCTGATTTTCCTTAGGGTTCTCTATAAAACAGAGATAAGAAAGCTGTATACTTCCAGGAGCTTGCTGAACTATAACTCCCATCATGTCTGAGCATGGGCTATGGTGGCTGGGGCTGATGGCACTTGAAATCTAGCAACATCTGGAGAGCTACAGGTTGCCCATTCCTGCCACAGGGAGTTATTCAGATATGATCACAATAGCTGCCTCCGCTAAGCTGAGCAAGAAAATTACAAGTTTCCTGGGAGAAACAGTGTAGTCCTATAAACCATAATCTCTACAATAGTTTATTAAACATTTTCTGGGGACCTGCTGCCACTTGAGACCCTATGATAGCGCAGATCAGAGACAATATCAGTAGTGAGAGCATCTTATCACAAAGTTACCAGATATGGACACAGGTACTGATATGTCAGGCACAGATGTGTGACACCTATCAGACACCTGTCCAGAAATGTGATACAACTTAAAGGACAACAAGTACCATCTAACTGTAGGCTAATATTGCAGCTGTATCCATTGTTCTGCAGATATACAGTAGCTCTTTGTGTTATTCAGAGGCAACCGTCACTAAGGCTGCAATCATGTATTTTCTGACCTAGGAGTAAATTCTACTGACCTCAGTAGGACTTTCTTCTGAATAGATATGTTTAGGATTTCACTTTAAATACATTCAGGTTAGACACAGGAACTTGACTTCATATCAGAGTCAGTGTACCTCTGGATGCCTGATGTTGGGTAACAAAAGCAGGAGAGAACTGCTGTGCTCATGTCCTGCTTTTGACTTCTCAAAAGGCATCTGGTGGGAACAGAATGCTGGACAGAATGCCTTTGGTTGGAACCAGCATGGCTCTTCTTATGCTCTTATGATTTGACAACACCAGCCTGCTTCTCCCCAGGACACAGAAGGGCAAGTTCTCTAGAGATTCTGTTTCCTTGCCTTTGTACGTTCTTATGCATGTACGCAAAGGGCAGTATCAATAATAAAACACTGGAGCCTTGTATTCTTCACGCCGCTGCTTGTTCCCTGCATGAGTAGGTCACATTTGTCCAAACTTGCATTTTCCAAACTGTCCAGCTGGTTCACTGTAGGTGGGGAAAGATGGTGCCCTCATAAAATGAGTTCTTCAACCTTAGGAGGCACTAGTTGGAATATATTGCACGCATCTGCCTACTTGACTCATGTGGCATTTGAACTGCTATTCTTGTTGAGCAAAATATGGAAATGTCTGGCTGCATGATGACTGGAAGCAAAGGTAGCTTACAAAATAGTATTTCAGCTATTTATTGCTAGTATTTTCCTGGTCTCTACAGCTTATGCTGAAGTCAGTGGAGTGATCTGTAAACAATTATTGGGTTACATTGTGAAGCCCAGAAAGACAGATATTGTGAGGTGTTTGCAAAACAAGTTTTTTATCAGAATACTACAGAGATGGAATCCCTCCTATCTGTTTTCTCTATTCTCCATATTCACATAGTATAGGCAGCTTCCTATTACTTTAGACCTTAGGAAGGAGGTCTCCTATCCCACAGAATTTTGCACATAAGAGGAAAGAATCAAAGTCCCAGATTCTCCCTTCATAGTTTTCTGCAACAAGATTTTCACAAGGTGGAGCACTGAAAATGTGACTCTCCATTTGTGTTAAGGAGGGCTGTACCATATGGTGCCACATGGGAGGGTGATACCGCATGGCATTTTTGAAAGCATAACTTATTAGAGAGAAATCCCTTTGTCTGGAGTGGCATTTATAGGATGATTCATTAACTGAGAAAAAAGGTGGGCAAGGCAGCAAAATCATGAAGCTTGCATACTCACACATGAAGAGCAGCCATTGAATTTCCCATCACTCTCCCACCAGTATACTCACTCATGTTTCTTTCTGCCTTCATAAATGAGGTTTCCAAGGATCTCTCCTTGGAAACCTCATCTCTATCCTTGAAAAGCCATTTCTTTTGGAGTTGACAGAACGGTTGTTCAGTTGTTCCACACAGTCAATGAGAAACTGCATCACTAGCCAAAACATTGTCTTCCTCCTGGAGGCTCTCAGATATTATCCAGCAGTGGACTATTCACAGAATCTGTTTAGGAATGAGTTTGCTTTTTTTTAATTAGGTATTTATGGACCATTTTTCAGTTTGAAAGACAAACTCTCAGAGAAGGTAAACATAGCCCTGGGGGTGACTATCATAATATTTTAAAAAATCCTTTGAAAATAAAATCACAGTCAACAATACTGGATAGCTCAGTATAGTTTCGGTCTCTGATTGTGGAGCCAGAGTTTGGGAGTTTGAGTCCCAACTGTGACAGGGGCTGGACTCGATGATCCCTAGAGTCCCAGAGACGCACTTCTAATATTATTAATACATTTTAAAAAAAACAAATAAATTTAGTTTAAACACATATTATCTAGAGACAAAATGAAAACTATACTTAGCTGTGGAATAAAACTGCTAAATATAGTAATTGATCAATAAACACCTATTCTAATGGCAAGATAACATTTTTAAAAAATTTAACCTGGTGACTTAAATTTATTAATGAAAGTTTCCAAGGGGAGCACATTTCATAAATGGGATGTCAAGGAAAAAGCTCTTTCACCAATTACCATCTACGTCAGCTCTGAATATGAGACACACCAAAAAGGGTCTCTGTTGCAGATCTTAGATTCAGAGAAACTTTTTTTGTACACCACTTTTCCACATGCATTACATTGGAAAGTGGTTCACCACAGAGCATGACAGGCACACAAAACAATGCATCACTAGCAGCCACAGCCACATACCAAACAATTCAAAACACTTTTGTAGGAACATAAATACCAGAGCTTGGAAACATAGCTGCCTGGGGAATTCTGGGGGTTGTAACAAAAAAAAGTAACATTTCCAGTTTCTGAGAAATATGTAGTGAGTAGAGATCAGCACAAACCAGAAAAATGATGAATCAGGCTGGTTCATGGTTTATGGCGAACCATGAACTACCATGAACCCCTAGAAATAAACCATGACCACCACCGCCCCAGTTATACTCTAGGTCAGAATGGAAAATAAGAAGATGGGAATGATACGGCCTGGCTATGAATGAAGCCTTGGACATTTTGTTCTATTGGCCACTCCCTTTTACTAAGTACACTGAGAAATGAGAAAAAAGAATCAGCATGCTCAGGGAACCCAAATGTTTTTTGAAGTACACAAATTTACTAAAGAAAGAAAGACAAAAGCACCCCAAAGAAAGCTTAAGTGAGATCAGTGACCATGGAAGAGTGTAGGTCTGTTCCAGTAGGAAACAGAATGTTTGGAAGTAAAAAAAGGAGAATCCTGATAAAGCTGTTCTATGGTTGGAAATGAGAAATGCTAGTCACAAAGCAATACAAACCATTCATCTCTCTCCCCCACTGCATACATGTTTGTTGACTTATGTGCCATGTATTCCTTTGGACTTTGCTAGCTGGGGTTAACAAATGGATTTCATTCTTAGTTTATTGATAAGCGTTGTCTCCTAACCATAGGGGGCTTGTGCACACTGAGCATTCAAACTTGTCTACACAGGATCATTTGGAATGGGCTGGTGTAGGCTAAATGGAGTTGTTTGGGTAGAGGGCCAGTATGCCCTTTGGTGTGATCCGTTAAGTCGTATCCGACTCTTCGTGACCCCATGGACCAGAGCACTCCAGGCCCTCCTGTCTTCCACTGCCTCCCGGAGTTGGGTCAAATTCATGTTGGTAGCTTCGATGACACTGTCCAACCATCTCGTCCTCTGTCGTCCCCTTCTCCTCTTGCCTTCACACTTTCCCAACATCAGGGTCTTTTCCAGGGAGTCTTCTCTTCTCATGAGATGGCCAAAGTATTGGAGCCTCAGCTTCAGGATCTGTCCTTCCAGTGAGCACTCAGGGTTGATTTCCTTTAGGATGGATAGGTTTGTTCTCCTTGCAGTCCAGGGGACTCTCAAGAGTCTCCTCCAGCACCACAATTCAAAAGCATCAATTCTTCGGCACTCAGCCTTCTTTATGGTCCAGCTCTCACTTCCATACATCGCTACTGGAAAAACCATAGCTTTGACTATACAGACCTTTGTCGGCAAGGTGATGTCTCTGCTTTTTAAGATGCTGTCTAGGTTTGTCATCGCTTTCCTCCCAAGAAGCAGGCGTTTTTTAATTTCGTGGCTGCTGTCACCATCTGCAGTGATCATGGAGCCCAAGAAAGTAAAATCTGTCACTGCCTCCATATCTTCCCCTTCTATTTGCCAGGAGGTGATTGGACCAGTGGCCATGGTCTTAGTTTTTTTGATGTTGAGCTTCAGACCATTTTTGCGCTCTCCTCTTTCACCCTCATTACGAGGTTCTTTAATTCCTCCTCACTTTCTGCCATCAGAGTAGTATCATCTGCATATCTGAGGTTGTTGATATTTCTTCCGGCAATCTTAATTCCGGCTTGGGATTCCTCCAGTCCAGCCTTTCACATGATGTATTCTGCATATAAGTTATATAAGCAGGGAGACAATATACAGCCTTGTTGTACTCCTTTCCCAATTTTGAACCAATCAGTTGTTCCATATCCAGTTCTAACTGTTGCTTCCTGTCCCACATATAGATTTCTCAGGAGATAGATAAGGTGGTCAGGCACTCCCATTTCTTTAAGGACTTGCCATAGTTTGCTGTGGTCCACACAGTCAAAGGCTTTTGCGTAGTCAATGAAGCAGAAGTAGATGTTTTTCTGGAACTCTCTGGCTTTCTCCATAATCCATCGCATGTTAGCAATTTGGTCTCTAGTTCCTCTGCCCCTTTGAAATCCAGCTTGTACTTCTGGGAGTTCTCGGTCCACATACTGCTGAAGCCTACCTTGGAGGATTTTGAGCATAACCTTGCTAGCGTGTGAAATGAGTGCAATTGTACGGTAGTTGGAGCATTCTTTGGCACTGCCCTTCTTTGGGATTGGGACGTAGACTGATCTTTTCCAATCCTCTGGCCACTGCTGAGTTTTCCAAACTTGCTGGCATATTGAGTGTAGCACCTTAACAGTGTCATCTTTTAAGATTTTAAATAGTTCAACTGGAATGCCATCACCTCCACTGGCCTTGTTGTTAGCCATGCTTTCTAAGGCCCACTTGACTTCACTCTCCAGGATGTCTGGCTCAAGGTCAGCAGCCACACTATCTGTGTTGTCCGGGACATCCAAATCTTTCTGATATAATTCCTATTTGTATTCTTGCCACCTCTTCTTGATGTCTTCTGCTTCTGTGAGGTCCCTACCATTTTTGTCCTTTATCATGTCCACATTTGCACAAAATGTTCTTTTAATATCTCCAATTTTCTTGAACAGATCTCTGGTTTTTCCCTTTCGATTCTTTTCCTCTATTTCTTTGCACTGTTCATTTAAGAAGGCCCTCTTGTCTCTCCTTGCTATTCTTTGGAAGTCTGCATTCAATTTTCTGTAACTTTCCCTATCTCTCTTGCATTTTGTTTCCCTTCTCTTCTCTGCTATTTGTAAGGCCTCGTTGGACAGCCACTTTGCTTTCTTGCATTTCCTTTTCTTTGGGAAGGTTTTTGTTGCTGCCTCCTGTACAATGTTACGAGCCTCCATCCATAGTTCCTCAGGCACTCTGTCCACCAAATCTAGTTCCTTAAATCTGTTCTTCACTTCCACTCATAAGGGATTTGGTTTAGATTATACCTGACTTTTAGCCTTTTGTTTCTGTCCAAACAGCTGACCAAACAGTGGCACAGAGCCTGGCATGCTCTGGTCCATGGGGTCACGAAGAGTCGGACAGGACTTAACGACTAAACAACAACAACAATACCTGACTAGCCCAGTGGTTTTTCCTACTTTCTTCAGTTTAAGCTTGAGTTTTGCTATAAGAAGCTGATGATCAGAGCCACAATCAGCTCGAGGTCTTGTTTTTGCTGACTGTATAGAGCTTCTCCATCTTTGGCTGCAGAGAACATAATCAATCTGATTTTGGTATTGCCCATCTGGTGATGTCCATGTGTAGAGTCGCCTCTTGTGTTGTTAGTATACTCACCTTAAACAAGCCTATTTGGTCCGCCTGTCTGTTGAAAACAACAAGAGAAAAAATAAGTAGAGGAAAGAATTTTTAATTTGGCTATATACTGTCTGTTATGTTGACTATATAATATGTGTTAGTTTGCTAAGTCAAAAATCCCCTTCTTTGCCCCCTTCTGTCTCCTCCACGTCTGGGAGGAACTATTCAAATTTTCTTTTATTTTTTTAAAGTGATGCAGCAACTCAGCACTGCCATAGTACAGTTTTGTTTCTGTTTTTTTAAATTACTTCCTGTGACCCTCCAGAGAGCAGAGGAAGTGTTTAATTTGCCAGTTTCATGAAGTGGCTAAGCTCTCTTCTTAAGCTTCTTCATGATGCTGGCCAATTGAGAGCTGCAGGCTTGCTTTGGTTCATTTCCAGTGATCACACACACTGTTAATGAACTAAAATGGAGCAATCCTACCTCTAACCAAAAACGTAGAAGCTCCTGATAGGTACCCAGAAAGGTGTGAGTAGGAATGTTCTGGGTACAGGCTGGTTCACTCCAGCAATTACATCATGAGATTGCTGGAGTGAATCAGCCCGTTTGCGCAGCTGACCAAACAGTGGCACAAATGCCCATCTGATCGCCCTATCAGTTTAACTTTCTTTACACATATGACACCAGGGATGAAACTAGTGTCAACAGAATCAAAGCAGAACAAAAAATCTTTGCTTCTCTGCTTTTTTTACACCACTGCTGGGTGATTGTGTATGTTTTTTTAAGTGTTATCACTTTTGCACCATAGCACAATAGTGAAAATTAAAAATAAAATTAAACTAGAAACCATTATAGGAAAAATAGGAATATTTGAGAAAAGTGGGCATGAAAAACCAGGAAGGCAGGGAAGTGAGAGTGAAGTACGAGAGAGGCTGTGGAGGAAATAGGCAAAAGGGTTTCACTCCCAATCTGTTGGGAGTGGTAACAACATTAAAATCTAGGTTGGGAGCAACATTTTGAGGAGCAACTCTGGATGCATGTGGCCAGGCCAATCTGAACAGACCCAGTGCATCCCAATACATCCAAGCAACAAACACCCTTACCATGTGTGGATACCAGGATGGTCTATTCAAATCTGCAACAACAAAAAATAACAGAACAACCCAGAGCAACCCCAGAAGAACCAGGGAGAACACCACAGTGTGGACAAGCCCACAGGGAGAGTTAGGAGGGTATATAAATAGAGTTATGAGGGAGGAGGAATCATCTGGAGCATAAGAGTGTGACTTTTAGCACACTGGCTCAGCTGAAGAGATTCAGTTCTCCAGCTCTGCTTCTGTTTTCCAACTTCTCCCAATATTGAAGCTTCCACAAAATCCTTCTGTTAACCGATCCAACACGCCAAGTCAGGCAGAGATAGTCCCAGTTTTTGCTCAAGGTCACACTGTAAGCCAGAGCCAGAACACAGCAAGTGCCTGCTGGCCTTGTATTTTAATAATAAAGCCTTGCTCCCTGCTTGATTACTATCAAAGGGACCGTGTTATGATCTGCTTGTGAGACATCTTTCTATTTCAGGGAAGAAGAGGAAAGATGATGATGATGATGATGATACACCTGTCCTGATATATTTGGTTGCCACATGCTGTTTGACTTGTCACAATTACTGCTTCTTTCTTATTTTCTAAACCACATGCTTATCTAGTCTCCCACACATGCAACTCAGCTAGTTCAAATTTAATCACACAGTCCCTGCCCAGAACTTTCCTCACCACCTTTTCCAGTCAGATAAGCGCACTGACCCATTCTGAATTCAGAGATGTAAAAGGGTTCACAAGGCGTGATGAGTGCATGCATGTCAAAGAGCAGATACATCACACTTTGTGGCGAGAGGCATGGCACTTGAACTGGGGTCGTGACACTGTTTGTTGTTTGCCACACTGAACAGCCGGGGGCATGTAGCACAGCTGTCTGCCAACAGAGGCCAAAAGCTTTTCTTCCTCAGAACTGGAAATCTTTCAGCCCTCACTAGAGGTGAGCTTTCAAATTAGAAGTGGCATGGATTTGCAAAGCCCATGTCTCAAAGTGATCACCAATATCCTGCAGTAGGGATTTCACGCTGGCGTAACATTATTGCTTGGTATGCTTTGGGTGTGGTAATAACATTAAATTCACTCCAAAGACTTGAATAGGTTTTCTTCCCATTGCATCTCTGCAACCAAAGATGGATGGGAAAATATGGAGTGCTATTGGGAAACTGCTGAACTAAAACTAGTAACAATCATTGTCAACATACTATATAAATTAATTCCTCAGGGGATGCTTCTTGTTCAGTACTAGTCCTCTTTCAAATCTGGCATTAGGTAAATGCCCTGACCCACTAAGCCTGCTACTAACAAAACAGAATTTAAGCACCATTCAGTATACATCTCGATGCATGCATGCTCATGCTCATGCTCACTCACACACACACACAGAGAGAGAGAGAGAGAGAGAGAGAGAGAGAGAGAGAGAGAGAGTTGTCAATTACCATGGGGTTCCAATAGCTTTCAGTAGTAAATCAGTCATCTCCTGCTGCAAAGCTACCCTACTTACAGCTGCTGAGAACATCACTCCCTATAATGGCTGTGAGTAACAACTATCTAGCAGGCTAACACTAGTGAACTGCATCATTTGTGCAACACAGCCATTTCAAGCCAACCATTTTACCCACCATTCCTCCTGCAATCAGCTTTCATTTTCAGGCATGATCATCATTAACAATCACCAGCTAAAAGATCATTAACATTAATGTCTTGTTGTCCCTAAAATTTTCACCATTGTTAAGTCCTTACTACGGTTTATGAAAGGTTCACAGATAGTGCTCGTAATGGTAGTGATGTTTCCAGTCTTTCTTGCCTTTTGTATCAAGCTTTAGATACTCTTTGTCTTCCATGTCTGCTCCTCTTCATTGTTTGCAAACAGCAGCATCCATGAGTAGTGCCTCTGTATAATATTTGGTAACACAGTGGGAAGGAGAGGTTGCCCACATGGCTTTCTTTTCGTGTTAGGCATCCACAATCTCTGTTTTTGTAACAATGATCCATTTTGAGAGTCATGTTTGTGTGAAGTGTTTATAAATCAAGGAGACAGATCGCATAGCTATCCTACACAGAAGGAAGCCACTCTGTGGCAATGTTGCTTTCTCTACAAGACTTTTATCAATCCAGACATGCCAAAGACACAATCGTAGATGGTTCCCTACCAAGTATCTTTGTGATCCCCTCCTCCCTATTTTCACTGCCCTCTGAATCCTGTCCAGGAATTTAGTATGTATTTTTTGCCACTGATATATATTCTAATCTCTTTTCATTATGGTTATAGTATAGTATTTGTTTTCCTGCCAGTTTAATTTCTTATGCTTTCTTCTTTTTTTCTCTTTCCTGTCTGTCTGTCTGTCTCCTTTATCTGCGTCCTGCTCAATGAACTTGGGGCCTCATCACTCCCCTGGCTGGATCACCTCTGGACAGGGAAGGCCGTATGGTGGTGCTATCCCTTGTTTTGGGGCTCTCAGAACAGGACGACTTTGCCAATATACCTGATCTACAAACCACTGGGAACCAGCAGAACCAGAACTCTCAGGGGGACAAGAGGTATGAGTAGGAGACAGGGGTTCTCAGATGCAGCAGCAAACAGCAGGATGAAATAAAGCCTTGTGAAGAGGCTTCCATCAGGGCTCAGGAGAGTGGAAGGCTGTGCAAGAAATCAAGAAGCCCCAGTGGTGGGCCTAGTGACACTTCTAAGCCAGTCTACGTGGTCTTTTTCTCCTAAATTGTGATCCTCATTTCTGCTTGGATTGCCCAGTTTTTCTTAAAGAAAAGTGCTGGGAGCTCACGGTCATGTCTTTCCCAAGTTCTTACTCTGGTGGGAATATATCCTTATATAAGCCCAGTCCATGGTACATCTTACATTTCCTTTTTTTGTCCCTTTCCAGCCATGAGCTTACATACATGGTGAGTATGTGTGCCCTGTTAGAAGAATTGAATTTACCCTGGGTAGGGGGAGATGACATTGAGTCCTCCTGATTTGTAAATGGTCTCTCTGGCCTTGTTTTCCATCTTGCTAGTAGTGCAGTCCTCTTGATATTTGCTCAGAAGTGAGTCATACATATTGTGTTTGACGGGGCTTCTTGCTAGGAAATGTGCTTAGGATTGCAGCTTAAGGCTTCAGTTTCATGTGCATCTGTACCCCACTGTGGAACATGGGGTTTTACCAGGAGTACAAATATAAATAAGTTTCCCTCCCTGCAGTACAACCTATGATATTGAAGCAGCCAAGGGGTATTCCTATTCCTTGTGTTTAGCACATAGTTAACAGCTGTGCCATGCAAACAGAGGGAGGGTAAATATGCTCAGATGCTTTCCATATGTGAAAATAGTGAATTCTGAGTTTTGCTCTTTAAAGAGCTATAGCAAAAATCTGTTAAATCTGCTGAGACATATATGATGGTAGTTGTAGACCAACAAATTTAGGGGGTTCCAGAAGTTGTTGATCTCTGCAGATTAAGAATAGTACCCCATTTCTTTCTCTTCTTCTGCTGTCTGGGGAAATTCTCTTGGAGGACAGAATCTAACAGGAGCATCTTGTGTGACTCACAGAAAAGACACCGGAATGGGAACTGCCTAGCTGGAGGCAGAGCCCTCAAACTGTTCCTTGTGTATGTGTCAGATTCCATCTCTTGAAGAAAGAATGTGTGAAGAAGCAGATTTCACATGATCAGTGCATTAATTAACTGGCAGTGTTCTCACCTTCTCACTATTTTTAACTTGCTGTGGTGGCTATGTTGCACTACATATTTTAGCACCTCCATTTGATCGTCCAGTTGCACAGTTAAGCCTTTTCAACCTGTAGTTTTAAGTAGTAGCAGGAAGGTCTCAAGTTCCTTCAGGCCAGTAAGCAAAGGAGTCCTGTTCACTAACATGTGTCCATTACATACACCTCCCGCTTGTCTGCCCCTACAGTGTAGGACCTACACCATCAGGCCAGGCCAGTCAGAGGTCGGTGCAACCTCTCTCTGTGTTGTTACAGCTTAAGTTTCAATCATAGGAATGCTTGCATGTGTTCACTGCATCTATCATATGATGGCCCACCCCCACCCACGTTCTAAGACAGAAAGAGATGAGTTAAGGGACATGGTGTAAGTACTGTAGTAAAAGACCATTTTCAAGGTTTGGCTGTAAAGACCATTTCTCAGTTCACCATGTAAGCAGGTTGACCCACTGGGGAAGAGATGTGTTTTCGTAAACTTCCATGAGAAATGAGAATAACTGTGGGGAGTGATGGCTTTTGGTCTTGCCTGAAGCAGATTGTTTAGATTCTTCTCACCTTTCTTGTGGACTCTGTCCCTCACTGTGCATGGGTATGGAAGTATCAGGTGGCAGTAAAGATTATTTTCCCAAACTGTCAAGCACCTTGTAGCTTCCATATAGCTGTAATGAGAGAGAGATGAAAGAGCAAATTGCTCAGGGCACGTTATTAAATTGTGTTATTTGGCTGGTTTTTCATGTCGGGTTTTCTTGTTTTTTTGGTCGTTGTTTTTTTAAGTTTAGGCATCCCTTTGAAAAGAGTGGACATTGTGGACATGACACCCACTAGATACCAGACTGAGCTTGTATCAGATTTCCAATATGTGTGATGGGAACTGTGTTTTTACCCAGCTGTGTGTCCACTTGTTCTGATTCCTCTTTATTTAGGAACTCTTTTGCCACCAGTCAAACTATAAATATTTGAAGGCAACTTACAGTTAATGGCATATTTATGATCAGTCTTTAAAACATTTAATGAAAAGAGCAGTGTGCAACAATTTGTCAAGCCAATAAAAATCAGAGACCAATAAAAACAAAGAAAAATGAATTTCTACACAGAACCTAACCTAGGCTGCATAAACTGAATTTTTTTAATGACTTGAGCAACCTTTAATGGCTTCAGCAGCTTTCATAACCCCAGCACCAGAGGCATAGAAATTGATATGGTTTAGTGGTTTGCTAACATTAGGTAAAAACGCTTTGATTTGCATTTTTCCTCCTATCAAGGTGTATTCAGGAAATAATGAGCAATGCAGTAACTACCTAAATGTTCCCTGCAAGGTACCTACATCCATATGGGGAGATTATACATTGTAACAGCAGTTAAGAGGAAAGGAAGAAATGTCAAAGGAAAAAACAGAATACATATCAGTCCCAAGTCCTGTTATTTACTTATTTATTTTACTTAATCCAATGCACTTCAGAATACAGATTCCTTCTTCAGGAGACTTTAAAATAAAGGGCTTGTCTAACAGTAGCCCAGTGTTACAACTATCTATTGTAGCCATTTAGGGCAGGTACCCTTACCACATTGTTAAAGGTACCACCAAGAAGGTATGGAACCTTGGAGGATGAATCCAACTTTACATGGCGATCCTAACTAGCCAAGAAAGCCAAAGACCAACTGAACTGAAACAAGAGTACTTAAAGTGATGCTGAGTCCAAATCCCACCAAATATGGAGATGTTGGAGACTATTTAGGAGTACTCTTGCCTTGACCTGACTCCGTGTCAGCATTGTGGCCATGTTCCTGAGCTGAAGGAGGTTTGGATCTCTGGAGTAACTTGGCTTATCCCTCACTCTGTCCCTTCTCCACTCCTTTTCAGCTCTTCTGCCAGTGGATCACTCTGTCAGCATATTTCTGAGGTCAACTAGCAAAAAAGGATTCTGCCAGCAGGAAAGCATTTCTGCTGGTAGAAAACATTTGTACCAGCAAGAGCGGTTGTGTTTGTCAACAACACATCCTTGAGTTAGGACTGTAGTGTGAAATTTGCCCACTCTTTGCCTTGCCACTAATGGAACAGTAGTGATCATCTCCACTCATACCATGCTCCTGATATAGAGCGGCTATGCCAACGGCTGGTATTTTTTAAAATAAATAAATAAATAAAGATACAAACTTAGATATACAACACGTGGCCCTTTTGATTGCATCTTTTAGGATAAGTTGATTGCATGAGGACTAATCCATATTTCACACTGGCTGTAGATTGAATTACTGAAACTTTTTAAATTGTGGGATGTTATGAAATAGGCTTGTGGTTGGATTTTCATACACCCTGCTCCCAAATCCCAGTTTGGGAAATATACACACTGCCCTGTTCTTCACACTACTAAACAATGTTTTAATTTTTTAAAAAAAAAGTAAATTGTATGATGTTATTGTTGTAGCTCAGTCATATGGTTAAGCAGTGATGTAGTTGCTTTGCTGTGTGCCCAGATCTGTAGACTATAAACCTATTTGGTCTGTTATGTGAATGGACCTTTACTTGCGCCAGGAGTAACTAGGCTAAGTAAAAATTGTTTTCCTAGTATAATTTGTAAGGGGTAGGAGTGCTACCATCTTAGTCTGGAATATGTTCTAATGTTGAATTAAAAACATAGACATCCCAATAATCATAAAAGCAAATGACTTATTATGGTGCCATAGGCTATCAGAATAGAGTGCAAACAGGGAAAATTTATCCCAATCCAAAATGATGCACAGATATGGTCTTTTTGCAGAAGAATGTTAAAATATATGATCTGTTCATTTTTCAGTGTTTTGGGAGCTCAGTCTTATTTGGTGTCTCTAGGCTTTACTGTGTTCCTTGTATTTGATGCAGTGCACCATCCTGAACATGTCTGGTCTCATCTCATTTCAGCTGCTAAGCAGAGTCAGGCCTGGTTAGTATCTGGATGGGAGACAACCAGGGAATGCCAGGTGCTGTGCTGGGCAGAAGCTGTAGTAGCCGAGTGGCAGAGCACATGCAGTGGTTGAGCACAAGCAGAGAGGCTCCGTGTTGAATGAATCCTTTGCATTTTCAGAAAAGGCCTGGAAAGCATCCTGCCTCAAACTGTGAGAGTCACTGCTAGTCCACAAACATAGACAATACTGTCCTAAATAGACCAGTTGTCCTGATATTCCTAACCACCTGGCATTGTTCTTTCTGTTTTTCTTGTGAGATCCTGTCATATTTCGCTAAGGCATTGTGGAAACTATCCTTCACATTCTGATTCAGTCACACATCTTCTTGATAATTTATTGAGCTCGGATCATCTCTGGCTGTGGTGCAGACCATATCATATTCTTCCCTGTTCCCCCATCCACACAGGTTAATAGTGTGGGGAAGGGTGATGGGATCAATACAGGCCCCTGTCAACAGAGCTGAATGTCTCACTTATTCTGCCTGAACCCTTGCTGTGGTCTAGGCAAAATTCACTGTTCTTGATAATATCTAGATTGGATGCTGGGCTGAAGCCATACATATCTCAATCTACTCTCCTTCTTGCTGTAAGCATGGCTGTCCTTGTTCCTTGAGTCCTACCTGTGTTCACCTTCTTCCTTGCTTCCTCTGTCAACACCTCATGCACCATATACTGCTTCTACATCAATGTCCTCTCCTTTTACCTTTGCACTCCCCCTCTTTTCCCTCTGCCTGTGGAATGTTAATGGCCATGCAGTTGGTTGCAAAGGAGCTTGTGATGTGGTTTTCGGGGTGCTTGCTGGGAGAGTTGGGTTTTGGTTGCATTCAGATCCCTTTTACCTCAGTCTCTTTTCCTTTCCCCAGCAGTCTTGTTTGCAGTGATCACACAGCCTGCTCCTGTCTCAAAATCCTGTGTAATATCTCCTTCCTCCTCCTCCTTGCACTTTCTCTTCTTCCTTCTAGCCTTGCTGTTATCGTTGCTGCGTGAACCTTCCCCAGTGTCAGCCTTGGCAATGCCAGTTCAGTGCCTTGTCCTGTGAATGTGGTGCCTGCCTTTTCCTTATTGATCTCTCTGTGTGTGTTTATGTGTGTGTGTGTGTATGTATGTATGTATGTATGTTTCTCTCCTGCCACATTTTTCTCTCCACTCTGTTTCTGTTCTATCAGGAAGGACCCAGCTGAACCTGTGCTAGAAGAAACTCTTCCTCTTTGGTCTTTCTCTCTTTCTCAGTCTCTGCTTATCCTATGACTTCTGCTACACACAATAGCACCCAGGCAGCTTTTGCAGTTGATCCAGTATTATGGTGTTGCAAAAATGTAGATTTATCAGACCTGCAGTCAATCACACACACACACACACAGACACCTGCTCCTACATATCATATTTTTAACCTGGGTATTTGGGGTTCTCTTTTTTTTTTTCTTGAGCTGTTCCAGTTTCCTTTATCTGTGAGTGCATGTGCCAGTGCCTATGTCCAAGTATCCCAGTACGCCTGGAATTTTGCATGTGTCACTCTGGTTCAAGTGTAACCTTTATGTTTACTAATGACGTGGTATATCCTTGTGCATATGTTTCACAGGTGTGAAACTCCTTATATATGTTGCTCTGTTTTGTGTGTGTGTTGGTCTGTTCCTTGCTAGGTATCAGAATGTCTAGATCTCTCTCTCTCTTTCTCTCTCTCTCTTTCCCTGTGTGTGTAGTTTGTGTCTGCATGTCAGTGTGCCTGAAGATCTGCATGTTGATGAGCCATTGCATCAGTTCATTGGCACATGCTGATCTGTGTTTCTGTGATCATAATAGCATCTGACGTGTGATACATCAAGAGTTATCTGTATCTCATCAGCGTCTTTGTTCCTCTCCCCATCCCCCAGTCAACATTTGTCTGGCTCTGAACAAGACTTTGTGTGTGTGTGTGTGTGTGTGTGTGTGTGTGTGTGTGTGTGTGTGTGTGTGAGTGAGTGAGTGTGTGTGTGTGTGAGTGAGTGTGTATGTGTGTTCATCTCTTGGGCTTTTGTCACACATCCTGCAGAGACTTCAGTAAGTGTGGCCCTGTTGACCAAAATTTCAGCCTCTCAAACTGCCCTCTACTTGCTTCAGTCTTGCCCCAGTGGTCTCCGTGTTCACAAACCTTGAACATCTGGGAAGAGCCCTTTTGAATGTAACATTATGAAGGGACTGTGGCAGCAGAGTGCATGCTTTTCATGCAGGAAGCCCTAGGATTAACTTCTGCCATCTCCAGTTCTAAAAAATCAAGAATCAGGAAAGAGGAAATATAGAATACTATAAATGGAGTCCCTGAAGAGCCACTGCTAGTCAGAGCAGGTGATACTGGGCTTGATGAACAAATAGTCTGGCATGGCATAAGGCATCTTCTTCTCTTCCTGAGTCTATTCAAACCTTACAATAGATACATGCCAGGTAGAGGTGCAGCCTGCTACTGCCACTGCACTGTTCCCCTCACAACTGCTCATTATGCAGGCTAGTGATATACTGAAAAGGGCTTGAATGCCAGCCTTGCAGACATGGTTGGGTGGTTTTGTTTCTGTTGTTGCTATGTGTGTTAAACCATTAGCTATCTGTATTACATGGATATACTGCAGGGGACAATGGTTACAGAACCCTATAGGAGAGGACACTGTATGTCCAGTCCTGTGCTTTTCTTCCACAAGTTCAGAGTAGCTTCTTGCATGTATCTGCATATGTTGTCCTCATGGCACTTGAAAATCTTCAAAGGGTTCCCAAATCTTCCATTACAATACCTAGTATGGTAGATGAGCTAATGCTTGGTCTAGCACAGTGCTACCTAACCTTGGGTCCCCAGATGTTCCTGGACTAAAATTCCCAGAAGTCTTCACCAATAGCTTTGCTGGCTAGGAATTCTGCAAATTATAGTCCAAGAACATATGGGGACCCAAGGTTGGGAATTACTGGTCTAGCACCAGTCCTTGAATGAATTTTATCCCAAGTTACCCTGCCTGCACCCATACTTCATGCAACATGGAGCTGAGACTGGTTTGTCTGTCTGAGCATTGAATGCTGCATTTTTCTTGAACCTGTCCTGACAGGTGTTGTATGTTCCTCTGTCTTTTATACTTGTATATATCTATGTTCAAGACCTTCTGTGCCTGTCTTGTGCAGCTATCAGTCTATAACTGTGACCACCTCACTCCTTGTGTTTCCGCTATTATAATTTTCTATGGACAATGAACAAGTTGTCATATTTTCTCCTATATGTGGCCTTTCTAGCTTTGTGCTTCCTGCCAACTGCTCTTTCCTTCCTCTTGGCCTGTGTCTACCTCCTGATTTCCAAAGGGTTTTCTCACTTCCATATGCGAGCTGTAGCCAGAGAAAGGAAAGTTTGAAGAAAGGGAACCACAACTCCCAAAATACCTTAGCCAACCCAGAAAATAAATATTTCCCATCTCTTGGTTTAGCAGTAAGCCTGTCCTAGCCAGTGTTCTAGCACAGTCTCACATTTATCCCTAGCAGCTCACTGACATGATAAATGTCTGAAATAGTCCATACCATGCTTGAATTGTCTGATGAACCAGTAGGACCCTTGTAAGTAGAAAAAGAGGGCACAGTAGAGAAAGAGACAACTCAGATTAAGATGCTTCATAGATTATAGACAGCTTTTAAAATCAGCCCCCTTTTACATATGGTAGCCAAGAGGATACAAATTGAATATTTAGTGATTAGCTGCTGGAATAAAACATGTCTGTGTCCATATGCAATAGGCTGTTGCGTAGATAGGTAATCCATGGCCATCCTATTGTGGAGACACAAAGGAAGCCAGTTGAAGGCAGGGGATTTCCAGAGGTACTATAACTTGGCAATTTCCCTCTGAAAAACAGCTGCTTCACACTACATTCTCACTGAGATGATGCAGCATTGGTGAGGCATAAATCAATGGATGGTATTAGTATAGCATTGCCCAGACCTATCTAGTAAAAAAATGAGCCACTGTGGAGGTACTTGACTTGACTTGACTAGAGTCAAGTTTGGGACTACAGACCACCTGGCCTGATACAAACCTGCTGCCCTTGACCATGTGGTTTGATGCTTGTACTGAGATCTCATGAGACATCCCTTTATCCCCCAGTGTTCAGGTTCCCCAGGTGCTCTGCTGCATACAATGAAGCTAGCAGAAAAACCATCTGGCCATACGTCATCTCAGAAATTGCCTGTCAAGAAAAGCAAACAAAGGCGGTTGCCTCTTTGTGAGAGGGAATGTTTATATTTGGAGAAGGTTAATGGCCTGGAGAGGCAGGAAAGGAGTTTGCAAGAAGCACCAACAACAGACCCAGCCTGTAGCCCATTGAATCTTCAGTCTTCCTTGTCTAGTTCAATTCCATATGTGTCTTAGGATAAAAGTAGGAGGAAATGGTCATATTATCTAAGTAATATTCAAATATATGTAGAAAGACAGGTGAACAATAATGCACAGAAGCCTGTTTGGTTTTAGGAGGACATTAACCTGGCATGGTAATCTTGAATTGGGGAGCTGTGGAATAAGAATAAAGTAGTGGTGGTGGGCCACTTGGTCTGAGGGGATTAACAAGGTATATTTCAATAGGGTGTAGATTGAAATGAGAATACTTGGAGGAAAAGATTACTCCTGAGCCAAGATAGGAAAAAAAATGAACCTGTAGCAAGAATTAGAGAGGTCTTCTATAGATGTATATGGTGGGTGATGCTGGGGGAGGGGATCAGAAATGTGATGGGCTATCGTAGCAGGTGTCTGTTGTTGCTACTGCTGCTATTTTACTGCACGCCTAGGGCTTTAGCCCTTTATTCTCTGGCGAGCCAGCCACAGTGGATTCCCTCCTCCACCTCAAATACTGTGTGGCTGAACTCCTTTTGCTTAGCATAGTAAGTTGCACTAGAGCAGGCTCACTGAATCAGTGGGGATTTGGTGAGTCATTTCCTCCATATATTCTACTGATTCAAATGGGCCTACTCTAGTGCAACTTACTATGCTGTGCAACAGGATTTCAGCTTATATTTGTTACATCAGAAGCATATACACATATTTTTCTTCTCTCCCTCCCTCCCCCAGGTTACCATCCGGTGGCAAAGCAGTGAATACAGCAGCTGTGCCAGGGCAGACACAACACGAGGAGGCTGACCACAAAACAGAACCTCGCTCATCTGTCTCAGATCTTGTAAACTCCCTGACCAGTGAGATGCTGATGGTGAGTGCTATACATAGCCCCTTGGCTTGTCTCCCGCCGCCCCATCTCCCCAGTAAAATGTCTAATTTGGTTAAAGAAGCAAAGATCTCTGATTTGAACTCATAGATGGATGCAGACTATACAGATATTGTTAGAATGCAGCTCACATCAACATTTACCACTGGCAATCCTGGCTAGTGCTTATAGGAACTGCAGTGGAACAATATCAAGAGGGCCACATATCACCTGCTGCTGTTCTAAATGAATTCAAGCTACAGTGCTACAATACCAAAAGAAGCCAGGTCTTGAATCCAGTCTTAGTTCTCATCCTGCCTTACCCAGACTAATCTGCAACAGATCTTGGAAGGTCTTTTAAACTACAACTCCCAGAAACCCCAGCCAGTATGGATAATGGCCTTAGTGGCTAGGGGTTTGTGGGAGCTGTAGTTCACCAAAGCAACTTTCCTGGTCTCTGCTCTGGAATTCATGAGCATTTAGCCTACTGTTTGAATCACTGTGGAGATGGGTTGGTTCGCTCTTTTTGACAGCAGTCACACAGCATACTTGCTGGAGCAAACTAAATCATCCCCTGAGCGTTCCTACCTACCCCTTTCTGGCCCCTCTCAGGTGTTTCTGCTCTTTTTTTTTTTTTTTTTTTTTTTTTTTTTTTTGGTATGGGCAGAGTCCCTCTGGCTTGGTCCATTTCCAATTTTTTAAAAAAATATTAGGGCAGCAAATATGCACTGCACCATTATAAAATAATAAAAGAGAAATAAATTTGTTTGCTTTTCAAAAAAAAAGGTCTCGCTGAGAGTCTGCCCAATATGGTGCAACATCTATTCGCTGCCCTAATACACACTTAAAAACATTTTTTTGCACTTCCCCAGCCCCTCCAGAGAGCCAAGGAAGTTATTAATTTTCCAATATCCTGAAGTGGCAGTCTTATTAAGTCACTTCATGATACTGGCAAATTGACAGCAGGCTTGTTGTTGTTTAGTCGTTAAGTCGTGTCCGACTCTTCGTGACCCCATGGACCAGAGCACGCCAGGCCCTCCTGTCTTCCACTGCCTCCCGGAGCTGGGTCAGATTTATGTTGGTAGCAGGCTACTGAAGATCAAATAGGGTCGCTTGAGATCTGTAAGCCATTTGGGTGCAAGGATCACTTCAAATGGCATAGTGGACCTCTTACCAACCCTGTTTAGCCCAACCCAGCTTGCTCCTTTCAAACCATGTAAACAAGCCTATGCTTTTTGAACCCAAACAACTTGTGATGCAGGAATTCCAAATCTAAGTGGGGCAGGGCAGCACTGAAAGGGGGAGGGTGTTCTTTCCCTGCACATCAGTTTCTCCAGAAAAATAACCTCTTCTGAAGCTGCTACTAGCCTCACATAGAGGAACATGAATGAAAAACAGACATATCTGTGAGTCGGATCTCCCAGCTTTTTGACAGAATCGTATCAGCATGAGTTGTTCCATTTTGATCCAGGGCTATGAACCTGACCCTTTAGTTTCCTAGGCCTTGGGTGCTTCTGCTTTGCATGAACAGAAGCTGACAGAACCCCCCAGATCCTGACATCTCAGAGCTCAGATAGAAAGAATGTCAGGATTGCATTGAAATGCTTTTTTTCCCTTGAAATTTTCTCTGTCTTATTCAACTTGCTGAGAATCAAGATGTGGAGAAGGAAACATAATGTACAGGGCTATACAATGCCTAAGAATCTATACTTGCACACAGGATAAAAGCAGTGGAGTGGAGTAGCAAAATTGTTTTAATCATTGCTAGCTGCAGACCAGATCCATATTGAACTATCCTGTAAATAAGCTACTATATCTCAAACATATTAAGGTGTATTGAGGCATTGGTTTTAAGCAATAAAAAATAAAGGAAGTCTGTTATCTTTCTGCCTATTTTTTCATTTATAGATGTTTGCCTAACATAAAAGGTAATGATCCATGATGCACTGGTCCATAATCACATATTTACACATTCAGGTTGCCAAGTGATAGGTACAATTGCCATGCCCTGACTTCACTATACTTCTCCATCTTTGACCTCAGTGATCAGAGACAGATCCACGATGCAACACTGCAGAGTGGGTAGGATTGATCTAGATTCATTTTCAGGATTGTGTTGATTTTGGAGGAAGTGAAACCCTCTGAACTTGGGCACTGTGGCAGGTATTGGGAAGATATAATTTCACATATTGTTAAGTCATCATAGCAGCTGTGTTTTAGTTCTTCCGTGGGCAGGCTTTTAAGCTGGAGTGAGTAGCAGATTCATAGTCATTCATAAAAGAAAGAGAAAGATAACTTTGATTCTAATCTCCAATTGGCTGTGATGGGAAGGATTGGGCCAGAACTTGGAAAAGTTGCTTTTTAAAATGACAAGTTGAACAGACAGCATGGACCATTGTAGTCAAGCTATCTTACTTTAGAAGTGGCTATAGCTGCTGTAACAGCTGAAGCTGGTAACAGGTATTTCCAACTTGTAGCGTCACCTGAGTCTCAGGTGACAAAGAAAGATATTCTTTCTTTTCAACTATGTATGTATTCCTTCAAAGGGAATGCAACACCACCCAGAAGAGAAATGGACCTATTTCTCTGACATGGGAACTCTTTGTCTAGAGGACCTCCATTCCTGACAGCGTTCAAATTCAGTTTATTGGACCACATCCAATCCACCTCCACATCTTCACACAAACCCAGGCCCCGTACGGAACCAGGATCAGAGGCAGAATGTCACTGTGCCCCATTTGGTAAGAAGCTGTGAGAGAAGTCTCCTGCTTGTATGTTTTGCTTTCGGGTTTCCTAGAGGCATCTGATTGACCATGGTGGGAAAAGGAAAATTGGATGATATGAACCTTTGTTCTGCTCTAGCATGGCTCTTATTTTCTTACAAGTTTCCCCCATTTATATTCCAATCAGGAAAAAAAAATTCAATGACTGATCCATATTGTCTTCACTAAGGCAAGATTCCCATTATGGAATTCCCATGCAAGTTCATTATGAAACTGTGGCATAAGTAAGAGCTGAACCATTTATGGGTTGACTGGCATGCCATTCCCATGGTGGTTGGCAACTGTGTGTGCTCAGAAAAACACATTGACAGAACAACTCAGCCTATTATTCATCAGCCAACAGGGCTGAACCAAGATATGTGGCTATTTCCTAAAACTTCCCATTTCTAACATAGGCATGATTTGTGTATGCATGTTCATCACTTAATCAGAGGATAACTTCCATCTGTGAATGATCCTCCACAGAGCAAACAATGGGGATGGCACATTAACATCCCCTCCTGTGTGGTGCTTTTCAGTAGAGTCCGCTGCAAATTAGCATGTGTTTAGCGATCAAGATCCATGTGTGAATAAACTGTTGAGAATTAGGCAAATCCACAAGAGTTCTTGATGGAACAGGGTCTCTGGTACAAAGTCACACAGGCTGTGTAAAGTCCCAAGCTGTTGCAATCTTTGGGTGTTTGCATCTTCTTTTTGTTCCCTCCTCACTCAGAACTGGTCTGGGAGTGCATTATAGTGCTATAAATATTATTCCCTTGAGATCTCAAACAGTTTTAAATCAGGCTGATCACTGATATCAGACATGGGCAATATAGTATCATATGCTTCCCTCTTGTGGTAGAACTGGGAGGGAGCAGCACAAAATGCAAGTTGCATTTGATGTGAGGGGGAGGAGCAGAAAGAAGGACCTGGCTATTCCTGACTGCAAATGTCCGTTCTGCTATGACTTCTCCCTACGTACATCTTCAAGATGCATGTACTGCAAGAACTGTCACTTGTGGTAAAGTTTATTTATTTATTACAAATATTTTCAAAAACTCCTTTCAAAATGATGTACAAACAGACAAGGTAAAATGGAAAAGTGATCCCATCAGTCCAAATCAGACTACATTAGAATAAATGTACATATTACTTTGCACAGCTGCTTGGATCTGTATCAAGCAAAAACAGCAATGCAGAAGAAAGTTTCCAAAGCCTTCCTAGATGTTGAAAGGGCAAGATATAAATCCGTTAAAAGGGACTTCGCAGATATGGGACCACCACTAATAAGCCCGTCTCTTGTGTACACCAAGATTCACACAGAAACTTTCCAATATGTACATCAGCCATAAATGTGCTACAAGCGCACTGAAAGAACAGATGGAGGAGCACTGGTAGTATCTTCATAGTACGGCAGAGGATTGCCCACCAGCTGCTCCACATTGACAAAAAAGTTAATATTTCCCATATTTTTTTTGCCACCACAGTAAGATTTGTGGCACACTACTGTGGAAAAACTCACAACTTTAGAGATCATTCCAAACTAGATGAGATAATACACTTGGGCTGATTGCTGTGCAAGGATCCATTGTCTATAAGGATGGGCAAATCATTCTGTTCCCTGATCTCTGTTACTTTCACACGCCTAAGTCCATTTGAACCTGTTGTTATGGTTACATGCTGTCAAGTCACTTCCAACTCATGATAACCCTATGAACTAACATCCTTCAGATGGTCCCACCATTAACACCCCAGCTCAAGTCTTGCAGACAAAAGGATTTTTTTCATGAATTCACAAAAATCCTGAGTTTAATGTATATCCAGGATATCATAAGGTAAGCAAAAATGTCAGCCCATGGTTTGAGTCCAACTTGGGGGAGGAATTAAAATGTAAACTCCTTCATGGGTGGATCTCACTTGTCAAATACAAAGACACATAGGTTCTTTTTCTGCTACTTTTTATTTTAAATATGCCTTGCCACTGCTTCTGGTAGAATTTATGGGGATAGTATGCCCCTCAGAATATGGGTGCCCCCTTTTCCCATGGAAGGATGCTTCTGCTAATAATGACCCACATTGCATAGTAACATATCTAGAAGCATTCTGGCCCTGAAAGCACCAGATAGCTAAAGCCAGCCAGATTGCCACTTAGAGCAGTCAGGCTGGATCGTTTTTAAGGAACAGAAATAATTGGTTATTTCATATTTAGAAATTTAACTCCCCACCTCCAAAGCTGCTAAAAATGCATTTGTACAATTTCAGGAGGGACAGATAGCCAGTGAACCAGGGAAGGGGAATATTTTGGGCCAGTTGTAATTTAATGCATATTTTAAAACTATTTTATTTTAGAATACATCTTTTTAAACATATTTCAATACATATTTCAAACCAGCACTGAAACAGATAGATTCAGAAAGTGCAGAAACCAGGGGACAGCTAAGTTCTGATTGACACTGACATTAGTCCAGGCGGTGAAAATCTGGTCCATTTGTACCAGAGCTCACAAAGACAGGGCTTCTCAGTCATTCCTATTTAAAGACCATCCAGTACTGGACTAAATGGGCTAATTTCTTGAGGAGGCTGTAACTTTGTAACCAGAGAAAGGTTATAATTCAATGACAGAGCATTGTATGCAGGCAACTCCAAATTCAATCCTCAGCATTTCCTTTCTGGGACATAATTAAGATGCAACACAAAAGTTCATTTCTAATCTTTGTGGATGCACAAAGCGGTTTTCAGTCATAGAACTCTGGTATTAACATAATCCAGTAGTGCTGACATCATAAAATTAAACTTTAATGCTATCCAATATTTGTGATGCATGAAAACATAGTTCTCTTCATGCTGTTCATGTCCTGCTAGAAGATGGATGTCATTATGAATATTTTTTGCTTGAAAGTGGTAACTCCCAGTTCAATTATCTATTGATTTCTTTGCCTTCCTGCACTTCCCCCACATCTATTTTTATCTGAATAATCAACTTGTAACAATCTATATTTCTCCCTACTCTTTATGTGACTGAAATATTCTAGTTTCCTGCATTTTATGTATTTTATAATTTCTTTATCCTTATTCATTCATTTTAGTACTTCTTCATTGCTCACCCTCTCAGTATGGGAAATTCTTAAGCGTCCTGCAACAGATCCACATTTCAAATTCTTCTCTTTTTCCTACAGTTGCTGATGCTTAAAGTCAACAGTAGAATCAAGAATACAAGGCACTGTATGGTGTGCATCCTCATAGCCAATTTTAAGTTTTCCTTGCATATTTACATTCTTTATTTTAAGGAAGCTGCTCTGGGCCGTCTCTGTTCAGACTTTTATTGCATAGCTATCATCCCACTGGTTATTCAGTCGAAGTGAATAAGCAGAGCAGCTTAAAAGGGCAAAGATTTACTGCTCAGAGGCCTGAGAACATAAAAATGCCTTAGCCTATTTTATGAAGCCCAGAAGAGAGTCTCTTCCTGAGTTTCACAGAGGGGAAAGCATGACACAGGTCGGATGCTTTGTGGCTTCTTCCTTGCTACCACTACCAGGAAGCTTTAGAATGACATTAGGTACAGAGTGCTGTGGCTAGGCTGCTATTGTTGCTTCCCACTGTGCAAAACAAAAATAAAAATAAAATCCCTTGCCAGCAAAAGAACAAGGACGTGCCACATTCACAGCTGAGAGCAAGCCCCACTACAGAGATATTTGGCAATATTTCCTTCCCCCCTGAGAAATTCATTGAAGATGCATAAACCCCATTTTTCTGCCCACAAACAGGGTGGAGAATGTTGACAGGCCATTTTCCCCACAGCTCTGCTGTGTGATATCCTCCTCTAGAGTTCAAGTAGCTCCCTGATGCGTTTCTCCTGCTGCAGAGAGCCTGTTTCCAAGAGCTTTGACCCTTGTTTTAAACAACCTGAATGAAAAGTCTCTGTTCTTTCTCTCTCTGGGAATAACATCCTGAAATCTGCAGAATGCTGTTCCTGTTAATGACTCTCATCTCCTTGCCTTCTGCCCTTTTCCCCATTTCACTCTTAAGCTTCATGATTTCCAAGTCCTTATGGATGGTAATATCACGCAGGGTGGACTGGGGGCACAAAATACAATTACTTCAAGCTAGAATGTGACCTCCGTTCTTGCATGCACACCTTAATGTGGTGGTGGGGGGGGGGGGGTTGAGCATGTCAAAGAAGCCAAGAGCAATGGCATCAGGAGGCCAGACTCCATTATGGGTCTGGACTCTTAGCAGGGTCACCCAAAGCAGAATGTTCACAATTGAGGCATCAGACTAAGATGCATCCGCCCTCTTCAGGAGTAATGGCTGCATCAGCAAAAGAGGGTGGAGGCAGAGAAACTTCTGGAGGGCAGCTATCAGGCAGCAGTAGTAGTTGAAGGTGACACTGACAGAGGATCTTTCACAGATAATAGCAGTGAAACTCAAGCTAACTTTGGTTAATACTGCACCAAAGAAGGCAATAGTAAACCACTGCTGAACCTTTCTTACCTTGAAAATCCTATGATGACACAGAGCAAAATGAAACAAGAGCTAGTGCTGGAAGATGAGACTCCCAGGTCAGAAAGCACTCAAACAGCTGCTAAGGAAGAGCAAAGGACAAGTAGAACTAGTGCTGCTGTTAATGACACAACTAGATTAAAGCTGAAAGGTTGCCTAGTGACTGATGTGCACAGAAGTGAGTCTGATGCTGCACAACACACACAATTGGAACATGGATGTGAGAAGTAGGAATCAAGGTAAACTGGAAACCATAAAGCAAGAAATGGAACATTTAGCTATTGCAGAGCTTGGTGTCAGTGAACTAAAGTAGACTGGAATGGGATATTTTCAGTCAGTCAACTACAAAGTGTTTTACTCTAGAAATGACAAATTCAGGAGAAATGGAGTTGTAGGTAAAAGCAAAATAGAAATTAAAAGTAAAAAAAATGGTACACCTTAAAGACTAACTTTTGTCTTTTTTAATGTGAGCTTTCATGGACAAGTTCACTTCATGAGACATAGAAAGAGATTCAACATGGCAAATATTTATACATGGCATCAAAATATAGATATCAAATACAGAAATCGTGGTTGGTTGGTAAGAAAGTCAGTTGTTGTATAACATTGTGGTGATAGCATCTTTGATATGCAGGTCTTTCATTGAAGCTTATGCTGTAAAGAATGTGAGAACCTCTTTCATAAAATAACAATGGTAGAGTACGGTGACTATTAATTAGATTGGCTATTTACAGTCATTGATGATGAACTTCCCCAATTCTCCTACGAGCGTTCCATTGTAATCAGTTACAATAGTGTGTGAATTACCCCAGGCAATAGGTGACCACAAGAGCAGAGTCAAGAATCTGTTTTTCCTTTGGAGTTTCTAAGGAGGATCTATTAAGGGGAGAAAAATACCTGGGAGATGCAGTACAGTACAATACTTGTAGTGTTTAAATCTGGTAGTGCCCTAAAAAGCCATGACTTTTTAAAAGTCCATTGATGTGTGTGTCTAGCATGCATATATATTTTATCTCTGCTATTTCTCCCTGGATTCTTGTCCTGTAGTTTCTTTTTTCTAGGATGGCCACTTTCAAATTGTCCGTGGAATGTCCTGGTAAATAAAATTATGTGAGATGGGTTTCTGTGTGTTGCCATTCCTGTTGTCTGATTTATGTCCATTGATGCGTTTGCATAGAGATTGTCCCATTTGTCCTATGTAGAGTGCAGATGGGCATTGTTGGCAAAAGATAGCATAAATAACATTGGTAGAGGAACAGATAAAATTACCTTTGATATTGTGTGTGACATTGTCAGGTCCAGTAATTGTGTCGACAGAATACATGTGGGAGCAGAGCTGGCATCTGGATTTGTAGCAGGGTTTCATTCCCATCTCTGTGTCAGTGTTGTATAGTCCATTGTGTGTCAGTAGTCACTTGAGGTTGGAGGATTGTCTATAAGCCAGTATAGGTCTGCTGCCAAGGGCTTGGGAGAGTGTAGTGTTCTTGTCGAGGATGGGTTGGAGATCCCTTATGAGGCATGTGAGTGGTCTCAGTTATGGACTGAAAGTGACAAATAATAGTGTTCAATTATTTCCCCTTCTGGGTCTATCCTGTAGCAGGTTGCTTCTGGGTACCTGTCTTGCTTTATCAATTTGTTCCTTAGTCATACTGGGTGGGTATTGGGGTCTGAGGAATGCATATTGTAAGTCCTTGAGTCTGGAGTCTCTATCCTGTGTGTCTGAGCAGATGTGATTGTATCTGAGTGCATGATTGTAAACAATGGATTTTGTTGTGTATTTGGAATGGAAGCTGGAAGCATGAGAGTAGGTGTATCAATCAGTGGGTTTTCAGTACAGCATAGTGATAAGATGTCCATGTTGTAGTTTCACAGTGGTGTCTAGAAACTGCACCTGTTCTGTGGATTGTTCCAGGGTGAGGTTGATATTCAGGTGAAATTTATTGAAATCTTGGTAGAATTCTTCTAGGGATTCTTTTCTATGTGGAAAAACTTTGAGTCGTAGTCTGCAGGAAAAGGCTTCTAGGTCGCCACAGAGTTGTATCATCTGTGTGGGTTTGGTAGGACAAAAGGACAGGCCCTATGAAAGAACTGACTCTTCTGCCTGGCTCAGTGTATAGCTGTATAGATTTATGATGTTAATTTGTAAGTTCATGGTGTTCTTGTTGTGGGCCAAGCAGCTCTGTAGTAGATTAGATAGCTTCTTTTCTTTCTTTTTCTTCAGGGAGGTGAGATATGCATCATAGATGTTTTTTCTCATGGTGGAAAAGATTTGTTAGTATTCAGTGTAGATGGCTGGTTCTGTACGGGTGATTCAAGATCTGTAATATTCTTCTGTATTTTCCTCTCTTTGCTGTATAAGATGCTGATCAGGTGGTTAAGTAGGAGAAATGGAGTGGCTCTCAGACTAAGGTGAGATGTAGCTCAGGCAGTTAGGGGCTATAATGTAGTGTCTGACAAAATACTTTTCATGAGACTCCATGGAAAACCTATCAACATAACCATTAATCAAGTCTGTGACCCACCAACAGATGCTAAAGAAGATAAAATTGAAAGCGTTTATCCAAACATTCAGGAGGAAATTGATCACACACCAAATGAGGACATGCTTATAATCATAAGCAACTGGAGTGCAAAAGTAGGAAACAAAACAGAACCAAGCCTTGTTGGAAATTTGGTCTAGGGGTCTGAAATAAAGCAGGAGAATCACTCAGAGAGTTCTGCAAAGCCAACAATCTGTTCATCACATATACATGTTTCAAGCAACTGAACAAAAGACTATACTTGTAGCCAACATCAGATGCCAATAAAAAAGTCAAATAGACTACATAATTGGAAGCAGGGGACAGAGAAGCTGTATTACCTCTGCTAAAACAAGACCAGCAACAGATTGTGCTACTGATCATGAACTCTTAATATCCAACATTAGAGTAAAGCTGAAAATGAACACTAAAAGAACCCTACTGCCAAAATATAATTTAAACAACAATCCTGATGAATTGAAAGTCTATATAAGGAACAGACTCACATTTTAAAGCTCAGTTGACTGTGAATCAGAAGAGCTGTGGACTGAAACAAAAGATATTAAGAATTAGAGAGAAATGAAAACAAACAATTCCTGTGGTGAAAAGGAAAGAAAAATCTAAATGGATTAAATTACTGAGGACAGGTGAGAAGCAAAAGTAAAAGGTGACAGAAATAGGGACAAAATCCTGAAAATATCTTTTTGGTAACTGTCATGTAGAGACAAAGAGAACTGTTACAGTAACAAGTGCAAAGAAATTAAAACAACAACAACAAAAGGGGGAAAGCAAGAGATCTTTTCCAAGATATCCAAGAAATCAAAGAAAAATTTAAGGATAGATTAGGAATGGTGAATGACCGATAGGGGAAAACACTATCTGACCAGGAGAAAATAAAGAGAAAGTGGAAAGAGTATACTGAAGACATTTACTGCTTTACAAAGCTGCTCTGAAACATTAGGAAGAAATAAATCACCAGAGTAGATGGGATGTTGTAGAACTATTTCAACCCACAGAGAGCTTGTCCATACTGTGAAATTTGGTGTGATCATGCCCGTGCTTAAAAGGCCCTTATGTTCAGTGTAATCTATTTTAAACTTTTTTAAAGCAATCACTGGAGCCTTGAGGCTCGCAGGAAGCAGGACGTGTTGTCAGATAGGCTTGCTGCCTCTGTGTTGCTCCTCTCTGCTTCCCAGCCAACCAAGGAGGGCAGGAATCCAGCCATGGTGTAAGAGAGGCTCACTCATCTCTATTCAGCTGCTTTCCACCTCTCAGCTGTTCCTTTCTGTTCCACAGCTGATTAGCAGAGGTGGGAAGCTGGTCACTTGTGTCAGGGTTTGAGGGGCTTGCAGCCTCACAATAGTTCATGTCCACTCCTGATTGATGGAAGAAAGAAACATCAATAATTTAAGATATGCAGATGACACTATCTTACTGGCAGAAAACAGCAATGACTTTTAGTGAAAGTGAAAGAAGAAAATGCCAAAGCAGAATTGCAGCTGAACATTATGAAGACAAACATCTTGATTACAGAAAAGCTACACAGCTTTGGTGTTGACAATGAAGAAACTGAAATAGAGATTTTGTATACCTTGATTCAATCACCAATTGAAATGGAGACTGCAACTAAGAAATCAGAAGAAGGCTGAGAGTGAGAAGGGCAGTGATGAAGGAATAAGAAAAGATCAAGTCTAAGGAGATTAAGACCAAAATCATCCACACTCTTGTATTTTTGATCACCATGTATGGGTGTGAAAGCTGGTCAGTAAAGAAAGTTGACATGGAAAAGAAAATGATATGCTTGAAATGCGGTGCTGGAGCAGAGCTTTGCAGATACCTTGGGCTACCAGAAAGAGGAACAAGTGGGTCCTAGATCAAATCAAGCCTAAACTTTCTCTGGAGCAACAATGACAAAACTGAGGCTGTCCTACTTTGAGCACATCGCGAGAAGGCAAGATTCACTGGAAAAAAACAGTTTAGGGGAAAGTTGAAGGCATCAGGAAAGAGGAAGAGCAATTATGACATATTGATTGGTTGACCCCAGGAGATCTCTTTACTATGGTCTGGTTTTCTTCCGCTGTTCTGATTGGATGGATGCAAGTTAAGCTATTTGGCAGGCACAGAAGAGTGCTCCTCCCATGTTTTGTCTACAAAGCCCTGCAAGCCTAGAGGCATTTAGTTTTGAGAGCTCTGAGATAGAAAACCAATATGCAGCAGAGGTACCAATCACCTCAGTGGCTGAAGGGTGTCTCTGCACACTCGGCTCTTCATGCTTGTAGCTTTGGAGTGAAACTAGAGTCCTGGAGTGTTTTTATAGCAGGAGGATAGACAGGCAAAGAAGGGAATAGTTCAAGCTGCAGAGCTGAGGCACCACTTTCTTTTATTCCTTTGTGGAACAATTACGAACTGATTTTTCATCCAGAGGTAAGAGATGTTCCCTTTTTCATTGACAGTTCTCTGAATTCTTCAGCAAGTTGGGGAATTCTGGGAGATGTAGTCTAAACGAAGGAACCTTTTCAACAACTAGCTAGACATTTGCTTACTTCTTTCCTTAAAGCTTATTTTCTATTGTTGGACCAAAGAGTAACATTGTATACATACGCATTTCCTAATGGAAATTGGCAGTGCCTAATCATCATATTATGAGCAATTTGGAAGACATATTGTTGCACTGTAGCTTCAAGCGAAAAGAGTACTGGCTTCTACAGAACACCTGGCTAGGCATTTGTTGGCTCATTTGGCAGCTAGTCATCATGTAAAGTTAGATGGCATGCCCTTAAAAAGCCTTTAGGGTCTACTAGGCACAGCAACAAATCTTGTATAGTCTGTTCTGATGCCCCAGTGAAATCTAGCCTCCCTCTTAGCCTTTCCGTTTCAGGAACTCTGTTCAGGATTTTAAAAATCAGTCCATCAGCCATGCTTCTTACAGTGGTTGCACAAGTTACACAATTTTTTCATGAAACCACACACAAAAGGTTATGGATACATATATATATATTTGTGTGTGTGTGTGTGTGTGTGTGTGTGTGTGTGTAATCACAAATTTCCCTCCTCTTAAAATGTGTGTGTGTGTATGTATATGTGTGTGTATGCATGTGTGTGTGTGTGTGTGTGTATACATATATATATATATATATATATATATATATATATATATATATATACACATATATACATATACACACACACACACACACACACATACAAATATATGTATATATGTATGTATGTATATATATATATACACACACACACACACACACACATACATACATATATTTGTATATATATATATTTGTGTGTATATATACACATTTTAAGAGGAGGGAAATTTGTGATTCTGGGTGAAAATAAATGAAACGTTTGTGGGGTTATGATGACCTATCATGAAAATGGAGGGAAGGCATCACCAAAAACAAGGACAAGAATTCTATCAACTTTACCTATGCAAATAGTTATATGTCTAGATGCAAAATTAGAAATAATTATTGTTATGGTTGCCAAGTTAGAAGCATCTCCTTTTCTGAAACTGCTGGGCCAAAACCTGTGACAAAGGAGTAGGATCTTGTGATGAAGGGCAGGCATGGCTTGGGGAAAGGGCCAGAACTGCTTCTTGGGCAGTTGATGATATCGCACGGCCCCAGGGTAGCTTGCATAAATCAACCCAGAATGTGGATAAAACATGGCTACACAGAGATGAAGGAGAGCCCAGTTTCTGGAGGGTGGGCAGGTGTGACCAGCCCTAACCTGACCAATTACCCTTTAAACTCCCTTTACTTTCACTGGGCTAGCCTTAAGTCCACATCATAAGATCCAATCATTTTTTAAATTAAAACATAAAAATAAGTTCTTTATAGAAATATAACAACTGGTAAACTGCACATTCTTTTGCTTTAAGTTACATTAGTAATATACTGTATGTCAACTTTTGTATGCCAACTTTCTTTGCTACAAAGTAAATTAAGTTATATAGCCCAATTTGAAACCTAGCTTCCTTTTCCCTTGATACAATTTAACTCCCTTCTTGTTAACTCTCAAAACCTTCCTTGATTAACTCTCCTTAAAACCTCCAGCTCTTGTTTATATATCACCTCCTGACACCTCTGGATTGGTTCTCCTTCTGACTCCTTCCAGCCAATCATGTTTCTTCTGTTGTTGCTGGGCGAACTATGTGAGGGTTCAGTCACAGCAGGCAATAAAATGAGCCCAGGAGTTGCAGCAGTTGTAGCCATTCCTGTTAGAACTCACCTTACCTGCAGTGCATGTGACACTTGGGGAGTTTTTCCATCCCCTTGATTGCTGCTGGACATTTGGAAGAGTTACCACCATCCCAGAAGGTGTTTCCTCATCCCTCCCCTTCAAGGCCCTGTACTACTGCTGCCTGGGCCTATGCAACAAGAAGTCTCAGAAGTCAAGAAGTGATCCACCACTCTTTCCCTTCTGCAGATGGACCCAAGTGCATGCACCGACCCGCTCTCTCCTCAGTGCTCTCCCCTCACTCCTGGCTTTTTAGCATCTAAGAAGTGTCACAGACACTGGAAACCAACTGGAAAAGGGTAAGCCAGTCAGCCCTGCTGCTAACTAGGAAGTGGTGGAATTGGCTCCCCAGGGTTTAAAACAACCATACACAAAAAACTGAACTTTTCTCCTCAGTGAGCACCTCCTGTCTTGAGAGGTCTTCCTACCTGAAGTACCACAGCAATTCCCTGAGACATTAGCCAGCATCCTGAGAGCTGGTGACCCTAAACATTTGCTATAACTTAAATAAAAATACAGAGCCTTTTATTATAGTGGGGAAGACAGTGACTAGGTGACCCATAGGCCTGCTTAGTCTGTGGTCCAGGAGCTGTTGACGGGTAACTTTAAGGCTCCGGGTGTTCTTTCTTGTGGCTCTTTTTCTTTCAGCTAGGCTTGAGCAGGAGAACTCTTCAAACAGAGGGCTATCCTCTATCAGCCCTTCAGCCCTACCCTACAGTAGGTTTTTCAGGGCTACCTATTTTACAGAGCATATTCATCCATTTTAAGGTTTGAGAGGAGGAGCTTACCGACATGGTCTGAACGAAAGAATCTGGGACTTCTTTCTTTGTTCTGGGATGAAAGGAAGTTGTAAAACACCAGCCAGAGGAGTGATAAGGAAAATGTTGTTTTGTAAGACTGGGTTTCTATTCAGGAGAAGATGCATAGACAACAGTGGGGTTTACTCCTGGGCAAGTGTGTCCAGTCCTGGAGTCTTAATAATAGAGAGTGCATCAGGGTAGGTCTGAGATCACACATTCATTCATCCATTCCTTATTTTATCAAGGACTGCCCTGCTTTCTGGTATCTGTCTAAATTTTACATATTGCTTTCTGAAAACAACTTTCCAAATACATTATTACTGTGTTCACATGTGCACTAGAATGCCTTATAATGGAATGGTAAATATGTCTGTTCAGAAACAAGTCCTACTGAATTAAAATGGGTTTTACTCTCAGGTACATCTATATCGCATCACCACTCCTCCATAATTACCTACCCAAAATGTTGCTGAGGTATTCTTTTGCAGGTATTCTGTGAGAAAACACTATTAGAGACCACAATATATAATATTATCTTAAATTCTCTCTTTCCTTATTTTTAATCTTAGAGGACCAAAACAAGCAAGCAAGCAAAACACCAATCAAACAAAAATACTAGGTTTTTAAATGAAACTACTTTTTTGTTTTTAAAAAATTGTAAATAAGGAAATTGTGGTGAAAGTCCAGGTTGTGCTGACATTATATTTTTTTTAGGCTCTAAGTAGAAACATATTGATTTGCCCAAATATTTTTAAATTGTTTAATAAGGTAATTACTGTGAGATTTTTAAAAAATTCATTTCCTTCCTAACATGCTGCTAAAGTTATTTTTATTATTTTTTTGTACATACTGTTTGCATTTTAAATGATTTTTTGCATACTACTCTGTAATGATAATGTGAAGATGAACATAACATTTTTTTAAAAAAGGAACAGTGACATTTTAAAATTGTATCTACTTCAGAAGCCATTTCAGTGTAACTTAAATCATCTAGAGTTTGAAAAAAGTTACTTTTTAAGACTAGTTTTCACTGGTCATGCCTCCCAAGGGAGGTTAAGAGTTAGAATTTAAAAAAAACTTCTCTAAGCTGTGAACATCATAGAAGGCAGTCTTCCCTCATTCTTTCAGCTCCAGAAGTTTTGCACTTCAGTTCCAATAGCCAGGTATTCAGAAAGCTGAAGTGTCATGAGTAGCATCTTCCACAGTGTGCCATGGTGGAATGGGTGATCGCAGTGGTGGGGTGCATCATGGTCCAGCACTTACCTCTGATGTCAGAAGAGAGTCCATGGGAGTATCTCTGTGCTTATGTTGAATCCATAGAGAAAGATGGGAGGTACAAATAAAATATGTTTGGAAACATACAGGTTTCTCAGTGAAGAAATCAGACAAAAGGAAGAAGGGCAAGTGCCTCCCTTCCCCATGGACATTAACTTCCTGGCATAAACTTGCTCATGGCATGGCAATCAGTACAATGTGCTGCAATTGCCAGAAGAGAGTTTTTAGTGCTGAACTCCAGCACCTGCTGCGTCAACAAACACTTCTCTGGCAGAGGCAGCATTTGAGATTGGTAGAGAACTATCAAATGCATGACTTCCCAAGTCCTTGGAACCCAAAGGAAAACAACACCTTTAAAAAAGAGAATCAGTGTTTTTCTGTCTTTCCACTGATCTTTGCTACTTGAGAGGTGTTGTTGAGCTGCATAACATATTAAATGGAAAAAATCTTTTGTGTGACAGGCTAGGGGAAAAAACTGGATTGTGTCGTGTATCATTTAGCACTGGTGCTTTAGTCACATTCTACTTGTTGTTATGTGCCATCACGTCATCTCTGACCTATGGTGTCCCTATGAATGAGTGATTTCCAAAATGTCCTGTCTTCAAAAACCATCTGATTGAGTGCTTTCTGGACTGGGAGTCTCATCTTCCAGAACTATCTCTTGTTTAATTTTGGTCTGTCTCATCATAGGGTGTTCATGCTAAAGAAAGTTCAGAAGTAGTTTACCATTGCCACCTTTGCAGAGTACTAACAAAAGTTAACATGAATGTCACATTCGTCTAAACCTTACTAAACTATAAATCCCAGGACTACATAGGATGGAACAAATGGTATCACAGAAACATAGAACAACTGAGTTTGAAGAGGCCTATAAAGCTATCAAGTCCAACTCTCTGCTCAGTGCAAGAATCCAAATCAAATCAGATCTGACAGATGGTTGTCCATTTTTTCTTCTTGAATGCCTCCAGTATTGAAGTGCTCACCACCTTCCCAGGTCATTGGTTCCATTGTTGTACTACTCTAACAGTTAAGAAGCTTTTCCTGATATTCAGCTAAAATCTGGCTTCCAGTAGCTTGAGCTCATTATTATGTGTCCTAAACTCTGGGGTGATCAAGAACAGATCCTGCCCCTCCTCTGTATGACCAGCTTTCAAGTATCTGAAAAGTGCTATCATATCACCCCTCTGTCTTCTTTTCTCCACTCAGTCTTCTTTTCTGAAGACTGAACAGTTCTTTCATCTTTCCTCATAGGGCTTGGTTTCCAATCCCCTGATTATCCTTGCTGCCCTCCTCTGAACATGCTCCAGTTTGTTGGCATCCTTCTTAAAATGTGATGTCCAGAACTGGACACAGAACTCCAGATGAGTATTAACTAGTGCAGAATAGAGGGGAATTAGTACCTCACAGGATTTAGAGGCCATACTTCTGTTAATGCATCCTCAAATCGCATTTGCCTTTTTTTGCAGCCACATCTCACAGTCGGCTCATATTCAGCTTTTGATCTACAACAATTCAAAGATTCTTCTCACTCATAGTATTACTGAGCCAAGGATCCTCCATCTTGTAACTGTGGTTTGGGTTTTTTCCCTAGGTGTAGAATTTTTCACTTATCCCTGTTAAATTTCATTCTGTTGTTTTCAACCCAGTGCTCAAGCCTATCAAAATCTTTTTGAATTCTGTTCCTGTCTTCCAATGTATTAGCTATTCCACCCAATTTTGTGTTGTCCACAAGTTTGATAAGTATTTCCTGCACTCCCTCATCCAAATCATTGATAAAAATGTTGAAGAACTCCGGGCTCAGGACTGAGCCTTGTGGTACTCCACTTGTTACCTTCTCCCAGTTTGAGAAGGAGCCATTGACAAGCACTCTCTGAATATGATTCTGTAACCAACTGTGTATTCACTTGACAGTTGTTCTATCCAGCCCACACCTAGTTAGCTTCCTAATTAGAATATCATGGATCACTTTGTCAAAGGCTTTGCTGAAGTCAAGATATATTATATGTACAGCATTCCCACTGTCTACCAGGGAGGTTACCCAATCAAAAAATTAGTTAAAATTAGTTTGGCATTTGTTCTTCACAGTGGTTCTGCAGTCTGTTCAGCCAGTTCCTTCAGTATCCTTAGATGCAATTCATCCAGCCCTAGGGATTTTAACTCATTTAAAGTAGTAAGGTACTCCTTGACTATCTGTTTATCAATCTCAAACTGCAATCCTATCCACTCCCTTTGTACTTTACATTTGCCTGGAGGAGCATAGACTGTGTTTTGGGAGAAGACCCAGCTGAAGTAGGAATTGAGCACTTCTGCCTTTTCTTTGTCATCTGTTATCATTTTCCCATCCCTATTTAGTAAGTGAGCCACTGTTTCTTTTCTCTGTTTTTTGCTACGCACATATCTGAAGAATGCTTTTTTGTTGCTTTTAGCATCTCTTGCTAACCTCCGCTCATTCTCAGCTTTTGCCTTCCTAGCGCAATTCTTTGCTATTTGTCTGTACTCTTCCTTTGTAGCCTGGCCTGTCTTCCACTTTTCTCTTTTCAGGTCCTCTTTGAGCTTTTTTTTGAAGCCACAGTGGTCTTTTTTTGCTGACTTCCATCTTTTTTTCTTATTGGAATTGCTTGTAATTGTGTCTTTAGAATTTCCTTACCCATCTTGGACTCCAGTTCCTGTTAGGATTTCCTGCCATGGGACTGTACTTATCATTGTTCTGAGTCTATTCAAATTGGCTTTCCTAAAGTCCAGTGTATACATGCAACTATACTCTGCTTTTGTTTCTTTTGAAATCAAGAACTCAAGTAGAACATGGTCACTTTTCCCCAAAGTTCCTCTTGTTGCCACTTCTTCCACCAAGTCATCTCTATTGGTTAGGATCAAGCTACTCCTCTGGTTTCTTTCTCCACTTTTTGTAGGAGAAAATCATCAGCCACACAAGCCAGAAATTTCTTGGAAGGTCCATATTTGGCAGAATTTGTCTCCCAAACTGCTATGTATCAGCTTTGTATCAATCTGCTATGATTACATTGCAAAAACTACTCTTACAATCATAATCCGAAGTCACTGTAACACATTATTGAATGCCCAGTTGGGACAGAAGAGGTTCATCACCCCAGCATTTCACAAAGGGGCACATGCTGTTCTAGTCATAAGCTGCCTGTGTTTCCTGGTAAGGGCATAACAACTTTGTGGATGCCAGAGTTACTGATATGGCCAGACCAACTAAATAGCAATCCAGCAATGGAATATCTTTCAAAGCATGGTGGCTACACTGGTGAAATCAACTCATTTCCTTTCAGTTTTAGGAGCATGCTTTTCATAAACAGTTTGACTTATTTTTTAAAAAAATAATACAGCGATAAATTGATAGCTGCATTCATCTGACAAAAATGTTTGTGGTGACAGTGTACTAAGTGATGCATTGCTAAACACTTCTATAAGAACTTTTTTAAAATAGGAGAGGAAAAACCACAGTGCGCAGGGGCACAAAGGAAATGGATAGTACTGTTCACAGCCACCAAACTGAACTGAATTAAAATTATTTAGAAGCGAGGTATTTTAAAAAGCCCCTGCCAGCCAGTTGAAAAAAAATCACTTTGTACCCAAAATAAATTTATTTCACCTGTGCATCACATAAACAAGATTTTATAAATCAATTTAACTAATGCTTAAATTGATTTAACTGCTACTTCATCCTCAGTGACAGAAAGGAAAGCTAATCCAGATTCTTTCCTCTTTGTGGCTTAAGCAGACTTTGGTATGTTCCGCTCCATACTGGGGGAGAACAGCCAGAAGATGAACACTTCAGATTAACAGCCCCCACAGCCTCAATATTCAGCCACTTTCTTAAGGCCACTGAGAAATCCAAATGCTCCTATCCCCATTCTTCTTTAATCTGAGGCCAGATGACCCTCAATTCACTTCTCCAGCCAAGTTCTTGCTTGTTCATAGCAGATGCAGGGAGGGTTCCATGCACAGAGGATTTGTTGCACTGGATGAGAGCCAACCTGTGCTGCCCTGTTGGCTCTTGAGGAGGTGGCTCTGGCAATGTGACAGGCAGGCTGTCAGGAAGGATTTATCTAATTGTTCCTCCCAGCCCTGCTGAATCCAGCACATGGGTCTGAGCCAGGAGCCATATGAGTAGATCCTGGCGATGGAAGGGAAGGCTGATATTTTCCGACAGCTCCCTGGATAGCAACAAAGCTGTGGATAAGACATTTTTTAGACAGTAGGAGAAGGCTGAGCCCAGAAACAAGGTTGGGTAAAGTGTATTGTAAGAAGAACAGCGCACGCACACCCCAAAAAAAGCAAGAGAAGGGTAATCATCATGATGGCTCAGCAAATGAGATCTCCAATGATTGCCCCATTTCCCCTCTGACCAAGACAGCCTGAGTTCAAATTCTTGCTCAGCCATGGAAACTCACAAGAGTGTCAATGGCATAGAATCATAGAATCGTCGTAGGGTTGGAAAGGACCTTGGAGGTCTTCTAGTCCAACCCCCTGCCCAAGGCAGGAGACCTCATACCATCCCAGACCTCATACCATCCCAGACAGTATGAAGCAGGAGACCTCATACCATCCCGGACAGATGGCTGTCCAATCTTTTCTTGAAAACCTCCAGCGATGGGGCACCCACAACATTGGGAGGCAAGCTGCTCCACTGCTTAATGATTCTCACTGTCAGGAAATTCCTCCTTATTTCCAGGTTTGATCTCCCTCTGACAAGTTTCCACCCATTGGTTCTTATCCTACCCTCAGGCACAATGGAGAATAAATCGATGCCCTCTTCCCTGTGACAACCCTTCAGATATGTCAAACCACTCCTTCTGTCTCAGATACCCTTAAAAACCTTACTAGGTTCATAATAATTTGAAAGTGACTTAATGGCACAACAAAATGATTTAGAAAGATTTAAAGGGCTTCTATCCTTTTACATCCATTCCAGTCTGGATTCAGGCCCCTATATGGCACGGAGATGGCATCGCTCATGCTGCAAGATGACCTTTTTAAGGGAGGCCGACCAAGGTAATCTGACCCTGCTGGTCCTCCTTGATATCTCGGCTCCCTTTGATATTGTCAACCACAGTATTCTCCTGACTATCAGGACTGGGTATTGGTGGTCTTGTGCTAAACTGGCTCCAATCTTCCCTCAATGGCCAACTCCAAAGAGTGAATCTTGGGGAGAGTTTTTCAACCACATGGGTCCTCAATTATGGAAACCCACAGGGTTCAATCTTCTCTCCATTGCTGTTTAACATCTGCATAAGGCTGCTTTGAGAGGTCATCAGGAACTTTGGAGCTTCATGTCATTTATACGTGGATGATACGCAGCTCTATCTCTACCTTAAATCATCTGGAGCAGATGCCATCTAACATCTAGAAAGGTGCCTGGTCACAGTATTGAACTGGACTAGGAAGAACAAGCTGAGGCTGAATTCAGACAAGATGGAGGTCAAATTGCTGTGGGGGTGGGGGTGTCTATCTACTTGTCGGGGGGGGGGTATTTCCCTCAGACTTGATGGATTTACCCTTCTGTTTGAGAGTCAGGTACACAGTTTGAGTGTGGCTTTAGATTCAGTGCTGACCGTGGAAAAACAGGTCTCTGCTGTGACACATGCTGCCTGTCTTGTTTGTTTCTTGGAGAGTAGTTTTAGCTTGTTAAAGCTGTCTGATATGAATTGTGCTTTTACATCTGTTATACACCGCCCAGATTAGCAGTTTGCTAAATGGGCAGTATAAAAATTGAATAATTAAATAAAATTCTGTCTTAGGAAAGGAGTAAAAAAAGATCCAGAAGGGTTGTCTCTGAAACCTATAAACTGCAGAAACATAATCAGTACCAAAAATACTGCAGCATTTTCAGGCTAACAGACTTAAACCTGTTAGTCTTCAAAGTGCCACAATAATTTGTTTTTGCTATACATGCTGAAAAAGACTAACTAGGTTACTTCTGTGAAAACAAGGTTCAGACTGGCTGAATGGCCTTGAAATCTGCAAAGGGTGGAGGAACCAATCTGCACCTCAGTGGAGCTTTTCCTTATTCTTTCTTCCTGTCTAAAGTCCAAGCATTTTGTTCTGAGGAAATGTGTGGTGGCAGGGCAGAGTTTAACAGTAGTAGTCATTGAACAATAACTCCCAAAATTTTTAAACTTCTTATAATTCAGTTTTAAGTGGACAATCATAATTCACAAATCCCTAAATGTTATGTGGATCAGAATATAGTTTTCTTTGAGACTGTGTACTTCTCTGAATTTTATAGTGATCATTTCAAAAGCACTTTCAGAAAGGTGTATATGAAGGAGAAATACAAACTTTTCAAGTTCTGAAACTATCGAGGCATAGAAATGAACTCAGCCATCTGTGAATGAAGCATCTAGTGAAGTACAGAGGTCAGTAACTGAGGCCAGAAAGACATTAGAAATAGCCCCTAATGTGAGCTGCTGAATGCCATGGCACAAGCTTCTATCAATTTCCATATAAAATTTAGCTTGCTTTGGTGATTGGTCTTCAGGACTTAAGCAAGAGATTCCTTTAAAATCTGATTTCACAAACAGAAAGACTGTCCTCTATGCAGCCTTAGCACATTCTCTGCTCTCATTATGGTCTATCTCTAATATTTGTTTCTCACCTATGTCTCATCATTCCCTGCACATATATCAGCACAGTACCAGTACTTCAGTTACTTCTCGTCTCCCACTGCATACGAGCTGATGGCTGCTTTTCGATAGGATGAAGTCACCACACATTGACATTTCAGAACTGAATTTCGGTCACTGTCACCAATCCTCTCTGACAGCTGCCAAAATTATAATGTTGCCCTGCCCCTAACTCTTCAGTCCATTTTAATTTTAAAAGATATAAGCCTCTTTTAAAATTAAAATGAGGTCTTGTTTTCTTCTGTTAGAAGGGGTATTATTAGCCGCCCCGAGTAGACGTTGTCTAGGGGGGCGGGGTAGAAATCTAAAAATAAATAAATAAATAAAAGTATTATAATTAGTAATTTCTAATTATGTGCACTTCTCGACTTTAAAGAAATTTCATCATACATATCAATGTCTTTCAAAGGTCCTGATACCATGAAGAAAAGGCTGTCTGTCCCAGTACCATAAAGACATTGGGCCGACTTTGGCCTCTCTGGCACCTTTGAATGAAGAAGTGGCTACTGTTACTCTGCCACTCAGGGCCACGGTCACACCAAGATTTTACCCTTCCTCTTATCTCACCCAACAGCCTTGCGGATCTGCTGCCTGCTTGTTCTCCCTGTGTTTTACTTCCATGTTTTTGCTTGTCTTTGAATAGTACGTAACCATTCAAGAGCCTGCTTAAAAACAAAAGCAGTAAATGGGTTTCTTAAAGTCTTGCAGAGGCATGAAAAGATTTCAGGGCAAGCTGCCAAAAGGGGATGAGATTCACAATTGGAAACTGTTGACCTTATTGTGAGAGTCAACGCAGACATTTAGTTTTCTTGTGTACTGTGGATTTCTATCTCCCTCAGATGCCGTAACTTTCAACGTGCCCTTAGTTAAAATAAGCACATACCAAGCGCCAGAGAATCACAACCTCTTCCTGTTCCAGTCTCTTATCACAAACCTTTGGATTCTCCTGTGCTGAAGTATCACTGAGCCTTAGCTCAAAGGGAAGTCTAAGCCTACATGAACTTTATTTTCATCCTGCTTTCTGATAAATATTGACTCCCAAAGGGACTCATGTCCATTTTTAAATAGGGAAGCTAATATAAATTACTGCTTCTGGCATTCTGTTCATTGGTCACATACTGTATGAATAATGGAACATGGAGCTGCTTTTAACAAGTGATAGGACAGTTCTGTAAAGCAGGAGTGGAGAATGCATGGACCTCCAGGTGCCATTGGACTACAACTCCGACTACCATTGGCCTATCCAGCATATCCAGGGATACGGGATTATGGTATCTGCAATTCAGTAAGATCTAGAGGACCACCACCACCCCCATCCCTGATACACAGTATATGACACTGGGCTCAGAGTCTGTATTCGTCATGAATAGAATATGAGGCTAGAATTGTTTGTTTGTGGGTGGCAAGACAATAAGAAAAGGGCCAGCCTAGCTTCATGTGGCAGGGAATTCTACAGACTGGGAGCAGCCACTGAAAATGTACTCTCTTGAGTCCTCCCCAAAACTGCCTGTGTTAGCATCAGGACTGAGAGAAGGCCCTGCTATGAAGATCTCAGAAAACGAAGAGGATTGATTATATGGGGAGATACGGTCCTTCAGTAGATGTGGATTGGATTGAGATTTAAGTTCATTATTGTCTTCCATGAATGTGCTCTTTGCTCATATTCAGCAAATACAGTTGCCTGTCTTGAATGGTTGTAAAGGTGGAGGTAATGAAGACTGTGGCGCCCTTTGAATTTAAAGCTGAATTCTATATTAGCAACAAATGCTAATGCTGGCATTCAGAAAACTTCTGCTTTGTCCCTGCTTGTAGCAAGATGTGCTTCTTGTAAGTAAACCTTCTTAACTCAGGGTACATTTTCACTGAAAATATGAACCGCTGCTGAATCAGGTTTTGTGTAATTAAAATCTACTGTAAAAATCCCAGCTACACGACACACAGTGAAGCCCACTTCTTTTTTTACCACTAACCAAGGTGTTTTGAAGAGGCCAGCAGGGGCTTTTTTTAATTTAACAAGCTTTTGAAATTAATTCTTTATGAATTAGTTTGGACAATGTGAATGCCCCTGTTGCATTAAATAGTGCCTTTGTTGGAGGTTACTAAACTTAATTAATATCTATATAAACTTTATATAGGACTATATATATTATTAATATATATTAACTTTAGCACTGCATCAGTGTAGTGATATGCTGCTTAAAATTCATTTGAGAGAGAGGGGGAGAGGGAGAGAAATGCAGGCATTTCAAAGGATGCCTGGAAACGGAAGAAATACTACACAACATTGAAAACATGGTCTGCAAACATGCCGGTTAATGAAATGATCTAAAACCTCATGTGCAGTTTCCCAAAACAGTTTTAAGCCCCTGTTTATATTTGGGTAATAATTTTCAAAGTGAACGTGCACAGCAATACAAAAACCATGTGACTATAAATAGATTTAAAACACATCAGAGCTGAAACTGATACAAATCAGCACTGTGATTGAGCCCTGAGAATTAGCCAAAGTGTAACCCTCCGTTTATCTCTGATAACCATGGTAATTGTTGGCAGCTATTCTAGGATGAATTGCTTCGAAGGCTACAATTCTAAGGACATGAACTCTTTTCACCTTCTGTTGGCCCATGCCACATCAGGAACATCTGTAAAGAGGAGCCACGTGAATTTAGCGAGAAAACACTTAAGTTATCTCTTGGAACCTCCCCTCCCAAGATTTCCATCCAGACAGCTTTCAGCATATATGCCTTGTACTGGGTCTTAGGGACAAAGAGGGAATTCTGCTACTGCATTGGGCACCGCACTGCCTCTTTCTACCAGGGTTAAATACTTGGTCCCAACACATGTCTGTGTGAACTGAATGCAGGCATGTAGACCAGAGCTGTGGCTGTTCAGTTCATCATCATATTTTCAATTTTACCTTTGTTTATTCTGACTGTTTTGAAGGTTCCATTGACTTTTAATGTACTTTGCACTGAGTTCAGTAAGGTATCTAGAATGCTTATTTAGCAGACAGTTGTTTTATGGCCAGAGAAAGAGAGAGAGAGAGACTTTCTTTAAGACAAGGAGTTACAGATCCCTGTGCAAGTGCAAAGAGGGAATAATTCTTGAGTGTAGCCACTGACCCTGGGAATCTGAATGCAATGAAGACATTAAATATTTATAAAAGCTTAATTAACATTAGCATAATACAGAGAGGATGTGAGGAAGAATTAGAACCTTAGATTGAGTGGGAAAGAACTTCTAGAAGACTAAAGATCTATGTGCCTCTGAACAGTAGTGTAAGAAATGGGAAAGCACCCTATATAAGTAACAGCAAGAAAAGGTGCCTGCAGCACAACAAGTGGTTTATGTCTTATAAAGGGCAGTGAATGACACACAAACTTAGAGAAGCATCATTTTGCAGCCACACTGCCAACACGTGGAGCATTGCTATAGGGAGGCTGTGTGCTCAGAGCCTGTCATAAATAGACAGGAAAGTGCTGGGAGTAAAGCTTCCTGACCCATAATTTGAAACCGTATAGTGAAGCCATGAACTGTGCAGAAGCTTCAAGGTGACATGTTTAACAAGGAGGCTGGAGCAGTGACGGATAACATTTAGGTAATTGTTTTTAAGATGGGTGGCTACCCACTGCACTAATAAGGAAGAAAGTCATGCTGTTCTCAGTAGAATACATATTTTTGCGCCCCTGGGGTCACTCTCGGTTAGGCCTGTGATTAAATAGACCACCTGCTGACAATATATCTGGCTTGTAGTGATTTCTCCAAACTGTTTCCTTTCCAGCAGTTGCTTATATTGGATAAATGGTTTTTCAAGTGCCATTTCTCACCTAAAGACAGCAATGTGTTCAAAAGGGGCTTATGATTTCTGAAGAGAAGAGGTCCAGGAATTGACTTTCCCCATCAGAGGAGAGTGGCCATATGTTCTCTTTTCGGGAGGACAGTCCTCTATTTGAAGAACTCCCCTCCATTTTTGGTGATGCATGTCCTTTTTTTGGGTGATATGTTAATGGTCACCCTATCATCCCTGTGAGTTTCCTTGGCCAAGCAGGGATTTGAACCCAAGTCTCCTGATTCTGTGTCTGACACTGTATGCACTATACCACACTGGCTATCAGGCAATACCTTTATTAGACCAATAAAATTTTGAAAAACAGGCAAGCTTTTGAGTCTTGCAAAACTATATCAGGCTGGGCTTTCCAGAGCTGGGGGAGGGGGTGCAGGAGGGAGAGAAAAAACTCCTTAAAAAAATTCCTGCTCAGAAACTGAGGTTAGGCGATTGGGACTAATCAATTCATGAAGTTAGATCATTTTGTGTAGTAGAAGCTTTGATTGGTAAATATATCTAATCAGCCTCTATTTTTTAAATAAAATACTTTGAGGAGAGATCATTTTATAAGAAAAGATGCAAACCACACACATTGATATAACTACTGATGCATGGCAGGAAGGATATGGCATGGCGTGTCCATTCTCTACGAACTTCAGATGTGAGGTCAGTCCCAAGAGTGGACATTCTGAAAGCATTATTTGGACCATTCCTCTGAAACAACTGACTGTTACCTAGTTAAATATTTCAAGTACAGTGGTCTCTGTTTATTTTCTTTCTTTATATATTTATTTTCTATAAGCTGCAGAAAAGACAAGGCACAGGGCATTACAGAGAGTTACTACACACTATGCCTTATTTATTTGTTTGTTTGTTTGTTTGATTGATTGATTAATTGATTTGTGTCCCATCTTTCGCTCAATGCTGTGTCCCATAGAAATTATGTAGTAGCAATCTTGTGCAATATGGTGAGCAGTAACGTGTTTCCACTTAAAATATGGTAATAATGTCTAATTGTGACAATATCTGCCTTTATGTTTAAATTAGCATATGCAAATTTAATGCTAAATGTCCTTTTTCTAATGTGAAGAATCTCCTCCTTGTTGGTGTTTCTTCTCCTCCGTGTTCTCCTTTTTGGTGATGTTTGTCCTCCTTTTTGGAAATGGAGCAGGTGCCACCCTACATTGGAGCCACTGGCTACTAGAAGGAAGATGGCATGAGGCAAATCATAATATTCTTTTATGGGAACTGAACATAAAGTATTTGTAAACAATAAACTTTGAAAATGGGTTGTCACTGAATACCTAATTTTAATCTAGATGCAGGTTAGCAAATGTCTTGGGGCTTTTTGTACTTAAAAATGGTTTATAGCAGAAAGTAGAATATCACATCTTATTCTCTCTCTCTCTTTCTTTCTCCCTCTCTCTTTCTGTTTTCTACTGGCTCCATAGCTATCCCCTGGGTCTGAGGATGATGAGGGACATGACAGCTCCAGCCGAGAGAACCTAGGCCGAATCCAGTTTAGTGTTGGCTACAATTTCCAAGAATCCACCTTGACTGTCAAAATATTGAAAGCTCAGGAGCTGCCTGCTAAGGATTTCAGTGGCACAAGTGACCCTTTTGTCAAAATTTACCTCCTGCCAGATAAAAAACATAAATTGGAGACAAAAGTGAAAAGGAAGAACTTAAACCCACACTGGAATGAGACTTTTCTCTTTGAAGGTAGGTAAAATGATCTAGTTTTAAGGTGCTGGTTAGGGAGACCAAAGATATACTTTGGCTTCTGGCATTTGTTTAACAAGTCTCTTCTGTTTAAAAAATGCCCTTCATTCCCCACTCCTGTCTATTTCCACTTCTGGGAGGGAGTTTTCAATGTTTTTAAATATTTTTTATAAGTGATGCAGCATATCTATGGTGCCCTAAGAGATTTTTTACTTTCTCTGCTGCTCCACAGAGGAGCAGAGGAAGTGATTAATTTGCCAATATTCTGGCTCTCTTATTAAGCCACTTCATGATATGGCAAATTGACAGGAGAAGGAACAGGACCAAATAGGGGTGCTTGAGGTGTCACACCGAATGGCATACCGGACTTGACTCAATCACTATCAACCCTGTTTAGCCAAATCTAGCCTGCTCCAAAACAGCCCATGTAGACAAGTAGAGTTTTAAAGCTGAAGCCATGCACATGTATTAAGAATGGGTGTAGAAGTGTCATACACTGAGTATTTTCAGATTAGGGCAGCTTTTCTGTGTTGCTATTTATTCACAAAAATGCTTCTAAAAATAAATTCCCATCACAAAAAAATATGCTATGGGAGAGAATAATCTGTAACTATTTATGAACGAGACACAGATGTGCCTGAGAATGTGAGAGAATCTTCAAATACTCATTAAAAAAAACTCATTAGCAAATATAAAAACAAAGTTGTGATTTCAGTAATGCTTTTATTGGATAATATTTTTCCAGTAATACCTTTATATTAGCAAAAAGATTTCCCACATTTTGAGTTCTGTAAGAGAAGAATATTGTACTCAAATCCAGCAAGGAAGTACACCTTCTGGGCATGATTGCTCCAGAAGCTGTTGCTAACCTGGCAGATACTGGGGGCTGCAGACAACTCAGCTGAGGAAATCCCATTGACTGACAGGAAGCAGGAGAGGAGAAGGTATGGTTAGAGAAGGATGGAAAGGCTGTCCAAAATGAGAACACTGCCCAGTCTCCTGCTTTGTCACATGGGACTTTTAGATTTGTCCCAGCTGGATCTATGACAGTTTGCATTGTTTCTAGCCTAAACAGACCTCACAGAGAATGAGAGACAAGGAAAAGGCCCTGGATTTTGGCCAATGAGTTCCCCAGGGCATATCCTGGAGGCTTTTTTGAGTGTCCCAAGGCAAACCCTCTCTCCCGTGTTTTCTGCTTTCTGGAGTCTGCTTTGATTTCACCACCACTATCAATTTTTTATCGTTTCTGGCTCTTATGCAGCCTTCAGAAGGAGGTACTGAAAATTAGACACACACACACACCCCAACATTACCAGCCACTGCCTTAGGATGTAGAACTGCCTCACTCAGACAGTCCCTGATGCCATCAGTGGCTCTTGTCACATTTCTTTCCATTTCCATCTTGCCCGTCTCTTGCGGCATACATTGATGCATTTCCCACATATACCTGTTTCTGCATTTGGGGATTGCCTGATCTCTGTTTTTAGCAACACACCTGTCATTTTGATGCATAAAAGGAGCAGGACAGAAGGATTTTTATGTCACGGCATTGTAAAGTACTTAGGAACAATTCCCATAACATCAAAAGAAAATAGCAAAAGAGCATTAATTCCTGGGGAATTAATGGGTTGGGAGAAGGGAAGGAGATATCTGTGTGAATTCAGTTTTTTTAAAAAAATTAATGGAAAAGGACTCTGAGAACAAAGGAGAGTGAAAGTGTTGTGTTTGAGATGGGAGGCACTGCAAAACATTTGTCCAAACTAATTACATCTCTTTAACCCGTGCCCTGTTTCAAAGGAAGATAGCAGAAGAGAGGGTATTCCAAGCAAACAATCTCTTATGACAAATGACAAGTTTCACACTGTAACAGCTTCTTGCTCTGTTATCAGAAATAGTTCACCCTAAAATGAGAGAATGCAGACATATCCTAAATCATCCATCCATCAAGTTCAACATCATGTCATACTACAGCCTATTTCCTTTGGCCTGTTCATGCAACATACTATCTCTTTCCTCTGCTTTATCTACTGTCTTCCCTCCTGCCAAGTCAGATCATGCCCCTAGTCCATCACGTTTAGTACCCATCCTTGGGGGAATGAGCAGTGCCTTACATTATCATAGAGAGGCCAAAAGCCTTCACTAGTGATCTAAGTGCAATGATGGATAGGGCTGGGATTCTTTCTTGGCCCTTACACTGACCAACCAGTTCCCTGAAGCATTGCATTTGATGGATGAAGCTGGATCACTACTCATTCATCTGAAATACCTACAAATGCTATTCAAGGCTGCAAGATTGCCCAGAGGCATAGATTCTTTCATCCATGTTTGAGCTGATCTAATCATGACCTCCTTCTCCATTGGCATGTTAAATATACATTATTGTATGTGGGAAAGACCACATGCAGAACCAAGCAACTTTTTACCTGTATCTAGGCTTATATCTAGACTAGCTTTCCTTTCTTTGCCCACCTATAGTCTCTCAACATTTCATTTCATCATTTATACTCCACTTTTCTCCTGAAGAGGACTCAAGATAGCCTACAATATTAAAACAAACAATGCAAAAGTTACAAATGCAATAAATTATTCAATATTAAAAACAATTAAAAAGTATCATATTAAAAACAGCTTAAACAATATTAAAAACATATTTAAAACATTAAAAGACATACACATTCTTTTTTAAAAAACTCTCATAGGTAGCCAATTACTGAGAAGAAGTCTGCCTGAAGGGAAAGGTCTTTATTTGCTTGTGGAAGGACAAAGAGGGAACCAGCTTGGTCTCCCATGGGAGTGAGTTCCTCAGCTTTGGATCAGCCTTGGAGAAGGCCCTCTCTCATGTCCTCACCAACCTCACCTGTGCAGATGATGGGATGGAGAAAAAGGCCTCCCTGATAATCTTAAAATCCAGGCAGGCTCATATAAGATGATGTGGTCTTTCAGATAGCTTAGGCTCAAGTTCTATAGGGCTTTATTGATCATGACCAGCTCTCTGAATTGGGCCCAGAAATAGACTGGAGCCATTGTAAAAGGAGAGTTATATGCTCCCTGTAGCCAACCCCAGTTAACAATTTGGCTACAGCATTTTAGACCGACTGAAGTTTCCAAACGCCATCCAAAGCCAGCACCATGTAGAGTGCATCTAAATGCGATGTAACTATCACATGTATCACTGTGGCCAGATCAGAAACCTCAAGGAATTGGCATAGCTGGCACATTAGTTTTAATTGTACAAATGCCCTCATTGCTACTGGACATCCAGGCTAAGAGACAAATCCAGGAGCATATCCCAGCTGAGAACCTGTGTTTTCAGAGGGAGTGTAACCCCATCCAGGACAAGCTGAAACCCTACTTTTTGATCTCCCTTTCAACTGACTAGGAGCACCTCTATCTTGTCTAGATTAAGTTCCAATTTATTCACTCTGATCCAGTCTATTACTGACACCAGACACTGATTCTGAACCAAAACAGTTCCATGAAATTTAATTGCAAGAAAAAATAGCTTGGTATTTTCTGAATACAGATGGCACAGGACCCCAAAACTCCAGACAACCTCTCCTTGGAGTTTCATGTTGTTGTTGTTGTTTAGTCGTTAAGTCGTGTCCGACTCTTCGTGACCCCATGGACCAGAGCACGCCAGGCCCTCCTGTCTTCCACTGCCTTCCAGAGTTTGGTCAAATTCATGTTGGTCGCTTCGGTGACACTGTCCAACCATCTCATCCTCTGTCGTCCCCTTCTCCTCTTGCCTTCACACTTTCCCAACATCAGGGTCTTTTCCAGGGAGTCTTCTCTTCTCATGAGATGGCCAAAGTATTGGAGCCTCAGCTTCAGGATCTGTCCTTCCAGTGAGTTTCATGTATAGCATGGGAACAAAACATGCTCCACTATCTTGCTGAGGACTTGAATGTTAGAGAATGGCCAGAATTATCCAATACCATGGGACTCAAGGAGGGCTTCTTCACTAGTGATCTTATTTTTGTCTCCTTTAAGTATGCTGGAATCTTCTTACCCTGCTGTAAAGAGGCATTCACCACTCCTCCTACTCACTCAGCCAGTCCCTCCCTGGCAGCTTTTATGAGCCAGGAGGGCAAGCATCCAAGATACATGTGGTGGCTGTCACTCGTCCAAGGGTCCTGTCCACTTCCTCAGGCTGCAAAAATTGAAATATAACCATTAGCACAGGACAACCAGAAGCCAAAGTTACATTCACAGGACCTGCATCAATTACAGTATCCAAATCAGAGTGCATCTGAGGGGGTTTGCCTGCAAAATGTCGTGTAAACTCTTCACAGAGGACTAGGGAACGATCTGCATTCTCTCCTTGTGGGCCACAATGTAATAGGGCTCTGACGACTCAAGAGAGCTCTGCTGGGCCTTCCAATTGGCCTTCCAATGGGCTGTAGCCTGTGCAGAGTCAGATTTGCTGAGTTTTCCACCATCATCACTCTAATCTTCATCTCACTTGTTTCATCATCACCTGTTCCTTAGCAAAACAGGGGTGCAGTTTAGCTTCACTCCGTAGCAGAGGATGTTTAGAAGCAATCATATCCACAGCCCTGGCCATTTCCTCATTCCAGAGGTCAACTGGGGCTTTGACAGGGTCACCTGCTGATGGAACAGAAAAATCCCCAAGAGCCACCAGAGTCCATCGGCCTCTTGAAGGAGGCCATTTTAATACCCCCATCCCTACAGAGGCTGTGAGTTTCAGTGGTCTAAGCCTCACCATTTAGTGGTCTGTCCATGACAAAGGATCTGCCAAGATTTCCTTCACAGAATCCCTGTCCTCTCTCAGGCTCCCTTCAGGTATACACACTCAAACCTAGAGAACTGAGGGACATGGCACCTGGGGAGGGAGATGGAGCCACAATAGGCCACTGCAACTCTGTCTCCCAAGCCCCCAGATGTGGTCTGCTGCTGCACAGAAAACACAGGTGGGCATAGCTGGGAGAGACTGACTACCCTCATGTTCATCCGAACAGGCCTCAGTGATACAGTCCAGTTAGCTTGTTCATCCAAGATCAAATCCGGCATGGCTGCTGTTTCTCCTTTCACTGACCATCAGCAGCACTTTTAAGCCAGAGTGTATCCAGGTTATTTGGAGACAGCTTAGGGACAAACAACACCCTGTTGCCATCTCTTCCTGCACAATGCCATAGCTGCTGCCCCTTTCCACATCTCCTCCAACCCTATATAATTCCAGTAGCTGCTCCCTGATTCCCCTCACTGCTCTCATCTAAGGAACACACATCCCCCACCAGCAGAGAAAACAGTTAAAATGCTCCTTAGGTGTGTAAAAGAAAGCAGGCAGTAAGTGACAAGAATACTAGAATAAAATAAGCCTGAAGAGGGGCAGAATTTTAGAGTAGGTCTTACTTGCATGGCTCTGACATAAGAGGAAATGCAAGGAATGAGGGGCAGCCAGAGGTCATCTTGGCAGGATGTTCTGCTAAGTGTTCAACACCTTCAGTCTCTTGTTGTATAACTCCTCGTGCAACTCTGAGTGTGGCACTAAATGCTTTGCATCTGTTTGTTTGTTTTTGGCAGGTTTCCCCTATGAGAAGGTGGTTCAGCGGGTGCTCTACCTCCAGGTTCTGGATTACGATCGTTTCAGTCGTAATGATCCCATTGGGGAAGTATCTGTTCCCCTCAACAAGGTGGACCTGACCCAGATGCAAACATTCTGGAAAGACCTAAAGCCCTGCAGTGACGGGAGTGTAAGATATTTGTTTTGTTTTTAAGCAGAGAGCTGATCAAAGCAAGATTTGGTGCCTGTGATTTGCAGTCTATCTACCATGTGACAACAACACTCTATTTCTGGTGTGGCCAAAGGAGTCCACAGCTTGCACAGTCACAGCCCAGGGCTTGAGAAACTTGCCTTTTGGATAATAGCTCTATGCTAGCTGAGGGTTCTGGATACTGTCATTCAAAAAGTAACTTTTCCAAGCTTTTCCAAGTGGACTACTTTGTCCCTGATACTTGGTTGCCTGCTTCTCCCAATAACTTTTGTTAACAGAAGAATAAAAGGTTATGCTCTCAGGCCACTTAAGGGTCAGGGTCAGGGAGGCAGCATAACACAGGCTTCCTGTTCCTGACCCATGTGGTCATTAGTGAGGAGCGACATTAGATGTGTGGACAGTTCACCAGTCGCACACAAAGAGTAATTAGTACTAAAATCAATTTAATGGGTCAAGGTACATGCCACAGACAGAAACCTCTTTGTCTCCAGAACAGAAATTGGCTGTGTAGATCATACAATGCAAATTGCTTTTTTCAATTAAATATTCCAATTAATTTGTGAGTTAATTTGTTAATTCAAGAGCAGGACTATGAACCTTGTCTGTAACCTTACTTTTAATTTCCCCTCTGCAGAATTGCTGTCTCCCATTCACAAATGTATAACTTGAAGTAGAAAAGGGTTAACAGTACAGTAACTGAGATTTTGTGAGCTCTTGACGGATACTGAGCTCACTAACAATTAAACTGATAACCTTTTTCTGCTAATATTCCCTTTGTAGCCCATCAATACCCAAAATGACACCTCTGAACACAGTCAACTCTCCATTTTGTTTCAGAATAGCTCTATCCACACAGTTGGACTTTTTCTCTTGACCAATGTGAATACAAGCCTTTTTGTTTGTTTGTTTAAAGCTAATGCCAGGAAATTGTTTTCTGCTTTGAGCAGCTGCCAGGGGTGGACGTCTTCTTAGAGGCATTCTCTGAGCGAAGTAGGGTAGATTCAGAACTGGGCTAGGAGGATTAGAATCCCAGGTGTGGACAGTAGCCACAGTAGGTGTCGATGATATACAGTGTTTGACAAAACATTCCTCAGCCGCTGCTAACCTTTTCTTTCCTGCAGGGAAGCCGAGGAGAGCTGCTCCTGTCCCTTTGCTACAACCCTTCTGCTAACTCCATTGTTGTGAATATTATCAAAGCTCGGAATCTTAAAGCCATGGACATCGGGGGCACATCAGGTATTAAATTATAGAGCTGGCCTTCTACCTATTGTGGCAGATAGTCTCAGGTTTCAAGGGAAGCCCCAACCAGCCTTTTCTTCAAGATCTAAACACTTAACAGGTTCCCTGTAAACCTGGCTGGGATCTGTGATGTGGCAGAAGCCCTAGATTGTCAGTCCTCTTCTTCTGTATGTGGCGTAGGTGACTTCCTTTGTAATGTAGGAGCCTGGCATTATTTATGTGCATTATCTCTAACTGACACAGTGAGTAAGGGATACGTACATTCATAGACACTGTGTATCACTGGGAAGAAGTATTAACAGTTTACCTGATCCATAACCAGGACAGTCTGTTCTCTTTTTGCACACAAAATATTCTCCTAGAATTTCTCCTGACTGATGTCAGAACAGCTCTAGAGCAGTAGATCTTACTGTGCTAGACTTTCAGGCTGAACAGTTACCGTTCAAAATGGTCTCTCATATTGCACTGAAAATAACAGCGGAAAAGGCTAAGCATCAGTTATGCTTGCTCTGTGTCCCTGCTACATGCAGAACTAGCAACTGAATTTAATTTCTAAATTTTAAATTGAAAAGTAGTGTGCCTCTTCTGAGTCCCAGTGTGTAGGATGCAGCTTCTTTGATGATTTTAAACAGGCTTGGCTTTGGCCTGTATATGGATGGAGGACTTTCTGGAAACCTCTCATAGGCTACCTTGAGTTCCATGGAGAAAGAAATATGGGATACAAATATGATATAAATAAATAGCACTTCAAAAGGCTGTAGTAAAAACATGGTTCCCTGTATTTGTTTGGCTTTCTTGGGTCCTAGAAATTTATTTTTAACCTTCAGACTTTTCAAGCATCTTCCTTATAGTGAATATAGACTAAGAAAATGGAGAAATCTCAAAGGTATAAAGACAAAATGGATGCAATGAGAAAGGAAAAAGAATGCTTTCCTCATGACAACCAAGCTGCCAACCCAGTAGAAGTTCTAGAGGTTCTTCTGACCTATTGTGGAAGGGAGGCGTCTGTTATTACAGTCTACACCAAATGGCCAAATGGCCTCAAAGTCCTTTACATAACTTGTGGCAAAAGAGAGATAGTTTATTTTGTTTATTTATTCATTTAAAATTTAAAATATTTTTACCCCACCTTTCTCTTTGAAAATGACCCAAGGTGGCTTACAACAATGAAAGGCAATATTTAAAGTTGAAAGTTGAAAACAATGAGTATACAACGGTGGTTAATATCATTAAAAGACAATATATTTTTAAAAAAATATTTTTATTATTTTTAAAACAGAAAACAAATACAAAAATATTTAAAAATATTTAAAACTATGAACAATGAATAAGGAGGCATCTTACATCATTAACAGGCAATATTAAAGGTGAAAATCAATAAGTATACAAAATTAAAGAATGTCACTCTGAGAAATGGAAAATACAAAAATGGAAAACACAAGTAGTATAAAAATCCAAGCAAAGCAGTAACACATAACAATATATCTAAAATTCACACACAGGTAACTGTAAACTAAGGGAAGCCTTGCCTAAAGAGAAAGGTCTTTCACCTGCTTGTGGAAGGACAACAAAGATGGGGCCAGTCTGGCCTCCTGTGGGAGGGAGTTCCAAAGTCTGGGAGCAGCAACAGAAAAGGCTCTCCTGTGTCCCCGTCAGATGTGCCTGTGAAGTTGGCGGGACCAAAAGGAAGGCCTCTCCTGGTGATCTTAACACCCGAGCCAGCTCATAATGGGAGATACAGTCTTTGAGATAGCTTGGACCCAGGCTATTTAGGGCTTTATAGGTTAGAACCAGCACTTTAAATTAGATAAGCATATGTTTCCCTTGTTTACTCTATCCTTTGCATTAGAAAATATATTTGCAGCTTATTTACTCATGAGGAAAATGAGGAGGAGAGCATGTGAAATGTGACAATTGAAGAACAAGGGGAAACTTTGGTTAGGAAAATTGTAGGGAAGGGGAGGCCAATGCTTGGAAATGTTATTTTTAAACCTGTCATGTACTCATTAGTATTATCTTATGAAAAAGTATTTTTTGATGTTACTCACTCCCACCTTTGAAACAGCAATTCATTCCATTTGTTCTTAATGTCAGTAGCATCTTACTTTTAAGTTAATTTTGTCAGAAAACATATCTAGAACTCCCCCAAATGTGCCCACGTGCCCCCTAACAACTCCCCAAATTATGTTTAAAGGTAATGTTACTTGTTACTCAAAATGTTAATGTCATAGTCATTTACAACCCTAAAAAATAATGATGTTGGCTGTGGAAGGAAGGAAGGAAGGAAGGAAGGAAGGAAGGAAGGAAGGAAGGAAGGAAGGAAGGAAGGAAGGAAGGAAGGAAGGAAGGAAGGAAGGAAGGAAGGAAATGTAGTGACTAACGTTATTATTCATGAATTACTTCCAAGCTCTGCCTAAAACAAATAAAAACAATAACAAGTTTTGCCTAACATATTGAGCATTTGAACTCAGAACAGTGCAGTTCATTCAAGCATCAGTACTGGGAAATAGTTAACTGAGTAGTGACAGAAGAAAAAGAGCAAATAAGTGAACAACAGAATGGTGAACTGGCTGTGTAAGTGAAAAGAAGCTTGATGCAAGTGACTCTCTAGCTAGGATAGCGAATCAAGCAAAAAGAAAAAGAAAAAATAAAGAAGACAAAAATGTGGCATCTTAAAGACTAACTGCTGTATTTTAATGTGAGCTGTTGTGAACAAGTCCATTTCCTCAGACAGTAGGATATGGAACAGATTGAATTTACTTGGAAATTTCCTTAATTTCCCATGTTGAAAATAAGTTAACACCTGGAGATTTCTGTGTAAATAAAACAAACCTTGTATTTTCAAAATTGACTGCACGTCTTTCTCAGTGAAAAGAAAGATAAATGGTCCAGTCCTCTGCAGGTCTGATAAAGCCTGGAGTTAGAGTACTAGATAATAATTCTTGTCACCACCCGAGCCTCACCATCTATAAACAGCACTCCAATGATCACGTCTCCCTTTTCCTCTACTAGACCCCTATGTGAAGGTGTGGCTGATGTACAAAGATAAGCGGGTGGAAAAGAAGAAGACAGTAGTGATGAAGAGGTGCCTGAACCCTGTCTTCAATGAGTCCTTCATCTTTGACATTCCCACAGAGAAGCTGAGGGAGACAACCATTGTCATCACTGTCATGGATAAGGACAAGCTCAGCCGGAATGATGTCATTGGGAAGGTGAGTTCTTTTCTCAAGGTTCTGCCCAAAGTCTTTTCAGGAGGAACTCTGTTGGGCAAGGCAGCATGTCAAAGAAATGAACTCTGTCAACAGAGGAACTAGAACTGGATGAGGGAAATAGGCAGTCTAGCTACAAGCAGGCACTTGTAGCTAGACTGCCTATTAGGTACATAGGTAAAATGGACAGTGGGGACAAAGTGCTGTGTCTTCATGCATGCCATTATTATTTCTCCACTCAAAATTGCAGATTCCGAAGACTGCTATTTCTTACAGAATAAAATAAAATAAAATAGGGGCATTAGTCATATACTGGGTAGATAGCTCAGTGGTTTAGGTATCTGGCTTGTGAGCCAGAGGTAGGGAATTTAAATCCCCATTGTGCCTCCTGCAAGTAGAGCCAGCCTGGGTGGCCTTGGGCAAGCTGCTCAGTCCCAGGGCACACCCAGAAGAAGGCAATGGTAAACCACTTCTGAGTGTTCTCTACCGGGAAAACTCTGAAAAGGGTTGCCATAAGTCAGAACTGACTTGACAGAACATCATCATGATCATGATGATCATGATGGTGGTGATTAGTTACATGCACTGGTGTGCAGCATGCCATTTACCCCCAAGAAGGCCCATTTTATTTAAATTTTATCTTGCAGATGTTTATTTGAACACTTGCTTTTGGTTTTAGAAACTGGGATGTGAAAAGCAGCAGCTTATCATTCTGTTCCACTAGCCTGATTTAGCTGGGGTGATATGGTTTGTACTGACAAGAATTTCATTACAGCTCTTTTTTTTCCTTCTGTCAAGGATTTCAGCTTTCTAGCCTTAGAACAACATGTTCCTTTTTATGACACTATAAGCAAAATATACCTGAGCATATGGTTTGATATATATCATTAGTACAGTTTTGGCTGGATCGAAAGGTTTGCACTCAGAATCATATTCAGGAGTCAAAAAAAAACTCAAGTACCTAGCCCAACTCCTTCATGAGCACTCAAGGGCTAGAGACTTCTTAAAATACAAGTGAGCCCATTAATTTCACTAGAAAGGGTTTGTCCTCTTGCAAAAATGAATGAATATGCACATGGATCAGCCTCTGCATAACTTTTTTTAAGGTGGGTTTTCTTCATTATTTTTAAAACTGTTGTATGGTTTTTACATCTCTCAGAATTTGTATACATATCATAGAAGGTAGGAACTTTGTGAAACACGAAACTGTTCTCTTTTTTACTATTCTAAATCAGCTACCTGTCTGCATTTAGGCTGTAGATCTAGTCCAACACTTGTCCAAGGTCCAAATTCTAATTATGCAGAATTCAGATTCCAGATTCTGAATACATAGAATTTGTTGAAGATTTCCTATAAACTGCCCTGCAACCCTGAACACACTCAATTCCAGCTGATTTCAGAAGTCCATCAAGGTTGGTCCTATTTAGTATTTGTATGGGAGATCACCAAGTAATGCCATCTCCAAGTAGGGCTAGGTAAAAGTCTGCCTGATCCTCTGGGCAGCCATTGCTATCAATCAGAGCTGACGATGTGTGGCTACTAGGTCTGACACAGCAGAAGGCACCTTCCTATGTTCCTTGATTGCTTCCAGTGCATGTTGCCTGACTTGTCCATAAGCAACAGGCAAATTGCCTAATGAGTCAACGCAATCTGCATAAGTCAGTTCCGGACTAGAGTATTTGCTGCCACTGGTCTGCCACATACTTAGATCTAGGTGGACAGAAGATATCTGATTGCCACAGATTAAGTATATTTGGAACTGACATTGTGCATTTGCTGCCATTTCGTGTCTAACATGGAGGTCTTTCTAAGGATACCATTCCTTCTTTTAGAACAATTGTGTTCTAAAAGTATACGTAGTACTAAGCAGATAAACACACTGGCATTTCAAAATCAAAATTAAGTTCTACATAAAATTACTGTGCTCTAGGATCTGTTCTAACTTAGTATATAGTGCAATTCTAGCTCCCTCAGACAGACATCTGATAAGGACTAGGATAAGGTAGACAGTAGCCCATTCGCCCCAGAGATCTCGTTCATGCCCTAGGGAAGCTCTGGTATACTTATCAGTAGGCTTTGGATCTGCTGGACTCTAGGAGTAGCCTCCCTCTATGCCCACTCCCACTGGAACAAAATGAGGAGGAGGAGGAATTTTAAAAGAAATAATAGAGAAAGGGGAAATGTTAAATCCACCCTACCATACCCATACCTCCTGCCCTGCCACCATGGCTTTGAACATCCTTCTTGGAAGGTGTAGCTGTCCTCCATTTTAACTCCTGAGTTCTAAATGTATGCTAAAATGGTCAACAGCAAGAACAACATAGTTCTATATTGTTTACATTCTTTCTTTATCTCAAAGCCTTCATGCTATGCACATCCCTCTGGAGTACAGAAAACTTGCTTAGGATGAACTTGAATCCAGTGAAACCTATTGATACTGAAGTATAAAATGGTAGTTCTAGAAAACTGCAGAGTACTGTAGATTGCAGGCCAGAGTGAAATGTTGAAAAGAGAAGGTTGGGGAATATGCAGTGACTTTATTCTTATAAAGTAATCTTATTACTTTCACATGCATAAATTCTGGTCTTCTTTGGCTTCTGTGAAAGCATGCAGAATGAACACACAAAACTGTCTTCTGTTATGTCAGACTGTCAGTCCATCTAGCCTTTGACTGACTAGGAGCAGTTCTCCAGGGCATCCTGCAGAGATTTTTCCATATCCTGTACTAGCTGAAATCTTTTAACACAGAAGTGAGTAGTCTGCAGACTCTGCCTGTGAGCCATCAAAAACTTTATGGAGACCACACCCCTTACTTTCCCCTACTGTTCTTCTTCCCAAGTATCTGAGGCATGCCTGGGAACAGATCACTATTCCAACACTGCTGTTTATGGCAGGGAAGCAAAAACCTTAATCAGGATCACAATGGTGGTGGGGAGCTTTAATCTTATGCTCCCCTCCTTCCACCAACAATCCCAATACAGCCAAAATAATCATTTCCCAGATGCTAACAGCAGTGGGGAAATGGCATCCTTGATCAGCAGCATAGGGAAAAAAGAGCACTCTAGCTTCTCCATGCAACAATCCCAAACCCTGATGGAGTAGGGGTGCATCTGTGCATTAGTGTTTGCCTTTCCATCCATGCCATAATAAGCAATTCTGACACCCATGGCTTCATTCACATGAGACTGGGATAACTGGGAAGAGGATAAAGGAATGGGGAGGAATGTCACAGTCTGACTGTGTGATGGCCATAGTGATTCTTTGCTGAGCTGTTCTGTGGTTTGTTCTCCCCTGGGAAGGAGCAGCTGGAGATGGGCAACTTCAACTTTGGCACTCTGATTCAAAGGCTCAGTTTCCCTGCTTTAGCTACAGCCCTGATTTGCGGGCAGCATATGAGTGTGTCAGTTTGTGTCTGCATCTCGGGAGGAAGAATTTGCATGCATCTGTGTGCAGGTGTGATAGTGGTGTGTGTGTGGGAGTGCAGTGGCAAAGAGTGAGTTGTCTGTCCTCACCTCTCTAGCTCAACTTCATGCTGTCTTATCTCCCTGTGCAGTCCCGTCCCCCCCCCCGCCAGAGGAGTTCCCCAGTCATCAGCATGGCCTCCATCCAAAAATGTTGCCTGCTTCTGTTTCTGTTGGGGATGCTAGGATAACACCTGGAAGTAATTGCATCAAGGACAGGCATCTTTGGCAGGGCCAGGGCCAGTTTTCTGTCCCATGAATCTTCAAGGGGCCACAGAGACCAGGAAAAATGAGGGGCAGGGAAAGAGAAGGAAAAAGAAATGAAGCTAGAAGCAGCCAGTTTTGAACAATTCCTTGATGTTATACATTCCATGTGTATATATGACTTTTTTTAAAAACTGCACCTAGAAGTTTTAATGGCCTTTTGCCATGCATCTAACTTTTTGCTGGAGAAAATGATTTTTTTAGGGGAAAACAGGAGTCTGATGACTCCAGGATGGCACAATAAACATGGGTGGAGTGTCAAACTGGACGTCTGGTGAAGCAAATACAAAACTACATGGCTTCCTCCTTTACCAGATGCCATTCTGCACTGACTCACTGAATAAGGTCCTATTCTCTGTGATTTGATTTTTTGCTAGCGTGCTTCAGTTTAGCTCAATTAACTTTAAGGAGTATGGAGAGCAAGTTTGTACTATTAGCTGGGGAAATGGCCTCCTGCTTAGAAACACAAGATTATATGCATCACTTTAAAAGAAATTAATCTGCTCCAAATCTGATTTACATTAACTATATATAATTCCACTTCTCTTAATGTAATGATGATAAATGATGCTGTAATCTTGTTATTATATCTGTGTGCTGTAGAGAGACAATTATTCCCTAATACAGCGTTGTATTAAAACAAGCAACATGTATATTAAATTAAAATAAACATTACATGAATACGGCATTAAGAGGAATTTAAGCACAGGAAAACTGTTTAGCAAAGGGAAGCCTGGCCCATCTTTCTGGGAATTCAGAGGCCTTCTGTGTATTGATTAGCTCTGCCATGGGCCCTCAAGGTGACTCCATAACATGTCGTTGGTGCAATTCTAGGCAAATCCGCTTGGAAGTAGATCTCATTAGTATTCCCGGGTGAGTGTGCATAGGACTGCAGAAGTAGAAGATCCTGGTAGGGGGTCACAGCAGAAGCTCAAGCAGTTATTTTGCTCAGGAATCTGAAGCGTTATGATCCCTTAGATGTTGTCAGACTACAGCTCCCATAAACCCTTGCCAGCATAGTCACTGGTGAAAGGTGTTAGGAGAACCAGTCCAACAGCATCTGGACGGTCACATGTCCCTCATTCCCGATGCAGCCCATTGGTCCCTAAATGGACCAGAGCAGCAAGCAGATACAGAACCAAGAGAAACACCTGCCAAGAAGTTTCAGGCAACTGCAGCCAAAGGTTCAGCCTCTGCCTCTGCTACAGCAACGTGATAATAATGAGCGACTGAATAAGTGCTATTAATGTGCAGCCTCCAATCAAATTATGAAGTCACATCTCTTTGAGTGAGAGTCATGAGGCTCCATCAGAGAATCTGGAAGACAAGTCTTGGCTGTCACTGCGTGGGAGAAGCTGACACATGCACCCTCCGTGCAGCAATATAGAAAGCCAGTGGATAAAAATATCCAGAGCTACCAGAGGGATTAGCACTTGTTTGCATTGCCATATAACTAATTTTGACACCTCCAACACATTTGTTCAGCAGAAGAGGAATGAAGGGTGGCAGCTGGTGTGGGTGAAAAGCTCTATCAAATGGGGCCTCACTGTGTGAGTTTCATGCTGGCAGATGTGAAGCTCAAGGCAGTTTAATGAGAGTCAATTTCTGCCTGCAAGAAGCCCTGTGCCTTGGCTGGAGTACAGGGGGGCTTTTCTACTTCGTAGTTGTGTGATTGCATTTTCCAGTCAGATGGATTAGGTTGCCCTCTCAAATATGTCACCAACAATTAGTATAATTGGGGGATGTCTTTCCCTAAAATGTCAGGCCCTGCAGTATTCAGAAACATCTATCTGACCTCATCAGTGGGGGTTTCTCAGTTTCCTGCCCATTCTCTAGGGCCCTCTTTCACCCTGACCCACCCCAAGGCAACTCTGATCAGCCACTTCCCTGGATCCTGTCTCCCTTTGTTCTCTCTTGTCACAGGCTGGTCTTCTCAAGGAAATGAAGGTTCTGATATCTTATCTCCAGAGATGAAAATAGAAAAAGTCCTCTTTCTATCTTGGATGGACAGCAGCTTAGGGTCATTTCACCAGTGGCATATTTGAAAGTGCAGGAGTAACAGTCCCTATAGTACAGTGATATATATTATATATGTCTTTTGTAAAGCTATTGAGCCTTACTCAACAATTCAGCATCAAGCCAACCCAATATACTTGGAGATAACTCATAACATTATTTTGTTGCTGGGGAAATCTATACACACACACACACACACACACACACATGCACAAACACACACACTAATGTAGCAACTGCAGCTCATGGGCAACAGGGAAGTCTGTGGTGGATAGCAAATGATATGATTGTCTCAAACTGCTTCCTCTGATGTCGGGGGGGGGGGGAGCCCTTTGAGACCTCCGAAGGCGCTGATCGCTCCGTTGGCATTGACTTGTGAACGGAGCCTCGTTCGTAGGTCGAGGCTCCGTTCGCAAGTCGATGCCAATTTTTTCCAACGGAGCCGTTCGTAAGTCGAAATGTTCGTAACTAGGTCCGTTCGTAAGTCGAGGGTTGACTGTACAGTATGCCATCAAGTTAACTAGGATTTCCTGGGTAGAAGGTACTCAGAAGTGCTGTGCCATTCCCTTCTTCTGGAGGCACTTTGGGACTCCACAGTTTGCCCAGGACCACACACTCTGGCTCTTCTTCTACAAGGCACAGTAAAGAATTGAACTCTCCGTCCCGGGTATTCCAACTTGATGAACTATCCAGCCTATGAAAGACAGTGAGAGAGAGATTTCTTGGCCGAGAGAGTCACATGTGTCAACAAGACAACTAGTAGGAATTACATTGGCTCTCTAGTTATGGCATCCTACATTTCAAACTTGTGGAGAAGGGAAGGGTATTCTGAAACACAGCAGTATATCTGAAGAGTCATAAAATCTTATCTGACACAGCACTGGACTTTTTGTCCTTTTCTTTGCCAACATTATAGATGACTGGCAGCACAGAACACTTGGCAAACAACCAGCACGTTGCCATGGCATGACATGTTGCATGCCAGGGAGCCCCGGGAGCCATTTATACAAGCATTTCCTCCATCCTTTATTCAACACAATCATTACCAACTGTGCATAGGTAGATCATAGGAACAGAACTGTGTGAACAGGCAAGGCACCAAGATACACAAGCCACTTTCAGCATTGTGGCAATTGTTGGGAGTGATTGCACTCGGGAAAGTTCCAGGGAGGTGCCTGAGTGGAACTAACCCTTGTTTGTCCAGAGAAATAGACCCACCAAGTTCACTTGCATTTTTCAGTCTCTAGCCACTATTTTTCATACATGGTTCAGCCTATGGTTCAACATGCAAGAGAGAACAAAGTTTCTTTCCTCTTCTAGTTAAGTTTAAAATGGAGGCAGTAAATTGTTGACCTTTGTCTCACACTCCCAAGAAAAATCTATAAGCATGCCCACCCATACATGTGTACAATATATGCATATGTCTGTGTAGACATGCTTCTGTGTAGTAGGAATATTCCCCAGTCCCTCAACCTGGTATGTGCCCAGACAAAGGAACACAGATGGATGCCCAAACTACCCGTTGCTCTGGGCCCTTCCAAATAAATCCTTGTCCAGGTCCATGCCACTATTTGTAAGTTTTTGGATCTCAGGTGATGAGGGGAGAAAGAGAATGGAACCCTCAAACATTTTTCTCCATCTCTAGTCCAGAGAACACATGAAAAAGAGAAGCAGAAGAGTATCAGCTGTGAGCTTTGACAATGACACCACCATTCCAACAAGAAAAGGGAAACCAAAGTAGATTTGGGGGGGGGGGGGGAGAGAGACCCCGGCATCCTATAGTGAATCACTGAAAATGCATTTGTCTGCGCACACACATTTTGTCAGTCATGTTTCTGCTCTACAAAGCAGGAAGGCCTTGTTTTAATGTCAGATGGGACATGCAATTCAAAGGTGCAGAAACTGCCCCTGCCCATGTGCCTTTCCATGGCCTGGGGCATATTTCCCCCAACCTGGCTCTCTTCAGGCACTCTAACCAAGGCAGGAAAGGAGCTGGTATGACAGCTCAGAAGGTGATGGATTCAATCCTGCTCACCTACACATCCTTTTTTAAATGTGAAAATTGTTAGCATTACTTGTTATTCACTGGTAGAGTGCAGCAGCCAAATGCTGAGATTGTTAAATCATTCAGGAGATTGGTAATAAAACAAAAAAGAAATGTTATGTTTTATTACTTAGGGAGTCTATTTATAGAACACTTACTTGATTGTAAAAACTCCTGTATCTGGCTTTTAAATGTGCATCTGTGTAGCTCAGATGGAAGAACAAGAAGAAATAGGAAGAAACCTCAAAGAAGGAAGGATGTCTATATGTCCCAGTCTGCACATGGTTCTAGAAAAGACAAGGAAAGAAAACACACTTGGGCTATCTGTTTGCCTATTATTCCTCCCAATACGCACAGGTTGAAATCAGTTGTTGCATGCATTGGTGCTCTGTTGCAACAAAAGTCAGATACAGATACACCCAATTTTTATAGGAACAGGATGCAGACACACACAAAAGCAGCCACAGCACCCACGTCATCCTTATTAGAGCAACCTAAATACAATGTGCAGAAACCAAACTGATGGGTGTCAGGAATGTGGAGGTTGCGAGGCAGCAATGCAGAGCTTGAGAAAATTACTTGTTTCAACTACAACTCCCAGCATCTCCTGCCAAAATGGTTATTGCTATGCTGACTAGAGGATTTGGGGAGTTGTAGTAGTCTGAGGAAGAAATTTTGAAAGTCTGAAACAACAAAGAGAGAAGTGCAGGTTGGGAAAAGGGGGGATTAGAAAGGTATAAACAGATACATAAGGAACTAGAAATGTTAGAGTTAGGGCCCAACTACATTGATAAAAATCACATGAAATGCTCCAGGATTGGGATGGGCTGGTTTACTTTTTTTTTTTCCTTTGACCACACAATGCAAAAGGAAATGTAAATCAGCTTGGAGATCCCCCTTTGTTTGTAGTTTTTGCCTCCACTACTGGAGCTACTACTTTTTAAAAACGGATGTATTTGCATTTGTTCAGTTGTGTGATGCAGAAAAGCCACCCCCAACTCCACCTGCCAGCGCACACTTACAGCTTCTCTTCTGTCTGTCAGAAAGACTCCTCTTTTTTTTAACAGCTTCTCCTTTCTCTGTGGACAAGACTCAGCTCTTTTTTTACAGCTTAAGAACAGAGAGGAAAGCTTCTATCCATTGGCAAGAATTTTCTTTTTAACAAAGATGAAGGAATGAGGAAGGGTAGCTTGTTTACAATTTATTGGGTTGTTTCTTTGTAATGGCACCAGCTACAGGGCTATGAATAGAACCTCAAACAAGCTGTAAACAAGGCTGTTCTCTCTGCCTGTGTGGCCAGTCAATGCAGAGAGACCCAGGGGAACCCAAATTCCCTTGTGCAATTTCACAGTGAATTGAATGAAAGTGAATTTGCATTTCCCTTGCTGTGTACTTGCATCTTTAAACTTGGGAATGATGCAAAGATTGAGGAGATTGAGTAGAGTCAGCATGCAATGTAGAAAGAAAGCACAGAAAAAGGTTGTGGTTGGAAGATTTCTGTTGAGTGGGGAGGAGGGCAAGAAGGATCTGTAAAGAAGGTTTTAGCTTGCCTACATTCTGACCTGCATGATTTGTTTCCCTGTCCTTGCTAGATCTACCTGTCATGGAAGAGTGGCCCAGGCGAAGTGAAGCACTGGAAGGATATGATTGCACACCCCCGGCAGGCCGTGGCACAGTGGCACCAGCTGAAGGCTTGAAAGGCAGACATTGAGGACTTGCTCTGGGTTTCAGTAGACCAAGTCAACATTTATTGGCCACACTCTCACTACTTTATGCACAACAGTTGCACCCTCTGGGGTGAAAGAAAAGCTTTGGAATGACCACAGGCTAAAAAAAAGGGGAGTGAACCTGAAACATGTACTCAAAACTCTGGAAAAGTGATGTTGGTGTCCAGCGTGCTGGTTCAGCACCCTCACGAGCATTGTTACCACCTAACCTCCAACTTTAGCCTTTCCTTAAGACTCCTTATGTAGAAAGAACAAGAGGGAGAAAAAGAGCAAGAGAGAGAGAGAGAGCAAGAGACCAGAGCAGACTGGCCCTCCAGCTGAAAGTGGCCTCACTGGCACTGATTTGTTTGGGTTCACAGTGTAGAGCTGGCACTGGCATGATGGGAAGAGAGGGGTCTGCAACCGCCATACAAGACTTTCTATGAGTTCTTCCAGCCAAAGGCCCCTTGGGACGGCACGCATGACTCTGTGCGAGAATGCTAGCCTGCACTGGTGGCTGCACACAGGCCTGAGGGGGGGATGGCAAGGAGATCACTTGCTTTGTTTCCATGAGGTTGTTTCGTTATATAATTCAATAAAACTTGTTAAGAGTAATAATATAAATAATCCTGCTGGCTAGACCTTTGTTCTAGCCAGGCCTCTCAGCAAAGGGGAGAGGAGCCGTGGTGGTCCCCAGCCTCCCTGGGTGTGTTGTGTGTGTGTATGTGTGTGTGTGCTGTAACTTTGCGTGCAGGGCATTTGTGTGTCACTTACGTTTTCTTTGAGCCCTAGAGAAATTGTTTCTCTGTGGAGCTTTGATTGACAGCCCAGCAGGAATGGATGGAGAGATTACTCCATGTGGGATAAAGAGGAGCACGTAAAATAAAGTGGAGGAGCCAAGATTTCAGAGCTTTGGATCAGAGGGCAGAGAGAACAAAGAGAGGTGGAAAAGGCCACTTCCTCCTACATGCTTTGTGATACATAGGTCTATAGCAATAGGGAGTAGCGACAGCAGGAGGAGGGGAAACCTAAGCATTTGTGTGGCAGAGGAGGAGAGACATGCTGGACACCCTGCAATATTCTAGGGCTGCATAATGTAAGGTGACTGCTGTTAATGTCTTGTTAGAGATGGGCCTAACTTACCTGTTTATTATTATTTCTTTATTGCATTTCATGGATGCCACCTTCTTAAAAAGCTAAAAAAGGACATCTTACAATTGAAATATACAAATGTTTTTTTAATATATATATAATACAGCAATACTCCCTCACCAAACTAATAATAGGGATTGTCAATTGACACAGAGCTGGTGTTTAGGTTAGACAGTCACATGCCATCAGATGCTCAGGAATAGATATACTGTATGTCTGGACCTGGTGCCAAAAAGAGAATAACATCTGGACCAGATGGGCCTCACTGGGGAGAGCTTTACATTGGGAGGAAACACATTCTAAATGCCACCTCCTTTGCCACCACCCTCCAAGTCTCTCTTGGAGTAGATATTCAGAGGAAACCCTCAGCTATTGATCTCAGGATTTGGACAGGTTCATGGAAAACGAGGTATACAATCAAGTTTTGGGGTCTTACACTGTATAAGGCTTAATAGGTTAACAAACCAGCATTTTCAGTTTGGCACCAAAACATATCAGCACTCAGTGTATCCAGACTAAAATGAGACCTTCTGGTCCCCATGTTTGACCTGGCTGCTGCACAGTATCCTACCTGTTTTTCCCCAATTATCAACAAAAGCAGCCCTGAATGTAACCTAACTCCACATATACTTTAACAACTCTACCAAGTGTTGCTACCATTCTACCAGTCATAAGCACCTGATCCATTCCAATCTGTACTGGCACAAATGTGAAGTCATTGCTTTATTCCAGGGCTCATCTGACCCCATCTTACTATCTCTGACATACTCTAAACATATTTTCCCTTCAAGTGGGGAACAAGGATTAGTATACACAATTTTTAATGTAGCCAAGTCAACATGACTTTTTCAATGATGCAGGGACTGTGATGGGTGCTCAGAACACCAGAGGTATGGTTTTGTTTTTTAATTTATTCATTCATTTATTTTGTATTTTTCTACGTATTTTTAAGGTACAATATCAAAAGTAACCACAAGAAAGAAACATAGACTGTTCCCTTACATTTTTTCTGGCAAGCTGCCAGTAGCAACCTTGCTAAGAACACACCATGCAGTGAGCTGCTTTTTGCAGAAGGAGCAAAGACAACCCTAATAACGACCAGTCTGCTGCCACAATGTAATGAATAATGCAGGGAGTGCTTTTTTGGGGTGGGGGTGGGGGGAAGCATTCCAAGTTCTCAAGAAAAATGATTCATCAAATCTATTTGCCATGTTCAAGGATCAGGAAATGATGCCTAGATAGATATCCAAAACAGCTTTGTGACAGGAGGTGGCATCTCCATGCTGAAACATTTTGCATCAACCACTTAGTAGAGCTCAATTCACTTAAAATACAGATTGTTTTGGCTTCAGTATGTCATACTTGGTTGAGTGATTCAGTCCTCAGGTGGCATTTGCAGTCAATACTGCACAGATTGAATCATGGGGGTGCTTCCAAGGAAATTTGTTATTATGCAATCATCCTGCCCCATTCACATAATTTATTGGGGGAGTGAGATAGCAGCATATTCCATTTATAACCCACTTGTTTTCTTCCCCTACAATTTCTTCCAACTCTATTCTTACCACAGGGCATCTGGCAAGGAGGAAAAGATGTAATATCCATACGGTGCTTTTTGATTGGCGTCATTAGGAGCCACTCATCTGAAAGCACCCATAGACCTGAAAGGGATCTCAAAGGCCACCCTGTGCCACCTGTTGCTTAGACAGGAAGGGCGTTGCAACATCCCTAACAAAAGATAACCCTCTCTCTGTCTGAAAACCTCCCATAACTCCAGAAGCTACATAATTTTCCAGACATCTGAAGACAGTGATCCTGTGGGCACTTAAACGTATCTTCTCCAATAAACATACCCAACACCTTTTTATCACAGAACTTGGTCTCCAGAACTCTTACCGTTTTTGCCACTTTAACACTCCCTTGTAGCCCTACTAGAGCCGAGCAGTTAGCCCTTTCTAAAAGATTCAGTGCCACCGCTGGCGGCATGAGGCAGCCGCCTCAGATGTTATGGAGCAGCAGAAACCAGTTGGAGGTCAGTGTGATGTGCACTTGGCGGTGTGCTTTGTGTCCTCCTCTTAAGCTAACCTGCTACGCTCAAGTGCATTCACTACATTGCACCATCCATCCCCTGTGTTAAAGAACCCACTGCTAGTTCAGGTGGGTGTTGCTTGTGGTATAGAAAAGAGCACAAGCTTAGCCATTCCTTTAGGAAAATGTTTTTTCCAAGAAGGTGAGGCAGGGGGTCGGGGGGTTGTGGTAGCCTCTTCCTCTTTTCTTCTATGCTGCAGCTGCTGCAGCAACTCCATTTCCTCCCCAAACCCGACGGTCTGATCTGTAACACACTTCTAAATAGACTAGTCTGTGAGGCTTAAAGAGATCGTCTACCATTAGGCAAGTGGAGTCAGACCCTTTCATGTGATGGCAGATTTGGGGATACCAGTAAAAGGCACCGAATGGTCAACAGTGACTTTTTTTTTTTTTTACTACTATGGCATGTAGCACCCAGATTGTCTGCCTCTAGTGCCAACATTTCTTAAGGCATCACTATTTTTTGTTTGTTTTGTTTGTTTGTTTATACCCTACCTTTCTTCTTATAAAGGACCCAAAGCGGCTTGCATCATTAAAAGATAATATTTAAAAGCTAAAAACAGTAAGTATACAAATTTTACAAAAGATCAATCAAATACGCTATAAGCAAAATCAACTACCCCACTACCCTAAGGAGCAGTTCTCCCTAAATGCAAGAATGAATTGTAATGCTGTTTTTCTGCATCTGACCCAAGCAGCATTGCCACTACCTGTTGACAAGCTTTTCTGAGATGAAAGCTAGGCAGAAGCCAGCTCAGAGCCCATTTACCACCCTTATGTTCTTCTGTTCAATCCGCCTATAAAATAGACTTATAATTTACTCCTTGCAAAACACAAAGCTAGCAAATATTCTGTTAAGCTGGTCCCAGGTAGTTCTGTGGTAGCTCTTGTTTCTGGCCCATGTAATTCCTCGCTGAGTGTGGATGCCAAGCCTTGAAATGATGTATGAGAGGCACTGTCACCCAGAGTGGCTAGTTTAAGCCCTTCTGCTCTCTAGGAAGATGCAAGTGTAAGAAAGATCCACTAGGTGTCACTAGTGATCCATTAAGGATCACTTAATGGTGATCTGAGAAGAAAAAATTGGGCCTAGTCGGCCTACATCGCTGGTTCAGCTTCAGAAATTTCTCTGAAGAAGAATGTCCACATTAACTGTCAGGACAATGTTCTTCCAATGTTCTTCCACCCAACCCCAGATGATTAAGGATGATGAGTACGTGCCCAAACTCTTTTGCCAGTGCTGCCAGGTTGGGGGATGGGGGGAATTGTCATTTTCTAGCTGAGATGAAGTATTGGGTGGTAGAGGACAGCTAGGGAAGTGCATCACATTGGTCAAGCTGAAATCTAGTTCCACAACTGGAAAATTTTGAGAACTGTCCAAATTGAGACGGGACTTCTCTGAAATGGGCCAAACTGAAGCTGAATATATACAAAATTTTGTTTGTTATTCATGGGGACATAAGACACCCGGTGCTCAAAAATGATACATCCCCTGGCTTTCTATTTAAGGAAAATAACAGGGTGCAATGAGGGAGGTGATGAGGCTTTGTGATGGACAGCTCCGGTTTCTAATCCCAGTGAATAGTTTCACTACGTCTTTCAGTCGTTTGGATAAGGACGTTGGTGTAAAAGATAACACAGGATTATTCCAGCATTCTGCACTTTTTGCTGCTTCTCCCTGCTAGCAGCAGGAAAGTTAAAAGAGCTTTGTGGGAGTCTCTGGGATTTGAGAAGATGGACCACTCGGTGCCTGCATGGAAAATGCTTGCTGGTTCAGATCCTTTCTACCTTTGCAGCTCTGTGTTCCACAGTCATCATCCATCTCAGTTCTGTTGCACTTTCTGTGACACAAACACAGAAAGCAGAATTTTAAAATTGAGCATTACATTCTTTCCTGTGAATCATAAATTCCTAACTGTTGTATATGCTCTTTGGTAGGTTTTTTGCCTAAAAATAATTCTGTGACTGATGCTATATACATACAAACTGTCCCACTCAAAAAAAAAGGGGGGGCGATGTGAGGAAACAGAATCAAGTTGCTCCCTTCAAATCTAAGGATTTCCCTGCCACCAAAAAGAAAAAGGAAAAAAAAGGCATTTTTCAGATGGCTTCTATAATGTATGTCATTTTCATAATAATTGCCTACAAAAATGGAGGGGGATAAGAACATCCCTTTATTTTTTAAAAGAAATGATGTAAAGGCTTCTCCTGCACAAAAGTGCTACAATTAGCAATTATTCAACTGAAATATGGCTTGCTTTTTCCTCTCTGAAAGGTCAATTATGGCAGGGAATTTCATCCAGTTCTGCCAAGAAATAAAACGGCAGTTTGTATCTATCGCTGTTTCTTTTAAAAAGACAACATCTGATGTTGCCTAACACAAATAATTCTGCACCTGCTCCTCTGAAATTTGCCAGGCTTCGTCCTGTCAAACGGAGCTCAACGTTACATCAAACATAAAAAATGCTATACCGGTTCTTGATTCCTAGTGTAGTCCACTGAAGTCCTGTAGCATGGGATTTGTGAATCACGAGGCCCAAATCAGCCTGAATCAATCTGAAGTGAATTGATTGCTGACATATTGAACGGAGGTCTGAATGGAATCTTGGGGTCAGTGCACAGCCCTGATGGAAAGGTAATGGAAGGGAAACACAGGCTATTTCCTACAGCCCAGCTTGTAGAGAGTACTGAAGGGAAATGATAGCAATATTCTTGAGCTTCCACACTATGTAGTAACAGCAGTGGAACAGACTAGATGAAGCCATTTGAGTGGTGGGAGGGTCGATGCTGATTTTATGCAAAAAGCCATGGTATGACTGGATAGCCCACTAATGCTGGGTGAAAAGGCTACAAGTAAAACGATGGTAGAAATCCATCTCAGCAGTCCTGGTATCAGCACACCAATGGTCCTAAAACCTCACAGCTTCTGCTGTCTCTTCATCCTATGGTGCAAAAATTTGTCCCTCTGCTTCCTACTGTTCTCCCTTGCACACACCTTCCCCATCTCCTTTTTCCATCCTCTTCCAAATCCCCAAGTCTCTGCATGTTGCTCCTCTAATTTAACCAATGGCTTTCGGAAGACCTTCTCTCCTCCCAAATTTTGTATGGATCCAACAAGATTGCTGTACAGAGGAAACCACCATGCAGCTCAAAACCAGGGCATTCAACACCTTCCTTCCAACTTAGACTATTAATTCCATGGAGTATGAGCCAATACTTCCAGCAGAAATAGGACATTCAGCATCTTCTTCTTCCAGGCAGTTAACTTCCTGGCCTGTTTGCTCAAGCTGTCCTCAAGCAGGCCGACTGTCTTGTCGTGTACAAACTGTATGGTTTGTGTGTCAGGGATGGGGAATTTTATTTTGGTGATCTAGTCAATGTGTTATGGTATTATTATTTCTTTTCTATATGATGTACAGATGCCTAAAAGACATTTCTGACAGGCCACTTTTATACATGTAACAAAACAATGCTAAGGAAAAGGAGTTTTACAGAAATAGGAGAAAGGTCCAGAATAGCAAGGGGGGATATGAGCAAAAGCCAAGGATCCTGTAGGAAAGGTTGAGTAGGATTATGGCTCCCCTCCTTCCATGGCATTTCTTTGCATCCTCTTAGCTGGGCAGGCTTTTTTTAAAAAATAAAAAAATCAAAGCCCCAATGGTGTTTTTATACGTTTCTTTGTTATTCAATTGTTTCAGTGGAGGAGAGCAGGAGAAAAAGACAGTGAGACACGATTTAGCAACTGACATTTGTTTAATTGTTTAATGTCTTACTGGAGAAATAAAACCAAACTGTATTGAAATTGGAAGGGCCTGCTTTTTATTTTTGTGCCCCACATGTACAGCTCTCAGGCAATCAGATGCAAAGAAAGAAAAAGAAAGAAAGAAAGAAAGAAAGAAAGAAAGAAAGAAAGAAAGAAAGAAAGAAAGAAAGAAAGAAAGAAAGAAAGAAATGGCTGGATGCCAAATCAAATTGGAAAACACACAACTTCTATTGCAGCGTTTTATTCATTCTGTATTTGAAGATGTGATTTCTTCAGCTGCTTCCTATATTTATAGAGAAATAATTATTTTGTCCATCAAACTATTGTGAATCATGTCCATTATTTATTAACAACTTCTGTGGTTAGTCAATCATGTCCAATTAGATTCTGATTGCATTTTTAGCAACTTCATGTTTTGTATTAGGATTTCCAAACGAGCCTCCAAAATGCCCCCGTTGTCCGTGCTGTATTGTTGTTTTTTAGTGTGTGCCAAAGGGCATATAATCACAAGCCATTATTCCTTTTTCTGAAGCCCCCAAAAGCTTTTATTTGGAACAAAATCTTGCTTAGGTTCCAGTGCATGTTTGCAAAACTAAATGTCCTTGGGGGAGTTGCTGATGGTGTCATGTAAACTTGGCTTGTCCCCAGCTACTCACAGATTTCAGGGCTGTATAACCCCAAACAAACAGGATTTGGCTGTTCTGCATCGCCATAAGCTTCCAAGCATCATTAATCAAGTTCATCATGACATTACACATCCTCAGTGGCATTATAGATTCAAGACAGATTAGCACTGGGAAATATACGAAGCAGCAAAAACCGAACACTAAGGAGGAGCCGGGAAACAGTAGACACTTTATGAATGGAAGGGAACACCATAGTGGTCATAAATGAAAGCAAAAATGGGGGGGGGGGGGGATCTGGTTTTCATACCAGTAAAGCTTATCTACATTTGATCCACCACAGTATTTAGCCTTTAGGTCCTCACAAGCAATTCATGGCTCATGCTTATGTAATGAGCTGGAGAGATTGTGTGCCCTGTCTGCACAAACTGCAACCCACAAAGCTGAAGGCACCTCACTACTTGTGTGTTGTTTGACTTGTCAGGTCTTTAAAAAAAAAAAAAAACCACACACAACTTTCTTTTTCCTTTCCTTTTCCTTTTTGGTAGTCCCAGGCTGAGAACCATGATATGGATCAATGATCTGATGGCTAATTGTCTGCATGTGGCTTCTTTGGATTTAGGGAATGCTGGCTTGGTATGGGTGTCCATAGACCCTGTGGGGCAGACACAGTCCAGATTTTCCTCTTCCCTCATCCCTTGCCTTTCGATTCAAGGATCCAAATTCATAGCAACAGAAGCAAGTTTAAGTGCATAAGCATCCAAGGAAAGCCTGCTGCATCAGACCAAAAGCCTTCCCCCTTCTGCATCCTGTTCCCACAGAATGATTATGAGAAATCAAAAAGTAGGACATGAGGACTCCAGACAGGCTTCTAACAAGTTATAGTCTTCTTGACTGCTAGGATCTATGACTAGCCTTCCCCTTTCCACATATGAATAAGCTCCCTGCACACCAGACCATAGAAAAGTTACTTTTTGGACTACAGCCTCCAGTATTCTCCAGCCAACACAGCTAGAGGTCATGCTAATGGAGGATTCTGGGAGCTGTAGTCCCAAAAAGTAATGTTTCCAAACTCTGCCCCCAAACAGCCTGTCATTATACCTAGGATGTAGAAATGCATTATTTTTCTATCCCTTCTTAAAAGGTTTTCACTTGACTTCTATTTATTTCAGTGGTGTTTATTATTGCTTTCAGCTCTGTAGACTACAGTGGCTTTCCTTCTTTCTTTTTAATAAAAAGCAGCATATAAATATTTTAAATAAACTGAAAGATAAAAGAATAATGGCAAGTATCTGTGCCAAGATGATCCTACTCCCCATCAATTCTCCCCCTCTCCAGCACATCTGTGACATAACACATTGCATAAGGCAGAGCTCCCAATAAAACAAACCCAACACTTCCTCTTCATCAAGTCAGAAGCCAGACTTAGGGGGTAGGAATCACCATCTCCGTTTCTTATTTTGCTTCAGGTTTGGATGGGGGTGGCTGCAATTCCTTGGAGTTTTCAATTTTTTCCCCAGTAAGTGGTGCACTGCATCTGCACTGCCCTAATAGAGTCTTTAAAAATTCACTTCTATAGAGGAGCAGAGAAAGTGTTTAATTTGCTGGTTTCCTGAAGTGGCTCTCTTCATAATCCACTTCACCATATGGCAAATTGATAGTGGAAGGAGCTGGACCAAAGAGGGTTGCTTGAGGTGCATATGCCACGTGGATGCAAGGTTTACACCAAATGGCATACCAGACCCGACCTCTAGTTTAGATGTCTGGTTGGGGAGCCAGAGGTTGGGAGTTTGATTCCCCGTGTCTCCTCTACAGGTGCTGGACTCAATGATCCATAGGGTCCCTTCCAGCTCTGCAGTTCTATGGTTATTTCTAAACTGCTGGATAGCTCAATGGTATTTTGCCCAATTTATCCTGCTCCATTTGCCATATGTAGACAAGCCCCTTCTGTCCTTCAGCTCTGAAGCAATGTAATGTTTTTAGCTTAAGAAGCTGTCACCTCTGAAGCCATGGCACCCTTTCCTTCCTGTGGTACCACTGCAAAGCAAAACCAGTGATGTGTCAGAAGGAGATGTCTTCATTTTCCCTACCTCCTTTATAAGCTTTAGGGTCATATGCTCCATCTTATAATGCCATAATCTAGATTTTCCCCTATCCACTCATATTATTGGCTGCAAGAATCAGAGAAATACAAAGAAGAACATCACAATGGGAGGAAAGAGAAGAAGACTCTAACACACACTATACACACATAGCTTATGATTTTCCAGTGACAGCTTGCATGGGGTGGGTATGAATGGTTGCCAACCCTGCAGAGGAGTTGACTAACTTTTGCTCTCTATTTGTGAACTCTGTACTCAGCAGACAGCTAAGAAGGCAGCAGGCTGTATGTAAAGTTATGACAGGAATGAAGTCAAAAGCAGAGGTGACTGGTGAAAGTCTTTGACAATCTTGCCAAATACACTAAAATAATATCATAAAAAGAAAGAAAGAAAGAAAGAAAGAAAGAAAGAAAGAAAGAAAGAAAGAAAGAAAGAAAGAAAGAAAGAAAGAAAGAAAGAAAGAAAGAAAGAAAGAAAGAAAGAAAGAAAGAAACCCTTAAGAAAGATAAATCCAGTATAGGATAGGAAGTGAAATTAACTGGTAACAGTGGCACTGATTGGCTGACAATAAGGTTGTTTAGTGTGTGCCTTGGTAGAGAATTGGGGAGCCATACAAATGAATGGATTAACAGATGGGTAGGTAGGTTACTGGAGACTGGACAAGATGCCAGGATGTCTGGGTTCTTGTTCTATATCAGCCACAGAGGAGCTCCTCTGGGCAAACCCTTGAACCTCTCATTGCCTCAGTTTACTCTCTTGTACAAGAAGATAATGCTGCTTCCCTAGTTCACAGGAGAGATTTGTGAGGTTTTAATAATCCAGGCTTGAATATATTAAATAAAACCTCACTGCCCTCTGAGTCTCTCACACTGGGGCTTAATTGTGCTACCGTATCCCCTGCCTCTAACCTTTGAGTGAAGGTGCTATAAATGGCATGCGGAGTATTATTGCCAGCACTGGCAAACCAACCAGTGTTTCCAACCAGTATATCTAGCCCTCCACTAGCTGCCACTGCCGCCACTTTCCCAAACTGGAATTGATTTCTTTTGTATGATTTAATTTCTGAGAGCTGTGTGTTCATTGCTAACTCAAGACCTCTTAATGTACCTTGTTCAGGAAACTCTTCTTCATGTAGTGATAACCATTTGACGTTTAAGTGTATGCAAATGGGGGAAAGGATGGGGGGTGGGGTAGCTACACAGTAGCCAACTTCTTTACTAGCAGCAAAAGTGGCCAGATTCCTCTGCCACCATCTTTGTATTGCATTTGGAGATGTTAAAACCCATTGTGCGGACATATTTTGTAATAAAAACCTGGTAAAGCACACCCAGAGACACACCAAGGATGGGAGAAGTATTGCTACTGATACTGTTACTACTAAACCAGTGTGATTTCATCATCACTGATGCTGTCATAGTAGGAGTATGGTTTTTCTGTTTTTCTGCTTTTGTTTTACAGAACTACTTTTTTTTCTTGAAGAACCAGGCCCCTTGTTTTGTAAAAGCATCCTCACCCTACTCTAAACTAATAAAGGAGAGTAAAACAGTACAAAACTTGGTTTTCAGTTTCTATCACCGAAATCAGAAGGGAAAAGAAGGAACCCTTCTAGCAATTCCTAAAATATTGGGTGACTATGTAAAGACTGTGGTGCTGCATGGGTCAAACGAACCAATGGATAATCCCAATAAGGACTAAAATTCCCCAGTTCATATAACCATTGCGATCCTCCACTGTATTTAAAAATGTCTTCTGGGAGTGTGTACTATCTTGTTGTACTACCAATGGGGACAGTCCTACAAGAGCATTGTGTTTTAGAGGGCCAAAACGTGTGCAGAGACCAGTGTCATAGAGTGTGATTGCCTTCTTGGTGCCTACCAGGGGTGGGACATATGTGGCCCTCCAGATGCTTATGGACAACAACTCACACCATTCCACTCATTGGCTATGCTGCTAAGGCTGATGGGAGTGACAGGCTAACACGCCATCTGAACGACCACATGCCACCCACTCCTGGTGCATACAAAGGGAAGAACTTAGATTCCCTCTTATCTGCTTGTCCCTTAGCTGTGATGGCCTGAAATCCAGAGCATTTTGCATTTGACCGGAAGTAAACAATACTTCAGAATAAAGTCTAAAACTCAACAAAGCCTGGCTCCCAGCACTGAAAAATACAGCCTGCAAAAAGGTCAACGAAATCTACCCAGCCACAAGGACCGGTGATCACTGCACACAAAAGACTAGCTAATGACACCCATCAATCACAGTGACAGATCATCTCCCCCCTTATCACAATACATCCATAACAAAAAACACCCTGATCACCATAATCACCCAATCTCCTGAAAAGGACAAAAGCTGATCCCACAGCTACAAATACTCAACTATCCCACACACTACACCAGAACACAGAGTTCTACTCCTGTCCTCTGAAGATGCCGGCCACAGAGACTGGCGAAACATTAGGAAGAAAAACCTCCAGAACATGGCCAAACAGCCCAAAAAACCTACAACAACCTTCAGAATAAAGCCTAAGCAGATTCCTGATCAAGTGAGGACACTTTCACATTCAGGCTCAGCTTCGTAAAATTTGTATGACCTTACAAGGGTCATGGCAGTACTGTTCAAATCTGTGGACTTTACCACTTCTGTAGAACTGATCTACACTAACAGGTATAACACCAGCCCTACCAATCAACATAGTAAATCTGCCACCTCAGACTACAGATGTGGCTTATCAATAAGGGCAGCAACTTCTTATTTACTTTGTTAGGTTGTATTTTTAATGCCAAGAATGGGAAAAGCCAGTTGTAAGATTTTCTACTGTATAGTTGCCAAAATAACCTGACTGACCTAGAGTACTATGCACCTTGGGAGAGGCAGAAGCACTATTTGCTGGCCTGTCTCAGATGGCAAAATGTACAGGGTCAGCCATGGGGTGGGAGTTTGTTTCATCCAGCCTATCTATGGCAGCATTAGGGAACTGACATTCTGCAAAACATGGAATATTTTGGGTGATCACTGGATTTCCAGACATGCCTGGAAACCTACCACTTCTACATTTAGCCCCTTGGTGAATTGCCTTGGTGGGGGAAAACGATCTTCTGAGGCTTTTGTATGGAGTTCCTTCAGATTCTTTGATCTTTGAGCTTGAGGGTGGGTGCATGCATTTTTTCTGGAACCCACACTTTCATGCTGCCACAGCTATCCACATAAACTAATTTACAGATATTTAGCCCACCTACAGTGTTTGTCCTAAAACAAACAAACAAACAAACAAACAGCTTGATTATCAGTCCACTGACAAATGGCGGTCACAATAAATTTCTCCTCAAGCGCATAGCTGTCAGAAGAAACATGTTGCCGTGAAAGCATAGGAGCCGTCTTTCAAGACTCAGAAAATTAGAGCTGTAGGAAGGAAATAGAAAGACTCTATAATCCAAATTGCCTCATCTTCCTTTCCTTATGAAAAGAATAGTTTTTTCCCCCTGTACCTGTAGTATGTACGAACCCATCACTCACACTCACAGTGTATTAGGGAAGTGAATGTGATCTTTCAAAATTCAGGTCATCATAGCCTTGTCACTGGGCCTTTTCTGATTTAAGGTCTCACTGATGCAGTAGGGAGGCAGTCCTTGTGTTCTGTGACAAGTGAAGCAGATGGAATTGGCAAGTGGTTCCTAGCAGTTATGCCCCTTTATGGTGCCATTAACATCAGACACAACTCTGCATCATGATGTCAAGAACAGCTGATTTCTGTAGGAAGTGATGGTGAGTTTCCAACGGGAAACCAAAATGTGCACATTTTGTGGAGCCCAGGTAGAGCATACAGAACAATATGTTAAGAAGATGGAAACCAGCAAACCTGATGGCAAGATAATGATGGCTTATTATGACATCTGCGAGGCACACACAATAAGCCCAAATTAATCTGTGCTGACAGCTTCTATGAGAACAGGTAAAATATAAAGAGAGGCTTCTGCTGAGCAAAGCACAGGTGAATGAATTCGTTCTATCTGCAAAAGAAAGGGAGCAGTCAATGGTGCAGAGCCACAGCTCCTTCTTCACTGGAAATTCCCAGGGACATCCCAAATGTCCAGCAGGGGGGAAAAATTATTTCAGCTTTTGGAAAAGATGACATTATGACAGGGTAGCTTATTAAGTGGCTGGGAGTGGACGATACAGATACATTGCAAACATTTGTGCATTGGATACTATCACAATTGTTGCCCTCATGTTGTGATGTCCAGAGACAGAGGCAAGGAGATCAGAAATAGATTACAACATAAGTAATATAGGATTGCAAAGATTGATTTAAATATACAGACTTGAGTAAGATAACTGAATCCTGATCATTTCCAGTTCATACATATATAAAAAGTTGTTAATCCTTATGATTTGGATGGGGACTAGAAAAAGTATTGCTTAAAGGCCCAGGACTATATGAAAGACTGAGTTTAGGACTGTACTTCAACTAACCTTGTGTGTGATTTAACCCAAATTAAAATTTGGATGTATTGATTGCAGAATCTGAGAGTATTTTCCAGCAAGTTTCCAGGCTTGTGAAATATGAGTTGGCAGACTTTTTATGAAGGCAAAAGGGGGGAGGGGATAGCATTTATATAAAAAATGATTAAGCTCCCCCAACAAAGAAATTTATAGTTGGGTGGGTTAAAAGTTTATCAGGGAGGTACTTAACCATCGTGGCCTCCCAAGAACAGAAACAGCAAACATATAGAAAGGTTACATTCGTTCTGCACAACCTTGATCCAAGGATCTTCCATGCATAGCATTTGTCTTGTTTTGTCTCCTTTTTGCTTCTTGATGATGGAACACCACAGTATTTGTTAGGACTCAAGTCCCATTAGCTGTCCAGCATTAAACCTCTTCACTGTTTCAGCTCTGGACATGTACTTGCAAGTATCCATCACACTTGCATTCATGTTGACTACAGATGATGTTTCCATTGAAAAATAAAATGAAACAAAGTAGAATAGAATGAAGATCATCTGGATGTTGGGGGTTTCCAGTAAGATCAGTGCACAATCTGGTGGAACAAATGTTGTGTCTGGAAGACCCCCAAGAAAAAGTTGGCCAGATTAGTCACTACATCACAAGTGAAAGGAAGCAGTATTCTGATGGTGACAAATTATGATTTATAAGAACCAATTGTTCACATTCAGTGCAAATCACTTCCATGAGTATTTTTACTGGTTATTTTTAAATGTTAAAGCCCAAAAAGTTGTCAGATTTTTAAAAGGAATCAATGCAAATCCAACAAACTTGAAGTTATATTCCAGGTCACAGCTCAGTAGCATTCCTCCATTTTGCAGGCTTAACACTGGCAAGTCACCATGAGTGCAATTTAGTGCTATGGCTATGGCATTATCAAGCATTTTGGCATGAATGCATCATGAACACCAGAAAGCAACAGCCAGGAAAGCACGCAGAAGTGCATGTCAACTGTAGTTAACAAGACTGAAAGTCATAAGAGTAGTGAAGCATTAGTAGACAGCAAACAGTTTAGGACATGAGTCCCAATAAATCTTGTGCTCTTCTGTCACCAAGCAACGGAGGATGCAAAACTAGGCAGAAAAAAGCTGCATCCAGAAGACTCCTATTTGTGTGACATACTTCTTCCCTTTCTTGTCTATAAATGCTACAATATCATAAAGCACTCTAAGTGGTAAATACTAGTACACTTGAAATTATAACTCTAAGCTTCCTGTTTGTAGATTTAAGGCTATATAATGATTTCCTCAGACAATTTCCCTAGTTAATCTTTATCAGCAGCAAGGTCTAGATTTTCCTGGATAGATGGAAAAGATGTAGTCCTGGCCCAAGAGAAACACTAGAAGACTGACTTAAATTAGTCTTCTTGCTGTGAGAGAATTAAACTGGATAATGGAGAACTTTAATTACACTTTAGCAATTGGATGGTTGTTTCTCTTGGTTCCAGGACACATAAACCTATTCATTTGCAATTTTGGTGAGTCTCATCCTCAGCTGTGAGTCAAAGATCTGCTTTCCCTCTTTGAGAGAGAGAGAGAGACAATTACTTTTCTCTTGTGAAACCTGATTTTTCATAAATTGAGACCATGTCTGACCAGAAATGGCATGGGCAGCTAAGGGAGAGTAGGAGAGAAACCAAACATGGGAAATGCTCTGTGAAACCAATGTCAGCTGGTATTGCCAATCTTCAGCCACCATACGCTGTCCAAAACGTAAGACTTACAGACTAACATTTACGATGAATCACTGTGGTAAGCAACATACTGTAAAACCACCACCCAGTGTCACCAACTGGAACATCTCCAGGTCAGATGAGCAAATCTTCCCTTTGAAACTGAGAACTGCAAGCGGCTTGTGTTCTTTTTGCTGATAGCTGAGTACAGATGGTCTACTGATTTCAACATTGCTCTGCCATCTGAAGAAGTCTCTTGTTTGTATTCTTTCATTGCAAAGAGCTGCCATGGTAATTTTGTGTCAATATATAACATTTAACATAGCCAGCCAGCAAAAGAACCTTGGCTCAGCATTTTTCATGTTACCCATCCCAATTCACCCTTTCCAGTTCTTACAAAAAAAAAAGGGGGGGGGGGTACTGCACATATTTCAAGGTTTTTTTAGAAAAGGGAGATAACAAATTATGCAATACTGTACACTCCCCTCTTTCCATCATCTTGGTAGCTTTCTTTTACAGTCCAGAGCCCCTCCATGCTTTTCTTGTGGGGAGATTTCCCTTCTGTTGGGCAGCCTTCAGTGTGCATCAGAAAGACCAGATGGAAACAGTGCACTGATACTTACACAAGAAATTGAGTGTGTCATTGCTAGTGTTCAAAGGATGCTTCCCTTTTCAGTTTCACTTCACAAGAAATTCAGTATTGCGGACAGCTCCTGATGTTCAGCTACATAACCAGTTTGTTGAAACCTGCAAAGTTTGGGACCTTCAGATGGACAGCAGAAGCTATATATGACCTGTGGGACCTGTGTGCCTAACAAATTAGTCTGGAAATAAGTCCTTAAAAAGACAAGCTTTTTAAAAAGAGGGAGAGAGAGATCAAAGAGATGGCATAATCTGCCAAAGCAGGATTGAATGCAATCATTTCTAAAGTCCCTTTTAACATTGTGAAAGAGAATTAATAAACTCAGTCAAGATCAGGTACTCTTGTCTCTTTTCTCACTCATCTCATTATTCACATTGAGCATGGCCAAGTGAGATCACAGTCCAGAATATCCTCACAGAATCTGGTCTTACTTAGCATGAGGTAAGAGTTGGTATAAAAGTGAATTTCCCTGAAAGAGACAGAAAGCAAGGGATACACACTCACTCAAAACAAACTTTGCTCAGAGAGAGAAAGAAGTTAGTGAGAGAGAGAAAACAGTCGCATTTGGAACAAGGAGCTGAGACTGTAACATGGATTCTTACAGGCCTGCTGCATGAGTTACTTGGTCATGTTAGATCTAATACAATGGATTCAAAAAAAATTAATGAAAAATTAAAGAGGAAACAATTGCAGCTGCTTCCATGTGAAAAGAAGAGAGAAGACCCAAATGAGGGTCTCCAAATAGCCACTATTCCATGAATGCATGGATAAACACAACAATTGTGCTGTCATTGTCAACCATTCTTTTGACAGTATTTGTTTTTTGCTCAAATGCTACCTGAGGCACAGTGTATGTGCGTGGCTTTGAGGAGATGTCGCTGGTTGACAGTAAAAAAAGAAAGCATCTCCCCACCGAAAATAAAAACAAATGGGGAGAAGGGAAGATTAGAATTAGTCTTCTTTTGCAGTTAAGCTGAATGCTCAACATCCAGGAAACATGATTTAATCATTTCCCCACCAATTGAAAAGAAACTAAAATTCATACAGAAAGAGGAGAACTTTGTCTGCTCACTCTTGCCTTGTAATTCTTGAATGCTGGGACCAAGCAATGCTAATTAAGGGAATCCAGAGTCCTGTGATGGCTGCATTTCTTAATATTTTCATAGAATTAAAGCAACCCCCATGATTGGATAGCCTGAAACAGTGGGAACTAAAGATGGGCATGAATTAATTCACCCCACTCCAACAATATTCATTGTTCCCTCCCCCCACCGCTCAGCCAGCTGGCCCACTTACAATCCATCGTGCACCACCCAGGTCCTCCTTCTCCAGTGGCTGTCCAGTCTGGGAAGGAGCTTGGGCATCCCCTCCCCACTTCCTCCGGGCAGCTGCCCACTCAATGGCTGCACAGGCAGAATCCCCATCCCGCCTCCTTGTCTAAGTGGGCGGCTGCTGGAGGAGGCAGGGAAGCCTGAGCTCCTTCCCAGACTGGATAGCTGCCAGAGAAGGAGGACCCGGGCAGCACACGATGGATCATAAGTAGGCCTGCCAGTTGAGGGGTAGGTGGAGGGAACACATGGCACCTGTGGTGCTGTGCCAACGAATTTCGTTGGAGTGGTCCAAATTAACTCATGCCCTTCTCTAGTGGGGACCTGTATGGTCCGCAGGACAGTTTAGGAATGCATTTTCATCTAATAGCTGCACTAGGATTTTTAGACACCAAGAAATTATCTATGTATGAAAATGAACCCTGAAAAGCAGCTTATAAATGGGCCTTACACAAAACGCCTCATCCTACAATCCAAAAAATTGTTCTTATCTTCTTCATCATAGCATACAATTCTTGCAAGTTCATACGCAGGCAGAGAGCTTCTCATGCTAATGAAACATAAGCAACTGTTTTGTTTGTAATCAAAATAATGCTAAATTGCTTAACCTACATGACAGGTTTGGAGTTCATTTGTGGAGAATTTGGAATTATGGAAGTAAGAATTCTTCACAGCAGTCTCCTAAGGGAACAATTCCACAGTAATGTAGGAGATTATGACATTCATTTCAAACACAGTAAAAATAATATATAATTGTTACAGCACTTTCAAATGTTTAAAGCACTAATACACATTTCTTTAATCTATAGTTTACTGGGTTGTATACAGACTGTGAGCTGAACTTCATTCACATTGAAATCTGTGAGCAATCAGTTAAGTGAGGACTAAATAGTATCACTGATTTCAAGGGAATTTAAATTCAACTAAATCTTGCCTTGATCTAACCAAATGTTTTTATAATGTATGTTAACTGCTTCATGAATTTTATTAACTAAAATGAAAAGAAACATAGACCAGGACATAAACAAAATATTGGCATAATAACTGTAGCCCTTGCAACAATCCCCCAAGGCAGAAGAATATTATTAGCCTGATGTTATAGTTTGGGAACTAAGGCACAAGATGGCTGGAATCTTGCTGTGCAGTTATAGACATGGGGTAACTTTTGGATCCAAATTGCTGTTAAGAAATCTTCATCATACAACTCTGTATGCAACTGATCATGTCCATGGAGATTTTTTCATTTAAAATTACACAGTTTGCTTAACTACACAATCAGATTTCAACCACTGAATAGCTTGTCTGTGGTCAAGGGAAATGTGGGGCAAGGCAGAAATGTGGAACTACCCAATTCCTAACTTTAGCTCTTTCCATTTATAATGTGACATCTCTTCAGGTGAAAAACTCTGAAACACCTTACTCTTTAAATCTGCATCACAGATAAAAGAGCTGCTCTTAAACCTGTTTCAAATTTGAGATCAGTTCAGCACATTGAGTGTTTCTTGGAAGCATGGTGTGTTCTTAAACCACAGCTATGTGAACAAAATACACTTACTAGCAAACGTTGAGAAGCTAGTTGAGGGATGAAAGTAGCTGAAATTAAACACATATGTGATAGAAGTGATGAAGCACAGAACTCTTTGTGACGCAATGGAATTATACCACCTACCACTGACGATGTTTAGGGTGAGGACCCTCTGGACACTCACAGTCATAGGATGTTCCTGGATTCATTTCTCCAAGTGAGACACTCAGGTTGCAGGTTTCTAAGAGTTTCACCATAGCTTCTTTCCCCCCCACTTTGTTTTGTTTTGTTTTTGTTTGTTTGTTAAGACTCAGATCATAATTTAGGCTTCACAGTTTCTAGACGAGGTTGTTGTTTTGTTCTATATGAGGGTCAGCACTGACAGCAAGATGGAAACACGAGCGATTATATCTCACTGGCCCACCCTCTGAAGGATGATAGTCAGCAAAAGAACACAACAATCCAGCATCTGCACTGAATCCACATTTCTTTTCAGACTATATAGATTTAGTCTGCAGTTCTCTCCATACCTTTGTGGAAGGCTGTCCCACCGAACTCAGTGGAGCTTACTTTGAAGTACACATGTATACCATTGCACTGTCAATGCAACTTACAAAGCCCTAAACTGAGTGTGGCCCACATAGCTAACACACAGCCCCCACTCCTCTGCTTTATCACACCTTCCAGAAGTGCCCTCTTATGTTTACCATCTGAGGCTAAAACTGGAATGCGTGCACAAAGAGGTGTTCTTAGTAAATGCACCTTGACTGAGTAACATCATTGCCTTCAAGATTTATCAGATTCTTTGTTAGAATTCTCTTAAAGCAGTCAAAATCATTTCTGTCTCACTTGGTTTTGGTTGGCCAAGAATAATACAGGGCGAGACTGGTTTAAAAATCTATAATGGGTTTAACGGTTTTACTATTACATGCTAGAAGAGCAGCTACAGTCACTTCCACACTTTGTCTGAAATGGCCATCTTTCATTTTTCGAAGAATCCCTATGACACTGTCAGTCACCTCAATTCCAGTATTCTTTGTAATGCCTTCCTATTTGTTTTCAGATATGAGTTTTGAAATTTTCTTCAATAAGTAAAAGATGGTAAAACAGAACACACAATTGGTTCTCTCTTTGGGTGAGACTACATACTATACTGTTAAAGAATAGCTGGGCTAACATGGGTTGATTAGAGGTTTTTCCTTGTGGCTTGTGCCTCAGTGTGCTCAAAGAATTACTTATGAACTGAACAGTCTACTCCTGTACTTATAACGTTTCACCTTTTTAAAAAATTGAAAAGTACTACTATTCTTCACTGGATTATGGAGAAAGCCAGAGAGTTCCAGAAAAACATCTACTTCTGCTTCATTGACTACGCAAAAGTCTTCGACTGTGTCGACCACAACAAACTATGGCAAGTCCTTAAAGAAATGGGAGTGCCTGACCACCTTATCTATCTCCTGAGAAATCTCTATGTGGGACAGGAAGCAACAGTTAGAACTGGATATGGAAGAACTGATTGGTTCAAAATTGGGAAAGGAGTATGACAAGGCTGTATATTATTTCCCTGCTTATTTAACTTATATGCAGAATACATCATGCGAAAGGCAGGACTGGAGGAATCCCAAGCCGGAATTAAGATTGCCAGAAGAAATATCAACAACCTCAGATATGCAGATGATACCACTCTGATGGCAGAAAGTGAGGAGGAATTAAAGAACCTCTTAATGAGGGTGAAAGAGGACAGCGCAAAAAATGGTCTGAAGTTCAACATCAAAAAAACTAAGATCATGGCCACTGGTCCCATCACCTCCTGGCAAATAGAAGGGGAAGATATGGAGGCAGTGACAGATTTTACTTTCTTGGGCTCCATGATCACTGCAGGTGGTGACAGCAGCCACGAAATTAAAAGACACCTGCTTCTTGGGAGGAAAGCGATGACAAACCTAGACAGCATCTTAAAAAGCAGAGACATCACCTTGCCGACAAAGGTCCGCATAGTCAAAGCTATGGTTTTTCCAGTAGCAATGTATGGAAGTGAGAGCTGGACCATAAAGAAGGCTGACCGCCAAAGAATTGATGCTTTTGAATTGTGGTGCTGGAGGAGACTCTTGAGAGTCCCCTGGACTGCAAGGAGAACAAACCTATCCATTTTGAAGGAAATCAACCCTGAGTGCTCACTGGAAGGACAGATCCTGAAGCTGAGGCTCCAATACTTTGGCCATCTCATGAGAAGAGAAGACTCCCTGGAAAAGACCCTGATGTTGGGAAAGTGTGAAGGCAAGAGGAGAAGGGGACGACAGAGGACGAGATGGTTGGACAGTGTCACCGAAGCGACCAACATGAATTTGACCAAACTCCGGGAGGCAGTGAAAGACAGGAGGGCCTGGCGTGCTTTGGTCCATGGGGTCACGAAGAGTCGGACACGACTTAACAACTAAACAACAACTATTCTTCAATATTTAAGATAATTAATGAGAGGAAACAAGCCATTAAGGCAGCCACCAGATATCAGTGAAGAAAAGGGAGGACTAATTAAGGGACAAATAATCAGTAATGCCTGGGTCATGATAAACAGAAAGTAAACAGAGGCTGAAACCTAAGGAAGAAAGCTTCTAGTCAAAAGGTACAGAACAGAAAATTCCTGCCCAAACATAACAAAATTCTCACACCATAAGGATGTTATTGCTGAATAATACAATACTGTTTTAAATGCCATAAAGAACTACTGTTTAATTTTGCTTCACTGGAGAAAATCAGTGCCTCAGTGCTGTTACAGGGCCCTGATATGGAAGCAATATATAACTCAGACATATATAAAAACACTAAAAATTAAGTTGAAGAATAGTAAAAAAAACTTGTGCTGATTTCAAAGATGTTGTCTGGACTTCACCCATCTCTTTCAGCTGTATTTTACAATCAATACACACAGTTGTCCTCCATTGTAAGAGCCAGGCTAAAATAATTTCTACTTTTTAAAGCTGTTGCATCTTTTTCACTTGCATTTTCCAGTGTATACCTTTTCAGTGTTTCAAATGCAAGGGAAACATTATCAAAGATGGGCTGTCTTCAACATCAAGGGATATATATGAGGTAGACCAACATTATTCAGCTTGTGTGTCTTCTAAGTCCAGAATACTGCATATCATAAAAATGAACTTACTAAAAAGAGAATAAAAATAAAGGTAGTAACAGAGCTTTTCATTCACATATGAGACCTATCTCCTAAATACTGAAGGAGAACCTAGTGTTGTGGGATACTTGGACAGGATTCCAACTGTTGTGATGGGTTCAATGTAGCACTGCAAGGCTGATGGCTATAACAGGGGTTCATTTCCAAGTCAAAAGTTGGAACCCAAAGGTGGGTAATCAATAAAAATAGCATTCAACTGCTGCACTGATTAATGAGAAAACACAAAGTCTGAGAAACACTGACCTAGTTGGGATGGAGAACATAAACCTCGACCTGGCTCTTGCCAAGTTGGCAATCAGCTACAACAAAATGAAATTTGAGAGTTCAAACAACCTTTTCACACTATTGGCATCAGTGACTGCAGTAAATTCTGTGAAGCTAAAAATGGATGTAGCTTCTAACAATCTATTGCTGCTAATTCAATTATGAACAGCACCCTGTAGCTGCCAAGTAGTATCTGCACATTAAGTACCCAGGTATGTACCACATATCTACAGAAAGGGGCTTTGGAAAAAAACCCAAAATAAAACATGGTGATCGTGTAGCTGGATGATAAGAGCATTAAATTGTACTGGCTCAATCAGCTGTCTGTAAGCAATCCATAAAGCAAGCTTCAGTCTGATGCTCTGCAGTAATATCTTTGCATACCAGTCAAAAGCCAGTGTGTTACTGTAGTCAGAATCTCCAACTGGGTCCAGGTTCTAGACCCTGCTTAGCCATGAAACTCACTGGGTGACCTTAGGCCAGACAGTCTCTCTCAATCTGACCTACCTCCCAGGGTTGTTCTGAGAATAAATTGGAAAGGAGAAGAGTCCGGTATCCCACTGAGAGCTGATTAAAGAAAGGCAGGGTGTAACTGTAACTAATAAATAAATACAATGAGAGAAATTCTTTCCCGCCCTATTAGAAGCAGCACAACTGATCAGAGGGTGAGGGAAGAATGGATATTAAGAAAGAAAATAAGGAACGAATGTAATATATCATGTCACAATGAGTTAACAAATCAGAAATAAACTGTAATAACACGAGAAGACATATATTAAATGCTCATTATTTCTCAGACATTCATCAAGACCAAGATGTTAACTCTGGCAGTGTTTGAATAGATACTGGAAGTGAGCACAGTGGAATCAGTCCCAAGGGAGAACAAACACAGATGATGAAGAGGTGTGGAAAGAGGAAGGGAAGCAGTGGTTTACGAAGTAGGAGAGGAGAACAAAAGGGGAGAGCAAAAAAGATTTCAGAAACAGGAAAGCAGGAAGAGATAGAGAAGCAAAAAGAGAATGGAGTTTGGGTCAGAAACAAACAGAGGGGGAAAACACCATTTTTATAAATAACATAAAAAACTTATGTTATTTATAACTTACATTTTTTATAAATAACAAAAATAACTTACAATTTCATTTACAACAGTCTTTAAAAATAGCCCCAGCCTGCCAAACAGCTTTGGTCTCCTGCTTTTAGAGCAATCTCCCTGAGAATAAGTGTACCCTCCTCCCCAACTCCCAGTCTGTCTCTTTCAAGCTTCTTTTGACATGCTTTTATTGCTGAGATTTAATACAAATCTAGCCTGAGAGCCCCGCTTCGTCAGAATGAACCCGCTACCCTCCAATACAGATGGAACTTCTGAGCCTGCCACTCTTCCTTCTGAGATCTATGCAAGTCTGCAATGGCCCTGGTCATATCAGTTTTGTTTCTGTGCCCTTTTAAGGGAATAGAAAGTCCTGCAAAGCAGCTGGGCAATGCACAAGGCTCCTTTCCCACCATACAAAGAGCAGAGGCAAAGCTCTTTCCAGGATGGATAGCTTTGTGTACAAACACGGGTTGCCCATGAGCTTCTTCTCAATACTGACAGCTGGAAGAATAGAGGGGGTGAAGGTGGGAGAGAGATTAATTCCAAGTCTAATTCCAGTAACAGGATAAAAATTCTTGCATGAAGGAAAATCTTACATTCATACTTATGACTCTGCAGCACCCCCAGGACTCAGAATTCAAGGTGGGCAAAATAAATAAACAAGATGGCTTTATCCTGTCTTCCTGTTGAGACTCTTTGTAGTATGCCTGGCAAACTGAGTAGGCAACACTCATAGATACCAGTTTGTCATGGCATTAATGCCAGTTTTATACTCAGCTTCACCATGAAGTGATCTTTATCCATGCCTTGAGTCAGGGACAATGGTGCCAGGGAATTATCCACTCAGCTAAGAATTTGCCTTTGCCTCCAATCTTCTCCTTGCACCCGGGGATTAGGAAGGGGATTTACAAGGTATAAAGTTACTCATAATTCAGTATGAATATGTGAGTTAGGATGGTTCAGAGTTCATTGGGGGAGGGGGGGCAAAGGTTATCTGAACAGCAGCTGTCCTTTACAAGGAATTGGCAACTACCATAGTTAACAGTTGCCCAAGATTCCCAGGACAGTGATAGAGATGGCCAGCTCCTCATCCCCTGTACAGCAGATGCACATTCAAAAGCCTGTCACTATCCACCAGATGTTTATGAGCAGCAACTTTCTGGTGGTTGTTTCTATTTCATGTTTCCTCTGGAGTGCATTCAAGGGCAGAAAAGCTGCCCTCTCCATCATCCAACATGGAGGAGTCATTTTTCATATTAGCCTGCACAACTTCAGATTCGTTCTCTTCCTGCTCTTCCTCTTCCTGCTCCCGAAGGGCCTGGAGACGTTCTCCCCTGGCCTCCATGAACTCCTGAGCTCCCTCACCCACCACAGTGACAGTATCAGCCACATTTGGCGGGGCTTCCACAGGATTGTGGTCATAGGAGAAGAGTCGAAGCCTCCGCAGGTGACTCAAGTCAGGAAATTCTGTCAGCTTGTTGCGATCAAGGTCAAGGATGTGAAGCTGGGTCATACGAAGCAAAGATTTTGGAAACTCCTCAAAGCGGTTCCCATAAAGCCACAGTCCTCGGAGTCCCCTCATACGGGGCAGACCATTAGGCAAGGTTTTGAGACGGTTGTCCCCCATCTGTAGGGACTGCAGTCCAGGCATCTGAAGCAGCGCCTGGGGAAAGTGGTACAAGTAGTTACTCTCTATCCACAAGCAACGAAGAGTCTTGAGTTGGCAGAATTCTGCAGGAAGCCCAAAGAGGCGGTTGCTGCCCAGATACAGGCGGGTTAGGTGAGGTAAACGACACAAGGCCTCAGGGACCTCCTCCAGTTTATTAAAGTCCAATGCCAATATACGCAGCTGCTGCAGCCCTTCTATCTCCTCGGGCAGTACCGTTATCCCTGTGCCACTGATGTAAAGCTTCTGCAGGGTGCTCAGGGCACATACTGGGATTGGCAGTTTCTTTAAGTAGCATCCAGAAAGCTCCAGCATCTGATCCCCACCACTTAGCTGCTCTTCGGCAGCTGATGACAGCCGATCTTCCCGGCCTGAGGATCCACCACTGCCCATCCTCATAGCCAAGGGAGGCTGTTGGCAGGAGGAAGGCCACCACCTCCACTTGGTGGGCTCCAAAGAGACATGGCACCCCTTCAAGCCCCTGCCCACAGGGCTCACAGGATGAGGAGCAGGGCTTTCAAGATGATGATCCTCTCAGCCAGGGCTGGAACTCTCCTCGTCCTCTCCCGAAAAGCTTCCCTGAATTAGGAGACTGTTCGGGTCTCCAGGTGTCTTCAGGTCAGCCCTGACCCAAAGCGCCAGCTGGAGGCCTTGAAGGGGCCACCGCCTCCCTGGGGATTCCGCGGGCGGAGCAGGGGCTTCTTCGCCTGCTCTCATTCAAAGCGCCAGAATTGCAGCCCGCCAGCCCTCTTAAGTGCCCGCCAGCCTCCCGTCACCCTCAAGGGCGAAGACCTGCGAGTTGCTCCTGGTGGTCCACAGCAGTGGCCCGCTCGACCGGCCCGCCGACGCCTCCTTAAGGTCTTCCGCGAGTCGATCAAGGCGGGCGCCGGCTGCCCTCGCCCACCCGGCTTCTCGCTCAGGGGCTCCCTGCTAGGTCTGAGCTCGGCTCCCACACACGAGCCGGGCGCCTAGCGACTCGTCGTCATGGAAACCCCCACGCGGCATCGTTCGCCTATGGCAGAGTCGAGCGGATCGGACGGGGCGGGTTTAGGTGTTGCGTCCGGCCCCCCTCCACAGCCGCGCGCGTGCCGTACCCTTTCGTCGCTCTCCGCCCAATCCCCGCCCCTGCCTTCGCCCCTCACTCCTCCGACACGCCCCCTTCGGAGAGTGGAGGGATTTTAAATCCGGCCGATGGCCCCGCCCCGCCCTTCCGCCCCTCGTGCCTCAACTGTTGCGGAGAGTCTGAGGGGAGGGCGGGGCGGAGGACCCCGCAGGTTCAGGGGCAGGCATCCCATCGCCTGTTCACCGCCAGGAGCAGGCTAACTCCGATTCCCACCCTGACACCCGCTCTCCGTTGACAGCCGTTTCCCACCCCACCCACCCACTCCCTTCCTCCTTTCGGGGCTTCTTCCACACCAGGCGAGGCAAAAGTCCCTCCGAGTCCCACGAGTGGTTCCTGCCCGAGTGGGAAACACTTCGTTAATGGGCAACACTGTTTTCAACAGATGCAGGACTTGGCTTTCTTTTTTGCTTTGCCTAGCATGGGCTTTACTATTGTTTTTTTTTTTAAATTACAGTTAGATCCCAATAAACCTAAGGCAGTACCATGTTTCTGCTCTTTATTGTTTCCTCACAACGTGGGGAGGTCGGTTTTTGAGCTTCCTTAGTGACCTGAATCTAGATTTTACCAGTCCAGGTGCAACACTAACTGCTACACCACATAATGGCGAAAAGTGTGTGTTTAATGCTTACGTGCCAGTCCAGTGTTAAAGTAGTTTGTGAGGAGATCAGCAGTGAGGGATACATGGGAGGAGCAGTAAAACCAAAGCTGAATGCTTCACCACCTTGCAGACTAAAGTCGAATGCCTTCATTTACTGCCATGCCTACATGTTGTTATGTGCCATCAACTCAAAATGACTTATGACTTTTAAGTGAGATATTCAGGAGTGGATTTACCAGTTCCACTCCCCCAGGGAGTTTCCATGGCCAAGTGGAGATTCAAATCCTGTTCTCCAGAGTCCTAGTCCATCTCTATCCACCCTCCTCGACCTACTAGAGGATTTTAAAGTCTCATCAGCATCAACCATTAAGGGGGAAGGGTCAAGATGTATTCAACATTTGGAGGATCACCAGTTTGCCACTTCTTGTCTATATTGCCTGGAAAAGTAGTATGTCAGCAGAAAGTGCACAGGAGGTCCTATCTGCAAATAATTGTGTCAAGAAATGGATGTTGTTGGCCTCTGGTTGAAGAAAATTAACTTAAACAACATTTTCAATGACAATGTATCCCCAACATTGTGAATTATTAGAAAACATACATTTACTCACAGAAGTGGATGTTAAAGCACAAAATACTGTAAAGCTAATTCCACAACCATTACAATGTTCTGCAAAAGCTCTGTTGTGCTAATATAGAGGTATGGGACTACTATAATGCAATAAATCCAGGAAGAAACAGTCCAAAATCATCATTTTCTTTCAGTCTGTGTCTGTGAATAGCAAATCAGCAGTTAATGTACTATAGAAGTTCCTGGCCAGAGACGTCAGTGAAAATGAAAAGTAATCTTTCATCCATAAACAAATAGGTAACAATTACAGAACATGCACACCCAGCAGAGACAAACAATGCTCTTTCATCATCCTGGTCCATCTCCCACAGAAATGAGCAATTGTTTGTCATTGACTTGATTGGCAGGTAGAGCAAGCTTTTAGAATCTTTGCATGCAGAGAGAAATTACTTAGCACAGTCATGTCATGACTACCCTGATCCTAGAAGCAGTCACAATATACCCCCAATGATGTGCGTTATTTTGGCACCAGCTCCCCCTTGGTCTTATATATATCCATGGTCATAAGTGACACTCACTCAGAATTAGTTTCACTCCAGATGGTTGTAAAGATGATGGGGATTCTTTTTTCCAGATTTATATGCAGGATTCTTTGTCATCTGTCATGTCAATTATCAGCTGATGATGCAGACTGATCTATGCTCATATATACCATTTAAGTTCTCGCATTGCCGCTAGTAGGAACAACCATGAAACAGTGGCCTCGTTTTCAGGTAACCACCAGGTTCATTACACAAAGGCAAAACATATGCAGCCTTGAACAAACATGAAAGACACACCTCCATATCTAGCTACAAGCATGTGAAACAAAAACACAGCATGGAACAAGAACCCCCACTCACTCAATAACATCACGGATTGCTTATCTTCAAAAAATCAACTAGTCCATCTGGGGAAGTACAAACACAGATATTTAGTGGGAGGGAGAAAGAAAAAGAGGCTCAAACAGTATATTAGATATGTAAAAGAACAGCACGGCAGTGTGTGCAATTCTGCAGGAAATGCTGAAGGAAATGCCAGGATTTGGAGGATGGAAGAAATGGTACTTGTTTACATGGCTCTGCTAAGAATAATTTTTGAACCAGTCGTCATGTACAGGCTGACAATTAGAATGGCGAGAGCACCCCTTTTCTCACACCAATAATCAGAAAGAAAGACATGACTGGATCATAAAGTAGTTGGCCAGTTATAATTTCTTTACAAAAGAAAAAAGGTGGTGTCAGATAATAACAATCTAGATACTTAAAAAAATTCTGAAGATGGATGAGAGAAAGAATGGGAATAAATAAAACATAATAAATAGCTTTTAAAATGGTAACCCAAACTATCAAAATAAGGGAAATATTTGCTAGCAATATTAAAATTACACTGTGAATTTGCTGTGACAGCCAGGTATTAGTCTTGATGAAAAAAGGATCATTTAAAAATTGAAGTGCTTTCTTACAGCTTTCTTTTTCTCTCTGAAAACTATATCCAAGTGAGCTGTTTAATTATATACAGATGCAAAATACAGTGCTTGCTTTGCACCATTCCTGAAGTATCACAGAATCATAGATTAATTGAGTTGGAAGGGGTCTATAAGGCCATTGAGTCCAACCCCAACCCCCCGGCTCAATGCAGGAATCCAAGTCAAAGCAGATCTGACAGATCTCTTTTGGTAACTAAACAACAAATGCCTTCTATGCAATAGCTAACTTAAGAGAAGTTCTTTATTTGTTGAATAAAATGCTAGAACTTTTCAGTTTGAATACATCAGGTATGTTATCATGTTCCATGGCACAGTGGAAAATGGATCAGTTGCCAGATAACATTACACTGAACAAGAATCTGCTGTGTGTGGTACTGAGAAGTCTTTTCTCGGTGTCAGAGGAGCCTGTGCAACCAGCTCATGAAACATTAACTAGGAATGAAAACTCATCCACAGAGAGAAATGTGAGAAATGGAAAAAAAGAAGAGAGTGCACAGCAGCACCTATTATTACTGGACAGAAAACTGAGAAGAGACAAAATGGTATGCATTGCAAATGAATGAGAAGAGACACCAAGGTGTCTGTTTCCAACTGAAAAGGGGAAGGGAGTCTGAGTTCTTGTACCCATGCATTTCATTGTGGGGTTAAGGTATGTATGTGTGAATGGTCTGTACTGTTCAGGGTCAAAGCAGTTAGATGCTTTTCATACGGGCCATGTAATGAAAGGATATAGGGAATTCCAGCACTGCAAGCACCTACTACCCTGTTTTCCCGAAAATAAGACATAACCTGAAAATAAGCCCTAGTTTGATTTTTCAGGATGCTCGTAATGTAAGCCCTACCCCAAAAATAAGCCCTAGTTAAGTGAAAGCCCACCCTCCACCATTGTGCAGCAACCAGAAAAAGATGACATGACTGTATTTGAATAAATGTAGATTGTTGTACATGAAAAAAATAAAACATCCCCTGAAAATAAGCCCTAATGCGTTTTTTGGAGCAAAAATTAATATAAGACCCTGTCTTATTTTCAGGGAAACACGGTACTACTTCACATACCACACTGCTCATCCAACTCTCTGGATGTTTATTGCACAATTCATGAAAGCATAAATACTTGAACAGCTATGTGGATTTTTGAACCTATGTATTACAGCCAAAGACACATACAGGAGGAGCTTTACTACATTGAGTTCTATCACATCCTGCTAGGGATTGTACTATTATGGCATCCTTCTGATTCTGAATTTAAAAGCTTCCCCAGATGCAATGTGAAAATAATATCTACCCTTACTTCCCAATACCTTTATACCTCCATTTCAACCCTGTATGTATGCCTCGGGATATATTAGCAAGGTACACTTTAATTTCTTCAGAACAGTACAGTCTTTGACATAAAATACAGTTGATGTGACATGGAACATTATCACTGGTGCACCTTGCTTAGCATATAGGACATTGACTGAAGACAGTGCTATCCATTTCAGAAGTGAAGCTGCAAAGAGGCAAAGAAGCATGATTAAATCAGCAACCAACATTAGGAAGAAGGTAAATGCTGAAAAACAAAGAGGATGAAATGCACATGAAGACTGTACTCATTTCTCTCACTGGTCTATCTGTAATTTCTCAGGACAGCTAACCTATGACAAGTTCCCAGGCCACTTCCTGGGTTGTAAAAAATATATATTCCTGGCTGGTTCCGAGTCTTTGGTACCAAGGCCCAAGTACAAGTCCCTATTAAAAACAAGCTTTTTTCCCCAGAAAGAAGGGAGGTGGTGGGTGGATTCCAAGTTGAGAGTTGAGTCTGAGTCATTTAAAAAATAAAAATAAAAACCTCAATTCTGAGTCAAGTGACCGGTACGACTTAAGTCTGACTTGACAGCAAATCCCACAACTCAAGTCCCCATCCCTGTCTCTGGCAATGGCCAAGCTGCACAAAGGATAACACGCAATGCTTTCTCATGATTCTTCATGCCTATCAAACAGAAACACCATTGGTGCTATCTTGTTTCCCTGCGAAGCAATGGACCATGCCACTTACTTAATTGGGTACAGTTGTCTGATGGAGAGCCATAAAACGTCTGTCATGGGGAGAGTCACGATAAAATGGATCAACTGTTGTGATTGTCCTGTAACAGCAAAGGGAAATCCATTACAAAAAGGACAGTAGAAATCAGCTGGAGAAAGGAGAAAGGAATGGGAATTTGTTGTGGCATCATAAAACAGGCAAAGGAACAACAGAGAAACAGCTTAAATAAATTCAGGAGTGCTACCTGCCAACATGAGGATGGACGGTTCTCAAGGTCTCTGTCGCATTGGGGTCAGAGCCTAAGTCAGTAGCATGGTGGTTGGTAGCAAAGCCACCTGCCTGTTGAGTCTGGATCCCTCCTCGTGTCCAGCCTTCCCTATCTACTCCCTTCGGAATGTTTTCATAAAACCTAATAGCGCAGAGAGATGGGTTAGTACACGAATCCACGCAATACCTCTTGACCTCCTCCAAACAAAGTTGGAGTATATACAGTTCTTACTAGATGGTATATATCCAAGGCCATGCGGACGTTGTAGGTTTACTGTAAAGGACAAATGCCCATTTTAATGTACACCATCTACACATCGAACAGCAACCCAGGCAGCCTCACAGAACTTTGCTCAGTACTCCAACCACCAACCATCCAAAGTCCCTCCAGGAAACAAACAGAAGCTCTGACAAATAAGGAAAGCACAACCCTATGAGAGAACAGATGCATTAACAAAAAGACATGGCTGTAAAAGATGATACTGTTCTGATATGAGTCATCAGCTAGTAGAAAACTCACTTGGAGTTATAGCTAGTTAGGAATCTGTTGGGTAGATCTGGATCATATGCAGGTGCAACATAACTGTGGTTATTGAGACTGAATCCCGATGATTCCTATATAACAAATGACAATGAAAACAAAATCAAGAATTTGCTATCATATGATTAGAGCAAAACACCCCCTGGATTTTGAAACTGTAATGATGCTGAAAGGCCGGGAGAGCCTAATATAGGCATACCTTGTTACCCACATATTCCCTTCCTAGAAGCCTGGTCTGTGTCCGAGGTTGCTGCTGAAGACCTTGGAACTGAGAATGGCTCAAGGGGCCAGGTACTGCTCCACTTGCTGGATCTAGCTGTGGAGAGTGAAGATGTGAGTGAAAGAGTCCTTATGGGAGTTGGTGAAGTACAGCAGAAAGAGAAGCAACTAGGAAGACAGAAATCAAAAATGGAGACAGGAGTGGAGGGTGCATGGATAAGAGGAAAGAGAGAATGCTGAACCTACAAATGGTAATAACAGGAACAAACATAACAGAGAAGATTTCTGCAGACTCTGGCCAGGAAGCAATGGTGTAGTAAAGCCTGAGCTCACAGGTTGAAGTCCTGGAACTTTCTGAGTAGCAGATTTATACATTATAGCAGGCATTATGACTATGAATCTTCTGTGTTCTCTCTGAGCTTAGCTAAAGTTCCAAGGAACAGTGTATTTTTGCAAGCTATCTCTTTTGTAATGCAAAGTATTTCATAGCCATCCAATCTTCAATGGGCAATTAGGACCATTCACTTTACAAAAGTTATTGGTTGACATTAGCTGATATAGCTGCCTGCTAGAGAGGGAGTATTCATATTCGTATACAAATACCCTCACACAGCTCGACCTAATGAGGGTCCGTCCCCCTAGGGCCGGACCGTCTACTCATGCGTCCGCTGCCGCTGCCAGCTCCACTCTCCCTTCCAATTGCTCCGGAGCTCATGGTCGGCTATCCACTCCTGGCAGAAGGAGGGAAGACGAGTCTCCCTGCCAGGCTGATGCGTGAATAACTGACTGCGAGCTCCAGAGTGATTGGAAGGGAGAGCGGAGCCGCCGCTGGTGGATGCGTGAGTGGATGGTCAAGCCCCAGGGGGCCAGACCCTCATTACGTCCAGCTGTGCAGGGGTATTTGTATGTCCAGCTGTGTGGGGGTATTCGTATACGAATACCCCCATCTCTACTGTCTGCATTTTGGGGCTCTCCTTGTGTGGGGGCTGGCTACAGAGACTATCATGATGAGCATGTATACTTTCAAATTTATTAGAACACCATTGGGAGGAGAAGACAGATTCAGCAAAGGCAGAAGAGGTGAGTGGAAAGCAGAAACAGAAGGGAAAGCAGGCAAAGAAATAAGTCACAGCAAATGAAGGTGAATAAAATACAAATGGAAGGAAGCAAGATGGAGGCAGAAAGAGCTGCAGACACATGGGGCAGGCTGGTAAGCTGGCATAAGAAAAGCAAAGACAGGCAATATATTAAGGAAAATGGGTTGGAGATATTCTGCTGACAAGGGAATGTCACTTACTGAAGTACCATGGCCAAGTTCCTTCTGCTGACTAAATCCAGAACCCCTCTCTGAGCCCTTGGAAAGGACTGGTAGAAACTCATCACCCTGTCAAGAAGAATACAGTACAGGCGGGTATATTACACATAAACAGCCAGAAGTAGAATACAGAAGGCCAAGAATAACAAGACAAAACATATCCTCTTCATCTGTTCTCTTAGTCCACTGTCATAAACAGATTCCTTACACGTGGAAAGGAAGATGGCAGATAATCTGTCTTCGTAATACTGACTGCTGGAACATTGTCCTGCAAAACAGAAGGCAAGTACTGAGACCACCGGAGGTGGGGGGTGGGTAAAGCAGTAGACCATATGCGACATGTACCAGATTAAGAGATTTTGCTGAAGGGGTACCATGAAAGGAAACAAAATGTCAGGCTGGTGAGAGCAAGCAAGCCTGTTTTCATTGACCTGACTAGTAAACATTGGTACTACACGGTATATGAACACATAGAATCCCATTCCTACTATGGTGAAAATGCCAGTCACCCATGGGTTAAACCTATAAAGAAACCAGAACTGGGGGTCATTTTTGCTCTGCTTAGGTCAAACCAAAAAGACTGCAAGAACAGGACTCACTACAGAAGGACAGAAAGAAAAACCTATAACATAAGTTTGAAGTATAATGTGCTTTTGTTTACATTTCAACCAGTCACATCTTTTGCCAAGATGCTAACTTCTCTTTGCAGTCCTCACTGCCCTGATTTTCTCAAGTCAGGCAATCAGTTCCCATGTCCACTGAGCATTTCACTCTGCTTGGATTAGTTTTTCACTTTAGGAGTTTCTCCCCTAAAGATGTTTCTTTTAGGGGGAGGGGTACTTCTGCAATCCTTGGAAACATCAGCAGGTTCCTGCACACCTACTGATACCTGTCATGCATGAAGGACAAATGGAAAACAAAACTGCTCTTATTAGCATCTTTAGACCAGATGTGCAAGGTTTAAAATATATAGCCAAACATAACTAGGCAAATAATGTTAATGGGAAAGGGCTTTAATCCTCCATTCCCTCATCCTAATCCTGATCAGAATGACCCAAACACACACCATATATTTGGTATTTACTATGGAAGAAAAACTCCCATTGGCATCTAAAGCAAGGGCATGAGTTTTGCAGGGGTTCTAACTGTGCAACCATCTGGTCGGGGATGGGAGGAAAGCAGCAGATACAGAAGCCACTAGGAGAACCTGAAATATTGGTTTGTCCACAATGGGGTTAGCGAGGCAGCCTTCAGTGAATCCTGTCTCTTCTTTGGCTCCAATGGTTTTCTTCTGCAAGAAATCTGAATGGGGAGAGTATTTATTTATTTGTGTATGTAAAGTATTTCCCCCCTTGCTCAGCCAAAACAGCTCCTGGAACAGCTTACATACAATCAACAGAAATAAAATAATCCATATATATAGGCTTAGCAGTATAAACAGTCATAACACAAATGAAAAAGGAGAGAAAGAGGAAGAAGGACCAAGGGAAGCAGGTAGTCTTCCAGCAGGGCTGGTGAAATAGTTGTTTACCATCTCATCCTTTCTGTAGCAGCCTACAGGAATGGCTCCTGCTCTTGACCCTAGGTGGGCATGGGGAGGCTTTCAAGAAAGTGGAGATGGAGAGGGGATGCAGAAGGAGAAAAGAACACAAGTATACATGGACACAAAAAACATACATAAACATCAGCAACAAGCACAATAAGAGAACAAACCAGAAAATAATTTGTTGATAGCCAATGGTTGTCACTCCCTCAGTTGTTTCTAAAGGAGGCAAGAGGCACAAAGTATGTAGGGCATTGCCCTTACTTTACCAGCAAGATTCCAGCTTCAAGCATGGATAATTCTAAACACTGCACATTCTTTTTACCTACAGAAACACATTCAGAATTTTTGAAGGGCATCCATAGGTCTTTCTTGGGAGCATGCCTGTGTGCACTGTTGGTGTGACCAAGTTCAGTGAAGTCAGCAATGTGTTTCTGATGCCACTATCTGCCGATTGATATCCAGGCATAGTCTTTTTTCTAATGAATAATATCATGATTTGGTGAGCTTTAGCAGAGTTATTGTTTGTGTGGCTTTCAGTGTTATGACTGCAATTTTGTTTCTAATGATATTATTATTTCTGCTTTGCTGTCGGACGAATATGAGGTCATTAGTGCCTGCATTATGCCCATTCCAGTCGTATAGTAGCAGACACCCACATAGTGGAATGATTGGACGGGCCTGTTTTTCTAGCGACCCTCCTCTGCATTGTCCAAAATAAATAATGCTTATGAAAGCTGAAGATCACCAATCACAGTGTGAGAGCATAAGAAAACCCCTGTTTGATCAGGCCAAAGGTATGTCTAGTACAGAACGCCATTTCCTGCAGTAGCCAACCAGATGTCTGTGAGAAGCCTATGAGCAGGGCTTGAACACAGTAGCACCCTCCTGCTCACATTTCCAGAAACTGGTGCTGCCTCTCATTCTAGAGCACAGGTTCCCAACCTGGGGGTTGTGACCCCCCCCCCAGGGGATCACGAAGTGTTTTCTAGAAGGCCACCACAGTTATTTTTAGTTGAAATTATTTCCACATATATTATATTAAATAAGGTATACACAATGGTTTTTATTTGGGCTTGAAGGGAAGGCATTCTTCACTGAGTGGGCTTTTGAGGGAGGAGGCATGAAGGGAGGGTTGTTTCCACACCCAAAAAAGTAAATTAAACTCAAAGTGTACAGTATTGTCGTTTTGTTCCTCATCAGATTTTATCTGGGAGAGGCAAACTCACAGTCCCCAGCATAATTGTGTATTATTACAATAATATTAATATGTTAGGTTAGAACTATAGTCTGAAAAAGACTATTTTAATGTGTTTTCGTTACCCTATTTAAAATGGCTTTTTATGCAAATATGGTAGGGGTCACAGGTTAATTGGTCATTGTAAAGAGGGGGGTTGTGACTTGAAAAAGGTTGGAAAACACTGTACTAGAGAATGTATAGCCTTTATTACTAGTAACCATAGGTACTGCCATAACCTTAACCTGAACATCGTTATTATAATCAGGGTCCATGCTGTAATTTGCTGCCTTTCCATGGTGGCAGGGGAGGAAAAGAAGCTTTTCTCTTCTTGTGCAACCACCATGAAGGCTGAGGAACAGTCAGATGAGAAACCTCCAAGGATTTAATTTAATCACCAAACTAGAAGTTCTCCAGTCTCGATGTACTTGAAGGAAACATATCTTTGCAAGTTTCTCTCTATTTCTTATGCTATGGAAATGATGATCACCAATACAGCTTTGCTAGGAAAGAAGGTCTCTGAAGGGCAAGATATCAAAGCAGAAACCCAGAATACCAAGAGGTTCTCTGAGGGAGCTGCATGGGTTTCTCATGGCCAACTTCACTGTGAATTTATTTTCAGACAAGAGAGTGACTTGTGCATCCATACCTGTACTATGTAACATGACAAGCTGTCCCAAGAAATCTAAGCACTATAGTACTTAACAACTCTTACAATGCTATTTTTGAAAAAAAAGCACTGTTCTGTATTCTCTAATCTCAGCTCCCAGTTATATAAGAAACTCAATTTTTTTTATAAAATATATTTCTAGCTTCCCAAGATGAGGAATCTACACTGTAGAATAAGTTTTAAATGTCACAATTCCCACAGGCCTAAGAATAAAAAGTCTTCCTCAACCAAAAAAATCGTTCAACTTACATTTTTAACACAAATTTCTAAGGACTATGCCATTATTTTTGAATACTTGTAGGTGGCAATAATGACATGTAGAACTTAAAAAAAAATCAACTCATCTGGATTTAGGCCAATCTATTGCTTAACTACCTAAATATGGATTTAGGAGAATTTAAAATTCAAAGAAGGAGGTGGGTTTGAGAGGAGGAGGAAGAATGGCATACTGCAGAATGACATAAAAATTGTATAAGAACACAAGATAAAATATATCCCAAACTGTCAGCTCTGTGATGATGTGCTATTTTGTGTATGTCTTGTTTCAAGCACACAATAACACAATGCAGACCTATGTAAATTTAATTCTGCATTTGATTTTGAACAGTGTATTTAGGCACTGTCCAACGCCTGAAAGTTATACTGTGTCTTGATGCAAAATCAAATGTCTCCTTTGAGTAGCAGCTAATGGACACAATTTTCTCTAGCATGACCTGCAAGGGTGAGATATGTCCAGTGGTGATGGACTCCTGGTCCAATCCCAAATGTGCCAGGAGCCACACATTACTCCTGTTACTAGATCTGCAGTAGCATAAACACAACCTGCATCCCTGTCTTGGTGATTTCAGAGCTGACTGGTCCTATAAGGCTGCCAATTGGATGTACTGTTTATTCAGACATGTTTGCATTTAAGCCCATGTGTGATTCATCAGAATCATCATCACATGCCTAGAAAATATAATGCAAGAAAGACCAGAAGCTTTGCTTCTTATCCAAACGACACTTTGACTTTGCAATGCTATGTCCAAATGCCTCTGAGATTAAGCTGCAGATGTGAGAACAAACAAGGCAATATTTTTGTCAGCAGTTGGCTTTTCTTTGGAGATTTCACATCTAACCACTACTTGGAGGTGCTGCAGCATTTGTAAAATCCCAAATCCCAACTGGATCTGGTATGTCAGGTAGTAACAAGAAATACATGCTTTTTCTGAAAATAACATAACAGAGGAGGGAGAGGATAAGAACATGACAGAAAAAGAAAAAGAACTACCGCATACCTGGTTGTCCTGGGATGTTGAAGTGGAACTTTGAGCTATACTCTGTGGACATGTAGCGAGGCCCCTACAAGTACAGCACAAGGTGATATGACCATGGGTTCAGAAGTAGATGTTGCTCTTCCTGCCAATAAGATTTCTCTGTCCGGCATGCTGTCTATAGCTCTGTTTATGTTTGGAAGATTTACTCCTGAAATTATCATGCTCACTGGTCCAAAGTTATCTGCTGTCTGTTCAGGCCTGGAAGGCGACATGGTGGCAGGAGAAAGGGGGGGATCACGGGGGGGGGGGTCATGGGGGACGATCAGGCCTGCCTGGCTTTCCTTCCAGGCCTGCTATCTGCACAGGCCTAGAAGGCGGCATGATAGCAGGAGGGGTCCTGGAGTCATGGGGGACGATCGGGCCTGCCTGGCTTCTCTTCCAGGACTGCTGTCTTTGGAGGCCTGGAAGGTGACGCAGTGGCAGGAGCAAGTAAGGGGGCATGGAGCAGGGTTGTGGAGGGGTGGGGTGGGGGTCGTAGAGGGGGTGAGGGGTGACGGAGGGGGGGACTTTTACCTTGTGCTCAGCGGCGGCAGGCATTTTTAAAGGCAGCAGGCCTGGCTTCCCTTCCAGGAGCCAAGGGCCTGCTACCTCTGCCAGCACACTGCCACCCAGCTGATAGGTGGGCCTGCACAGAGTCAGGGGCCAGCTGGGAAAGGGAAGTCAGCCACTGTAGCTGGGCATGTGCCCACCAATCAGCTGGGCAGTGCACAGTCTGAGGCCTTAAGCTCCAGTCTCAAGCTTTGGCGGAGGAGGGCAAACAATATGTGATTTAGGCTTGGGACTTGGGATTCCGGCCCCAGGACTTGCCAACGTCCCTGTTGGAAACTTACTAGGAGGTGGTGGTAAACCACTCCTTAAACATCTCACCTTAGAAACTCTATTAGAGTTGCCATAAGTTAGAAGTGACTTGATAGCACATAATACCACAATATGACAATTTGGGGGAGAGAGCATTGTTAACTATGGACCCTGAAATTTGGGATTCTCTCAAAATCTATGCTGGAGTTTTACAGTCATTTATAATGCAAACTCCATGTTTTGCAGCACCCTCCATATGGGTGAAACTGGCCTACCTAGTGTGGGGGCCTGCTGAACACCTCCCAAGTCAACATTTTTCTTTTCGTTCCAAAGCTACACCGAACTTTTACAATCATCAACAAAGTACTCCCAAACTAAAGGAATGCTGCATAAAGGACTGCAAAATTTTGGTTCAGATTTTGAATGGAAAGGTTCATATTTAACAGAAATGGGGAACAGGACCATTCTTCATCAGCCATATTAAACAATCAGCTTCAGCAGGCTCTACCCTTCCCTTAATTATTCCTAGTTAGTTGTTATAGGAACAGCTATTTAACTGTTAGTGCCTGAATCTCCTTCCTTATCTTCCTCTTCCATGTTCCTTTTCTGCCCACTCATTCAAATGGGAAGTCTATGGGCACAGATTATTCTCTTTTTGCTGTTTAATTTATAAGACTGTCTGGGACCTCTTTTGCTGAAGATTGGGACAAAAATGTTTCAAATAGATAAATACATATTTACAGTGACACAGGTAAGTTGACACTTCCTTGCATTCAGAGATTTCCTGAAGGTTAAGAAGGAGAATAAAAGGCTACAAGAAGAGCTGAGCCAAGCCAACCTGGATCAGGTCAAAAACCTCTCTAGTAGTCCAGCATTCTGTTAACATAATAGCCAACTAAATGCTAATGTTGGCCTCCCATCAATGAGTAGGATGGGAGGCCAATAGCACAGGAATACCAGTATTTGTACTCCCAGCAACTGATGCATACAATCTCTGTTATTGGTGGGAATAGATACCCATCATGACTTTCAGGTACTCCCCATTGCAAATTTATTAACCACCATCTAGGTTGTTTGGTTTGGTTCATTATTCAGTGTGTTGCACTGAAGAAATCTAGGGCCTTATAAACTGAACATGCAGTGCTGTCTCAGGATATACACCATTAACAAACAAAACTGAGATCCCCCACCACTTAGGCAATTGCTTTTGGACACATTTGTGAGTCTTCAGAGACAAAACCTCAGGTCCAGAATTCTTTAAAAGGTTGGGTTTTAAGGGAATACTGGGTACAGTTGAAGTGACAGAAGGTGTTGTCTATTGCATTACAGTATTATTTGCAATTTAAAGGGGAAAATCAGTCTGGGTCAGAATATATACATGCGTAGTTTGCTTGTCTTTCTGTTCTTTTGTCTGCTTAGACAACAGTTATCCACTTTTCCCCGCACCTCTACATTTCCTGAAACTGTTTTTTAAACTGTGTGTTTCTCATTCCCCTAAAACCCTTTTTGCTAAGTTGTTCTGATTCCGAAACATGAATATCTTGAGATAAAGGCTGATAAATACATTTTGGACATAATTTGCCAAAGACATAACTTTGTTTCTACCAAAGGGAGTGCGTTATGCAATTTAAGGCTTTGCATGTCAGGCACATCTCTCCCTGACCCCTTGCAAATGTTCCAGATTCCTCCTTTTTCTCTTTGCTGTGGAAGAGCAGCAGAAAAGGAATATTCAGAAGGAATAGAGCAATTTTGGATTTAAATGAGGTAGGAACATTTCTTAGCTTAGTCCTGTTACTTTCTCTACCCCACCCTCACTCTTTATATTTTTCAAAATATTTTTTTTAATAAATGATGAGGGGATGACTAGCAGAAATAGTCCTATCTTGTAGGGATTTTTCCAAGTCCCTTTTCAAAGCCACCCAAGTTAGCAGCCATACATTTTATGGTGGTGTGTGATGTGTGAAGGAGCACTTCCTTTTATCTGGCTTGAATCTTCCACCATTCAGCTTCATTGGGTGGTACTAGGTTCTAGTATCATGGGAGAGGGAGAAAAATTTAGGAGAGAGGTAATGGTGAAAGGAAGATAATTTTATATTGTATTAAAGGCATTTTCAGAAACCTTAAGCCCTATTCAAGCATTAAACCTGAAAGTATATAAAGCTATAATTGTGGTAGGAGATGGGGGTGTGCAAGAAGTCCCACCCGCCCACCCAACACATGGACACCGCCTTTGCATGTTCTACAAAGGCACTTGCAAATGTGTCCTGCTGAATGTGCTTACTGTAGCTCCTTGAACAAGTGTGCTGCCTTATCAAAGCTCCTGCCCCTGGGAATGTAGAGCTGAAGGTGCTTACAGGGTGAACACGTAAAGGTCTGTCTGACTTCTCAGAGGGAAGGATGTGAGATGTGAGCAGGCCTCACCTGAATCCCCAGCCCTCATTTAGCCCTGCAAGCTTTCAGGCTTGATGCCTGAATAAAACTCTTGTGGGCTAACATTAGCTGTGACCAAAGGCACTTGGTCAAGTATCTTAATTTTTTCCTTTTTATTGCAGATGATGATGATGAAAACAACAACTACTACTTCTACCACCATGTGCCATCAAATAAATTCTATTTCTCATGGCTTTCCAGGCAGAGAATACTCAGAAGTGGTTTACCATTCCCTTCTTCAGGGGGCACCCTGGGACTGTTCAGCTTGCCCAAGGCCACACAGACTGGCTGTTCTCCATGGAGGCACAGTGGGGAGCCGAAATCAACAGCTGATGCAAAAGTCCTGGTCATTTTGCATAAAGAGGAAATTGCCAAATAGAGAAATGGGGGGGAAAAATAGGAGAATGCTTAAAACAGTTATTTTAAACTAGTCCTGTGATGAAGGCTAAAGTGGAAAGTTAACCGCTGCTGAACTAATATTGAACCCTACCATAACATCATTCATATTTGTTTCCTTCATTGGGATTTCCTTATCATAACCTCTTTAATAAGTAGCAATTATCCTCCTTTAGCCACATAAGTCCTGGTCTATTTTTCAGCTTGCAGAGAAGTGTCCCTTTTTTCATGGTCTGCTTCAGCTATGGCAAAAGGGCCAGGACCAATCTGAGTCATTTTGTTATCTGAGGGAGCACAGTAAGTGGTGCTTCTGACAAACCCTCACATCACCCTCAGTGAAGTCAAAGGGCCTGGTATCCAAGGTGAGTCAGGTCACTTTGCCATCTGAGGCCTCCCACCCTCCCCTTGACAGTAAAAACAAATAATAATAAATGGCACGTCTAACCATCAGCTATCTGTGGGTGTCACCTCACGTTGTCTATAGGTAGGGCTGGCTTTGGCCAAAGAGTCATTGAGCAGACTCACGTGTCTGGCATTTTCCACATCAACAGAGCTCTTTCCGAGTGATTTGTGGAGATCAGGGGTGTGTTTGGGCTCCAACCCTGTCATGGCCTGTGCTCCCTGGTCTGCCGTGTCAAAATGGACTTGCTTGACCTGAAAAATCAAATTTAAGTTATGACTCTGTGGACAAGGTGATTTCTCAAAATACAGAGGAAAAGAGGGGGTGCAGTCCAGCATTATAGTGGGGAAAGGAAGAAAGGGCAGCCAAAACAAAGAAGAAATGCCAAGAGAACATTTCATATCCACCCTTTTTCTTAGGGATGGTGGGGAGAATCTCCTCTGTGGCTGAGCCCTTAATCCTATTAAATTCTAACTAAAACACCAGGAAGCCAGAGAGGCAATCAGTGAAATCACAAGGTTTTATACACTCGTGTCTTGGTGGTTTCTTCTTTTTTCTACACATGCTAAACCAGAATAATATAAATTTCAACATATGTATTTTAAATAGAACATAGGTTTTAACCTTCCCTATTGCAGTGAGCACTCTGAAAAACATGATTATAGTGTTTTTCTGAAAGCCCACAATAGAGAAGGCAAACCACACTTGGCTTTAATGCTCATGATTGTAATGCAATTCTCTAATTATAGAGGCCTTGAGTCTGGCAAATATTAGGGCTCGGTTCTACTGCCCTTCCCCAATCTGGATACAATGTCACCTCATATAGCTGTTAACATGATATTTATGTTTTTAGTAAAAGGCAAAAGATTTACAGAATCTGATGAGAAACTGTAGCATGCTTAAGAAGCTTTCAAATGAGCTGAGATTTAGAAGGGGCATATATAAGAAACAGAAGAAGGGCAAAGTAGCTAATCTTTGAGTAACTAGCCTTCCAGATACCAATATCTGTAGGGAGAATGTCATGATCCGCTTGGACTTTCAAGAGAGGTTACGCTTAAAGCAAGAGGAAGGACAAGGATGTGGAAGAATGTAGTGTGTAAAGGATGGAGAAATGCTAATGGTTGGCAGAGAGACAATGGAACCGCTCAACCCTTCCTCTGCCTCCATATACTGTTTAGTGCAAGTGCAACAAAGGAGGCAGCAAGGGGGCTGTTGCCCAATATAGCTAAAGGAGTTGTCCGGGGACATTTAAATGAATTCACACCTCTGGGCCTAGAACAACTGTGCCTACTGGTTCCACAAAAACGTGCAGGTAGAATCTCAGAACGTACATCTATACTGTTATAGAATTCTTATGGAACAAGAGAGTTCCATAAAGATTTGAGGTTGGCAAAGGTTGTCCCCATCTTCAAAAAGATTGGGAAAGAGTATCTTGGACAAATACCATCCAGTCAGCTTGGCATTAGTAGGAGGGAGCAGAATAGATTGTTAACCAGTCAGTCCATAAGCACTTAGAAAAGAATGTGTTGATTGCTAAGAACCTCTACTGTACGCTTGTGACAAAGCTGGTAAAAGGCAGGCTAGACAATGCCACTGTTAGGTGGATTTGTAGCTGGTTGACAGACTGTGCCCCAAATAATGTTCATTCCTTCTCTTCTTGGAAAGAAGTGACAAGCGGGATGGTGCAGGATTGTATCCTTGTTTTGTTCAACATCTTTATAAGTCAGCTGGAGGAGAGTGCAGAGGAGATGCTCATTAAATTTACGGGAAGGATCAATGGCTTTCTAACCCTGGTGTAAACTGAATGAGTTCCATGGTGCGGGGGCGGGCAGGAAGAGAGAGAAGGAGAGAAGACCAATGTAAAAGAATTGGAGGGTGAAAAAAAGGATAAAGCACATTGGGCTGAGAATGAGACTAATAGGTTTTTAACCTGGGCAAAGAAGTGGAACATTTGTCTTGAAAATATTTTCAGCAGTTTGTTCAAAAAGTTCTCCAAAGTGGTAACAGCTGTTGTTGCTATGTGGTATGGAGTCGCTTCCAACTTATGCCAGTCTTATGAATTAATGACCTTCTTAGCAGCCCTGCTCAGATCTTACAAACTGAAGGCCATGGCTTCCTTTATTGTGTCTCTCAGTTTCGTGTTAAGCCTTCCTTTTTTCATGCTGCCTTCAACTTCTTCTTTGTGATGTTCCATGCGATCTGTAGAGTTCTCCTCCACTGTTCTTCAAATGAATCAATTTGCCCCATCAGTTTTCTTCATACAAAAGTTTCCATGAATACCACTGATGTTCCAACTTAAATAACTGGATGGTTTATATCCCTGGTTTGTTCATTGCAAAAGGTTTCTGAAACCATATAAAGTAGGAACATGAAATTTTGCATAAATACTACTGATGTCCTGATTTCAGTAAGTGCACAAGTTATATCCCACACTTCCTTCATCCAGATCCCCAGCTGATCCTAGTGATAATGAACTTTCAGTAGCACCTGATCCCTGGGACTCTTGTTAAGCATGGCATATAAAATACAGTCATGATTCTCTCCTCTTTGCTGTACTGCTCTTCTGTTGTTCACTAGTCTTCAGTCAACTTTATTTTATTTTATTTTATCAAATAACAATGTGTATTCTAACTGATATTTCAAAAAGCCAGCTTCGGTAGTGATTCACTATGATGCCAAAAATAAATAAATAAGTAAATAAACAAAAGTAATCTAAGCTGAAAATACTGTCCCTTCCATTGTAATAATTGTTTGTTTGTTTCATAGGTCACCTTTTTCCCTATAAGGGGAGAATATCACTGTGAAATTTATATCCACAGACCTGTAAACAAGAGGCTTTATTTCCCCATGAGTGGAAGTGAGCTCTTGGTTGAATATTGGAGTAGAGAGAGAGAAAAGGCCAGCATGAAAATAAAATTGGGGGAAGGGAAAGAGGAGAAATAGAGCACTCGAGTGATAGGATTTATAACTTGAATCAAGCTAGGTACATTTGCTAGAGCTAAGTAAACATGTATACGGCTGTGCTGCACATTCTCATTACTTCCTTGTCCCACTAGAATTTGACACCTCCTGTCACTTCCTTTTTTTCTGAAATGCTATTCATCTTGAATCCTCTCAGAATCTCACTGGATCATACTACCTTGAATTTACCTGCTTTGGCATTAATTGTTGGAGTCATAGATGTATACAGAGAAGCAGAGGGATGAATGCCTCTTAGATACTTGGAAGGGTCAAAACTAAGTGCTGCAAAATCTCCCCCTGCCTTCATACATAACACCATCCTAAATTCTATTAATATTTTTCAGCATTTGGGCCCAACTCATAAGGTAGTGGTGCTGCGGTCTCTGTTGTTAGGCACTCGGCAATATTAAATGTGCAGTAGTCTCCTGACAGCAAAACAGCAATGCATATAATAACCAGAGCCTTCATTCTGGATACTTACTGTTTTTGTGGGAGGAAAAGAAAGAGATTTTTCTCGGACATATCCACTCCCTGGCTGGTATACACTGCAGGGCAGAGGATATTTCCCATCTGGGAGCTCATGAGGCTGGAAGTGCTTAGTAGCAATTGATTCATAGTTGTCTTGAAGGAGTTTCCTGGTTTAGGTGGAAGAATATATGTGAGGGTTATAGAAGGCCTCTGACCCAACAGAGATATTGGCTGTGTTTTGCTGTAAGAATAAGCCACAAGTTGCTTAACCATGGTTTGTTGAACAACCCAGGATTCAGCTTTCAAACAAGTCAACTGTAGCTTGCCCTTCTTTCACACATCCTCTGTTAGTGCATGGCCACTATACCAAATGCCCTTACGGTGGTTGGGGACAGGCAGTTCTACCAGTTCTCCAGCTATCAGCCAGCTGTGGAAAGAGGGCAAGGAGCATCAACCCTTTTCTCCTCTCATATTTTTAGCCACTTTCAGCATACTTTAAGCAGCCAAAGGCAGTCCTAAAATTCTTATTATTCTTCCCCTATTCTTAGATATGCTGCTACTATTTCTTAAGCACTTTCCTCCCAATTCCCCCCAAAAACAAACAAACAAAATCTTCTTGCAGCAGTACTCTTGCAGCCTAGAGTCCTATGGGCTTCTTCTGAGCCTTTTTGAGTTTCTAGCAAAGGCTATTAATCGATATGTAAAAATTCCATATTGGATACTCAGCCAGCCAGAAGTGGTTTCAGGAATCCTAATTTGAGTTATTAGAATATTTATCTCCTTTCTAAGGAAAGGACAGGTTACTTATCTGTAACTATAGTTATTCAAGTGGTCATCCATGCACAAACATCCTCAGAACGTTGCAGAGACTTAAAAAACAATGTTAGGACACTCCCTCTCTACCATGCATTCTCCCTGACCTGAAGACATTCCTCAGTTCCCCTAGTCCACAGCTAACCTAGAAAAAGTTGTGTGGCAGATTGAGGGGAGGATGGACAGGTTGTGTGAATTCACAGATGATCACTTGAAGAACTATAACTACAGGTAAGCAACTTGGCCTTCTTCATTTTGGCCTCTGTGAAATCACGCATATGGGTGCTGTCAAGCTTATTTAACAGCTGGTGGGATATCATGCCAGTACAGAGGTGATGATTGCTCTGCCAAAGGCAGCATCAAGCTTAGCCTGGACAACCAGTCTGTAATGCTTGATGGACATTGAGGGCAGTGAACAGGTTGCTGCTTTACAAATGTCTGTGAGTTGAACTCCTCTGAGAAACGCTATCGATGCAGCAGTTGTGCTGGTAGAATGTCTCTTCAGTGAATTTGGGAGTGCCTTCTTTGCCAGTTGATAATACAATGCAATTGTGCTTATTATCCACTTAGACAATCTTTGAGGTGTAATATGATGACTTTTCTTTGGCCGTTGATGACGGACCAAAAGTCTGGTAGTCTTCCAAAACTCCTTCATTCTAGAGATGTAAAACACTAACGCCTGACATACATTAAAGGTATGGAGTGAATTCTCCAGGTTAGAGGGAGGTGACAGGGAAAATATTGGGAGTATCAAAGGCTGTCAGGTAGAACTCAGAAACCACCCTAAGTAGGAATGAAAGGTTAGGGAACAGTGTCACCTTATCCTTGAAAAACTATAAGAAAGGTGCATAACACCAGAGAGCGTCCAGTTCACTACCTCTGTGTGCCAAAGTGACAGCTACCAAGAATAGAGTCTTCTATGAAAGCAACCTAAGATCAGAGGTTTTTATTTGGTTCAAATGGGGTTTCATTAATTTAGAGAAGACCAGAATAAGATACCATTGGGGCATGGGGGAATTCACATCAGAGTAAGACATTCTTCAGCCCTTCAAGAATCTTTTGAGGAGAGGGTTTCTGAAGAAACAAGACACTGTGGAACCTGATGGTTAATGAGCCATTATTGCGGACAGATAAACCTTGATATACAATTGAGAAAGTACAGCTGTTTAAGATGTTGCAAAAATGAAGGACAGCATGTAGCTTAGGTGGGAGATAAGAGCTCCATAAAGATGTGGTGAAAGAAATTATTTTTTTCCATGTATAATGGTAGTTACATCTGGTGGACATTTTTCTTCCCTCAATAAAGATTCTCTTTAGCTAAGAGAATCTATTAGGCTGTCAGATTCCGGTGAAACAGGTCTGGATGACCCACTGTGCCATAGTGTTGAGTGAGAAGGTCTGGAGTTAATGAAATAAGATAAATATTTACTGCCATCTGGCTGAGGGTGGCAAACCAGGGCTGATGTCGCCATCATGGGGCTATCAATATTGTGTCAATTCTCTCTTGATGCTTTACTATGACCCTGTGTAGCAGGGATATGGGTGGAAAGAAATAAAAAAAAAATTCCAAACCCACTGAGCTGTGAAGGTGGCCTACCTGTGAGAAGAACTTGCCCTTTCTGTTGCTGAGGGACTGCAAATAGATCCTGCTTGCAGGTGGTCCCAGAGGGCACAAATATTGAGGAATACATATGGGCATATCTCCCTCTCATGGGTTGAAGTCTTATGTTGACTGAGTTGGTCAACGTACTCCTTCCCCACAATGCATATGGAGACTGGGTAAATATGTCGACACCACTCCCAGAAAAAGTCAGATACAGAAGGGACATTGAATACATTCCACTCTGCTTGTTTATGTAATACATAGTGTTTTTGTTTTTTGTGGCAACTTGTACTACTTTGCTGTTGAATAGTTTTTCAAATGCTTGGAAGGCTTTTTATCACCGTGAGCATTTCCAACTTGTTGATGTGCAACCAACTTTCAGTTTCAGACCAGTGTGCATGAATCTGCAGACTGAGACATGTGCCCCAGCCTGAAAGACTTGCATCCAATAATCTTCCAAGTAACAAATTGGGCACATTTGTCCAATCAAAGAAGCAGCTTCACAAGCTCCTCAGTGACAACCAATCTCTTATTGTTGCTTTCTGTCAGGATGTCAAAGGAGGCCAAATACCACACATGAGGTGAACACATTTTTAAGGAGGCATGGGGAATGACTGGTGTTGTCAATGCCATGAGTTGAAGAAGCTTTGGGACTGTGTGTGCTGTCACTGACACACTTTGCTTGAACTTGTCCATGAGTACTAGGAGCTTTTCTATTCTAACTCTGGGTAGGTAGGTTCAGGGTGGCTCCTAGTATTGAATGGCTTAAGTTGAAATCAAATGTGATTTTTCTTTGTTGGCATGGAGGCCAAGACTGGACAGGAGATGAAGAGTAAATGATACATCTTGTTCCAACTTGGTAATTGAGTCCACTACAATTAGCTAGCCATCTATATATGGGAAGACAACTATACCTCGAAGTCTGAGGTAGGCAGCTACAGGCACCATACATTTCATAAAAATTCTGGGTGTTCTTGATAGGCCAAAAGGGGGGGAGGGGAGGGATCTTGAATCCACAGACATTGTTGCCCATGGCAAAAGGGAGAAACAGTAGGATCATCTCCAGTGTCACCATTCTGAATTTCTTGGTGTCTATGTAGGAGTCCACAGCTCTCAGGTCCAGGATAGGCCTTAAACACCACTACCCCGTTTGGGGACAGCAATATAACAGGAGTAAAAGCCATTGTCCTGGTGCTTGGGGAGACCTTTTGAATAGCGTCATTCTCAAGAAGAGTTGATCTTTCCTCCTGGAGGATCTTGAAAGGAAGATGTAGTCTTGAAGTACTCCATTGGGGAGGAGGGATGTGAACTTTATAACATAGCCCTGCTATATTATGGTCAGGACCCAACTGTTGCTGGTGAGGATACACCAAGTGCTGATATCTGGTGCTAAGCAGATGGTCCTAGAGTAGTACAGAGGAATTGCAGGGTGGTGGTGGATCTTGGCCAGTAGCAAGGCAAACATGTTGTTTGGCTTTCCTTTCAGAGTGTTTTGAGGGGTTAGTGGACTGATAGTTTGATTTGGTCTGTCTGAGTATTGGGAGGCATATGTAGAAGGTGGCTTTGCTCTGTCCAAATAATCTTTGGTGTATGATGAAGAAAAGGGACATCTCCAGTAAGAGTAGTATAACCTTTGATGAGATTTTGAAGAGAAGCCCATACGTTTTGCCATATTTCATTTTTTTTTTTTAAAGATTGTCCATAATGTCATTTGTTTTAGTGTTAAAGAGGCCCTCCCCGTCAAAAGGGATGTCCTCAATACAGGTTCTAGAGTCTTCTGAGATGCCTGCAGATCTGAGTCAAACATAATGCCTAGGTGCAAACGCTGCTACCATGTTTTTGGTGATGCAGTTGGCCGGGTGGCAGATGGCATGCATCTCTTGAGTTGCCAGACCCATGGCCTCCTGACGGAAAGTTAAGGCTACTCCTTTTCCTCTGGCAGGCTATCAAGGGGGGGGGGGTATCTTCTCCCATAAAAATCTATGGTAAACTCCCATGGCCTCCTGGCAGTTGGCAACTCTGATACCCAGTGGAGCAGTGGAGTAGATTCTTCTGCCTTGGGTCCTTTTATGGAGAAAGGCAGAGAAAACATATTTTAAATTAATTAAATTGAATAAATACATTTTGCCTATCATATCAGTTCTGCATCCCTCTCTGTTGTTGGGAGCTGTACTATGCTGCCCCCTGGACCTCATTTGGGATGCTCAGCTATAATGAAATTGGGCTGTGGGTGTTTCAGGAGGAGTGTCGCTTCTTTATCATGTATCTTGTACACATTTTCTACCTACCATGAAGTTGGGGGCAGGGTTGATGGCTTTTGCTACAATTCTTTCACTAAATCCAATAGAGAAGAAAGGATAGCTAGGTTTTCTGAAGGTGCAGCATTTATGTTGATTTGATCATACACTGGATGAATCAGAACTGGGTGAGGGAGGCTGTTGGATGTTGAACTGGAGAGAGTTTGCCATATGCAGGATAAGGTCTGAATAGGATGTGAAATCTTCAGAGGGAGATGGTCATTTTGTGTCCCCAACGTCTGAGTCCGGAGATGAGGGTGAATTGTCAGGGAGTTCTGCAAGGGATTTATAACAGAGAAGTTATAAGGCAAAGTAAACAGCCGAGGAGTTTATAACAGAGTCTTTTCCTTCATGTTCAGGAGACCAACATTTGGACCTCAGGGAAGATTGTGAGGTAAGCAGTTGTGGTAAGTGCTTTCTTGAAGCTTGTGGAGGATGGTCTGCTTTAGTGCTGGAGGACAGAGAGGAAGCTGGTAGAATGACTGGGGTCTTACTCAGAGCTGATGATCAAGATTTTGAGTTCCAAGATTGGCCTGGTGGTTCCAGTGATGAGGATTGAGGTTTTCAGTGTCAATAATGGCTCAGTGGTTCTGGATTTGGGTTCTCAAATCCAATAAAGAGGACAAGGTGTGATGATGGGCAGCAGTGGTAGAAACAAGAGCAGATGGTGGCTTAGAATGCCCTATTGGGAAATGTTTGTGTGTCACTTGTCTACTTTTTGAAACAGAAAGCTTGGACTGTTTAGGTGTCAGCTTCAGAGACTCAGCAGCTGACCAGGGTGGAAGATAGTTTATATGGTGCAGTACACTTTTATGTCCTTCTGTCGATACTGAAATGGCACAGTTGATACAAGTAGGCAATTTGGTACCTTGAGTGCAGATAGATGGTCTGGTGTCCAGAAGCATGTTGCCATTAATTTGGTTTTGACAGATTCAAAGTCTATGAAGTATGGACATGGTCTGGTAACATCAGTCCTGATCCTGGGAAACGCTGTTTCTCAGGTGACTTGGAACACAAGCAGGAAGATTCCCAAAAGCCAAGGAGCACAGGGAGTCAGAACTGGAGGATGTATCAGTGGACCTCAGTAGGATCCAGAAGTCTTGCCACTCCATGTGACATAATGGTAGAATGGTGGTGGAAAGGGCCAGTCTGAACCGCTCTGATAGAAATGAGGAAGATAACCTAACACCTCTGTTGGGCCATGGTAATGTTTAACCTGTCTTTTTTCCATTGAGAACTGTTTACTCTTGAGGGTGATGAATAAGACATGTCTGCTTTGGACGAGAATTTAGACAAACTAGGACATCATGATAGCTCAGTGGTTTAGGTATCTGGCTGTGGAGCCAGAGGTTGGGAGTTTGATTCCCCACTGTGCTTCCTTGACAGAGGCTGGACTTGATGATCCATAGAGTCCCCTCAGTTCTGCAATGTTAAGATTATATATATCATGTTGAATAGATTGATCACTCAGAAGTGATTTATGGGGAGCCATTTGAATTTCAGGCTTTTTAGTTTTGGTCTTGGAATGGGTCTTGAATTCAGCTGGTTTTATTTTCCTCTTTTTGGCTGCCGGTGTTGGTTTTGACACCTTCAATACAGAGCACAGCTCCTCGCTTTCAGTATTCAGAATCAAAGTCTGCTGGCTGAGCTCAGGTTGAATAATCTGCTCCACCAAAATGTTTTCTGGAGGTGCCTCTAATTAGAGGGCCTCCATAATAGGATGTGGGTTATTTTGGTAGTGATTTGGAGATTGAAACTGGAGGGGACAAGGCCTTCATCACAATAGTATCCACAGTCTGAAGAGATTTTTCCCACAGATCTCAGGTGGGATTGGTGGTTTTAGATGCCAACCTTACTAAACTTTTTACAGAATTGGCAATGTTGTGGTTGCTGCCCCTCACCAAGGCAATATAGGCACTTGAGGGGGAAGGTTTAATTTTTTCAACTCACACACTTTTTGAAAAGACCTGAAGAGGCCATAAAAATTTGTGTCTGAATGCCATTAATGAGCAACAAATATGCCAACTCTACTGTATTCACTATAAACTATGCATAACTATCTGAGAAATAATTCTTTTGATAGGAGGATGGAAAATTGTGAGATATAAGAAAAAACTATATGAACAGTGACAAACAATGAGAAGGTAGGTTCTGAAACGCTCTAAAGATGTATGTTTAGCAACAGTAAAAAGGGGAACTGAGGAATGCTCTCAGGGCAGGGACCATATGTGGTAAAGAGGATGTGTCCTAACACCTTTTTTTTAAGGCTCTGAAAGGTTCCAAGGATGTTTGCACAGGCACAGAACAAACCCATATATATGATTTCACAGGGACCATTAAGACCACAAAGGAACATGGGATATGGAGGTCCCTTTTTGCATTCTCCCACAAGAACTCCAGCTATATGATCCTGAAGATCTTCACAGCTGGGGGTTGAACTTGCCTGCTCTTTGGCCAATGAATGCTATGTACTGAGGAGGCATGTGTGTGGCTTTTCCACAATCAGATATACAAAACAAAACAAAACAAGAACACTTCAACATGGAGATGTAAAGACCAGTACTGTGTACTTTCTTTTGACAGTTTTTGTGAAATTATGTTGGTTGAAAAATTGGGGTATGTGGCTAACAGCAAAGCTGCATTGTTGGCATGTATTCTTGTATAAATAGTAGCACTCTCTCCAGTGGTCCCACTTAATGTTCTTAATTCCTCCTGATAACACTGCTGCAGAGTTAGATGAGCAGGAATGCATGAGGAGAAAGGTCTGTTTCTTTGCAGACTGAGACCACCTAGCTTTCTGGTAATGCACCAGTGTGAATTACTTGGCCATATAACCCTTTTTGTTTTCTAACCACTTTTGCCTCCTGTCTCTGAAGCCAGAGGGCAACTGGCATGGAACACAAAAAACAAACATGGATTGAGACAGTTTAACATCTTCAGATGCACCAAGTTAACATCAGCCAAGATTCAAAAACAATGACAAGTTATTTGAAAAAGTTCAATGTGGTGGTGGGATTTGTTGTATTTAGACTTCTTAGAATTGTGGTAGCTTCTAGACAGAACTTTTAATGTGCATTAGTTTTGTTCCTGTACGTGTATATATGTGTGAGACATCTATAGTAATGTTCTTTGTTGCTCAATTCCACTGAACACACCAGTTATTGTCAACATAGGCTCAAGGTGTTTTGTGTACCTCCAAACAACTGCACACTAACTATTCCAATATATTGTAAATTCACCATTTCAAAATCTCCACCTTTTCTTATTTTGATATCTTTTCATCTTTCCCATTCAGATTAGAAATAATATTTTCCTCTGTTTGACAAGAGGTATGCCATTTTAGCTGCTAAAAAACGTTCACTACTGGTCAATTTCAATAGCCTGGATGATATTGCTTTGCCACTATCGTATCTTGAGGAGTCCCACCCACAAGACAACACTGACTACAAAAAAGGGAAAGAATGATGTAACGTAATTGCCAGACTTCTAGCAGATAATGTCTGGATTATTGCTGTCTAGGGAGACATCTTCTAGGGACAACTTTTGTACAAATTGATCTGTTTTACCAGAACACAAGAATCCTGTTATTAAAGGTTTTGCTGGTAACAGCATCTTTCTTTGTTATAAAACAAAAGAATGCTGATGCTACACTATGAAGAACTCAGGAAAGGGCATTGAAATTCCTCTCTAAATTCTTGTCTTAGATTTTTGAATTACTTTCATTTTGTAAACACGCAACACTTCCTAAAAATCCAACACTTCTTTTAGACATTTGCTGATATCCTGCTGTAACTAGACTAGGCCCATTTGAATCAATGGAACTTATAGACAAGCTGACTGACCAATTCCCCATTGATTCAATGGGCCTACTCAAATTGCAGCTGATGACATTAAGCAACAGGATTGCAGCCACATGAGTTTTATACTGCGATCTCATGAATCTTGTTATTAAAGGTTTTATCTCATAGAGAAACTTAATTTTTCCTCATATTGTGAGGTTCCGCAAGGCTCGATTATCTCCACAATGCTGTTTAATATCTATATGAGGCCGCTGGGTGGGGTCATCAGGGGATGTGGGACTTCGTGTCATCAGTATGCTGATGACACCCAGCTCTACATCTCCTTTTTTCCAACAACAGTGGATGCCGTTCCGTCCCTTCAGCGCTGCCTGGAGGCTGTACTGCAATGGATGCAGGAGAATGGACTGAGGCTGAATCCGGACAAGACGGAGGTCCTGAGGGTGGGTGGCCCCTCCATCGGTGGTTTGGGAAACTCCCTCTCTTTTGAGGGAGTGACTCTCACCGTGAAGAGTGAGGTTCGCAGCTTGGGGGTCCATCTGGATCCAGCGCTCACCATGGAAACCCAGGTAGCATCAGTGGTCCGCTCCGCTTATTTCCATCTCTGGCAGATTGCCCAGCTGCATCCCTATCTTGATGTTGGGGCACTCACCACTCTGGTCCATGCGCTTGTAATCTCGAGATTAGACTACTGTAATGCGCCCTAGGTGGGGCTACCTTTGAGATTGATGCGGAAGCTTCAAATGGTGCAGAATGTGCGGCCAGACTTCTCACTGGGGTGAGAAAATATCAGCATATTTCCCCCACTCTGGCTGCCTTGCATTGGCTGCCCGTTCGTTTCCACATTGATTTCAAGGTGTTAATGATGACATATAAAGCCCTAAATAGTTCAGGACCTCGATATCTAGCAGAACGCATCCTCCCACCTAGATCTACCCGAATCACTCATTCTAGCCAGGATGGGCGGCTGAGGGGTCTAACGCCGAGGGAGGCCCAGAGAGAAAGAACAAGAAAACGGGCCTTCTCGGCACTGGCCCCTCGCTTTTGGAATAGTCTACCAGCAGAAATCTGCCTGGCTCTCTCGCTGGGTGTTTTAAAGAGCAAACGTAAGACTTGGTTCTTTAGGCAGGCCTTCCCTCCTGTCATTACCTAATCTATTCTTTGCCGTCTTAAATTATATTAATACTGTTGTTTTTATTTTAAATTGCTTTTACTTTTATGTATTGTTGTTAGCTGCCCAGAGTAGACTTCAGTCTAGATGGGCGGGGTATGTATAAATAACTAACTAACTAAATAAATAAATATAGGAACATCAGTACTATGATAGGTAGGTTCAGCAGGAGGCCCTGCAGTCAATACCAAGAGTGGGCAGATGGTAGACAAGCATTCATTAATAGGTCTCCTGCTAATTTGCAGTAGATCACCAAGGCTTTCTCACTGAGATACTACTTAAAAGCCACATTGGGTCCTTTTAACGAGAAAAGTGGGGTAAAAAGATTTTAAATAATAAATTAAATAATACTGGATGTGATACAGTCTTAAAAAGTATAAATCTTAAAGAAAAAAGAAGTAAAGGCAGTAGGCTTAACAAAAGAAAGACAGAAGTGGAAAAATTTAAAATTACTATAAATATGCAGAAGACCACACACAAATGTAAAAGAAAATTAGGGAGGTCCAACACAGCTGACCTGAACAACATGGAGAAATTTAATGTGTATAAAAAGACCAAAAAAGTAGCACACATGTTTAAAATGGCACTGCTCACAGCTGATGATTAAAAATCTCTGAGACTTTTAACAAAAACAAAAAAATAAAAACAAAAGCATTGTGTACCTTAACGACTAACAAATTTATTTCAGTGTGAGCTTTCATGGTCTATTTCCTCAGTCATGGTGTGGAGCCCTTTCATAGAATCACAGAATAATGGAATTGGAAGAAGCCTATATGGCCATTGAGTCTAACCTTCTGCCCAGTGCAGGAAACCAAACCAAAATATATCTAACACATGGTTGTCTAATTTTCTCTCAAATGCCTCCAGCCATTTCCTGGGGTAACTGGTTCCATTGTTGTACTGTACGCTGGGATGATTCAGAACAGATACTGCCCCTGCACTGTGTAACAATCTTTCAAGTATTTGAAAAGTGCTATCGTATCCCTCCTTAGTCTTCTTTTGTCAAAGCTAAACATGCCCAGTTCTTTCAGTATTTCCTTATACAGCTTGATTTCCAGTCCCCCGATCAAACTTTTTACCCTTCTCTGAATTTGTTTCAGTTTGTCAGCAATCTCCGTAGATTGCAGGATTTGGAGACTATATTTCTCTTAATGCAGCCTAAAATGTCATTTGCCTTTTTTTTTTTTTTTGGTAGCTGCCTCACACTGTTGTCTCATAGTCAGCTTGTGATCCTTCTCACTTGTATTGCTGAGCCAGGTAACCCCCATCTTGTAACTGTGTGTTTTGTTTCTTTTTCTGAGGTGTAGAACTTTGCACTTATCCCTGTTAAATTTTATTCTGTTGCTTTCAGTCCAGTGCTCAAGCCCGTTAAGACCATTTTGAATTTTGTTTCTGCCTTCCAGGGTATCAGGTATTCCACCCAATTTTGTGTCATCTGCAAATCTGATAAGCATTCCCTGCATCCCCCTCATCCAGGTCATTAATAAAAATGTTGAAGAGCACCCAACTCAGGACTGACCTCGTGACACCCCACTTGTTATACCTGTACTCGATATACATATACCACTTCCCAGTTTGAGAATGAGCCATTGCTAATTACTCTCTGAGTATGATTTTGTAACAAATTGTGCAGCCCCCGATGGTTGTTCTATCCAACCCAGACCTAGTTAACTTGCTAATCCGGATGTTATGGGGAACTTTGCTGATTTGCTGAAGTCCAGATCTAGTAAATCTTCAATTTTTTTGGTCAGAAACCCTGCAGATGTGCTTTGCAGAAGTATGAATTAGGCTACAGTAAACAATAGCTTGCTACTGGCCTGGAGGTTTTCTAAGGTACAAAGACACAGCATGCAAGTCCATTCCTCCCCTTTGAACCATCCCAACAAATTTCTTCAGATGAAAGATACCTACCCCACAGCTGGATTGTCTAATTTATCGAGGCTTGGTTTGTATTGAACCACTGGGCGGTAATTCGATTTGTAACCAGCTCCAGAGTGGAAAACAGTCCGTGGACGAAACCCTTCCCGACCTGGCAAACAAAAGGAAGACCACTGCAGATTTGTATTGTTTATTTCTTTATTTTACTTACTACTTATACAGCAATTTTCTACCAAGGCAGCTAAGGAAGTTACAGTATAATCATAACCATCAACGTAATGTAGTGGTTAGAGTGGTGGACTGGGACCCAGGGTATATTGCTGCTGATCCAGGCACTTTTGAGAGGAAAGGACCAAACGGAAGTTTGTCTCCGTGATGCTGGTGGAGGGAACCTCTTTGTCCCACCTCTGCCTCTAAAGTAGCCAATGGGCACAGGCCTGGATGTGAAGATGACTAACTGTTAATAAAGAATGCTTCACTGACACTGATAGAGTAAGTCAGAATAACTGCTATAGGAGGTGCTTCTGGGAGAAAATGAGAATTTCCACGAGGAATTAGCACTTCATGAAGTTGACGCATAACTGGCTGAAATGACTGGTTGTGAAGTTTCTCCAGAAAGGTCACTGTAGCATTTGCTGCTTGGGTCTGAGATGATCTCTACACTACATTTGTCTCCAACACACACTTGCCTACACTTCTGTCATGGATTGGTACAGTGTTGATACAGTAAGGTGCAGCCAGTGTGAAATGCGCATGGGATTGACTCACATGTTCCCTTTTAGCTTCGAGAAGCAACACTTTATTCTCTTGTCACTTTTCTCATTTCAGCCATGGTGGGAGCCCAAACAGGAGTATAACAAGTGTCTCTGTTATAAAATCATCCTTGAATAGAACACCTGAAGTCAAGGAACAGATCTTCTGCACCTTTGTGTTGGGAAGAAGCAAGGTATTTCAGGCTGGGCATTTCAAGGAAGCTTTGAGGGGCAGAGACGGCAAACATTGGAGGCTCCAACCATAGACTCACCAAAAAAAGCCCCACGGATCTCAAATTGGGTTGGTCCCCTAAACACCTCCCCAATCGTCTCTTTTCAGAAGCCAGATGGGACCTAGTAAGCACTGAGAGACCATCAGTAAATAACAAGGGATTGGAAAAGTATCCAGCCTTAAATTCTGGGGACTCATTGCCGTCAGAGTTGACAGTACTGAGAAAAATGGACCCATGGTTTGCCTTACTACGATACAATTTCCTATGCTTCCTTTGTGACCCAGAGTTTCAATCCTCCCACACCAACATGTGTATGGAAACAAAATAAAAAGCAAAGCAAAGTGCGCTGCTTATATACCACTTAATTCACTCTCTCGGTGGCTTAACATTTAATTATGTAGGCTACACATTGCCAAACACAAACTGGGTACTCAATTTACCGACTTCGGAAGGATGGAAGATTAAGTCAACCTCAAGCTGGCTACCTGAGCCCATAATTGGACTCAGGTTGCGAGCAGAACCTTCACTGCAGTACTGCAGTTTACCCACTACATCATGAGGCTCCTCTCAAACAGACTCTCAAATAAATCTGAAGTGGTGCATTGGCCATGACAAGACAAAATCTACTTTTTTTTTTTGAACAACTGACAATTATTTCTAGTCTCATTGTGACCACAATAGTAATAAATAAGTCTTATTCTTTATTATTTATTGTGAACTCCTTCCCATATTGCTGAAAGTCCTTACCATAAGCTGTGCCATAACTGGTACAATAAAATTTCATAGGATCCATACTTCCACCTGAACTTGTTCTTACATAGGGAGAAACAACTCCTAGTGGGAGACGGCCCATCTTCTCTGAAGATACAGAGGCAGTTGTTCTAATGTAAGATTTGCCTGGAGAAACAGAGATTATAGATGACCGGCCACTAATCATTCTGGGCAGGACAGATACTGCTGAACATCAGAGTAAAGAAGCCAGTCTGGCTTGGTGCGACTGTTAATCTAGTGTACATCTCGCCCTAGAAACAGACTGAGGTCACATACACAGCACAGTGATGTCATAGAAAGCTCGGAATTAAAAGGAGGCGGCAGATAATTAAATACTTACATTCATTTACAGTCTTAGGATCAATCTGAACAATATACCTAGCATCTTAGAACAGGGTGAGTATCCTCCAAAACTTTGGGGGTCACACAGACACTCAGTTCTGAACCTTGAAGGGCTCTTCCTCCTATAGGGATCCAAAATCCCAAAAGATTTTCATACGTATGTCCAAAATGCGGTAGCCAGATTGCTAACTGAGGCTGGTGACAGGGATCACATAACCCTGCTGTTACAACCACTCCACTGGCTGGCAATCAGTTCCTAAGCATAGTTCAAAGTGCTGGTTCTAACCTATAAAGCCCTAAACAGCCTGGGTCCATGCTATCTCAAAGACCATGTTTCCCACTATGAGCCAGCCTAGGTGTTAGGATCATCAGGTGAGGCCTTTCTCTCAATCCCACCACCTTCACAAGTGTGTCTGATGGGGACAAAGGAGCAAAGCTTCTCTGTTGCTGCTCCCAGACTTTGGAACTCCCTCCCACAAGAAGCCAGACTGGTCCCACCTTTGTTGTCCTTCCGAAAGCAGGCAAAGACCTTTCTCTTCAGGCAAGCTTTCCATCAGTGACTGCCTACATGAGTGAATGGCCACATGGCTGGCTACATGAGTAACCTTTAGATGGATTGTTATGCATTACTGCTCTGACTGGGTGTTTAGTACTACTTGTGTTTACCATCTTCTCAGAGTGGTATATGTTTGTCCTCTTTAGTATTTGCATACTTAACGTTTTAGCTTAGATATTGGTTTTTAATAATGTAAGCTGCCTCTTTATACTCATTATTCTTAGCTTTAAATATTGTCTTTTAATGATGTAAACCACTGTTGTATACTCATTGTTTTCAGCTGTAAATATTGTCTTTCAAGAATGTAAGGTTGCTTTTTAAGGAGAAAGGCGGGGTAAAAATATTTTAAATAAATAAATAAATAGTTTTGTTTAAACTTTTTTTCAAAAAGTCCTCTTGCTCTCTCTAGTGGTCATTTAAAAAATAATAATAATAGTCAGGTGTTGCATGCAGCCCACCGAGGTTTTGGGGGCCCTTTAAAACATGCCAGATTTTCGCTGCACATGGATTTTTTTTAATGCAAAATAAAGTTTGAATAAATATTTTTAGGGTATGGACATGATGGGGAATCTATTTGGATCCCTGGCCTAGGGGACCATGTGGCCTGTGGGTCACTTGTGCTCCTTCAACGGATGGAAGATGTCTGTTTATGGGAAGGTAAGCATGGATTTGATTGCTGAGGCATGCATCCTTGAGGAAATCTCATTGCAGGTAGGAAAATTTGGTAATTACATATTTATTTCCCACAATGTCTAATTTGGCCATTATATGGATAAGCAGGGTTAGGCCATTAGCTGACCCCATTGATTACAGTTATACTGTGGCAGAAGTGAAGCCAGATAGTAGGTAACTAACTCTTTCACTTTCATGAGATGCCATTTTTGTAGTGTGTTTTTAAAATGTTACGAATGAGATCTTACCATTGCATTTTGTTTGGCCTGCAGGTACATGGATCAATCCCTGTCTTGTACAAGAATATATCAGATATTTTTGATAAAAGGTTGGGTTTTCCAGTGTAAAAACACTTAGATGTGGGTAACAGACTTAGGTGGATAACGTTTAGGAACCCAGCAGTTTCAATGTATAGCTGCACATGCATAGGAGTTATTAGGGGGGTAAGACCTAAATTGGATATTACATCATATGTCTATACCCATACAGATTCTTTATAAACTGTTACTAGCCAATATACCCAGCTGTGCCTCCCATTTTCTCAGCATTAACACTTCCAACAGCTAGAGCATGGAGAGATTAACCTTAGTCAGGAATGGAGGCATCCACGCCAGTAGCAGCTTTCCATGGGTAAAGTTTTGGGTTCCATTCCTGGCACTTCCTTCCAAAAAGGCTTCGAGGAGCAAAACTGGTAAAGCTGTTGAACAGCTGCCACCTGCTTGAATAAGCAGCCCTTGGCTTGTACAAGGGCAGGGCCAGGGAATTCTGCCAACATGTCTGTGAGGCAACAAGCTCCTCCTGCACCAAAACCTAAATTCACCAGAGACAGCAGCCACCAACCCTAACCCTGTTTTATCTCAGGATGATGGCATGTTCTTACCTATCCCAGCTGAGCTTACCGTAACGAGCAGAATCGTGTGGATGCCTGGAGAAATGAACCACTCACTTAAAAGAAGTTACGAACTCAATGGAGGAATGCACAGAGCTCAAATATAACAGCCTGTATCCTAGCAACCAGCACACGGCAACCAGCTGAGGCAACACAACACATTCACATTTCTGTGTTCTAGTACAGAGGCTCCTGCCAGATGGATTACAGTTTCTAACCAGATGCTGCTTGTTTGGATTCCCAAGGTCTGCAGGAAAGGGTTGTCCACTTCCCTACCAATGATCCATTTCTGGCACTCAAACTAAAAGGGTTCTCGGATGATTTTGTTTGTTAGGATAGCAGTGTGCAGAGCTGAACAGTCAACAACAATTTTGAGGTCTGTTTGCTTTGCCTGCTTGCAAAACAGACATGCTTTGAGACATGCACTGAACTGGCAGAAAGGAACACGTGCAAAGTTCAGTGCCTTCCACACATCTGCAGCCATATCTGCACAATGCATTTTAAGTGTGGATTTCAGGATCTGGCGCAGACGAACAGGAATGTAAAAAGCCACCACAGTCTCCCACGTTTTGGAATATGTTTACAGAAATCATTTTGAAACATGCCTGTGAAATTTCAGAAACTAAAGTGAGGTTGAATAGAGGCTGAGGTTCATTATAATTCAGAGACATGAGATTTCAGTGGTCAAAATCCTGTTGAGTAAAATACACCAGCATATTACCAGCAGTCGCAGATTGCTGGTAATTAAAAAGTTCCTGCTTTGATCTCAGGGCTTGCTGAGGTCACCCACAATCAGTCTCATTTTGGGTGAGCCCCAGAATTGTAGCAGAGACTCTTAAATTACCAGCAATCTCCTCTTTCCAGTGACATCATCACCCTTATGTGGGCATCAACTTAATCAACAGGATTTTGGCCAGTGGGGTGAGGTTCCTCTACTGTATTTGCCAAAGATGAAAATATACTTATTTAAGATGCATGACTGTTGCCGTTACAGAATTTGGCTTTACTTAGAATAGCATTTGTGAAATCTAAACTCTGGTCAGAATACTCAGAGCCTGTCCTATAACTGAAATAGGCCTACTGCAATCAGCTTTTTACAAAGCTTGTGTAAATCCTTCTTCTTCAATAACAAACAAACAGCATTCACACAGTTATGACACCATGTGGTCATTTCCAGGTAGCGTCACTGAAAGACTAAATGGCTACATAGAAATGTGTAGTTTAAGTATGACTTTAACATCTTGCATCATACTTTAAAAGCAGGTGGGGGAAAAACACTACTGGGGAAATCAAACCATATTTCAAATTTTCATACAGTCAACATTTGACAATAGCTTGAAACTACTATTACCCCCAGAAGCTTTCATGGGGTATTTTAAAAGCACTTGCCTTCATGTTATAAGTAACAATAATTCTTAGTATTAAATTAAAGGGTTCTCTAACCAATCATTGAAGGTCAGGAGGACTTAAATCTATCCAGCCCATTCTAATGTATATCAGGTGCTTTCAGACACAACCGAAAGAAATTCAGTTCTAGAATAAGAGGTGCTTTGCAGTCCAAAGGTGGAGGCTCCACCACACAAGAACATGCTGACACTTGTGAGAATATTTCTGTGTTGAAGATACAGGCCAATATCCTGTTCATGCTGGTGTAAGTATGCCAGGTGTTACACCCAATGACAAAGAATTGTACTTTGCAATTGTGTAATGTGCTGGCACAAGTGTTTGGGGGATAGCACATCCGCCTCAGCACTAGAGCAACGATCACAGGTGCAACCTTGAGTTGCACGTGCCTAGTTGCATAATAGGTTTTGGCCATTAGATCATGAGTTATTATTACAATTTTCATGTTTGGGCACCTTTGAAAAGGAATCTTCTTAATATCATACAATACTGAGATCTGCCCAGGAATCCTGGAATTGGGCACGATACAACCAAACACAAATATCTGCCAGTGAAATGAACATACCAAACACTTTTTCTGTACCAGTCTCTGTGAGATGGCCAGGAAGTCCGAGGCTGCCCCTGCCTGGGTGCCATCCGTCCCAGCAGGGAAGGGAGAGAGACTTGCTGAACTATGGCCTGGCAAGAGCAGGATGGAAAGTGAAATGACAGCCCTGGCTGAGGAGTGTGTGGCAGAGGAAGAGGCGGAAAAAGAAGTGAAGGAGGAGACAGAACCGTTCAAGGAGGCGGGTAGAATAGCAGAGAAAGTGACTGAGTGGGTGAAAAGGGCAGGAACAAGGGAGATACAGTATATAAGGAGGGGCGTTCAGGGAAGCAGATAGTGGAGGTTGGAGAAGCTGAGATGGAGAGAAAAGGGAAAATCCTACCCTCAGGGTGGGAGTGAATTTGGCTCGAAAACCCGTGGACCCACAAATGGGAAAAAATCATGGCACCTAAAGAAGAGGCAGAGAGGAGATGAGAGATGGTTACCAAAAATTCTATCTTGTGCGATACCATTTAAACCAGAACTGTTTGTATTGAATATTTTGCCTGAAATTGTAGATAAAGAAATGAGATATTTGATAATATATGTAATTACTGCAGCAAGGATACTATATGGGAAACATTGGAAGAAAGAAGTACCGTCTCTTGAGGAGTTGATACAAAAGATACTGGAAGTGGCAGAGATGGATATACTAACAGAAGCATTAAATGAAAGGTCATTTCAAAAAGGACTCAAAAACTGGGAATGATTTTATAATTGGATTCGAAATATGGATTGGAAAGTATAGATAAAAGAAGGTGAAGGTCCAAGGGAATGGAGAGATTAGTAACTATAGATACTCTGGCGAAAATTGCTAAATGGTTTCTTTTTGTGATCTTCCTTTTTAGCATAATTGTGTAAAGTGGATGGAAGAATACTATTTCGCTCTCTGGAATTTTACCCTTTCCCGATCCTTACCTATTCCCCCCACCCCCCCTGTACCCCTATCCCAATTCCTATTCCCATTGAAAATGAATAATACGAATAATACGTAATAAAAAAAGAGATGGTTCCCCAAAAGCCTTCTTATTGAGGTGAAAAAGAATCTCGAGAGTGGGGAAACCACCTCAGGAAAGAGAAGGCAAGAATAGAAAGAGAGAGAAGGAAGAGAGCTCAATAGCAGAGACAGGCTGGGATTGAGAGTGGCAGGAACCTGAACCATGGGTGATCCAGGAGCTGAGAGATGGGAAACCCGGGTACAAGGAAGCCAGAGTGCCCCTGCTGCCAATACTACCAGGCACGGCATTAATGGCATTTACTCAGAAATGAGTCATGAACAGTTGGATATTTCTTTGTGGACTCTTTATTGGGTAACCAAGAATACAATCCCTTCCTCACCCCTTTTTGTGAGGAGAAGTTGAACATTCAAGTTGATATTAACAGTTTCTTAGATGTTTTCAAAATAAATGTTGAAAGTCTGAATTACAAAAACATCCCAACATTTACTGGGGTAAAGGGTGAGTCTGGGGAAGAAGTACCAAAGGCAGGACCTGAACCCTCACAACGCTCTAATTGTATACAATTCTTACTATTTCTTTTCTTGGGGATTCTCATCTTCAGGAAGAAGCACTGACATTTTATTACAGAAAAACAAAACATGGAGAATAATGATGACTCCTAAAAGAATTCATAAAGTTGGAGTAAGTATGAAACAATGCAAAGGAAAGTCAAACGCCACTTAGGATAATAGTCGTCAAAGCATATCCAAAATTGGGCTTCTGGAGACAGCCGAACAGGATCAGCGTGAAGTTTCAAGATACTCCAGATCTGGTTGTCGCAGTCTCTTCTCTCTCTTCTTGTTTTTAGTAAACTCTCTAAGCATCTCCATCACTTCATTCTCAAAGATTTCTGGAGCAGGCTTTGCTTCTTTGGAGAGAAAGAAAGGAAGAGAAAATAGTATAGCACCATTTCCTGAAGATTCTCTGCAGATCGAATACGCTCTTCCAAGCCCATTTTGCCAGTGAACATTTTTTTAATATTTAAAAAAATTAAAACTAAAATACAAATTCAATAGTGACTACACACAATGCACATTGAACTGTCCCCACCCGTGCCACCTTCGCCATTGGGACTAGGTGACCAGTAATATCAATTGATGTCCCTTTTCACCCTATGCCTCTCCAAAAATACATTGATTCTTTTGCTAGCATATAACCTTTCCCCTTCAAAAAGACATATTCCAAGTATAAATCCCATACATCTTTCAAATCATTAGACTTTACCATTCCTCTTCTTATTTTCATTTCACATGTTAACTTATCATTAATTGCTAAGCTCCACATTTCTTTATACCAATCTACAGGATTAATTTGTTTGTCGCTTTTCCAATTCTTTGCAAATATTAGTCTTGTTACTGTAACCATTATAATAACTAACTCTTTATCTTTTTTTAGATGGTCATTCTTAATTATATTTAGGAAGGCAATAATTGGTGATATCTGAATATTGTATCCAATAATTTTTCTAATTTCCTTAAAAACCAGTGCCCATTCTTTCTTTCTTATTTCACATGTCCACCACATATGCACATACCGTATTTTTCCATATATAAAACAACACTTTTTTCCTAAAATCATTAGAGGAAAAATTGAGGGTCGTCTTATACACAGAAGGAGGTGGAGGATCAGCCGTGCTGGGCCGCCCCTTGCGGCTGCCCATTGACTGCTGCCACCGCTGCCTGATCGCTTCCTCCAGCGGCAGCAGCAGTCAATGGGCAGCCATGAGGGGCGGCCCAGCGCGGCTGCTCCTTCGCCTCCGCCAAGGGTCAAAATTGGGGGTCATCTTATATATTGGGGGGTCTTATACACAGAAAAATATGGCAGGTCCCTTTTTCTTTTTTTGCATTTCCAGCATTGAGATGGTATATTTTTATTTATTATATTCAGTCTTACTGGAGTAAAGTACCATCTCCATGCTACCTTATAACAATTTTCTATAACCCTTATATACATATTCTTCATTATTCTTTGTGACTATATCTTGTTCCAATCCTCTCTTTTAATCTCTTCCTCAAAGTCCTACTGCCACTGGTTTTTCAACATCGCTTGTTCGAATCTGGAATGTACTAAAATTTTATAAATTACGCTAACTGTTCCTTCTTTTGTTTCCTTCTTCTTTTCTAGTCCGCTCTCTCGTTCAACTTTCCATTTGGAGTATATTTTAACCAGGATATTCCCTCTTCTTCCCCCAAAAATTCCTTTATAGTATTTAAAGATAAAAATACTTTTTCATCCAACTCTTTATTGTATTTAACCCTTTCTCTATTAATACTTTTTAAAGTTTAGATTTAAGAGTTTTTGGGAAACTCTAGACGTCCACTACTTGTTGCAAAGGTGAAACAGGTGGACTCAAAAGATATTTATAATTATCCCGCATTCTACCATATTCATCAGAAAGGAATTAGTTATTCTCTTAATTTCTTCTGCAATTTTTTCTTTAAAAAAGATGCCCTCCATTCTGTCGGGGTATTCTGACATTTCCATTTCCCTGCATATTAGATTTCTATTGTGTACTATAATATCTGGTACATGTCTAAGCTGATTTGTGATGTAATATAATTTAATATTAGGTAGTCCAATATGTCTTTTTGTGGAATATACCATTGTCATGTTCCCACGTGGCCTTTGGTCGTTTCACCAAGCAAAGGCGCATGCTACATGTCGTTCAGCTGCCACCAGTTGATTACATCAACTTTGTTCACTATTAATGACAGAGGTCCAGGCAACGTATCATTTAAGAACCAAGTAGAAATTGTTTATTTTTACAAGTGATAAAAGTCCAGTCAATGTCGTTAACTCTCAACTAAACAACCTTCTTTCTCCACTCTCAACCATCTACTCTACTCTCCCTCCTTTTCTTTTCCCCCACTTAACTCTGCCCCCCACCGACTCCTATTGGTGCATGCGAATTTCAACATAAATATTCATGAGCAGGGTGAATGCGACAACCATGACCTCTTATTGATCCTTGTTTGCTTATTTCCATTACAATAATTATTTATCAACTTCTGCCAATCTTTCAAATATATTTCTCCAATCTTTATTGGGAGCATCCAAAATACAAAGTTAAGTTTAGGGATAATCTTCATTTTACATAATCCTATTCTACCAAACCATGACAATTTGAATTTTTGGTACTGATTTATCTGTTTGTTAATTTCTTTCTTCAGTTTATCCATATTTAATTTAATTATTTCTTGTAAATTACATGTAATATAAATTCCTAAATATTTAATTACTCTCTATTCTTCCTTTAAATTCTTTTTTCAATTCCTTCTTATCTACTTCTGAATTATTTAATAAAATACATTCAGATTTCTCCCAATTCACTTTTAACCCAGTTATTTCTTCAAATAAATTTAAATGTGTTCTGATTTTCTACAATGTATCTTTTGGATTTTTAATTATTAATGTGTCATCTGCAAAGTGGTTTATTTTGTCCTCCTCTCTATCTACACTTTTAATTGGACTATCGCTTCCGATTACTTGTGCCAGCAGTTCTATTACTAATAGCTATTACTAATAATTACTAATAATAATTACTATTACTAATAATAAGGAGATAAGGGGCAGCTCTGTCTCGTTCCTCAGCCTAGGAATATTGATTTGGTCATATCATCATTTATTATTATTTTCGCAAAGTTCTGGGAATATAGTTGTTGGATTATTTGTCTAAATTGGGTGACAAATTCTATCTGTTTAATCAAGATTTTTAATGCATCCCATTCAACTGAATCAAAGACTTTAAAAATGTCTAGGGATGCCACTCCTGCTTTAGGTTTGATTCTTTTGCCAGGTGCATTAGGTTAAGCTCCTTTCTCATTGTGTCTGAAATCTGTCTACCTTGTATGAATCCATTTTGATCTTTCTCAATATATTTCCCTATGAAATTGTTTAATCTTGATGCCAAAAATTGCTGTGAACATTTTAACATCTTGATTTATCAGTGAGATCGCCCTGTAAGATTCCATATTTATAGGGTTTTTACCTGGTTTTAAAATTAAAACTATTAATGATTCCTTCCAGGACTGGGGAATTTCTTCTCCATTTAATATAGCATTGTATAAATCCTTTAATTCTGGGATAATAATTTTTGTGAAGGTTTTATAAAACTCTGGGCCTAATCTGTCTGTGCCAGGTGTCTTCTCTACCTTTAACTTACTTATAATAACTTCTATCTCTTCCTCTGTAATTGTTCTCTCCATTGTTTCTCTATCCTCATCTGTTAATACTTTCTTAGAATTCTTTTTCATATAGTGAACACTAAATTATAGCCATATTCGAGCATGAAAGCCTGTAGGACTAAAGGGTCCTGGTAGTATTGCTAAATCCCAACCCTCATCTCACCCGGAAGCTATGTGTGATCAGCACAGAGGTTTGCATATATGCTTATCAAATTTCCATGTTCAGTAGCCCTGGTAAGGGCTGTCAAAGTGCAGTCAGTTCAAAACAGTTACAGTGGCTATGTAGACGTTCACTGTGGAGATGCAATGGTTTCCATGACTTCCAAGTGTGGTGGGGACATAGCTTACATTTACCCTTCCATTCCACCACCCTTTCAGCCCTATGTATTTTAGGCTTAACATCTGAATAGGGTTTATCTGTCAAGTGTTACTTCACATGTGACACCATAAGAAAAGAAAGCATCAACAAATGAAAAATATTTTTATGTTCAAAGGATGGTCTTTAGTAATTACGATACTGTAAATTATTACCATAAGAACAGATACAGTACTTATGCAGACCAATTCTGTTTCTGTTATTGAGGAGACAAGTCCCACTGAATTCAAAGAGTTTTTCTTCTTCTAAATATATGTAACATTAGATGAAAACTTCCATCATACTTAAATATACCTAATAAAATCAATGGGAAAAATTGTTCATGGCTAACTTTAAGCCCCAATGTTTTAGTAAGTCAGCTTTAAACAGTGCAAAGTCAACTGTAACATTGAATGAAGAGCAACCAATAGTATCAGGTTCTTGGGAAGATATACCAAGGTTTCTTTAAAAAACAAATCTGCTCAAATAATATTTGAGATTGCCAGTGCTAGCCTTTGAGGCATATGGACAACCATATGGATTTTCAGCTTCTTATAAGAGGTGCCTCTATAGATATTACAGAAGAAATAAAAATCAAAAAATTATACTCTCCCACTGCATGTGTAAAGCAATATTCATGAGACAAGAAAAATAACACCAAGAGCTGAAAGAACTCAAAATATATCATTTTGCATTACCTGTTGCCCAGTAGTAGATATCCCAATCATTACTTGGCTCATTTATCAGGCGATCATAAAGGTCCAGCTGTTTTTCATTCATTTGATTCAGATTTTCTTTGGCAAAGAAACTAATAAGAATAGCAACACATAATTAATAGGGAATAGCAAAATAGGAAAAGGTGCTAGTAACATTTCAAAAGCCTAGGGGGAAACCATTTATATATATGTCTTGGACTTATAAAATTATGAATAGTGTAGAAAAAGTGAATAGCAAGAACAGTTACCCCATAAAGACAATTGGCACTAGAATCCTGAAAGACAGAAGCAAAGGCAGCTAGCACTACTGAGGTTGGAGGAGTGGAAAAAGTACTACCGTGTTTCCCTGAAAATAAGACAGGGTCTTATATTAATTTTTGCTCCAAAAAACGCATTAGGGCTTATTTTCAGGGGATGTTTTATTTTTTTCATGTACAACCATCTACATTTATTCAAATACAGTCATGTCTTCTTCTTCTGGTTGCTGCACAATGGTAGAGGGTGGTGTTTCACTGAACTGGAGCTTATTTTTGGGGTAGAGCTTATATTACGAGCATCCTGAAAAATCATACTAGGCTAGGGTTTATTTTCAGGTTAGGTCTTATTTTCAGGGAAACAGGGTATCAGTGAGTAGAGCCAAGTGGAGCAGTAAATGCTCCAGTAGGTGGAGCCACAAACTAAGACTTGCGAATGAAAATACTATTCCTGTTCATTCATACACACACATATATGCACACTCTGATTATAATGAATTAATCAGGGGAATCTCAGGGTTCTTCAGAAGTCTGGATACAACTCATACCTGGAGAAAACTTTAACCACATAATTTTAGAAGGAGAAGAGATGAGACACAAGTGTCTTAACGGATGAGTTCCCATCTTCCCATTTTCCATCCCTTCCCCGCTAAATATATTCCTATGTTTACAGAGAAATCAAAGGAAAACCACTTTATAAGCTTGTTTACCTAGAAGCTAATACACTTTTATTGACGTAGAGAGGTTATTTTCTGAGGATTATCATACCGAAATTAAGCCCTCCAGTTTGGACATTGTCCACGGGCTTCCTTTCCCACAGCAGTCAATGTGATTATAAATTTTCTTGCGCTCACCCGAGGAGGAGGCCGTTCTCTAGCATGCCCCTCTTGCGGCTCTCGTACAGCAGCCTCGCCCGCTTGGTCTCCGGGGGCTCCTGCGGCCGGGCCTGCCAGGGCGGCAGAGGGATCTCCAGCAGGTCCCGTCCGGAGTCGGGAGGAGCGTCCCCGCGGTAGCCGCATCGTGACAGGCAGAGAGCACGGCCGGGGAGGAGAAAGAGGCGCTGCAAGGCAAGGGAGAGAAGGGCGAAGCTACCCTCGGTCACCGGCCTCGGCGACCACCCCCTTCCCGCCAGCAAACCCTCCCCCGTCACAGGCTGACCGACTCACTCGAATCGCCAGCGCCGCCATGTCGGCTCTCTCCTCGGCCGCTCTATCCCTCGCTCCCTACCATAGACATGTGGCCGGTCTGACGGATGCAGCGTCTACGGAAGCCGCCAGTTTCTCGGTTTTGGGACCCGCGCAGTGAAAAAGGGGGGCGGGGCTGCCGCCGCCTGGCGGCCGAGCGGGTCAGGCGGCGCAGGGTTAGGCCCCCGCTCGCTCGTGGTCCGGTGGGGAGGCCAGCAAGGAAGCAAGCAAGCACTAACTCGACGCCTTCTTCCCTTCCTCCTTGCTCTGGCCCTGCAGTGCGGCTCTTTCCCGCCGGTTCTCTCCGTGGCGCCCCTGAAAATATGTCGGAAGGAGTGGACCTCATCGACATCTACGCCGACGAAGAGTTCAACCAGGTGAGGGCCGGGGTGGACCCGCCCGCTGGGAGCGGCCAAGGGGGGCTGAGCACCGGCCGGCCGGCCGGCCAGAGGGTGGGGACGCCCGGTCAGGCACAGAGGCTTAAGACGTGCTCAAGGGCCCGACCTTCAGCATGCCTTAAGGGCTTCAGCCCGCAGGGAAACGCCAGGTGAAGCTCAACCTGAGAAGACAGGGTCTCTTGCGCTCTTGGCGCTGACTTGGGCCCCGGATGCAATGGACTGGTGGTTGGTTGGATTGATTGATTTTTATATCGCCCGTCTGTCTACCGAGGCCACTCGGGGCGGTTTACAAATTCCACAGCATCGTAAACAACCATACAGAACAAATTCCACAAAGAGAGACGGCCATGCCGCCAGGGCGAACGGGTGGGTGGAGTGAAAAGCCAACGGCGTGCCATCAGTGTTGTGGCTGGAAAGATGACAATAAACTTGCTGGGCTTGCTCTTTGGTGTGAATCATTTGAACACCTAACAATGTTGCCGGAGGCTCCTAATGTTACTTGAAGTACTTCCCAACAATCCTTTGTGGAAAATGGAGGGCTGGAAGGTAGCTCTGAAGTTTGTTAATGTTGGCATTACAGATGGATTGTTGTTGGATATGCATGTCATAGCCAATTCTTCCTCAGCACTTAAAATTTCACCCTGATACTGGATATTGAAAGTATTTGAAAGCAGATGAGTAGGAGACAGTAGTTTTCCTATTCGTTTTTTAAATGCTTGTAATTGTCTTGATGTGTAGTGCTCACTTAGTTCCTTCCAAATTTTTGGCAGTAAAACAGCTATTTTTCTGTATTTTGTTTAAAGCTTTAGAAATGGGTTTCAGTATACTCAGCATATGTTCAACATTTCTTTTAAGCTCAGTATTGAGGATTTTGCTGTGCCGGTGCCATCTATTTTCCCTTGATTTTGGTGACAAACTGTCATCAGATTAGACCAGTTATTGATACACTGCTCAAAACAATCCACTACAGAGTTCCATCTAACATCTTGTGGGAGTGGTAGCTTGGTTCCACCCATTCTGTTTAGAGCTGCTGCTGCAAAATAATTGTTACAGAGTAGTTTCAATGGGACTTGGTGGCGCTGCGGGTTAAACCGCAGAAGCCTCTGTGCTGCAAGGTCAGAAGACCAGCAGTCGTAAGATCAAATCCACGTGACGGAGTGAGCTCCCGTCGCTCGTCCCAGCTCCTGCCAACCTAGCAGTTCGAAAGCATGTAAAAATGCAAGTAGATAAATAGGTACCACCTTGGTGGGAAGGTAACGGCGTTCCGTGCCTAGTCGCGCTGGCCACGTGACCACGGAAACTGTCTACGGACGAACGCTGGCTCTACGGCTTGGAGACGGGGATGAGCACCGCGCCCTAGAGTCGGACACGACTGGACTAAATGTCAAGGGGAACCTTTACCTTTACCTAGTTTCAATGACATCAGTCTTTATTTCTGGAATACTGAGATGTTTGGCTAGGAGGTGCAGCAAATGAGCACTGCAACAGTATGTTCTTAGCTTTATATTACCTTCTTTCTCTTCTAAATTTCTCTTTTTGGGTACATTTGCAGTATTGTCTGTGACCAAACTGTGTACTAGACATTTGAATTTTTGTTCACTTATTATTAAAGTTTTTGCTGCCGCTTCTTGTAAGTATTCTCTGTGTGTGCATATCCTGATGTATCAATTGTTTTTTTAAGGAAGAAATTCCCTTCTGTTGTTACACAGAGCATATAATAGGATAATTGTGGGCATTACTCCATCCACGGAGACTTAGGTTAACAATTTTACCCTCTAGAGCTGTTGCATCTTGCTCCGTTTCTCTGTCGTACAGTGGTGCCTCGACTTACGACCATAATCCGTTCCAGAAGATGGACGTAACTCGAAATGGTCGTAAGTCGAAGCACCATTTCCCATAGGAATGCATTGAAACCCCATTAATCCGGTCCGGCCAAAGAAAAAAAATCACCAAAAAAAATTAAATCACTGCAAGACTCATTGGAAATGTGATTAATCCCTTCCGGCCGAGGGGGAGGGGGAGAAAAGCAATCAAGCGTGCAAGACCCATTGGAAATGCACAGAAAACAAACGGAGCAGATCGGAAATGCACAGAGAACAAAGGGGGCAGGTCGGAAATGCAAAGAAAACAAAGGAAAAAGCAAGGGAAGCATGCAGGACCCATCGGAAATGGGGGGAAAAACCCAAAAGCAACCAAACCCCCCAAGACCCATCGGAAATGGGGGGGGAAAGCCAAAAAACAAACAAACCCCCCCAAGACCCATCGGAAATGGGGGGAAAAAACCCAAGACCCATCGGAAATGGGGGGGGAACCAAAAAACAAACAAACCCCCCAAGACCCATCAGAAATGGGGGAAAAACACTCCAAAAAGCAACAAAAAACCCCAAGACCCATCGGAAATGGGGGGAAAAACCCAAAAAACAAACAATCCCCCCAAGACCCATCGGAAATGGGAAAAAACACTCCAAAAAGCAACAAAAAACCCCAAGACCCATCGGAAATGGGGGGGGGGGAACCAAAAAACAAACAAATCCCCCAAGACCCATCACAGCACAGAAACATACCCCCCCCCAGCCCAAAACCACACTGCAAAAACACCCAGAACCATTTTTAAAAAGCAGAAAACAGCACCTTACCTTACCAGGCAGTCCCAAGCCTCCCTGCAAACACACACACGCTCACTCAGAAGCAGAAGCGAGGCAGTCCGAAGCCTCCTCCCACGCACACTCTCTAACTGCTGGGGCGAAAGAGCTACAAAGAAGCAGCCTCATCGCCACCTACAGTTAGAAATTTGAATTTCCCGCCTTTTTCCCTGCCTTTTTCTGTTCGTAAGTGGAAGCAAAATTTTGCGGCCGGAGCTGGTCGTAAATCGAAATGGTCGTAAGTAGGGACGTTCGTAAGTCGAGGCACCACTGTACATTTTTTTCCAGTAGTTTCCCCACAACATGTGCTCTGCTGGGTGGACTGTATCCTGGTCTCAGTGACTGAACCATATTAATTAAACGTGAGTATTCAATCAGACTGACATTCAATCATGTAAACAAACTAGGCTTTTCCCCCCATCAATTAATTTTTTCTAATCTGTTTTTTTTATCACAAACCTATCTATGGTGGTTCCTAAATACAGTAGTCAACTTTTTTTCTTTTAGGTGACTAGGTAACAAACACTATCTTAGATAATTCTGTAACTGTAGAACCGGAGGATGGTGATCTTGAAGGTGGATAGTTTCTAGAATCTTTTACGTTGATAATGGATTCCTCAACAAAGAAGTTATTGTTTGCTATTATTGTATTTATACCATTTCTGCTTATTCAGTATTACTCATTGTATTCATTGTCACGCACTGAAGTATAGATTGAATGCTGTCGTACCCATTGGTTAACCGGTTGAGCCTAGTGGGCTTACTTTGTGCTTCAGGTTTCTTTAAATATTCTTGCACACTATTCTATTTAGGTGAAAAAATGAGAAGTGTAAAACAGGCAGAAGTCACATAAAACTATGTTCACTACTGGCAGAATTAGAAATTAGTGAACCTGTAATATACTGTTAGATTCCCAGTGTGGTATAGTGGATAGAGTGACAGACTAGAACTCCAGAGAACAGAGTTAAAATTTCCACTTTCGACATGGAGACCCATTGGAGCAGTGGAACTGGTAAAACCGCTCCTTAAATATCTCACTTGAAAGCCGTATTAGGGTTGCTATAAGTCAGTTTCAACTTCATGGCACAGAATACACAATATACTGTTAGCTTAGAAATTTTAGGAACACCGAATACCAGCAAAGGATATCACCAGTGTGATAGGAAAAGAATAAAATAACATACTATGAAGTCTGAAGACAGCTTACAAGCACTAGTTGGTAGAAAGAAAATCCTAGGTATCAAAAGAAAATTAATGAGAATGGAGAGCTTTATTCAGAAGTTATGGCATGCCAATTTCTTCAGAGTATTATTTTGGATAGGTGAAAAAACCCTTATCAGATTTATTGTATGGCTCCAAAAGTGCCTGAAAAGGCTATAGATAAAATGAAAGATGTTTGCTGCGATTTATGTCTTTAAGAGTAAATCTGCCAATAAGATTCTGGGCACTGTCTTCAGTGAACCTACTCTTGTCTCCATTCTATATTCAGCCCGTAACCTGTTCCATTTTTGTCACAATGCTCAAGACGCAACTGGAGCTGGCTTTCTGAACTTGTAGAAATCTGTAGAAGCAATGGGAGTGAAATTTCAGGCATGCCTTCAAGGTTCTGTGTCCTGTCCTGTTGTCATGTAGATTACCAGTTGTGCTATCTCTTTCTTTCTGCTTATATGAAATAGTAATAATAATTCCAACTTGCTGCAATCCTTGTCAGGGTTTTCTAGGCATGGAGCGCTCAGAGGTGGTTTATCATTCCCTTCTTTTGGAGGCACTCTGGAACTATGCAGCTTGCTCAAGGCTACACAGTATGACTCTTCTCACAGGAAGCACTGTGGGGAATTGAACACGCAACCTCTGGCTCCACAAACAGACTCGTGGAGCTTTCCAGCCAGCCATACCCGTCACTAGTCATGCACTAAGGAAATATACAGCAACTCGCCGTCAACAAATTATCCATGTCTCTGTAAGGAAATACAAGGTGGTATTGGGACCACCGTGGTAAGCACAGATTGTAGACTATGGATGGAACTGTATTGCTACAACCCATTTTTCCTGAAGAAGGGAAAGGCAAATGTTTGTGCATTGATAGTGATGAAACAGGCACACTCAACATGCCAAAAAATGATGCTGAGATATTTGAGTCTGTGAAATTGTGAGTCCTCCTATAGCATTTGTTGTCCCTTATGAATGGGGGAAATAATGGTTGTGAGGGGTTGAGAAGCTTCCTTTGCTTTGTTGTAATACTGAGACTGATGATTGGACATATGTGTACTACTAGTAGAACAATAGACAAACAGAGCAAGGGTGGAACCCTTTCCTGTGCATATTGTAAGTGCTGTCTTTGTGTCTCCTAGAATTCTGAGTTTAGTAATGCTGACCAGATGGATTTATATGATGATGTGTTAGCTGCAAGCTCACAACCTTCAGAAAGTTGCACTGCCACCACTGAGCCACCACCTGAAAACCACCAAGAACAGTCTCCTAAGCCAAACAGCAAATCACCTGCTATCCTGTATACCTACAGCGGACTGCGCAATAAAAGATCTGCTGTTTATGTGGGCAGCTTCTCCTGGGTAAATATGCTTCTATATAAGAGCAAGATGTAAAGGATATAACTGATTTATCTTTTACTGAACCTCTGTGAATAATGTGGGAGTTTTTGTTTTTGTTTTGTTTTGTTGATGCTTTCTGTGGATCTAGAGTTCCCAGTAATGTAATATTGTATATAATGCATGCTGGATATAGCTTTGCTATCATTGACCATCATGAGATGGCACTGAGAAGTTTGAATATTAAAACAGCAGAAATGTATTGTTTTCAGTATAGTGATTTTATTTTAGTGCATGGTGAGCAACTTGTAGCCTTCTGTCATTTTGGGCTACAACTGCAATCAGTTCCAGCAAAAGCAGTAATCTGTTTTAATTCTGTTATAAACTGCTTTTCTTCATAGCTATGGGAGAAAGACAGAGTGTAAGTAAAAATTAGATTAAAATGAAATGGAACAAAATTGCCCACCCGATATATAGCATGTCTTGTTTTTCTTAGAAATTACAAAAATAGAGCAGCTTCTGTTTGCAGAATTTGATGTTTTTCCAGAAGTGTAATATTAAGTGGAAAAAGCCCATAGTATAAAGTCAGTGCTAAAGCTTCTTGTTACGATATTGTAGCTTTTTGTCCCTTTGCATGCAGTGGACGACTGACCAACAGCTGACACGAATCATCCGCTCTGTGGGTGTTTACGATGTGGTAGAGCTCAAGTTTGCTGAAAACAGAGCCAATGGCCAGTCCAAAGGGTAAGCACAAGATTTTTCATGAAGGAACCCTCAGGAAGAGTAGTTGTTGTAGGAGGCACAAAATAATAATAAGCATACTTGAGAAGAGTGTACCAATTAGACAGGATTTCTTCCTAATTTTTAAGGGGTGCAGCAAATGGATGCTTGTTCAAGTGATCTGGAAATGAGATGGGTTGTTTCCACTTAGAGAAACCTCTGCCCATGTTTGATACACTGCTCTCCTTAGTGTTAGTTTTGTGTTTAGAAGGTAGGAATTGATTGTTCTGTCCTGTTGATGAGGCTGCTTCTGTAGGAGCAGTGTTGCTTTCTGAGATGAGTCTTGGAAAACAGCTTATCCAGGAGATCTTGCCAGTGTTTAATTAACTTTTCCTGTGGCTCTGAAAAGGTATGCAGAAGTTGTGGTTGCCTCTGAAAACTCTGTTCACAAACTGTTGGAGCTGCTGCCAGGCAGAATTCTTGATGGAAATAAGATGGAAGTAAAGTTGGCTACCCAGAAGAATCTTGCACAATTTGAAGCACGAGCTCGAAAACGTACGTTTTATTGGGGAGGAAATATTAATTATGTAGGGAGCAAAGCAAGGAGAGAGGATGTGATTTGATTGTTGAGACTCCAGTTATACCACCAAAAGCAAATTAAGTTACAGCTGGGCATGTGTATATTGCAACTATGCATTTATATATATATTTTTAAGTAACTGAGTCTAATTGAAAAAACAACACTGTATGATTTCTCATATAATGTGAAGATCTTTCTTAATCTCTTTTTCATTGTGTTCAAAACTGAATAGGCATAACCTCTTGAGGCTGCTGTTGCAGATGAAATCCATCATATGTATTAGTTCCTCTTTAGATCTTTTCCAGAATTTTTGCATCCCTGAAAAGATGAAGCGTCCAGTACATAATGGCAATGTATCAGCTGAGGACTCACCTTGTTTTACAATGACAGTAGATAAACTGTACAATTGTTAGTACGTTACTAAGAGGTATCCTATTGAAATCTCCAACTTTGAAATGTACAAGATTCTGATTGGCTGTCACAGATCCCACAATCATTCTATTAAAAAGGGGGAAGTATTGTTTCCCCTGATTCAAATAAGGAAGCTACAAGCTAGAATTTGCAAGAACTGAGTAGGTTTGTTAATATTTGGACATCATTCATTTCTAGGGTTGCCATAAATTGGAAGGGACTTGCTGGCAAACAACAACAAATTGTAAGTGTTTCCTGGCTTGATTTAATCTTTTTTTGTTTTCTGTCATTCATGTAATCCTTCAATAGACAGATCCGGCTAACTGTAACGAGCAAGGCCTCAACAACTATATGGCATTGTTTTGCTTTAACGATCTCTGTGTTCTGCCCTAGAAGGTGGCTGAGTTTCAGTACTGGAGGTAATGTTCCACTTTCATCCACTTACCTCAATGGGATATCATTGTGCAAGTTGATTTTTCTGTGGTAGAAATATCAGTTTGGTTGCTGATTTGTGAGGTGAAACATGTGCAGTTAGCCTCATTGAGCTGTCCTCATGATTTCTTTGAATCGATTTCTCTTATCTTCATTTAGCAGTTCATATTGGTGGAGGGCAGTATTTGACAGTAATACTGGCATGTTGACCTTTTTTCACAGGGCCTACAAAAATGATTTCCACTACCTTGTTTCCTTGCCCAAAATGCCTGAAAAACAAAACTGTTTTGGCTTTATTAATAATTTCTATTTATACTGTGCCCTCCCCTCCCCTTAAGGTAACAATATAAAACAGAAAAAGCAATCTGGTGATAAACATATATGTATAACAGTTAACATTGCTTTCATTATACTTTCCTTCTGCTTATTACAAAGGAAAGATAAACATGATTTCAGCTCAGTGACTACAGTGTGATTTAATACAATACAGCTGTATCCCAGAACTGACTTGATGGCACACTATTATTAGATATTACATTTTAGAGGCCAAAATCCTGTTGTTAGGGCTAAGCCTGCCTAACTCAAAAGTTGTGCAGGCAATTACAAAATTCACACCCATCCAGAAGTCATGTCCAGCAAGTAGTCTGGCAGATGGAAGAGCTAATTGCACAATGAGACATCCACTCTGCCTAGGTTCTGCAGGTATACCTTTATGCAAGACCAAGTGCAATAGGACTTCAGCCGGAATGTCGCAAACTTGCCGTCACCAGTTCCATTTTGATGGTGGTATGTATAATAGATTTCCATGGCTGTAACTATTTTGCATCATTGGGATTGTATGGACATATCTTCTGAAACGTTTGTCAACTCTGTTTTCAACTCTGTTTTCAACTCTGTAGTCATTTCTATCTGGAGTTATGGTACACCAGCTGGTTTAGCTATACTTGCAGAAGACTGATTATGTCATTGGCAAGGGAGATTTTGCTTAATTAAAGAATTCCCCCTTCTCTTCCCTGGTTTTTCTGACTTTTAAATAATCTCATTCATCAATTGGAAGCCAAGGGAGCCACAGGAAAGGGAGATTAAGGATATCATCCAGAATTATGGTTCGTACACCTGAATTTCAGTCAGATGTTGGGAATCAAGTTCTCCACAGTGCCTCCTGCATGTAGAGCCAGCCTGTGTGGTGATAGGAAGGCTGCACAGTCCCAAGAAACCCCCAGAAGGGGGGAATGGTAAATCACTTCTAAGTATTCTCTACCAGAAAACCTTGAAAAGGGTCACCATAAATCAGAATTAACTTGATGGCACATAATTATTATTGTATAACTAAATTTAGAACTTGCATGTTCAGTTAAGCCATTTATGAGTTCCCTGAGAAGGCCTTTATTGCATAATCCTGTCCCTTTATGATAATGAGAGATCTTGTTTCTATTCAAAAGTTATCTATTATTTCACATACATTATTTAAGAGATTAGTAGGAAGACCATTTGTCTGCAGCTTTACTGTTGCATCCATTAGCTTTAGCCCAGGTTAACGAAATAATGTAATTTATCTAAACAAAAGCATGGTCTGTTGTAACATATTGGATTAATCTGATAGTGAGATTTCATTGTAACAAACATTTGCAGAAAGGGGAACCCAGAGCTTGTCAGATTTTTGCTTTTCAACCTAAAACAAATCAAAATTTCTCATTCCTAGCACAGCTGAAGGTGTATCTTGTAAATAAATTGTATTGGAGGGAGCAGGAAGATTGTAAACTTAGTAAAGTAAAACTAGGAAGTTAGTGGTTTTGTCTTTTCACTGAACTTCCTTGAAAATACTCTATTCTGATTGGCACCATATCCAAGAGTGGGTTATACAGCAGTTTCTTTGAATACTCAGCATAGTTTGATTTATTTTTCTGGGACATGTCAGTATCATATTCCTCATGCTTTGATTTTCTCTTGCAACTTGCTGATTTTTTTTTTCTTATATTAGTACTGTAGTTAGTATGTTTCTTTCAAATAATAGGTATTCTGTAATATGTGTTTCCTCTTCTTGGATACACTACTTTATGTGGTGAGGCACTTTGAGAGTGTCAAAGAAGCCAAGAGCAATTCTCTCAGGAGACTAGACTCCCACTATGAGCTTGGACTCCTGGCAGGAATACCCAAGGTGGGATGTTCGCAACTAAGGCTCCAGGCTACAATGCATCCACCTTCTTCAGCAGTATCAGCAGAAGAGAATGGATAGTTCCAGTGTTGATGGGAGCAGAGAAGCTTATGCAGGGCAACAGTGGTAGCTGAAGATGACACTGGTGGAGGATTTTTCACAGATAAAGGCAGTGACACTCAAGTTAACTTCTGTTAGTACAAAAGGCAGTACACTACTGCACTTCTTACTTTGAAAACCTATAATGACACTGTCCAAAATGAACCACGACATAGTGCTGGTTGATTAAATTCCTAAGAAAGCACTCAGTCACCTCCTGGGGAAGAGCAGTGGACAAGTTAAACTAGTGCTGTCATTAATGATGCAACCAGATTAAAGCCGAAAGGATGTCTAGTGGCTGATGTGCACACCGGGGGAAAAAAGTCCAATGCTGCACAACACATAAAATTAGACATGGAATGTGAGAAATATAAATCAAGTTAAACTGGAAGCCATAAAGCAATAAATGGAATACTTAAATATTGCAGTGCTTAATGTCAGTAAACTAAAATAGACTGGAATGGGGCTACAGAGAGAGCCACAAAGTGTTTTACTCTGGGAATGACAAACTCAGAAGAACTGGAGTGGCTCTAATACTGAGGAAAGTTGTAGCACAGGGAGTTAGGGGGCCATGATGCAAAGTCTAATTGAATAATATTAATCAGATTTCTGGGAAACCTATCAACATAATTATCATATAAGGCTTTCCTCTAACTAGAGATACTGAAGAATATGAAATTGAAAACTTTAATGCAAGCATCTAGAAGTAATACTTATAATCAAAGGTGACTGGAACGCAAAAGTAGGGAACAAAGCAGAACCAAATGTTGTTAGAAACTTTGATCTAGGTCTCAAAAATGAAGCAGGGGAACAACTCAGAGTTCTGTGAAGCCAGCAATCTGTATCACAAGTACATGTTTTAAGCAATCAGAGGGACAACTGTACATGTGGACATCAATATATAATATAGAAATCAAAGACACTACATATTTGAAAGCAGAAAAGGAGAAGCTGTACCACCTGGCAAGACAAGACCAGGAGCAGATTGTGATATTGATCACGAATTGTTAACATCTAACTTTAGAGTAAAGCTGAAGAAAACCACTGCCAGAATGAACAGGGTGGATAAAAAACATCAATTTAAATCTTTTTTTCTTTTTAATTTAAATTTAAATTGTGATTTAAATCCGTATATTTTGAATCAAATCCACCCTGAAGCGAAGTGGTGCTCAAGGTACAACAAAGGCTTTTTATCTTATATGGAGTAAGAAATGCCTGATGTTCAAGCTGGAATTCAAAAAGGAAGAGGCACTTGAGATCGTATTGTAGATATTTGCTGGCTACTTGAGCACACCAAGGAATTTGAGAAGACCAATCTGTGCTTTTACAGACTACAGCAAAGGCTTTGACTGTGTAGATCAAGATAAACTATAGGTTGTTCTGAATGAAAAGAGTGCCTCAGCACTTGATTTTCCTGATGCGTAACTTGTATTGGGGACAAGCTATTGTTAGAACAGAATATGGAGAGACAGAATGGTTTCCTATAAGCAAAGGTGTCAGACAAGGGTGCTTTTTATCTCCCTGTCTGTTCAATCTGTTTGCAGAACATATACAAAAAGATGAAGACTGAAAATTGGTGGAGGAAGATCAATAAGATAGAAAAAAATTAAGCTTAATAGAAGAAAGATAAATGTGGAAAAATTTGAAATTACTATAAATATGCAGACATACATACAATCATTCAAAAGAAAATTAGGGAGGTCCAGCACAGGTGTTCTGAACAACACGCAGAAATAAACCTAGAGAAGATCCACATATTTAATGTATATAAAAAGATCAAAGAAGTAGCAGGCATGTTTTAAAATGGCATTGCTCACAGCTGATGATTAAAAATCTCTGCGATTGTAACAAAAATAAAAACAAAAGCATTGTGGTTTCTGAAAGACTAACAGATTTATTTCAGTGTGAGCTTTCCTGGTCTACTTCCTCAGACACAGAGCACAACATTTAGGTCACAGGTGAATATACAAAGAGTATGCATGTACAGGGGGATGCTATAAGGTATGGCTTCTACCTTCCAGACTGTAAAGTCAACCAAAATGTGTTCTATCTTAGATTGTATATCTGCTTGACTTCTGCTCAGTACTAGCATTATGATGTGGCCCCCTTTCATAGAATCACAGAATAAGGGAATTGGAAGAGGCCTATATATCCATTGAGTCCAACCTTCTGCTCAGTGAAGGAAACCAAATCAAAGCAGGTCTGACAGATGGTTGTCTAATTTTCTCTTGAATGCCTCCAGCTACTTCCTGAGGTAACTGGTTCCATTGGCGTATGATTCAGAACATATATTGCCCCTGCTCTCTACAAAATAAATTAAATAATTTATTTTATATAGAGCAGGGGCAGTATCTGTTTTTGCCTCAGCTATTATATCTTGCCTCAGTCTTCTTTTCTAAAGGACAAAACTGCCCAGTTCTTTCAGTTTTAACTCCTAGAGGTTGGTTTCCACTCCCCTGATCAAACTTGTTGCCCTCCTCTGAATTTCTTTCAGTTTGTTGGCAGCCTCCTTATATTGCAGTATCCAGAATTGGACACAGTGCTCAAGATGAGGCCTAACCAGAAGGGAACTAGTACTTCACAGGATTTGGAGACTATACTTCTGTTAATGCAGCCTAAAATAGCATTGTTCTTTTTTGCAGCTACATAACACTGTTGGCTCATATTCAGCTTCTTGTCTACAATAATTCTAAGATCCTTCTCACATGTAGTATTACTGAGCCAAGTATACTCCATCTTGTAACTGTGCATTTGGTTTCTTTTTCTGAAGTGTAGACCTTTGCATTTACCCCTGTTAAATTTCATTCTGTTGTTTTTACCGTGCTCAAGCATGTTAAGACCATTTTGAATTTTGTTTCTGTCTTCTAGGGTATTAGCCATTACATCCAATTTTGTGTCATCCGCAAATTTGATAAGCATTCCCTGCATCCCCCTCATCCAGATCATTAATAAAAATGTTGAAGAGCACCGGACACAGGAATGTTACTTCCTCCCAGTTTGAGAAGGAGCCACTGATAATTACTGAGTACAATTTTGTAACGAATTGTGCAGCCACCTGATGGTTGTTCTATCCAACCCACACCTAGTTGGCTTGCTAATCAGAATATCATGGGGCCATTGTCAAAAGCTTTGCTGAAGTCCAGATCTATTACATCTTCAATTTTTGGTCACAAACCCTGCAGATGTGCTTTGCAGAAGTATGAATTAGGCTACAGTAAATGATAGCTTGTTACTGGCCTAGAGGTTTTCTAAGTTACAAAGACACAGCACACAAGGCCATTCCTCCCCTTTGAACCATCCCAACAAATTTCTTCAGATGAGAGATGCCTACCCCACAACTGGATTGTCTGATTTATTGTGGCTTGGTTTGTATTGAACTCACCAAAAAAAAACACTCCCACTGATCTCAAATTGGGTTGGTCCCCTAAACAGTCCCAATCGTCTCTTTTCAGAAGCCAGATGGGGACCTAGTAAGCACTGAGAGACCATCAGAAAATAACAAGATCTCCAGGCAGGGATTGGGAAAGTATCCAGCCTTAAGTTCTGGGGACTCATGGCCATCAGATTTGACAGTACTGAGAGAAATGGACCAATGGTTTGCCTTACTATAATAGTTTCCCATATGCCTGTTGTGAGCCGGAGCCTTGCCAAAGATGAAAATATGCTATTTAAGATGTATGATTGTTGCCGAGGTTATAGAGTTTGGCTTTATTTAGCATAGCATTTGTGAAATCTAAACTCTGGTCAGAATACTCAGAGCCTGTACTATAACAGAAATAGGCCCACTGCAATCAGTTTTTTATCAAAGCTTGTGTAAATCCTTCATCTTTACTAAGGAACAAACAGCATTCATACTCTTATGACACTATGTGGTCATTTCCAGGTAGCGTCACTGAAAGACTAAATGGCCACATAGAAATGTGTAGTTTAAGTATAACTTTAACATCTCTTATGATCGTTTTAAAAGGGAAAAAACACTACTGAGGGACTCAAACTATATTTCAAATTTTCATATAGTCAACATTTGACAACAGCTTGAAACTACTATTACCTACTGCTATTAACTACTACTATTAAAAAATTGTTCAAGGTGGTAAGGTATTCCTTGACTATTTGTTTATCAGTCTCCAGTTGCGATCCTGTTCTCTCCACTTGAACTTTACATTTGTCTGTAGGTTCATAGTCTGTCCTATGGGGAAAGACTGAGCTTAAATAGGAATTGATCACCTCTGCTTTTTCTTTGTCACCTGTTACCTTTTTTCCATTGAGTAGCTGTGCCACTATTTCTTTTCTTTGACTTTTGTTTCACACATACCTGAAGAATGTTTTTTTATTGCTTTTAGTATCTCTAGCTAATCTCAGCTCATTCTCAGCTTTTGCTCTCCTAATACCATCTGTGCATTTCCTTGCTACCTGTCTGTACACTTCCTTCATGACCTAGCCTTCTTTCCACTCCCTACACATCTTTTTTTGTTTTCAGGTTATCCCTGAGGTGTTTTGTTTGTTTGTTTGTTTTTAAAGCCATGCTGGCCTTTTTTGCTGCCTCCCATCTTTTTTTCTTGTTGGAATTGTTTGTAGTTGTACTTTTAGAATTTCTTTTTAAAGAAACTCTGACCCTTCTTGGACTCCTTTTCTTGTTATGATCTCCTGCTATGGCACCTTACTAATTCTTGTTCTGAAATTATTAAAATTGGCTTTTTAAAAATCCAGCATTTGTGTGTGGCTTCACTCTGCTTTGGTTTCCTTTGAAATCAAGAATTGTAGTAGAACATGGTCGCTCTCGCCCAGAGTTCCCTGTACTTCCACTTCCTCCACCAAGTCATCTGTATTTGTTAGAATTAAGTCAAGGTTAGCTAGTCCTCTAGTTTCTTTCTCCATTTTTATAGGAGAAAATTATCAGCCACACAAGCCAGGAATTTCTTGGAAGGACCATATTTTGCAGAATTTGCCTCCCAACAGATATCCGGATAATTGAAATCTCCCATCACTACTACATCATGTCTCTTTGAAATCCTTGCAATTTGTTTTTCAAAAGTTTCATCTGCTTCCTCTCCTTGATTGGGCGGCTGGTAGTAGACTCCAGTTACCATGTTCCTTTTATTTTTTGCCCCTTCTAGATTGATCCAGATGCTCTCAATGGGACATCCAATCTCCTCCTGTATTTCTGTGCAGGACTGCATATTTTTACATATACTGCAACTCCACCTCCCTTTCTATTTTCTTTTTTATTTTTGAACAATTTCTATCCTTCATTTGCTGTATTCCAGTTGTGGGAGTCATCCCATTAAGTTTCAGTTATTCCTATCAAGTCATATTTGCCCTCCTGAACTATAATTTCCAGTTCTTCTTCGTTTCCCATATTCCTGGCATTCGTATATAGACACCAAAGATTGTGTGATTTGTGGCTTGTTTGTTTTTGTACATTTTAATGAATATTACTAATAATGTTGATGTTACTTTTGACCCCCATTTAAACAATTTGATCTGTTCCTGATTGTGAGTAAGGCTTCATCTATCTTTAACTGCTTGTGTCTCCCTCCCCCTTCCAATTCAGTTTAAACCCCTCTTGATTAAGTCCTTCATGCTGTGTCCAAACACATTCTTCCCAGTCCTTGTTATGTTCAAGCCATCTCTTGCTAGCAGTCCTCCTTCCAGGAAGCTTAACCCGTGGTCCCAGAAACCAGATCCCTCATGTCGACACCACCTTTGTAGCCAGTCATTCACCTGGAGTATTTTCCTTTCCCTTTCTTTTCCTCTTCCTAGTACTGGTAGGATGGATGAAAAAACTATCTGGGCCCCAAAGTCCTTGAGTTTCCTTCCCAGAGTTTCAAAGTCTGACATGATTTCTTCAAAGCTCCTCTTGGCTGTGTCATTTGTTCCCACATGGACAAAAAGAAAGGGATATGTATCTGTGGGTTTTATGAGTGATGGCAGTCCTTCCGTCACATCCCGTTATCTGACCTCCAGGGAGAGAGCATACCTGGCAAGTCCATGGATCTTCCCAGCATATTTCAGTCCCAATTTCATACAGTAGGAAATCTCCCACTGCAACTACTCTTCTCTTTTTTGTAGGGTGCAGGTTCAGTGACTGTATTTTGCTGTGCTTCAGCCTTTCTAATGTCTTCCTGTGGGGTCTCTGCATGCTGTCTGGCAGACTCCTCTTCAAGAATCTGAAAGCAGTTTTGCAGTTCCACTGGTGAAGTTTCTTCTCCTTTTGCTCCTAACTGTGACTGTTTTCCATGGTGGTTCCTCCACTATGTTTGTACTCTTCTCAGCACTCTCCTCCACTGCTTTGCTTTGGCTTTCTTCCATCTCCAATGCCCACTGTGACAGCTGCTGCTGCTGCTCAAGAGTTGTCAATGTATGCTTCATCTTCCCTTATAGCCTTGAGTGTGACTACTCGCTGCTCCAGTTCTCTCCCTTTTTCTTCTAACAGTGCCACTAGTTTGCACTTGTTACATGTGTATGCCATGTTACACTCAGGAACAAGGACAAACATAGCAGAAACTTTGCAGGTTACTACAACTGAATTGTCTCCACCCTCCATAATCCCTTCTAGCTGACCCAGTCTCTAAGGGTCTTCACATTCCACAAATCCCTAGTCCCACAGAATTCAAAGAGGTTTGCTTTCTCTGAGTATATGTAAGATTGGATGAAGACCTCCATCATACTTAAAATATATCTAATTAAACTGATTAAGTCCCACTAATTTTAGTAGGTCAACTTAAGATCTTGAACATCCGAACAGCCAGAGCAACCAATAATACTAGGATCTTGTGAAGATACAGCAGTGTTAAAAAAAACCTCTGCTCAAATAATATTTTAGGTTGCTAGTGGTAGCCTTCTCAGCATATGGATGATACATGTGAGATTTTCTGCTAGGTTTAACAGGTACCTGAATGAACATTACAGACAAAAGAAAAAAAAACCAAAGATTATACACCCATGCTGCATGTGTAAAGTAATCTTCAATGAAACAAGATATATCACACCAAGAGGCAAAAGAAACCAAAATATATCAGTTTGCATTACCTGTTGCCTAGTGGTAGATATCCCAACCATTACTTGTTTCATTAATCAGGTGGTCATGAAGATCCAGCTGTTTCTCGTTGATTTGATTCATATTTTCTTTGGCAAAGAAACAGAGGAACAGCAACACATAATAAGGAATAGCAAAAGAGGAAAAAGTGCTAGTAACAATCCAATAGCCAAGGGGCAGACCTAACTATGGAGGCAGCTCTTAAAGACCAAAGTCTGTGTTCCTACATATCCTTAAGAATCAAAATCATAAAGGTACTGAAACAGTTAACTCTTACTGTTCACTTTGGTTAATAGAGGCTTGGCATTTCACAGTGATTTCCAATACTTTCTCTTTGAGATTGAGTTTTCAAGTACAAGAACAGGGTACATCAGTGTCTTGGACTTATGAACATATGAATAGTGTAGAAAAAGTGAATAGCAAGTACACTTACCCCATAAAGCCAATTGGCACTAAAATTCAGAAAGACAAAAGCAAAGGCGGCTAGCACAAACTGAGGTTGGTGGAGTGGAAAACAAGAGTAGCTATCAGGAAGTAGAGCCAAGTGGAGCAGTAAGTGCTCCAGTAGGTGGAGCCACAAACTAAAACTTGTGAATAAAACGATTATGTTCATTCATACACACTGATTATAACGAATAAATCTTAGGGTTCTTGGGAAGTATGAAGATACACTCATACCAGGAGAAGGAGTACAGACAAGATACAAGGGCATTTTTAAGTGATGGGTTCACGTTATCCTTTTCTCCCATGTGGTAGTTTCCAGGTAGTATCACTGAAAAAACCCATTCTCCTTAGTGTGGGTTGTTCTTGAAGGGAGGGAGCTATAATTCACTCACAGGTTTCTGCCTTCTCTAGAAATCCCCTCCTCCCCATAGCCAGATGGATTCCCCCTCGCGGCCGGTCGTTGCTTTCCTCTGAAGGGGAAAGGGGTTTCCTAAAGCTTTCTAAAGGAGACGCGGTAATCTGAGAGTTTCCGGTTTTAGAGAGATCAGGCAGGAAAGTGGAAGATGGAAACACTCGGGCAAAGCATCATCGAGTTCAACGGCACAGACTCGCAAGCCGATATGCACCTGGGGTCACAGCCTGCGATGCACACAGCAACGCTAGGAGACGTTTTTAAAGAGCGATCGGGGCAGGAGTGATGCCACCTCCCGTCACGGCCAGCAGCCATCATGTTTTATTGCAGGCGAATGTCTCGTTCCCCCATCCGGGCCACGATCCTAAGCAGGTCTATCGGAAAGGAGGCAAGGGAGCTGAGAATAGGCAGAGGAAGGAGAGCGGGCGGGCGGCTGCGCTCACCCGAGGAGGAGGCCGTTCTCTAGCATGCCCCTCTTGCGGCTCTCGTACAGCAGCCTCGCCCGCTTGGTCTCCGGGGGCTCCTGCGGCCGGGCCTGCCAGGGCGGCAGAGGGATCTCCAGCAGGTCCCGTCCGGAGTCGGGAGGAGCGTCCCCGCGGTAGCCGCATCGTGACAGGCAGAGAGCACGGCCGGGGAGGAGAAAGAGGCGCTGCAAGGCAAGGGAGAGAAGGGCGAAGCTACCCTCGGTCACCGGCCTCGGCGACCACCCCCTTCCCGCCAGCAAACCCTCCCCCGTCACAGGCTGACTGACTCACTCGAATCGCCAGCGCCGCCATGTCGGCTCTCTCCTCGGCCGCTCTATCCCTCGCTCCCTACCATAGACATGTGGCCGGTCTGACGGATGCAGCGCCTACGGAAGCCGCCAGTTCTCGGCCCGGCTTCTCCTCTGCACATGCGTGTTAGAGCCGCCCCTCACTCCGGGTAGGTGCTGCTGCTCCCACGAGGCCCTTCCCTCTTTTCAGAGATACTCATTTTGCGAAAAGACAACCGCCCCTCCCTGCTTTTTAAAAAGAAAGCCTTCGGTGCTTTTCCCTTTTTTTAATTCGCGCGCAGGCAGCCGTAGAAAGCCGGAAGCGCTGGTCCCTCTCCGGAGAGCGGAAGGGGCGGGGCAAAGAGAGGAGGCGCTCGCGGCGGCGGGAGGGAGCGATTGAGACAGGGAGAGAGAGAGAGCGCGACACAGAGAGGTTGGCGCGCGCTTTGGGCCTGTTCGGGATTTGGGGCCTTGCGCGCCATAATGGGGCCGGAGCGGCACCGGGGGAGGTGACGGGGCTTCGTATCCGCGCAGGCCGTGAGAGGAGTAGCGGGCGTAAAGAATGAGGAGGGGAGGAGACGGGGTGGCTGCCTGGCGCGGGCAAGGGACCGCGCGTAGCTATGGCGGCTGCCGGGGCGGGCGGGCGAGCGAGCTGCGGCGGCGGCTGATGGGGGGGGGGGCGGAGTTGTTTCCCTCCCTCGTTCCCCTCCTGGGTGGTTTCTGTCCTCCCGCTTGACTCGAGGGATTCCGTTTTGGGACCCGCGCAGTGAAAAAGGGGGGCGGGGCTGCCGCCGCCTGGCGGCCGAGCGGGTCAGGCGGCGCAGGGTTAGGCCCCCGCTCGCTCGTGGTCCGGTGGGGAGGCCAGCAAGGAAGCAAGCAAGCACTAACTCGACGCCTTCTTCCCTTCCTCCTTGCTCTGGCCCTGCAGTGCGGCTCTTTCCCGCCGGTTCTCTCCGTGGCGCCCCTGAAAATATGTCGGAAGGAGTGGACCTCATCGACATCTACGCCGACGAAGAGTTCAACCAGGTGAGGGCCGGGGTGGACCCGCCCGCTGGGAGCGGCCAAGGGGGGCTGAGCACCGGCCGGCCGGCCGGCCAGAGGGTGGGGACGCCCGGCCAGGCACAGAGGCTTAAGACGTGCTCAAGGGCCCGACCTTCAGCATGCCTTAAGGGCTTCAGCCCGCAGGGAAACGCCAGGTGAAGCTCAACCTGAGAAGACAGGGTCTCTTGCGCTCTTGGCGCTGACTTGGGCCCCGGATGCAATGGACTGGTGGTTGGTTGGATTGATTGATTTTTATATCGCCCGTCTGTCTACCGAGGCCACTCGGGGCGGTTTACAAATTCCACAGCATCGTAAACAACCATACAGAACAAATTCCACAAAGAGAGACGGCCATGCCGCCAGGGCGAACGGGTGGGTGGAGTGAAAAGCCAACGGCGTGCCATCAGTGTTGTGGCTGGAAAGATGACAATAAACTTGCTGGGCTTGCTCTTTGGTGTGAATCATTTGAACACCTAACAATGTTGCCGGAGGCTCCTAATGTTACTTGAAGTACTTCCCAACAGTCCTTTGTAGAAAATGGAGGGCTGGAAGGTACACTGCTTTATATATTTTTAGAGCGGATGCTTCCTTGTGGTGGCATGTTCATTTCTAAGCAGAATATTATTCTAGGTAGCCTTTAGATATCCATAGAGAGAGTTCTTATAATATATTTAAAATGCAGTTGAGGATGTTATTTTTTAAAAACAGATGTGTAATCCAGTTCTCTGTTCACACCAGGACTGTTATCACAGGAGCCACTGTTTATTACTATCCTAGCTAGATCATGTTCAATATATTTTGCCAATGGTATAAGTAACAATCAAACACAGAAGCAAAACGATGGTTGATTATACCCAGCTCACTCTAGCCGTGTATACAGAGTACCAGAAATAACGTTTCAAAGGGCTGTTCACAGCATTTGTTACAGCACATAGCTTGTTCTCTCCTAGAATACGATATATTCTTCTGGCTGAAGCAAAACACCCATATTCTTCTTTCTCTTATAGCATACAATTAGAATAATTGGATAATTAGAATGTGGTCTTGTGGCTTCCTCCACTCCTTATTTTTTAATAGTATGCACGGTAGAAGCGTTGGGGGTGAGGAATATGTAATCAAGTCCCAGACAGAGCTTTGGATACAGGCTATAGTTTTTGTTCAGCTTATGTTTTGCTTTTTTCTTCATTTATCTTTCTGAGTGACTGGATGTGTTGTGTCCTCCATTTTTTTGCTTTGCATGATGGATTATCTTATTATTTAGCCGAAGATCCATCAATCTCATGAAGAAAATTGCACAGGTACAAACAAATAGCTGCCTCTTATTATGGAGAATATGCAGGGCACATATACTGTTACCTGCCCCTTCCGGATCTGTTTTCACTGAAATTGCCATGGTGCTAACAGAAGTCAGCAATGCAGAGAGGGAAAAACATCAAATTTTGACACAAAAACTGCAGTTCTGAGAAGGAAAAGACACTTCTTCCTTGTTGCTGCAAAAATTGGAAGGCATTATGGAAATGGAAGTACAGTGGTGCCTTGACTTACGAACTTAATCCGTATTGGAACGGTGGCCGTAAATCAAAACGTTCGTAAGTCAAAGCACCATTTCCCATAGGAATGCATTGAAAACCGATTAATCCGTTCTGGCCGAAGAAAAAAATACCATAAAAAAATAAAACACTGCAAGTCCCACGCTGGGACTGCAAAAAACAAACAAAAAACAAACAAATCCCAAAATAAACATTGGAGCAAGTCCCACGCTGGGACTGCAAAAAAAAAAAAAACCCACCAAAAAACAAAACAACACAGAAACGTAACCCCCCCCAGCCCAAACCTACCCTCCAAAACCCACCCAGAACAACTTTTTTAAAAGGAAAAAGCAGCACCTTACCAGTCCGAAGCCTCTGCGGGGGCTTCCAAAGCACCGGCACCTGGCCGCTTCTCCTTCCTCCTCCTGCGCCGCTGCCACACGCCCTGTCCACAGAGCCCCTCCGACCCACGCCCTCGGCGGTGCTTACTTGTGAGTATACCCGCGCCTTCAGCGGTGCTTACTCGTGAGTAGACCTGCGCCAGGGATGGGCAGGGAGCGCACCGGCTTCCCGCGCCCAGCGGCGATCTGGAGCCGGCCCGCCTCTCCTTCCTCCTCCTGCGCCCCAGGAGTAAAAAAGTTCCCTAACCGCCTGCTCTAACCGTTGGGGCGAAAGAGCTACAAAGAAGCAGCCTCTTTGCCACCAACGGTTTGAATTTCCCACCTTTCCCCCCCTGCCTTATTCCGTTCGTAAGTCAAATTGTTCGTAGGTCAGGGCGTTCGTAAGTCAAGGCACCACTGTACATTGTGAGTCCCACACACCACGGGAGTTGCCTATCTTTGCCATGGTATTATGGATGTAGTACTTTTATCATTTGATTTCCTTTTGTGGGGATATTGTTGAGTTTTTAGGTATTTTTGTACAAAGGAGAAACAAAAACATTCACAGCTGCTTCTCTCTTCTGTTCTGGTTGTTGTTGGTAGATATTTTGGTGCTTCCCTCTTGTAGTACAGTGTATTCATTGTTGATTTCCATTTGGGTGCTGTTTTTGTTATCACTTTGCAGTCACTATGTTTGTAATCTGTTTGCTGAACAGCTTGATGTGTGGCCCTTTTCATTTGAACCTTTCTCATTTTCGACTGCTGTGAATTAGTTGTGATATCTATCATTCAGAGTATAAAGAATATTGCAGGTGTCGTTTCATGGAGTAAAGTACATTCTGAGAATTCCAAAGACCCTTTGCATTGTGAATTAAGTTGGGACTTTTTAGGAGAAAGGTGGTATATAAATATATTTAATTAATTAATTAATTTAATCAATACATACAATGGCTCGGGTCCACAGTTCCTGCAATCAGAATTCTGTTCAGCCACTGGAGAGAGAGGGGAGACACGTTTCTCCCACTTTGTCCTTCCTGTTCGGGAGAATTGGCAGGAGATGAAAGGGGAAATCAATGAAAATTGCCTTGCACACTTCTTCCGGAGGGAAACTTCATTGAATCTTAGTTATTTTTGTGAATGGATCTTTATCAGACTTGAGAAAGGGAAAAGACAGGCATTGTTCAGTTTTTAAAAGGATCCAAAGTGAACGAACCCAATTCTTGTGCCAAAATTACTGATTTATTTTTAAGGTGGATATTCCCCAGGATTTTACCAAAAGTATTGTTATCAAAGGTGTGTGAAAATTTGTAGTTCTTGGCTCACTTGAAAGTCCTGAAGAGTAAAGAATTAGTATTGTCTCAATAGATCATCCTGCACTGAAGGACAGATTGAATGCTGTCATACCCACTGGTTAACCGGTTGAGCCTAGTGGACTTAATTTATACTTCAGGTACCTTTAAGTATTCCTGCACACTATCTATTTAGATGAGAAAATGAGGACTGTAAAACACGCAAAGAGAAGTTGTATGAAACTATGTTCACTATTGGCAGAATTAGAATTTAGTGAACATGTAATATACTGTTAGCTTAGAAATGTTAGGAACATCAGCAAAGGATGTCATCAGTATGATAGGAAAATAAAATAAGGTACTACAAAGTCTGAAGAGAGCTTGCAAGCATTGGTTGGTAGAAAGAAAATCCTAGGTATCATAGCAAAATTATTTTGAATAGAGAGCTTTATGCAGAAGTTATGGCATGCCAGTTTCTTGAGAGCATTATTATGGACAGAAGAAAATCCTCTTGACAGATTTTTTTTTATGGCTTCAAAAGTGCCTGAAAAGGCTATAGATAAAATGGTGTTTGCTTCAGATACTGGTTACTAAAGGCTTACACATGGTGTTTGCTTCAGATACTGGCTACTAAAGGCTTACACATACCCCCACACCTCATGAGAAAACATGTAACATTATTTTGGAAATGTCACCAGTAGTGTCCAAGATTGATTCTCAGTTCCTTAAAGAGTAAGCAAGAAACCAGAATGAGTTACTTGGAGTGAATTGTTTCAATGATGCTGCTGGTCAAGCAAGAACAGTATAGTGCTTCCCTTTCATATATTACATATGGGATTCTGCAATACATCCTATCCAAATAACAGTTCAGAAATGATTCAGAGATCAACTTCCATTACAGTAGTACCTCGGTTTACGAAATTAATGCGTTACGTATATACGTTACATAAAGCGAAAATTTTGTAAACTGGAACGCGGATTGCCATAGGAACAGGGGCGGTGCTATGGCAATGCATCCTGGGGAAACTTTCTTTGCAAACCGAAAACCCCGGGGGGAAAATGTAAACCGAGGCATTGTTTTCAACGGATTTCCATTCATACTCCGAAAATGACGTTAACCGAGGCATTCGTAAATCAAGGTACTACTGTACACCCTTTCGGTGCTCTTGGTATTGCTAATTTAGTTTCTTACTTTGTAACTTTGTTTGCTTAGACATGTTACAGCAGCGGTCCCCAACCTTTTGGGGACCGTGGACCGGCTGAACCTCTAAGGAAGGCGCGCCCCCCGCAGGTGTGCGCAGGTGCGTGCGCGCTCTTGGGCGCATGCACGAAGTGGTGGGGGAGCGCCCACCAGCGCCGGCGTGAGCGCTCCCCCACCCCCTTCGCGCCTGCGCAGGGGCGCCTGCAGGCGCAAAGCGGTGGGGAGCGCCTGCCGGCGTGACCGCTCCCCCACCCCTTCATGCATGCGCAGGGGCGCCTGCACGCCCGCACGCCCACCCCTTTGCGCGGGCACTTGGGCGCATGCGTGAAGGGGTGGGGGAGCGGGCGGGCATGCAGGTGCCCTTGCGCGAAGGGGTGGGGGAGCACTCATGCCGGCGCTGGCACGTGCGCACGTGTGCAAAGCAGCTGTGGGGAGGGAAGTGCGTGCAGGGGTGGCGGGAGGTCTGTCCGCGGCCCGGTCCGGCTCAGGCCACGGACCAGCACGGGCCGCGGACCGGGGGTTGACGACCTCTGTGTTACAGTATATAGAATATGTGGCAAATCTTTTATCCAGAATGTATAGGATTACCAATATTGTAGGTATTAAATGGGTGTAATGTATATTGTCTGAAAGAAGAATTGTAGTTATAATTAAAAGGGGCTAACATTCAGATAACATTTCATTTACATACCTAAAATGAAATAATATTATTTGCATATTACTGTTTATGGGGAAATAGTTAAATGATTGTGATGTGTATATCCTTGGTGTGTGAGATTCAATCTCTTAGTCATTCCAGAATTCCTCTGAAACCAGTGTAATAGGTTATTTGTGGTTAACTTACGCTGCAGAACTCTCAAGCTGTGTCCTTCCAGACACACTGGCTGAAACCCTGTTGTGCAGCTCTGTGTGTGCAGTGGTGATGACATCTTTATCAGTGGCAAATCACCACTGTTTATAATCAATTGCTGGTTTACACTACAGTGTTCACAAAGGAACAAGGTCATGTGCACCTCAGAATTGCCAAATTGCTGCTGCTGCTGATATCACCATAGTTACACACACAGAGCTGCACAACAGGGTTTCAGCCATAGATATATGGTTCAGTGCACACCTACAACACATGCTGTAACTTAATTGTTTGACTATATTGCGAGTGAACTCTATCCATATTGGGAAATTGAAAAATCTTTTAGAATGGAAACTTTACAGCACACACTTCAGCAATTTGCCAGCAGCTCTCTATAAGCTTTAAGCTAAATAGCTCAAACTATGTGCTTCCTGCTGTTAAGTATAAGTTAGATGGGATGATCTATGAAAAGATGATAATGTTGTATATTGCTACTCAATTTCTGATTCCTTCATCTCTAATTAGAAATCTTGTTTTATGTTTTGTGGTATAATAGGTGTCATTGAGAGGGAATGCAGACCACATGATTATAACATGTTTAGTGGTTTGATACTTTATTTAAATAGATTGTGTTTATACAGCAAAGAGCCTTATGGTATAATGAAGGCTAACTGATTTATTTTGACATGAGCTTTTGTGGATTATAGTCTACTTGTCTGTCTGTCTTATTCAGTCATTTATTAGTTTGATTTATTTTTCTTCAGAGAGCGTTCCATTGCAGTGTGAATCACTGAAAGTTGCAACTGCTTTTTTACAAGAGTTTTCAGGTCAGATCAGGATGAGTATTACCCTTTGTAAGAGTAAGGATAGAAAAGTTCTTTGAATATTATGAGAATAAGAAAAGTAGTGTGTGACACTTAATCCTCTGAAGGTAAACAGGCAGCTTTCCAGTGGACTTCAGCATGAATTTTGATACAGCCATTTCAATTTATACAATCAGTTTATTTACTAAAAGATTCCAAAGTAGACCTTTCCCAGTTCTACAGTTGCTTGGATCCAAATTTAATCATACCTAGAGAAGAGCCCATTAAAGTCAGTGGGGCAAACTAGTATTGAGTAGTTTTAAGTCTCACTTTGCAGAATCCTGTTGTAGATTCATGCCAGTGTAAGTGTACTGGTGTAACCCAGGGTGGCAAATTGCTGCTGAATAATATGTTGCCACTTGAGTTCTTAGGAGTGTGACATAGAATGCAATCAGTAGCAGTTTGCTCCTGTGATTTATGTCTTTACACTTATGCCAAAGTAAATCTGCCAGTAGGAATCTGGAAACTGTCTTCAGTGAATCTGCTCATGTCACCATTCTGGATTCAGCTTGTAACCTACTCCAGAGGTCCCCAACCCCTGGTCCGTGGCCTGGTGCCGGTCCGTGGCCTGGTGCCGGACCGGGCCGCCAAGACAGACCTCCCCCCGCACGCACTCACCCCTGCACAGCCTGTTTGCGCCTGCGGGCGCGCTCCAGCACACCTGTGCGAGCGCCGTGCCGCCGTTTGTGCATGCGCGCGCGCTCCAGCACGCGCTGGTGTTTGCACATGCGCACTAGCACGCTCACTCACGCGCATGCGCAAACGGCGGCGCAGCATTCGCACGGGCACGCGTGCGCTTGTTCACGCATGCAGACGAGCGCAGGGGGTGCCCCGCCTTCCCCAGCTGGTCCGTGGACCGAAAAAGGTTGGGGACCGCTGACCTACTCCATCCTTGTCCCAAAGCTCAAGAAGTAGGTAGAGCTGGCCTTTTGAACTTCCAGAAATCTGTAGGAGAAGCAGGAGTGGAACCTTCAGGCAAGGTTTCTTTCAGTGACTGGCTGCCTGAGTGGGTGTTTTAAATTAATTGTTGTGCCTTACTGCTTTGAATGTGTTTTTGGTATTGCTTTTGTTTACCTTTTCTTAGAGTGGTATTTGTTTGATCCTTTTTAGTATTTGTGCACTTACTGTTTTTGGCTTTAAATATTTTCATCTTTATTATGTAAGCTCTCTTGGGTCCTCTTTAAGGAGAAAGGTGGGGTGAAAATTTTTTAAATAAATAAAACCTCAGGCATGTCTCCAATGTTCTGTCTCCTGTCCTGTTATCATAGAGGTTACCAGTTACGCTATCTCTTTGTGCTGTTTTTGTGAGATAGTAATAATAATTCCAACTTGTTTCAACCCCTTTCAGAGTTTTCTAGGTATGAAGACTCAGAGGCTGTTTACCATTCCTTCTTTTGGGGTGTTGTTGGACTGTGCAGGTCACCCAAGGCTACACAGGGTGACTTTTCTTGCGGGAAGCACAGTGGGGAGGAAAAGGCAAACATTTGTGTATTGATAGTGATGAAACAAGCACACTCTGCATGCCAAAAATATAATGCTGAGATGTTTGAGTCTGTGTGAAATTGGGAGTCTTCCTATAGCATTTGTTGTGCCTTTTGAATAGGAAAAAATAATCATTGTGGGTTTTTTGAGAAGCTTCCTTTGCTTTGTTGTAATACTGAGACTGATGATTGGACATGTGTGTATTGTTAGTGTGGTAGTAGTAATAGTAATAGTAGAAGAATAACAATAGAGAAACAGAGCAAGGGTGGAACCGTTGCCCTTTGCTGTGCATATTGTAAGTGCCGTCTTTGTGTCTCCTAGGATTCTGAGTTTAGTAATGCTGACCAGATGGATTTATATGACGACGTGTTAGCTGCCAGCTCACAACCTTCAGAAAGTTGCACTGCCACCACTGAGCCACCACCTGAAAACCGCCAAGAACAGTCTCCCAAGCCAAACAGCAAATCACCTGCTATCCTGTATACCTACAGCGGACTACGCAATAAAAGAGCTGCTGTTTATGTGGGCAGCTTCTCCTGGGTAAATATGCTTCTATATAAGAGCAAGATGTAAAGGATATAACCGATTTATCTTTTACTGAACCTCTGGATAACGTGGGAGATTTTGCTTTTGTTTTTGCTTTGTTTTGTTGATGCTTTCTGTGGATCTAGAGTTCCCAGTAATGTAATGTTGTATATAATGCATGCTGGATATAGCTTTGCTACCATTGACCATCATGAGACAGCACTGAGAAGTTTGAATATTAAAACAGCAGAAATGTGTTATTTTCATTATAGTGATTTTATTTTAGTGTACGGTGAGCAACTTGTAGCCTTTTGTCCTTTTGAATTGCAACTGCAATCAGTCCCAGCAAAAGCGGTTATCTTTTAATTCTGTTATAAACTGCTTTTCTTCATAGCTATGGGAGAAAGACAGAGTGTAAGTAAAAATTAGATTAAAATGAAATGGAACAAAATTGCTCACCTCTGATTTATAGCAGTGTTTTGTTTTCTTTGAAATTAGAAAAATAGGACAGCTTGTGTTTGGAGAATGTGATGTTCTTCCAGTAGAAGTGTAACGTTAAGTGAAAAGCATTTGTTATGCATTATAAAGCTTTTGTTAGTGGAACAAGGCCCTTAAGAACCCATAGTATAAAGTCAGTGCTAAACCTTCTTTTTACGATATTGTAGCTTTTTGTCCCTTTGCATGCAGTGGACGACTGACCAGCAGCTGACACGAATCATCCGCTCTGTGGGTGTTTACGATGTGGTAGAGCTCAAGTTTGCTGAAAACAGAGCCAATGGCCAGTCCAAAGGGTAAGCACAAGATTTTTCATGAAGGAGCCCTCAGGAAGAGTAGTTGTTGTAGGAGGCACAAAATAACAATAAGCATACTTGAGAAGAGTGTACCAATTAGACAGGATTTCTTCCTAATTTTTAAGGGTAAAAGAAATCTTGGTGACAATCCAGATTGGATGCCACCACCTATGCAGCAAATGGATGCTTGTTCAAGTGATCTGGGAATAATATGGATTCTTTCCAGTTCCAGAGAGAAATCTCTGCCCATGTTTGATGCACTGCTCTCTTTAGTGTTAGTTTTGTGTTTGGAATGTAGGAATTGATTTTTCTGTCCTGTTGTTGAGGCTGCTTCTGTAGGAGCACTGTTGCTTTGTGAGATGAGTCCTGGAAAACAGTTTTGCGAGGAGATCCTACCAGTGTTTGATTAACTTTTCCTATGGCTCTGTGAAAAGGTATGCAGAAGTGGTGGTTGCCTCTGAAAACTCTGTTCACAAACTGTTGGAGCTGCTGCCAGGGAAAATTCTTAATGGAGATAAGATGGAAGTGAAGTTGGCTACCCGGCAAAATCTTGCACAGTTTGAAGCACAAGCTCGAAAACGTAAGTTTTATGGGAAGGAAATCTCGATTATGTAGGGAGCAAAGCAGGGAGAGAGGATGGGATTTGGTTGTTGAGACTCCAGTTATGTCCACCAAAAGCAAATTAATTTACAGCTGGGTATGTGTAAATATTGCAACTATGCATTTTTGTACTATATTGTAGTTGCTGAATCTAATAAAAGCTTCACCGTATAATATAATCTCTCACATTACATAATGCGAAGATCCTTCATTTGCTCTTCCATTGTGGTCAGAACTGATTTGGCTGACCTCTTAAGGCTGCTGTTGTGGATGAAATCCATCATATATATTAGTTCCTATTTAGAACCTTTCCAGAATTTTTTCATCCCTGAAAAGATAGTGTCCAATACTTAATGACAGTGTATGAGCTGGGGACTCACCTTAGTCATTTTACAATGACAGTAAATGTACTGTACAATAGATGTTTCACATTTTTACTTTTCAACCTAAAAATAATCAAAATATTTCGTTCCTAAAAGGCAGAAATGAAGGTACAGTATGTCTTTTAGAAAATTGTATTGGGGAAGCAGGAAAATTGTAAGCTTAGTACAATGAAACTAGGAAGTTAGTGGTTTTGCCTCTACTATGCTGTGACTTGTTATCTATATGCTGTCTTCAGTGCACTTCCTTGAAAATAGTTTATTCTGATTGCCATCATATCCAAGTGTGGATTATATAGTAGTTTCTCTTAATACTCAGCATACTTTGATTCATCTTTCTGGCACATATCTGTATCACATTTTTCATGTTTTGATTTTCTCTTGCAACTTCCTGATTTTGTTTTTTCTTAAATGAGTAGTTAGTATGTTTCTTTCAGGTAATAGGTATTCTGTAATATGTATTTCTTCTTCTTGGATGCACTCCTTAACGTGGTGAGGTGGTTTCAGTGTGTCGAAGATGCCAAAAGCAATGTCACCAAGAGGCTAGATTTCATTATGGGTCTGGACTCTTAGCAGGATCGCCCAAGGTGGAATGTTCACAGCTGAGGCACAAGACTGAGATGCATCCACCCTCTTCAGGAGTAATGGCTGCATCAGCAGAAGACAATGCTTATGGGAACAGAGAAGATTCTGGAGGGCAGCAACAGTAGCTGAAAGTGACACTAGTGGAGGTTCTTTCACAGACAAGGGCAGTGACACTTAAGCTGGCTGTTGTTTGTGTTGCACGGAAAAAAGAGCAGTGATAAACCTCTACTGCACCTTTCTTACCTTCAGTAGCCTATCACGAGACAGTCCAAAATGACCCAGGAGATAGTGCTAACAGATGAGATTCTCAGGTCAGAAAGCACTCAGTCAGCTCCTGGGGAAGAACAGAAGATAAATATGAATAGTGCTGTCATTAATAATGCAACTAGATTAAAACTGAAAGGACATGTAGTTGCTGACATGCGTATAGGTGAAAGGAAAGTCCAGTGCTGCACAGTACATACAATTGGAACATGAATATGAGAAGTATATGTCCAGGTAAACTGGAAGCTGTAAAGCAAGCAATGGAACACTTAAACATTGCAGTGCTTGGTGTCAGTAAACTAAAATAGACTTGAATGGGACATTTTCAGTCAGACAATTACAAAGTGTTTTACTCTGGGAATGACAGAAGAAGTGGAGTGGCTCTAATACTGAGGCAAGATGTAGCACAGGCAGTTAGGGGCTGTAATGTAAGGTCTAACTGAGTAGTATTAATTAGACTTTGGGAAACCCATCAACATGTAACCATCATTCAAGTCTGCTCCAACTGCAGATGCTGAAGAAAATGAAATTGAAAGCTTTTATGTGAGCACCCAGAAGGAAATTGGATCACACACCAATGCAAGACATGCTTATAATCATAGGTGACTGGAACAAGAAAATGTGAAACAAAGCAGAATTAAATGTTGGAAATTTTGATCAAGGGGTCAGAAATAAAGCAGGAGAATGACTCACTGAGTTATGTGAAGCCAGCAATCTGTGCATTGCAAGTACATGCTTTAAGCAAGTAAAGAGACAACTGTACACGGGGACATCAATATATAATATATAAATGAAACAGACAGTGTAATTGGAAGCAGGAAATGGAGAAGCTGTATTCTATCTGTCAAAACAAGACCAGAAGCATGAATTGTTAACATCCAACTTTAAAGTAAAGCTCTTATTCATTAGAATAAAGCTGAAGAAGACCAGTAAAAGAATTCTTGGACCAAAATATAATTCAACAACATATCTGATAAATTTAAAGCTCATATAAAGAACAGATTTGCATTACTAAATTCAGTTGCAAGAATCAGAAGAACTGGATTGAAACCAGAAATATTACTAGGGAAGGATGCAAAAAGACAATTCTTGTAATGAAATGAAAAACCTAGATGGATGACAGAAGAAACACTTAAAATTGTGCAGGACAGGTGAAAAGGAAAACATAACAGAATTAGAGTGAGAATCCTGAATGCTGCTTTTCAGTGTCTGTCAGGTAGAGACAAAGAGAACTATTAAAATGGCCAGCACAAAGAAATAGAAGAAAACAAACAAAGGTAAACGAGATCTCTTCCAGAAGATCCAAGAAATCAAAGGGTAAATTAGGAATGCTGAATGAGCAACAGGGAAGCATGCTGTCTGACCAGGAGAAGATAAAGATAAAGTGGAAACAGTATACTGAAGACCTGTGCAGAAGAGATAGGATGATAGATTCCTTTGAAGAGGAATCCTGTGATGAAAAACCTGCAATTTTTGAAAATGAAGTGAAGAAAGCTGACAGGAAATAAATCGACTCATTTGAAATACAGTGCTGGAAGAGAACTTTGCGGATACCCTAAACTTCCAGGAAGACAAAGAAGTGGGTCTTAGAACAGATCAAGCTTGAACTTCCTCTGGAAGCAAAAATGACTAAACTGAAGCTAAAATTAGAAGGTAAAATTCTGTGTAAAATATAATAATGCTGGGAAAAGTTGAAGTTAGCAGATAAAGAAGAAGGCCAACTATTAAATGGATTAAGTCTCTAAAGCAGGGGTCTCCAAACTTTTTACAGTGAGGGCCACACCGGGTATTTTCAACTTTTTTGAGGGCTGAAGGAACAGGAATATGTGCACGTGCGTCACACCCGCACAAACACCCGGACGCCTGCACGCACACACCCCTGCCTGCCCGGCGCGTGCATGGGCTGAAGGCAGCGCAGGCCAGATGTGACCTGCAGGCCGTAGTTTGGAGACCAATGTTCTAAAGCAGGGGTCCCCATCCCCTGGTCCGTGGCCTGGTGCCAGTCCGTGGCCTTGTCAGGACTGGGCCGTGGAGACAGATATCACAGCCCCCCCACACGCACTCCCTGCATGCATGCACAGGTGCCCCGCCCATCCGCATGAGTGCACCCCGCCCACCCCCAAGCGCGCCCTGCGCACGGACCCCACCCCCCAACCGGTCCGCGGTTCGGAAAAGGTTAGGGACCACTGCTCTAAAGGAAGCCACAGCCTTGGCTTTACAAGAACTGAGTAGGCTATTGAAGATAGGACATTTTGCACATCACTCTTTCATAGGATCGACTTAAGTTGGAGATGATGTGATTGCGTGCAATAATAATATATATCTGATCTTTTGAGTTCTACCTGCTACTTAAGACTCACTGAACCTTCCAAGTAATTTGATGCTGGCATCTATAAAAGCAAATATTTGGAACTGGAAGTTTCAAAGATTGAAGTTGATCTTTCCTGCAAAGTTTCTTCACATAAAATGAAGTATTCATATTTATCTTTATTATATCTAGCCTCGCATGCTCAGAATAAGGCGTAAAATAACGAAGTTCTCGGTTCACATCTTGCTTCAGCTATGAACTTAGTAACTAGGTGGCCTTAGCCAAGCCGCTCTTTTCTGGTTCATATGTGAAATCTCGAAATGTGTTTCACCTGCTGAACCATGAAGATTTGCTGAACTAGTGTAAAAAGCCTTAAAACAGTCGTTCACCACTTGTGGTTCCCCAGATGTGGGATTACAACTACCTGAATGCCTCACCATTCTCCGTGCTAGCTCAAGGTTCTAGGAGCTGATGCCGAAGTATTTCTAGGTACTCTAAGTTAGAGATCACTACTCTAAAGCATAGGTCAATGCTAAGTATTATTCAAACATCCAGATAAAAATATATTTCACTTAAATTGAAAAAGTATAAGATATACTCAAGATTTTTTTGTGAATGCTACATACATGTTACCGTATTTTTCCGTGTATAAAACGACACTTTTTCCTTAAATAATTTGAGAAAAAATTGAGGGTCGTTTTATACACAGAAGGCAGCTCTTTACTGCTGCCTTTTGCGAAGGCACAGGGCTTAACAAAAAGGAAGGGGAGGCGTTTCTCCCTTCCTTTTTGCTAAGCTCTGTGCCTTCTCAAAAGGCAAAGAAAAGCGGCAGTCACTTTGACAGCCGCTTTCCTTGCCATTTGCCAAGGCACGGGGCTTAGCAAAAAGGGAGCCCTTTGATCCCTGCTTTTTCTAATTTGGGGTTAGAAAAGGGGGTGTCGTCTTATACATTGGGTCATCTTATGAACGGAAAAATACAGTAGTTGTCATCTGCTCAGAGTATACTACCATCTTTTGTAACTGATGCTGAAATGTAAGTGCCTGAGTAGCATGCCACTATATAAATTTATTTTATGTATAACTTTTAGTTGACACTGAATGATCAGTTTATTACAGCTGCCTTTTTCCAGTGGAAGGAATATATTTAAGTGAGATGTACTTGTCTCTGGCCAGAGACATGGAATGCCCATTTCCAGGAGTGTCAGAAACTAGACTATATGACAATGTCATCATTTCAAAAGACATGCCCCTACACAGTAGTAGATCTCATTCTTTTTGCATACTGAGAGAGATCAGATGTCTTGTTATTTTGCCAGGATGGAGTTTTACTTCAAGGAGACAGTAGCTGACATGCCCACTTATTGGAAAGCAGAATGCTATGTCAGAAAATTGTTCAGTTCCTTTACCTGTCCAGATACCACAGCATTCAGAGTGCTTTTCCTCTTCTGCATGTCTTGCAGGGGTGCCTCCAAGGGCTCACTCAAGAGATTCCTCAGACTCAGTAGACGGCCGGGCTACTCCAACAGAGAACGCTGTGCAGCCACCACGCATTGAGAAGCCTCCTTCTGTTTTGCCTTTCTTCAACCGCCCTCCTTCTGCACTTCCGCTCATGGGGCTACCACCTCCACCGATACCACCCCCTCCACCACTTTCATCCAGTTTTGGGGTTCCTCCACCACCACCTGGCATCCACTACCAACATCTAATGCCTCCTCCCCCTCGACTTCCTCCCCATCTCACTGTGCCACCTCCTGGGACAGTGCCACCTGCGCTGCACCTCAACCCAGCCTTCTTTCCCCCACCAAATGCAGCGATGGCTCCTCCTCCAGATGCCTATAGCAAAGCTTCTGCACCGTATAACCACAGCAGGTGAGAGCAGCTCCCTTGTCATGAAATTGAGAAGAACTTGAAACTTGGGGATATTGCAGAAAGTGGGATCTAGACCCTATTAGTATATTTTAAAAAATGTGTTCTGACTGGGCGTTAAAGAAATATCCCACTACTGATAATGCCAGAAGATTCTATACACAGCTCTGTTTGCCCATCTGGTTACAGCATGGCAAGTAAGACTTACTTATCTTGAGTATTAATTCTAAAGAGTACTGAGTGGTTTGTGTAGATCAGGGAGTAAAATATGCTGTTGATGATATAGAGCACTTTTGGAAGGTTCTTATTTACCATCCTTGTGGATGAGAAATCTTATCACAGGTCTGCTTGAAGCCATTTGTTGTCTGCCTCTGAGTTGTGGGTGTATGTTTGTGTACTGCAGCCGGGAATTGGGCCAGTTGCCGCCTCCTGTCAGTGAAGCTGAATTTGAAGATATCATGAACAGGAATCGAGCAATTTCCAGCAGTGCCATTTCCAAAGCTGTGTCTGGTGCCAGTGCAGGTAACTATATCTGGCTCCTGCCATTTCCTTTATTCCCTAACTCTTGGCTTCCAACTCAGCATGTTGTCTTTTCTCTTACATCTCAGGGGATTACAGTGACGCCATTGAGACCCTGCTTACAGCCATTGCTGTTATTAAACAGTCACGAGTAGCGAATGATGAGCGATGTCGAGTCCTTATCTCCTCACTCAAGGATTGTCTTCATGGTATTGAAGCCAAGTCTTACAGTATGGGCACCACCACCAGCAGCAGTAGCAGCAGCAGTTCCTCCAGGTAAACTTCCGTAAGCGCAGTTGTTAGAGGTGATTTAGCTAGATTTACTCAGTTGATGACTCAGTTTCAAGTGTGCTCTGCTTCTGCCACAACTGAATAGAAATGTGTTCCTTTGTAGAGGAAGAAACAAATGGACTGTTCTACCATTCATCGTCTGGAAACTAGATTTTTGGTTTTATTTTCTAGAAAAAGACATCGGTCTCGAGATAGATCACCCAGTCGATCCCGTGAGAGCAGTAGAAGGCACCGAGATGTGGTCCATAATGAAGATCGGCATGAGGATTATTTCCAGGAAAGGAGCCGAGAGCATGAGAGACACAGAGACAGGGACAGAGAAAGAGACCGGCATCACTGAAAGAAGTGAGAGAATTTTCCAGGGTGCTGCCCCTTCCCCCAGTATCTCTCCCTTCCCCCCCCCCTCCCAAAATGCACACCATCTTTCCCTCAAGTTGAGTATCATCCCTCATGAAGATGCGGTTAGGTTAGGTTCTCTTATGTTCTCAAAGATTTTCCATGGGCAATCCTCTGCTTGACTTAGGGAGTGAAATGGTCACATGTGTGTCTGGCTACTGGGGACAAATATGGCCACTTTGGGGTTCTCCTTTTAATGTGTCCCACTAGTGAAGCATTTTCAAATGGGATGGCGGTTTTCCCCCTCAAACATTTCATCACAGAGTGACCTATAATCTGTCAGAGGAGCTCTGAGTTGCCTTGTAGCTCAAATGAATTGCTCAGTGCAACTTCACTATGATTATGTTCCTTATCCTTTGTACTGTGTCTACTGGATCGATTCAGAAGCTTAGAATTAGACAGTAGGAGTTGGTATGAAGTTAGAACCAAAGGATAAAGGGGTGATTGATATTTGGAGAACAAGAGGCTTGAGCAGCTGTGCTCCATTGTGGGGAAACTCAACTTTTCAGTGATTTTTGTAAAGCTAAGAAATTCTAGGAGCATGTAGTACTTTGGAGAACTAGAAAATAGAGCAACTTGTTCTTCCATTTCTTTTGCTTCTCTCATTCTGTCATTGTTCCTGTTTGTGTGTATGGGGGAAAGCTTCAGTAGCTTTAGAATTAAAATATTATACATTTGAGGAATCAGAACTCAGAGCCCATTGGCTGATGCTGAACTTAACATCTCTTCAAAGAAATCTGGAAAATCTTTGCTTCCTAGATTTTTAAAAAGAACATTCTAGCTCATGGTTGTCAAGTGGTTTGGTATTGTTGGGTAGATGGTCTGAAACTAGAATAGATCTATATAAAACTTTTGCAGCTCAGTGGTTTAGGTATCTGGCTGTGGAGCCAGAGGTTGGAAGTTTGATTCCCCACTGTGCTTCCTGTAAGTAGAGGAACGCCTTTGTGGTGTTGGGCAGTTGCACTGTCCCAGGGTGTCTTCAGAAGAAGGGAATGGTAAACTATTTCTGTGTATTCTCTATCTAGAAAACCCTGGAAAGGGTTTCCATAAGTCAGAATTGAGTTTACGGCACACACAGAAACACAAAACTTGCAGAATTATAGTGGAGTCTTTTTATTCACTGTTCTAAAATACTTTTTAAATTGTTTTCTTGACTCCTTTTTAAATGGAGAGAACTATATTTGTTTTCAGAAACAGTAACATGTAAGTAGCACACCTGAAAGCACAGATTACTGTAATCTATTTGAAAGTTCTCAAGGTACAACCAGGTCTTCTAGGGCTTTTAAAATGTTTCACGCACACTTTTAATGTTGAAACCGGTGAATAATTTAACTGATATATTTTTTTAAAAACAGCAAAAAATGTTGCATGAGAGCACAAAATCCACAAGCAGATAATACCTTTGTTAGAACTAACTAAAGTTGTACTTACCTGTAAGTGTTTGACTTCTCCAGATTATATCATCAAGTATAAAATATTAGTAGGTGGTGCAAGAAGCAACAGGAGTCTAAAACTCTGGCCAGAATGTGTTATGACCATGAGGTCAAGCAGTTAAACTGAGCCACAGCATGGACATGTCAAGGTCAAATGTATGATACCCAAACAAAGTCCTCAGAGCACTATAAGATTATAACTACTGAAGAGTGGTAACAGAGATTTCAGATTGAATGAGTCACTGGCAGGCAAAATGCATAAAGCAAGAGCCAGATTTGTGAACTTCTCTAGCCCTTGTGTTTTCAGAAACGGAGACCCACTATTTCCTTTTCATCCCAGTGTGCATTATTAGGTATAATTTTGATACCTGAGGGTATCTATCAATGACTCATTCAGTCTGAATCTCTGTCTGGGGATTGAGTTTAATTGTGGGTCTCATGGCCACAACAACACCTAGCCAGATGTTTGGATTTTACTGCTTTTGTCCCCTGCTCTGTATGTGGTTTAAAAAAAACCAAACCACCTAGTCTAATGAAGAGTTTTGGAAAACCTAGAAGCTTTCATGGTTTTCTATGGAATTCTAGTTCATTCAAATAAAGATAATAATGATGATGATGATGATGATGATAAATTTATTGTCATTGTAAGTATATACATAGTATACACATACAACGAAATTCACACAGACACCCAGAGACCAGACCCACATGCACACACATAAAAAATCCCCAAACACTCCCCACCCACTAAAAATCCCCCACTAAGAACACAAATATCTGCACTGCAGGCTAAGTAACACTGTCCAACTGTTCACTGCTGATGGTCTTTAAGTTCATTATTAAGTGCAGTTATAGCTCTGGGATAAAAACTATTCAGAAAACGTGTGGTCCGAGTCTTAATTGTTCTGTATCTTCTGCCAGATGGCAACAGTTCAAAGAAGTTGTGAGCAGGATGGGAAAAGTCTCTAAGGATGTTGTGTGACTTCCTCAGACAGCGGGATGTGAAGATGTCATCCAGGGTTGATAGCTGGAGCCTGATGATATTCTGGGCAATTTTAATGGTTCTCTGTAGAGCTTTTTTGTCCGCTACAGAGCTGCTCCCAAACCATTGCCTGTATATTGGATTTCATTTTGTTTTAGTCAGGCAATTCAGCCTTGCTTAGTGTGTGTTCATGCTTTCCATTCCCACTGCCATTGTAGGATTGTGTCTAGAAATGGGCACGAACCTTGGTTTGGAGGTTCGTGCCGGTTCATACGAACGGCACCATAGGTGCTGCACATTCCCTTCTCCCGCTGCCCTGGCCAATGACCCACTCACCAGTCAGAGCATGTTCTCCTCCTCCTCCTCTTCAGCTGTTCAACCAGTCCCTGGCAGGAGCATGGTTTTGCCTGTCCTGCCTCCTTGTCTGAGTGGAGGCTGGGCAGCCAAGGAGGTGGGGCAGGGAAACCTGTGCTCCTGCTGAGACTGGTAAAAGAGCCAAAGAGAAGGAGGAGAGGAGCATGTGCCAGCTATGAGTGGAGGATCTAGCCAAGAAGGCAGGGAAAGGAAATGCCATATAAACCAGTGTGAACCTCCAAACCGAGTTTCATGACCAACTCTAATCATGTCAGGTACTTAGCTAGGGCTTGGAACTGCAGTGGGAATAGACTGCATTCTCAAACTGACAAAAACATTTGTATATAAACTGCCTTTGATTGTATTTAGTCATTCATGTATATTTATTAATAAGCACATTGGCACTAACACCGGGCCACAAATTTTGATTTGAGAACTTCAGAAACAAACTACAAGGTGTGTAATTATGCAGAAGCTATTTTTGTACTACTTGCGTATGTCTTCCTTAGAGAGGCACTAATTCTGCTTAAGTTCTGTGAAATTATCAAACTAAATTTCATAAGGGTCTGCTTTTACACTAGCATTTCCTGTTGAGTCCAGCTACAGATGGGAAAAGTCGTTACTGTTTCTGGTGCCCTAATTATGCTGTGTTTGTTGATTTTGCTTAGCTCAGTGTATAAATCACCTGTTAAATTGACTCATATAGCCTTGGATTCCTAGACTTGGTTTCTAAAAGACAACATGCAATGAAATGGGGAAAAGAATTAAATTTCCATCTTACTTCATAAGGAGGCATAATATGAATATTGGTGAAGCTTTTAAAACCTGGAGAAAAAATGCTGTTTTGAAGTTGGCCATACTAGCTCATTTAATTTCATTGTAATTTGTATAATTAGAAAGTTCTGATCCACTGAAAGAAATGCTGTCTTCTCCCCCTTTTTGTTTCTGTGTAAGTGTTTAGGACTTCAGCTTGACTTTGGAGACCATGGATAATGCCCAACACTGCACATGCAGATTTTGCTCACTGATAAAAGTTTATCCTTCCTCTCCACTCACCCTACTCCCAATTCAGTTCTGGATAATCCAGCAAAATAGGACCTGTTTCAGGAAGTTTGGAAAGCAGTGGTGGTGAAGGGGGGCAAATATTGACAAGATACTCTTCTGTTGGGTAAAAGCATTCGTTGGACACTGACTAGCAGGAGTGAAGGGATCAATCCTTGGTCATGACCTAAGCAACTTTGGTGGGGCTGAGGGCCATATTTTCACCCTCAGTGCCCTCTTCACAGGGCTACACTGGGCCTGGGAATGCCTCCCCTACCTATCAGAACAGGAAGTGGTTGGATGTCCACTTATACTTTTGTTGTTGTTGTTGTTGAGAGGTTATGAAGAATATGCCCTTTTACAACAAAGCTCCTTAACAATGCTGTTGAAATGACTAATGTTTCTATATGGTTTTGTCCCTTTTGCAGGATTGGGGAAGCATTCAGTGGTTTTAGAGACTCGTATCTCCATTCCTTACTGAAGACTAAAAGAATGGAGGCTTCTCCACTCCCTCCTTCCCACTGTCCTCTGCTCTTTCTGAACCCCTTGGAAGTGTTGCCTCAGAACACCGTCTGGCACACTGTGGCAGTAGGACCTGAGCTCTGCCAGTGTGCTGCTGCTGCTCCTCCTTCTTGATGGAGAATCAATTAATGACTTGGAGTTTGGGAGGGGTTCTCTGAGCCACTGTGACCAGGGGGCCATGGATTCTTGGACCTAAAGAGAATGGTGCTTTCCACAGAGGTTTGCCACCTTGTTCCATGGCATTTCTAGGAGCACCTGGGGAGGAACTCATCCATCCTGTCTCTCGTTGGAAGAACTGGTGCTTCAGTACAATACCATGGTGTATGACTATAGTTTCACCGGAGCTCATGTCCACGGTCCACACTGCACTGTCAGACATCAAGGCACTCAGTCCTTCTAAAGTCTGGCTGTCTTTCCAAAGCAGCTTTAATCTTGTCCCTCTAGTACTGTTGTGTACCGCTCAGAAAACAGTATTTTTTTTCTCTTCCAAGATGGAGGATAGGCCAGCTGCTGCTTCCAGGCACCCCCTTCTCCTTCCCCCACATAGTTCTTGAACAGTATCGTATTTGTTATATCTGGCTGCTCCTAGTGGGGCTGGTCTTGATCAACTTGTTACAATACAGGATCCCCTTTTTTAAAAAAGAGTAGATCTGGCTCTGGTTATTGTAGGCATCCTCTCCACACATGATTTACTAACAGGTTCTTTGCCTCATTTCATGCAGTAGGTGTTCCAGTTGCAGCTGCTTACATCACTCTTTATTTCCAGGGCCAGTCTGTCCCAGAGTACTACCTTCCTTGTTGTAGAGGAAGTTATGTGAACAGAGACCCGATTGATGCAGTAGCATGGAATGGCGGCAAAGTCAAGCTGGGTCTTTCTGGAAGTTCCTGACTGCAGTCCACCCTCAGCATTTTAAAATTCTGTGTAATGTATGTGTTGATTTAAGGTCCAATTTTTCTTCCGGCCCATGTGATTTTTACATTGCAGTCACTATGGAGTTTGCTTCAGATGGCACAATACATCAGTGATCTCTGGCATGCCAATCTTAGGGACACATTTGAAGACAGTGGAAAGCCACATCACCATATATAACTGTGTTCTGTAAACATAATTAAGGTTACTGGAGCCACTCTCTCATTCAGCCAGCAACTCCCTCCAGGCCAGTGTCATCAAAGTCAACATAAGGAGCATGGCAAGACAGGTGGCTGCAGAGTGCTTGATTAAGCTGTCATCTTTGTGATGTAACCCTTTGGGGTGTGCATTTTCACCTTTCAGTACTACACCTAAGCCTGAGGCACACCAGTTATTTAGAATCACAACAGTACACTGTATCCTGGAATACATAGCCTCAGAAACTTGGATCTCTCAATAAGGCTGAGCATCTGTTCCACTCATGAACAATTAATGTGACTCTCCAGCTTGCATGGTGAAGCTTCCCTTGTAGAAGGATCCTGTCTCATCTGACTGAACAGTTGTGTGGCCTAAAGAGGAAGGGATGGTATCTCAGAGGATATCACCATGTGATGCAGAACCACCTCTTGTACTGTTGATCAGAGGTATTTGGCGCTTAGTGTTTTTTAAGAGAAAAAAGTTATGTAAAAAAAGGAGTGACAGCTTACACTGTAAAATACCAAACATGGATTGGAAATGTTGCTTTTTACAAAATGGGACTTTTTAGTTTGTTTTGAAATAATGGGAAAAATGAAAGAAAGGAATGACAAACGAAACGTAGCCTTGGTTCCCCTTGACTCTTCCACCCTTGTTCTTTGTGATTTGATTTGTTTGTCTTTTTCTGATAGGTTGAAAATTGTGTAATAAACTTGATGATATTGTCAATCTTTTATACTGCATTGTATGGTTTCTTTTTCCCCCCCTCCCTTTGTAACTTTTAAATGAATCAAGGTGAGTTGTTTTAGAGAATGGTAGGTGAACTAATGTGACCTAGATTGCGACAGTGGATAAATAAGACAGATGCCATGTTTTGGGTAGGTAGTAGCCCTTGTACAACCATGGCTTTATGTAATCAACTTAGTTCAAAAAACCATTTTATGTACAGAAATTAAAATTGTGTTTTTTTAAAAGCTTAAACTTCTATCTCATCATTATACTTAATAAATTACACTTCAGGCTGTCTAAACCCTGACATAAGTTGCATATGTGAGACCACTGTTTAAAGAGTGAACTTAAAACAACAACAAGGAGCCATAACCTATATGCATACTATAGATTTAAAAGAACATGAGTTGCACCATGATGTTTCTTTGTGACTGCTTCACTTGGTTCATTGAAAAAAATTGCAATCCTGAATTATATTAAATGTTCTACCATTAGAAAATAAGGAGGTGCCTTTAACTTGGTAGTAATATTTCACCATGTCCATAAAGTTCTGGTGTTCAGTCAATTATCTGTTCTCTATTTCAAGCAGAGCTGTTGACCCTTGTTTCGTCAAAGTTAATATTCCTTTGAAGGTAATCTTACCCTTCTCTGCCACCTTCATCTCTTTTTATTCTTGCCAAGTAGAGAACACAGATGGGCTTGCCAGAGATCAGAACTGATCTCTCGTAGTGGTTTTCTGAAATGGGAGAAAGGTGTTGTAGGTTGCCCTTTCCAATGTAAAGGATCTTGGTTTGTAAGCCTAGGGAAGACTCAGGATTCCTGATGTAATCTATAATCAGTATTAAGTGACTGTCCAGTAAGAAGAGTTAGTGCCCTGCATTGCTCTGGAAAACTCTGAAGGAAAAGAAACCACCATTTCGATATAATTGGATTGGCTAATGATGAGGAGAGAAGAGGAAGACAAGTGGTGGTGAAAACTGATGTAACTCTTCAGATCTCTGAAGTTTGTATTTAAATATCTCTAAGGAGATATCTGCTCTCTAAGGAGGAGAATGTAAAAAAAACAATTGGATCATGTTTTGTCAAGTTGCTTTCAGCTTATTGCAATCCTAAAGGAATGTAACAAATGTAAATAGAATTAACAAGTAACTTAGTGCATAAGTTCTGGTTGAGGGCTTCTAACACCTACTTTGGGATTTGGTAAAAGTTACTACTGTGTGATTCTCTTTTTAAACATTTTATTAGTTTTTCAATCTATCTACATTCAATTCATGCTTGTTAAACATCGTGTTACATGGGTTGCTTATAATTATTTGTTTTTTGCGTCTTGGTGTCTTCTTAGTTGTCCCTTCAAAATCTATACATTTTTTAAACATTTAAACTGTTCATGTGTGTATTTTAGTATACAATATTGGCTACTATCATAATATTGCTCTCATAGTATACAATGTTCCCAAAATCCTCTAATAACATACCTAATAAAAGTAATTCTGGTTCCAAATCTTTATAATTTGAGGTGATTTAACCGAGAAACTTTGTATTTTATACCAATAATAACTGAGTAGGTTCCTAACACATAATAGATGTTATCTAAAACATTTTATACAGATTTTCTTTATATAATTGTTTAGCCATTTCTATCTCCACATTTTCTATCATGTCTATATCAATATCATATCTAATGCATGTTCATTAGGTACTATTTGTTTTGCCCCACCCTTATATCTAGCTTCAGTTTACCTTAAAAACCACCGTGTTATGCCTTTACCCTGATTAGTGATCCCTTATTTCAGTTTAATTCCCTTTTTAATATATAAGATATGCCCCTTTACAATTCCAGAAGTTAGGTATATACATGCTTTTCAACGTTGAGGGCCACCTTAATACTTTTCCCTTTTTCATCTTTCTAAGTAACTCCTTTTCTTATTTGTCTTTTCCCAATTCTTGTTTCTATCTCTCTTAACATTCTGCCATCCCTTGTGTCATCTGAAAACATTTTATACACTTGGTCTATCTCCAATAGATCTTCCAGGCTATTTTTAATTAATTCTGCTGATTTTCTCCCTTTATCTTCCCTTAAAACTCTCCTCGGCTCCAAGGTTAGAATTAAATCTAGGTTTCCCCCACTAATTTCCTCCAGCCCCTCTTTTGATTGGCATACACCATCCACCACCTTCTCATTTCCTTGTTCATTATTCCCTGTCTCCTGTTGACTATAGTTCTTCAACTGCTCCTTGAATAGTTTCGCCTCTTCGTTGTAGGATCTCACTATTTCTAAGATTGATTAAAGGGTAGATTTTGTTTCATCCCAAAATTGTCCTTATTGTGGCATTATGTTCCAGATGTCAAAAAATTGTATTCCAAGTGAAATTTGTCCAGAAGCTTAATCAGTCCAGTTCCATCAATACTTGCTTCCATAGGTCCACTTAATGAATTGATCATCTTTAGGGTTAAGCTTGAATCCAGTCTCAGACATAGAGAGTTTTCCCCGCCTAAAGGCTCAAGGTCCCATCAAGTTCAGAACCCAGGATACAGTTTAGAAGTTCTACTTTGGCTGGATTAGGCTTTCTAGGGTTAATTTATCTGTAGTTCAGTTCCGTCCTCAAAAAGAAAGGAAATTCCAAACAGCCATAAAGTGTTCAAGGTCATTGATTCTATGCTTTTTGCCAACACCTTAGATAGCTGTTACAAGTAGCATAAACAAGTTTAGTTTCCCAGAGTTGTTGCCAATAATGTTTTCAGGAGAAAGATTCTTAAGTTTATAACAAGAGTAATACCAAACTTCCTTCCTTTAAGTGTAATTAAATGTCTAATTAATGTCCAATTTATTTTCCTTGTGTCTCTCTGCATCTCCTCTCCAGATTCACCGCTGCTCAATCAGTGGTGAAGGGATAGAAGACGCTATTTCTGCCGTAGGAATTGTCTTGTCCAGGGATAGTAAATCAATACAGTTAAAAATATAGTTCTCACCCAGTGGTAACACGATGTTAATTAGGCTGATTTATCGCTTCTCCATTCCCAGCTGCCAACGACTTGCAAGCAAGCTAGTTCAGCTGCTTGTTTCCGCCCGCTGGTTGATTGGGGTTTCCCAGATCAAACGTAGGTAACCGCCGTTCCCCCGTGATCAACAGGCTTCTCCCCCATTTCACCACCTCTTCCGGGTGGTTTTAACCCCCTGGGGGGTCCCAAACAGGTCGGAATTCAGCCCAGGGGATGGAGCTCCATCTTCCTCCTGCTGTCTCGTCACAACGTCAAGCCGAAAGTCCGCACTATGTGATTCTTGTTATACCATGTTTGTATCCTGCACTAGAGTAGCTAATACTTCATAGTGTTAGTCTGGTATCCTGAAGAATAAGAAGTGGGAAATCCTGCAAACAAAAATTATCTCAAATATCTATCTTAATGATTCTTTATTAGAGTATGTTGTCCTGCCTGTCTGCACATTCCTTTCTCTAAGGCAGTGGTTCCCAACCTTGGGTCCCCAGATGTTCTTGGATTACAACTCTCAGAAATCCTGGCTAGCACAACTAGTGGTGAAGGCTTCTGGGAGTTTTAGTCCAAGAATATCTGAGGACCCAAGTTTGTTAACAATTACTCTAAGGCAACCTGGTGCCCCTGAGATATTTTGGATAATGAATGTCATCCCTGACCACTAGCCATGCTTACCTGGTGAACATGGGACTAGAGGCATCTGGAGACAAAATTCCCTGCTTCTTAGAAGAGGAGTAAACAATGTGTGCCACTGCCACCCCGTCTTTGCTGCTGTCTCCAGTGGGCTCCTGACCTTCTTGCCAGCTCCTCTTTCCCCCATTTCTTCCTAATTTTATACAGGTTGTACCCTTTAGCTGCTAGTAGTAAATTGTTGGGGAAGGGATGTAAAGAAGGCTAACCATAGATCCTTCTTTCCTTCATGGAGGGCAGGGATGAGGTGGAGAGCAAGCTTCCCACTTCTCTCATTGAGGATAATTTTACTGGCCTTTATGTGCATACAGATGTAATTCTAGGGCCATGTGTTACCCAAAGGCCATGACCATTATCTCTGGCCCATGGGTTAAAAAAATTAAATTTTCCTTAAGAGTCCAGGATGATATTTTCAATATGATTAAAAGTTACCAGATCTCCAACTCTCTCTTAACTCCTGGGCAGTACAGAGTTTAGAATTTGTGTTGTGCCAACAAGGCCGTCACTGCTTTTGATTGTTAGTTTAGGTTGGTTATCTTTTAACTACCCTGTCCTATTAAATCATGGTCTAAGTGGAGTGTGGTGTTTTTTGTTTTTTTAAGAGTAGGCTCTGCATTCCTTCCATGAATTATTATTTGTGATGAGACACTGCACTGAGATGAGAACTTTAATATTTAATGAGGAACAAGTTGTTGGGCTAGAGCCAGCCTCATCTGATGAGTATGGAATCACGAACGGTGGTTATTCCACATTGATAGATAGATAGAATAAGATAGTGAAAGTGCTTCCTTCTCTGAGGGAAAGGTGTTCCATTACAAGCATCTTGTCTTGGCTGTTAGAAGTGTTCTTTGTGATAAGGCATGAGTAAACTTTTCAGTAGTATGAAAGGTGGAATAATGGTGAACGTTACAAGCATATTTTCTTGACTTAGAAGTGTTCTTTGTACTGAGGCATGAGTAAATACTTCAGTACTATGAAGGGTGGAATAATGGTGAACACAGAGTTCTCATACCCCCACAGTCTGGAGAACAGGCCTTTAGCGAAGCTAAGTTCCATACTAAATCCTTCCTTTGAGGAAAGCCCAGGAGAATCATAAGTTGTGCATGAATGATGTTCCATTAGTTCATTATAAGTGAGTGTTGCTTGTGGGTCTAGTGAATTATGTGGTTTTAAGTGGGTAGAACTGTAGCTTGGATGATGCATTTCTGTGGGTGGAGCTTCATGCTGAGGTTGGGTAGGTTTGCTTGGTTGCTAGGCGCCCACTGTGATCTCATGGGAAGGGCTTACCCTCCAGTGGGCCTTGCTTCCTTGTCTGAACAATCGGTGCCATCCAAGCTTTAGTTGTTCCCAACAATGACAGTCTCACTAGAATTTGGCCTTGTCAATGCAGCCAACAGATACTTGACTGCTGAACCTTTCCGTTTCCAGGTGGCAGCCACAGGCAAGCAACTGAAGCCTCGCCAGGTGTGGGTACTCCAGTTTGTGAGTCCACATGGAGCTGGGGCAGCTGGCCCAGGAGAAGGGGCTGGCCAGAAACTTCACCTGATCAGTGCCCTGAAGCGCTACTTGGCAGCTGACCCAAATGGCAAAGTCACCTGTGACCAGGATAAGCCAGGGCCTCAGACTTTCTTCCTGCTGCATCAGTATCCTGATGGCAAGGTGCAGTCATTCATCTGCAGACACAAGTGTCTTCATGTCAACCTGGGTTACTTCATGTATTCTCAAGCTTTAATTTTGCTCAGAGGATGTGGTGGGGAGAGCAGAGAGTAAAAAATATGTTGTATAAATAAGCCTTGAGAACAACTTGCATGTTCTCCCAAATCTGAACATCTTTTTATGACTGCATGTGTTTCTTTCCTAATTGCTTAGGAGTTTTGGGGGTGAGGAGAAAGGTGTTTCCTAGTTAGTATGCTGATGTTGGGGCTTGAAAATAAAGTCTAAATGGCAGCTTCTTATACGCTTATCATACTGTCATCTGCTGGGATTGGCCCTACTATTAGGTAGAGGATGGTGGCTGCCTCAGGCACTGGATTTGTGATATCACAGAAGGGTAGTAGGTGGTTAATTTTGTGAATTATTTTTCTTGTATATTTTCTGCCAGGGAGAGGAACTTGTTGGACTTTATGCCCTAGATGCTAGAATAACCTGGTTGGCCTTGGGTACTTTGCACTTAAATTAAGGGACTGCCACTTCCTGTTTGATTTCAGGCAGCAAAATATCTTGGACTGGTCATAACAGCTGGAAGAGTTCTGTGTAGATTTTTCCCTATCATATCACACCTGTGTCCTTCCTGGAGAAATTACCCATGTGGACCAGCACCCTTCTCTCGCCATTTTTTCCTGTTACGCAAAAGAACAGTGACCACCTCATGCTGATGAGGGAGAGGATATGTTGGAATTACTTGTCAAGCCCTGTGTTAGGTTTGCCTCAATCAGGATGTCCTAACCACTCTTCTTCTGCCAGAAGTCCTTGAGACAGTTGGGTGAGTTAGGCATAATGGGCATGCTGATGGCAAAACAACTCTAACCACAATCGCGTAGGATGTTCTTGTGATGATGATGGAGTGTTCTGATACCTTCTTTGTGATCAACAAGCATGATCTACCTTCTTCCCATTATGGGCAATGAGGCTGACATGGCTCCTTTCTCTTCCTGCCTTCTTCCTGGCAGGTGTCTTTCCAGAATGAGCAATCCAAGCGCTACCTTGGTGGAGCAGAGGAGAATGTCACATGCTTTGCCCAGGCTGCCTCCGAAACAGAGAAATGGACCTTACATCTTGCAGTGCATCCCAATGTTGCCATGTACAGCCCCAATAGGAGGCGTTACGTGCGCTGTGATGAGAAAGCAGGGATGCTGCGCTGTGACCGGGACTTGCCTTGGGGAGCTGAATCAGTCATCACTATCTACTATGATTTCAAAGGTGGGTGGAGGCATGTTCCTACTGAACTTCCTTTTCCTTGCATAGGAGAAGAGGTTGAAGGATCATCCTGATGTTCTCAAAGCCTTAATGCAACATTGAACAAATGGGTGACTGAACATCTGGGAATGATAACTTGTGGATTCCTATGTTTCCATTCTAGTGTTGGCTTTTTCATTTGAAATTATCCTAGGTTGTCCCAAAATTTGACCCTGAAATCAAATAGCTTTGAAAACATCTTCTCCCAAGAAGCAGGATACAACTTTGAAACCCAAGGCAAAGCATATTAAACTTAACTAAAACATTTATTCTATGTAATAAATAAAACAGGAATGCAGCTGAGATGCTTTTGAAGTGTTTTAACTTAATTGTATTTTACTGCTAACTGCTTTTATTATACTTTAATATCAGTAACTTACTTTTTTACTGGTAGCGTTCTTTAACTACATGTAAGCTGTTCTGGGTCACAGCCATGAGAGAAAAGTGACATATAAATAAAATAAACTAGAAAACACATTTTGAATGACAAGAATTAATACCGCCCAAAACATGACATGTAATATTGTGATCCTTTTTACTAAGAGAGGAAGAGCCATTGGAAATAGCATTGTTTAGATCTGAATAAACATGCCTAGAATTGCATGGTAAGTTCTACTGAGAACAGTCCACATTTTCCACATTTTAATGTCCACAGTCTGCATTGCATCTTTCAAACTGCACCTTTATTGCAGATGAATAATATTCTTCCCTCAATTGCTGTTTCATATCCTTGGGGGAAAAAATCACTTTCTAGAACTGCTGGATAGCTCAGTGGTTTAGGAATCTGGCTATGGAGTCAGATCGGTAGTTCTAAGATGACGATGATGATTTACTCTCCCTGGTCCCCACTGCTGTATGCAGTTGTGTCCAATGTAGTGAGAGAGCATGGCACATACCTCTTGGGTATGGTTTGTGATAGAATTAGAGACTATGTGGAATGCAATGTTCTGTCCCTAACTTGCATTCTGTCCATGTAATTCTGTGAACTGTTTCTTTAAAAAGGATTTGGATTTTTGTTTTGCAAGCTTTAAGTTCTGCAAGTTACTCATCTACAGTGACTACTTCTTCCTTTTTAAGTCTTATAAAATTCAGCAGAACTCTCCCATGGCCCCTAACTATTTTCTCTACAGCAGTGCCTCATGATAGACTGTCATTATTTTACTGAGTTCTGCTCAAGATTGGAGGAGACAGGCTCGTGTACTGCTGTGCTGGAATGTGCATCTATCTATTCTCTGCATCAGCCATTCAAAAGTACACTGTAATGCACTCTATACTTAATGCTATAACACACTCTACCTGCCTTTAGAAAGTGCTTGGAAACTTCAGTGTGTCCAGAACACTGCAGCCATATTGTTAACTGGGATTAGTTACAGGGATCACAACTCCCCTGTTGCAGCAGCTCCACTGGCTGCTGATCCATTTGCAGGCACAATTCAAAGAGCTAGTTTTAATCTATAAAGCCCTATCTCAAGGAACACATCTCGCTTTATGAGCCTGCCCAGGTGTAAAGACAGTGGTTCCCAGATGTTATTGGACAACTCCCAGGAATCTTGGCCAGCACTGCTAGTACTGAAGGCTTCTCAGAGTTTTAGTCCAAGAACATCTGGAGACCCAAGGTTGGGAACCACTGTGTTAAGATAATCAGGGGAGGCCTTTCTCTTGGTCCCACCACCCTCACAGGTGTATTTATTTATTTATTTATTTATTACATTTATAGCCCGCCCATCTAGTCATATAGACTACTCTGGGCGGGTAACAACATATGATGTAACAATTTAACAATTTAAAATCATAACAATATATTACTAAATAAACAATGATCCAAGATGGGAGAAAACACAAAATAACAAAAATTCAGACGGTGGGTGGAGGGAAGGCTTGCTTAAACAGCCAGGTTTTCAGTTGGCATTTAAAGATACCCAGCGACGGGGCCATGCGAATCTCAGGAGGGAGGCTGTTCCAAAGACGAGGTGGGGACACGGGAGAGAGCCTTCTCTGTTGCTGCTCCCAGACTCTGGAATTCCCTCCCACAGGAGACCAGGCTGGCCCCACCTTTGCTGTCCTTTCACAACCAGACAAAGACCTTTCTTTTCAGGCAGACTTTTCCTTACTGACTGTCTAGGAGACAATAAACGGGATGGGATGGTTTATATTTTGTTGCTTGTAAATGTGGTTTTTGTAATGCTTTTAACTAACATTTTTTACATAATGTTATTAATTCTTCTTTAATATTTGAACAAATTACTGGTTTTCACTTTTAATATTGTGTTTTTAATGATGTAAGCCACCTTGGGTCCTTTTTAAGGAGAAATGCAGAGTAAAAATATCATAAACAAAATACATAAATAAAATTTGCTATACACTGTTAGAATATTGTCTGTTATAGTTGAAAAGCAAATAATGGAAATACTATACAGTTACTGAAATATAGTTGGAACCTGCTTGTACATGGATTGTAGAAAGTCCCTTTAGTGCTTGCGCACTTGCCAGTTTCAGGAACTTCAGGGCTGGCTCCAAACATTTCGCTGCCTGAGGCAAAAGTTAGCAAGGCCTTCTCTGTGATTATCCCAATGCTTTGGAATTCCTTTATGAGGGAGGTTAGAGTGCCCGATCCTCATTCTTCCAATGGCAGGAAAAGTGGAGATGTTTTAGACAGGCAAGTTTTCCTTTGGCAACTGACAGTGTGTTCCGGACAGGTTTTAGCTGGATGTACCTGCTTTTTAAAATTTCTTCTGCCATTAAGATATTATTAGGACTTTACCTGAGATGTTTTTGAATGATTTAATTTTATTTGCACTTAAATATTATGATGGGTTTAACTTTATTTTTGGATTTTTACTTTTATGTTACTGCTTTTTAAATGAAGCCACCTTACATGTCAGCACTGGGAGAAAGGCAGCATATAAATCAAACAAATAAGTGCTAAAGTCCTTCATACTTTACTCTGTATAGAAGCCAACAGGGCTAACAGTTGAATCTTCAACTCTGGGCAACGGGATAGTGTCTTCCCCTGTTCCTGAGATGAGTAAGTTATTTTAAAAGGCACAGTGTGGCACGCACTGCTCTATCCCCCACAAGAAGGGAGTGATCAGTGGCCTCAGGAGGAACAACTGGTAGGGTACCGCCATTGCCCACACAACTTGTGCCGTGTCAAGCAGTTACCTCCCAAGGCCATCCCCAAGAAACACAGACGGGTTCTCGTCATGCTCATGTTGCTTTTTGACCTGCCAATGTATCCTTGTGCACACGATTTCTCTTCCACTTTGGTCATTTGACAAACTTAGTTTAGAGGATTTAAGGGGGTGAGAAGTACCTGTGAAAATCCAAAACCTGGCAGAAGTACACTCAGCATCCCAAGCATCTTCTAAATTTGTTCTCTGGGCTTGATTGGTTTTTTGTTTGGTTGGTTTTTGGGTTTTTTTGTAATGTGTGGAAAACTTAAGCCTGAGTCATTTGCATCTCCTCAATAGGTTTGGCGTCCGCGGCACACAATGCTGACAGAAGGGAATTTTCCCCATATATACCAGGTGAATTCAAATTCTCTTTACCCACGAAGTCACTGTGGATGGCACAAGTTTTGATTTCTTTATCAGCAGTCATAGCTTGGGCAGATCTCAGGAAATTTGTTTTTCTTGTGGTGGGGATGGAACTGTGCCTCCCAGAATCCCCCAGCTTACATGCTGACTCAGGGATTCTGGAGATGTAATCCAAAAATAAAAACCAACTTTTCCAGCTCTGTTCTTGGGTAGTTGTGAGAAGTGCTGTTTGTTACAGTGTGCAGAACTTTCAGCTGAGATTCAGGTTAGATGCTTGTGTGGGACTGGATGCATCCATCTGTATCTGAATGGGAGCCAGGTTGACTAATTATATCCAGTAAGAACATATGCAAATCTCCCGGGACAACAATGCCAGAAAAACAGGCTTTCCAATAAAACCACTGCAGTGATAGCAGAATGGTAGGATTATAAAATTAAGATCCTGTGAAGCTCAAACCTGACACCAAAAAGGAAGAGAGGGAATAATGTGGGGAAAAATAAGTTATGAGAAATAAAATGGCAAAGCTCAAGGGTGGACAAGAACTGGGAAGCCTGGAATTGCTTGTTACTGCAGATGAGTCTCTACAGGTAATACAGCAGTGAAATGAACTCTTGGCACGATGCTGCTCTGTAAGCAGTAATTGTTTACTGTTTCCCAACAACAAAAGCCATATCTTGACAGGCTTTCATCCGATTTCTCTTGTCTTTGTCTCCAGTGAAGAAGTATGGACTGAGGAATGGAGCTGGCAAACTATTGGCTTCCAATGGCTCACTAGTGTCAGAGGTCACCTCAGATACATTATACTCCCTGGAGATCCATGGTGGTTTGATCGCCTTGCGGGATGATGAGCGGAAGTACTTGACCGGGCGAGAAGGTGGCATGAAGACTGTAAAGATGGACAAGCCTGGACGGGATGAACTCTTCAGCATGGAATCCAGCCCAGCCCAGGTCTCCATGCGCTCCTTTTCTACTAACAAGTTCATCTGCTGTAGACCAGGTGAGGTGATTAAAGGCAACATTTTTGTTATAATTTAGAGGAGTGAAACATGATGCTGATTTCACTGGCTTGATCTATGAGATGGGGAGTTTGTGGTCATTTCTCCTGCTCTGGAAACAAGAAATGTTTAAAGTCAAAGTCCAATGAAGAGTGGAGAAATTGTCTTTGACTTGGATGTGGAAACAGGTCTAACCTGTGAGGCCAGATTGGGAAGAGGCTGTCAGAGGTAAAGCAGCTAAGGTTCATGGACATCAGAGGCAAGATAGCTGAAGGAGGGTGCAGAATATGCTGTGGAATGAGAAGGAGGAATCCTACGGAAATGTATGTGAAGACGTCTTGAAGAAGAACATGCATAGAAGTGTTACTAAACTGGCCAGGTTTGTACAATACCCCTGCAGAGTCTCATTCTTACTAAGACATGCCACAGACTATTTTAACTGGAAAATGCAAGAGCCCTGGTCTTAAAATGAGCCAAGCCCCCAAGAAAAAATGACAGGAATATAGCTCTAAATTATTTGTAAAATTACATAGAAGACATGAACGCCTCAGCCAAAGAGTAATCTCTTAGGATAGCACTCCTGTGGAGAAACCAGATGGTTAGATAACTTCTTTAGTTTTTATGCTAAAAGGATTGTCTGCAAGTCTAAGAAAGAAGACATCCTAGAATGGTTTGCATTTTAGTTGTACATCATCTTTCTATGCATTGTCTCTGGACCATCAGATAGGATTAGCCAAGTTGTCAAAGACTAAGATCAGAACAGGACACTTGATTAACAAAGGGCTAGATTACTAGTCAGCCTGGTGAGAAACATATAAAAGACATGCAGTAGCCATATTAGTTGTTCTGAGGGAAGGATTTGGGGTGAATCTTCTTTCTGTATCTATCTCTGTCTGAATCTTCTGTCTTATCCCTGCCAGGTCTCTTTGTGCTGACTTCATTTCTTAGCTGAAATCACTATCTTAGCCCCGCAGAGTCAGGATTCAGCCAGAGAATCCTGCTACCTTATGTAGAAGAGTAGTCATGTTCGTCTGTGCAAACATTATATGTGAAAACAAAATAAAAATAAAAAGTAAAAAAAGACCAAAATGTGGTGGCACCTTAAAGACTAACTTTTATATATTTTTAATGTGAACTTTCATAGATCAGTCCACTTCATCAGACAAGAGAGCTTATGTAGCTCTCCTACATGCCTAGTTTCTCACCCAGAACCTCTGTAAGTCCCTTACATTGTTCCAGCTGGAGTTCCAACACTCTCTAACTCCAAGACAGTTTAGCAAGACTGAGGAGAGGTCATATTTGTCACCCCTTAACTATCTTCTTGGAGTATTTTCCCCACACATTGGTGGCTCCCCAATTCCTGTGGTCTCTCTCTCTCTCTGTGTGTATGTGAATTCACCTCTGTGAATAGCCTGCTCAGGTACTGCAGACCTTTGCAGAGCAGCCTGAATCTCAGAACCCTCTCAGCCATGTGACTTTGCTTCTTTGAGCCTGTATTTTCCCATATTAGTTATACACTTCATTGTGAATCTATGCTATATTTTAATTATTTTGTGTTCAGTAAAATTGGCCTTCTGAATAGCTCTGTGCAAGTGTGATATGCTTAGTCCAGTCTGGCTGAAGATGCACTATTGCCACAGTTCAAAGATCCCTTATCGGTGTGTCTCTGAGCAGGATGTGTGAGGTCATGCTCTGAGAGCACACCAGGTAACAGAAGTGAACTAAAAATGAAATAATTAGATGGGAGGCATCTGAAGAGAAATCACAGCATTTAGAATTGGGCGGTGGGGGATGATAACAGAGAAGTGTTAGGGAGCCTGGACAAAGATTGAGATGGGTAACGCACGTGGGGCAGGTTCGACTGTAAGGTTAACGCAAGACCCTGCAGAGGTGAGTATATACTCACAGAGCTAGAGAAAGTCAGTTTGAGCCAACCCATCCTGCCACCTTTTCCCATGCAAAGAGAGGCACAGAGTAATTGCTCAGAGCAGGTAGTTAAGAAGGTAGCTTAGTGTAATAAACTAACATACAGAAGCTTTCCATATTGAGACCCATTGTCTTGCACACACAGTTGAACAATGTTTGTACCATAGCGGCCCCATTGCATGTTGGAAACGATGTGTTCAGGGGAACAGATGGTGACAAGAGACTCAGTGAATTCAAGCCTGTGCACTGAGTCCACCTCTGAATAGGGATATGGATCCAGGCTTGTCTCTAATGGTTTGTCTAGTTTGAATCACTAGACACTAGCTGCAAAAAGGGTGAAAACAAATGTAGGTGCACAGAAGTCTTCCTCAGAGCATCAAAAATCATGTGGATATTTCAGACTTGCCTCTTGTTTTCTGCGTTTCACTTTTTTACTGCAGTGCATGCAAAAACTGTACTTCAGTCAGCAGAGGGCATCCATGACACATGCAACAGTTTTGAGGGGTGGGGTGGGGTTGAGTGATTTTCTGTCTTTAGCTGCAACCTTCTGCTGTTTTGCTGTCCTGGCAGGTGCTGACCTCTATGCCAATGCTATGGCTGTGGGTAACACAGAGATCTTCCAGCTGCTGTTTGATGACACTGCAAAGAAGGTTTGCTTCCGTGGCCACTGTGGTACATACATGTCCTTGGTAAGTCTGACCTACGTGTTGCAAGAGACCACATAGATCAGAGAGGACCGTGAAGCCTCATAACCATAGTGTTTGCCCATTTGGATGCAAGGGCAGGCACCTCCGTGTTCCTTCTCTTCTCTTCCCTCTGAGCTGTCCTGCAACCACGACTGTGTTCACATGACTGATCCAGTTCTATGCTGCTGCTTTTGCTTAGTGGGCTATTAAGATGAACCATTTAGGTGATGAACCCTCCACAGGATAAATCATAAAAAAAACTGAGTTGGAAGGGGGCCTATAAGGCCATCGAGTCCAACCTCCTGCTCAATGCAGGAATCCAAGTCAAAGCAGATCTGACAGATGGTTGTCCCATTTTCTCTTGAATGGCTGCAGTGTTGGAGCGCCCACCACCTCCCAAGATAATTGGTTCCATTGTTGTACTGCTCTAACAATTACGATTTCCCCCCCTGATATTCAGCCTAAATCTGGCTTACTGTAGCTTGAGCCCATTGTTACGTGTCCTGCACTCTGGGATGATCAAGAACAGATCCTGCCCCTCCTCTGTATGACTACCTTTCAAGTATTTGAAAAGTGCTATCACATCTCCCCTCAGTCTTCTTTTCTCAAGGCTAAACATGCCCAGTTCTTTCAGTCTTTCCTCATAAGGCTTGGTTTCCAGCCTCCTGATCATCCTTGTTACCCTCCTCTGAACTTACTCCAGAACTGGACACAGTACTCTAGATGAGGCCTAATTAGATTTGTTTGATTCTATCCATTTGTGCAAATGGTCTCACATGTGTCTGACAAGTGGTAACATTGTGGCTTACAAGTACCTAACAATCCATTTAATTGTGGACAAGGAGGCAAGGAGCATCCATCTGAACGCTTATCTATGATGCATTGATGAGTTCATAAACAATGTTGCCATGTCAAAAATAAAAACAAGCGAAGTCATTTGATGGAGCTTTCCTCCACTTTGTGCCCTACAGATGTTTTGGGTTACAATCCACAGCATGGTCCTGAGTATTCTCCATGCTGGCTGAGAGATTACCTTCAAAATATCTGAGGACACCAGGTTAGGGAAAGCTGAGCCAAATCTAGCCAAAGAGAACAGATTTATCTGCCTTGAATATATATTTTAAAAATACAACGTGGTGTATTTCAATACAGAGTGGTGCACAATTAAAGGGTAATATGGCCTGAAAAGATATGGTATGTAGGCATATGCTTATGTTAAGGCCTCTCCCGGGATGTTTCTTCCTGCTATAGGAAAGATGTTATTTTTTCCAGGCCTGTGCAAGACAGTTTGCTGCTGAAAGTGAAGGTCAGAATGGCATTGGCATATTCCATTCTGTCCATAGAAGCTGACTAGACTTATAGCTCTATCTTGAAATTAAAAACAAAAACAAAAAAAATCCAGCCTTTTGTAAATGCAAGAAAGTCATGACTGAATTATTCCATTTAAGCTGCCAGGTTTTTAAGATCTGTTGATGAGGTCCTCCAATTAGTCCCAACATCACCAGAAGCACATCTACTGGGGGAAAAAAAGGACCTCCTCAATGGCCTATCCCAGATTGTGATGGAACTTCCCACCAAAGAATGGTAGATCCCACCACCACCCTTTCTATTATCCTTCCACAAGCACGGCAAAGACATTTGTATTGAGGCAGGCCTTTGGGATGGACATGGGCCCAAGAGGGTTCATGTAGTTTGGTGATAGCTATGTCTGTTATTCCTATATTTTTAATTTTTATTTATTTTCAGCATTTAATTAAGATTTCATCTTTAATCTGTATTTTACTATTCTTTATTATTAGCTGTCTTGAGCACCTATTTTGGTGGAAAGGTAGGGGGGAAATGGAATTAGAGTAATCTTGCTGATGCCAGAAGTCCCCTCCCTCTTTGGAGAGAGCTGTCTTTTTACTGCCTTCCTAAGAGTTGGACATTGTTCACTAAGAATAGTGTCTGGATGTTGCATGTTCTCCAGAGAGGTTTATGCATTGCTGTTTTGTAACACCCGACACAATGATATTCCTTCTGAGGCCTGATGCAGGACCCAGCAATGAAAGAACAAGATAGATATTAGAATTCGGCTGATGATAGAAGTGAGTGAAGCCTGCAGGTTTCTACAAAAAAAAATAGAACTCCCCCTCCATGAATCTGAGTGGGCTGCAGTCCATGAAGACTCATGTCAAATTTGTCAGTCTTTTGAGATGCCTCAAGACTCCTAGGTGCAAGTACTGAGTATGTTCTTACTTTTGCAGGGTCCCAATGACTGTATTGTCAGCAGCACCAAACAGGACAACAATGTTTGGTTTGACCTCCAGTATCAGGACCAGAAAGTGACTCTTCGCATAGGAGACAAATATGTGTCCATGCGGCCCAATGGGCAGCTCCTCGCAATTCCCAAAGCAGCAGGTACAAGGTTGTACAAGAGGCTTTTTTACAGGAGAGCAGCGGTGTAGGCAAGCAAACAAGACTGGGGTAGAAGACAAAAACGAACCACCAGCTGTTAATTAACTACAGATAGTTGGGTGTTTTGTTCGCAGGTCTCAATTATGCTAAGAGGAAACTAAGGGTCACCCATCTGTATGGTGTGAGAAAGCAGTACAGCAAGAAGGGAAAATGTTTGGCTCTCCAGATGCTGCAGGATTGCCACTCTCAGCATCCCTCCACATGGCTGGCACCAACAGGATTTGCAGCACCCTCTGGGGATGCATACTTTCCTCACCGCTAAATTAGAGACACATACGTTTCCTCTCATTTTCCAGAGTGCTGGGTGGGAGCCCTGCCCCCACATGTGGGGTTCTGGCTGCAACCGGAAGCAAATGGGCAGCAACACTAGCGTGGCTGTCCTGAGAGGGTGTTCATTCTGATGGTGCATTGTCGGTAGTAGCCTATCCCGTTTTTCTCTTAATCTTGTGAGCCTATAAACAATGTATTTTTTCACGCTCCTGATTTCCAATATGTAAGCTAAATTTTCTTGGGTGAATGTGTTTCTCCTGAGAACAAAAAGGATGGTAAAACACTGCTGAATTTTCCTTGAAAGCAGGCCCTCATCTGCTCTGCCCCCTGCATAATGGTTGTCTACTTGGGCAAACACCGGTCAAAGGTTTCTCTTGCCTCTCCAGGTAAAAGTGAAGATTTCCTCTTGGTGCTGGTGAACCGGCCGCTGCTGGTCCTGCACAGTGATGCTGGCTATGTGGGTGTCTGTTCTGATGTGAGGCGATTGGAAGGGAACTCTGTCAGCTATGCAGCCAGCAGCCTCTCACTCACTGAGGAAGGCTACTATAACTTCCAAATTGGTCAGTATATCCTAGACTGAACAGATGCATTTACAGTTGGAGGGGATTGCCAGAGTACCTGCTGCATGAGGAAGATATTAGCCCTATTGAGACATTCCTACGTGTGTTGTTGAAACGTGTGAGGAAGGGCATGTGTTGGCCTCACCCCCTCCATTGTCACTTTCCTCACTCAGAAATCGATGAGTGGGTGCCATTTGGTGCCCTCAGTGTGGTTAGAGGGCCAGCCAGTGGTAGATGGAAATAAGGGTTGCAGACAGACCCAGGGGCAAAAATGGGTATTCAAATATATTTGCATATCTGCCCCCAAGACAGTCCCTCATTCACACATACCCACAGCAGGACAGGAACACAAAGAAGGCCCCAAACTGCCATTTCTAGTAAGAATACAAATTTGAGCAGGCTGCCTGGGGTAGCCTGAGCTGAAGCAATGGCCGACTTCCTCTAATGGATGAGCCACCACTGAGGTGAGGTGGAACCCCAGATTTCCTGAGTTCTGATTTGTACACAATTTCCACATGTCCAAGGGATTCTCCTTTTCACACAGCACTTTATTCACACAGAAGGCAGCAGGAGAGGACTAGTTTGCTTCCCTCCTTATGAACAACACACTTACACATGCCTAAATCAGGCTATTGATATACTCACCTCAATTATAGCCACAACTGGAGGATAAGTAGAAATGAATGCTCTAGTTCAGGGGTCGTCAACCCCCGGTCCGCGGCCCCAAAAAGGTGGGGGACCGCTGCTCTAGTTTATGGAGTCAAGAACCAAACTCACAACCCCTCCTCCTCATCCCAAATTTTTAAAAAAGGCAAGACAGATGGATCACCACTATTTCCATAGCAACTAAACTATTCCCGTTTATTTGCACCCTAGCACATGGACCTTAGCCTCCTAGGCTGAGTCTCTGGCAATGTTTAGGTATTACTTGCTCGCATACTGTCTCTTTTACACATCTTCATTGGTCTTTCTGCGAATTAGCCTTCCCCAACTGGCTACTTTCCAAATATTTTTGACTATAGGTAGACTTTTTGATCATTTACTATGCTGGCTAGTGACTGGTAAGAGTTGAAATATATGCCGCCACCACTCCGAGGGCATTGGGCTGAAGAAGTCTGCCTTAAATCATACTGCATAGGAACAAGTGTCCTGACTACCATATCCTAATTATTTGTGATTCCTTTAATTAACTGAATAACTGAAAAGTCAAGGAAATGTCACAGCATGGCTTTCCCTCTTACATCAATCTGTTTCCTTCCACATTCAGGTAGCAAGTACTGGGCCCTGGAAAAAGATGGGCAAATCTCAATAACCAGCGACCATCCCACTAATTTCACCATCCAGTTTGCATCCTCCAGCTGTCTTATCATCAGGGCATCCAACAATAAATTTCTGGTGGCTGAACAAGGAGGCCGATTGTGGGCTGCAGCTTCAGACCCATCTAGTGCAACACTGTTCCATTACTGATGGCTGCTAATCTTGCCCCATCCACCAAATAAACATCTGCTGCATGAGCTCACTGCAATGCCTTTTCTTGTTCTTCAGGTCTGTGAGTTAGCTCCTCTCTAACCTCTTAAAAGTATACTCTTTCTGCAGAGGGCACTACAGTTCACTTTTCCCTGTACCTCCATGGACCGGATATACTTGAACTGTCTGGAGGCAGTGTTTCCCTAGTTAGTGGTGAAATGAACCAGATTGCTAGAGGTGATTTCACACAGGCTCCTTCATGAAAATTTGGTTAAATAAAAACTTTGCATTTTCCTGATACCCTTTAAGCATTCAATGATTGGCAAAGTTTCCATTCTCTTAGCACATCTATAGTCTTCCTATCCAGGGTGCTTATGTAAGTTAGAAGTTCCACAGAACTTGAAAAATAAATATTTATTCCACAAGTACAGTAGAAAACCAAGTATCACAAATTGCCAACACACACACACAAAATAACAATACTGAGTTAGGGAAGGGACCCATTGCCCTCATTCTCAACCCCACCCCTTTCAGGGATAGGATGGAACAGTTAGGAAGGGTAGAGCAAAGGGGCTCTCATGAGAGTCACTGCACATGGTAGGTTTTTGGAGCCCCTGTTAGAATGTGCCACACTGAGAATTGTGAAGGACACCTCAGCTGCAGCCATAGCCTATGGATGATGTGAAACTTAATAGTCCAGTCTTTTCAACTTACAAAAGTCAGTGGTCCAGAGTGTAAAGTCTGAATGGAAATACTGTCATCTCTCAGAAGGAATGCAAGGGTGATGGTAGGGATGTATTGGATGTCTGGGCCTGTCCTCTTATTGGAAAACATGATGATGGCCTTCTCTTTATATGTGCTTGAAGCAAATTGGGTGGCTGCATCTTCCTTCAGCTTGTCCAAGGAACTAGATTGAACACACTAGCCATGGAAATGGAGGGCTCATGCAGCCTCTTTTCTTCTAGATGCACACAGTACAGCCCAACTTGATTCTCAGTATGAGTCCAGACTGCAGAAAATATAAGGTAGGAATAGTTGGAAGCTCTGTTATCAATGCTTGAATAAACAAGCCAACAGACACAACAAATATATGATCAATCATCTGGGTGACAGACAGATATAGTCAGCTACCATTTTGAAGAAAAAATCAGAGTACTGCAACAGATGCTTTCAAAAAAGCCAGAAATATTCCCGAGTTTCTAGACATCATTAAATCTGATAAATTATATAGACTAGAGATGTGCAGTGTTGTCAGACAAATGTATAAACGTAGAATCAGAGCTATTTGTGCCTTCCCGATGCAACTGTGGAGTAATGAAACTTGTGGCATGCACAGGGTGGAGCAGCAACCCCAACAGATCATATCAAACCTGGCATTTGTGAGGTTAAAAGTGTTAAAACAAGCAAGACACCATGTGATTATATGTGGGGGAAAGAGAATCAAAGTATCAGTACTTTCTAGGGAAGACACTCTGCTAGTGCCAAGGGAACAGACTGACAGCTTTATCCCATAATGATCCCAAAATCTCACCTGTACACTCCAGCAACTGACTGAGGTCACCATGTAGCCACTCTGCATTTTTTAAGCTGTGGTGCAAAGTGAGGAATTTCTGTTTGTGTAGCATATTATGCACCTTTTGTGTTCCCAAATCCCCCCTCCCCTTTTAAAAATGTCTTAATTATACTACTAGAACTGAATGTACAAATGCATGCAGATCAATGCCTACATTCCTGTATGAATTTTAAGTGGCTCAATTTAAATATGCCAGGATGTGTTTTACTCTCACCTTTGGTTTCTATTTCCTTCTTAATGTGGTGGTGTCAGCACCAACTTTCATAATAACTGTCTCTTGCTTCTCTTGTGTTCTCTGGGCTGGAGGTAGGCCAATAATTCTGCCGGCAATAACTCTGACAGTGCTATGTAACATCACACCCAAGTGAGAACTATTTGCATTTTTCTATTTGTGGGAATGGGTTTTCCCCCCAGGAGATGTGAAAAGATATAAATACTAACATGAGCCCAGACAAAAATAGTCACAATATCTCCAAAAGGGCACAGAGCAAGCTTATTATGCCCTTATTTGGACAGAGACCTGGGAGGGTGGCCAGTGCCAGTCCTTACTATAGATTTTCTCACTGATATCAGTATCTTGAAGGAGGGAGAGTAATAGATCTATAGCTGAGTACCTGCTTTGCATGCAAAGGTTCTCAGTTTCAATTCCTGGCATTTACAGGTAGGACTCAAAAAAATAAATTGCCTGAAACTCTATAGAGAGATTTTGCTGGTCATTGTATTTAATACTGAGCCAAATGGATCAGGAATCTGCCTAAATATAAGACAATGTTCTACATGCCTATCTGTTCTTATTGTCTCAGCCCAGTGAAATGGGCAACTCATTCTTTTCAGCTGTTCTCCAGACATTGTGGCAATGTCCCTCCAAAATTTTGATCTCATTTTCCCTTCCAGGGAGGCACACCACTTCTCAGCCCCTGAGTATGGGAAGTACTAAGGTTCCTCTTGCTTCTCAGAGCCACGAGAAACAACTGCTACCTACTGTCTTTATTAAACAAACAAAAACACAGGCAAATAAGAGTTTTCCTAAAATGTCAACAGGGTACAGAATAAAAGTACCTGGAGAAGGAGGCCAGGGTAAGAATACCCAGCAAGAGCTCAACCGCATAGAACAGAAGCAGGATAGCATTGAGGATGGCTTCCAGACGCAGAGCATATGTCTGCAGTAGCAGATAGTAGGCTGCCATCACTGCTGCTGGAAAGGTTAGTGCCAGGCTGATGGCAAGTGGCACCTTCCGTTGACAGAGGTTTCCTTTAGAGCCTACCATAGACACAGCATGGTAAGTGAAAGGTAATAAGCCCCATTCAGCATAAAAACCACAATACTTAGGATATGAAGTCAGGGCAACTCAATACCTTTGCTGCCTGGGGCAAAGGAACAAATAGTTCCACCCACTCCTATCAATTTATACAAAACTCAAAGCCAGTGAAGGTATTTTGGCACAGGAGGCAGAAAATCCCCAAAGCATGTATTTCTATCCCAGGAAGTAAAACTGTAACAAGAACATAATAACTAACCATTGACTGATAGCCCTTTCACAACTCCTAAAGCATGCTGCCTGTGCCATTTAACTCACAAATGGCCATCCCTGTATGGAGTATTCTAATTGTCAGGGGTAACTCAAGTTAAGACCAAGGAGCAGAGTGTAGCACTCTACATATTCACATAGTGTAGTACCCTAGTTCCAGGTCAGGAAGAATATCTAGATCAGTGGTGGCGAACCTTTTTGGGCCCGAGGGCCCAAACTGGAAAAAAAACCAAAGGAAAAAAAACCCCCAGCAGGCAGCAGGTCGCGGTGGCGGCGGAACCGGAAGTGGTGGAGGAAGGGGGAATCCCGGGCACAGAGTTGCCTCAAGACCCCACTCCGGATCTGCCGGCAGCGCCAGCTGCTCCAGATCCTGGCCCACTGCCTGTCGAAACGCCAGCAGCCGCCTCCTGAGGTTTGGCTGCGGGGGGGGAAGGGGAGTAGTGATCTGGCGACTTATGGCTTGCGTGCCCGCAGAAAGGGCTCTGCGTGCCAGCTGTGCCATAGGTTCGCCATTGCTGATCAAGATTGATCTATATTTCTGTTCCATCTCACCTGATGTAGCCTTATCTGCAAATCAAAATGCAAACATAAGACTTTCAGGGAGAGATAAAGGGCAAAATTCTCTTCTACATCCTCTGAAGGTTGTTTGTTGTTTAGTCGTTTAGTCGTGTCCGACTCTTCGTGACCCCATGGACCAGAGCATGCCAGGCCCTCCTGTCTTCCACTGCCTCCCGGAGTTGGGTCAAATTCATGTTGGTCGCATCGATGACACTGTCCATCCATCTCGTCCTCTGTCGTCCCCTTCTCCTCTTGCCCTCACACTTTCCCAACATCAGGGTCTTTTCCAGGGAGTCTTCTCTCTGAAGGTACCTATTCTAATTCAGCAGGACTGTAAGGAAGGCCTGGAAATGATGCCATTAGCAGCAATCACATTTACTGTCTGCTTAACAGCACTATGCAGAGTTATACGAACATGTTGTGAAATTTATATGTTCATTTTTTTGTGTACTACAGAGAAGACTGGAGTCTGTTCTTCTGCTTAAGAGCCAGCAAATATGCTCCTATTTAGAGACAGATGAATATGCTACTGACAGCATGATTCATTCATTTGCACTTACCAAAAAATATCCTTGTAACTTCAATACCGAGGTAAAGAAAAAGCATGACCAGGTCCAAAGCCAGATTAGCAGAGGGATAGGGCAACAGGAGTCCTGGGGAGATGTAGAAATGATTATGTTTATAAAAGAAAAGGAAAGTTTAATGTTTCCTTTCACCTACTGTGTTTCTCAAAAAAAGAACAAATATGTAATGTTGAATAACATCTAATGCAGCATATAGACTTAACAATAAGCAATGGGACAAGTATAGTTCTTCAATGGCCTTGAACTCTCAAGTAATCAGCGAAGCCAGAAAATAAATCACAAAATATACCATTCACCCTGTTCTAATTTTCACTTTCTTCAGGGGACAGTCACAACATGGAATCCTAGAAAAATAAGAATTTTTTTTTTGCAGAAAAAAGGGAACCCAGACATGCTCTCACAAACTTTTCTTCCCCCCTACCCCCAGAGGTGTAGCAAAGACTCACCTTTATAGACAAATATGAAGATCTCAAGCAAGAAATATGTGGCATAATACCACCCATTGAGAAAAAGCAGGATCTCCAGAGGAGTAGAGGAGAGCTGGCGATCTAGGGGATTGCAACCACAACATGAATGTATATATATATATATAATGTGTGAGGTCTTTGTTCCACCTATTTCTACTGTTAAAGAGAAGCAGCACAGTCTCCCCTCAGGTGGTACATTAGCAAGAAGTCACATTTTCATACACTGAGAACCTGGGGGCTAGAAACTGGTCTCCATTCACTTCTGAACTGAATAGAAAACCTCCTAAATGTTAGTTAGGTTAAGTCTGATCAAGTAGAAGCTAAGACTCCGAGAACTAAGAGTTCCTAGGGTAAAAAAAAGAATTCCTTCTGTGATGATTGCTAGCCAAGTTTTAAATATACCTAGACAAGGGTATAGAATACAAGTCTCTCTTGCTCACCCATTCTTCCAAACAGACTCCTTACTACTTGCAATTCTTGTACACCAGGACTTGAAGACAGAAGGCAATCCTTCTCCTGCTTGCCTCCCCTACTGGGGCAGGGATAGCATAACACAGCTTTGTTTCTTTGTCCTTGCCTAACATCGCATGCAGAAATTACATACTTTGGATTCCATACTAACAGTTACAACGTCCCAGTATCAAGACCACAGTGAGCAAAACAAGTCAAAGTCACCTTCCCCTCTCTACAAACCCACTGAAAGGCTGCAAAAATCCAACCTCTGACACGCCGGCGGTGATACCAGAATCCTGCCTAGAGAGGCACCGACAGGTCCATCCCCGCACCCCACCCGGGCGCTGCAATTCAGCGTGAGATGTCACCCCCCAGGACCGAACAGGAGGACCCCCGCACCAAGCTCTGAGCGAGGCTTCCTCCGGGGAAGGCTCAAGCCTGGCAGCGCTTGGGCCGGGGGGGGGGGGGGCGGATCCACGCAGCCTGGAGCCGCCGCCCGCCAAAGACGCGAACCGACTGCAGTCTCCGGCCAGATCGGTGGCACGACCCTGCAGTAGCGGCCACCTCCCCGGAGCACCGCCAGCTTCCACTTACTGCGAGGTGCCATCTTCCGTCTCCATGGACACCGTTATGCAGAAAACCCACTTCCGGCAGGGGTGATGCCACGGAAGCCAGAAGACTAGATCGTGAAAGCGATAGAGCTACCCTTGTGGTGTCTGGGGTAAAAACAAAGAAAGAAACAAAAACCGCATACGTACATCCGCTGGCGCTAGTCGAAACCGTGGAGCCGCTCTATCCCTGGCGTCTCTATGCTCAAACCTTGAAAAGGAAACGCTCACAAGGAACCGGAAGTAACTGCAAAGGCAGTCAGAGAGCGATATGTGATAGAATGGAAGCTCTATTCACTTCCAAGTCCTGAAGCACCGCCACCTTGGTTAACGTTGGCCTCTCCCCTTTCATATTCGGACCAGGTGTGACAAGGTGGCCGGGAAATAAAGTAGACGGATTTCGTCCGGCCGGGTGGATAAAAAATAATTTTAAAAAAATCCATTTAAATCGTGGTTTAATTTTTTTAAAAAAAACAGATTTTTCATTTAAATCGCCAAAATTATCCGATTTTTTAAAAAAATCGATTTGATTTAAATCAAATCCACCCAGGTTTCCACCACCTCTTTCTTGTGCTCAGGGTATATCTTGTGTTTGTAAATGGTCCACCTTGATGAAAGAAATCACTCCTGTAAGACTGTAAGGCCTGGGCTTTCGACTCTATAACTCAGCTGCTGTTGTATTTCTCCTTCAAAGATCCAGAAAGCACGAACAAGTGAGAAGTAATCAGTAGTCGTTTGGCACTAAGTTATTAACCAGCTGCAGCTTTGTTCCCCCAAAGAGAAAGTTTGACATAACCCTTTGTGGGTTGCAGTCCATCTCATTAGATATAATTAACGGACAACAATCCCTGAAGGTTATGCTAAATAGAACTTGTTTGCCTTTTAAGCACTGCAAGGCTCTTGTTTTCGCTACATACGGTGTTTGTTCCTTTTCTATTTGGGTTGATTGGTGCTGCATGAGTGTAGCAGCACTTACTGGGCCTTCTGTCCACAGTTTTACCTAACATCCCCCTTCTCTTTAAGAAATCAGCATCTTTTAAAGAAATTGCTTTAAAAGCTTAAGGAATGATTTAAAAATGATTATTTGTGTTGAATTTAAAAAAACAACCCAAAACCTAGATTACCCACCATAATTGAAAGCTTCTGAGCTGAGTACTTTTCAGCAGAGGCTCATCTCACTGCTAACCTACATGGAAATCAGATGTCCTTCATAAAAGCTCTCAAAAATGGTGAGAAAACTCTTGAAAGAATTTTCTGTGCTAATTTTTTATTTGCTAATTACCACTAACAATGAAAATCTCCCATCCAGAAGCTATTGTTGCTTGAATTCCACCATGCCCCAAAGCAATAGAAAACCTGTCACCTACCCCTCAGATAAATCCTTGGCTCAGTAGTTCAATATCATCACCAAAATCATCTTTAATATTCCTTCAGACATGCCACTTCTTATATTATTATAAGCCACTGGTAAGCCATCTACCAAACCATATCAACATTTAGAATGTTCCTGCCCCAAATTTTCTTAAGACTTCATGGTTGTTTAAAAAAAGCTTCTATCCCCACCCTCACCCCAATATCAAGTAGGAACTTTGTTATCTTGACTTGCAGTGCAACCAGAACAATTAAAGAATATTTTTTTCTAATTCTGATTGTAATTGAATTTTATATATCATGTGTTTCTGTTTAAGGTCAACAAGGACATACAGTGGAGTGGTATGTGTGATCAGGTTCTTCTAAAACTACTGGCGGTTCCCTCGTTTTGGCGGGAATGAGAGACGAAGACGGTTTCAAAACTTGAACAGGTTCCTTTTTATTTTTCTCAACTTCAATTTCTATCATCTCAAACGGATCAAGACTACTTAATTCTGGCAACAGTTTATAACTCTTAACATTTACATCCGGAGTAAATATATCGCTCCTCACATCGGGGCCGGGCCAAAACGCTCCCGATCGGTCATCGCACGTATAGGCGTACTCCTTACCGCACACACCGTCCCGCAGCAAGGGTGTCTTGCCCAATCCCCTTCCAGAGGTGGTTGGTTGAAGGAAGGTGAAGGGCGAATAACCTTCCTCCCCCCATCTTGATTGCGGGGGTAGACCACTACAGTCCATTCTACCGGCTTTACCCGCTGTCCTTCCCACTTGGGCACATCTGGATCTGGCAGCAACCCTCCTCCAGTCCTTAGGTTAGGGAACCCCCCCGCGTTAGTTCCCTAACTCTACCGGACGAGCTGCCTTCCTCCTCCGTCTGCACAGCACAATCCCTTGTGCGTCTTTCTGTCTGCCCCGTTGCCACCACCTGAAATTCCCGCGCTTCTCTCTGTTCCTTTATAATCTCCTCATACTATAAGATCCAACTCCTCCCCTTTGTCTTCCGCTAAACACACCTCCAGTGTATTTTCTCTCTTCCCCTCACTCCCCTCTATTTCCACCAACACGCCCTCCACACACGCGCAGGTGTCCTTTGATATTTCTCCTTGCAAGGACGGCACACCATATCTATGCCTACTCTCTGGAATGGATGATCTACGAGGGGCATGGGAATGAGTTCAGCCCCAGGTCTCGGTCTGACTTGTGTCTTCTGGCACTCTGGACACGTCAGACAATAATTTGTAACGTCTTTGTCTACCCCTGGCCACCAAAACCTTTGTTTCACACGTGCTTTCATCTTTTCCTCTGCCAAATGCCCTGCCATTGGGATGTCATGAGCTAGTTTTAGAACATTTTTCCTCCACTTTTGAGGTACCACCAATTGTCTTCCCCCATCCATATCAACCCAGTACAACACTCCCTCACACATCTCCAGTCCCTTCTGTCCCCTTACTATAGTTCCCGCTGGGTGAGCTCCTCGTAGGTGTTCTTGAAGAGTAGGATCATCTTGCTGCCACACCCTTGTCTGTTCTCGCGATGCATCCTGTAAAAAATCAGTCCCATCCTCAGTTCCTACGCAATCCCCTTGTAAGCCATCTTTGGGTCCTGAGACCAGGTGGGTCCCTACCCAATCTCTTCCCAGCAACATTTCACGTGTTAGTCCTGGAACTACTCCTACTTTCACTTCTGCCCACGTTGTCTGGTAAGCCTTCACATCACCATGTATACATTTTACCATCAATCCTTCCTCCCTTTCCTCCCCCTTTAAGTCTCGCACCAAGGTCTTGCCGCACCCAGTGCCTATTAACACGCGTTTCTTTTCCCCATTGACCCAAGCGTCTACCTCCCATCCCTCTCGCTCAAGATCTGTCTTTGTTGTTGTAGTGAACGATTGCCCCACCCAGGAGCAATCCGTTCCTGGGCAGTCTCTCCTTACATGTCCCGTAACACCGCAATCAAAACAAATGGGTCGTCCGTCCTTGCCCTCTCTCCAGCCCGTGCCCGGTGCATATATTCGTTGGTCCACAGTAATGGGTCGCACCGGTTTTGGGGCCATAGGCTCGAAAGGGCGTCCGCGTGGCTTCGCTCCTCCGCTCATGTCTGCTACGCTTCGCGAATTAAACCCAGGAGCCGGCGTTGGGGCTTTTTCACGTGCCTTCCCACGCTCCCCCCACAGGGCGGAGTTTTCTTTACCTACTTCCTCTGCCATATTGTAGTCCTCCACTAGGCGGAGTGCCTCCTCCAACGTCTTCGGGTTATTCTTCTGCACCCAGCTTTTTATACTCGCGCTCAATGTGTTGACTAGCTGTTCTAGGATTAGTAAATCTAGCAGCTGCTCCTTGGTTTTCTCCTCTGGTTTCAGCCACCGCACTAGGTTCGCTCTCATCCTTTGAGCTAATGTTCTGGGATGCACCCCGATTTTCCATCGCAACTCTCGGAACCGCTTCCTATATGCCTCCTCCGTCAAGTTTAGGGTCCGAAGGATCGCTGCCTTTACCACTTCATACTGAGCCGCTTCTTCGGGGCTCAGGGTGTCTATCACTTCCTGCAGCAACCCTGTCAGGCAAGGGATCAGGATCAGCGTCCACTGTTCCTTTGGCCATTCTGTCACTACTGCCACTCTTTCAAACGTGTGCAAATAAGCCTCGGGATCGTCGGTGGAGCTCATTTTTTGCACCCGAATTGGGGCAGGCCCGGCAATCAATCCTCCTCTATTCCATCCAAACCCCTTTTGCGACTTCTCACCCTCCGCCTCTTGTTTCATGATCCTTTTAGTTAGCAACGTTTGTTGTTCCGCTAAGTTCTCAATTAACTTTTCTTGTCTCTCTATAACTCTTTGAAGCTTTGAAATTTCCTCCTTTCCCGCGCAAGGAACCGCCCCACGTTGGGCGCCACTGTGATCAGGTTCTTCTAAAACTACTGGCGGTTCCCTTGTTTTGGCGGGAATGAGAGACGAAGACGGTTTCAAAACTTGAACAGGTTCCTTTTTATTTTTCTCAGCTTCAATTTCTATCATCTCAAACGGATCAAGACTACTTAATTCTGGCAACAGTTTATAACTCTTAACATTTACATCCGGAGTAAATATATCGCTCCTCACATCGGGGCCGGGCCAAAATGCTCCCGATCGGTCATCGCACGTATAGGCGTACTCCTTACCGCACACACCGTCCCGCAGCAAGGGTGTCTTGCCCAATCCCCTTCCAGAGGTGGTTGGTTGAAGGAAGGTGAAGGGCGAATAACCTTCCTCCCCCCATCTTGATTGCGGGGGTAGACCACTACAGTCCATTCTACCGGCTTTACCCGCTGTCCTTCCCACTTGGGCACATCTGGATCTGGCAGCAACCCTCCTCCAGTCCTTAGGTTAGGGAACCCCCCCGCGTTAGTTCCCTAACTCTACCGGATGAGCTGCCTTCCTCCTCCGTCTGCACAGCACAATCCCTTGTGCGTCTTTCTGTCTGCTCCGTTGCCACCACCTGAAATTCCCGCGCTTCTCTCTGTTCCTTTATAATCTCCTCCCATACTATAAGATCCAACTCCTCCCCTTTGTCTTCCGCTAAACACACCTCCAGTGTATTTTCTCTCTTCCCCTCACTCCCCTCTATTTCCACCAACACACCCTCCACACACGCGCAGGCGTCCTTTGATATTTCTCCTTGCGAGGACGGCACACTAGCATCCTGTCCTTCACAGTATGGATTGATTTCTAGTTATTTTATTGCCTAATTTGCTTCTAGACCTTTCTTTTCAGGCAGGCTTTTCCATAATGACTGGTTCTCTAAGAGGGGTTTTAAATGGACTGTTGTGCTCTGTTGTTTTAAATGTATTTTAATATTGATCTTAATTACCATTTTAATATAGTACTTGTTTAATTCTTTTTAAATATTTGTGTACTTACTGTTCTAACTTTTAAATATTGTTTTAGTGATGCAAGCTGCCTTGGGTCCTTTTGGGGAGAAAGGTGGTATAAAAATATTTTTAAAAAATAAATAATTAATAAATAGAGATTTTAATGGTTGCATTCCTCAATTTTTTCTTAGTGATGTTATCTAATTTGAATACTATTCTCAGTGGAAAAGGAGAATGGAACTATAAAAATAAAACAAGATTTGGATTGGCAAGAACACCCTGGTACAAACAGATACTAGAGAAAAAGAATAATGTAGCAAGTCACACTGAGGTTTCTAGAAAAGAACAGATTTATTTTCTCACAATTTATAAAAATACAAGTACAAAAGACAAATCTAACAAGTCTGCAAAAATATGTTTGCCCAGACTGAATATTACAAAACTAGAGCATAAGTCATTTTATACCTAGTCACACTGTCAGTGGTACTAATGAAGGCAGGAGACTGTTTTGTCGGAGTGATGGAATATGAGACAGAGGAATATTCCCAGAAAGGAAACTGCAATATTTCTATTTCTGAAGAGTTCTCAGCCAAATCTATTTGGCATTTCAGATTGTTCTCCAGTAAGGCTGCAGCCAAATCCAAAGAGGGTGTAATTTAAGATATGAAAGGAGGATGGATGTACAGAGCTTGGAAACTGAGATGCAAAACATTTTCACTGATGAGTAATCTGAAGTGTGTTGCCCTTAGAAAAGGAATGAAGCCATCTGACTGAGTAAAATTTAGAACCAAACTATAGGAAAAGGGGAACAAGGGATTCCTGCAGATTTCTTGGATATCCCAAGGAGGCTGACCTCTGCTGCAGATGATCTAGAAGCAGCCGTCAACTGTGGACTTGAGCAAACTCCTTTCGTAGCCAAAGAGAGTCCTGGTAGAAACGGGGATCTCCCAACTGTACAGCTGTCCTCTTATAGAAATAGTAGTAAAGCACAGCCACTGCAATCAACGAGAAGCAAATGAAAGCCAGTAAAGTTCTAATCTCTGTCTACTTTATTATTTCCACAGAGTTCAGAAAAATCATTGAATAACTGATGTCATCATTTTTCCTAGAGGAAGAAGTCCACCAGGTTCAGGAAAGGTACAAGCGCATTCCACAAACAAAACAAAAACATGCCAGACATTCAACTCTCAGAATCCCAAGTAGGGCTAGGAAAGCCTTATGCTTCAAACTTGAAAGAGCTGCTGCTGGTGAACATACAAAGTACTGCACTAGATGATCCAATGGCTTGGTGTAAGGCAACTTTGGATACTCCTTTCCTCTCATATACCTTCTGTGGAGAACATTCACATAAGCTTTATACCTCTGCCTAAGAGTTGTAGTATAGAAGAGGTGATAAACCTTACACTTACCCAGTCTCTGGAAAACAAAGAGGGTCTGCAACCCATCAGTCCACACAAAGTAATTGGAATTTTTCCAGCGAAGATTCTGCAGAAAAGAAATTATGTAATGTTAAACACTAGAAAATGAGTATTTCTCCTGCAACACTAAGCCATAGCTTCTGGACCTTTTTAAAATACCTCATACTTTTACCAGACTTTTCCGGATACTAGGCTTCCAGTTCTTTGCTCTTAAAATTTATTCCTATGGTTGGGAAGCAGCTACATCTATAACTTCTCCTGAAATTAGTTATGCTTTCTATCCTGAATTGTTCTAGAAAAAAAACAGACAAATTGAACAATCATGTACAAACTTAGGGATGCTTAATTCCCAATTACTAAAAGGGTAATCACTCACAATTGTATGTTGTGAGGACATACAACTCCCCTCCACACTGGCTATGCTTGCTACAGCTGACAAGAATGGCAGTCCAGTGGCATCCGGAAAGCCACACATTTGCCACCATGGTATCTGCGGCCAAGTGCTTCTTATACATGACTAAATCTCTGAGGTTTGAAGGAAGCAAAAATGGCAGCAAGTTCCTGAACTCATCAGTAACTATGTTTAGGACTGTGCTGGAAGTCTGCAGATTTTGACCTGAATCCAATTGTTAATCCTAACCATAGGCAAATCAATGGGATTTCCATAACTGTTAATTCATCATTCAGCAATACATTCAATGGGACTAGCAGACAAAACAAGTGGGTCCTAGATCAAATCAAGCCTGAACTACCTCTGGAAGCAAAAATGTTGAAATCGAGGCTCTCTCACTTTGGGCACATCATGAGAAGGCAGGATTCTCTGGACAAGACAATAATGTTCGGAAAGATGGAAGGCAGCAAGAAAAGAGGAAGACTAGCTATGAGATGGACTGACTCCCTAAAGGAAGCCATAGACTTGAGTATGCAGGAGGTGATTAGGGCTGCTGAGGACATTTTGCAAATCACTCATTCATAGGGTTGTCATGAGTCGGAAGTGACTTGATGGCACGTAACTACTACAACAAATTGGATTTAGGTTTTTACACTGGGATAGTATGGCATTTTTCAATACTACCACAATTGTTTTCATGTAACATGTTTATATGTTACACGAAAACATGCTTTGCCAGTTGTCCCTTCCAAATTAGACCTTACTCAGCATGCTGATACTCTGTTCCTCTGTTTTTTAAAAAAATATAAATGAATTAATCTATCTCATATAAAGTTTACAAAGGTGATGTTGAGGGAGAAAGATACCTGAACTGACACTATCACAGACAAACTTAGTTTTGCTTGAACTTTGAAGTGAAGAAAAAGGAACAAAGAATTTATTTATTTAAAAGCAAACAGAAAACATCAGAAAATAAATCATATATCCCCAAATCTGTTAGGAATGTAAAGATTGAATACAAAAAAATAAAATATTAAAATAAAAATTTAAAAAAATGCAAAAACGAGATTTGTATAATTTTTCCTGGCAATGTAGACAGGTTAAGAGACTTCTTGAAGAAATGTTAGCAGCAATTAATGGGCAGGGGGAGGGAATTATAGAAAGTGGAAATTCAAGCTTCTGCACAATATTTCCACCTACCTGCTATTCAGTAAGTGGAGCAGCTGCAAAGGGGAGCTGTGTATGTGTGTAACTTATGTATGTAATAGAGAAAATGTTTTAAAGTGTACTAAATATGTGCAAGAAAGAATGTGTGTGATGGAGAGTGAGCATGTGTATATATGCATGGGGGAGAGTGCACAAAATAAATGCATGCCCAAATGAATATTTGTGTGAATCTTCAACATGATCCATGACCATGTACCCTTCCTCCCACCAGCAAAGCAACAGAAAACGCAGGAAAATGGGGCACGAGAAAGGTATAAGCCAAATGATGTGCAGAAGCTTGTCCATCTGAATGAGGAATGTGGAGCCTAAAAGAGAAGGGATATTCCAGACCACACATTCTCAAATGTCAACATTCTGGCATTCCTGAAGCCATGCAGTATTTTCCTGACCTGCCTAGAGAACACTTCAGGCCAGCCACTCTTCAGAATCTAAGAATCTGCTGATTATTATCCATAGCAGCATGAATTCCTACAGAAGCACAAACCTGAAAGGTTTTCAGAAGCAGCTGTATATGCTATGCCAACAAACAGGGACTGCAGTAGCCCAGTGACAGCTATGCTCAACCCAAAGAACTGTTTCCACCAACCATGTTCCTGTCTAGTTTTATTTTACAGTTTCTACATGTCAAATCAAAACCTTTCCTTTTGCAATTGGAAAAACGTATATTTTTATATATACTGGCAGACAAAACGAACAACTACGTAAGGACTAGTATTAACATTTATCATAACATTTTATAGGTCCCTTTCCTTAAGTTTCCTTAAGTACCTTAGCCTACAAGCCAGGTGAATGAAACTTGAGTTTCTTGTTCTTTTCTTTCAAAAGAAGCTTATTCTATCTGAAAATTCCTAAAATTCATTCTCAGTATGAAAAGACTTCTCCGAATCTCTTCCAAGACTTAAGTATCCAGACACCACATGGGATGGATGTGAGCTCTAGGGAGCAGCTCAGGGAGCACAGAAAGGTTAAGCGGATCAGCAGCTTTATAAAGAACACTCAGACCTATTCTAGCTCCCAACAACAGGATTCCAGAAAATCCTCTTAAATCTTCCTGCCTGACAAAGTGTAGGAAAGCCCAAACACTATTCCAAGCTAGAGTAAAGAAGTTGAAGGAATCAAAGATGTGACACTGAATACCCAAATATGAAATATTGGGCCTCCTGGAGTCTGACCTCTGATAAGCCATTTACCAAATATGTCACAGAATCATGGACTTGGAAAAGATCTAAAAAGTCATCAAGTCCAACTCTCTTCTCAATGGAGGAATCCAAGTTAAAGTATATTTGACGGATGGTTGTCTAACTTTCTCTTGAATGCCTCCCGTGCTGGAGTATTCACCACCTTCTGAGGTAATTGATACCATTGTTGTAGTTCTTGAATAGGAAGTTTTTCTGCCACTTGAACCTATGACTCCTCTGATCACCCTCGTTGTCCTTCTCTGAACTTGTTCCAGTTTGTCTGCATCCTCCTCAAAGTGTGGTGTCCAGAACTCACTTAGTATTCAAGGTGAGACCTAACCAGTGCCAAACAGAGGGTAACTAGTACTTCATGGGATTTGGAGACTATACTTCTGTTAGTGCAGCCTAAAATAGAATTTGCATTTTTTGCAGCCACATCACACTTTTGGCTCACATTCTGCTTGTGATCTATAAGAGTTCAAGATCCTTCTCACTGATAGTACTACTGAGTCAAGTATTCCTCATCTTGTAACTATGCATTTGGTTTCCCCACCTAGGTCTAGAACTTTGCACTTATCACTGTCAAATTTTATTGTGTTGTTTTCAGTCCAATGCTTAAGCCTATGGAGATCTTTTTGAATTTTGTTTTTGTCTTCTAGGGTATTAGCTACTCCACCCAATTTTGTGTCATATGCAAATTTGATAAGCATTCTCAACATCCCCTCAGACATGTTATTAATAAAAATGTTGAAGAACACTGGGCACAAGACTGAGCCTTGTGGTACCCCACTTGTTACCTCTTCCCAGTTGAGAATGGGCCATTGATAAGCATGCTCTGAGTACGATTCTATAACCAACTGTGTTTCTATCTGATAGTTGTTCTATCCAGTCCACACCTAGTTAGCTTGCTAATCGGAATATCATGAGGCATTTTATAAAAAGCTTTGCTAAAGTCAAAATATATTATGTCTACAGTATTTCCTCCATCTACCAAGGAGGTTACCCAATAAAAAAATGAAATAAGAATAGTCTGTCAGGATGTGTTCTTGATGAATTTTGTGTTGTTTTCTAGTTATCAATGCACTGCTTTCAGGTTGCTTACAGACTGACAGGCTTTATAATCTGCTCCAGAATTTTCCCTGGTACTGATGTCAGACTGATTGTTCTGCCTTTCCCAAGTTCCTCCTTCTGAATATAAGGACATTAGTCCTCCTCTATCTGGCATTTCACCCATCCTCTGTGATTTCACTAAATTAAAAGTGCTTCTGGCAGTTCTTCAGCCAGTTCCTTTAACACTGTTTGATGCAGTTCACTAGGCCCTGCAGATCTGAACTCATTCAACATAACAAGGTATTCATTGACTATTTGTTTATCAATCTGAAGCTGCAATCCTGTCCCCTCTACTTGTACTTCACATTTGCCAGAAGGGTTATACTCTCTTTTAGGAGAAAACTGAGCCAAAGTAAAAACTGAATACTTCTGCCTTTTCTTTGTCATCTATTATCATTTTCTCATCTCTACTGAACAGCTTAGCCACTGTTTCTTTTCTCTGTATTTTACTACGCATGTACTTGAAGAATACTTTTTTTGTTGCTTTTTGTGTCTCTAGCTAACCTCAGCTCATTCTCAGCTTTTTATGTTGCCTTCCTAATGCCATCCCTGTAATTCTTTAGTATCAGTCTGTACTTTTTCTTTGTGGCCTGGCTTTCCTTCCACTTACTGTATGTGTCCTTTTAAGGTCCTCTGTGAGTCTTTTGTAAAGCCACATTGGTCTTTTTTGCTGTCACCCACCTTTTTTTCTTGTTGAAATTGTTTGTAATTATGCCTTTCAAATTTCCTTTTTAAGAAACTCTCACCCATCCTGGACTCCTTTTCTTGTTAGGGTCTCCTGTCATACAACATTACTTATAACTGTTCTGAGTTCTTTAAAATCAACTTTTCTAAAATCTAGTGTAAAAGTGCAGCTACACTCAGGTTTTGCTTCCTTTGAAATAAAGAACTCAGACACAACATAGGCCATTTCACTCTGAATTCCTTAGTGCCACTTCATCCACTACGGGGTTGTCAACACAGCTCAGTTGAAGCTGTGTAAGGAGAGTCATGTAGGGTTTGGTACAAGTCTGGTATGCCATTTGGTGTTATCCTTGCAACCAAACTGCATACCTCAAGTAACCCTATTTTGCTTGCCTACTTAAGAAAACAACAAAAACAAAACAAAATAATTATCCTCCTTGCCCCGTCCTCTCTCCTCCTGGGAGGAAGTTTTCAATTTTCCCATTATCGTTTTCTATGTAGTATAGCACATCAGCACTGTCCTAGTGGACTTTAAACAAAAACAACTTTTGCTTCCTTCATCTGACATTCTACAGACTTAATTTTCCAATATTGTGAAGCGGCTAAGCTGTCTTCATAAACCACTTAATGATATTGGGAAACAGACAGCCACAAGCTCCACTTTGGTTCAATCCCAGTGATCACATGTGCTGGAAACTAACCAAATGGAACAATCCTACCCACAAGCAACATACCCTTTAATTTTCAGCCCCGCTGGGCGGGGTTCCACCTCTCATGCATGTGACTTCGCCCCTGTGTGTGCATGTGACTCCGCCCCTCTGCACGCTGGATTCTGTTGTGACTGGAACCTAACACAATCGCTGCGTGGAGGAGGAAGACAGCTGTGCACAGGGAGGCAGAGGCACGCACGCCCAGCTTAACGGGAACCTTGCCCACAACAAAAGAAAAGTAGCCCCGGACAGGGACCCAGAATGTTCTGGGAACAGGCTGGTTCACTATAGCAATTTCGTTGTCTGATCACTTGCAAAAGGAGTCAACCAGTGCAACAAATGCCTGTCTGCTCACACCTTAATCCATGCTATTAGTTAGAATCAAGTCAATGATAAGTAATCCTCTAGCTTCTTCTTCCATTTTTTGTAGGAGAAAATTATCAGCAACACAAGCCAGGAATTTCTTCGAAGGCCCATGTTTGGCATAATTTTCCTCCCAACAGGTATCACAATAATTGAAGTCTCCCATTACTACTATGTGTCTCTTGAAATTCTTGCAATTTGTTTTTGAAAGGTTTCATCTGCATCTTCTGTTTGATTGGGTGGTCAGTAGTAGATACCAGCTACCACTTTCCTTTTATTTTTCACCCCAATTATTTAATCCAGATGCTGTTGATGGGACAACCAAACTCATCCTCCTGTGTTTCTGTGCAGGAATATGTATTTTTGACATATAGTGTGACTCCACCTCCTTTTCTATTCTTTCTGTTCCTTTTGAACAAACTGTATTCTTCAATTGCTGTATTTGAGTCATGGGAGTCATCCCACCAAGTTTCAGTATCCCTATCAAGTCATATTTATCCTCCTGAATTAAGATTTCAAGTTGTTCTTATTTCTTTCCCATCCTCCTGGCTTTCATATATAGACATTGGAGATCGAGTGATTTGTAGCCTGGTTTCCTATTGGGCCCCATTAGAGCTATTTACTGTGTTCCTCTTATTGTTCTTCTGTCTTTACTTCCAAGTTTGCATCTCTCTCCCCCTTCCAATTCAGTTTAAACTCCTCCTGATTAAGTTCATTATACGGTTATTTACTTTACAACATCATATACTCTGCTCCTATCAATGCAGCTCATAGCTTTCTACCATATAAAACAATCTAGTAGACATGGTTTTTAAAAAAAAGGTGGGAAAGAAGGAAAGGAAGCACATTCAGCTATTTGACATAGAGGTGAGTAAAGGAAAGAAACTGGATATTATTATGACACTTAAGACTCTCCTTTAAAGGACAGCCAAAAGTTTCCATAGCATCCTGATGGGAGATGCACGGATTGCCTTGTGGTATCAGAGTAAGTAGCTGTATTTGCTGCCCTAAATACATACCAGTACAAGCACAAACACATTTCTCTACTATTACACCCACAGCTACAACTACAAATCAGTTTGGGTTAGCCATGTACAGCTAGTGAAATTGGGAAGTGATGAGAGGCTTCTCAGACATAAGGTATCAAGTAAGTATTGACCTTTACTTATCAGAAGTAAAAATGTCCATATCAGCAGAACGTAAGAGCCAGAAAAGCAAGTCAAACAAATAGACCCAGCTTATAGGAAAGGAGACACATAATCACATGTATACACAAGATCATTATCTGTAAAAACCACAAGAGGTAGATGGTGATAGGCAAGAAAGCACATTAATTGAGCACTTAATATTTTCCATCATAAGAATCCTAATTAGACCTAAGCAGGTCATTTAAATAACAACTTATGCAACCATTGCAAAGCCAAACAGTCATGCCTCTCAGACACAGATAACTGAAGAGAGTAAAATAATGTCAGCAAATGTCAACAAAATGCACTATCCAAATCAAGTGAGAAAGACATGCCAAGCTGTCTTTCCATAAGAGAACAAAACAGAGGATTGCTTGTTTGAAAAGACCCATGAAAAATAAATGATTAGCCCATGTACCGTATAGGAGGCTGAATATGTAATTCAACCAAAACAAGTCTGCATGAAGAAAAAAGGATAGTTACCAAAAACTGAAGTATCAAAGCAGAGCAAACATGGGGGAAGCTTTAATCAGATAAGATGGGAGGGAAAGACATGTCCTTGACCCAACTAATTTTATTAACAAGGAAGTCTAGCTTTATACTGAAAATCTTATTCAAGTTAATTTAACACTGGGATATCAGAGGGAAGAATTAAATGCTATCAAGCCACAAGGATACACTTTATTATAAACATGATGGTAGTTATGCAACTTTCCAGCTTAGCTTGTAGTCATTTGAGACATTCTTCACATACAGACCCCTAGTGCTAAAAGGATTCTTTGGTTTCCCCCCCGCCTTGGGGCTAAATCTATGCATACCACCACTCTCAGAACTCTCACAGATAATACCGCTTCAGCATTACCCATGTCCTTCTGAAACCAGAGACAGGCCACCAGTCTGATGACTTCTGTAGCACTAACGTGAACAACCTATTCAATGGCCTAGTGCTGTGCAAAGAAAAGTAGCTGGGCTAATCTACACAACAACTTCTTTACATCCAGCAGCTCTCCACAAGGTTGCTTCTGTGCTTCAAGTTCTCCCTTCATGGGCTATCAGTCATAGGTTAGTGCAAAGAAACAAGGTGCTTTGCTGGTTTTAGAAAGAGAACATATATGTGGACTTAGGTTTAGAAATACAGTATACAGGCAGAGTCTGTAATGGATTTTCTTTCTTCCAGAGACTGCATTTCTGTCCTGTGCAGCCACTTCTTCATAGCTTTCAATTTACTGACTTTGTCACTTTTCAGCAAAATAAGCTTCTCAAAACAACCTGTAATTTATACTAACATGACCATACTTGTCTTAGCAACCATAGATACAAAGTTAGGTTTATTTGGTTGTTGTAGGTTTTTCGGGCTGTCTGGCCATGTTCTTGAGGTTTTTCTTCGTAACGTTTTGCCAATCTCTGTGGCCGGCGTCTTCAGAGGGCAGGAGTCAGAACTCTGTCTGTGCTCTGGTGCAGTTTGTGGGATAGTTGAGTATTTATAGCTGTGGGATCAGCTTTTTGTCCTTTTCAGGAGATTCAGTGATTATGGTGATCAGTGTGTTTTTTGTTGCCGGTGTATTGTGATAAGGGGGAGAGATGATCTGCCACTGTGATTGATGGGTGTCAGTGTGCAGTGATCACTGGTCCTTGTGACTGGGTAGAGTTCGTTGACCTTTTGCAGACTGTGTTTTTCAGTGCTGGGAGCCAGGCTTTGTTGAGTTTTAGACTTTCTTCTTTTTTGTTGAAGCTCTGCTTGGTGTTTGTGGATTTCAATGGCTTCCACAAACACCAGCAGAGCTTCAACAAAAAAGAAGAAAGTCTAAAACTCAACAAAGCCTGGCTCCCAGCACTGAAAAACACAGTCTGCAAAAGGTCAATGAACTCTACCCAGTCACAAGGACCAGTGATCACTGCACACTGACACCCATCAATCACAGTGGCAGATCATCTCTCCCCCTTATCACAATACACCGGCAACAAAAAACACACTGATCACCATAATCACTGAATCTCCTGAAAAGGACAAAAAGCTGATCCCACAGCTATAAATACTCAACTATCCCACAAACTGCACCAGAGCACAGACAGAGTTCTGACTCCTGCCCTCTGAAGATGCCGGCCACAGAGATTGGCAAAACGTTACGAAGAAAAACCTCAAGAACATGGCCAGACAGCCCGAAAAACCTACAACAACCATCGGATCCTGGCCGTGGAAGCCTTCGAGAATACATTAGGTTTATTTGTTCATTCCTATTCTTATTCAGTATTGTCATCTCTTCCATCATACAGCTTTCTGATTTAATGAAGAAATTAAAACCACACCCTCCACATTAAAAACAACAACTACAACAGCACTGAATTCAGTGATAGGGATGTGGAAGTAATGCATGCAAATGAAAATTTCAAATATTTTTTATTTGCTCACCAAATTACTATGTTCTACATTTGGGCTTCCACAATATCCAGTATATACAGCACTCTTTAGGAGCCAAATATAATCTTCTCATGCCTTACCATGACCCAGATGTGGAAGGATATACTCAAAGCAAGATAGGTTGCTGACAGGATGATGGTCCCTTTAAATTTGTGGAACAGAAGATTAACCAGACCAGCCTGGAAGACGAAAGTATTGAAGAACATGAGGAAGATGATGATGACATTGAAGAGGATGGCGATATCCTGAATGCTACAGAAAGTAAAGCAGAGGTTTTAGAAGAAGTAGCTGTGTTAGTCTATGCTGGCCTATTAGCAAAAACAAAATAAAAATAACAAATAAAGAAGATGAAAACATTGTGGCACCTTAAAGACTAACTGCTGTATTTTAATGTCTACTTTTGTGGACGACTCCACTGTCTCAGAGTGAACATGAGCAATTAGCAATGTTGCTCAAATCTCTGTCCACCCTCCCTCTGTGACATTAATATTCTACCAATCACAATTTTTTTTTAAAAAATGGGTATCTCAAATCTCTGGCTAGAAAAATACTATGAAAATATTAATAATCGCAAGCTACTTACATACAACTAGCTGATTTCTTTCCTGCTACTCATTAATAGTTCTAATCTCAGCAACACATAAGAAAAATATTTATATAATGCCCACCAAGGTAACATTCACTGAGAAAAATGTAACATCATGCCCTGCACATTATTTAACTCACCATGGTCTATCAACCCCTGCAAAGAAGGTATCCATGTTTAAGGAAGTCTTTTAATTTACTTACTGAGAACAGTACTTGATAGTTGTATCCAAAATATTAACTTAGGGTCACCATAAGTTAGAATTGACTTGATGGCACATGATTATTATTATTATACTCACATGAACAGGACAAGCTGGACAACAGGGGCCATGCGCAGCAGCTCCGAGAAGGAATTAACAAAGAGATCATAGAACAGGAGTAAGAACTGCAAGGACAGCACCAGGCTATAGTTGCTGGTCTGGAGCATCTTCCTTGCCTGGAGTTATGGAGCCTCAATGTCTGCATCCCAGAAAACAATGCCAGCTCACACTCATACTACAAAGAGGCACAAGACTCTACCTCCAGAGATCGCTCATAGCTCCTTCATATTGAGATCTCAAATCTGCAGAAGGCTTGGGGAGATAGTGGAAGATGAAAAATAAAAGGAAAAAAAATGTATGTTACCCTGTGAAAACGATATAAGTCATGGCTAATTATTCACTGCCACGTGCTTGACAAATCTGGGGGCATGTCAGGAAACTTCAGCGGGTCTAAAATGCAGCAGCCAGATTGCTAACTGGGGCTGGTTATAGGGTTAACATAACTCCCCTGTCACAGCAGCTCCACTGGCTGCCAACCAGTTTCCAGGCGCAATTCAAAGTGCTGGTTTTAACCTATAAAGCCCTAAATGTCCTGGGTCCAAGCTATCTCAAAAGACCGTATCTCCCATTATGAGCCAGCTTGGGTGTTAAGATCATCAGGAGAGGCCTGTCCCAGTCCCGCCATCTTTACAGGCATGTCTGATGGGGACACAGGAGAGCCTTTTCTGTTGCTGCTCCCAGACTCTAGAACTCCCTCCCACAGGAGGCCAGACTGGTCCCACCTTTGTTGTCCTTCTGCAAGCAGGAGAAATACTTTTCTCTTCAGGCAAGCTTTCTCTCAGTGAATGCCTACATGGCTGGTTACATGTGTGACTTTTAGATGGATTGTTATGCATTACTGCTCTGACTGGGTCTTTAGTACTTCTTGTGTTTACCATCTCTCAGAGAGGTATTTATTTGTTCCTTTTTAGCATTTGCATACTTATTGTTTTAGCTTTAATATTGTCTTTTATTTATACTCATTGTTCTTAGCTTTAAATACTGTCTTTCAAGGATGTAAGCTGCCTTGGGTCCTTTTTAATGAGAAAGGTAGGGTAAAAATATTTTAAATAAATAAATCATAAATAAATAAATCTCAAGCACAGTCAAACAGCAACAGCAAAAACATTAAACAGATACTTAATAATTGTAATAGTAAGAATAACACGGAGAGTTTCCTCTGTCGTTATGGAAACTGGCCTGGACCTTCTATTAGCAATTATGATCGAGTCTTTTTCTGAAACTTTAGAATACAGAACACGCTTCACTCAAACGTGACAACGACTGCCCTTTATTTGCCTCCTGTTCTTACATCGGGAAAAGGAAACGGGAGGACAGTTATAAAAGGCGAAGGCTGGATAATCATCGATAGCTGCGACACGATTTGAAAGGCAAGCACTGCCAGAACACCGACCTTTTGCTGCAGGGGGTCCAGACTTTGGCGCGGGTCTGTTCAGACGACTTCAGATGTGCCAACTCGAAGCTCAGCGGCCCCGCTTCCTGGGTTTTCGCCTTCCTTCCCCCTAACATTAGGCAACATGAGAAGTAATCCAAGGAGTTGATACGACGGTAGTCGCTTCACGAAAACATACCGCGAAGAGAAATGGACCCGCTCGCCCAGACACCGACTCACCTGGAGGCCGCGGCAACGCCGCAAATCCCCCCCCCCCATCGCCATGGAGACCGCGCAACCTCCGAGGGCCTGGGCGGGGAAAACTATGGCACCGGAAGCCCCCGCACGTGTAGCCGTCCTCGTAGAGACCATAGATGGGTCGCTGGAGGGAGCGGAGCCAGCCATTCCCTCCGCTCGACTGGGAACCATTTTAGAAACCTTCCCGGGAGGGAAGGCGGCGGTCAAGAGAGGAATTTGTGCTCACAGTAAAAGAGATCTAACATGTCTAATTTAATATGTTTAGTTTTTAGACACTGGAAGAAATAGATCTGCTCATGGAAACTGACACAGGCACATTATTGTCTTGGGTTTGAGTAAGAAAGGGATGTATAGCAGAATAGTGCTCTGCAAATATTGCAAGACAGGTGGCGATGAGATTTGCGATAAAAAAAAAACCTCCCTATGAAAGCTACAATAAATCGCCTCTTCACTTCTTTGGCTTACCTTGCGTTTCTCAGCTTTATTTTTTGAAAGGTACACGAAACTCGACTTGTGTCAGAAAGAGCGTTTTTCTTTCCTGATTCGGGTGTCGGTGCCCGGAATCACAGCCATGGTAAAATCCTGGTGATTGTCTATCAAGAGAGCTGGCTCTCTTTGAACAAAACCTGAAGGGTATCTGTCTTAATGTCCACCGCACACGGACACTTATGGCTGCAATGTAATAATGTTTTTGTTGTTGTTTAGTCGTTAAGTCTTGTGCAACTCTTCGTGACCCCATGGACCAGAGCACGCCAGGCCCTCCTGTCTTCCACTGCCTCCCGGAGTTGGGTCAAATTCATGTTGGTAGCTTCGATGACACTGTCCAACCATCTCGTCCTCTGTCATCCCCTTCTCCTCTTGCCTTCACACTTTCCCAACATCAGGGTCTTTTCCAGGGAGTCTTCTCTTCTCATGAGATGGCCAAAGTACTGGAGCCTCAGCTTCAGGATCTGGCCTTCCAGTGAGCACTCAGGGTTGATTTCCTTCAGAATGGATAGGTTTGTTCTCCTTGCAGTCCAGGGGACTCTCAAGAGTCTCCTCCAGCACCACAATGCAAAAGCATCAATTCTTCGGCGGTCTGCCTTCTTTATGGTCCAGCTCTCACTTCCATACATGGCTACTGGAAAAACCATAGCTTTGACTATGCAGACCTTTGTCGGCAAGGTGATGTCTCTGCTTTTTAAGATGCTGTCTAGGTTTGTCATCGCTTTCCTCCCAAGAAGCAGGTGTCTTTTAATTTCGTGGCTGCTGTCACCATCTGCAGTGATCATGGAGCCCAAGAAAGTCAAATCTGTCACTGCCTCCATATCTTCCCCTTCTATTTGCCACAAGGTACCAATAGAAAATAGCAGACAATATAATCAGTGCAGTCCTGTAACGTCTTCTCAGAATTGCGAGAATGAAGGGCAGGCACCAGATTCATCTGATGGTAGGGACAAAAAGGAAGGGGGAAAACTTGCACACTGCCATAATACATTTCTTGGTCCTGCTGCACAGCAAGATTAACTAATGTAGTTACCTCTCTGGAAAATGGGATTAAATGTTTTTCAGGCTTCTAAAAGTCAGCAAAATAGGAATCACAGCCAATTCCCTAGGTAGATTATTCTCTGGCTGGCGGAGCCATTACAGACATGGTCCTGCCCAAGCAAGAGGGTATAAAATAGCACCCCAAAAATCCCATTTGGCATAGTAATAATCTACAACAGAATTTCAGGCATTTTAGGCAAACTGAATTCAATACACAGTTAGGCTGCTGTTAAAAACAACAATAGATCTTTAGCAAAGATATTCAGATGAAATTTGAACTTGACAAATTGCAGTTCTCTATATACAATATGATAAGATCCAAAAACTAGACGGAATAGAGCTAAAAAATGGCAATATCATAAAATCATGATCAAGTGATGACATCCCGGAATCCGTGGGAACATCAGGTAGAGAAGGTGTCAGAAAATGACCCAAGTTAAAATCTTGTAGGACTTTCAGATTCAAATGGATAGACACCTTGAGCATAATAAACAAGACATAACAGTAATAGAACAAAGAAATGTCTGGATAATTGTCATTGCAATTCCAGGGGATGTCAGAGTTGAAGAAAAAGAATTGGAAAAATTAACAAAATACAGAGACCTGGCAATAGAAATAACTCACTTGTAGATGAAACACATTTCAGTGGTCCCAATAGTAATTGAAGCATTGGGAACAATGCCATGGAATTTTATAAAATATTACCATCTGCTGCAGATCTCTGAAATAACACCATCAAAGCTGCAAAATTTGGCAATATTAGGAACAGCACATATATATAATACTTTGTCATTTAATTCCATTGAAATGAAAGCTCAATTGGAACTTACATCTCAGATAAACACCTGGCAAAATCCATCTACTGTGAACTTTTGGGACTCTAAGTTATTTGCACTAACAACCAGATACTGGTGCAAGTTTGAAGAAGTGGACTTTCAGAACCATGAAAGCTAGCAGATTGTATGATTTATTTAATTATCTATAAAGGTGTCGCCTACTCCTGCATTTGTACCGATATTTAACTGATACTTAGGTTTGGGATTAAAACTTGTATTTGTTATATAATACCAGTCAAAGATTGTGTCTTGTATTTTTGAATAACAACAACAACAATAATTTAGGAACAGGATGGCGACTTAATAAAATAGGTTGTGTCAACCGGGCAGTGCTCATTCTACCTTTTTTTGCGATGTAACAGCTAGGCAAAGATATGTTGCGCATTCCTGCAGGGGGCAGGAGAGGACGAGAAGCAGCGTCATTCCGCCCTGCAGGAAACCTGGAAGTATATTTGCTTTTTAATGTTCATATCTCTTTGTATGTGGGCCATTCCTAAAGTATTTTCATCAGAGAACTGAGACAATTTTTTACATAAACAAGTAGATGTAGTTCCTGTTCATGCACCTATTTGCTTGACTAATCTCCCCCTACCTCCAATTGGCGTGCCGCTATTAGGGACACGGAAGGAAAAAAAATGGAAACCCCATCGGAATGTGATCTTGTATAAGTAGATGGACGCAAATTTGCGTCTTTGACGCAGCGGAGGAAAGTTATGGCGTGTGCATGAGAGCTCGGTGTACTGTTTTACAGAAAGAAGCAAAGCAAGGAGTTTGAAGCAAAAGAAGTGTTTTCAAATCGCCTAAGGAGAGAGAAAATTGATCACCTCCGCCTTTTCACGCCTTTCAAGGAGCGATAAACAGCGCCCGCCCTCAAAACTACATTTCCCAGAGATCCACCGTGTAGCAGGCCGGATTGGGCAGGGCTATGAACAGTTCACTGGGGTCCCGAATTTAAGGCGATGAGTGGGAACGACAGTGTTGAAGGGGAGGCAGAACTTTGGAACTACTTTTCCCGTCGTCCCCCGCGTCTCAGACGGAAGCGAGGTGGGAAAGAGGGCTTGTATTTTCTCGGTTTTGTGGCTGTGCTTGAGTTTGCCTGGTAACTGTTGAGGTGCAAATGGAAATGGCCGTGATCCTTGCCTTTTGCAATGGAATTTGCAGTTATGTCTGTTTTGACGTTAATGAGCAATTCCCATTAAGGGATTATAGTATCTACAATTTTACCTGGTATTTTAAGCATTTTATTATGCAGCTGCCCTAGAAAGCTTCGCTTTATTGTTGCCGAAGTCCTCCTTCCTCATATGCATTTGAACGATTTGCTGGCAAATGCTTCCTGTAGGCACTGCTGCTTCGATTCAGTCGATAGACTGTGTTTTACTTGTTAGACTCCTTTATCTGACATAGTATCAGTTGCAGTTAACGTGTCTATTGCCCCTTTGGACTGATGCCACCCCAACAATCTCTAAGAACAGGGCATTAAACCTCACAGGACTTGACTATTTGTGGTTCTCTGAGACTTAAAGTTGATTCTTGGTTCATTCGTTCCTATATATGAGCATCCTGAGAGAGGAACAGAAGTTTGTTCAGACTTCTCTGCCAAACTATAAGCTTTGTTCCAAAACTTGGAAGTTTACAATAAGAAGGGTGAATATAATTATATGCTGAAGCTTTCCATAACTGAGCAGTGGTAGGAAGATGATCTGGGCCCTAGAGCACCATCCCACCTGTTCGTTCAGTTATGGATGGCCCAAACATGTTGTTATGTGCACACTTAAAAAGTAATGTGTCTAGCTTTGCTTTGGGCTATCCCTGCCCCCAGCTGCTGGGAGAGTCTCTGCTTCAAGATGTTTTGGACCCACAAACAGTGACTGTTGGTTCCACACAATGTTTCTGTTTTTGTAGTCATATGCCGTGTTCACTGAATAGCATGGCAATGAGGTTCAAAGCTGAATAGCCAGATTCTGTGACACAGGCAGAATCTACTCATCAGCAATGTCAGAAACTCTCTATTGAGAGTGCTTATTGATTAGTGGCTTTTTTTAAAAAGCTTTTGAACTGGCCACAAAAGTAAAGTACCAATATTATATGGTAATATTACCATGTTTCCCCAAAAATAAGACAGGGTCTTATATTAATTTTTGCTCCAAAAAACGCATTAGGGCTTATTTTCAGGGGATGTTTTATTTTACAGTTATGTCATCATCTTCTGGTTGCTGCACAATGCGGCACAATGGTGGAGGGCGGGGTTTCACTTAACTAGGGCTTATTTTTGGGGTAGGGCTTATATTACGAACATCCTGAAAAATCATACTACAGCTTATTTTCAGGGTAGGTCTTATTTTCAGGGAAACAGGGTATATAGTAATAACACATTAGAACAGTGACCAGCATTTTCAAAGTTGTTAGAGTTGTCGGTATTTAATGCCCCGTCATCCATTTAAACCCTGCCTGCCACTCACTTCTCATATTTGATAATACTGAATAATACTGAAATTTATTACTAGTTCCTAGTTTTTATATGTTCAGTCAATAATGCCTTCCATCTCAGTGTTAGCTGAGACACACACACACACACACACCCCGCCCATATCATACATGTCTGCAATCATGGGACTGTGTAGGCATCCTTCAGTCTCAAGAGACTATGGTAACGTGCTCTGTATGGAGGACTTGGAACAGCGTCTAGTGTGGCTGAGAAGGCCAATTTGAGAGTGCCAATCCCTTCCACACTGAAGACAAATACAATCTGTCCCCTGTCCAGCTCCCTGATTTTGCTGCTTTCGGGACTGCCTCTTGGCCTCGGCCTGCTGGACAAGGGTCTCTTCAAATTGGGAGAGGCCATGCTGCACCGCCTGCCTCCAGGCTGAATGCTCAGATGTCAAGGTTTCCCATCTGTTGAGGTCCATTCCTAAGGCCTTCAGATCCCGCTTGCAGATATCCTTGTATTGCAGCTGTGGTCTCCCTCTGGGGCGGTTTCCCTCCACTAATTCTCCATACAGGAGATCTTTTGGAATCCGACCATCAGCCATTCTCACGACATGCCCAAGCCAACGTAGACGTTGCTGTTTCAGTAATGTATACATGCTAAAAATTCCAGCTCGTTCTAGGACTACTCTATTTGGAACTTTGTCCTGCCAGGTGATACCAAAAATGTGTCGGAGACAACGCATATGGAACGTGTTCAGTTTCCTCTCCTGCCGTGCACAAAGGGTCCAGGACTCACTGCAGTACAGGAGTGTGCTCAGGACACAGGCTCTATAGACCTGGATCTTCGTATATGCCGTCAGCTTCTTATTAAGCCATACTCTCTTTGTGAGTGTAGAGAACGTGGTAGCTGTTTGCCAATGCGTTTATCCAGCTCGACATCTAGGGAGAGAGAGGGACTAATCATGGGACTAATCTCCTTTAAAATACACAGTAATTCTAATAACAACAAAATTCTCAGTGTTGCATGTGACACATCCTAGGTGTGATGAACCCAAGTAATCATTATAAATAAGGAACTGGTGCCAAACATTCTTCAAGCAGCTTTGGGCTGCCCCAAATCAAACCCACATATATCCAGAGATTGTCTTTTGTGGAACAGCACTGAGTCCTGTGCATCCCAAAGCTTTTTATATCCATATGTTAGCATTAGCTGCATCCCAGCTATAGGTAAAACAAGAAGGGGATAAGGGACTGATGCTGTACACTCTACAGTTATTCCAAATCACACAGCCAGTAATGTTCTGTATATACAATGTAAAATATTGCAAAGCATTTCAATATAGCCAATATAATTACAAATATTAAGGAATAAGGAGCTTGGGCTTTGAATGTCAGTTAGCTGTGTTATATCCTGAGTCGAGCAGCATACTCCAACACACCATCCTGGTCATATAGATATACAATGTGAGGAACCAAAGTTTGTCAGAGATAGAGCCCTATGTTCCTAATGTCTGTGTGCCTGTGCCTCTTTTTTTGCTTTTATTGGCATTGTGAGGCACGCCAGGTTGACAGTGCCCTGTGGATAAAGAAAAGTTTTGGTTGGATAGCACTCAGTGCCATCAGAGGGCACTCTTCTGGATGTGTATGTGGTCTGAGATGGCCCAAAGCTGATTGTGAGGTGTACAGCAGCAGTTTCTTATTTGTCACTGACATTTGTGCTTATAATAATGATGCATTGTGCAAAATGACTGTTTTGATTGTAGAGGATTACTGTGTATCTTGAATTCAATGTTCTGATCACAGAGATGTATAATATTGGTTATCCTTAAGATTATGTGGAAGCCAGTGTGGTGTAGTGGATAGAATGTTGGACTAAGACTCTGGAGACTTGGGTTCAAGTCCCCATTTGGCTTGGAAGCTAATGGGGGGGGGGAGCAAAGCACTCCTTCAATATCACACATACTGTACCTTGAAAACCCTGTCAGAGTCACCATAAGTTGCAAGCTACCTGACAGTACATAAAACATCCTTAAGGTAAGGCTAAGGGACATACCTACTTCAGGTCCTTATTCAGTTTGCTGGCTCAGTTCCCTTTCAAAGTTCTGGGCAGATAAGAAGCTGGGAACTAAACTCGGTAGCTGAATTTTGTTCAAATATAACAATTGTGTTGAGACCTGGTTTTCTATTGTGATTGTAGCTGCAACCCACATGGCTCTCTTATTTTGATGACTCACTTGGGAATGCCCCCTTGAATATTACAGAATTTTGGAGTAGCAATGAGAATATGAAATACCATGCATCCTTTCTTTTTAACAGAGTACAATAGTTTTAAAATTTTATTTATTTCCACTTCTATACTGCCTTATTAATGTTGCCACTCTGTGGGCACTTCACAATATAAAATAAAATCATAAAAATACTATATAATAAGTACAAGAAAATACCATATATCACACATGATTATAGTTTTAAGAGGCTGAGAAGCAATAAACCTTGTTGCTAGCTAAAAACTACTTTTAAATAAAAATACACAAATTAAAACCCATTTGAATATCTCGGGGCAATATTTACAACTGGTAAAATGCAGCTTTATATAATTTGGTTTTAATTAGCTTCCCAAAAACAGAGGGAGGATGGTGCCTGGCAAACCTCTGTAGCAAGCTTGTTCCAGAGGGAAGGGACCACGAATGAAAAAGCTCTGTTCCTCATGGTGGCTTTTAGGTCTCCTTAGGTGTTACAATTCTTAACATCAAGGACTGTGAAGAGTGGGTGGGAGATGTAGCTGTTTTGTGCAAGAGATGTTCTACCAGACATTGAAGTCCTAAATAGTTTTAAAGGTTGAATTAGTATTTGTGTCTGGAGTCTGAAATTCAATAGATCAACTTTTTCTGAACATAGATGAGTTTTTAAGGAACCCATTATGGTTTTTCCCCACTTCTAGTTTCCTTTCCTTCCTCTGGAAATAAGTTGGTGTGGGACTAAAAAAAGTGAAAAAAAGTTTTTTAAAAAAGACAAAAATGTAGTGGCACCTTAAAGACTAACTTTTATATTTTTTAATGTGAGCTGATTCAACATGGCAGATATTTATAAATAGCATCAAAATATAGGTATCAGATACAGAGATCATGGTTGGTTTGTGCAGAAGTCAGTGGGTGTATAACATTGTGGTGATAGCGTCTTTGATATGCAGGTCTTTCATTGAAGCTTCTGCTGTAATGTCTCCTGCCAAACATTCCACATTATATGATTGAGGGAGAACAGCTGCCTTCATAAAATATGATTCTCTCTGTCTCTCTCTTGAGTTGGCCTGTGGAGAGAGATGTTTCAATCACTTTCACAAACTATTAATACACACACTCTTTTGATCTACTCAGTTCTGCTTTGAAAGCAGAAGTTGAAGCCATCTCATGACTGCTGTCACCCTGCAGGAAGCCATGGTTGCAGGTGCAACATCTGTGTAGGACTATTGTTCGGGTGGGAAGTTTTTGGTCCACATCCTGGCTGTGGGGGCAGCAAGTGAAGAAGTATAAAGACTCTGAAGTGATTTGTTCCTCTTGCTCAGATGGTTTGGCAACAGTGACTTTTATTTTTTGTTGGAATAAAATTATGTTTCATAAGATCAGGCTGGATCCAGTAACAGCTAGTCTTAACTCTTCTTCGAGTGCTGGAGTGACTTGCATAAAGGCTCGCCTCAGCTTACAGAAACATGAAAATCAGAATGAAAGACTCGGGTGGGCTGACTGCAGTTTGATCTGATCAACAGAGGTATCTTGCCTGATCATTTAATTAATTAAGTCTAGGTTCTGGTTCTTGACTAACATTCAGTGGGGCTCATGCATGTACTTGTAAATATTTTTCAATATCATGGATATTAGGTAGAGATGACTGGTGAATGATCACTTGGCATTTTGGTGCAGCTTAGCTTTGACAAACATGGACTCAATACTAATTACAGGCTATTTGTAATTATTGAACTTGGCCTTTGAACTGTGCTTGGAACAGTTGCTTTCTGAACAATTCCAAGAATTCCCCAGCTTGCATGATTGTATGATGCTGGTTTGATTATTCTGTGGGCCAGAATCCAAAAAGTAACTTGTCCAGTCCTCTATTTTTGAGAGTACCATGTCCACTTAAAATGTGATCTGCTTTAAAGCAGTCTAGGGAGTTTTCTTCCACCAGTGGTGTTGACTGTGTTCAACATAACTTAGTACTGCACTAAATAAATAACTTCCTGTGATCCAGCCCCTCAGGCTCCTCCCCTTTTTGGTTGCAAAAGCAATAAATTGAAGCAGGGCTTCTTCCAGAAGACTGAAGGTAAAGCAGTTTGGTGAAAGAAAGCAGAACTGTGCAAGAAGGACAGAAATCAAGGAAGAATAGGAAATAACTGATATAATCCAGCAGCTGGGTAGCAACTTCTGTCATTTTTACAGTTGGCTGGTGTCTTGTCTGTCTTCTCAGGAGTGCTACCTACTAGCAGTGAAATGCCTACTGTTTCATTCCTGCCATTTTCAATCCTGCTTGGAGTTTTGGGGATCTCGTGTGTGGGGTTCACACTGTACTGGAGCCATCACTGGCTTGGTGGCTTTGCCTGGGATGGATCTTCTCACATGTTTAACTGGCACCCAGTGCTCATGGTGACAGGCATGCTGGTCTTGTATGGCATTGGTAAGTGGACAGAGCATCCAGTTCCTTTCTGATTCTTCCCCCAAATTCCCGGTATTAGACTCTAGGAAGGAGTCGCTTACTGGCTGGGTAGGTATAGGGCAGGGATCCCTGAGATATCTTGATTCTGACTTTTTTCCTTTCTTGCAGCGGCACTAGTTTATCGTGTACCCCTCTCCTGGGAGGGCTCCAAGCTCCCATGGAAGCTGCTGCATGCAGCACTGGCCTTCGTAGCATTTATCTTAGTTGTCCTGGGACTGGTTGCTGTCTTTGAGTTTCACAACAAACAGGGAATTCCCAATATGTACTCCCTACACAGCTGGCTAGGACTTTCTGCTGTGCTGCTCTTCTCCTGCCAGGTAGGTTTAAAAAACCCAAACCCAGATAACTTATTTGTTGAATAACTATTTTTAAATGAGAAATCATTTAAAACAATTATTGTATTATTTTTAAAACGTTTGTCCCACCTGTTTTCCAGAAAGGGGACAAGCTAAAACAAATGCAAATTAATATGCACGACAGCATTTAACCATAAAGGCTAAAGAAAGGCAGCTGCTCAATTGGAAAGGCTCCAGCACTTAAGTGTTACTGTTTCAGATGATAACTAGCAGAATCTCCCACCATCATGATTAGTGGCTGGGCTGACTGGCAGATTCTGAGCCCCCCCCCTTTTTTTTTTTGCAAGCTCGGTCTATTCGGGTGTGATCTAGATTCTAGAGAGCTCAGCTTTGTTTCCAGCAGCCAAAGTAGGACCGTGATGTCTCTTATTTGTCTCCAGCATCTGACGACTGAAATATGCTCCCACGCTTTTTCTGAACATGGAAATAACTTTCCTCCTCCTAGGAAAGTGACTACCTGCAGTCTATGTCTGAATTTATTTTAAGATTTATGTAAGCCAATTATTCCAGTGAATCACTGTAGTGTCTTGTAGCACTGAGTTCTTCTTATCCATATATGGCATCAACAGAGATATGTTTGTCTTAAAGATGCCAACTGGTGGTTTTTTTCTTCCTGGAAAGTGCATTACATTTGTTCTAGCTCCCCATCTCTCAAATATTGTGTTTCTTTGTGGCTGTGGAAATCCTGGCTATGGGATTCTGCAACTCCAAAACCTAATGTTTCCAACCTGTATTTAACTCATCTGTCCCTCCATTTCACAGCCAGGTTTACCTCATAACCATGCACACGTTAAAATTTGTTCCAAATGTTTTTATTTTTAAAACATTGTAATGCTGTTCTGTACCAATGACAGTTCAATGCAATAGAAGGTTCTACAGCATTAACATATTGATAATTTTCCCTGTTTTTCAAAGTTCTGTTTGCTTTGAGACCACCTACTGTAAATGAGTTTTTAAATGTGAGAAATAAAATATTTCTACAAATCTGGTTACCACATTATTTGCTTTGCTCTCCAGAATCAGATTGTGTATCAAGAAAACCTTCATCCCAATGTAAATGCCATGCTCTGAAAATATTTCCAATTGTTGTATCTCCTATTCAGTGGCTAATGGGGTTTTTGTCTTTCCTGCTGCCTTGGGCCCCCATTTGGTTCCGGGTCCTTTACAAGCCCATCCATGTCTTCTTTGGCTCAGCCATCCTTGTTTTGGTTGTGGCAGCTTCCATCTCTGGCATCAATGAAAAGCTCTACTTCCGACTGTGAGTAGTAGAACTTGCAGGATGTATGTGTGCCTGATCTGGGGAGCAAGTATTTCATGTTAAACTGTTGCTGATCATTTTAATTGGATGGAGTTTGTGATTCAGGTGTAACAATTAATGGATGAGGTAATGAAACACTGGAGGAAAAACTTAAGTGGTCTACCAGTTGCAGTCCAGAAAGGGCAGATAAAATAAATGGAAACTGCTTAGACTGGATAGGTATCAGATTTGGACAGTAGCAACAGATCTTATAAATATAGAAGGGAAATAAGCTCATGGTAATTGAAAGTCCAAAGAGGTAGCCACAAGGATGCCCTTGGAAATGACTTCCTTTTCATGGCAAGTGAATTTTGCAGAGCTGCAGTCTTGAACTGCATGCCGTCTTTGAGCTTCTTCGCCCCAAGTGGAGCAGATGAGAATATGGAAGCTGGAATGTAGAGATCCATAATGTGTTGGTGGGAACCCAAAACGTTTGAGTCACCATGCTGAAACCTAGTGTGCTGTAGTGATCATCAGAATATTAGACTGATTCAGGTTCAAGTCTTCACTGAGCCATGAAAAACTCACTAGGTCACCATAGATCACTTTCTATCAGCTTCATCATTATTGTTAGAATAAAATGGTGAGAAAGAGAGCTATGTACACCATTAGGTCACTGGAAAGAAAGTGGGGTATACATATATCTAATAAATGTGTCAAGCCACAAGTCTAAACAGAGTATTTTAGATGGCTAACAGGCTGGCAGATGAAATCTTATGATTTGCTGGTACTATCCATGTGTTTCTCATCAAACCTGCTCTTTGTCTGTCATCCTAGAACAAAAACGGCAACCCCATACTCCATGCTTCCTACAGAGGCTTGGTTTGCCAACATACTTGGGATGCTGATCCTAATCTTCTCACTGTTGGTGTTGTGGGCTCTTGCACGGCCTTCATGGAAACGTCCAGAGGTGAATACAGAAGACCTCCAAGAGGTGAGGAATCTTGTAGGCTTATAGTTCACGTCTGGACAATTTGAATGGAAATAGTTTCATTTGAGCAAATGACTGTGTGTGTTAAAGAGAGAGTTTCTTCATTGTAAAAGTGTTCAAAGATTGTTTGAGTCTCTTTGTATTGGGACATAACCTTGATGTATCCAAAGTTCAGAAAAGCCACAGGTCATGCTAGCTGGGGAATTCTAGGTGTTGTATATCAGAAAGGTAACTTCCAAGCTCAGGGTACAACTAAATGGTCTGAGCAATAGATGCAGGAAGGGGAACACTGGAGAGTCTTCTGGAGATGAAGGAAGTCTGAAGGTGTACCAAATAAACATACATCAAGTTTGTATGATAGTAAGATTTGAGACCTCAATTGGTCCTGTGGAATTACTGTCCAAGCAAGTACAGTGGTGCCTCGCTAGACGATTGCCTCGCAGGACGAGGAAATCGCTAGACGATGCCTTTTTGCAAGCGCTACTGCGCTTCGCAAAACGATGTTTCCCTATGGGGAATTTCGCTAGACGATGAGGTTTCCCCATAGGAGTGCGCCGACTAGTGGTCAAAAGCTGTCAGTGCAGCTGTCAGTGCATTCCTATGGGGACTCTCACTCGCTAGACGAGGTTTCCCTATGGGAAATTTCGCAAGACGAGTGCCTTTTCCCTTGGAACGCATTGAAGCGATTTCAATGCATTCCAATGGGAAAACGTGCTTCGCTAGACGATGTTTTCGCTAGACAGCGATCCTCGTGGAACGGATTAACATCGTCTAGCGAGGCACCACTGTAGTTTCCTTATAAGCTGTACGATGTGAGCATTTTGTATGAAGCCCCACAAGGCTGTTTGAAGAAAAGGTAAATTTTGCAACCTGTCAGTTGTTCCCAAGCTTGGGTCCCCAGATGTTCACGGACTAAAACTCCCAGAAGCCTTCACCCCTACCTGTGCTGGCCAGTATTTCTGGGAGTTGTAGTCCAAGAACTTTTGGGGAGCCAAGGTTGAGAACGACTGAGTCCTACGTTATGAAAACTGAGCCAATCCTAGTATACTTAGATTTTGTGTTAACTTCATTTGCTTTTGCTAATTGTGGAAATGAGGCACTGAAAGCTGTGCCTGCCGACCCCTCCTGCTAATCTTAAATCAGACATCCTTCTAGTTTCTGAGATTTCAACATAAATTGGTCTGCCTTGCTTTCAAATGTGAAAGATGGAGCCCAATGACTGTTTGCATTAAGGTCATTAAAAGAGATTGAAGTGAAATGGGAAATACTGTACCAGAATTGTATATAGTGACAAGTGGAGTGGGCTAATTTTTAAGTATCCTGCCATCTTTGAGTGTTAAAGAGGAAGTGAATGGGGCATTTCCAAAAGTGACATACTTGGAAATGTCACTTTCTTGAATTACAGCTTTCAAAAGCCTCTGGCGAGCACAGCCAATGACCATGCTGGCAAGGATATTCTGTGAGTTGTAGTGACACTGTCTGGGAGACTCTGGGAGTTATGATCCAGAAAAGCAGCTTTTCCAGAACCTCTGGGGGTGGAGGAATTATGGGTTTTCTCATGGAATACAGAAGTAACTACAGGGGCACAGACAGCCAAGCCATGCCACTTTCAGAATTCACAACTGTAGTTAGTTAATTCAGACAGAAGCTTGAGTCACACCATATTTGAGAAACTCAAACCAGGGAGTCACAGACTGCATATTGGAAGACTGAAATGCTCCCAGTCACCTTCTGTAGTATACACAGTTTTCATTCCTATAAATAGATATCTAACAAAGGCAGAACTGAACACTGGGGTGAAGTTATGTTATGAGTGTGAGACTTGCAGTGGAATACGGAATTTGGGCCTGAAAAAAGGAAAAGAATCTATCAGATGTCTTGTTTTGAGGAACAAAGAGGATTTCAGTTCAAGAGCAGAGGTAGGAAGTGTTTGGTTTTCCATATATTCTTGGACTTCCATCTGCCCCCTTAGGGATAACAGGTGATTAGGGTTGCAGTTCAACATCTAGAGTGCCATGGATTTCCCCCAATCCCTATTCTAGATGTTTGATCTGAACTTCCTCTGCAAAATGACAAGGGTGACCATCCTATGCCATATGGAAATGTTCACAAGTTCACAAAAGTTTAAAATCTCTTGACAACAACTCCTGGTCTGCCTCCTCTACAGCCCTTGCTTCAGGCACCCAAATGAAATGTTACAAAGCAGCTGTGGGGAGCTATGAAGAGGTGACATAGTTGCCAGTTCTGTGCTGAGATCTGCAACCCAGCTTGCTGGTATCTTCAGTATGGAAGTTTGCATCATGAATCAGTGCACTAGAAGCTAAAGTTCCTGGTCTTGCTACTGTGGGAGACTGAACATCCGGCCATCTCCATATATCCTATTGCCTTATTTGTTTATTGGTTCCCAAATGTTGTATACTTTCATGGATAACAAGAAACCTCAATTATCTGTTAAATAAATGATTCCTTACAACTCTATTTGTGTTAAGGCAGGGGTCTCAAACTCAATTTACCTGGGGGCCGCTGGAGGCAGAGTCTGAGTGAGGCTGGGCTGCATCAGATTTTCCGCCAAGCAGAGCAAGAGCCCGAGGAAGCCGCCCGGGAGTTTCCTTAGCCCAGCTGGGGTTCCGAGGAGGAGGAGGGGCGTGCGAGCCCTCGTCGCCCGGCCACGACCCCCTCCGGCTCCTTCTTCACCACCAGCAGCAGCAGCAGGACAAAGAAGCGGAGAAGGGAGGGAGCGCCGGCGACTGCTTAGCCGGGGGGGGGGAGGGCACGACATAAAATTAAAAAAAAACCCTCACAGAATTCACCTTGTCAAAGGAGAAAAGCCCCCACCGGTACCCGCGAAATTAAACAGAACAGGGCGGGGGGGCCCCCATGCACACAAACAAACACAAACACACACACACACGGAGGTCCGGCAACCTTCCTCTGAGGGCCCCCCCTTAAAAAAATGCGCACTCAGCAGCAGCAGCTACCCCCACCACGACAGAGGAGCAAACTTTGCGAGGCGAGCCCAGGCAGCCTCCAGAGCCGAGGCGGCTGAAGCAGGACGAAGAGGAGGAGGAGGAGGAGGAAGCACCGCCGGGCGCTGAGGCGGCTGCTGGCCGGGCTGGTGCTGGGGGTGCCGAGAGAGAAAGAGAGCCGCTTCCCTGGAAGAGGCGGCGGCGGCAGCTGCTGTTGGCGGCTTGGAGGTGCTCTTCGAGGACGGGCCGGGAGCGACTTGACAGCAGAGGACGCGTGGGTGCTTCGGGGGGGAGGCAAGGCAGGGGCCACAAACTATCATCTGGCGGGCCGCAAATGGCCCCCGGGCCGCATGTTTGAGACCCCTGTGTTAAGGTCTGTGGGTGTTTCCACACTAGGCATTTAGTGGTGAAGTTCGCGTTTCCTCTCTCACTATTTACAGGACATCCATATGATGCTTGATTCATTCTTCTCCCAAATGTCTCCTATCGTTCATTTGTCTTTTTCAAGACTAGAAAGTTTGATATTTTTAAAGAATGGGAAAGTAACAATATCTGCAGTTGTACATGGCCTTAGCAGTTTTAAAAAATTACCTTATTACCAATGCAATACTTTTGTGGCCCTAATTTTGTCATAAAATATTATAAAATATTTCTGTAATGGCATTTGAAACATTGTAGACCTTCTCCATTGATCTGTATGGGGGAAAGAAAAGTTGACCGCTGATGCAGGATTGAGCATCACTTTGGCAAGTTAGAACTTGGACGCAACACATTATTGCATTAATGCACTTCACGCAAGAATGTTAGTCATGTTAAACAGGGGAATGCAAGTAGTCTTTAAAAAATAATGATGCAAAAGTGATATGTTAACATTGGAAATGTTACTCTAGAGATATATTGGTTGCTTGTCATCCCGTTTAATTTAAATGTCACAATTTTAACATTAACATTTCCAAGGTTTGGTAATGATTGATAGCATATCTAGATTTTCTGATGCTAGCAGAGTGCCTACTTGCTCTTCCATGTTTTCTGCATGTTTATGGAAGTCATCCGTTGGAAGCATTGAAGTGAAAGAAGGCTTTTCAGATTTGCATACACTAGGTATTCTGCTTCTAGTTTTTTTTTTTAAGTTGGCTTATACCTGTGATAATCCCCACTTTTCTTCCAGTGTAAAATATTTAGAAGTTGATGATTCAGAAAACAGGGGTGGGAAATTTTTTGAAGGTGTCAAGGATCACTTACCCCACCAGACCCAAAGTGGGCTGTACCTCTACCATTGCACCACCAGATCTGGGCAGCAAATGCAGACATATCAAAATAAACAGAAAATGCTTGCTTTAGTGTGGGTTTTCTCATTATTCCAGAATTTTCAGCAGCATCCTGAAAAAACAAGCCATCAAAGCAAGCATTTTTTGCATCGTTTGATTGCCTTTAGTAGTTTGTTCCTGAAATTCAGAGGCATCCAGGTTTGATAGCAAGTTTTTGTAGAGAACTCAAAATAGTGTGTAGACTGAATGTGGCCTGCAGGCTATGTCACCCACATCTGATTTAGAGAACAAGCTTTTTATGGACTAACCATTGAGCACACTTCCCCGCACATTTCATTTTATGGCCATTGAGATTTATCTCCTTTTATATACTATCTGCAGATTAATCTCACACTTGTGTGTCTGGGCTTTTCTTTCCAGAGAGGCATAGCAGAAATACGTACGTGTGTGTGTATGTGTGTTTAGGAAGAAATCTTTCCATTCCATGAAAGCGTTCAGAAGACTGCAACTGTAGTATATTTTCAGCACCAAACTAACAGAGTTCCTCTCTGGGGATGTAGGGATAGGGAAACATTTCTTCATTTACTAGGAATGCTATGCAATATGGGATACATGGGTGTGTGGATTTATAACTGGTATGCAAGAAAATATCTGAATTATTTTAGAGTGGTGTTTATCACAGAGCCTCCTACTATTCTATATCACGGCAACTGAGTAGCTCATCTGCAACAAGCAATGATATTAGCAATGAGAGAAACACTTAACACAATGATAGATAATGACAAGAACATGGAAGTTAGTGTTTAGGTCTACAGTTCACAGAACCCCTAGCCAGTATGGCCACTTAGCCCCACCTCACCATTTGTCATGGTGACTGGGGGATTCTGAGAGTTGTAGTCCAAAAAAGTAATGTTTCCAAGCTCTGGTCATAAGACTGATGTTCTATTTCATGTAGACATGTGTACAAACCTTGTGACCTTTGGTTTTTTGCACATTTATTTCATCTGGTGACCCACTTTTCATGCTTTTGTATTATTATTCTGCTGATTCATCCTCCCAGCCATCGTTCTTGTAACTTCAAATGATCACATTGGTGACAGTGTTTGAGAAGATACTCATGAAAGACTGGCACTCTTTTCTATGGTTAACCACATTAAGATTTCCATACTGAAATAAACAGTGTGAGCAGATCTTAATCAAGTGCTAGCTCTTGGCATGAAGTTGAATTTGGGGCTGAGTAATACTTACTGACCCCTTCATGGATTGCTGCCTTGTGGCGAAGGGGCTTGAGTAATTCAGAGAAGCTATGGGCTATGCTGTGCAGGGACACCCAAGACGGACAGGTCATAGTGGAGAGTTCTGACTAAACGCAATCCACCTGGAGTAGGAATTGGCAAGCCACTCCAATATCTTTGCCAAGAAAACTCCATGGACAGAAACAAAAGGCTAAAAGATATGACGCTGGAAGATGAGCCCCTCAGGTCGGAAGGCGTCCAACATGCTACTGAGGAAGAGCGGAGGACAAGTACGAGTAGCTCCAGAGCTAATGAAGTGGTTGGCCCAAAGCCGAAAGGACGCTCAGCTGCGGATGCGCCTGGAAGTGAAAGGAAAGTCCGATGCTGCAAAGAAAAATACTGCATAGGAATCTGGAATGTAAGATCTATGAACCTTGGTAAGCAGGATGTGGTCAAACAGGAGATGGCAAGAATAAACATTGACATCCTGGGCGTCAGTGAACTAAAATGGACGGGAATGGGCGAATTCAATTCAGACGATTACCATATCTACTATTGTGGGCAAGAATCCCGTAGAAGAAATGGAGTAGCCCTGATAGTCAACAAAAGAGTGGGAAAAGCTATACTGGGATACAATCTCAAAAATGATAGAATGATTTCAATACGAATCCAAGGCAGACCTTTCAACATCACAGTAATCCAAGTTTATGCACCAACCACTGATGCTGAAGAGGCTGAAACTGACCAATTCTATGAAGACTTACAACACCTTCTAGAACTGACACCAAAGAAAGAGGTTCTTGTCATTATAGGGGACTGGAATGCTAAAGTAGGGAGTCAAGAGATAAAAGGAACAACAGGTAAGTTTGGCCTTGGAGTTCAAAACGAATCAGGGCAAAGGCTAATAGAGTTTTGTCAAGAGAACAAGCTGGTCATCACAAACACTCTTTTCCAACAACACAAGAGGCGACTCTACACATGGACATCATCAGATGGGCAATACCGAAATCAGATTGATTATATTCTCTGCAGCCAAAGATGGAGAAGCTCTATACAGTCAGCAAAAACAAGACCTGGAGCTGATTGTGGCTCTGATCATCAGCTTCTCATAGCAAAACTCAAGCTTAAACTGAAGAAAGTAGGAAAAACCACTGGGCTAGTCAGGTATAATCTAAACCAAATTCATTCTGAATACACAGCGGAAGTGAAGAACAGATTTAAGGAACTAGATTTGGTGGACAGAGTGCCTGAAGAACTATGGATGGAGGCTCGTAACATTGTACAGGAGGCAGCAACAAAAACCATCCCAAAGAAAAGGAAATGCAAGAAGAAAGCAAAGTGGCTGTCCAACGAGGCCTTACAAAATAGCAGAGAAGAGAAGGGAAACAAAATGCAAGGGAGATAGGGAAAGGTACAGAAAATTGAATGCAGACTTCCAAAGAATAGCAAGGAGAGACAAGAGGGCCTTCTTAAATGAACAGTGCAAAGAAATAGAGGAAAATAATCGAAAGGGAAAAACCAGAGATCTGTTCAAGAAAATTGGAGATATTAAAGGAACCTTTTGTGCAGAGATGGACATGATAAAGGACAAAAATGGTAGGGACCTCACAGAAGCAGAAGACATCAAGAAGAGGTGGCAAGAATACACAGAAGAATTATACCAGAAAGATCTGGATGTCCCGGACAACCCAGATAGTGTGGTTGCTGACCTTGAGCCAGACATCCTGGAGAGTGAAGTCAAGTGGGCCTTAGAAATCATAGCTAACAACAAGGCCAGTGGAGGTGATGGCATTCCAGTTGAACTATTTAAAATCTTAAAAGATGATGCTGTTAAGGTGCTACACTCAATATGCCAGCAAGTTTGGAAAACTCAGCAGTGGCCAGAGGATTGGAAAAGATCAGTCTACATCCCAATCCCAAAGAAGGGCAGTGCCAAAGAATGCTCCAACTACTGTACAATTGCACTCATTTCACACGCTAGCAAGGTTATGCTCAAAATCCTACAAGGTAGGCTTCAGCAGTATGTGGACCGAGAACTCCCAGAAGTACAAGCTGGATTTCGAAGGGGCAGAGGAACTAGAGACCAAATTGCTAACATGCGCTGGATTATGGAGAAAGCCAGAGAGTTCCAGAAAAACATCTACTTCTGCTTCATTGACTACGCAAAAGCCTTTGACAGTGTGGACCACAGCAAACTATGGCAAGTTCTTAAAGAAATGGGAGTGCCTGACCACCTTATCTATCTCCTGAGAAATCTACAGTGATGTCTCGATTTACGAACTTAATCCGTTCCGGAATGGTATTCGTAGGTTGAAATGCTCGTAAATCGAAGCACCATTTCCCATTGAAATGCATGGGAATGGGATTAATCTATTCCAGCATTTCAAAAAAATACCAAAATAAATAAATAAAGCACACAGAAAGCCCCATCGGAAGGTGCTGGGGCTTAAAAAAAACACAACCAAAAATAAACAGAGCAAGCCCCGAAGGCTGCAAAAAAAACCACACCCAAAAAGAAACATCGAGCAATCCCCACGATGGGACTGCAAAAAAAATAAAATTTTTTTAAAAAATAATAATAAAAAAACATCACCAAAAACAAACAACACAGCACAGAAACATAACCCCCCTCCGCCCAAATCCACCCTGCAAAACCCACCCAGAAGTTTTTAAAAAGCAAAAAGCAGCACCTACCAGGCAGATCGAAGCCTCCTCCGATGGCACTCACTCCCCGGTGTAGGGTAGCCGAGGCAGCGGCAGCCCTTACTCATGAGTAGACCCACGCCAGGGATGGGCAGGGAGCACACCGGCTTCCCGCGGCGAACCGCAGCCGCCCCGCTTCTCCTTCCTCCTCCTGCGCCGTCACCGCCGCAAGCCCCGTCCACGGAGGAGCCCCTCCAACCCGCGTGCCCCAGCCCAGGGCCTTTGGCAGCCCTTACTCATGAGTAGAACCACGCCTTCAGTGGCCCTTACGCATGAGTATACCCACGCCAGGGATGCGCAGAGAGCGCACCGGCTTCCCGCGCCCAGCGGTGATCCGGAGCCGCCCCCGCCTCTCCTTCCTCCTCCTGCGCCACAGGAGTAAAAAAGTTCCTTGACCCCCTGCTCTAACCATTGGGGCAAAAGAGCTACAAAGAAGCAGCCTCTTCGCCACCAACGGTTTGAATTTCCCACCTTTCCCCCCTGCCTTTTTCTCTTCTTAGGTCGAAGCTCTGCTCGCAAGTCGAAGCAAAATTTTGCAAGCGGAGCTGTTCGTAAGTCGAAATGTTCATAGGTAGGGGCGTTCGTAAGTCGAGGCACCACTGTATATGTGGGACAGAAGCAACAGTTAGAACTGGATATAGAACAACTGATTGGTTCAAAATTGGGAAAGGAGTACGACAAGCCTGTATATCTGAGGTTGATATTTCTTCCGGCAATCTTAATTCCGGCTTGGGATTCATCCAGTCCTGCCTTTCGCATGATGTATTCTGCATATAAGTTAAATAAACAGGGAGACAATATACAGGCTTGTCGTACTCCTTTCCCAATTTTGAACCAATCAGTTGGAGGAGGAATTAAGGAACCTCTTAATGAGGGTGAAAGAGGAAAGCGCAAAAAATGGTCTGAAGCTCAACATCAAAAAACAAACTAAGATCATGGCCACTGGTCCCATCACCTCCTGGCAAATAGAAGGGGAAGATATGGAGGCAGTGACAGATTTTACTTTCTTGGGCTCCATGATCACTGCAGATGGGGACAGCAGCCACGAAATTAGAAGACGCTTGCTTCTTGGGAGGAAAGTGATGACAAACCTAGACAGCATCTTAAAAAGCAGAGACATCACCTTGCCGACAAAGGTCCGCATAGTCAAAGCTATGGTTTTTCCAGTAGCGATGTATGGAAGCGAGAGCTGGACCATAAAGAAGGCTGACCGCCGAAGAATTGATGCTTTTGAATTGTGGTGCTGGAGGAGACTCTTGAGAGTCCCCTGGACTGCAAGGAGAACAAACCTATCCATTCTGAAGGAAATCAACCCTGAGTGCTCACTGGAAGGAGAGATCCTGAAGCTGAGGCTCCAATACTTTGGCCATCTCATGAGAAGAGAAGACTCCCGGGAAAGGCCCTGATGTTGGGAAAGAGTGAAGGCAAGAGGAGAAGGGGACGACAGAGGACGAGATGGTTGGACAGTGTCATCGAAGCTACCAACATGAATTTGACCCAACTCCGGGAGGCAGTGGAAGACAGGAGGGCCTGGCGTGCTCTGGTCCATGGGGTCACGAAGAGTCGGACACGACTTAACGACTAAACAACAACAATACTTACTGATGTCACCTGATTGAGAATACTGCGTTTTTGCACAGCATTTCCTAACACAGTAGTTCCTAACCTTGGGTCCCTAGATGTTCCTGAACTAAAACTCCCAGAATCCTTCACCACTAGCTATGCTGGCCAGGTTTTCCAGGAGTTGTAGTCCAACATTTGGGAACCCAAAGTTGGGAAGAATTGCCCTTAACAGACAATGCCTACTGTTTTTTGTAGTCTTGTTACAAAGTAAAAGACACCACATTTTAATACCTTTTAGTTGAGTGGTATAAAATACCCTGAACCCTCTCTCTTCCAATTATAATCAACTCCATTTCTGTTACCTTTTCAAAACAGCAACCTAAATACTACACATCTGAAACAGGGATGTGTGATTCAATAATTAATCATGATCTTAAACCCTCTTCACACTGTGGCTTAAGGTCCTAACTAATAAACTTTTGTTAAATTATAGTTTGTTATTTAAGAAGTAACAGAAAATTGTGATTTACACTAACTAAGGGGGTGACTACATGGGCTTTTAGCCTGCTCGTTGGTTCACTGCAGAAACAGGCTGGTTTGTCCTAAGAGTGACAATCATATGATGTCTTTGCTGGAGCAAACCAGCCCATCTCCAAAGCAGTCCCCTACTAATACCTTTCTGGCCCGTCAGGGATTTCTACTTTTTTGGTGCAGGTAGGATTGCTCTGTTTTCGTTCATTTCTGTTGCATACAATTGCAGGAAATGAATCAAAAGCAAGTTTTCCTGTTCGAATTGCCATTATCTCTGTGCTTTTAAAGTATTTCAACAGCTGTCCCTGTTGTTCATTTTCTAGCAGTTTTTTTAATGTTTTTCTTTAACCTTACTGTTTATGCACTGTAAATTGCTCAGATGAAAAAAAATGTATAAAAACCCAGAAAACAGAAAGGTATGCAAGCTTCCCCTCTGCTAACTACACAAGTCTTCTATGAATTCCTCGGGCGCGAAAAGAGACCTCAAAATGCCCATCCAGGCAGTTTGTTTTCATTCTCTCTCCACTTCCTGCCAGACCCAAACAGGCACATCTCTGTGCACTGATGCAGGCTGCAACATGGTCTGATGACAAAAAATTTATCCTGAATCCCACCCCTGGGTTAAGTATATAAATACAAGCTCTGAGTGAAGACTTCTAACAACTGGTTTCACCAGCAGGGAGGTATAGTTGCAAGCCATGATATAGAATACAAGCACATCCAAAAAGGGTAGCACTCTATTACAGCCAAAATTCACACAACGTGAGGAAAAATACTGATCACAGAAGCAAGAAAATAAAGCACATTCCTGTTCTCATACATGAGGCTGCAGAAACACCAAGTGCCATTCACTGCGAAGGGGCTCTCATGCAGGTAATGTTAAAGCTATGTTACTGGAGGAACAGTATGATTTATTGCAAACAGAGGCCATGCACAAGAAAAGAAAATCAGTGATGTCACATTTTAACAAGTACTAAAACATGTACTACATCTGAGAAATTGATGCCACTACCTTACACTGGTTTAGCCTGTAGCCCTTCCAGTACTGCACGGAGAATAGCTGCAACTGCTACAGCGCCAGGGTCTGGCTGCTCTAGGCGGGCTGAGCTAATATAACTGGCTCTGCCAGCAGCAGCTTTCATGTGTTTTGTGGATTCAGCTGCAGCTTCTGCCTCCTGTAGAAAAGAGCAAAAATGAATGCAATACAAATAACTACACTCTCAGCCCCTGCAAAATTGTAAGAGCAGGAACCACTGAAAGCCATTTGCATGCTTCTTGGTTTGCAACTATAAAGAAGCATTTGAACTGTAGACCTTCCTCTTTCTACTACTGTGCTCTTTAACCCTGCTGCTGAAAATGTCACTACAGGATTTTGTTTAGTGATTTGAAGTGTTTAAGGGTTTTTGGATTCCTGAAGCAAAATTCTCCAGCACTTCCATAAATATGTACTGGCTGTAATTTTATGAGACTCACTGAGAGAACAGACACAATTGCAAACACTGGATACCAAGTCAGTGCTTGCACATAGCTTGAGAAAACTTGCTTAACAGATCATTGCCCTAAAACATACATAGATTATTAACTTGCATTAATAAACTCACCTTTACAGCTTTGGCTAGAATCTCCAGAGGATTAATCTTAGGGTTCTTCAGAGCCCTGAGTTCTTCAGCAGCAGCACAGAGTGAATCCAACTAGTCAAGAGAGAGGGTTTAGCAAGGTTGGTAACAGAAGATCCGCATGTGCCATGGTGATATCTCATGCCTGAGTCGTGAAACCCTTGCAGTTTCCCAGTGACTGACTACAATGGAAAACTGACTATATGTGACTAACTATATGTAACTATATAGAGTGGGCATTTATAAAATCACAGATGACTAGATACAGGGACATTGCCACTGAAGTGAAATGGCACATGATCTGGTTGAAATAACTATATAATGGTTTTAATATATCGTAGTAAAAGCCACTTGTATCTTGCGATGCACAAACACAAAACAGTACTCTAATGTTTGTAGAAAAACCATCCTTAATAGTAGCCAGCATAGTTCATTACATCTAGCTACCTATGTATCAAAGAGATCCTGCAACAGTAAATTCCACCCTAGTGTATGAAACAGCTTTAGCAAATGTAACTGATGTATTATTCAATCACAAGTTTCAAGTGCCTGACATAGGCAGGTGTTTGAAGCCACTTAAAATAACCATTTAAAGGTCTGTAACAGATTATTCCAGGCAAAGAAAGGAAAATACACACAACACTGCTTGCCTCAAACTAGTGAGAGTGTAGCAGAAGAGACTTAAGATAACCTAGGATACATTACTTACCATGGTTCTATCTCCAGGTTCAGCACCTCCATACCTGTCAGATGAAACAATTAGCAGAATAGGCTGTACATATGTCCATGCTCCAACCCTGAAGATGCTGACTGCACTCACACAGAAGGAAAGTCAGGGCCCTAAATCCAGGCTTATCATAAATGACCTGCATGCTCATGCATACAGCCTGCTTCCTCTCACAGCAACTAAATTAACCAGAGAGTGACAAGTTATCATCATGTTTGAACTTGGAATCCTGGTTCCTTGTGCCCTTACAAGTCAGGATTGTAAACCAGAATTTGCTCTTGGTTTACAAATCCTGGCTTGTTCAGGAGTAAATCCACGATTCTGGGTCCAAACGTCATCAGAAACTGCTGATTTCTGGATTAGCCATTCATGCCAACCATATAGAAAATTAGTTGTGTATATAAGAATGCAGCTAATTCTCAGTAAGCCAGCATTCCATGGGATCTTAGTTTATTGTTCTATGTGAATGTAGCCATTGTGTCATGCAGAAAAGGAGAACACATCACTTATAACGATGAGGCTCTTCTCATGCAAGGGTCACACTCACCGCATCATGGCATTAATACCAGCATCCATGGCAAAAGACCAGGCTGATAGGTCACTGTCAATCCGGAGAGGCTGAGCAGCTGCTATCAGGAAGAGTCCATAGAGCTGTAAGCAAATATGAATTCATTCCATCTCTAACAGAGTCTAAAGTAATAACAAACATCACACACAACTTTTCCCCCTTTAATGTATCACTAGTTCCTCACTCCTATGCCTGATACAGATAATATTCTAATCAAGACACTGAGAGAAGGAGTGTGTGTGTGTGAGAGAGAGAACTAACATGAAAGATGTCATGCTTGAATATATACAGGGATGCTCTGACAAAGCCAGTTTTTTCTGCTTGAGGAGTAAGGAAAAGAACCATATAAAAGCCAGTCATCTATTTCCCCCCTCTGTGCATACATTGCAACCTTACAAAAAAGAAATTATTCATCTGACTGGCTGAATGTACAGCAGGACCTCCATATCTGCAGCGAACTGGTTCCAACCCCTTCGCAGATGCTGAAAACCATGGATTAGAGAGAATGTTATAATAAGATGGTAAAAGTGTTTCCCAACATGTGCACTAGGGAAATGGAAGGGATCACAGAGCAAGGTCTCTGCCCCCGCCACACCTCCTCTGCAGTGCTTGGCGGTCCCAATCTCAGCCACTTCCTTGGGCTGTGTTGCTCTTGCCTGGCCAGGCCCGGCCTGGCTGTCTTGGCTAGTGCTGCCCCATCTGCTCGCTTGTGGGCAGGCTGGGCTGTCTCCTGGGCTGCTTGCTGCCTTTCCTGGCTGCCCCTAGAGCTGCCTGTCCCTGTCCCTACCCCTGCTATTGCCACCCTCAGGAGAGGTGACCCGGGCCAGCTCTACAAACCTCCGTCTACCTCCCACAGCAGGCAAAGGGGCCGAGCTACCAGGGATGGGGACAGGTAAGGGTGAGAGCTGCCCTTTCTGGATCTGCTCCCTTGCAAACTGCTGCAACCTGGAGGCGCACCAAGGCGGCAAAGGAGGAGGGTTCCTGCCTTCCTTCCTGGGACTAAAGGCACAGGTAAGTGAGGCCAGAAGCAAGCTGAGGAAGAAGGATAAGCCCCCACCCCCCTGTGCACGAGGGAAGGGTGCCCCACACCCAGGATCGGGGAGGAAAGGGCAGGGCAGGGCAGGAGGCACTCGCCCACCCTGAGCAGCCACTTCACTCTGGGCCACCACTTCTCCTAGAAACCCACCACACAAAAAGGCAGCCTGCTGGCAACTGGGCAGGCACATGGGCTGTGCGCCATGGAAAACCTCCATACAAGTTTAGAAGTTTTCCCATGTATTTCTTTTCTTTTTACTTCTGAGTAAGCCAGCAGGCAGGAGGAGTGGTCGCAGTCTTTGCCTCCCAAGAGAAAGTTTGCAAGAGAGGTCTTATGCAGCCCGAGACCCTGTTATGCATTCTTCATAGCATAGCTCCCTCTAGTGGCCACTCTGGTGATATATGTGAACATATCCCCCCCCCCCCCCCGAATTCTCTCTTTTAATATTTTTAATATTTTCAGACCACAGGTAAATGAATCAGTGGATACTGATCCCATGGATAAGGAGGTCCTACTGTATACATATGAACATGTGCAGAAGGAGGAAATAGGTAGTTGGCTATTACACATCTCTTCTTCCTCAGGCAGAACAAAATCAATTTTGCACCACCAGCAACAGATAATATTCCAATCTCATCTTCTCACGTCTACACAATTGCTCTGTCTGGGGATGCACCTTCCCTGTGTATTGGAGACTGTTGCTGCTGGAGGATTGGTCTATGCCTCCCCCTATTTTAGGTTTCCTGAACATAAGGTATACTTTCATTTACCCTTTATGTGCAATGGGTTGCTGGTGAAATGTAGATTTTAAGAAGTGCTGCTAGATCCTCTCTTCTACTTTGTACTCCAGATGCTAAGTTTAACTTGCACAGCATCCTTTGGTCTACACTTTTGGTAAAACTCTTGGTAGCAAAGTAGATGAAGTTGACTTCAGCTCTAATGACCTGATATCTGCCCTGCCCCAATCACTGTTTTAAACTAAATCAAATATCTAAATGAAAGCAGCATCTTGGATCATGGAGATAATCTGAGACAATATTATTAAAGAAAATGATTCAACAAGCTACAATACCAGGCCCAGAAGGGATATAAATGCATGTGTCCATGGTCGAACACCCTTGTTTATTTGACCCTACATAGGATGACTTCAAGTCACTAAGGGCTTGTCTTAGTGCATGAAACAAATGAGGATAGAGCATCCCCGGGTAGGTAAGTCAATTGCAGGATGTCCAAATCCATCTGTCCAAAACTCACCGCCCCAGAAGAACCTCCCATCTTCTCCAGCAACAACTTTGCAAGAACAGAGAGCAGCTGTGATGGGTGCCCAGGGAGAGGTTTTGCATCCAGCCATTCCTGAATTGCTGAGAAAACAACACACACAGATTACAGATGGCAACCTTCTACACAGGACACAAAAGCATGTAACACATTGCTTTGTTCAGCTTTAATTCCCAGAAATAGCTAACAAAGTGATAAGGACTTAGCCCATTTTGTGAGACAATTGTGGTGACATCTCTGAATTGGTATGGCATTTTGCAGCAGAAGGCAAACAGATCAAACAACTTTTTTGAGGTTAATGTGTTCAGTTTTCCAACCACCATACCATATTAAGTCCCCAAGAAACCATTTAGCAACACAAAGCAGAAAAAGCACAGATGACAATTTCACATAAGTTTGTGGAATGCATTGCCCTAGGAACTATGCCAGGCGCTCTCCTTCCAGGCCTTTAAAAAGCAGCTAAAACTGAGCTTTTTAGGGAAATCTTTGGGGAGGTTCTTCTCAATTGATTGAAATGGAGGAGGAGGAAGGAGGGATATGTATACACCAATTAATAGTTTTTTGCTGCCTGTCAAATTGTTTTCTTGTATATCAGAATTTGTTTTATAATTGTCCTTTTACCCCTATTGTACACTGCCTAGAGTAGCAGTTTGCTAGATGGGCAATATAGAAATTGAATAAATATAAATATATATGTTTGGTCTCACGCTTCTTGTTTGAACACACATTAAGCTTCTTCCAGAATACTCTCTGCTCTACTTAAGCTTAACGTTAGCAATATGCCACTAAGAATAAATCAAATTATCTTCTATAGAAATAACAAAAGCAGCAGAAACCTAACTTTAACAACTCATTGCTAAGCTTTGGGAAGGTGACATCTGCCAAAACTACATACACTGGAAAAAGCCAATGGAATTTGCAGCTACTCCTGTTGCTACACATGACATGAACCCTATGGCAGCACCCAATCCACAGTAAGGCTTGTGTACAGCTCTTACATTCCTTGGAAGACTCACCCAAATAGAAGGCTTTGAGGAACCCATGAACTGTGTGTGACAGAAATGCAGACATGTATGTGCAGGTTACTGAAATGCTCCAAAGTCACCCAGTTGGTGAAATCTCACCCTTCGGGCTTTGACAAGGGCTCTTCTGCTTCTGCCTTTTTCAACATTTGCAGCCCAAATCTCAGCCATTCCAAGTCTTAGCTTTCTGTCCTCCCTTCATTCCTATCCCCAATCCCTTCGCCTTTCAGACAGTCACCTTCTGAGGCTTCATCCACATATCTAGACTCAGTTGTGCTAATGTGAAGAATCACATTAAAACAGGTGTTGCAAATGGGGTCACGTCTGTTTGCAGCTAACCCAGAGTAAATACCTTTGCTGCAGATTATTGCAAATGTGTAGGGCCAGCCATAGTTATGACTGAAGTCCCAAATCCCATCACTTTAATGGAACATAAGTTGGGGTTAATTGCATATGGAATGACAGAAGTTTAGAAGAAAACTAACCTCTAGCAGCCCTAGCATGAGTGCTGCCACAGTCCCCATCGCCTGCAGCCCGATCCAAATCATTAAGCTCCTCCTGTAGGCCGAGCAGTGTATTACACACACACACAAGAACGTTTTTCATGTGCGGGGACGCTGGCTCTAAAAGAGTTGGAAGCAAACAGATCTCTTATTTCAACAGTGAGGAAGCTTCTGTTTTCTTATATATCAGGTACTGATGTTGTCATGGATTTCCCTTTAATAGTATGTGTACGAGGAGGAAAGTAACAAAACATAGCATTTCTTCAGGATGTTCTACAAATTTACTTTAGAATTCTCAAAATCCACTGAAGCAGCTGAATGTCAGTAATGATTCAGCTGAAATGTCCTATTTTTGAAGTGATGAAATACAGTAGGACCCCTTTATCTGTAGGATCAGTATCCACGGTTTCACTTATCCACGGTCTGAAAATATTTAAAAAACAAACAAACAAAAAACAGAAAAAAACTATTTTCACATGTACTGGCCACTACAGGGAGCCAGAGACCATGCTAAGAATACTTGTTAGTGAAGAATACACATAGTCTCTGGCACCCTCTAGTGGCCTGTTCAGGTAATGCATGTAAAAATATTTTGTGTGTGTTTTTCTTTTACTTTTCCCATGCACTCCCTCTCTCTCATGTTCTCTATTATCTGTGGTTTTCAGTATCCACGGTGGGGCTTGGAACCAATCCCCAGTGGATATGGGGGTCCTACTGTAATATAAACATGTATGTGGCTTGATTCTATGGCAGTGCTGTCATACATACAAATTATTTACATTGATATTATTATAATGAACAGGCATGTTTTTAGGGCTGCAAAAACACATCTATAATATTCTTTTCCAGAAAGTCCATCTCATTGATGAATACTGAACTAGTTTATTGGATATTCAGATAAAAATGTTACAATTCAATAATATTTTATTCTCAGTATCTTGTAGATAGAAAAACTGATGGGAAAACAGGGCCAGTGTGTCCCAGAGTATGAGAGGGCAGATATCATGAAGAATTTGAAACTGGAACATAGAAGCCACCCTGGCTAAAATCAACAGATGTCCAAACTGTCTTTGTCTCCAGCCTTCCAAAGATGATATAAGGATTCAAACTGATGATGTTTTCCCCTCCATATCTTTGTGCCATCTCTTAAGAGATGGGAACCAGAATCATAATCAATCTCAGTGGAAAAAATGAAGCAGCCTAAAGAATAGCTGAAAATCATTCAAAATAACTACAGATGCTTCATCCGGTACCTTGTGGTGAAGACTCCTCCTCTTCCTCAGGAGCCTCCTTAGGTGCCCTCCGTTCTCTTCTCTGGCCTGACACAGGCACTTTGGCAGGCTGTGACCAGGCAACAGCTGAAGTATCTGAATCTAAGAAATGGAATACAACCATCAGCTGCAATTTCACAACAACACACTACTTCATATACTTCATGAGGTTATTACCAAATGGCTCTGAGGATTCTTAACATATTTTTTTTACAGAAACCACAAAAAGTACCCAAAATAACCAAGCCCACCATGACAGAATTAGGCAGCCCAGAAGGAGCTTGTATTAGTGAGAGGGACCTATGCTAGTTGATGTTCCACCCAGTTTGCATAACACACCAGGGCTAGAGTTTTTTTTGCTAGTCCTTATAAGAATAGCCTTGCTGATTCAATTGCTATATGGTAAGTAAACATTTACATAAATCCCATTGAATCAAATGGTATGCCATAGTTGGATATCACAATAGGAAAATGGCCCAGGAATGAAACTTTACCTGAATTACCTGTTATCTACACTGGATACAGGAAATCAACTTATTATCAGAAGGAAAATGAATACTAACACATATCTATTTTTAAAATGTGTGCCTTATATACATATATAGACCAAGGCAATTAAACTACAATTTAATTTCTTAGTCAGAAAGCTAGGAAAAAACCAGACACCAAAGGAACTTACCAAGAAGGCTTAAGATTTCATCATCCACAAGCAGAAGAGTAAGGGAGACACCTGCCATCTCAAGCGCAGTCATAAAAGAGCCAACATAAGCCCGGGCAATATGAACACCCTTGTTCTCTGCAATGATGAAAATAAAACTGATAAGCAATGTTGTAGGTAAGGAACCAGAATGGGGAGGAGTTATGGAGGAGCCAATTTAAAAAAATACTTATTTAAATATTGTAGAGTCACATTTATGGAGAAGTAACCGGGAAGGGAAGTCAGAAAACTGGTCACAAAATGGTGATATGGTATTAACAAGTAACAAGTCAGTTCTTGAGTTCTTATAAATGGAACTCTGCTTAAAGGATGCTCCCACTGGACGCAGAGGGATACAGAGGAAAGATTATTGCTGATTCTTCCTCTTCTTGTAGTAAAAGTAGAAAAACTATTTTGCATTTGGTTCATCTCTGGAACTGCATGAGAAACATGACTACTTTGAACTAGACTTTCTGTCTTGAATCCAGTGAGATACGGATGTGTGTGTATGAGAGAAAGATTGTTTCCCACAACTATTAAAGTGGGAGTAGTGCAGATCCTTTTTTAAAGCTTTAAACACCTATTCTGATTTTCAGTTTGCTTAACTTGCAGTCTTTGTTTCATGCACCCGTTTTGCTCTTCTGTATTACTCTGAGTACTTTTAAAATTGCTACCATACTTACTGTTGTCTTTTTTCCTAGGACAAATAAGTCTGAACCTCTGCTCCTAAGATAATTTTTCTACTCCTATAATTGCTAGATGGTTCTAAGTCATCATCTCTAGCATCTATAATTGTTCTATTAATCTGATTTATTATTTTAGGTGTCACATACCACCTTGTATATTAATAGACAAAATTCCTTTGCTGAGCATAGTAAATCATGCTAGAGGCGGCCCATTGAATCAAGGGGATGGGTAGCATACAAGTCGAATAAATAAATAAATAAATTCCATTGATTCAAATGGATCTAATCTAGTTGTGACTAACATTTGCATCAATGGAACTTGTGGAGTTGACTCACCAAATCTCCACTGATTAAATGGGCTTATTCTAGTGTGATTTACTACGCTAAGCAACAGGATTTTGGTCACTTTAAAACTGTATTCCCTTAGTTTGGTTGATATTTTTTGAAACAATGATTTCTTCCGTATCAACTTCCAGATGGCATTATCAGTGCTGATTTCCCTACCACTCTCCCAAATCATTTTTGACCCCTCCTTGATGTCGTCCATTACCAAAATAAGAGTATAGTATAATTGGGATGCTAGACCCACTTCCCACTCCCATGCTGATTTTAAGATAGGGAAAACATTATGGGAAACTGAAAAACATGCTTGATCACCCAGTCTCTGTCAAGAGCACTGCATCAAGCCAGAACTATACAGGTCTATATAGTATTATACTGTGCAATTTATTTTAATATGTTCGTGTCTCACCAATATCAGAAAGGATCCTTTTCTTCTACACCACAGCATGGTCTAACTATGATGGGGCACACTAATACCCCAGGATAGGATGTTTGGTGGAGGTGCACCTAATTATATGCCAGTTGGGATATGTGAAGATCATGTTCAAGGCCAGCCATATGGCCTGGGATGGGAAAGACATCCTCTAAGTCAGACTAACAAGTGCTCCTTTCTTTGTATTTTGTACTTCCTCTGCAATGCATGAATTAGTTTGTTGCACACATTTGAAGTTATTCATGTGGTATGCAGTCTTTGAGCTGCACTTGATCTCAGCTCAGGGGTCTGGATGACCTGGACTGATTCATGGTGCGTCTGAATTGTCCTGCATTGGAGCAAGGGGTTGGTATAGATGACCGTGTACTAATGATAATGATCAGAATATATCTTTTTAAAAAATCCAATGTGATCAGAGTTTCAGACCAAATAATTCCTTCACTGAGCAGGAGGTTGGACTCAATGGCCTTATGGCCTCCTTCCAACTCAATTATTCTATGACAGCCAGTGTGGTATAGTGATTACTTGTCTGACAGGGACTTGGGAGATACAGGTTCTGGTTTCCACTGAGTTATAAAACTTACTGGATGACTTGGGGTCAGTCTCTCATTCTTGGTCTGACTCATTTCACAGAGGAGTTGTGAGAATGAAGTGGTAAGAAATAGACCCACATAAGCCATCTTCAGTTCAGTGAAGGAACAGTAGCAGATATATATAACTGATAAATCAATATCCCATGTATCAGAAACTTTCCCTTCACCTCATTCTTGAGACAAAAACTTACCAAGATAATGTACAGCAGATCCAGCTACTATTCCCAACTCAAGGTAGGATAATCCACCCAAGTTGTTTACTACCAAGACTACAGAATCACCTGAAAGCCAAAACAGAGTAGATAAAATAAAACTGAAATCTATTGAGGGGGGGGGGGGGAACACAAGCTATGTAATTGTGGCCAAAATCCTGTTGGGTGGAGTATGCCAGCAAAACAGGAATGACAGCAGCAGCAGCAACATGGGATGTCAGGATGCACACAACTCAGACACAGTGCAATAAAGTTGCATGCACCCCAAAATCACAAAAAGAAGCCTTAAATCAGCGTCAATGTGCTGCCACCAATGATATCATTCCTGTTGCACAGCCTCTCAGAGAACTCAAATACATAAAGTCTCAGAAATCTTTCATTAAGGTCTTCATGTTATATAATTTGAATATCATGTCATAGACATATTATTTATCATTGTAAAATAACATATTCTACACTCCGTATTTTTTCCCCAATTTTTCCAGAATAAAATAAAAAATGGCTTTGGAAAAGAACAAAAAACCCCTGTTTTCCCCCAATTTTTAAGTTTTTTTTCCAGGCCTCCCCATCTCTATTAAGAGATTGTTAAAAACCTGCTTTTTTAGACAGGCCTTTCCAGACCTTTAACATCTTAATACAGTGGTGCTCTTTACACTTATATTATCTATCCTGCCTCCTTGCTTTTTTAATTTAGGTATTATTATATTATTACATTTAGATATGTTTATTCTTAATTCTGATTTACACTATATTATTATGTTTTGTTTTAATCATTGTTAATGATATGTGGTTCAACCGTGTAAACCGTCCAGAGTGGCCTTGGTAGCCAGATGAGTGGTATAAAAAATCAAATAAATAAAAATATCTATGCATGGGCATACTCCACTCAACAGGATTTCAGCCAATGTTCTTCTTAGACTTGTAGTGCAGTGTGTGGAATACATTAAGATTGGAAGAGTTATATTTTGGACTACAAATTCCAACCTCTCAGTCAGCATGGTCAGTGGCCAGTCTGGCTGTGGGATTCCGGGAGTTGTAACATTAAAAAAATAACATTTTCAGTATCTTCTTACAACAGATTCCTTATGGTTGCTTCTCCATATCTGGGTTAACATACAGAATTACAAATCACTGCGACTGTCCAACTAGACTGCAGTCTCCCACTTCAAGAATCACTGATGTCTTAGAAATGCTTCATGTGATTGGTCTAGTTATTTAGTTTAATGTCACAGCTCAGAATTACAAAAGCAGCCACTTAAAGTTGGTTTCCAAAGCCCTTTAGCAATAGGAATAATATGTAGGGCAACCTCAAGACTTTTACTTGCCAGGCCTGACTTGCAGACGTGACGCGCTGGAAGCATTGGTCATTTGATCCAGCATTATCTTCACAATCTGGTCTGCTGTTGTAACCTGTGGGGGAAAAAAGGCAAGCGTAAGCCAGACAAGCTTGTATTAAGACTGAATGCTCATGTTTCTACTGGCCCTGCAAAAGGCAACACCCAACTTACCTTCATCCTGCGTACACCAGCTTCCCCATGAATTCCTACAAGAGCAAAATATTAGAAAAAGGACCTGCCACAGCTAACGTCTTTCTAATGAAAATCACATAATTAAATGGCACTAAGTTATACCATGCAACTTATTTTTGGAGTAAGAACAGATATAGGCAATGAACTGTCATCCCAATTTACTCTTTTAGGTGTTTGGCCCAAGAACAAATATATATACTATCCACAATATACCATCCATACATGCATGCACACACACAAGCACATATATATATACCATCCACAACAGCATTACAGATACACTGCTTTGCCTATAGATCATGGACAACTTGTCTTAGCTGAAAACAGGGAAGTACAGGCAGTTCCCCAACACAAAGAGGCATTGGTCATGAGGAAGTAGATAAATAAAATTAGAAGATATATCCTCACCCAAACCTAACTCAAGCTCATCAGCAGCAAGCTCAAAGGTGGGTCTTGATCCAGGGACACTGCAAGGAGACAGACTCACTCCAAGGGTGCCTGTGCAAAGAAAAGGAGTAAAAATATAACTTCCCTTGCTAAACAAACATTTCAGCATCAGGATAAGAAAATAGATACAAAAACAAATAAGGCCCTGGGCTACAGTGCAGAACTTTGAATGATATTAAATTAAAACCATGTGATATTGGATTGAAGAACACAAAGTTGGAAGAACAATTGTGATATAATGGCTGAAATCCTGTTGCTTAGCGTATTAAGTCACATGACAGCAGGCCCACTGAAGCAGTGGGAATTTGGTAAGTCAATTCTTCCATAAGTTCTGTTGATTCAAATGGGCCTACTTTAGCTGCAACTTGCTTTAGCACAGTAAGTAACAAAAATAACATTTTCAGCATCTTTTTACAACAGATTTAGCACAACTAGAGTAGGCCCATTTGAAGCAATGGAGCTTATGGAGGAGTTGACTCACCAAATCAGCACTGATTTAATGGGCCTACTCTGGTTTGAATTACTACATTAAGCAACAGGATTTCAGTCAATAAGTGAATCATGGAATTTATTTTTGTTATCACCTCTTTCTCCAAGGAACTCATGGTATATCTGGCTCTCTCATTACTTTATTCTCACAACAACTATGTCAGATGTGTTAGTTAAGAGACACTGACTGGCCCAGAGACAATCAGTGGGGTTTGTTGCTGACATGGGATTTGAAATTGGGTGACCCCACTTTTGGTCCATACTCCAATTATTAAACTACATTGGATATCATAAGAAACAGCATAGGGGTATAGCCTTAGAATATGGTCATTCTTTCCAGCAGGGGATCACTTGTTTTAAGTCAACATACACTCTTGGTTTTGCAAAAACAGAGTGAGGAAGCTCTTTAAGCTTTCTTACTCTGGTTTCCAGACAGAATGCCTTCTTTCTGCTGCTCTTAACAGCAGCAGACAGAAGACATTGTATCTGGAAACCAGGTAAGAACTTTAGCCAGCATGCCCTTGCTAGACTACTTGATTTGCCAGGTGAAGTTGAATAGCATAACCTTGAATCAAAGGCCTTTCTCCAGATAAGTGAGGTGTTTAAACGCTTACCCATTTCTCCTTTGACAGCAGTAACTTTTCGAACAATTTCATTCAGACCAACACCTGCCTCAGCAAGAGCCCCAGCCACCTAAAGATAAATAATTGTAAGAAAAAATTATATCCTGATTTCTCAGCATAATCATTGAAACAGATCAGTACTCATTCTCCTACATCATATTACAGTGACACAACCACATGCTTTAGTCCTAAAAGAGAAGCAAAATAGTTCTGGATAGGAGATTAGGGTATGACTCACAATAGCTTACACAGCTATCTAAAAGGTGCTATTCATCTAACACTAACTGGTTTAATGGGACTGACTTCGAAGTACAGATTGATAGGATTGCAGCTGCAAAGCCCAAACCTATTTATATTTACTCAGAAATAAATCCACTGAATTAATGGAAATAAATACATATGCATATACATATTCAGCTCAAGTAGATTGCACGTCCAACACAAATATTCAGTATTTTTGGGGAGAAATAAATAAAAATTCCACAGACTCAAATTACATTTTGCCCTTAAAAATAATTATTACCAAAAATTTGACAAATATTCAAATATATAGAAGAAATCTACTCTGAAAAATGTATGATTCTAAATAAATCAAATGCAGTGAATAATAATTATATTTTTATCTAAATGCAACAGCAGTGAAAAATATTTTTAAATAGTGGAAATCCATCTAGATGCAAACAAAAGTAACAGCTGACAAAAACAGTGAACATCCCAGGGTGTGGAATGGAATCTGAACCTTAAGTCATATACCTGAAGAAACATGTTTGCAACCTTAAAAGAATAGTAAAATTGTAACTTAAGCCTACATTCACTTTCTCCTTTTGTGACTAAAGCCTGCAACCTAAACAGCATTTCTTCAAAGATGTTTACATTCTGTAACTCTATAAGCAGAATTTCACACAAAATCTGAAGTCTGTTCTTTTTAAAAAGGTAAGATTTCTAACCCACAATTGTAAACAAGATGACAATCCTCTGAAAGATTTCAGTCTGATGGATTGTCTAAACAGACACAAACTTCTGAAGATGTTTCAGTCTTACTTCCCATTTCACATCACCGTATTTTAGCCAAAAGACAATATGTCTTTCCACATTTGTTCCCCAGTCCTATTTCTGTACTGTGCTGTACAACATATAATACATATTATAACATACAGTATATAAAAGTGTACAATGTACAGAAAGCAGTGTCAATGGCATCTCACATTGTTCAAGTCCCTTTAGGCCTTAAAGCTGCATTCGTGCTATTCAGTTACAGATCCTACCTTATGTATAAGCACGGTACCACACAGTCCTCTCCGTCCAGCTTTTTTCTGTGTGATAAAAGCTGAGTCATCACCAACCACCACCATGTCCACAGCAATCCCCTCTGCTCTTGCCTGTTCCAATGCTAGCCCAAAATTCAAACGGTCCCCAGTGTAGTTCTTCACTATTAACAGTATCCCAACTAGAAAAGAAAGAAAAATTATGATCAGCTTGGTTCCTCATTCAGAAGAGATGTCAGTCCAACAGAAATGCTACCATACCTGCTCCAGCTTCTTTTACAGCCCGGATTGCTGCTAAAATGCTACCCACTGCAGGGGATGTGAATACTGGACCAGCCACCACTCCAGTAAGCATTCCCTTTCCAATGTATCCTAAATAAAGATGACAGACAAAGCTACAATGCATCTTCAACAGGATTATCTCAATTACACTACAATTCTACTGCTGTTCACTATAACTCTAGCAAGTGGATCCCACTGTGAACATACATTTTGTGGCAAAATGGGCTCACAGAACACTCTCTTCTTTTTTTGCATTGATGAAATGCCACGGGAAACAAGATTGAACAACCCTCTCATGTGCCCAAAGCTGCTGTAACTTTAATATCACTAACCTGCATGTGCAGGCTCATGTCCAGATCCACCTCCAGAAATAAGTGCCACTTTGCCCTGGACATTCTCCAAGTCAGAACGCAGTGCTACTCTGTGGCCTTGCAGCAGCTGGAGATGTGGATTACAGGCCACAATTCCAGCCAATGAATCATCTGCACAACCTAGAATGGTGTTCACTAGTTTTTTTGATCCCTAAAAATAGGTAAAAATAAGAAAGTTCATATATTTACATCCCTCTGCTTGGCACTGGTCCCAAATTTATTACCATCTGACCAGGTTTGGACATTTCAGCAAGCTCTTGCAAGTAAATATGCAACTGAATCTTGATCCATTTGTAAAATCTGAAAAAGAAACCTTCAAAGTGATGAGCAAGTTGTGTCCAGTAACTGGGCTCATGCACCTCCTCATGTCAGTTACCTCTCAAAGTCCTGAATAAGAGAAAACCACTCACATAACTGCCTGCTAAAAACCTTTTCACTTTTTGGACTTTGGTTTCAGTCATGTTTCAAGCTGTGAACACTGATTTGTAGATACTCTGGACAATTGTTATATTTGTTATTTATTAATTCACAGATAAGTGTACACTTGTGTCCAATGATTTTAAAGCAAGACACAGTACTCATAAAACATACAATATTAAAGAGCACGTAAAATCAATATACAGAATTTATACAGTGACTCCAAAGAAACACCAGCAGAGAATGCTGCACATCAAAACCCATGTCTCTTTTCTAAATGAAGGCAGAATTTGGACGGCTGTGCTTTTTGCCCAATTACAGCCCCACTCAATGCATATTCTCTCCCTTTCTTCCCCCCACCTCCATTTGCAGTCTATCCTATCCCAAAGCACCTGTTTAATTATCTCATAGTTCTGCTGATAACTGTATGCCAAATTGATTTTTTCCTTTAATTTCCAAGAAAAAGTGACTCCACAGTAAATAAATTCAGTATTCTTTTGCTACATATTGCTGTGGGATGGGGTGGGGATAAACGGACACCTCTCTAATAACAGGAGGACAAAGGTGGACAAAGCAGTATGTTACAAATGGATAACGCTGGGTGCAGACCAGAAGACCTGAGTTTCAACCTCTGCTTAGTCCTAAATTCTGGACTGGTACCAATTCTCAAACCGACCTAACTTAACCACTGAACACCTTCACACAGACAGGCCCTCCCAAACTCTTGGCAGGAAAGGTGAAAGGTACTGTGATTGCGATGCTAGGGAGGTTAAGTGTCTCCGCATGCCTTCATTTTTACCCTCTTTAGACCACACTTCAGAGCTGGCTCTCGGAGTGAAAGGGGCAGGACCGTCCCTGCCCTCCACCTTACCTAACGAAGCGCAGCCCCCAAAGGGAAAGGGGGGGGGGAGGGAAAGCAAGGAAACTGAGGCACCCGGGGCGGGCGGGGGGGGGGGCTGTCCTTCTTCCTTGGTCCTCCTCAAAGCCTTCCCCTGCCTCGAAGACCAACCAGCCCTCGCTGGCTCTCACCTGCATGGTGCCGGGAGGAGCGGCGGGGGGGGAGTCGGGGCCGTCAGCGCGGAGCCCGGCAGAACTCGTCGCCGGTTCGGAGCCGAGAGGGAAGGAGGGGGGGAGCTGACGGGCGGCTTTGGGGCCACCGACAGGGCCGTGTTACTGCCTCCGCTGCCGTGAGCACCTCTCAGCGGGGACGAGGCCGGGGTGGGGGGCGAGGAGGAACAAGCTGGAAGGGAAGACGCGCCCAGGTGGCCTTGAGCTTCGCGAGGACTTTGCCCTAGAATCCAAATTCCGCTCGGCTGGAGAATAAAACACGCGCCCCTGGCCTGACGGGGCGGGGAGGAGGAAGCTGATTGGCAGAAAAAAGGCTCGCGCTGCGACAGTTGACTGAAAGGCACTATGCCTGAAGTCACGCGCTGGAAGGAGGGGGAAAGAGGCACCCATCGCTTGATTTGCACGAAGCGCGCTTGCGCCGATCTATGGCACGTGATTCTCCTCGACATCCCATTTTTTTCCTCCAGCAGGCGCGTGCGTACCTAGCACGGCTAAGTTTCATAATAGGTTTTTTTTCTCGATTTACGCATGCGCTTCAGGGAAACCATCTCCCTCCCCGCCCAAGTGCTTCGCCTTTATGTCCTTCTGGACACAAGGGGGCGCTAAGGTACTCGCCGTTCGCGAGTGCACGTCTCGTCGGTCTTCTATCGGGCGTCACGTGGTGTCCCGCGCAGCGTGGAGAGGGAGGCGCGGGCGCTCTGGCGGTTTCTCTCTGGTACCGGAGGCGGTAGCGGCCATCGAGGGCCGCGATCCCCACCCCGCTCTTCGCCTCCTGTGGCCCTTCATCGGCCCCCTTGCCCATTACCGCCATGTCGTGCAACTACGTGGTGACGGCACAGAAGCCCACGGCCGTCAACAGCTGCGTCACCGGTAATGGCGGGGAGTGTGGGGGGGGAGGAGGGCGTTCTAGAGATCGTGGTGGGGGGTGGGGGGGGAGTGGAGGAGGCAAACCGTCAGGGGGCGGAGAAAAGGGATCGGCTCGCGAGGAGGCCGCGTGAGAAGATGGGGCGGGGGGTAGCCTGGCAGCTCCCTTCCCTGCGATTTTCCTCCGCCCGGCCAGAATCCTCCGCCGACTTGGCGATGTTTTGCCTCTGCCCCAGGGCACTTTACCTCGGCGGAGGACCTGAACTTGTTGATCGCCAAGAACACCCGCCTGGAGATCTATGTGGTCACCGCGGAAGGGCTGCGGCCCGTCAAGGAAGTGGGCATGTATGGCAAAATCGCCGTCATGGAGCTTTTCCGGCCCAAGGTGAGCATCGCCTGTTTTCCCCCAGTCCCCCCAACTAATCAAGAGGTGTGTGGGGTCCCTTTGCACCCCGAAGGGTTTCCTAGGGAGGCGTTCACTTGGATGAGATTTGACTGTGTGTAGAAGGGAATTTTCTCTCCTGTCAGTTTGGCTTGAGATTTGGTTGTCTTTGCCCTTCGCCTTGCAGAGGATCGTTTGGGTCACTTGTATGATGAGTGTTATGCCTAGTAAACAACCATTTGCTACATGCTTGTTTGTCATATGGTATATTAGCCCCTCATATTCTAAGAACATTAAGTGTCTCTTGTTTTATAGTGCATGTCATGTGCTGCCATTTCTGACTTATGCTGACCCTAACAGGGTTTTCATAGCATGAGAGAAATTCAAGGAAAGGTTTACTATTGCAGTCCCCCAGTGAGTTGTTGTGCCCAAGTGGGGATGGGAAGGTATATGTTTTTATGTTCCAGTACCAGGCTAGAAAAATGACTTTGGATCTGACATGACATGGCACTTGTACGTTAGTAGTGTGAAGGCTGCGTATCCGTATCTGCGTATCTTATTAGGCTGATTTTGACATATAGTGGTGAGGTGCACATATATTTTGCCATGAACTGATATGTTGAAAGTTAACATGAGCTAAATATTCCTATTTGGTGTGACTGTGGTCAAACAGTAGACACTGATGCTTTCTCAGAATGTTCATTTTTTGCTCTGATGTGCCGAGAAGAATAGAGTTGGAAAGTGAGTCCGTTTAGAGACAGCCTGTCTACCAGCCTGTCCAAAATCTTCAACAGCTACCCTGCTGTTAACTAGCTCTTGTAGCTTCATTCTAAATTAGCAGTGCTTTGTAAATGACTCGGCATACTGGGCATTTAGAGAATGTTTCAGATAAACTCATTTCATCCAGCTGCTGCAAAGGCGAAATGATAACAGTATAACTAGTAATGGTCTATGCAATTTCTGTGAAAGGATTCTGAGTTAGATTTGTCAGTCCAGAAACATTTGAAGAATTGCAGAGCATTAACTTCCATCAGTGACATATTTTGTGACTGCTCTTAAGTGAAGAAGACCAAAGGATCTGGGTGGATGTTTTTCCTAGTTAGAAGGTTATTAATTTTTGTTAATTGTATTTTTTTTCCTTCCATTTTTTTTCTTAAGGGGGAGAGCAAAGATTTGCTCTTCATTCTTACAGCAAAATATAATGCTTGCATCCTTGAGTATAAACAGAATGGGGAGAGCATTGATATCATCACCCGAGCCCATGGCAATGTGCAGGTAAGGAAAAGGAATTGTATATGACCACGCGTCATTATTTATATTTGTATAATTTGGAGTAGATTTTCTGTAGCAGGAATGGGGAACTAAAATGTTGTGGGGCAGGATTCCTCCCCAGCGGCCCTTCACAGACTAGATAGTAGCAGGAATGTGGCTTGGCCTCAGGACAGCATTGAGTTAGGTGGGGTTATTGTTTTCCATGTCTTGCTGGAGGGCTTCCTAGGAGTATCTCGATGCTAGGTTGCTTGAGAACCCCTTGACCTGATCTTACAAGACTTTTTCTCTGATTTCTCAATGTTGGAACATCAACTCTTCAAACATTAATCGGGGTCAAACATACATACAGGTTAGCTTTGTTATTGTTATCAAACCCAAATTGATTGATGATCAACCCCTTGCATTGCACCTTCAGACTAAGGAAAAAGTCAGTCTCCAGTTCCCCCTGCCTTCAGCTCACATTTTGGAATAGTTCCAAGGTACTTGGGAGACATAGCACAGAAACAATCCCCAGTGATTCTGCCAGGCTTAAAGATGAAGGATGGAAGTGGTGGTGTTGACATTGTATGAGCCATGTACCATGTACTTCACATTGTACTTCTGAGACCTCCAGTCCTAGCTCCAGGACAGTTGCTGGCGCAACCCTCAATCCCCATTTCAAGTTTAAGAGGAAGGCTGCAACTCTAAGGATAAAACCAACTTCAAGGCAGGGAATAAGACTGGGATCTTTTAAGGTGATAAGAAACCAATGAAATACTTGTAAGTGGAATTATGGACCTCAGATGAAATGTGTTAAGAGTGTTTATCATAATCATTGTTTTAAAAAACCAGAAAATATCTCATACGTAGTTACTAAAGGAAAGTCAGGCATTCTTCCTCTCACACACAAGCCCACATACGCTCACTTACCATTTGCTCTTTGTCTTGCATAACTAGTATGTGCTTTGTCAGTACCAATAGCTGTTGAGAGTATAGAACCTGTAAGCTAGCCAGAAATATTAGTGCTTTTGAAGTATAATTGGAGATGGCTGGAGACCATGGGGTGGGTACTGCATATGTATACTGTGTTCACTACAAATGTCAGCTCTGCTGAATTGTGTATTTGAAATATTGAGCTTGTTGCATAAATGCAATGGTAAGCTATATTTTGTGTAACATTTAATATGCTCAATGTATGTTCCTGAGTTACTTTTGTTTCCCTTTGAAAGTATGCAGAAGAGGAAAAATGTGTATGTTAACATGCAGTTAATAGAAACAATCCTGATGGCACAGTAAATGCCTGCATAAACCAGATCCAAGTGCCAGAAATAATTAATTAAAATTAATCAAAAGCTTCTTTTTCCCACCCCCGTTTCAGGCTCCAAGACTCCCTAGGTTTCCATTTTGCCCCAAGAAAGCCTTTCGGAGTCTCGGGACAATCCTCCTAGTCCTGGCCACAACAATCTGGCTTTGATTTTTCACTATTAAAAGCTACCCTTCCTCGCCATCCCGAGGTTTCCAGAGTGTATGCATGTGTATATAAACATCTGGTACTAGTTGTTGAACTGCAAAAGACTGCTGAGTTAAAGACTGGGAAACAGGTGATCTTATCAAATATAAATGTTGCAGTATAGTACAAAATTGAAAATTGCAGTGAATGGCCAGAATCCTGTTTGCACCACTCTGTAGGTGTAAGGCTGATGATGCCATCAGCTATGAAAGTGAATCTTTAATTGAAGGTTTGTTACCATCACTCCATTCCACCTTCCAAGGCTCCCTAGGAATCCTTTTCTACCTGGAGAAGTATTTGAAGTCTACAAAATGAGAGGAAGCCTTTAATGTCCAAAAATCACCACCCTCATCCCAAGGACCCCCAAATCTTCCCCATGTCATATGGGATCTGGCCGGTCTGGGGGAGAATGAGAAACTTTTAATTAAAAACTAATGCCCATGTCTAATGATGTCTTCAGCCTTATGTACACAGAGCTGCATAGGCAGAATTCTGTCCAATGTATAGATGCATAGACTTAATTTAAAAAAAATTGGTTTTAACGTCTTAAGCCAGAATTCATGAGTCACTTGTCACATCTCGTAAGTGGCGATGATCAGTTGTTGCTGACATAAGATGGACGATTACCAATAGATACAATCTTACTAGTGGAGAAAGTATAGAGATGAGTAAGTAAAATGTGCTTTTTTTGAGACAGAACCCAAAAGCTGAGTATAAAAGCCAGTTCAGCATGTTTCGGGGGTTAACTGATGCCTGTTTCAAGATGCAGCTTATTGACCTAGATGGAGTTTGCTGTGACTGTTTGTTTTTTCCTGTTGTCCTCTAGGATCGTATTGGTCGTCCCTCAGAAACGGGGATAATTGGTATAATTGACCCTGAGTGTAGAATGATTGGACTGCGCCTCTATGATGGCCTCTTCAAAGTGATTCCTCTAGAACGGGAAAATAAGGAATTAAAGGCATTTAATATTCGTCTGGAGGAGCTGCAGGTCATCGATGTCAAATTCCTGTATGGATGCCAGGCTCCAACCATCTGCTTTGTTTACCAGGTACTCATATTGGGACCTTAAGTTGAAATGGAAATCTCAGACCAGGGCTAGAGAAACCCAATAGTGTCTGAACAGTATATGAATGTGATAATAATTCAAAAACCCGGATCCTCCTCTGAAGCTGAATGGTGGGTGATTTAGCACAGATAAAAGGAAGTATTTCTTCACACAACACATAATAAAACGAAGTTGCTCCTACTCAATGTAGGGATGGCTACATGCTTGGATGGTTTAAAAAGAAGATTGGGTGTATTTGCAGAGAATGGCTACTAGTCACGGTGGATATATATTTGAACCGGAGGCAGTCTGTCTCTGTATGAGTGCTAAACCGAAGGTCTTCTAGTTCTGCTTGCAGGCCTCCCATAGACGAGAAGTTGGCCAGGTTGGATCTGATCCAGCAGGGCTTTCCCTATATTCTTATTTTCTAGTATAGTGTGACCGCTGTTGCAGGACTACTTATCCACCATGTCTGTGCTACTGTATTGCTGAAAGCACAATTGGAGACATGAATGCTTTTCATGCGTGTACCACTGGTCAAGAACTGTTGCCCTTCATCACCTGATATATCACCACAGATTTTCTAACAAACTGATTTGCTTATATAGCAATCCTACTTTGAAAGCATGTAATTCTTGTGTGTTTGGGGGTTATTTTTATATAAAGTTGGCTTCCTGCCTTACTGTTCAGACACTTAATTCAGTTATGGTCTGTAAAATGGTAGCTTTTGTAGTGAATAAGGAATAGCTGTTTGTGATATGTAGCTGTAGCATGAGATCGTTTATTAATAAATGAGCAAATTTATACAGGTCCATAATATTAAAGATCAGTTAGTTTAAAGATGTTACCCTGTTTCACAATGAACAAGCCATTCTTGCATAAACAGTGGGTTGGTTACGTAATAATTTCCACATAGTAATAAACAAAAAGTATTTTTTGTCTTTTTCCTACTTGTATCAAGTGTTCAACATTGTTTTCGAAGATGACTTAGCTTTTTAATGGTTATTTGTATTACATAAACAAAACATTACTGCATTTCAATTTTAGCCTGATGAATGTTGCTCACATTTTTATAATGAAATGCCTGGTCATTTGTGTGATTTCTTAGATATGACTCTTCAAATTGTGCTTTCTTCATTTCTCTTTTCTTTTTCTGACTCCTTTGACTTTCCTGATGGTATAACTGCAACAAGTTGTGGCTAAGAAATGGTGACTTAGTTCAGATAAAACATACCAAGTTTGTTGGCAGTGAAATGAACTTGAGTATTTCCTCCTCCTGTTATACACACTTGCAAAGTAATTCTCTTCGCTTGTTAAACTGCTTTTTTGACTATGATAGATGGACCAGGAAAGTGTGGTTTAAGCCATCTCTTCAAATCATGTGTTGGTCCAGATTTATAAGCCCATGTTAAAGTGTGGTCTCCAAATTCAGACTTTCCGGTCTGAAGCAGTTGCCCCATACAGTTTTTCCTCTTTTGGGCACAAGCAGCTATTCCAGTGTTTTACATCTTAACTAAATAATCATCTGCTGTCAAGTCAATTCTGACTTATGGCAACCCTCTTCAGAGTTTTCCAAGTAGACAGTACTCAGAAGTGGTTTACCATTTTATTCCATTCTAAGTATCAGTCTAAAAAACTCACCTTAATGCCAATGTATTAACAATGAATCAGGAAATGCTGGGTTTTACACATCCTTCATATGTCGTTTTTTAAAAGTAGTATTACCCTAATCGTACTACTTTGCTTGTCACTATAGTGATCTGTAGCATCTTGAAAAATGTTACAGTGCTGACAGTGAATATACACTATTGCTTTATTACTTAAACACATTCCAGTTACTCAGGCCGTGAGCTAAGTCGTATTCATTTGTCATCTTCATGAGTGATATGGCTCTTATAATAGTTACATATGTATTTTGCATCTGATATCTGCAAAAGACTATAGTGAATATAAGTCTCCTTTTTCTCTTCAGTTAACCAGGCTTGAAATGTTGATTTGTGCTCTGGTTAAACCCTCTGTGCTTTGATTAATTATTTTGGTAGGGTGGCTTTCACTTTTTAAAATAAATGCTGGCTCAATAAAACATCACTAGCACCTACATATTTTTTTTGTTTATTGATATGGTGGGTGCCTGAAAAATTTCCTTCCCTACATTTGGCATATCTGTTTTCTTGCAGCAATTCTGTGCTGGACAAAGGCAATGGGAGTGGAGGGGGAATGAGCCTGCTCCCTGCCTGACATAGAAGACCTTGGGTTTCCATTAGAGGCATGTAGTGTTTCACCGCCCGATGGCAGCTCACCCCATTTCCATATTGTTTCTGCAAGTGATGAAGGTTCACTCCTTCATATCCAGCATAAAACTCAAAAGGGCTTATTCTGAAGATGATTCTTTTCTCTATTGTCTACTTCCTATGAACCTTCTGTGCATCTAGTATCACACATAAGCTTGCAGGGTGAAATGTGACATGCTTCTGCCACCAGTTTACTTGCCTTTGCTACTGAATGTCCTAGAGGTGGAGCCCTTTCCTGCCCTTCCAGCAAGGAATTACAGCAGTTGGCAGCATGGAGACAGTAGTGACGTGGGCTTCAGCTGCTAACCTTCTAAACTGGGCTTGCAGCATACGGGTGTACCATCTTCATCTAGGATAGGAACATGGCAGCCAGTTGAGAAAGAGGCCAAGTAATCTATGCATTTGCCTCCAGCTGACTATGTTTCTGTGCTAGATGTACAGGAGGTAAAATCTTTCCCTGAAACCCATGTGGATGGCAGAAGAGACAACGGGCAAGCCATTTTTAGGCAATAAAAATATTTCATTTATCTGCTTCTTGGTAACTTTGTCAAGAAAGTAGAAAACAATGGCTGAAATGCTGTTGCTTTGTAAGTCGCAATTAGAGTTGGGCCTATTTAACTTATGGAGGAGATGACTCACTAAATCCCCACTGATTCAATGGGCCTACTCTAGCTTTAACTTACCAGGCCAAGTAGCAGAATTTCAGTCTGTTGGTTATAGAGTGTAACATCTTATCATGAAAATGTCAATTATCTTTAAACAGTGCCACCCCTTTTTTATATAGTGCAGTCTGGTTCTTCTTTGCTGTCTTTGTTGTTCTTAAACAAGTGCAATGGCATGCATGTTCTAGCAATGACAATAGCTGTTGTTCCCTCTCTGTAGGATCCACAGGGCCGTCATGTGAAGACATATGAAGTGTCTTTACGAGAGAAGGAGTTTAACAAGGGGCCCTGGAAACAGGAAAATGTGGAGGCTGAAGCCTCCATGGTAATTGCAGGTGGGTTCAAGTTTAGAAAAAGATCTCGGTCAGCAAGTCTCAGTGATAAGCTATATGTGTGTAATAAAGTGCCCTTTTTTTCTTCTTTAGTGAACTAGCTGTGGTCTCCACTCTAATACTCCAGATGCAGTCATTTTGTGTTGACAGTTTCTCACTCTACTGGTGACATTCAGGTTATGGCTAACTATCTTACTTCCTGCTCTCGCTTTTTTGCAGTAACTGCCCATGTGTGTGTGTCTTGCAGACAATTCTTGCTCAAGTCCTGCTGAATTATTTCTAGACGTGGTTAAACATGTATTTGTAGCCCCATAGAAATCAAAAGCAGCAGTTGATTTCTGGTGTAACATACACAGGAAACAGAGCAGTGAAAAACATCCTATGCACTGGAGCTCAGTGATGCTGTTGCATCATTACACTTCAACCTGTATGAAATGATTTAAAAGTAGCAATCTGTTGGAGTGGAGAATGAGAAGATTTCTACAAATGAAGTTGTTTGCAGAGCTTCATATGCTGCTGCTGCTTTTCTGTAAACCTAGCTCCATGACACTTTGATGGGTTTGCTTCTCTTGTGTACAGTCCCAAATCCTGTTGTACTTATGAGACTAAAAGAGGAGAATAAACACTAAGCTACATATATATCTATTTTAAAATATAGTGGAGAGTTTCAGGCAGCTGCTTGTATTAGGCAAAATTTTGTTGAGACCTTAACACATCCACTGATCAAGGTTTCAAATCTGGTGTGTATAGAATGTCAAACTAATAAAGGAGGAGTAAAGAAGAATCATCCCGGAAAACAAAAATGCTTTTAAAAATTGAGGCTTGAATAATAGCTTACTATCAACGTTCCTTCTAAGGTGCATACATGCGCAGAGCTCCATTGGTGCCGCACAGTGGCAGTCGGGGGTTGATGCCTGTTTACTTCCAGGTTTTGGATGAAACCCCACCCCCTGCGCGCAAACAGGCGAGGCTTCCAGGAGGCGAGGATGACAATTAAAGGGAATGCTCTTTACTATTGTTGATGCAAAACATTTAAGTGTACCAAAACAATTATCTAGCCAGCAAAATGAGCAAAATCACTCCTGACAGCTGAACTGTTTGTTAAAATGAACTTGTTTATCCTATCATGAAATTGTTTATGTTACAATTTGTAAACATGTAAGTCTTATAGTGCACCCTTTGGTGATCATATGTTTTTGAGTTCACAGTGGTCTAGTGCTTCAGGATTTTAGGGTAGCAATATTCTGGTGATCTGGAATCTTGGTGTTATGAGGTCCTGGTGTTGTAAGGGTTTGTAGTTACAGAGCACTGGTGGTCCATGTTTTGCAAAATGTTAGTCAAAACAATAACAGTGGCAGCCTTCCAGATTTCAGGTTACAGATTTCTGGAGTTATGAAGGCTGCAGGAACAATACAATTTTCCATTGAAATTTTTTCTTGGAACTCAAGACTCTGGATCTCCAAGTCCCTGCAGAAAGGTTTGTTTATAGTTAGGAGGAAAAGGGAAACAATTGGATGAATGATAAATGTAGGTACACTACAAACATCAAACTCATCAACATAATGTGGCATCATGCATGCCACATACCCAGGATACCAACAACAGTAATAATAGATTTTCCTCCATAGATGCATACTGGCACAAAGCTGACTTGGTTGGCTAAGCGCTTAGAGCAATTTTCTGTGTGTATATTTTTAATATGCTAAAATACTGAGAAATGCTTTTTTACTTTATATATTTTTATTTTTAACAACTTTAATATGTTAAGAGATGTATCCTCTGACTTTTGCTTTTGAATTTGCCTTTTTAGGTCATAAGCACCTTTATTTTTGAATTCCAATATAATTTGATTTAATTTCTACCTACAACATGTTCTGTTTTTGGATTGTTTCTTATTTGCAACTTTTCATATTTGTAAGACTTTTGGAGGGCAATTTATGTTTAAGCATTTGTGCCTACAGTGTTCTCTGTACCCGTCTCTTTTTTTTACAACAAATTTGAAGAAACTTGTAGAATTAGACAAGCTGATGTTGTTAGAAATTACTGCAACAGTGAAAAGACGTATACTTTGATACTCAGATGAATGTTGATTTGATTGTCAGTGATAGTTTGCTTTCATCTGGAATTAACCCTTTTGGGGGGATAACGTAAGGTGTGACAAATACAGGTTTCTGATTTTTCCCTGAAGTCTATAAAGTTTTATAGGACTCTTAGGGAGAGTTCAGGCATCAGTTTATCCAATTTGGCAGCCCCAAATGCTGCCTTTTATTTTCTATCCGAATGCTGCATGGTGAAACCAACACATACTTCTTTTCATCAAAGAAAGGCACACCCAAATAAGCTTGAGTTAAGCAGATAACTGGCAGATGCTGAGGCTGCAGTTGTCTAATCCAAATATGGCAGTGCTGATGGTTCATTAATCATCATGTGTAAGATGCTCCCTTCCAGGGGACTTTCATGTCTTTGAGTCATTGAGAAGAAAACAGAGAGCCAAGTTTAAAATCAAAGTAGAGGTGCCTGGTAGTTTTGTTTGAGGTCTCCACTAAAGAAAATCTGAAATTCATTAATTTATTTTGTCTCCTACTGGCCTTTATTTCATGTGGTCCGAATGATAGCTGCCCAGGAGCAAATCCAGCTATAAGAGGAGGAACTGGATGTGAAATCAGAGCTCTGATCACTTCTGTTAATTGATAAGTGATATTGCTAACATTATATAGCCAAACATATGACAAAATAGTGGCTTCTCCAAGTTTCTGTTGGTTTGTTTATTTTTTTCTTTGTCATTGATGCATGTTCATTCTACTTACAAATGGCTTTGTTCCTTTGAAACAGTGCCTGCATTTCTTTGATGAACAGGAGATTCTGTGTGTATCAAACAGCTGTTAGGTGAGAATATAGTTAAAAATACTGTAAGAAGAGATGGGATGATCCCACACAGAACATGAAGAAAGGGGGATGGGAGTTCATTCTTGTTCACCTATTTTGATTAGAGTATTTAGTGTGTATTGCTTTCCTATGTCAATGATTCTCTATGTTCCTCATGATCATGCTCCTAACATCTTCCTTACAGTGCCTGAGCCATTTGGAGGTGCTATCATTATTGGACAAGAATCCATCACATACCACAATGGCGATAAATACCTAGCTATAGCCCCACCAATCATCAAGGTGAGTACCAGTTTCTCATTGAAAGATCTGTTTTTCATGTATATGTGAACTGCTGGATAGCCCAGTGGTTTAGGCAGAGGGTTGGGAGTTTGATTCCCCACTGTGCCTCCTTGATGGGCTGGAATCAATGATCCATAGGGTCCCTTCCAGCTATGCATTTCAGAGATCAGAGATGATGATGATGATTGAAAGTGGTAGTGTTTGAGGATTGAATTAAGGCTAAACCACAGTTAGAGATGTTCTCCAAGAATTTTTTGGGAATGCTTCCAGAAATTTGTGCTTATTCATAAATATTTGCTCTCCCTCTGTATTCTCTGACCCTTGACTGTCTGGGATCACCCTTGTGACCAGTTCAGGAAGCAGTGCATTCATTCTAAATCGGCTTTGTCTGTTTGACATGATATCTGTCTGTAGCTGAATCTGGTTGATTAACTAATATGTGATGTTGGTACAAACTGTGTGATTTCTGAGGTCACTGGAGGCAAGAGAAAAAGCAAGTTAGCTAAGCAACAGACAAAGGGAGAGAAAGTCAGCATGCAGATTTGAAAAAGGTAAATGTTTGAGGCCAATATTCCTGTTCCTCAGACGTTTTCCATTTAAAAACTGAACCAGAGAAGGGTTTTTTTGTGGGGGGTTTTGTTTTTTGTTTTTGGACTTTAGATTAGGATACATAGAAGGTAAATCTCTAGATATTTTGTGCTGCTCATTTCATATGATCTCTGACCATTGGCTATGATACCCTTCTGTGATGAAATCCAGAATATTTGAAGACTAACCTTCTGTCAAACCTTGTTCCAGACAATATAGACTGAGAAGCTAATGTTTGTAGCTCTGTAGAACTTCCTTCTGTGACAGTTTGAGGGCATGAAGGAGTTTCTGGTATAGTTGTTGTTCATATGGTGGTGTTGTCAGGCTTGGAAACATATTTGGAGATGCCCAGGAAGGAAATCATACAAAAACAGCTGGTCCTCAAGTGATAAATGGTCCAAATTCTGTTAAGTTGTAGTCTTCATATTGTTTCTAGAAGATACAACAATTTGTAAATACAGCAAATATTCCTTGGTACAACATGTAGGAGATAAAATGTGATGGCCTGTCAGTAATGCAGAGTCAACATTATTGTAGTTCAAAGCACTCATTACTAGAAATAGCTCTCACACATAGAGAAAATACAGAATATTTTGTTGTTCATTTATGTTTTTAAATTACATCTTTAAAATGTCCTGGTGCTTTTTAATCCTGAGACACTTTTGTATAGGAAATTTAGTGTACCTGGAAAATTCAGTTTAATGTAAACACCATATTTTTTCTGAGAAGAGCTCTGAATTATTTCTTCTTCATGAAACAGCAAAGTACAATCGTATGCCACAATCGTGTGGATCCAAATGGGTCCCGTTACCTTCTGGGTGACATGGAGGGCCGACTTTTCATGCTTCTGTTGGAGAAGGAAGAGCAGATGGATGGTGGTGTCAGTTTGAAAGACTTGCGTGTGGAACTGCTTGGAGAGGTAACTCTTCATTGATCTGTCTCCTTTCTAAGATAGTAGCAAGCAGGAAAGAGGGGGTTATGGGGGGGAAAGAGAAGGTGTAGAAAGAAGCCTTTAGCAGAAACTGGAAAAGTTATGTCCTTTCACAAATAGTAACTTTTTATTACTCACCTAGAAGTTGTTTGAACTTGGGCTGAATTGAGAGAACCAAATGCTTCCATGATCATGAATCTTCGCTGTCTAGAGAATTGTCTTGGGGAATCACCTTGGGAAACAGAAGAATTTCCTCAGAGTTAAGGCTGCGTGTTCCCTGAGACTTCCTCACATATCTAATTCTTAGTTTTTATACTTATTTGATTTCTTACTCATTTTTAACACTTGAGTTCTGCCCATTCATCAAAGGTGCTTAGAAAAGCTTAAAGAGACAGTGGCTAATCCAAATCTGCCCAGCAGTTTTATAGCTGTGAAGAGTGTGGTCTGTTTCTGGCTTCAGACTTCTTAGATTCTGTTTGTTATTCTGCCTTGGTGACTGGTAATTTTCTTTTCTGCATTATAAATAGATTATATGGTCTTCAAAGTATTGTGTTAATAAAAAGTTTCCCATGTCTCTCTCTGTGCCATGTCCTCATCTAGACATCCATTGCAGAATGCCTGACTTACCTAGACAATGGTGTTGTGTTTGTTGGCTCACGGCTTGGGGACTCCCAACTTGTGAAGGTAAAGTGGTGCTTTCGGTGAACTGTTAACGTTGCAGCCAGTAGAGACGGCTTGCCTCTGCTTTGTCTGTGATATAAATGGCATAGACGTGAGAACTCTATATGCATTTTCACCATCTAGTAGGGCTCTTAATTTGTAATACAAGGATGAGCAACTTTGAAGATTCCAAGGCTAATCTTACACTCATATGACCCAGCACATGCTGTGCCAGCCCCTGGGAATGGGAAGCATCCAATTTCCAGATTTTCACTTCCATCTTTGATTTATTTGGAGGAAGTGGGTGGGGGTTCTTTGGGGTCCCTGTCTCCCCTTTATATCAAAATCCCTGGAGTCTCCTAGGAGTAGAAGATGATTTTTTTTCACCTGTTCCTTTTTTTCAACACCTAGTGTCTGGCTTTAGGGGTTGCACAGGGCCTTGCAGATCACACTTTTTTCATTGCTATTCTAGCACATGTCATTCTCCTGTTTTCATTTTGTTTGAGATGCATAGTAAACCTTATTTTCAATTCTAGCTCAACGTGGACAGTAATGAGCAAGGTTCATATGTTGTCGCCATGGAAACCTTCACCAACCTTGGTCCCATTGTGGACATGTGTGTGGTAGATCTTGAGAGACAAGGTCAAGGGCAGGTAAATCTGACTCTTCCTTCCATAAGCTTGGGGGCCTGATTTCACAAGGAGAGTTACTTTTGTGTGTTGTCTGAAGTAATACTGCATTTTCATAATGATTTGCCTCCCAAGTTGCTCTGAGCACTATATATGGTTCTGAAACACATACATGCTGTCCTCACAACAGTCCTGCCAGTGAGGTTAGGTTGAGAAGCGTTGACTGCTCCATGGTCATCCAGCAGTAAGCATCACATGCAGAGCAGAGTTATGAACCCAGGTCTGCCAGTGCCAAGTTAGGCACACTGCCCATTGTACACATACTGGTTGTAGTCAACCTGATGATAGATTGCAAAAACAATAATCCTGCTGGCTGTATGTGTGACATGCCAGAGAGGCTGATTTGTTTGTTAGCAGTGGGCACTAGCTTGGACAGTTTTAAAAGGGTATTAGAGAAATTCATAGCTTTCTGGATAGCTCAGGGTGCCTGGCCACAGAACTCTGTTCCTTACTGAGCCTTCTGGAAGAACAGCCAGCGACCTTGGGCAAGCTGCATAAGAACAGCCAGCAACCTTGGGCAAGCTGCATAATTCCAGAGCACTTCCAGAAAAAAGGAATGGCAAGCCCCTCATGAGTACTCTATACCTAGAAACTCTGGAAAAAGTCTGTGTAATTGACTTGACAGCATGAAATTATTAGAGAAACCCAGCAGAACCAGGCTGTTAGTGGCTATTAGTCATGATGACTGTATCGCCTCTAGTATCATTAACAATGTTCATCTGCGTATCAGTAGCTGGGGAGTATGAGTACACTCGTATCCTGTTAGCAGGTTTCCCACAGGTAGCACATTGGCCACTGTGAACAAAATGCTGTGCTAGTTAAACTTTTGGCTTGGTCTGTCAGAACTCCTCTTATGCTCTTAACTGTCTCTTGAAGAAAATATATTTTGGCCCTTGTATTCTACTCCTAAGTCCTTTCTGGCAGTATTTTCCCACCGAGTTGAGGGTAGCTTTAGGACCTTCCTCAAGTCTTTTGCTTAGATTGTAGAGAAGGCTTTCCTGTCCTTAGTAACTGAAATAGATGATTATTGCACTTGGTTAAGATTCTGTTCATTAGTAGTAATAGTACCCGTTATCAATGTCCATAACAGCTGTTTGCACTTTCCACAGCTGGTTACATGCTCGGGTGCCTTTAAGGAGGGTTCTCTAAGGATTATTCGGAATGGTATTGGGATTCATGAACATGCCAGCATTGATCTGCCGGGAATTAAAGGTGTGTCATCCTTAAACAAATTTATTATATATGGCACTAGCTTCAGTCATGGTAGTGCATATTGCAGACAGCTTTAATTTTGGCAGGATTGTCACATATGAAATGTTATGAATAAACATTTTTAACCTTTATTTAAATACAGAACTCTAGTCCATGTTGTTATGTGGAAGAGTGCAGGCAGTGCTTGTGTGCTAAAAAGCTGGCTGGGCATGTTTTCAGAAAATGGGATTCTAAGGTTGCATTCTCTCATATTTTTCTGCCTTTTCAGCACTTGCATCTCCCAGATCTCATGTATTTCTCCCTTTTCTGCATCGTTTTTGTTTGCCTCCATCCCCCATCTCTGTTACGTAAAAATGTAATTCTTAAAAACAGGGTAGATTATACATAATACATATATAGGTATGGTTAGAAAAATTACACAAATGTAGAATTTATCAACATAAACACTTTCTGATGTTTCCAAAGGAGTGAGGTGAAAGATATGTTTGCTTATCAGTTGAGTACAAGACCCCTTGGTTTTCAAAGGATATTTAATTTCCTTTAAATATTCTTTGTCTCTGCAATACAGGATTGTGGCCCCTGAGATCAGACCCCCACCATGAAACTGATAACACCTTAGTGCTATCCTTTGTGGGACAAACCAGGTAGGAAATTGATGATCTCTTATTGAGTTGAGTGTGACCTTGATAACTAGTATATGTTTTCTGCTTCTGCTAAGTTTGATTGGCTCTTCTTCACTCTTGCAGGGTTTTGATGTTGAATGGGGAAGAAGTGGAGGAAACAGAACTGACAGGATTTGTGGATGATCAGCAAACTTTCTTCTGTGGCAATGTTGCGCATCAGCAGTTAATTCAGGTAACAGCCAGACTTTGTGAAAGCATGACATCTTAATGAGATAGAAGGAGTCTGACATTCATGGATAGAGACCTGAAGAATTATTGCATATGAAGTGGAAAGAAATAACAGTTTGGGTTTTCCCCTTTAGATAACATCAGCCTCAGTACGACTGGTCAGCCAGGAGCCTAAGGCCCTTGTAAGTGAATGGAAAGAGCCCAACGGAAAGAACATTAGTGTGGCTTCCTGCAACAGCTGTCAAGTTGTGGTGGCTGTAGGGAGAGTATTATACTATCTTGAAATCCATCCCAGGGAGCTCAAGCAGATAAGGTCAGTTTGAGTTCCTCCCCCTTGGACATCTTAAGGTACTGTTTAGTCTTGCTGCAAGACTGACTTGTTGCTTCCTTGCTAGCTGCACAGAAATGGAGCATGAAGTGGCCTGTCTGGACATCACTCCTCTGGGAGATAGCACTGGCATGTCGCCTCTGTGTGCTATTGGCCTCTGGACAGACATCTCAGCCCGCATTCTGAAGCTACCCTCATTTGAGCTGTTACACAAGGAGATGCTGGGAGGAGGTAAGAGTTGCCTGGTATGTTTTTGTGCTGGGGAGGCTAAATAGTGTGATTCTGACAACAGTGCATTTCCTCTCTCTGCAGAGATTATCCCACGTTCCATTCTGATGACCACATTTGAGAGTAGCCATTATCTGCTTTGTGCCCTTGGGGACGGGGCTCTTTTCTACTTTGGCTTGAACATTGAGTCAGGTGAGGTGTAGGTTCATTGTCTTCACATTGTTTCTCTGTGCTGGTGATATCAAGAGATTTGTGATTCGATCTCCCAGAAGTAGGTTTTTGTAGGGTTGTTTTTTTAAAAAAGTCAAAGCTGTTTCCTTGGTAACTGGAATCTTAAACCCTTTCTCTTGCACTGTTTTCCTGGAATAACGTGTCTGGGCAAAACCTTGAAACTGTTGATTTGCTCTATGGTGGTGAACAAACCAGTTTCCATAGGCTAGCTATGTGTAGTCTTATGGAGGTATGAAGTGGAATAGCAGGCATGTTGTTGGACTGGGATGGCAAGCATCCTTTGTCCTTGCTTCTGCTGGCTAAGGCTGATGACAGCTGCAGTGGCAGCAATATCTTCTGAGTCACAAGATCCCACACCAGTAGTATGGGGAAGGGACTGCAATTGGGAAAATATGTACAGGGAAAGTGTTAATGAATGCTGTGGTTCTACCCAGTTCTCCCTGCTGTCCCCATCTTCAGCACATCTCTTCTAAATGGCCATGAGCTGGAAGAACTGTTTTGCCATTTCTGAAAGTCATATGGGTCCAAAGGAGAGCAGAATATTTTGAACTCAGATATTGCAGGACTTCTGTACCACAGCAGCTGCTCCCTTCTTCAGCACCACTCTTTAACTATGATTTTTTTCCTGCTCTTTATCTGGGTTGAATTTCTGTGGAAACAGAGCACCCACAGGGATCATTAAATTGCTTAGAAGAGTGGTAATGTCATAGTTCTTCATATGATAGATAGACCACCAACGGCAGCAGCTCTGTAGCTCTTTGTCTCAGTGGGTAGCATTTAATGCCATGTTCTCTTGTGACAGGTTTGCTGAGTGATCGGAAGAAAGTAACTTTGGGAACTCAGCCCACTGTTTTAAGGACATTTCGCTCCCTCTCCACCACCAATGTCTTTGCCTGCTCTGACCGCCCAACAGTGATTTACAGCAGCAATCACAAGCTCGTCTTTTCTAATGTCAATCTTAAAGAAGTGAACTACATGTGCCCTCTCAACTCAGACGGGTATCCTGACAGGTACATGTGTTCCGTCAATTCTCTCTAAATGCCTACAGAGCACAGCTTGCTCTTCCCCTTCTGTCCTAAGTGGTGGGTGGATGCTGCAAGTATTTTGCGGCCCTTCTAGGGTGGGTATATAAAGAAAATGTGTATTGATTCCTTTGAGCAGTTGAGCTCAAAGTAGTAGAGGCGTATTTTCTGTACCTGGGTTGTCGTCCACCATTACACATATACTTTTCTTCCCAAGTGATGTAATATCCATGTGCAGCTAGCTACCTGAAGCTGATACTGCAGTAAATGATGCTTGTTAGGCACATATATCCACTTTTGTTGCAGTATTCTTTGCTCTTTCAATTAGCTGCAAGGATCAATAACTGATAATGGTATGTTTGTGAAAATTTGTGTTTTCGTTACTTTAGCTGTGTGGGAGGAACCCAGTGATCAAAAGAGAGCACATAGTAAATTAAGAGCAAGAACACTGTTGTTCTTATTGAAAGTAAAATATCTTTATTTGTCCTTATTTTGCAGCTTGGCTTTGGCCAACAACAGCACTTTGACAATTGGCACTATTGATGAAATTCAAAAGCTGCACATACGCACCGTTCCGCTTTATGAGTCACCAAGGTAGGCAGAATGAGAAGCGGTTGCTAGAGTTTGATTTGGACAGTTGCATTTGGAAGGAGGATAGAAAAGATGCATTGCACCTTTCTTGGTTTTAAGTAAGCACATTCTTCCTTTTGTTCTTTCTAGTGAACATATGGGTGAGAATTGATAAACAAACACAATAATGCATGCTGCTTATAGGGTCTGAGGACTCCTAACAAGGAGATTTGGGGTTTCATGCACAAGGTGGCCTCCCTGCTCACTATTCTGATTATGTTAACCAAAGAGAACCATTGCAGGTTGGATATCTTGCATCAGTACCTCTGTGTGTATTACTTGCTGTGTATCACTTTTTTCTTTTCTTTGGGGTCATGCAGGAAGATCTGCTATCAGGAAGTATCGCAGTGTTTTGGTGTGCTTTCCAGTCGCATAGAAGTTCAGGATGCTAGTGGAGGTACCACTGCGTTGAGGCCAAGTGCAAGCACCCAGGTGAAAGGAAAACCTCTTCTTGATGCAAGCATTTGGCATCAGTAATCTGACTGTTGATCTCTTGTCCTGGCTGTAGAGTTGTGGGGCTCTTATATTTGATGCTTAAATACTGCTCTAGTTCTATGAGGAAAGTAATTCAGGCTGGCCACCAAAAATTGAGGTTTCTACATTATCTGAATCCTTGTTCGCCTTGTTATTTTAGTACATAATGAAGTTTTCTTCCCTTTGTTCTTACAAGATAATTTCTGGGGCACTTTGGTATTTCCTTATTTCTAGGGAAATTTCCAAACACCTCTTCAGTAAATAGGAAATGTGGCAGCCCCTATCTACTGCTTCTTAACTGTTCCATTATATAAATACTTTTCCTGATCCTTTCTATTGGCTCTTTCCCCACAGCCCAAATATGGCCCCGTTCTTATAAGCTTGGCACATCTTGATCTCTGAAGCAAGCACTCCTTCCTTTGGTGTATTTTGGCCATAGAGTTGCCTCATTCATTGATATTGGGTAGTTTGTTCCTTCTGGTTGCACATTCCTGTTTGCTGTCTCATCCCTGTTTCTGTGGTTCATAGCTTTAAGGGGGTTACTTTTCTCTCTTCCAGGCCCTCTCCAGCAGCGTGAGTTCCAGCAAGTTGTTTTCTAGCAGTACGGCCCCACATGAGACCTCATTTGGTGAGGAGGTAGAGGTGCACAATCTGCTCATCATTGATCAACACACATTTGAAGGTACTATATTTTGACACTATATCTCACTGTACACATGAGATCTGCTTGTTTAGAGGCATTTCAAGACATGAGGAGAGAATTCCCTGGAGATGAGTAAATTTGGAGGCACGTACAATCATGGAAATCCATGATTTCCCAGTAGAGAATTTTGGCTTCTTTTAGTTCCTACAGATTCTCATGGTTGCATAGTTCACACAGGAAATGCCAGCCAGTACGTTGTGGAATCTCTTTTGCTGAGTTCTAATTCATGTCCTCACTTTCCCTCTTCAGTGCTTCACGCTCACCAGTTCCTGCAGAATGAGTATGCGCTAAGTCTGGTCTCTTGCAAATTGGGCAAAGACCCCAACACGTACTTCATTGTGGGCACTGCCATGGTGTATCCTGATGAGGCTGAACCCAAGCAGGGCCGTATTGTGGTGTTCCACTATTCTGATGGTAAGAACTGGAGACGAGTCAGATTCCACATTCTCAGTTGCTGTAGTCTGTGAGAGGTTTTGGTTCTTTTTGAAGCCTTCTGGCCACTGTTATTGTGCCAAAAATTATCCCATGATTGTGCGGGGTAATAACTCCACGGAATAGAAGGGGATTCCATTCAGTGGAATTATCTGAAGATGAATGGAACATTATCTAACACCCCAAACAGCACTTTAGGTGACCTTAAATGTGATGTGCTTTTTCAATGTTGCAGAAACAACATATTTTTCCAGAGTGTCAGAAACATAGCAACAGGTGTAGCAAACCATGTTTTTCTGTGATGTGTTATTGTCGCAACAGCTGAGAAGGAGAGGTTAGCACCAAAATAGATGAAAAAATATGACTCTGTAACTATTCCCACTCTAATAATCTTATTGGTCTTGTATAGTAAAGTGTTCTTGTGTTGCATAACATGGAAACGGCTTTATATACAACACAGGAAAAGCTGTGTCTTGTGGATCTAAATTCATTTCATTACTTGGTTTGTGCGCACAGTAAAATGTTTGGCCCATGTATGGTGCAGCATTTCTGCAGCCAATCTGTTTTGATCTTTTAGCTATACTTGTTTCTAGCTATTCCATGAGTTGTGAGGGAGCTTGTGCGTATTTCAAGTTGTGTTGAATTGTTGTATGTCCCAGGTAAATTGCAGACGGTGGCTGAGAAAGAAGTCAAAGGAGCTGTCTATTCGATGGTGGAATTCAATGGAAAACTCTTAGCCAGCATAAATAGCACAGTAAGATTTCCAGGAACACTTGCATGTTCCCTAGAGCTGGGTTGATCTGCTAGCGGAGGAGGGGGTGTTTCTGACCTTGGTGGTCTTTTTCCCTGATTTTATTTTAGCTTTGACATTACAAGTAGGTCTTCTTCTACTAGGTGCGTCTGTATGAGTGGACAGCAGAGAAAGAGCTTCGCACAGAATGCAATCATTACAACAATATCATGGCACTCTATGTAAAGACGAAAGGTGACTTCATCTTAGTGGGAGATCTAATGCGCTCCGTCCTTTTGCTTGCCTACAAGCCAATGGAAGGAAACTTTGAAGAGGTACTGATTCTGTGTTTGCTTTAATGAATGTTGTGGTGAGGAGGCCCTAGTAAAAGGCTTCAGAAAAGAAAAGGTTTAATGGGAAGAGAGGCCTGTTTTTCTGCACCTTTGGTCCTTATGTTCTCATCACAGGCATGTTAAGGGTGAGACTTCAAACATGATTTGTGGAGTCTCTTTCTAGGGTTGTCCTTAGGACTAGACAGCGAGAAGTAGGGGCCTCAAATTGCACATTTTGTGTTGCAGCCGTTAAAAGCTTGCAACCCATCATTTAAATATGTTGGAGGAAAGCACCATATGGTTTTACCATTTCAGATATTAAATATTGTCCATTTGCTGGACAGTTCAGTATATATTTAGTCTGTGGAACCAAAAAATAATAAGTGCTGTATTGATACTAAGGTAGCAGTTTTTCATTATGAAATTTTGAAATATGTGTGTGGATTGTGTTTTCGTATGATAATCTATTCTGATTGATTGCTTCACCTTTTTATAGTGTCATGAAGATGACTGCAGCCATGTTTTCTCCATCTTTGCTAGTTTAAGCTCAGGTATGTGAGATGAATTTAGGAGCATTCTCACAGTTTTAAAATTTAAAATGAGACACGGATCGCACAAAATACTTTAAATTAAAAAGGTTACATAATGTAGCTTCAGACATCTTGATATCATAAAAAGTTTAAGTTGCTGAATGGACAGTCACATAAAAACATAATCCATGCGCATAACTCCTTTCAAAAATCATAATGAAGTGTTGCTGCTTAACTTGTTAACAGATTTTTGGTCTGACCCACAGAGTAATTAATTGGATCGAGAATGTTTGGATTCTGGTATTTACCAAGATAGCTGGTGTTTATGGTTAAGAGAATGCTTTATGACTTTATAGGGAAATTATCCATTGGATTTCTTAGAATGTGTGTGTTTTTCTAAGGGAGCATGTAGTTGTTTAGAATTCTCATGCAAATGCTTTCTTGTGGATAAGCTCTTTTTAATGTTGTCCTTTTTCATTATCTTGACTTGGTTTCACCCGTTTGTAGCGAGTTTCTCTGTTGATTGCAAGAGAACCCAAAGCTGTAGTGAAATTTGTGTTGGGCTAAAGAAAATTATTTTGTTTTTGGCAACAAAAGTGTAAACATGCAAGCAAGTGATATATCTCTCCTTTTAGATCGCTCGTGACTTTAATCCAAATTGGATGAGTGCTGTGGAGATTTTGGATGATGATAACTTCCTAGGGGCAGAGAATGCTTTTAACCTGTTTGTGTGCCAGAAAGACAGGTGAGTTACCCCTCTAAAAGCATTGAAGCATGCCAGTGGCATCAGCCCCAAGGAGTGTGGGAGAGGCCTTGCTCTTTTATTTTTCCTAATAGATTCTCTGCTTTGCAGTGCTGCCACAACTGATGAGGAGCGGCAGCATCTGCAGGAGTTCGGCCTGTTCCATCTGGGCGAGTTTGTCAACGTCTTCTGTCATGGTTCACTAGTCATGCAAAATCTGGGTGAAACATCCACCCCAACGCAGGGTTCTGTTCTCTTTGGCACAGTCAATGGAATGATTGGTAAGGTTACACTTCTGCCATATCTCCATGTAATGTGAGGAAGAGAGCCCATCACTGTTGATGGATGCTGCAGTATGGGGATTGTTAGGGTTGGTGGGACAGGATAAAGAGCTGATGTGTTAGAGTTAAACCTTGAAAGAAATTGGAGTAATAGAGAACTTGGATGTTGTTTTTCAGATTTAGATAAAGGCAGCATCCTTGACATCTGTGTAGACTAAAGTAAATACTTAGATGGTAACAAGTGGATTGAAAATATTGTTGTTAACAATTGCCCCTCCTCCTTCACAGGCTTGGTGACTTCATTGTCTGAAAGCTGGTATAACCTCCTCTTGGATGTACAGAACAGGCTGAACAAAGTCATTAAGAGTGTAGGGAAGATTGAACACTCCTTATATCCTTTTTTTACTCCCATCATTGTCCTATTAGTATTAGCCACTCTACAAGGTGCATTTTTAAAGTTTAGGCTTAGAATTCAAAATAAATAAAGGAATGGGGAAGAAAGGGATGACAGTGCAAATGTAGTTAGAGTCTAGCATGACCAAAACAGAGATAATGATCTGAAAGGAAGAAGTGAAAAATACTTTTCTTTTCTTTTATTTAACTTATATTTAACTTTTCTAAAAGACAGATATTCAAAAGTTGTTTGAAGTAGATGAACAAGAATAGCGTGAATATCATTAGGGAAGACATTCCAAAAGTAAGATGTGAAGAACAATAGAAGAGAAGGTTTAACTTAAAGATTAGCAGGGCACAATGAATAAGATTGTATAAAAAGACAGCAACATGAAAATGAGAGCCTTAAGGAAGAATGTATGACAGACACAAGAAGTTCAGAAAACCAGGATGGAGGCTGATAAAACAGGGAAAGATGGCTGAGAAGAGTTGCAACAAAGAGGAGAGAAACACAAGGAGAAAGATGGAACCTGTGAGACTTGAAAGATAAATCTAGCCTAGATGGGAAAAGGGGTTGGATACAAATGGGGGACTATGTCTAAGGCTCAAGATGTTCCTGGCTCTACCTTTCCCAGCCTCGTATCGCCCATTCCCTGTCTCTCCTGATGGTCAGGGAATTGGAACAGCATGTGATGTGAGATGGCTGCAGAACATTAGCCAGAATCCTACTGGTGATTTATGCTAGTGTAAGGAAGATGACATAATTGGTGACAGCAAATTACTACTCCAAGGTGCTAGCTGTATTCCTGAGTGCATACCTGACTCAGCATTCACCTAGGGAACACAAATGGCACCTTGTTAACAAGCGGCAGTTTGCCATCAAGGCTTACATGATTTCTTTTATGCAAATCTAACTTGCCAGCAGGATTCTGGCCATTTTTAAATCTAGGGAAGAACTTTCATTGCTGTCCTAGGAAAATCGGAGGAAGCATTTGGCACATTCTTGTTCTATTATATATTAAGAATTATTCAGAAGATTAAAAAAATTTGAAGTCAGAAGGATGCTTAGGGTAGAGTTCTTCAGATTCTGTTTCCTTTGAGGTGCACCCAGAAAAATGCAAGTATATCATTGATAATTGGATGCAAGAAATTTATGTTGAAGATCTGAAGAAAACATCTGCTGAGAAATAAGTGGAGAATTAAGAGAGACAAGACAGAGCAGAATTATACAATTGGCATGAATTTTTTCAGCTTAGTATGATTCTTTGGTGGGTACATAAGGAGAAAAGAGGGCTAATACCTGAGCCCTAAGGGGGCCTCACTAGCACAGTTGAACTAGGGACATTTGTGAAACTCAGTGTGTGTCCAAAATTGAAATGGTTAAATTGTGTGAAAGGCAGCAGAGAGATTAAAAGAGATTAGGGTCAGTGAACCAGCACATCACTGGAATTTTAAATTTATGTATACTGAAATTTATGAATAGAGTTGTAAGTGGAACTGTGACAGAAGTTGCCAGTGGAAACTCTGGGTCATGGACATTCCCATGTTCTGTACTTAAAGCAAATGGAGATCATTTGCCTTTTTTAAAGAGTTTATTCAGGCAAGGGAAGCAGAGAAAAGGAGGAAGAAAGGAACTTTATTTATTCTCATTGTTGCCTACTCTAAAATCTGAGCTCTGAGCAATTCACTGACTGTAGTCATGCCGATGGTACACTGAAGCTACAGCACCTGGAACTAAATTGTTGAACGCAGGCTGCTTTACTTTTAACTAGACATGCATAATGTTGCATTGTGAGTATAGCAGAATAATACTTAGGCATATGATTAAAAAGAACATGCAGTGATCTGTTAGACTTTGTGTTTATTTTGATGTATTCTCACCCCTTTATAAAGTTTGTTCACTACATCCCATGGACAAAAAATGTTAGTTCACTAGATAGAGTAGGTCTCATACAGATACAGAGATCAATGAAATAGCTACTTTCCCCTCCATGAATGCAAATTGTATTGGACATTCATAAATGGTCAAGGCCAACCCAAGAAGATAGTGGAAATGGAACAGTGGGAATGCTTTGAATGTGGTATCACAATTCGTTGTGTTTTATCAGATATGAATATTATTTGTTGCACACAGAAGGACCTAAGCATAGCTTTGATGATATGGGAACATGTGTTGTCAGTGTGAATGCACTACCTCAGTTTGATACTCTCTGTGTACTTTATATAACAAAGAAAGTGTTGGCTATGGTCTTTTCCAGTTGGGGATGAATGGATCATCAGGTAGAAGTTGAATTGTTAAATTTATCTTACTATTTATTAGAAGCATTCATTAAATGCGTATATGTTCATCAAAGTCCCAAGACACTATATTTTTAAATAAAATATAAAAAATGTTTTTCTAACCTCCCCCCCCCCCCCCCCCATGTGATTGTAGAAACAGACAGACATATAAATTAACATCTCGGACTGCCCTCCGGAAGCTGCAAGGGTGGACTCTTAGTAGGGACTTCTCCAATCATGGTGCTGCTATAGAGAGGTTCCTTTTAGATGTTGCTTTGAAGTATATCGTTCACAAAGGACCCTGTTTATGACATATTGCCTTATTTAAAGAGATACACAATTTGAAGAGAGGTTTCAGAGCTGCTGTTTGCTAGGTCTAATACAAAGTGTGCATTTGGTAGCCCCACTGAGTTGTAAGCAGAATGTTTCTCTAGTTTGGCAGTATGATGATGTGTACTGCTTCACAGACTTCACAAAATCCAAATTTTAGTCTTAGATGGAAGATTTTCCCCCCACTAAATTGTGGTAAACCCACTCAGAACCTGTGGATTACTTTGTGTCCATGTTTTCTGTTCTGGCACTATTATATCATCACTTCATCAGAGTTGGTGCTGACTTTTTCCACAGTGATGAAAGCCACAAAAACTTTAGTTAGGAAGCAACAGAAATTGGTAGCTAATTGTATCTGTTAAAGTAGCCTTCATTCTTCATTGGCAGGAGAGGATTACTCTGCATAATATACATCACCTGGATCTGGATATTCTGTTCAACTTTATGTTTGCATTTTCAACAAATGGACACCTTAATTACTGAAAAGGCTATCTGTATTCAGTAACATTTTTCACATAAGGATGCAGTTTTATATCCTCTTTTTTGAAACTAAGCATATCTGTTGTTTACAACAAAGAACACTATGACACCTTAAGGGGTAACAAGTTTATATTAGCAAGACCTTTCATGGCCAGAGTCTAGCTTTCTCAGATGTATGAAGTGTTAACCTCTCACTGACAGAATTATATGCCCATGCTTGGGCCACTATGGAGGAATTGTAAACAGGGGTCAGAAGGAATTCAAATAAAGAAATTATAAAAGATGCTGAACAGATGGTTCAGTGGCATTTTGAAGAGAGTGTAGCACAATTTGTCTCATCTAAGTTCATGTGTTATGTGGGATCTCTCACTTATTTTTTTATTTTCAGTCCCACAGGAATTCCAATTTGAGGGCTAAATGTCTTGCATATGGTAACGTGTACAGTGGCATACAAGTTTATATCATAACAAATTGGTTAGTATTTAAAAGGTCACAAGATGTCATTTTGTTGCAACAGATTAATACGGATATGTTTCTGGAAATTAAATTGTGTTGGGCACCACAGAGAGGTAACTCTTGCCCTAGATGCAGTATAGTTTCATAGAAAGTCAGTGTGCAGTTTTATAATGCACCACTCTAATCCTGTACATGTTGGTACCATTTTAGTGTATGCCGAATAAGAAGACCAGCACTTGTTTTAGATTTTTATATTTAGTAGGAATATCTAAGGGGGAATGACTGGAAGTTTTGCTTCCTTGATTCTTTATTGCACCTGGAGATCATTTCACACAGAACGCAAAACAGAGCCAGCTACTGGGTTCATTGACGGAGATTTAATTGAAAGCTTTTTAGACATCAGCCGACCCAAGATGCAAGAGGTGGTAGCTAACCTACAGGTGAGTTGAGAAACCTAACCATGTGAAAAGAGGGGCCTTGAGGCAGCCCTTCTCATTGAGCGAAGCTGCAGTTCTGTGTAGACAGTTGTGGCAGCAAGTGCTATTAAATTCACATTTCTGAGTCAACATAGGATTGCACTGGTATATGTCTTCTTGATATAGCATGAATGGAACAATTGTGTTTCTTATTCTTTTCCTTATTTCAGATTGATGACGGCAGTGGAATGAAGAGGGAGGCCACAGTGGATGACCTGATCAAGATTGTGGAGGAGCTCACCCGTATCCACTAGCTGGATGAGGAAAGATTTCCTGGCGCCTTCCTCCATGCTAGCATCTGGAGTCTTCCCTCCTGCAGCTGGGGCTCCCTAGCCAGTTGCACTGTAATACTAGAGGCAGTAGCAGTGTGCCTGGGTGAAAGTGGGGAATCTGTGAACTGAAGCCATCTCGCTAGGAACTTGCAGATGCAATGTTGACTGTTGATGATATCATCTTCTGCTTGGATTCACTAATCCTGTGGCTCTTACCTGCCAACCCAGTAACTGGTTCCAGCCAATAGTTCCCATTGAATAGCATCTAGTGGTTGGCAAAGGTGTACCCCCACCTAGACTCTTCCCACAACTCATTCACTGTTGTCTTTTAGTACCTTTTTGGATTTAATATTTTTTGTTCCTTGTGTTTGAAGTGAGAGTCTTCTTTCTTCTCTCCCCCCCCCTTTCTTTTCCTCTTCATTGGTTTGGATGAGATGTGGCTAGATGGCCGTGTCTGGTGTTGGGGCAGTGGAAACTATGGCCCCTCTTGGTATGAAGAAGCCTGTCTGGGTGGGGAACCACAGTGTGGGTAGAAGACCTCTCTAACCCCAGCCTGGCTGCTCATTTGGGGAGAAGGGGCTGAAAAACAAAATTTCTGTTACTGATTTTGAAATTTTACCAAATAAAAGTAGTCCAAGAGAAGAGGTTTCATTGCTGTTGTCATAATCTTCACATGCTCTGCTGTATTCCTTTCTAGGAGAAGGGAAGCATCTCTGAGTTGCAGCATTCCAGTTATCTTGTCAATGTCTAACTGCATGATCTTTTGTACTGTTCTTTCTTCTTCATGGTCTCTGTGACTTACACCCATGGGATCTTCTGCACCTGTGCGGCTTTGCCTTAGAGCTCTCCATAGCTGAAAGGAGTACATTTTGGTGGGAGCTGCACTTCCTGTATATCCTTCATATGAGCAGGAGTTTCCCTCCTTTCTCCTCAGTTCCTTTTATCCACCTTGCAAGTAAGCCATGTTTTGGAGTCTCCTTCTGTTAGATGATTGTGATGTAGAAATTTTACATCTTTTTGCCCTTTCCCCCCTTTCTGTCTTTCTGGAGAAAAATGGTTTTTCCCCAGCTTGTTCCTTCTCCCCCTTTTCTGTTCCCTGTTTATGATAGCTGCTCCCCTTTTCAAAGAGTGTTCCATCAGTGTGCCTGCATTCCTCTTGCAGAGGGACACTCGAAGTGTCTTTTTGTCTTGCGGAGCAGCACAGTAATCAAAAGTGTAAACATTGTCAACCCTTCATGGCCTAGAGCTATAAAACAGAGAAGCCTGCCTCAAGGCAGTTCTTCATTTGTTGCAACAACAACCTCTTCTGTCCACTCCGACAGCAAGATGGTCTTGGCCTTCCTTCATGGTCTCACCATCAAAGAAACCTTTGACCATGAAACGGCCACAATACCATCCTCAGTACCAGCTGAACAAGCTGCACTACCACATCACCTTTACTACTGGGCTCCTTAATATCGGTCCCTTCAATATCGGACCCATCCACTAACCACAAGCATGCCAAGCACCACTCTTCTTCCAAGTCATAACATCACTCATCACCTCAGGAGGAACCCAAGAACAAGAAGAGAAAGAAAGAAAAGGCCCCTGAGCCTTCTAACATGATTCTTTGTTCTCCAGAGGCACAGCTACCACCTCAAATTCTGCAAACTAGTACCACAGAGGCAGTAATTGTCATCAGCTGGATCTTGCACTGGTACCATATCTTTCTATGGAACATCTTCCACATATCTGGAAGTGGAGTCTTGGCAACTGGTATTGTGAGAGGAGGGAAATATGGAGAAAGCCGTGGATGCATGCAGTTGGAGCAGTCATGCCATTTGGAGCAAGACTAAGAGTGGAGCACCAGCATTGCAGCTTGTGAGCCTTCTTATTGCTAGTTCAGGAAACTGGTACATGGCCTGGACAAAAAATCCTTGTGGGCTGGAAGTGAGCCTGCAGCATAGAGTCTGAAAATTGTCCCCCTGTATTTTGTGTGCTGTAGATAAGACTCTGTAGAATGTGAGTATTAGTGGAAATAACAAGAAGCATTGGAACTACTGGGTAGATTTTGCTGCCTGCAAAAGTATGTATCTTCCACATACTTCACCAGAGGTCTCCCCTGCTGTGACAACCAAATTACCCAAACTTACAGCACTGGCCACACCATCAACTTCACCACTTTGTTCATGGTATTCTGTTCCTATTTAATAAACAGTAGGCAGACTTCCAAGGATACCCAGTATGGTATAGTGAACAGACGAATGGAGTAGGACTCGGGAGACCTAGTTTCAAATCGCCACTCAGCCATAAAAACTCAGTGAGGGGATGGAACTGGTAAAACCACTCTTAATACCCCACCTACCTTGAAAGCCCTGTTATTGTCACTATGTCAGTTCCAACTTGATTGTACATAACACGATACAGACTTCCAAGAAAAGAGGGTGGCTCACATTTAAACTGGGAAGCATCATCCCTTACATTTAGGAATTACCCATCACTCTTGAAAAAGACGTTCAGCAGACATCATCAGCTGCCTAGCATATGCTGGGTTTGATTAAGCTCGCAGCATGTTTCAACATGTTACAATAGAAGAGGCTCTTGGCACTTGACATTTTCTTCCTTTTTCTCTCATTCCCTTTCCAAGATCTTTTCAAAATTATGCTACAATGCAAAAGAGAAAGCACTGCTGACCCTCATCTAAGAGCCAAATGTACAGGAGTGAGTGTCACAGCCATCCTCCTAGACTGTGCCCTGGTCAGTCTGAGTTGTTTTTAGGCATTCTCATGAAAATTGTCTGCCCACCCGCCCCTACCATGTGTGTGTGGAAAGAGCTGAGAGAAATGGGGAGGGGGGGCTCAACTTTAGTCTTTGTTTTATGATCCTGAACCCTTGCTCACAGTCTGGTGATAGTGCAATAGCTGCCATTTGGCCCCTTGATTTCATTAGCCAGTCCATTCACCAAATGGCTCTTTCATGGGCCCCTTCCAACTTCATTATTATTCTATGATTCATTTACCAAATGAGGATTTGGCCCTTGAACTCAACCATGAGCACAACAACTGAAGCTAGACCCTAATTATCAAACCAATCCAACAGCTTTTAGCAGAGTGACTCCTGCCTTTGATTTTCAAGGTCTTCTATGTTTGGTTAGGCTGTAATTCTGTCATATGGCTACAAGTGGGGAAACAATGCACAGTTTTCAGTCATGTTCAGTAGAGGGCAGAGCACTTGTTACATAAAATATTGCATCCTTTTAAGCTCCCAGCACCTGTGCTATTTGTAGTACAAAGCCGTGTCATTTACAAATCCTTTTCACACACCAGATGATTTTGGCCTCCCATCTCTTCTCAAAAGATGCCAAGAGTGTTGCTGGCAGCCATTTAGATTCATTATTTATGTTGCATTGTACAGCACAGTTACGAAGATGAGGTGTTAAGGTTGCTTGTGCCAAGGCAGCAAGCTTCCCGTAAAAAATGTAGCGTTTCAAAAGGTTTCTCTTGGAGCAGGGTATCTTGGAAATACTTGTTTTATAAGAAATGCAAGCCGTGTAATCTAACGTAGGGTTGTAAACCTTCCTATGTAGCTAGTGCCCAAGTTGCTTTATAGTAAGAGCGCTCTCAGAGAGCCTGGCCACACTCCCAGAAGGAATGATTAAGATTTTTGGGGCTTCAAGGAGGTGAAGACCAGTGCCTCCTAGTCCCAGCAGTTATTTCACTTTGGCTTTAAATAAACCAATAACATCTCATTGCTTTCATTAGGATGACTGCTTTGCACAAGTACTGCTAGTGGGATCCTTATGTTCATCTAATCCTGAACACATACAAGGGAGCAGGTTTATCAGTGCACTTGCATGAGCTGCAGAGAATATTTCCCAAGCATTTCCAGTTGTTTTTCATGCTTTTATTTTCTTGTCAGATCAAGAGAGTTGGGAAATAGTGGGGGAAATGTTCCTGCTGGAATGGGGCGAGATGACTACTGCAAAGCTGATAGCCCAAAGTGTTGTTTTAAAAGGGGGGCGGTGGGATAAGCTTAGGGAGGCATCAAGTCAAAGTATGCTTGTTGATCTTTCTCAATAAGTGCAATAGTCACAAATCTTATCAACTATATAGAAAAATTGTTTAGACTTTGCACATTTTCATCACAACCAACTATAGAGTGCCACTGACTAAAAACACAGTCCCTCTTTCATATACCATGGGGTGTGTGGATTTTATTTATTTATTTATTTATTTTTGGCAAATAAAAATTTCCTGTAGTTGGATGCATGTAAGATATATGTGCAGTGTGGCATTATTGAATTGTTCTATCAATGTACGTGTTAAAGTAGGTATTGAGGTCCCATGTTCAACTCCAGCATCTTGAGATAGGGCTGAGAAAACCCTCTGAAAAAACAGAAGAGCTGTTGCCTGTCAAACGTACAGCATGCTAGAGGGAGCAGTGGTCTGATTTCTCATGAAGCTGCTCCTGTGGTTGTTAAATGCGTGCGTCTAGTACAGCTGAACGTCAGGGTTTGTCAACCTCCAGTCAAATTTACACTATATTTAATACAGAAAAGAGTGCAATCATTACAGCAATGTTGCGGAACAGCTGTTCCCAAACTGGTATCCTAGATGTCTTGGCTATAACTTCTGTCTTCCTCTGTCAATGTGATTGTTGCCTACCATCATTAGGTTTTTTTAAAAAAAGTGGCAAATGCTAGTGATCTTGGGCAATATATAAATGTTATAAATAAGAAAATGAATAATCTTCAACTAGAATTTGTCAGAAAAATAAGTGACATGAACATATCCTCCCAGCCCATCCATCAACATGGTCTCTGTGCCTTTAACAGTTAAATACCAAGTACACATTCAATAAATGCAAATTTTCTTACCATAGAAATTCTGTGATGGAAAAAGACTGAATGCAGTGATAAAATATTTGACTTGAAAGTTTTTTACCTCAATCGAGGGTTTCAATCACCATTCTGGTAATGGTGTGGCTGGCAAAGGTAAATGTAAGACCATCCTTTCTCTCAGGCTTTCAGTCTAGAAGACATGGTATAAGCAGAAGAGGGATTGAAAGGTGGAAGAAGCACAAATATATGTGACTGGTAGTCCCAGCAATCTTATACCAATCAGGTGGTGTGTATACTGTTCAAAGACAAGGTAAAGGTAAAGGTTCCCCTTGACATTTAGTCCAGTCGTGTCCGACTCTAGGGGGCGGTGCTCATCCCCGTTTCCAAGCCGTAGAGCCAGCATTTGTCCGAAGACAGTTTCCGTGGTCACGTGGCCAGCGCGACTAGACACGGAACGCCGTTACCTTCCCACCGAGGTGGTACCTATTTATCTACTTGCATTTTTACATGCTTTCAAACTGCTAGGTTGGCAGGAGCTGGGACAAGCGACGGGAGCTCACTCCGTCGCGTGGATTCGATCTTACGACTGCTGGTCTTCCGACCCTGCAGCACAGAGGCTTCAGCGGTTTAACCCGCAGCACCACCACGTCCCTCAAAGACAAAGGGACCCCAAAAGTCCTAGTGCATCAACAGATTGGATCGAATGGCTGTGCTTCTTAAAGATGGCTTTCCTGCAGGGATACTACTGACCTTGTTTGGTTTAACTCCTCCACTTCAGCACCTTTCCTCCAGATGTATTGTACTAAGGCTACCATCATCCACAGCTGGCAGGAAAACAAATGATGGCCCATCCCTCCCCTGCCTCACCTTTAATGGTTTTTATCCTGGCTACCATCCAAGCAATATGTGGTTGGAGAAGTATTTGACCTTTTCTCTTTGCATACCTGAATGCATGGGTATTGATATATATAATTATGTGCTTGTGTTTATATTATTTTTTTGGTCAAATACTTCATACAAGAACTTTGTATAAAAGAGGGAGGAAATGACCAGTTTCTTTGAACTCTGCACATCCATGAAGATTAGTAATGAATGCAAACATCTGAAAATGTCAGAATCGGCTAGTGTAATTGATTCCATGCTCAAGGTCATGCTGTAGAGAAATAAATAATGTTACTACTTATTTGAGTCTATACCACCTGAAAAAGAAAATAGGTATTGCATGACTGAATGCTCCAATGGAAAAGAGACTGCCATCCTATATCCATTTGTCTGATAGTAAATCCCGCTAAGTCAAATGGAGTCTATCTGTGGAAAGAGTTTTGTAGGATTGCACAAAAATTTCCCTGCTTGTGGAAAATCAAAGTATTAGGAAGAAGAGTCTAGTTTCCTGTAGGCAGGATGTTAGGACTGTCCATTACCTCTAGTCTGTAGTCGTAGAACTTTAGAATTTGAGCAAAAAATTAAAGATAATCTAATCTAGCCTTCTTTAATATGGGAGAGCTATTTTTGTGAATGTCTAGATTGTCTCCACACATCAGCACAATATTGAATTATTATATTGGCTGTAGAGATGGGCATTAATTTAAAAAAATGAATCACCAAATTTGTTCAAAAATTGCTAATTCGTCCGTTCCTATTCATATGAATCAATGCCCAATGAATACAAATCAACAATTTTTTGGTGATGTTTGATTTGTCGATTTGTTTGTCTATAAAAGGGTCCCCCCCAGACACCAAGAGACACCAAAATTTCAGGGAAATTTACTCTTGACTCTCCTCTACAATCCCTCCAGGTTTGGTGAAGACTGGGTTTTCCCAAGCCAGCTGCTAAAGGGCACTTTCCTGGGGGGACCCATTTTGTGGGTGCATATCTTGAATGTCCAAAACCCAAACTTGCAGGGCTTGTAGAGGAGAGTCAAGGGAAGCTTTCCTGTGAATCTGGTTTCTCTAGGTGCTTGGGGGAGGCATTTAAAGTTAAAAAATGAATTCATCGCTTCAGAAAAAAAATTAAATTTGTAATTGTGGTTCGTCAACCTTGACAAATCACAAATCAAAATTAATCACCATTTTTCTGATTTGTGCCCATCTCTACTGTAAAGTCACAGAATATAGACATAGAAATAATAATTTGAATAGTAAAAGGAGTTGTGAGATTTGACCAACTGAGTTTTGAAAGTGTTATATCTGGCCTTTATCAGACCTAAAAAACTATAAGTACTTGAAGCATAGGGTATTTCCATGTGATATCATAATGACCCCAGTCTTGAATAGGGTTATTTGGAGGAGGGAAACTAGACAATTCCTGGGTGGCTAAATCTATTGAGAGATACTGCTAACCACAGCTCAATGGATCCCCCATGTTTAGAAGCAGAAGAGTACCTTTGAACACCCGATGCTACTAGGGGCAAAGCCATGGCAAAGTATTATTGCTAGAAGGCTTCACAGAATCAGCCAGCCAGCCATAGCTCAGCAAATAATGTTGGACTAGATGTGTCCTTGGTCCAAACCAGCAGAGATCTTCTTGTCCTTTCTATCTATAGCCTTGTGTGGTTTCAGTTCTGATAACCAACTTATCTACTTTTCATAGATGCACAAGATACTTGCAGTTGAAGGAGAGGGATGAACAGTTGAACTGTGAATCCTTAGCTGCCTTACTTCCAATTGGAGTTGCTCTTCATGTAGAAAGCAGCAGGTTTGGTCGGAAGAAAACAGCTGCCTATAGCTTTTTGAAGAGGAGCTTCTCCATTGGTTTGCTTGTTTCCCTCAGGGGAATGTGACTTGGCACCACGCATAAAGACCAATGTGGTCAACGTATAAAGAGACGTCGCTTACTGTTTTATCTGCTGAAAGCACGGTGCAGCTGTTTCATCTTTTCTCCTTAATGGGTTTTCTCTGGTAAGACAAAAGAGGGAAGAAACAATGGGAAAATAGAGGAGGACTGCCAACTGAAGATGATTACATCTGGACCTCCCATTAACGTCCATTAATGAGGCAGTGTGGATGCCCAGTAAAAGCCTCTTCTAGAAGCACCCTAGATAACAAGCGTGAGAAAAGGTCAAACCAGACCATACTCCTAGCACCTATTTATAAGCAGTGCTATCTGTTTCATAAGACATCTGCTTGTCATAGTGCATTATTTACAGTACCTCATCTCTGTTATTTCTTTAGTCAGGTTTTGTTTGGGAATTGTTCTCTGGAAGGAAAAATAACCATTATTTTTTTGAAGGTACAATAACACCATGGGAAAAATGCAAGTGGATCCTCTCTGAAGTCATACCTGGAAATCAAGCATCTGCAACAGGCTCATCATTAAAAAAAAATGCTTTGTTAGACAATTGTCTGACATCCCAATGACACAGCCCGTACTCTGAAGTTGTTGTTTCCGTATTGAAAAAAACGCTTGTCACCTTTGTTTGCTCCAAGACCTCAATGTCAAGAACTTTATTCTGCCACTTGATATTGAGAAAGCTTCAAAGACAGATAAGATTAAAGTGACTGAGCTTTCTTTCATGGTGTTGATAGATGGTCAAAGTTTCTGCTTCATGAAGCAGGAAGGATAGTGTTGTATTTCTGGGATTTTGATTATTGATTATTTGTGGGAGATCTGTTGGAGGGTCCATTTGAGTAACAGAATAGTTTGCAGCAGTGTTTCCTGTAGGCATTTAAACTCAGTTTATCAATTCACTGGAGCAATCAATTGGACTTGCAGTGAGCTTACAGTAAAAATAGTTACTAAATTTTATTTAGAAAATACATTGACAGGAAAACCTGATTCCTAATCTCGATAGCTGACCATGTCCTAAACTTCAGCACATGGTTTCATGGGAGGGTGGCACAGCCCACCCTCAAGAGAGGTGCTAACGGATCAAAATGAAGGCAAAAACTAAGAGAGAGGAAGTAGTAAATCTTTCCCTTTCTTTTGGGTAAGAAGAAACAACCAACGGAAAAGATAGACAAACTATTCTACTTCCAGAATAGCAAGTATTGGTGCAAAGAAGTGATGCTTCCAGAAAAAACTTCTAACAGACAGAACAACAGCTTTGGACATCTTCAGCATAACAGAAAGATTATGATTGATTCAACACAGAGGATCAAAGTCTTCCAAAGGCTGTCCTGGCCTTAAGGCTTCATTAGGTCACTTCTTTGTAGAGGAGAACACAGCAGGACACAATGCTGCCAAGATACATGAACTTTTCCACTGCATGGTTATAATGAAATTGGGTTACCCATTGTCTGTGCTGCCCCTGTGCTGCCCATGGCACTGGTTCAACTATGTCCCAAAGCATTCAACATCATGGGTGACATTATCTCAATGAGGAAAGTGACTTGGTGAGACTGGTCCATTCTCCACAATATGGGGAAATGTTCATGGCATAGACTCAATAAATATACAACTGGCACACAAGACTCAGACTTATTCTTTTGAAATTCTACCCTTCATAGTACTTTAATAATGATAATGTAGTACTGTAGTGGATAGAATAGTGAACTGGGTAACGTGGATTCAAATTCCTACTTGCAGGTGAAAACTCACTGGGGGTGCCCTTAGTAGAACCAAATCTTTAAGAATATCTCATATAGTTTGAAAATTCTACTAAAGTTGCCATATGTTGGATGCAACTTGATAACACAAAACTAATAATAGTATAATCCTGTCTCTGAAAACACAGAGATAGTGTAGGGTTGTTGTTTTTTTTCTCATGGTGTGTGTTCTGTCATTAAGTCAATTCTGACTTATAGAAATCCTGTAAGGAATGGAAGATACTGAAGTGGTGGTTTTACCAGTGCCATCCATTGGAAGGTTTTACCAGTGCCATCCATTGGAGTTTCCATGGGCAAACAGGGCTTGGAACCCAGTTCTATTGATTCCACTCTACCTACTGCCCTTCACTGGCCCCGTCTGTAGCTCAGCTGCAGTGGGCATTTATTGTGTCAAGATCTGATGCTTTGTAGGTATAGAGTGTTTGATCACCTGAGTGAGGCTGGCTATTAATGTGTAGCAGGTGACCACATGTGGCTGTTGGCAGCTGTAAGTTTACCTCATCAAGCAGCTCTCTGCTTTTTAATATTTGGGAAGTACATTGACCCTTCAGAGTCTCAACATTGGTTTTTAACCCTCTGCTCTTCACTTGGCAAGAATCAGCCTTATTTTTTGGACCTCTCTTTCTAAAAGGAAAACCTGCCCGCACGGCCATTCTTTCGGAGATGTGTTGCAGCGCCTTGTCTTAGCAACTGCTACTATTTCTGCCCTGGACTGGGATCCCACTCTTCTTAGGGAGTTTTTAATAATGGTTTTCCAATTAAGACTATGGTGTGTGTAATGTGCTTATAAGTCTGCCTCAGTCACCATAGTCTGAGTCAAATGTGGAAACACCTGTTTTTTTCAGGCATGCAAAGGAAAATGCTAAGTGGCAGTTGAAGAAAGTTCATGCTTTTTCGTCTGTCTGTCTATCTGTGTGCAACTCCTGTCTGGAACAAGGCACCCGATTTATCACGAGTGGCACCCCTGTTATTCACATTTGACGCGTGCCTCGCAGTGGATCTGGCTTGGAACACTTTATCTGCTTCAGCTCCTCTTTGGTACAGCCGGGAAAGCAGCCCAGAGAAGGGGGGAGGGGGGGGGTCTTGAGCCTTGCCAGATCTGGAAAAGGAGACTCTTGCGAGGAGGGGAGAGCTGGGGTTGGGGGCGAGCGAGCGAGCGGAGTCTCAAAACAACAGAACCGCTGTGTTTGGAATGCTGGGATCCTCCCACCGCATCTCCTCTCCGGGTGCCTCTCTGTGCCCCACGGGGAGACGGGGGGGGGGAGGCAAGCACACGCTTGCACATACACACGCGCGTGCACACACACGCATGGAAAGAGAGCAAGAGGGAGAGTTTTCCTTTTTTTCCCCTTTCCATTGCTAGCACATGGGCTGGGGGAGCGGAGCGGCGCAATCTGAGCCTGGCTGGGAGGAGAAGGAGGAGGAGGAGCCTTCCCTTCCCAATGCTGCCCCCAGCCTGAGATCATTGATCCTCGCTCCCCTCCTCTGCCCAGAAGGCGCCCCCAGCCTCATCCTTGGTGGGACGGAGAGTCCAGACAGTTGCAAGCCATGCTGTAGAGGGGCCTGTGTGGGAAGGGAGGGAGCGAGTGGGAGGAAGAAAGGAAAGCAAGCAAGCGGGCGGGCCGGCGGGCGGGAGGGCAGGCAGGCAGGCTCGCTCGCTCGCTCTCTGGAGGGAGCATCCATCTGTGCCGACTGGGAGACGCCTGTCATGTATGCCGAGCTGCTCTTCCAGGTTGTTTGTGTATCTGTGCTCCTACCAGGGGCCCCCGCGCGAGTCTACACAGGAAGGAAGAAGCTGGCCAACTTCGCCGTGGAGAGGTACCCCCACCCCACCCCATCCCACCCCACCCCACCCCATATCCATCCCCCTCCCGGTGTATCCAAGCCCCTGACTTGTCTAGGGACGTTAGAGGCACCTTGTCCCGTTGAGCTGTATTCAAGTCTTTCCCGTGCTCCCACAAGTTACACCAGAGTGAAGCGAGGACAGGGTAACCCGTGGTCTTTGGTGGTGTTTCTGGCACCTTGTATGCATGGACTGGGAGAAAGAAGCTGGAGAAATATTTGGCTTCCAGACGAGTGCCCACCACGCGTTTCCATTTCTTTATGACCCTAAAGCTTCCCTGCTGTTGATCTGGCTTCTTGATTTTCTTCACTCTCCACTCCACCCCGCTGCAAACCATACAGATTGCCATGGCACCGATTAGGGTGACAAGCGCGAGTCAACTTGCTCAACCACAGAAACGGGCAGAAATATTGGCTGTGTAACTGAGGTACAGAGTTTGGAGGTGCGGTGGACGAAGCAGGGGTGTCTGGGGGAGCAAGGGAGGGCACTCCACCCCTGGGAATCCTGAATCTGGTATTTCTTTAAATGTACACATGTACATAAAATAAAGCTGGCTGGACAGCTCATTGAGTTAGGCATCTGGGTATGGAGCCAGAGGCTGGGAGTTCAATTCCCTACTATGCATCCCAGCAGAATCAGCCTGTGTGGCCTCGGACAAACTGCACAGTCCCAAAATAACCCCAGAAGAAGGGAATAGTAAAACACTTCTGACTACTGTCTACCTAGAAAATCCTGGAAAGGGTCGCCATAAGTCAGAAGTAACTTGATGGTGCACAATTATTATTGTTATTACATGAAGCGAAAACACACACACTCCAGCTACATAGAAAGAAGCGTAGGCACAGCTAAGACAAGGAAGAGAATAGCCCCCCCTTGCCCCTCTTCGAAGTGATTTCTGTGGATGTTCTTGGGATGAAACGAGGGTTCATCAGCGTCCAAAGCCCAGGTTTTTCAGATGCAGGTTGATATATACTCCACACCTAATGATCTCCTTCCAGAGCTGAAGTTTTGCACATCTGGAAGGCTTCAAATAGAGTGCAGGACTGTAGCTTGTGCCTGTGACAAAAAATGTAGAACAAACTCTTTCTACAAATGTGTTTCAATACAAACAAGATGAGAAATCAAACACCCAGACCATGGCCAGGGTGGCTGTGTCGTTTAGCCCCGTGCAATGTTTACCATGGTTGTGATGAAGCTTTCTGAACCTGCTTCTTGTGTGCCTCTGTGGGCTTGTTTGCCTCTGGGCACCACTGTTTTGTTCACTCCTCCTTTTGTTCCAATGCACCAGTTTCGTCAGCACTTTGTCAGTATTTCTGTCTTTTTCTTGTAAAATAAACCTAAGACAGTTACTACATTCTCTGTCACATGAGTAAATAAATCCCCTTGTACCAAACCTATGACCACATGTTTCCTTAACAAGCTACCTAAAGAACATGATACACGGGACTGCTTGTGAACAACTTGTGACTCTCCAGACACTATTAGACTGTGACTCCCATTATCCCTGGTCCTTTTGCCTGCCTGTGGTCTCCAGAGGCTAGGAATGATTGAACTGTGCAATATTATTTGAGCTGCCCCATGGCTTCTCCTGCCACTTGCAGTGTTTGTTTGGAATTTAGTTGCAACTTGGTTGGGACCCCTTAATTATGCCAGTTGATGCACAGCCAGCCTGACTTGCTTCATACCTTGGGTTAAGAAGAGGTAGCCTGCATGTAAGCCACCTTGTTTAGACAGCCTTGAACCTAAAGGGTGTTCATTCTGGCCTGGTATGTGGAGGATGGTCAACTGCCCAAACCCACAGGAAGAGCCAAAGTTGGGAAGTTCTCTTTTGGTCTTCCAAATTCTTATTCGGTCTCTCTTTTATTCCTAGACGTCGCATTGGTCCACATGTTTGTCTGTCTGGTTTTGGAAGTGGCTGCTGTCCTGGGTGGACACCATCTCCAGGCAGTGGACAGTGCATCCTGCGTAAGTGCTTTATACAAAACAACATGTCTTGTTTATGATCAGTATTGCTCCTGAAACTCTTCCTTGGGTTAAAATAATCTTTGAAGAGCATTCAAGGAATTTTAAAAAATGGGTGAGATATCTAGCTGAAGTCAATAGGCCAGTCTATCCTACCACGACACCAACTTGGTACAAGATTAAAGGGGCACCTTTTAATAGACCAAGGAACACTAAAAAAAATGTTTATAAATATTTAGTTTAATTGCATGTTGCCAAATCAATTCCAACTTATGGCAATCCTTTGTGGGGTTTTCTAGGTATATAATACTTAGAAGTGCTTCTCTAGTCCCTTTTTCTGGAGGTGCTCTGAGACCATGTGGCTTGCCCCAAACCACACAGGCTGGCTCTTGTCCTTCAAGGCATAGCGGGGAACACCCAACCTGGCTCAATGAGCTACCCAGCCAGCTCATGGGGAAGGTAAATAAGGTATTTCGGAATTTTCAGAACTTTGTTGAGCTACAATTCCAGAGATTCTTGGTGGGAGTGGGGAGCTATGAGAGATAATGTGTCATATAAAAACATGTCATGTATTACTTAAAAGTGATCCTATGAATGAATGACTCCAAAAGGTCCTATCATTAATACTGCTGTTAAGGTCTTACAAGCTAAGGTCCATGTCAATCTGTTTCATGTTAAGTCTTCCTCTTTTCCTACTGCCATCTACTTTTCCCTAGCAGTATTTTCTTTTCCAGGGGGTCTTGATACGTCCAACGTATAATACACTCACATTTTAACTTCTAACAAGAGTTCATGCTTGATCTGATGTTGAACACATTTATTTATTTTTCTAGTAGTCCATCATATCTGTAAGGCTGTCCTCCAATACCACATATCAAAATTGTCTCTCCTTTTTTCCTGTCAGTTTTCCTTATTATTTAGCTTTCACATCTGTAATGAAGAATACCAGAGTATGGATGATATTGGTCTTAGTTTTCAGTGACACATCCTTACGTTTAAGGATCTTTTCTAGTTCCTTCACAGCTATCCTTCCAAGTTTCAGTTTTCTTCTGAGCTCTTGGCTGCAGTCCCTGAGCCAAGGTATAGAAAATCTTCACCTATTTTGATTTCTTCATTATCAATATTATTGTACTGTTATGTGCTGATAGGTCACCTCCAAGTAAGAGCTTTATTTAATTGATTTAAATTTAATTTATATTGGCTCTTATTTCAAAATATTTGATTAAACTTTCTCACCCTATGAATGAATGGTTTCCAAAATGATGTGAGTGATTTTACATTACAGTTATATAATTCTTCTTTAATTATTTTAGCCTTTTTAATCGTTAGTTGTAATCATGCTTTGTACTTTCCTCTTTAACCTTCATCAGTTGCTTCCATTTAAAATAATTACTGTTTTCTGCCAGCAATGTTTATTTGTAGATTGGTTTGTTTATCTATTTATTACATTTTTATACCACCCCATAGTGAACAGGCACTCTCTGAATGGTGTACAAACAGCCAGGATACCAAATTGCAGACAACAACAATGAAATCAACAATAACATATTAATAAACAACAAGTAGGCAAAGATAGCAATAAAGGTACAAAAGGCATAATATCCTCTGCTGAAATGAAGATAGTTAAATTAAAATGAGGTGTTGCTCCAAATGTAGTTTCTGTCACACACTACTGGAGCCACTCCTACAGTCCAGGCATGTCTCCAGTTCCCACACAGATATGGTATCATCTGAATATCTTAAATTATTGCTATTGCTTCCACCAGTTTTCATGTCTCCAACAGAATGAAATCCAGCTCTCTCTATGATACATTCTGTGTATTCTAGCTTGAAATAATCCTTTCGGTATCCCCATTTACTTCTATTGATTTATTTCTTCCACCTACTTGAAGAGTAGCTTTCACTTCACCTTCTAAAACTGAGAATTCTTCATCAAAATATTATCCTTTAAAGGAATGCATCATGCTTGTATCCCTTCTGTATAGTTCTTTAGCATATTGTGTCCATTTTCTCTTTAATTTATTCCAATCAGGTACGATATTCTCCTATTGATTTTCTTAACAATTCTAATCTTGGTTTAAAATTTCCTTTGATTTCTTTGATCTTATGGATGAGATGTATTGTTTTCCTTCTTTGGTTGTTCTATTTCTTTGCAATGTTGGAAGCAACTAAAGGTCCTTTCAGCTGAAATAAGCAACTGGAGGATGTTTCAGCTTTCATCTGGTTGCTTCATTGAGTATTCAGCTATTTGTACTCATCTTTTGCTTTCCCCCAAAACACAATTTGACCCGAGAGTCTCATCTTCCAGCACTAGGCCTTCTTGGATACATACCTTAAAATGGTGAAGAGGTTGGGTTGTATCATGTAAGCTGAGAGCAATATCCCCATGAGGCTAGATTTCCTTAGGAGTCTAGACTAGAGATGGGGGTATTCGTATTTGTATACAAAAATCCCCGCACAGGTGGTGTTAACGAAGGTCCAGCCCCATGGGGCTGGACGGTCCACTCACCAATCCGCCGCAGACGTGGACACCACGATTCTACAAATGGCTCCGCAGTGCTCGATCCGCTCGCCACTCTTCGACCTTGCAGCAAGTCTTGTCCTCCTGCCTCATGCTAGGAGTGGTGAGCGGATCACGCGCTGCGGAGCCATTGGTAGAATCGTGCTGTCCACGTCCGTGGTGAGTGGACCGTCCGGCTCCATGGGGCTGGACCCTCGTTAACACCACCTGTGTGGGGATATTCGTATTTGTATACGAATACCCCCATCTCTAGTCTAGACTCCTAATGGAGCCATACAAGGCAGAATAACCAAAGTTGACACACCAGACATGGATGCACTCATTATTTTCAGCAATGTCAGTTGCATCAACAGAAGAGAATGGATAATTCGAATGGCAATGGGGCCAGACAAATTATTGAAAGGCAGTTACTGGGCAAAAGCAGCAGTGAAAGGCAGAAAGAGGGTCTTTCATAGATGATAGCAGCAGCATTCCAACCCGTTCTTGTTAGTACTGCACAGGAGAAGGCAATGGTAAACCACTTCCGGCTGTTTTATGCCTTGACAACCCTATGATGATGACACGCTTTACTGCACACTTCTGTACCATACGGCTATAAAGATAGTGCATAATGCCATGCCATCACACCTGTCAAAACAGAATTTTCCCACTGTAGCACTGCTGAAACATAATACTGTGCCAATATGAAGCTCTTCTACATCTGTTTTCAGTTCTGGTGCTCCCCATTTGAGTTGTTCATTTGTCTGCCTAATGACATATATGATCCAGCTGTTGATGCCTTAGTGGCTACTCCCATCTGTTCTCATTCATTTCAAGCATCTGGTCATTGAAGATGGGAACAGTCAGTGCAACAACCATTTTTGCTAGAGATCATGACAGCTACAGTTGCTATGCCCAGACCTGGAGCTGTGCCTCCTGTTGTGGTGAGGCATGTGGCAGAATTGCCTGTACAGAAATTATGGATGAGAGATAAATTTGTGGGAGAAATATTGATAGAACAGGAGTTACTAGATTGTTCCTTTTTTAAAAAGCATGCATTTATATTCTGAGGACATTCCAGATGGTGCTGCTGACTTGTTCTTTAGGAAAGGCAAGGCAAGGCAAGGCAGCTGTGATTTTCATTTTGCAATAAATCCTAGCATTCAGACCATGCAACTTTTGCACAGCATGGGGATTGTAGTTCTATAATGAAACAAGGGAGCTCTATTAAAGAATTCTTAGTGTGCTCACTAAACGACTAGCAGAAAATTCCTTGGAGGAAGCCTTTATATATAATGATAGATGATGATAGGCAGGGTAGGAATGCTCATAGAGTAAAAACAAGCTTGCATTTTTATATAAAGTAGAATACTTAAGGCTGCTTTCTTAGAAGTAAGCACCATTGGACACAATGGGATTCCTCACAGAGCACGTGTCACAAGTAACAATGTTAAGTATAAAGCCTAATGACTTTTGTAAAGTAATGTAGTACTTGGTACGTAGAGATGGGGGTATTCGTATACGAATATCCCTGCACAGGTGGCGTTAATGAGGGTCCAGCCCCATGGGGCCGGACGGTCCACTCACCGATCCAACACGGATGGCGCGATTCTACGAATGGCTCTGCAGCGCGTGATCCGCTCGCCACTCTTCGAGCTTGCAGCAAGGCTTGTCCTCCTGCCTCCTGCCAGGAGTGGCGAGCGGATCGCACGCTGTGGAGCCATTGGTAGAATCGTGCCATCCACAGCCGCGGCGGATCGGTGAGTGGACCGTCCGGCCCCATGGGGCTGGACCGTCGTTAACGCCACCTGTGCGGGGATATTCGTATACGAATATGAATACCCCCATCTCTACGTAGCACTGTTACTTTGGGGATGTGGTACGTAATGCTTGCCCATTACCTAAAATAGTGCTGATGAAATAATTTTGGGAGATTTTGTCCATTAATTTTTTTAAAAAATGATGATGATGGTGTAATTGGAAGTAATGTCATTCTTCAAATAACAAGTAATGTTAACGAGTTAATTTTCAAAATACTAACAACAATAGAAACAATGAATTGCCTTTTAAAAATGGCACCCCAAGTTTTTAGGGTGCAACTACACTAGTGTGGCTTGATTTGCCATCTCTTTTACAGCTGTATTCAGTTTAGGTGATCATATGGAGACTATAGATGGTTTTGGTGCCAATGTCCACACTGGCCCTCAATCTGATGTGTTTTGATATAGGCCCATATCCCACAGTCCCTCTTGCCTTTGATACCATCCACCTGGCAATTCACAGCTCTCCTTTCTTATCTTTCTTCATCTGTGCAGAGGTGATCTAGTGCTAAAGTAATGTATCAATGCAGTGATAAAATGATCTAGTGCTAAATTTGATAGTTTGTTTAAAAGAATTTTTTTAAAAAAAAACTTTGGGGCGAATAAGGAGAAAGATTGAAGGGGTGGGTGTTCCCACTGTCCCAAAACATCATGTCCAGCTTAGTAAGTCACCACAACACATCTCAAGAGTTGTGCTCCCCTTCTTTTGTAGAATGAATTAAAGAATCACACAGGGAAAACACTTTTCAAATCATTCTGGCTTTTGAAATGTAGAAGTCCCCAGTGGCAGGAGGAAAAACTCCAAATCAGAAATGAAAACAGCTGGGCTGATTTGCATAGAACTTTGCATCATGGGATCATTAAAAACTACTTCAAATTCACCCGTGCTAATTGCAGGCAAATCCCAAAGTATTTGTCATTGAAACAGCAGCCTTACTGTTCCTGATTGAACCTACATAGGATTGTCTGTCTTCCCAGTTCAAAGGTAGGCAAATTGCAACCTTGGAGCCACATGCATCCCCTCAAGGCTGTATTTGTTGAACCTAATCCTTCTCCGCCCCTCTCTTGTGCCAGCAAAACAAAGGAATTGCCACTGAAGTGTGTAGGCATCCTTCAGTTTTGAGAGACTATGGTAACGTGCTCTGAATAGAGGTCTTGGAACAGCATCTAGTGTGGCTGAGAAGGCCAATTTGAGAATGACAATCCCTTCCACACTGAAGACAAATACAACCTGTCCCCTGTCCAGCTCCCTGATTTTGCTGGTTTCGGGACTGCCTCTTTGCCTCGGCCTGCTGGACAAGGGTCTCTTCAAAATGGGAGAGGCCATGTTGCACCGCCTGCCTCCAGGCTGAATGCTCAGATGTCAATGTTTCCCATCTGTTGAGGTCCATTCCTAAGGCCTTCAGATCCCGCTTGCAGATATTCTTGTATCGCAGCTGGGGTCTCCCTCTGGATCTGCCACTGAAGAAGCCGCCAGGATCCACAGCTTAACCTTTTAAATAAGTTGCAGGGGCATCCTGCATTGTTAACACATATTAAAAAAAATACTCATTGGACTTCTAGCTACTTTCAATTTCATTTTGGGGACTTGAGGCATTTTAACTGTCCTACAACAGACAGTGTTACTAATGCCCCACTTCTTGGTATCCTACTGTGACTGGATTATGTGTTTTTTTATGACTAAATTGAGTTTTGATCCCATTTAACCCAGTCATTCATTTTTTGAAAGACTTTCCCAGAAATGCTGTGTTCCCCTGCTTTAAAGAGAAGCTGTAATTGCTGTGAGTGTAGCTGTGCCTTGACAGACCAGTGTGTTTCTCCTGCCTGGGCTCTTGTGTTCTTGGGGTGGGAGACGTCCTTTTCTACTTGATTGAGGGTTCGTTATCATTCTTGCCTGGCCTGATTGACACCTGTCTTGTCCTCTCTCACAGCACTTTGTTCCTTTGGCTGTGGCAGTGGTTTCTGCATTGCTCCCAATGTCTGCTCCTGTAGGGATGGAGGACAGGGCATTACCTGTCAAGGTAAGGAGATATCTGTAGAATACTGCTAGAGTTTTGGTTTGCCATCAGGACTCAAGCAGAAGCCAACCAAATGACCACAAGCTGGAGGCTTTCTATTTCTGGGCTTGGGGAGGCATTAACATCTGGTGGTTGAGAGGCAAAGGTGACAAGTGAGTGGGTTTGCAAACTACTGTACCATCTAGGACTGTTGAACTTTTATTAATAGCAAGATAGAAATAATTTCTACTGATGTCTCTTCTTCGAACAGTGTTGCACTCCTTAAGTTTTTTTTTTTAATCCTGTTCTTCATTTTTCAAATAGTGACATTAATTCCCCTGGGGAGCATCACCCTGACCCAAAATGGCATATCCTGAACCCAGCTATTGGCTGCTGCCACCCACTATCAAGTAAACTGGAGAGGTGGGATTCATTTATGTAGAAATGGGTCCACTTGAACCTAAAGTTACCCATTAGCTATGCAGGCAAGTGGAGGACAGAACTCAGACTGGGTCTTACTCAGGCAGGACTTTGGGCAAGTGGAGGACAGAACTCAGACTGGGTCTTACTCAGGCAGGACTTTGGGCAAACGTCATTCAGCAGAAAGAGCAGGAGGATACACTGCTATTTAAAGAGACTACTATGCTTAATGAACTCTCCATTAAACTTAGAACCTGACATTAACTAAGTGTACAAATGAAATCAAATCTTTATATTTGCTTTTGTTTGTTTGTTTGTTTGTTTAAATGTCCTCCCAACAAAAAGGACCCAAGGTAGGTTACCAAGCTTTAAAGAAAACGAATATCAAAATAGTTAAAAACACGATCAATTACAATATGAAAAAAACAATTAAACATATTACAATTAAAACTACTGAATAAAAAAGATTTAAATGCATCATGCAAAAGATTTTTTAAGATCTCCCCCATTAAAACCCCATCCTCAGCAGCCAATTACTTACCTAAAAGCCTGCCTTAAAGGAAAGGTTTTTGTATTTGTGTATGGAGGGATCTACTTCCCTCCACCTTTCTCCTGCCTAATGGGGGTGGGAGGGGAGCAGAGCCATGCTTATTCAACCCCTTTCAGTGAAGTCCTATTTCCCTGTCTTACAAAACTACCTTGGAATCTGCCCTTCTTGTCTTTTCAGATCCTCCTGGTGCCTGTGGAGAGTATGGCTGTGACATTGCCTGCAATCATGGGGGCTGCCAGGAGGTGGCGCGGGTGTGCCCTCTGGGATTCTCCATGACTGAGACAGCCAATGGTGTACGTTGTGCAGGTAAACCAAAAGATTTCTTCACCATGAACTTCAGCACTATTTCCAAACATAACAGGCAGACTGTACACAATGTCCAGTCATTGGTTTTCCACAATAATCTGCATGTGGAAATGCAGCTAACTGTGGCAAGTATAGCATGTATTAAGGAACTACTTGCTATCCATGTTAGTCAGTTATGGGTGCGGGAGAGAAATAACACACCCAAGCACACTATTTTAGCAGTATAAGCGACAAACAGTATTGTGGAACCTTAAAGACTAACAAATTGCTTTTTGGCATAAGTTTTCTGAAGAAGTGGGATGATGCCCGTAAAGCTTTATGTCAAATAAAACTTACCAAATAAAAAAGGTAAGCAAAACTAGGCATTACTAGGTAAAGATGGCAAGGCAAGCTAGGCATTACCAGATAAAGAGGGTGTCATGATCCCCACGTGGCCCCTGTTTGTTTCACCAAACTAAGAGCTCACACTACATGTCTTTCAGCTGCCACCAGTTGATTACATCAACATTATCTATTATTAATGATCGAGGTCCAGGCCATATGTCATTTTAAAATAACCAAATAGAAATTGTTTATTGTTACTGATGTTGACAGGACAAGCAATGTTGTTAACTCTTAAACAAACATCCTCCTTTATCCCCTCTCAACCACCACTCTCCCACCCAAACTCCCCAAACTCTCCAACTCTCTCTCAAAACTCCCTATCTAACTCTTCAACTAACTCCCCCTCCTCCTACTGAGTCTCTTATATCTCGTGACTCCGCCCCTCCAGCACTCCTATTGCTCTATGCAGATAGCATATGAATATTCATGACCTGGGCAAACACCACATTCCTCCCCCCTTAATAAGTTTGTTTTAGGAGGGAAAACTTAACGGTTTGCCCTCATAAACAAACAAAGGTTTATGGAAGAATACAAATACCAACCTCTTACATTATTTACATCACTAAGGATACCTTAGTGGGACGTGGTGGTGCTGTGGGTTAAACCACAGAAGCCTCTGTGCCGCAAGGTCGGAAGACCAGCAGTCGTAAGATCAAATCCACGTGACGGAGTGAGCTCCCGTCGCTTGTCCCATCTCCTGCCAACCTAGCAGTTTGAAAGCATGCAAATGCGAGTAGATAAATAGGTACCACCATGGTGGGAAGGTAACGGCGTTCCGTGTCTAGTCGCGCTGGCCATGTGACCATGGAAACTATGAAATTCAATAGCAGCAAACTTGCAAGATGGACGCTGATTCTGCATGACTTTGACTTTGGAATCTGCAGCATAAAAGGGACCCAGAATGTGGTTGCTGATGCTTGTCTCGAAGGCCAAATGACTAATGGGTAGAGAAAAGTTTGTAATATTGTATCAACTGTTTTGTTTGTGTAATAGTTATGGAATATGCTTAAAGTGCAGAGTTTGCTTGGATGTTGATAAACTGAGAGGTGTGTATAGTGATGATAAAAATAATGGTGAGTATCCTTATTAATGTAAAAGTAATGTAATGTAATTCGTATTCATATAAGTAATGTATCCTTATTATGTAAGTAATGTAAGAGGTTAATATATATTTATTGATGTAAGAGTAATGTAAGGTATCCTTAAGGTAAAGGTAAAGGTTCCCCTTGACATTTAGTCCAGTCGTGTCTGACTCTAGGGGGCGGTGCTCATCCCCGTTTTCCAAGCCGTAGAGCCAGCGTTTGTCCGAAGACAGTTCATAGTCACACCAAAGGGGAATGGTTGGTGCAGAGGATGAATTTCCTTCCCCAAATGTAGGGCTTCAGTGTTTGCAGCATCCATACAATAGCTAGGCACGGCCTCTCAATGGCGGACAAATGTCTCTCACCTGGTTGGAGTCTCCTGCTGATAAAAGTCACTGGGTGTAGACTCCCGCTATCGTCCGCTTGACACAGCACGGCTCCCAGTCCCATCTTTGACACATCCGCACAGATGATGAACTCACGGTCGAAGTCCGGTGCAACAAGGACAGGTCCTGAAGTCTGCGCTCTCTTCAGATGATTGAAGGCTACCTGGCACTCTGATGTCCATTGGATGTCCTCAGCTCGCCTTTCGGGTGAAGCCTGTTTTCTTTTTGATTAGTGGCTTCATTTTCTCAACTGTGGGAAGGGAAGGCAGTTTCTTCAACTCCTGCAGAACAGCTATGGCTGCGTTCTTCTTTGAAATCTTCTTGCTCTTGCCTTCACCCTCACCCATAAACTCGACCACAGGTACTTTTGTCACAAAGCTCTTCATATGTGGGGGACCACTAACCCAGGTCACCTCAAAATTCACAGGCAAGTTTCTTTTAAGTGCAATCTCAAACACTTGGCTTATTTCAGATTTATTGAGATTTTTATCATCTGGTTCTCTCCCATTAATCTCTGGTTTCTCAGGTAGGGGTTTGTTTTGCAGGATTCTCAGTACTTTTGCAGCTGCATGTGGAGCCTTCTTAATACTAGTCCGTTCAGCTTTCGGGTGCTCTCGTAACAAATCTACAGGTCCTGACCATTCTAACTACAATTTATTCCCCATTATGGGCCTCAGCATCAGTACCTCGTCCTTGGGGCAGAATGTTCTTTCCCAGGCCTTTTTATTATATCTGCTTTTCTTGGGCACCCTTTAAGTTTTGCTCTGCTATTTCTAAGGACTTTTGCAGACCCACATGTTGGAAAGGGGTTGAGATCACTAGAAATGGGCATAGCTTAGCCCTCGTCTTGTCATTTCCAGTACCTCATTTTTGGCAGGTATCACAGCTTTGACAATATTGTTTCACTTGCTTCCCCATTCCTGGCCAATAAAAGTTCTGTGCCACTCTTTGCTTGGTGCGAGAGATGCCCATGCATGCTCGAAATACATCTTTGTGTGCCTTTTCCAAAATCTTTTCTCGGTATTTAACTGGTACAATTAACTGTTTGTGGGGTCCTCCCCTATGAGGAGTCATTAAAACCTCTCTGTACAATAAATCTTTTTCCACACAATACCTCTCTGGATGTTCAGGGGTCAGTGGAATGGGATTCTCCTTAACTTTTTCGAAGCAATCGGTTAAGGAGCTATCTTCTTTCTGTTCCTTAATAAAGGAGAAACTCTTAGAATTTCTCAACAGCACTAAATCAGCTGTCTCCTTCATTTCTGGATGTTTCCCTAAAATCGGTCTTTCAACTATAGTTTCAGTACTTTCCTCAGTGGCTTCAATCTGCCTCCCCTGAGAGCGGGTTACCATTATAACATTCTGCACATGCTTGGATAAATCTAAACCAATCAGACAAGGAGCTGGGATTTGGTCTGACACTGCTACTTTCCATATATCAGACCAGCCATTATAGTTCACAGATATTTTGTCCGTGGGTAGGACCACCAAATCAGAACCAATCCCTTTAACGGAGACCTTCTCATGTTCTATCGTGTCTTCCTCAGGGATTATATCAGGATGGCAAATAGTTATCTGTGAGCATGAATCTTTAAGGCTAAGATATTTTATGCCATTTATAAAAATCTGGTCTCCTGAGCCCTCTAGCAAAATAGGATTGCACTTGATTAGAAAACATTGTACCACTCTAGCTTCAGGAATTTCTGGGCTCTCTGTCAAGTCCATTTCCTCAGCAACAGTGCTGCTGCTAGCTTCAGCTGCTGAAGACTGAAGAAGAAATACTTTTTTAGGCTGAATGTAATATCCACCTTTAGGCTGACTAAAATCCCTATTCTTTCGAATTTCACATTGAGCCCAAAAATATCTGTCTTCCCCACAGGAAAAACATTTCTTATTGGCCCTATGCTCAGAATAAGGGGATTTATTAATTTTCCCCTCAGAACTATTCTATTTCAGGGGACTGTGCTCTGGGAATGAGGGTTTGGCTTTAAAATGGCTTCCCTTAGCTTGTGGTAAGGGAAGGTAACTTTTATTTTTACTGGATTTACTGTCGTCCCACACTTTCCTTCCAAATTTTACCTCAGAAAATTGAGGACCTCTGATCCCACTAATAGAATCAGCATATTCAGATGCCTGCAGCACATTTTTAGGATCCTTATCCTTGACAAGATAACGTAACTCCCCTGGTAAAATTGAATAAAATTGTTCTAGTCCAAACACATTTTTCATTTGGTCTAAGGTAGAGACACGTTCCTGTTCCAGCCATTTATTGAGATACTGTGTCACACATGCCCCAAGTTGGGCAAAACATTCTTTAGGTTTCTTTGAAATATTTTATTTATTTATTTATTTATTTATTTAATTGGACTTCTACCCCACCCATCTAGACCAAAGGTCTACTCTGGGCAGCAAATAGATCTAAATTTCCTCCTGAGATGCTCTGAATTAATAACAAATCTGGAATACACCATCTTTCTATAAGCCTCAAAATCTCTAGCTTGTTCCAGAGGCATCTGTGAATAAAGCTCAGATAAAACTCCACTTATTTGTGATCTTAAAATTATCATCCTCTCATCATCTTTAACCTCAAAGTCCCAACAAGCTCTCTCAAATGAAATCAGGAAAGATTCAGGACAATCCCTCTTCCGATACTGGGGAAATTTCTTTAGGTCGATTTTTGAGAGATTTCCCACACTGGAATTATTATTATTATTATTTTGAGCAGCTAATTCTAATTTCTTAATTTCAATTTGAAATTGCATTTCTCTTTCTCTTTGCTCAAATTCCCTTCTTCTGTTTTCTTGCTCAAATTCCCTTTCCCTTTCTCTTTGCCTTTGAAGTTCTCTGATTTTTTCTTTTTCCAATTCTAGCTCAAATTCCCTTTGCCTTTCTCTTTCTTTAATTTCTAGTTCCTTCTCTTTCAGTTTAAATTCTTGTTCTAGCTTCCATTTTTCAAAATCTTGGGAGCTTTGAATATTTTCTCCCTCTGAGGCAATCAATACAGGTCCCTCAGTTTCTTCATCCCTTTGAATTTGAGGGTTTCCATTTTCCTCAGCACTCTGGGGCTCAACTTGTGCCTCCATAACTGACTTTTTACTTCTTTTGGGCTGCATAAATAATACAATTTTTTATTAATCTGGACTGGTTCTTTTCCCTCACAAAAGCCAAAAGTACAAGCCGTTTTTCTCTCTTTCAGTGGCTTTTCCTTGTAACTAGGTTGCGTTTTTCCAAGCAGCTTGCCTCAGCTACTCCCAAGCTCACAACCCTTGCCACAATTTTTCCCAGTCTGGGCGATTCTTGTCTCCAGACACCAGAACAACTTTCTGCTTAGCTTTTCTTATCACCTCAGATCTATCCTGACCTAGGCTTCCACTCTATCCACCACTGCTCTCTACTCTCAGAGCTCCGGATTTTGAGCTAGCCACTAGGTCTTGTAAATCCTGAGGTTAAATGTTTTCTCTTGAGTAGGTATTTTCCTTATCTTAGGATTCTCCAGATCTGGGTTCAGAAGCCCCGAAACTAAGTCTTCACCAAGACTCTAACGGGTAACCACTTCTTACCACAGATCCTAATCCCTTCTAGCTAGGAATACCTTCCAACTCAAGCCCATTCAACTTTTCACTGGATTGTTTCGTATCCCAGCGCTGTGCCACCAATTTGTCATGATCCCCACGTGGCCCCTGCTTTTTTCACCAAACTAAGAGCTCACACTACATGTCTTTCAGCTGCCACCAGTTGATTACATCAACATTATCTATTATTAATGATCGAGGTCCAGGTCATATGTCATTTTAAAATAACCAAATAGAAATTGTTTATTGTTACAGATGTTGACAGGACAAGCTGAGTCTCTTATATCTCGTGACTCCACCCCTCCAACACTCCCATTGGTCTATGCAGATAGCATATGAATATTCATGATCTGGTCGGATGCCACAGAGGGCAAGCCAAGCTAGGCATTACCAGATAAAAAGTGTGTCACATTCCCGCCTGCCCCTTGGTTGTTTTACCAAACAAAGGCACAAGCTACATGTCGTTCAGCTGCCACCAGTTGATTACATCAACGTTATTCAGTATTAAAGACTGTCAACGGTCCAGTCAACATGTCATTTAAAAACCAAGTAGAAATTGTTTATTGTTACAAGAAATGAAAGTTCAGTCAGTGTTGTTAACTCTCAACAAAACAAACTTCCTTTCTATTCTCTACTGCCTTCCCAAACTCTCTCTCAACTCCAAACTCCCAAACTCAAACTCTAATCTCCAATCTCCCTCTAATTTCCAATCTAAATCTCTCCTCCCCCTGCAGAGACTCTTATATCTTGTGACTCCGACTCTCCAGCACTCTCATTGGTCCATGCAGACAGCATATTAATATTCATGACCTGGGCGGACACCACAGAGGGCAAGGCAAACTAGGCATTATCAGATAAAGAGGGCAAGCTAAACTAGGCTAAATAAAATGCCAAATAAAACTAGGCATCTCAAAAAATGAACTGAAGTCAATAAGAGCTTATTAAATAAAAATGTTAATTTTTAATATTTCACAAAAATTTTGTTAGCTTGGTTGCCACAGATTAGTATGGATACCCTCCTGAAAATGTCAGTCGCCTATTCATTATTTTATTTTCGTAATTTGGTCTTTAAAACTCTTAGTGCTAAAACTCTTTACAGTTCTGCTGCAGGAATTGTGCTTTTTTTAATAAAAAAAATCATTAGCCACAACTGTGTTTTAGTGGAAATTTTTAAAACCGAAAATCAACTTTGTGCTGCTAAAATGGCACAAACTGCTGACCAGAAAAATGATAGTGAATGTGGCCCAATATGGAGAGGCATAGCAGTAGATGTCAGCCACCCAAAATGTCACTGCATGTCTAAATGATAGCTCTTAAACAAGATAGAGCACCACAGTGTAGGACCCCACACAGTGGATTCAAACTATAAGAATGGAGATTTCAACTAAACATTAGAAAGAACTTCCTGATAGTAATTGCTGTTGAGCAGTGGAATGGACTACCTCAGGAGAAGGTTGACACTCCTTCACTGGAGTTTTCTAAACGGGTTGATAGCCATGTTTCAGCTGTGGATTTCCTGCTTCATCAGAGGATTGGATTTGATGATGCTTGGGATCACTTCTAGTTAGAGATGGGCACGAATTAAAAAAACAAATAACAATTTGTTAATATTGCTAATTCATCAATTTGTATTTGTATGAATCAATTCCCCCAATGAATACGAATCAATGAAATTTTAGCACTTTTGATTCATTGATTCATTTGGCTGTAAAACACCCCCCCCCGACATCTGGAGACACCAAAATTGCAGGAAAGCTTCCTCTGACTCTTCTCTATAATTCCTCCACGTTTGTGAAGAATGGGTTTCCGCAAGCCAACTTTAAAAGGCACTTTCCTGGGGGGACCTCCTTGTGGGTGCATAACTCAGACATCTGAAATCCAATCTTCACCAAACATGGAGGGATTGAAGAGGAGAGTCAGGGAAAGCATTTCTGTGAATTTGGTGTCTCTAGGTGCCTGGGTGGCATTTTATAAGGTTTTAAAGTAAAAAATGAATTGACAAATCGATTCATCGATTAGTCAGAAAAAAGTCATAAATTTAGAATTGTGATTTGTCAACTTTGACGAATCATGAAGCAAAACAAATCACCATTTTTCTGATTCGTGCTGATCTCTACCTCCAGTTTTATAATTCTACAAAGAGCTTTGTCGCAACTTGGGCCTACAGAAACTGCTGTGCTGATCTGTTCTTTTCTAAAACTTTGTGAGCTGTATCCTACAATTGGAGCAACATGAAGAAAACACATTATATCATGTTGGTGGATTCACTTCTGAAAGCAGTTCTGAAGTAAACAGCTAGTATGAAAGCATCCAAAACCCCAGGCATTGTTTCCATTGTCTGTGTACTTCCTGTCCGCAGCTGAATATGGTACCAGTTATGGGACTTGGTTCAGGAATTGTTTTTGAGAAAGTGAAAGTTGACACATATGCTTCCAGCAGTGATCATTAGCATAGAGCAACACTTTTGTAGAAACTTGCTTTGCCATGCGTAGCGTTTATCTAATGTTTCTCAGTGGCACAGCAGACCTCAGAAAGGAAAAAAATTGCCTATTTTGATATGTCAAGCTTTGATAAGAAGCTGTGATGTACTTGTTTGGTTTTTGATGGCTGTGTGCCTCTTTTCCATCAGCCATGACCACGAAGGCCTTTTCTTTCAGCAATTTCTCTTGGGTTCCTGTAAAGCTCGACCCATCTATTTCCCTTCTTACGTTCATAGACAATATCTTTTCCCTAGACATTGACGAATGCCTGAGCGCTTCTTGTGAGGGGCTCTGTGTGAACACAGAAGGTGGTTTTGTGTGTGAATGTGGCCCAGGAATGCAACTTTCTGCTGACCGACACACCTGTCAAGGTGAGTCTGACTGCAAATGGAGGAAAGGGGAGATGGGAAAATATTTAAAATATTCAAGAAGCTGGTAAAAGCAGCTTTTGTAGGATTGTTAGTGATGATGGACAAGTTCTGTTGACAATACTGCTATCCATTTTGAACCCCAGACACCGATGAATGCCTAGCCACACCCTGTCAGCATCACTGCAAGAACAGTATTGGCAGCTATCGATGTTCCTGCCATCCTGGTTTCTACCTGCACGGCAACCGGCACTCCTGCGTTGGTGAGTGTCCCACCTTTTAGTGGGAAGCTAAGCAGAAACGAGTTACCTCACAGTATTAAGAAGCACCAGTCTAACCTAAACTTCCTTCTTGAGATTCAATTTTATTTAAGATACATGGCTAAAAAAAGAGAAGCCATAGCACCTTGTCAGCTTCTGAGACAGTAACAGTTATCTGTACAAGAATCTGGAAGTGAAACCTCTATTGTTTATTTTATTTACTCAGTTTATGAAGTGCTCTCCAGAAAGATATTGCTTTCACTGCCTGACAGTTTAGTATGTAAGGAGTAAACTGCTTTTCTTAGGTTAAACCAAAGCTTCCTTTTTAAAAATGGGAACAGAGCCAGTAGCAGGATTTGATCTGATCTGATTTTATTTTATTTGTGGGGGCATGATGTTGTGTGATAGTTGCTATTTGTAAGGCTGACCCGAGATTTTTTTACCTGAAGAGAAGGACTTGAGGTACCCCTTTCCAAGTTCTGTACAAAAGCTGACTAGACCGGCAGCTGAATCTGATTTTGACACTGGGAAGCCATTTCCAGTGAAGCTGAGGGCAACGTGCTACTTTTGGGAGTGGAGGGTAGTTCACCATATGGCACACATGGCTCTGACCTCTCACTGCCACTCCTCAGCTCCCACTTCTCCTCCTACTTTAGGTGGTTGCTTTTTGCCATACTATGCCTAATAGCAGGGCTGGCTCTGACTATGTGAGCATCCTAGAACTAGTCATGTGGTGGCACTGATTAATCTCACAAAAGGGCTGATGCACTGTTGTTGCTGTCTAGCAGAGATCCATTACTCTCGGCATGACAGACCTAATTTCAAGGGCCAGAGAGAGCTTTTCATAGTGTGGAGAAGTAATATTTGAAAAGCTTCTTGTGCTGAATTTCTGTTTGTCACACAGGCATGGGAACTCTATAAGAAAAAGAATGCTGGCATTTTACCATAAAAAGGCAGAGGAACATTGTAAAAAAAGAACGATGGCAACTTACCATTAAAAAAGAGAACGTTTTGAGACTCATGATATGCCTACAAGATTTGGCATGTGTAATGCTAGGAGAAGGGAAGAGAGATTATTCTTTACACATTTTTGAGGGTCTTCCAGATTGGTTACTGAAGGTGTTCAACTATTCTTACTAACATTGATTGAGGAGAAGGACCATTTTGTAGCCTGAAATCTGTTAGGTTTTCAAGACAATGATATCACACTCATGCACATATGGGTATTAGGCTGCACCTTGGGGATGCTCCATGTACCTTTAAATTGGTGACTCAATGTAGCAGATGTGGACTGAATGAGAAGATGAAATAGCAACACCGTCCTCCTTAATTTTCATGCTTCATCCTTCCCCTGTTTATAATAGGGGAACAGCCATAGTTCAGTGAGAGAGCATTGACTTTGCATGAGTTTTTGTTTCAAGGTAGTTGTTTGAGTTGTCTCCGGGTAGGGATGTAAAAGATTCCTGCTTGAAGCCCCAAAGAACTGCTGCCAGTCATTGTCAACTGCATGATGCTATATGGGCCCAGTAAAATGGTTCGGGGGCATCCAAAGCCCTACCTGCCACTTATGTTGGAGTTGGAGGCATCTGGAGCCCTGCTTGCCACAAAAAGACAGGAGACTGCCTTATACCAGGTTAGACGTTTTGTGCATCTAGCTCAGTACCGCTCTCTCTACCTGGTGCTGGCTCTTTGAGGTCTCTCAAGTGATGTTTTTTGGCGTCTTTACTCCTGGATCTTTTGGACAAGGGATGCCTTGAATGGAACCTGGGCCCATCCGCATGCAAAGCATAAATAATGGTCTCTCCCCATCATGAGTGCAGGAGGTGACAAATGGAAGCGTTGGGGAGGGGGAGGGGAAAGAGAGATCCAAAGCTGTGTCATCATCCAATTCAGCAGTGACTTTACAGATGAAGGGCAACTTCCTAAGTAGTAACCTCATGAGCCTCATGTACAGAACATCTGGACACAATTTGGCTTGTACTCTGAATATCTATTTAGCTGTTCACAAAACCAGAATGGTCATAAATCTCTCTCAACTATATCTAGTTTGTTGCCTTGAGAGAGAGAGAAAATGGAGACAAAGAGAGCTGTAAACAAATCTCCAGATATATGTGGAATCATTCCACATATTAGGCAAGAATTAGGAGAAATAAAAGCCAAAATTGTTGTTGTTCCTTGCTCAGGTGCTATCTTGATGAATGTTCAGTGAATGCAAACAGCCACAATAAGGAACCTCAAGACTGATTCAAGTCATGTTCAGGTGTGGAAAACAGAGCTTTTTGTGCACTACAGCTCCCAGAATCCACTAGCAAACACAACTAGCCAGCCTGACTGGGTACCAGTCTGACTACTAAAATAGTACCTTTCCCAAGCTCTGATGAAAATACCTCAGGTCCCTTTTCTTGAGATCCCTATTCTGACCTTCATGGTACAACAGGAAGAATGTGTGTGTAGCCAGAAACATGAGCCAGTCTAGACCTGATATAAACCTGTAGTATGTTGTGCACCTGCTACAGATGTGAATGAATGCCGCCGACCTAGTGAGAAGCGAGCCTGCCAGCACGCCTGTCACAACACACTGGGGAGTTTTATGTGCAGCTGTCGACCAGGCTACCACCTCGGTGTTGATCGAGTGTCCTGTGAAGGTATGAGCTGTTTCTCTTTACAGTTATATGTTTATGGAGACTCCTAGGGGTGCCCTCGTTCATCAGGGATTGAAGGGAAGACTGTTGACTGTAGCAGAGATTTTCAGGCAGAACAGAGAGAGTTACTCTGGAGCTAGAGAGAAACAGGTTACAACAACAACAACAATAACAACAATGTGTCCTGTCAAGTTGATTCTGACTTATGGCAACCCTTTCCTGGGTTTTCTAGATAGACAAGGCACAGGTGTGGTTTACCATTTCCTTCTTCTGGGGGCAGCTTCGGGATTGTGCAGCTTGCCTAAGGCCACCCAGGCTGGCTCTTCTCCCAGGAGGCCTAGATGGTGGGAAGTCAGGTAGAAACCAGTCCCTTTTTTTCCCTGATCACAAAAATTCTTCACAACAGCAATTGTAGGAACATGCAGTCAGTGAGTCACGTATGTAGGGGGCTTCTGAGGCTGCTGGAGGGCACCATATTTGGATGTCTTCTTACGACTTCTGAACTTTATTTAACCTTTTCTTTCCCTATCTCTCCCTGACTCCACAGGTTTTTCAAAGATAGGACTGGCTCCGTCTCCCATCTTGCAATCTCTCCAGCACCCACCAACTTTGCTGCGGCTTTCTCCTGAAGTTGTGGCCCCTGTCTTGCCCCCCAGGGGCCCTCCCCCTTCTCAAGCTCCCGCTCCCCACAGTATGCCCAGAACGCCAGCTCCTTCCCCACCCTTCCCCACGCTTTCTGCGCTTCCACATGCTGCCTCTCACACTCCTTCCCCCAGTTCCCCCTTTGGGAGCCCCTCCTTGCTGAGAACTGCCAGGCCGCCCGTGCCGATGAGCCCTCAGCTACCATCACTACTGCAAGAGGCAACTACAACGGCCCCTCTCTCAAGTCCTACAGCGCCACTAACTTCCTCTCCAGCCCTGCCTTCTGCTTGCTGGCATGGCGGGGCTCTTCGTGAGAATGGCAGCCGCTGGATAGATCCAGTGTGCCTGAATTGCTCCTGTGAGGTAGGTGGTATGTTCTGGGTCCCTGCCTTCTTCTCCACCTGCATTTCCCATCTTTACTGTGATCTCCATAAGAGCCTATTTTTTTTTCTTCCTTGCTTGCTGTAGAGTGGGCAAGTGCTGTGTCAAGCAGTGAAGTGTGAGGTTGTCTGCTCCCATCCAGTGCCACCAGGAGAGGGGGAGTGTTGTCCCATTTGTGCAGGTAAAACATAACTTTCAAATCAATACTGTGTTGCCCCATCTGGTTATGATTTGTGGACCTCAAAAAGTGGGTCCTCTGTCTCCCTACCTTCCACTAGGTAACCCCAACTGCCCTTGAGTACCAGAGAGGATGCCCACTCTGAAGATTTCCTTGATAAATCTCTGTCCCTGTTTTGTCCTAGTTTTTGTCTCTCGGGAATGCCTTGTTAAAACCATCTCACCTAGAATTGTCCTTCTTTTGAGCTGTCCTCATCTCACAAGGTGTCTCAGCAGTGGATCCCCAGATGGAAGGCGGACGTATCTTACTGCTTGTGCACTGGGGGTGCTAATGCACGTGTGTAAACTTTAAAGTGTCATATCGTATAGAGGCTGGCACAGTGGTTGAACTGCAGTCCTGCAGTCAAGCCTCTGCTTATGACCTGAGTTTAATCCTGATGGGTTCAGGTAGCTGGCTCAAGGTTGACTCAGCCTTCCATCCTTCCAAGGTGGATAAAATGAGTACCCAGCTTGGTAGGGGGCAAGTTGTTGTTTGCATAATTATGTTTTAAACCACCCAGAAAATGCTCCAAGCACTATGGGGCAGTATATAAGTCAAACAAAAACAACAACAACACATGGAGAGGCTTCCTTTGAAGATTATAGGGCAAGTTTGTTTCATCTCACTTGTCTTCTGTGCAAATAACAAACCTCTTCTTGGTTTTTAAGATTTCATAGGAAATGTGGTTGTAGAAGTACAGCAGATGGAGTTTTCTGCAACATGTAATGGGGGTTGGGGTGTGTGAGTAGTTCTTTTTGCCATGAGAAAAAAGGCTCTTATGACAAGCCTGTCCATACTTCCACATATGGAATACTGGACAAAATGTATCATTTAAAAATGGCTATATAAAAAAAATCAGTTTTTTCTTGATTTAGAGTAGAAAGCTGAGGTGGGTCCCATTCCTCCATGAGTTCCTGCCCTTCTGAGGACAACATTTGCATTCTTATTTTCCTGCAGGCTGCTTCTATTATGGAATTTCCAGAGCTGAGGGGGAAGTTTTCTCTCTCTCCAAGGAAAACTGCACAGTTTGTGTCTGCCTGGTGAGTCTAGATGAAGGCTGAGGAAGGTGTGCTTTCTTGCTTTGGGAAGGACAAATGACTTGATTTGATCCCCTTGGTTTCCTACAAGTGATTGCAAAGTTAGAGACGCTCTTTCTTTCTTAAAAAGGATTATAATCCATCTGCTTCAAGCAAGAGAGCCTGTGAGGAGGCAATCTGGGTGCCAGCTGATTTTGCTGTCGAGGTGTGCATTGCAGAGGAGCAAACTTGGCTAGTCCTCTCTCCCTTCCTTGTTATTGTTCTTTATTCTTTAAATCACTTTTGGAGTGGCCAGCCCATCAAATGGGAGGACGCTTTCAAAAGGAGGTTTGACTTGCAATAATGTTTCAAGTGGAGCACTGCCTTTCTATGAAAAAGGACGTGAGGCTCTCCTATGTCTCAGCCTGAGGTACAACCTTTTATTGATGGTCTAAATCTAGGAAGATAGGGAGAAATAATGGAGGGAACTTGAGTGGTTTACTCTGGGACAGGAACGGCCATCTGCTTTCTGTGTGCAGCATCTGGCCCATGACTAGATTTGTCTGGTCTCTGAGACGACACCTAAAGGTGAAGATTTCCATCTACAGAAGATTCAAGGTGTGGAAATTTTACTTTTTGGAGTGCCAACTCGAAGGTAGGAACTACACTGTTGGGAAAAACCAGATCACATCTGCAGTGACTCCTGTTGCATCCTATGCTGTCAAGCCCTACTGAAGTTTAAAATGGCATCCAAATGTTTTTCCCCTGCTCTGGATTTTACAGAAACATTGTAGTTGCAGGTGGTACAGGACTGCCTGTCCCCCCCCCCCCCCCGTCAGTCACCTGTCTGTCCTTTCCCCACCTCCCCAATTTGCCCCCTTTTTGCTCAGGCCTGCTTCCAGTAAAGGAGCAATGTTGACTTAGTTCACAGTGAATACCTGGGCACCCTTCCCCCTTTTGTAAAGTCATCACATCTACACTTCTTCCTGAGAAAACAAGAAAGTTTGTTTATTAGTGAAGTGAGGAGAGGCACAAGAGAAGAGGTGTGAGAAGGAAGAAAGTGACATTAGCAACCTTAAGAATAGCAGTTTAAGGTTGATAGAAGGTTGGGGCAGGTTAGAACAGGTACAGCAAACCTGAGCAAGTCCTCTCTCTATTCTTCTTCATGCAAAGGTATGCATCTTCTTGAAGCATCTTCCATTTGAAATGCTATTGCAAGTGTGAACTGAGTAGCACCCAGTTGCTTCCAATGGTTAATAATGTATGGTGCAAAAACTTACTTGTGCTGTCAGAACAATTGTAACAGTAAGAGCAAGCTGCCCGCTGAGAAATAATGAGGAGCACAACAAATTCCTTCATAAATCTAATGTCCCAAGTTCTGGGGAAGCTCATATTTCTGCTGGATCAAATGGAGCCTTTGCCAGGCCTGATTTTGTAAATAAGATGCAGTTAATAACATAATCACAAGCCACAGCGAGGAGAAAGGCAAGGCCAGCCCTACCATTAGACAGAGTAAGGTGGCCTTCCTAGGCACCTTGTTTTAGTTGTCATTAAAAAAAAACCCCCCAAAACCCAGTGTTTGTTTGTTTGTTCGAATGAACGAACGTTCCTTCCTTCCTTCCATCTGTCCGTCCATCCGTTTTTATTGTCTGGGAGAAGAATCTGTAGGATTTGTAGTGACTCTGATTCCAAAATAACATAGCTTGATTTGGGTTCTATGTACCTTGACTGGTGTATGAAGAGAAAGGTGGCATTTTCAGTAGGCTGTCTTGGCCCACCTTGAGACAACCTAGAGTGGGGTCCATGATAATAAGATCTTCCCCTCTGATTTGGTGAAAAGAAGTGCTCATAATTCTTTAGTATCTTTGATGTCTGCTTGAAAATGCAGGCATGAGAGAAGGCTAATCTGCCCTGTAATCTTTGTTGGTTCTTGCTTCTAGGCAGGGAACGTATCCTGTATTTCTCCAGAATGTACACCCAGTCAATGCTCCAGCTCCGCTCAGACTGATTGCTGTCCCTGCCAGCCAGAGCCAGGTAGACCTCTCGTGACACAGAACCCTATGCAATGCTCAACCACTAACACTGCCTTGGAGAGATAAACCAGGTGTCCTCAGATTTAGGCACATGCAGTATCTCTCTCTCTCTCTGTGTGTGTGTGTGTAAATCAAGGCAGGGCAACATCTGTGGGCTTGAGGGCCAAATTCAAGCCCCTTGCTCTGACCATGGGCAGGAAAAGGCCGAAATGGCCATTTTTAAAAGGAAAAAAAATCAAACAGGAAGTATCAGGGTGCACCTGGTTTGCAGTTTGAGGGGCAGGTTGGGGTGGGGAATCTTGAGGGATGCCACAAATGACCAGAACAGAATCATAAAAAATTAGCATTTAAAAAAGGCGCTCTCTCTGTAAATTGATAGAATTTTCCTGGTGTCTGAGGTCTATGGGAAGATTATTCCTCGGGGGTGGGGGAGGGGGCGCCATGGCTGTGAGGAACCCCTCTTCCTGCCACCACTAGCACTCTTGCCCAGAGAGAGAGATCCTTGGGCCAGGGGCCCTAATCTCCATGGCAGCACTGACCTCTTCTTGTCTTCTTCTGTAGTGGAGTGCCATTTCCGTGGCCAGATCTACACAGAGGGGACGGAGTTCAGCCTGGACGGTGATGATTGCACCACCTGTGTTTGCAGGGTAGGCGTCTGCCGAGGCCCCTCGTTTCCCTTCTCCCAGAGGACTTGCTGGCCTTCTCGATGAGAAGGAAAGCACCTGTTATTCACTGAACCCAACTCCCACAATCCAGAAAAAGACAACTGTTTCAGCCTCAAATCTGTGCCCTTACTGTGTATAAAATGTGCTTCTGCCTCCTCTGTCAGCAAGGTGAAGCCGAGTGCTCCTTCACTCCCTGTCCCGCTCTGGAGTGTCCCCAAGATGACTGGGTGTTGGCCCCGGGGCAGTGCTGCTTCACCTGCCGAAAGGCTGCACCTACAACAGGTAACCTGTGTACAGGTGTCATTGTGTCATGAGGTTATGTGTAGTTCAGTGGGTTAGCTGATAGATCTGCAAAAACAAAAACAAAAACACAGATCCACTGGTGAGCTATGTCAAGGACCCTGGGGGGGGGGGTCACTTGGCGCACGGCACCCTTGGCCCTCCATTCTCATGCATTTTGTTTTGTTCTTGCTGAGGTCTCACTCTGTTCCCACCTCTCCCAATTATTGGCCCCTCTTCTCCCTGCCAGGTTGCTTGGTGGATGACAATGGAGTTGAATTTCCAGTTGGACAAATCTGGTCACCGGGTGATCCCTGTGAGTTATGCATCTGCCAGGTGAATGATAACCTGCTCTACTTCACTCAGTTTTAAGCTTCCAGTCTCCTGTTGGACAAACTGTGTTATCCCTATGCCCCCATCCTAGCCAGGACTGAGATATTCTGATGGATAAATGTGAGCTCCTGCCTGTGTATGCACAGGGGAGAGGGTGCTAACCAGTCATGGCTCTCTTACTAGTGGTGAGTGACAGATTTATGACATGACCAGTTAAGTGGGGCTAAACTGCATGATTTTTACATGTTCACAGCTCACAGGTAGTAGATGTCATTGAATCAATTGTCTTACAGGGAAAGGTCACACGGGCTGTTTTTTTCTTTTGTTTTTTGGGTTGTTGTTTTTTTTTTAAAAAAATATAAATACCTTTTCCCTGCCAGTCCCACACTTTCCTTCTTGTCATTTGGTCTCCTTACTTCTTGCAGTTTCTTCCCCAACCTGTGGCCCCCTCACAGGTTTGTTTCTTCAGTGCTACTTTTGATTTGTTTGGATGTCACAGTAGAACAGAGAAGGCAAATGTGGGGTTACAGCCCCTGTGGTATATACTGTAATGTCAGAGAAGTTGGTCAGCTTTAGTCTGGCTCTGGTTGCTAGGTCCTCAGGGGACCTCAGAGACTTTAGAATTTGAATTCTAAGGTTCAATGGGTATTTAATAAACTGAATGTATAATTATGGCCTATATGCCATGGGCTTTGAAAATACACCTCCTGGGGGAAGGACAGTCAAACATCTCTGGACCCATTGAACGAAAATGGACCGACAGGCAGATAATGGCTGCTGCACAGGAGACAAATACCTACGACAAACACAAGCCTACTTTTGTGAAGAGTATTGATGCTGGCAACAGTCCAGCAGTTTGTGCTGTGGGTCTCTGTGAAGTTCTTTTCTGTTGCAGGCAGATGGCTCAGTGAGCTGTAAGAGGACAGACTGTTTAGAAACATGTCCTCACCCAATCCAGATTCCAGGACAATGCTGTCCAGATTGCTCAGCAGGTAAATTTTGCCTTCTTGGAAAGTTGTTTCCTTTTTTTGGGGAGCCAAATACTTTCCCGTCTCTAATGAGAGGATGTCAAACTCTGCAGCCAACTCCTGTTCTTAGTGTTAATTTCTTACTTTTCCTTATATAGGAGTAAATGTCTCTCTCTGTTTCTTGCTCTGTGGGTGCTCATGTACTTCGTCTTCTCCCTTCTTGGTATGACCTGAGAATAAAACGTCCTGCACCTGATAATCATATTTTATGTTATAATGAAGCAGTTGGCATTTAAGGTGCCACAAGACCCTCTCCTGGCTTCATAGCAAAACACTCATGTGGCTAACCCTCTTAGGCAGTGGACTCCCAAGATGTTCTTGGACTAAAATTTCCAGAAGCCTTCACCATTAGCTGTTCTGGGCAGGATTTCTGGCAGTTGTAGTCCAGGAATCTCTGGGGACCCAAGGTTTGGGACTACTGCTCTAGATGTTTCCACAGATAGCCTCCTTTTCCTAATGTGTGGTAACAATGAGTTTGTTGTCCCCCCCTTGCTATTAGAGACATCACAGCACATATCGTGTTGGGGTATTTCCAGGCATATGACCCCTAGTTCTTATAAAGAGTGTATCTTCACTGTCCAGAAATAAAAACTAAAGGTTGTTGGAGACATGATTTAACACTACTACCTTGCTAAGATCTACACTAAGCGGTCGTGCAGTGGTTTCCAACCTCGGGTAACCCAGGTGTTCTTGGACTGCAACTCCCAGAACTCTTGGCCAGCACAGTAATGTTATACCACATCTACAAATACTGGCTGAAATTCATCAGTAAGTGGCAACTAGAGTAGGCCCCTTGCATCTGTGCAACTTACAGAAGAGTTGACTCACCAAGTCCCCACTGATTCCAAGGGGCCTACTCTAGCTGTGACTTAGCAAGTGGATTCAGCCACTGTGTGTTTAGTCTGCATAGACTTCACCACATTTCCTTCACGCCAGTGTTTTTAGGGTTGTTCTTTGATCTCTTCTGAAAGGCTGAGCTGTGTTGCAACAGGAATCTCTCACACTTCAGCATGCTTTCCCTATTCATTGCATACCATTTTTAATATCTGATTTTTAAAAAATGATCAGGTGTTCAATAATGGCATCCACACCGCAGTTATACCTGATGCTTGCTATATAGAGAGTTTCACATGCTGCACATGGCACTGGCACTCACTGCCTACAACAAAACCATGTCTTTTAAAACTGCACTAAGTAGAGTGCCAAGAGTGTTTATGCTTGTAAACAGTGCATTGCTCTTCCAACCTTCATAAACACAGAGAAAGAGAGAGAAACAAACAGGAGTTTCTGTGGAAAGAAAAATGACTGAAAAAACACTGGGAAACACAGAAAGACTACAAATGGATGACTTTGTACAAGCGCTCTGTAATACACATGTGAATTGAACCATGGCAATTTCATCATAAACCCTTGTTTGAATGCCGCCCTGGGTCTGGGTTTACAGAGGCATTTCCTTGAACAATAAAATGGGTTCAGAGCATACTCTTTTACTAAACACAAGGATATGGAGTATGAGATTCTCAGTGCTTATAAAAAGGTGAGGTAGCAGGTAGTCATGTTAGTCTGTTGAATAATAATTTACAGTAATGGTCCAGAGGTGGTTTTGGGCCACTAGTGGTGGTTGTGTGCCTAGTCACACAAAAGCTTATGGAAAAAAATCTAGTTAGTCTCCTAGGTGCTACGTTACTGTCTCTGGTATAAGTGCCTATAAGTAACTCCAGTATATTGAATTAAGTTCCTGCTTTTTATTTGTAGTCCATTATAGTCAGGTTGTAAAGGAATAACTGTGCCACACATTGGAGAACTAAAGATCATGGCTCAGTCATGTCTATCATGCTTCTTGGAAGGCTGTCAGGCACGTCCGATGCTCTGCAGAAACAGGCAGTTTGTATGCCCCCAGCTGACCAAATACACATTATGCTTAACTGTAGGCTGCACTTATGCAGGAAAAACCCACTACAACAATGAGACATTCCCCTCCGTTTTGGACCCCTGCTTAAGTTGCATCTGTTTGGTAAGTACTCTGCTTCTCTGCTCCCAGCCAACAGGCATTGTTCCATCCTAATAAGAGATCCTACATAGCAAGATCCGAGCAGCACCTTGCAAGGGCTTGTATGGTCTCCTCCCTAGGAAGAGGAAGGCATGTTTCTCAGTGAGAGTTGAATTTAGTCATATGCGTTTTGTGTTGCTACATGGAAATCCTTAATAACAAAAGAGGGGTAATTAGTATTACTGCAAGTTTGCTACGTAAAGATGCTGACAGCAAGCCTGAGTTTTGGACAAAAAATGTCATTGAGACAGGATGATTGGTTAATAACTGCTGGATTGCTCAGTGGTTTAGGTATCCAGACATGGGGAGTTTGATTCCCCACTCTGGCTCCTTGACAAGGGCTGGACATGATCCATAGGGTCCCTTCTAGCGCTGCAGTTCCAAGATTATCTAAGATTATTATTAATATTTCTTTGCAATTGGTAGTGCCCCTTTAACGGAGAGGTGGCAAGAGTATATATTCTTGTCATATTCTTCTTTGTATCTCAGTGCTTTCTGTCATCTGATCTTCTACTGCAGCTTTTTGTTGCCAGTACAGGTGGTGAATTATATAAACATCTCTGGAGTCAATACCTCTTTTTTTTACTCGCAGCTCCATCAGCTTGTTGTGTTTAATTTTGTCAAAGGCTTTTTCATATGTGATAAAGCAAGCATACATATATGCATGTCTTCCAAAATACCTGTATACAGAACAATGCTTGTCTGGTTCCAAATTCTCCTCTGAATCCAGACTGTATATCTCCTGTGCTTTCTTTGCACTTCTTTAAACAAATCTGAAGCAAACGGCTCATTAAGCCTAATGTTCTATAATCACTAAAAGCAACGGCAGTTTCCTTTTTGTGTGACAAATAAAAGTCAATCCCAACCATAATTTCAGGAATGAATCTTGTTCCTTAGATTTGGTTGAAAAGAGTCATGAAAATGCCGAAGACATAATGTTCTGTTAGTTTTAATACTTCTGTGAAAACCTCTGAGTCCAGGAGCTTTACCATTTTTCTTAGGCATATTGCATTTCAGATTTTCTATTTCTGTATTCCTAGACCAGTATCAACATCTGGTATAATCTGGGCTGTTATATTCAGACAGCTCTTTAATGTACTCCCTTCACACCATGATCAATAAGTTAATTACTATGCATAAGTATCTGTGAGGATTCTGTCATCCAGGTGAGTTTACCTGGAAGTTGAGTCATGGCAACTGGACTTCTTTCTTAATCAGTTGAAACCTTTTGCAATTCATCCAAGTAGTTTCTTCAGTCTGAGGAGAGTTGGTAGGAGACCCCTGATATATCCTCCACGTTGGTTTCACTTCCTCCTGGTCTGAATAGGCTCATTAGATGGACAAAGGACTGGGGGTGAGGGATAATCCCACCTCTGCAGTCCTTCTCCACCCATTGTCCTGAGTCATTAACAGTAATTAACAGTGGTCTTTCTGGTGTGTGGTCCTGATCTTTCTGGGAATGGATGAAAGGGCAGCATGATAAACAGGATATGACAATGAGTGAAGAAGGACTGCAGAAGTGGGATTTTCACTCACTCCCCTCATCCATTGTCCATCTAATGAGCCTATTCAGACCAGGGGGAAGTGAAACCAACGTGGAGGGATCTCCCACCAACTCTCCTCAGACTGAAGAAGCTACTTGGATGAGTAGCGAAATGCTTCAACCTAACAAGAAAGAAGTCCAGTTGCCATGACTCAACTTCCAGATATGCATAAGCATGTACTTTTTAATGATTTAGTTGCATGGCTGTGGAGCTGGAGGTTACAATTTTGTTTTAAGAGCAATTTTGTACAATCTCCTTGAAAGAAATTTGTACGTGGTATGGGTGAATACAAATTCCTCTTTACAATATTATATCATTCATTCTCCACATTCACTTCATGATTGTAGTCCATATTTCCCACAAAATCTCCACATGGTCCTTCTGTCTTGCCATTAGGACCACCTTTTATAAAATGTACATGTTCCTTTTTCACAAAACATCTAACAGCTCTGAGTTCTTCATAGAATGTTGTATACCTTCTTCATCTTTATTAGCGATCGGGGGATATACTTGTACAACGCTGATGTCTGTGAAATTTCTCTTTAGTAGGAGAAGTGTTATCTAGTTTGACTATGATGTTTGTAACAGCTGATTTATGGCTTTCATTATGATTGCAACTCCATAATTGTGCTTTATATAAATACTACACAGATAGAACATAATGGCTGAAATTCTAGTGCACAGCGATGATGGTGTCACCATCAATGGCAAATCATTGTGTATTAAAGACTATTTTTGGTAGTTTTGAAGGTGCACATAACTTTGTCACATTGTAGATGAGCTGCATGCAGCCCAAAATTGCCTTTAACCAGCAGCAATTGGCCTTTAACCAACAACACATACTTACCCCATGCATTTGAAGTTCTTAATTTGACTTTTAACCCAGAGATTCTCAGCGCACTATCTCCATCTAAAGTCTGCTGGGGACTGAAGCCCTTTTTCCTTTTTTCTCTAGCTATGATGAGGGTACTTGGAAGGTACCATGTGGAGGTAGCTCAGCGCTGTGGCCAGTTGTGATGGCTATCACCATGCCTGGAGTTTTCGATACCAAAGTCTGGCAGACATTCTTTCTCTTTGGGCTTCGTTTGATACTGGCATTGCTGCTGACCAAGATCAAAATTAGAGGAGATAATTACTTCCTCAGGATAGCAGAGGCTTCCTGTTCATGTTCTTATGCTCAGAACTGTTGATTTTCCAGGGGATTGGATTAATTAACTGCCACTTGATGCACAGCATAACTGAGGCATAAAATCAGGTCTGGAGGCCAAGCCCTCTGCACTTATTTCTGTAGATCAATCACATGCTACCGAAATACTACACATCTCCTGTGATCCCTTCTTCAAAAATAAGCCAAAGTGGTAATCTCTAACACTGGTACTTCTCAATGCTACTCAAATTGTTTTAGTAATAGATGCCTAGATTGGTAGCATGTCTTTTGTACCTCTGGAGATGTAAGCTGGGGCCAGGTTTAAACTGCGGGCAAGGCTGTCTACACTACTGTGCCATTAATATGATGCTTCTGTCTTCTCTTTCTCTCTCTCTGTCTCTTACAGTTGGGCTCTGTGGCCTGTTCGCCTGTAGACTGTATTGTCTTTTGTACATATCCTTTCCATCCAGAAGGGGAGTGCTGTCCAGTTTGTCATGGTAAGTGTCATATTCCTTGGACTTTTCCAGATAATAGTTAAAAATGGACTTATACAAATTTAGGGCTATTTATGCAATATAAGAGGGAATCAACTTGACAACATGTAATTATTATTATTTAATTGTGCACTGTAGTATGGCCACATCTTGGAGGGGAATAGGTGCACAGCTACAACCCGTCTGGTTTCTACTGCAGGATAATTATGTATGTACATTGGAATTTTGCTTTTAACCATGTTTCTTAATTCTAAGGATATAGGGAGGCAGAGATATGGCTACTGAATAGTGCTCTAAAATGTTCTGCATATACTCATGGGCACTCAAAATATTTCTGAAGAAGAATTTTGAAGAATCCTGAAAGGTTTTCTACTCTTGGTTTACCAGCTGATCATTAGGCCCACTCATTGCTGCTTTTCAGTATTATACATGGGACCGGTGTCTCCTCTTTTTTTTAAAAAAAGGACATGGTTTTATTTACTGTTCTACATCCAGAAAAAGGGTCCATTCTGTTTGAAGTGTAAGCAAGCAACTGTTGCATGGATGGGAGGGAAGAGGGAAGAAAGACATGGATCAATGTGAAAGCTTCATCAAACAGGTCACTAGCTCCATGCTTTAGGGCAGCATTAATCAACCTGCCACTTTCCAGACATTCTTGACTACAAATCCCACCATCCCCCTGGCAATTAAATTTTGTGGTTTGGGGGAGCTAGTATGAACTGCATGAAAACCTAGTTTGAAGTAATAAACAACAAAATGCCACCAGGGGAACCATGTTGGCTGCAGAAACATGTGCTATTTTCCCCCTACATTTTCGTTTGAAACTTATACTTTAGGCAAGAACCCTGTTGCTTTTACCTGCATGTGGTACAGAAGTTGGGGAAACTTTGGTGGCTAATTGACAAAGTGCTAATCCTGCGACCAGGTATACAATCAATCAACACGTGAATGGCACCTCCTCAAATAGCCTCAGCAATCGAAAGCAACAGGATTCAGGCCCTCATGTTTAACTTACTGTTCAGTTTCATTGATTAAAAAATATTTACCCACTACTAAAGTTAAACTAAATTACGTGTGTATCCTATAACTGATATTATAACAAACTAGGCCTTTTGTTCTAATGTTCCAACTGGTGCAATTGATAGCAGAGGGCTTACGGCCCCTTTTGATCTCCCTGTGAAAGCTTTCATACTTCGCTTATATTGATGTGCAGCATTCAACATCTGCAGTTTTCCTGCTGTGAGTTATAGTTGTATTTTAGTGCTGGATGTATATTTGAGTATATAAAATCCTTCTGATCTGTCTCATCATACGGATTCAATAGGACTCAATACAGTGACTGCTATTATTAAATTATATTTTGCACTGGCTTTGTTCCGCAGACTGCAATTACAAAGGAAGGAAAGTGGTGAATGGACACAACTTTGCACCAGAAGGTGAACCCTGCCTTAATTGCACCTGCCAGGTGAGCTGTGAAGCTCTGCAAACATAGGATGATCAAGCAATAATATAGAGAATGATAGTCTCCCTTCAGCCTCTCTCCCCCAGAATTATCTCCCAGCCACTACATTTTCCAATGATCTCTTGTAAGGCTAGCAGGCTTATGGGTTTTCAATATCAATCTGTTATAATCCTTTATGGAGACCAATTAATTTGTAATTTACTAGCAACTTAGAAAATAATAAATGAGTAAATTTTAACTAGCTGTCTGGATAGCTCAGTGGTTTCAGTATCTGGCTGTGGAGCCAGAGGTTGGGAATTCAATTCCCCATTGTGCTTCCAGCAAACAGCTTGTGTGGCCTTGAGCAAGCTGCACAGTGCCAGGGCACCCCCAGAAAAAAGGGAATGGTAAACCATTTCTGAATATTCTCTACCTGGAAAACTCTGAAAAAGGTCGCCATGAGTCAGGAATGACTTAATGGCACATGATTATTACTATTATCTTTTAACTAGAGTTCCAATATCCAAAATATTATTTCAGCTCAAGCATGAAGGTGCATGCCAACCAGGCTGCCCACAGGACAGTGCAAATTCTAAAGATGATAATAGCCTGCTTCAGGTTGAAGACTTCCTGCTGAGTGAAGCTGTAGAAAGCCTCTCCATGCCGCTACCTACCCTCTTTCCTCCTCTTTTGTATGCTGGATTATGAGATCAAAAGCATCTATATCCATGTGTAATTTAACCACAGTTTTTTTGGTTACATCCAAGCATGGATGTCAAGGGGAACTGTGATTAGTTTAAACATGGATAGAGAAGCTTTCACTCTTCCTTTTTAGTACATAAAGGCAGAAGAGATGCTGTAGCTTGTGAGCCTACGGCTCCCTACAATTTACCCATGTAGCTGGCAACATTTCTTGTTACCTGGCCAAAATTTCTCTGGATCAGTAAACATTTCTCCTGTGTTCTTTTGTATTTTCTCAGCTTGGAGAGGTAAGCTGTGAGAAGAGGCTCTGTCCAAGCAACTGTGCTGAGCCCTCTGCTCCCCCTGCACTTTGTTGCCCCAACTGCCAAGATAATGAAATTACAGGTAAGGACATTCTGTGACACCCTACAGAATAAGCAGGGACCATTCAAGTGTTATGTTTCATTCCTCCAAAGTCATACATATCACATGGTATTAAAATAATGAATTACAGAGCAGTACTACCATGGCTTCTGCCAACCTAGCAGTTCGAAAGCATGTAAAAATGTGAGTAGATAAATAGGTACCACCTCGGTGGGAAGGTAACGGCGTTCCGTGTCTAGTCGCGCTGGCCACGTGACCACGGAAACTGTCTTCGGACAAAACGCTGGCTCTATGGCTTGGAAACGGGGATGAGCACCACCCCCTCGAGTCAGACACGACTGGACTAAATGTCAAGGGGAACCTTTACCTTTACTACCATGGCATCTCTTTTCTCAGTGTTGTAGGGAAGCTGCTTGCCCGTGTTGTGCTGAAGAGGCTCCAGGTGCTTGCAGACAGAGTCTATCCAGAATCACAGTGTGGATTTCGAGCTAATAGATCCACCACTGACATGGTATTTTCCCTCAGACAGTTGCAGGAGAAATGTAGGGAACAACGACAGCCACTCTTTGTGGCCTTCATAGATCTTACAAAGGCCTTTGATTTGGTTAGCAGGGACAGCCTTTTTAAAATACTTCCCAAGATTGGATGTCCACCTCGACTCCTTAACATCATCAGGTCCTTTCATGAGGAAATGACTAGATCAGATGGAAAACTCTTTAATCTCTCTAGATTGAGAGCAAAGACCAAAGTCCAGCTGAAATGCATGCGGGACTTCCTCTTCGCCAATGATGCAGCTGTTGTTGCCCATTCTGCTGAAGACCTCCAACAACTTATGAATTGTTTTAGTAAGGTCTGCCAAGATTTTGGATTAACAATCAGCCTGAAGAAAACACAAGTCATGAGCCAGGGCATGGACTCACCTCCCTCTATTACCATATCTACACAAGAATTGGAGGTTGTTCATGATTTCGTGTACCTTGGCTCAACGATCTCTGACACTCTCTCCCTAGATGTCGAGCTGGATAAACGCATTGGCAAAGCAGCTGCCATGTTCTCTAGACTCACAAAGAGAGTATGGCTTAATAAGAAGCTAATAGACCAAGATCCAGGTCTATAGAGCCTGTGTCCTGAGTACACTCCTGTACTGCAGTGAGTCCTGGACCCTTTGTGCACGGCAGGAGAGGAAGTTGAACACGTTCCATATGCGTTGTCTCTGACACATTTTTGATATCACCTGGCAGGCCAAAGTTCCAAATAGAGTAGTCCTAGAACGAGCTGGAATTTTTAGCATGTATACATTACTGAAACAGCGACGTCTACGTTGGCTTAGGCATGTCTTGAGAATGGCTGATGGTTGGATTCCAAAAGATCTCCTGTATGGAGAATTAGTGCAGGGAAAGTGCCCCAGAGAGAGACCACAGCTGTGATACAAGGATATCTGCAAGTGGGATCTGAAGGCCTTAGGAATGGACCTCAACAGATGGGAAACCTTGACATCTGAGCGTTCAGCCTGGAGGCAGGCAGTGCAGCATGGCCTCTCCCAATTTGAAGAGACACTTGTTCAGCAGGCCGAGGCAAAGAGGCAGTCCCGAAACCAGCAAAGTCAGGGAGCTGGACAGGGGACAGATTGTATTTGTCTTCAGTGTGGAAGGGATTGTCACTCTCAAATTGGCCTTCTCAGCCACACTAGATGCTGTTCCAAGACCTCTATTCAGAGCACATTACCATAGTCTCTCGAGACTGAAGGATGCCTACAGAGCAGCATTTTATTCTATCCTAAGTTAGGTGAAAATGTTTTTAATACCTGTAAGACGTAACGTTACTAAAATTGTACATTACGAATGTTCAGGAAACAAGAGGCAGTAATTTCCAAATAAGACAATTTGTTTTATTTATGTCCTACAACTCAGAAATTTTGAACTTGTAAATTGGTTCAAAGCTCACATCCCATCCTTTTTCCAAAACTCTGTTTAAGTGTAAATGTCTCATGGAGAAGATTGAGGAACTGATTTCTTTTTGGCTGTATCTGTTGCTGACATGGTCTGTGGCCTGTCTCAAGTAAATTCTCCCCACTCCTGCAACTCAGACATTTCTTAACATGTAACATCTTAACATTGGCTCAAAGCTGCAAGATTTATCATAAAACTTTTTAGGGTGATAGGATATTATGCCGCATACAAAACAACAGGGAATTTTGTGGCACTTATAATAATTTGTTATGGCATAAGCTTTAATGGACTTCATTTCTTCCAATGTATGGAGCGTTCCGTGTCTAGTCGCGCTGGCCACGTGACCACGGAAGATTGTCTTCGGACAAACGCTGGCTCTACGGCTTGGAAACGGGGATGAGCACCGCGCCCTAGAGTCCGACATGACTGGACTAAATGTCAAGGGGAACCTTTACCTATGGAGCTGTACCCAGGCTTTCCCAGGGACAAGAAATGCCTGAAATCTTCCACTACCATTTGAGTATCTATTTAGCCTGCTTTTTGGAGCACTGCAGAGATGGAATGGTGCATTCTTGAAGATGGCAATCAGACAACAACGTCTTTGCTGGAGTGCACCAGCCTGTCCCCAGAGGGTTCCCACTTGCACCTTTCTGGCCCGTCTGAAAGGACCTGCTTTTCTGGTGCTGCTAAGATTGCTCTGGTTTAGATTGGTTTCAGTGCATGTGATTGCTGGAACTGATCCAAAGCAAGCGTTCCAGTTTGAATTTGTCAATATCATGAGGTGCTTAATAAGTGAGCCACTTCTGGATTTTGGCAAATTAATCACTTCCCCCTGCTTTTTGACTGTATATAGGCTATTGCTGATGTGCTACATCAGTTAGAATTTTTTTAAAAAATATTTTCTTTGGTTGAGAAAGGTGGTGGTTTGGCAGTGGGCAGTTTCGTGACCAGCTCTTTAAAAGAAGGCGAAGAAAAGAATTTTGTTTTTGTATTTTTATAACTGATGCAGCACATCAGCACTAGTCTATCTTAAGTGAAACAGTTATATAAAGTTTTTAAAAAAGTTTTCCACTTCCCCTGCTTTCTGTCAAGCAGGGGAAATAATTAATTTGCGAATATCCTCAAGTGGCTTGCCTATTAAGCCACTCCATGATATTGGCAGGAGTCATTTCTGTGTGAACAGTTGGGCTTGATTAGACCATTCCAAAGCAGTCCACACTAGCTAGTGTAGCCACGTCCTATATTTGGAAATCTTTACATCTCACTATGTGATACACAAGAAAGAGGCAGTTTGTGTATACATGTGTGTATGTGTTTATACACAAACTGTGATAATTACAGATTGGGATTTGTACAGTCTGTAGCACAGTCTGTAAACAGAGAGTTTCCTGGAACATTTCAGAATAATCAGTGCTCAACCTTGTGTACAATTCTTTTACACCAGATGACCTGACATCGCTAGAGAATAGCATAACCTCTTCTCAGTTTGAAGATGGGGAATCAAAGACAGGATTGCAAGCCTTCCGCTCCATGGCCTTGATGTCTAACAGGAACTGCAGCTATTGCAGCACCAACCTCACAGTTGCTACACCTAGTCCAGAAGTTGACCCTGCAGCACATAACACGAGTGCTTTGAAGACTCCACCCGTGAGCCGAACTGCATCGGAGCACATTGAGGCTCATCAAACCAGACCAGGAGAACATGACAGCCTGCGTCTCAACAGACCACCAAGTGTCAAACCTCCTCCTCCTTGGTTAGGACGATCTGTGACTCCTCAGATGAAACCAGGGTCTGCTCCGCTGCTTCTAAATAGGCCAGAAAGCATGGGGTCTCCTGCCATCAGAGCAAGTGACTCCTCATCTACTCATCCTAGTGTTCCTTCCCTCATTACAAGGACAACTGGAGATACTGTGGCATCCACTGATGTTCATCCTTCTGCTCCCCTCATTGTGGGTAAACTGAGAAATTCCATAGCTTCCCTCTTTCAGTCATCAGATACCCACCATCTTCCTTTGCTACCTCCAGAGGAAACTCTTTCCCCTTCAGCCAGTCCTAATTTAGCCTCTCTGTCTTTACAAGAACATCTTGGGAGCCCATCTGATAGAACAGGTTCACCCTCTGTGGGCCAGAAAATGGTGGAGAACAGTTCAACATTGCCCCCTGGTGGTGAGAATAATCTCAATGGCTCTGATCCTTAGGGAGGGAAAGCTAGGCTTATTTTGAACAGGAGAGTAACCACTTTAACCTCATAGGTGGGGGAGAGCCCAGTGCAAGTAAGGTTCCCGCTAGTGCTGTGAGCTGGCCCTGCCCCAACCTATCCCTGGTGATACCCACTTTCTGTCTTCTTGGAAAGGAGGTCTTCTAAGTGTTGAGGGTACAAGGCCTAGTGTGCTTGCCTGACCTATATTCTTGGCTTCAGAACAAAGCAGGATATTTTCTATGCAATCTCAGCCTAAAGGCTCCAGCAGAACCCCTCTGGGATGCAGAAGAAGGTGAGCTACTGCTAATCTTTCTACTTCTGCTGCTTTTTGTGGCTCAGGTTTGCTGCCAGCAAATGAAGTATTCCCTTGTGCCCAGAGGCACATAGTAAGTCTTCTAACAACAGGTCTCTCTAACACAGATATCTTGTTGGTGCTGCCAGACTCATATGAAAATTTCAGGACTGATCACTTTGAAGGAGAGTGGCCAGTTCCCTTTGAAATCAAGGGTGCTTCCAATTCAGCAACATTAAAAAAACCCATATGGTGCAGATTTGTTGGTGCATCTGAAATGGACTCTAATGCTAGAGCATTTCCACTAAAGTCCTTTCTCATGTTGGTACCAGATCGATTGACATTATGGAGATTTGAAATTCAGATTTCTAGTATTCTGGAGCTAGATATACATGAACACCATAAATGTACCATTTGTGATATGTAAAAGCAAACCATGTGCTTTTCTAGGTTGAAGGTCAGTTTTCATTTGGAAGCCAAGAGGGTTAAAAATTAAAATTCTAAATTAAAATTCAATGTTCTTTGTTGGGCATTTCTGGCCTTTATATAAAACCAGGATTCCCTGACTAGGAATCACAGTCGTTGATTAGGTTTGGGGCTGATGGACATGTACAATGTGCGGTCACATTCACACAACATCTTGGAGCCACTCTATCCAGGCTTTCTGATCTCTCACAGGCCAGATTCATACAGGCTTCATTGTGTACTGGTTCTTCCACTATCTGATAGGCAGATGGAGGCCAACAGAGGATGTGCCTGTCATTGCTGAGTTCTGGCCATCAGTATACGTACAGATTATTCACAGAGGAATGCTTCTAATCTTTTTCTTTGGCATTTCTTATTCTTCTGGTTTGGTGTTCATCCAGATAGCTACCATGGGCAGGTCTTCTCTTCATTACTGAAAATAAATTATCTCAGTCATAGTGATTCCCCTCTAGACTCTTTTTTGATAAGAAGACCAATTTCCCACAATCCTTTTGTGCATTAGTGAGTTTGCTTCATCTTTTGTGTGGATTCAGGAGACTGCTTATAGTGAGGTGGTCAACTGAGGAATCTTCATGAGAATAAGCCATGTGAAAATATTTTGTTAAAGCAAATGGTTTGCAAAATCATGGTCTGGACTCATTTACATGTACTCTCCTCTTCCTCAAAAAGGTTCAGAAGGACTTACAGAGAGTTTTCTGGGCAGTCTCCCATCTGCACAAGACTCAAGGTCAGGCCCATGTATGTTGTGTGCTGAATCATGAGCAGATTTTGATCCCAAATTCAGAGCAAGTAGCCTTCAAACAGGCTTTAAAGTCCAGTAGGTACATTTCTGTGGATGCAGGAAATTCCACATGTTAACAATGTAGTTTGGATACTTTATCACCAATCTGCTTGGTTGCCAATGAAACAGTTTCTTTTCTTGATCTGTAAAACCATTCTGAAACCTTTTCTTGATCTGTAAAATGGATTACACAACCACCCTACACCATGTTAGATATCTTGCTCCAGAGCAAGAGGTCAGGAGTTCAAATCCGCACTGCATCTCCCAGAAGAAGAGCCATTTTATGTAGCCTTGGGTAAACTACATAGTCCCAGAGCATCCCCCCACCCCCAGAAGGAAACAGTAAACCACTTCTGAGTAATCTATACCTAGGGGAAAGTGTCAACATAAATCAGAATTGACTTGATGACACATAAGTATTATTGTTATATAAAATGGGTTATACAACTACACTACCTGACAGGGCATGTTTACAACTCCATAATGGTTTTGTGCCATATTGATTGTGAAATATTTCTATATCAGTAATTGGAAGTATTGGGTTTTGAGATGAAGAGCTGAAATATTACATGGTAGCTTTCTATGGTGTTGGATTTCTCATGGCTTTTTCAGATATGTATACTTTCACTTGACTCAGTAACTGGAGAACATATACGTGTGAATTTACCTTAGATTGCTGTGCTTTGCTGCAATGTGTCAAAATGAGCTCCCATATTTTATGTGCATATGTGTTTATTTTGCTGTAACACTTGGATATTCCAATGCATTGAACATTTCTTTTTGAAAAATAATATTTTTTTTAGAAACCAAAGCTTATACAAATAAATTTAATGTGAATTTCCCCAAAAATAGACTTGAAAGCATCAAATGTCCAAAGTGAAGAATTATAACAATTGCTGCAATGAATAATGGCCAAAATCCTGTTTCTTAGCATAGTGCATAATTAAATTACACTATGGTCAGCTCATTGAATCAATGGGGACTTGGTGAGTCAACCCCTCTGTAAATTCTTTTTATTCAGATACGGCTATTGTAACTGTATCTTATTTTAGCATAGTAAGTCACAGTTAGAGTTAAATCAAGGCAACTTGAAGATGTGTTAAATCACCAAATCCCCATTGATTCAATGGGCCTTTGTTGTTTAGTCGTTAAGTTGTGTCCGACTCTTCGTGACCCCATGGACCAGAGCACGCCAGGCCCTCCTGTCTTCCACTGCCTCCCGGAGTTGGGTCAAATTCATGTTGGTAGCTTCGGTGACACTGTCCAACCATCTCGCTCAATGGGCCTACTCTAGTGCAATTTACTACATGAGGCAACAAGATTTTGGCCAATATATTGTGTAGGTTGAGACTGAATGTCTCTCTGGAAATTTCAAATTTTGGGCTGTGTGTATGCATTTGATATGTTCATAAGCTCATTTTTGAAAAGACATTCTGTTTGTGCAGTAGAATAGAACTCTCAGATGTTTGCTGGAGTAACATTTCTCAGAAACTGACAGAACTAGGTCTCCAAGAAAAATAATCAGAGTCTCTTAAAATGCCCAAATCAATGGTGTGATCCTGTTAAGATTACACATGTTTAAGTCCATGATTTTATGGGGACTAGTTGGAAAAAACTCATGGAATAGGTTAATGGAAGTTGTGTTTGTGTCACCTGATCTCGAGACAATGAGAACATTCAGAGAAGAATAAAGATTCAGAGAAACTAAAAGGGTGCTGCTTAGGAAAGATGAAAACGTAATAGGAGAAAGGCTTCACTTTCCCATTGGTGATGCCCAATCAGGATGCTATATATTCAGTCTGTGAGGAATGAAGAACAATGTGTTTGCTTTTATATTATTTTATTCTACTGTTATTAATATTCCAGCTCTTGAGGATGTGACATAGTGACTAAATTTAGCCCAAGGAAGTGAAGGCTGTTCTCAAGGAGTCGTTTTGCCAGTGGACGTTTTGCCAGTTCATGCAACGGAGGCCAGACCGACCTGGTTGTTTGCTCTGTCAAAGACAACGTAGTACAGACGGATGAAGACATCTCCAAGGATCCAGAGCTCACCAGAATCAGTGGGGATACTGATGCTCTCAAAGGCACTTTCACAATAACCATTGCTCTGAAACAAGAGATAACAGTATAGAATGAATTGTGGTGTCTCTATACCAGTCAGATAACTTGAGTAGCATTGTGAACATAGACATGCTTGGACAGAACATCCAGATGCTGGCACGCTATTGGCGAATCAAACCAGGGCATGTGTGAAACCTTCTGAAATGAAATGAGATACACAGATGCATACTAGGCACCAATCGTCTCCTCATCACACAATTTTTTTCATTAAAACACTCTTTAATTATGAGTATATGTAGCATGAAGACATTCTCTCCCTCCCTCCCTCCCTCCTCTCTCTCTCACACACATTCCCTCCCTAGAATATACATTAGTTTTGTATTATTATATTGCTTAAAATCAAAATCACATTTGAGAATAAGGTAGTAAACTGTGATAAGATATTCCTTATTTCATAATAGTCGCAACATACTGGTTGCGATCAGTGTTTGAGCCTTTGATAAATCTTGTTCCTAACTTGCTTCATTTTCAAAAGGATGAAACTCTTTTTCTTTATAATCTACAGGAAACGTGGGGTATTGTGAAATATTAAAGTAGATATCCAGCATCATCTGACATGAGAAAAAGTCTGCCATTAGGCTACAAACTATCAAACTCCTTTGTGCAATTGCATAGTTTGCCTCCTTTCTGAACTGGATTGTTTTCTTTTCCAGAGACTGATCTTCCACAAACATTTTTTGAAATAATTTCAGGTGAGATGGACCAGAGGTCTTACCTGAAGAAGGTAGGCACTGGCAGGCACAGGGAATTCAATACCATTCATGGTGAAGACAATGTCTGGTAGGCTGTTCATGGAGCTGCAGCTGACGTAATACTAGTGTGAAGCAGAACAGGCAGAAGACAAGAATTTACCATATGGCATCATATTTTCAAACATAAGAGCTACGAAAAGGGTTTAGCTGCATGTTATGGACTAGGAATTACCCCAGATGGAATGACTGAAGAGAAAACTGGCTGGCTTTATTTATTCATTTATCTATTTTAATCAGATAATGTCTGAAACCAGCTATTCTTTGGCTTTTATGGTTCTTTCTTTTTGTACTTTAAAGCTTTCCACTTAAGGTTGTGAAAGCATAACACACTGTAGGCTGTGCACACAAGCCCAATCAGTCATTGTATAATCACTTTCTGGACAACAGTCCCCAGAATCATTGGATCTCTTCTGTCTGGCAATTGGGTGACTTGTAGTCTAAAATAGGTACTTTATCAAACTCCAGGCCCTCACAAAATAAGCGAAGACTGTTTCTTTGCTACCGGGAGCCTTTTGCTGCATTTTTAACACACAAGGAGAGATACCACAAAGCAGCAGAGGGATGTGTGGGTATGGAAGTACTCCCCATTTTGTTGTTTCTTTCAAGGGTTCCCTTTGTTTTCTTCTTAGGGATACCTACTGGACCTGTTAAGCAGGGGAGGAAATGTATGAAACGAACGGGGTAGCATCTAAACCACACGGGGGTGGTATTGGAGCATCTGTGTTGCCTGGTATAACTGACCTTGAAGGTGCTGTCAGAAATATCTGGGCAGCAATTGATTGATTGATTGATTGAGTGATATGGTCATTATGTGGTAGCGCTGGCTAGCTTGTGCTAGAGTAGAACTAACATTTTTCCAGTCACAACATATTTTAGGCTACTAGGTAAGAAAAAGCAATACTCTCCTAATTTCCCATTTCTTGGGAAAAGATGTCTAGACCTCACCCAATAACAGAACAGGTAATGACTGTACATTTCTTTTTCTATATTGTGACTGCCCAAACAAGTCCTATTAAACTCCAGACAACTTCAGAGTTATAAATCTTTATATTGCATTCCATCCCCTTCCTAGTCACTAGCAGGAGATCTTTGTACAGTGAAGAAAGATAACGGGTATGAAGGAATAAAGAACAAATGGCAAATGCACCATTTCCTTTGTCCACAACCTGACTTTATCACTGTCATCACAGACTCGAGTCAGATTTGGAATAAAACCACATTTCCTTCATAAATCTGTCTACCTCCCAGTCTGAGATACCTCCGGATGTCTCACATTTCTTTTCTTACCTCACCGTTGGAGGACTGGCTGGCACCAATGTAATATTGGATGTTAGAAATGCCGTTGGGGGGACCGGCCAACAGGGAAGTGCCAGTGTCAATAATAGCTTGGCAGCCGCCAGAGCATGCAATGGACTCGCCATTCATGGTGATGCTGAAAGGAGAACAAACAGCTCAGTGTGATGAAAGAAAGCAGCCACAATAGTTTGCTCACAAGGTCACCAGGAGAGAAAAATTCCCAGTGGTCCATCGATCTTATAAGAACACATCTTCCATTCAGTTTTGGTTTTTGGAACAGATAGGATATAAATGTGTCCTCTGTCCTTTTTTTTCTTGGGTGGAAATTCCTAGCTCCCTCCCTAAGTCTTTCTGTGAAACCTGTATGCATCCCAGCTTGTCATCCCACCCCATTCTGCACCTTATTCTTAATGGTATCAAAGTGAATCAGAGAGGTCAAGGCTGAAAGCAGGCCAACTTGGTTACCTGTCCAAAGTGATCTCCCAGTAGCTCTCTGAAGAGAGAGGCACCCAGTTGAGGCTTCCAGTATAATAGGAGGTATCAACACCACCAAACATGACAAAGCTTCCACTCTGTTCATCTCTGTGGGGAAAAAAAAGATAGGAAACTGTCTTACACCATGGTAGACTATTTGCTCCCTTAGTCCCATCTGGTTTGGTTCTCTCCAGTGTTACCAAGGGCCCCTTGCAATCAATCCCTGCAGCAGTTTGGCCTGGGGTGGGTGGGTGAGGTCACTTTTTAGGACAGCTTATGTATAGTATTAAAACAGAGAACAGTGGACATATTGCCTGGGTCACTGGGCAATGGTAGAGAGATGAAATGCTGGACCAGGGTTGATTTTCCTGGTATGCATGTCTGTCATTCTAATGTGAAAAAGGATTCATTACCTAGTTGAATGTTCTCTAAAATTTGTAGATTTTAGAGAACATATTACATTCCACCTTGGGAAACCGTAGATGAAAATCAGACAGATCATGGTGATATCTAAGCCATTACGATAACTATGTTTATTTAATTAGGTCCCCTTAAAAACACAAAACACAACACAACAGCTTATCTTTTGTATCATTGCAAGACACCTATTCAATCATGTAGACAGAGGGACTCAGGTTGTACAGAACTGGAATGCAGTTAGTGCATTGCAAAGTCCAGTCTACAGTCTTGTCCAATTCTCTGCCAAAATCATCCTTCAGATGGATCCTATGGAACTTGGTGAGGAATAGAATCAGCAGCCCAGTATTTTAAGAGATTGTTACTTGTAGTTTGTCCTTCAAATGGGGGTGGCGGCGGCGGCTAAGGGCCCACTTGTATGTCATCAGTAACCCATAATTGGAAGAGCTTTTCTTATATTCCAAAATTAACAAGTTAGCAAGTTGTTTTGTTTGGGACTGGTTGTCAGGCCAGACGTGCCTTCATCATGCACCTGATTTCTCAGACATGAAATAATGCCTTGATCATGTCCCCTGACTGCAAAGGGTTTTTTTTTTTTTTTTAAAGCTCTAATGACAGGTTACCTGTAACATACAGCTTGGCCTTCCTCTCTCTGGCATTGGGCCAGATCTCAGCCCCTAGAAACAAGTCCAGTTCTCTTTCTGCTCAGTTCCTAGAAATAATATGAGTGACCCCACAAGTCCACTAGTGGTGAATGGAAGTGGCATCTCTTCCCAGGAGAACATACACACAAACTAGACTTACGAGCTTAGGTAGACGGAGAAGAGATCCTGGGACACCAAACCCTCACTCATCATGTTGTCAAAGACAGGAGTAGCACTAGAGGAGGAGATGCTGGGATAAGCCAGACCCAAGATGCCATCAAAGGGGGAGTAATAAAGGAAGCTGCCAGGCTCAGTCTCGCTCAGACCAAAGATCTGGTTGGTGACAACGATGCCTCCGACCTGGATGGAAGGACAAGAACTGTTGGGCACGTAACAAAACCTAAGACAAAACAATTGTAGTTCTTCACCGGTCAAGGGGTGTGGTGGTCCTGGGTAGTGGCTGTTTACATCACAACTACGAAATTTTAATGCTACGGACTAGAAAAGAAAAAACATATTTGTTTTCAAGCTGGTGACACCTATAAACTGTACATAAAATAAACTGTTGATAGTTTCAACAAGGAAGCAGATGCACACAATCTCCAGTTTGTGGAGTGCTTCCTAGTTCAAATTATGTACATTTTGTTTTTATACCCAAACCTGGAATTGTTGGTAGTTCAAAGTCAGCCTTACTGAAACAAGCCAGAATCAGTAATCATAGTTCAAATAAACCACATACTGTATGACAACACATTCTCAGGCCATACTTCTCTCGGTTGCTACACCATAGGGGGCCAGAAAAACACCAGCTAGAAGTTAGGCCTTCTCGGTTGTGGCACCAGACCTTTAGAATCGACTCCCAGTTGAGCTGCACCTGGCTTCCACCCTGCCTACCTTTAATAGGTTGCTCAAAATGCTGCTCTGTACAGAGGATTTTGATGGCAACCTCAAATGAACTTGCCATCTGCCCTGCCCGTCGAATCATGGGTTGATGTCCTTGGCTGGCTTGTCTTGTGATGTTGGAGCTGATTGCTTTATTTGTATTATTATCATTATTATTATTGTTTGTTTTAATGTTACTTTTTGTTTGACTTTATTGACCATTAACTACCCAGCATAGTGCTTTGCACTAACTCGGCAATATAGAAAGCTTAAGAAAATAATGAATAAATGAATGAATGAAAATACTGTAGATACTTTGTTAAATCTGGAAATGGTTGGTCAAAATCCCCTTCTCCTTGCTTTTACTGCTTGACTGGAAGTGCAACTGCAAAAGGCTTATTAAGCACCTAATAAGCTGAAGGGCACAGTTGGCTTCCACTTAGTAATGGATCACAAGTCGGACAGGCCACAAATTGATAGTGGTGGCTTTACCATAAACAAGATTTAAAAGGGAGCCCAGCGTTGTCTCCTTTGCAGTCAATAACAATTCCGTATCTCCCAGGCCTCTGAATGGATCCTACTTGTGTTAATCCACCCAAAACCATGTTGACGGCCATGTCATTTCTCATACCCCCAGGATCAAAGAAGATGATAACAGGTCATATCATAAGAAGCTGGCCGCAGTTCTGTGGAGATTCATGCCTGAGCCATCAGGATGGCAAAAGTTTTATCTGCAAATTCTCAATCAGAAAAGAAAGAAACCTGATGTGCAAGATACTTGTGTAATTGCACTTTAGGAACTTCGGCTATTTGCATTGTATAGGCTAGTAAGCCTCCATTTTCACATCCAGTTACTGTATATCCTCCAGTAGTTTACCTGGACAGTGTCATAGCCTAGGATTCCAGTCATGCTCCCAGTGCCATATGTGATGGAGACACTCTGGTCAGTTCCCTGGTAAGTGGAGGAACTCTGAGGGTTGAAGCGGTTGTGGTTTGCTGCAATGCAAATCAGTCAGTCCGTGAGCCTGTGGTCAAGCTTTATATCGCCAAAACAGAGATGCTGGAGTGGAAGCCACTTCAGCACTAGGCCACTAGGCTCACTGCTATAAAAACTCTGTTCCCTAATCTCTTTTGCATGGAAATCAGTTGTAACTGAAAAGAAAAACGTTTTGCCGGTACTCAGAAGAACTTCTCTCTAACCGGTACTTTACAGTAGATACAGCAGGGCCACCTGGAACCCCTTCCACACACTTAGACTCTCCACACCTGAAAGTTTTATGAATCCCCTAGACAAACCTGTTTTATATTTCAACACTGATTCCTTAACCCAGAGTTATTGTTTGCTGCCTGAGGCAAAAAAAACAACCCCCTCCCCAAATGGCAGATCTTTCATTCTTAAAAAAGCAGTTAAACTGGTAGTCAAATCTTTCTTACACTCTGGCAACAGGGCAATAGGCCAGGCTATGTGGCACAGAGTTGTGACCTCCAACATCTTCTAGTTGCCTTACAGGATCAGCCGTCTGAGGTGACTGCATAATTTTGCTTTATTATACGTGGTAGGTCCACCCCTGCTTCCACTTCCCAAGTTCCAATGGCTATTTTAGGCAACAAGCTATATTGGTTTGCCCTCTCTTATACGTAGTGAGGAGAAGACAGGTGAAAACATGAATAAAGCATAATCCAGTTACTTTCTATTTCTATGGGCAAAAAATTATGGACCCAACTTACAGCAGGCTGAGCTGGAACAATATACAGAAGGGACCCACAAGTTGGAAGAGCCAGTGTCAAAGAGGACAACAAATTCCTGAGGTGGAGTTCCGATGTAGATATTGCCAATGTACTCAATCTGTGGGGTAAAAATAGGGCATGATAATGAGAACACATAACTACTACTACACACAATCCCTGCAGAAGGTCTGAGGCTATAAATAATCTTCATTTTAACATAGGCATAGTTTATCCAACCTGTAGTCAAACACGTTGTGCAGGTTTTTGAAACAGTGCCAAAACCTGCAAAATCTGTTTATTAAAAAAGAAAGCAGATTGAATTTATTTCATTCTATGAACAATCATGCCATCTAGATTTGGAGGTTGGCGGGGAGGGCAGACTGTCAGTCTTCTATCTAATCTCTGTAACTGGTTTACTATTTTTTTTGAAAAACATACTATGAATAAAGTTCAACCTGTACTGCTGCTTTTCTGTCCTAATTAAAAAACTACTAGGATACCTTCTGCTTATGACCTACTATCATTTCCTAGCTTTGAAACTTATCCAAGACAGTAGATAAGCACCTGTGAACATATGAACACACTGATTATGCTCAACAGTGGACTTGGGCGAACCCAAGAGATTTTGCTAGCCAAAGATGTGCAAAAAAAAAAAAAAAAAGCATGAACACCCTCCCACCATGTAAATGTACACAATACTCAAGGCACCTGCTGACAAAGAATAAATAACCAAATAAATCTTAAAAGATCAAAATAAAAATAAATCTCAGAATCAGCTCTCTTTACCTCCCGAGAATAAAAATACAGCCATGACAATGGCTCTTGGTTTGTTATAATTTCATACCTCAAATCAGCTGCCTGGCTTTCCCAGGTCACCAGAGCAGGGGTGGATTCTAGCATACTGTTTATATAGGTGAAGGAATAATAATTTTAGGAGTGATGAGCACTAGGCAAGGCCAGCCCATCAGTAAGCCAAGGTAGTTCTGGTATATTATTTCAAACATATCCTCCAAATTAAAAAACAAAACAAAACTCACATCCATATAATTTTCCAGGGGTTCAGAGGCCACTGCCAAGTTTTGTTCGGGGTAGTACTTTGAGCCCAAGTTGTGGGGATGATTCTTCAGAAATTTGTCCAGCTTCCCATGTTCTTTAAGATTTTGCCGTAGAGATTTTCCTTTCCGCAGGGGGACCCTAAATAGGAAAGGATTAAAGGGAGAATGATGAAAGACAGTCAGATGCCAGAAGAAAGCCCTCTGGCCTTAGCAAAGCCTGCACAACATACTTGGCTTCAGGATTTTCATTACTGGTACTGTCATAGTCCTTGCTGATCCAGATCAAGAATGACTTCCGCAGAGGGTTCTGGCAGAAAGAAGGCTGCTCCCATCTAAAGAACTATAGTATTTTGGTACATAGATGCATATAGGAGGGGGAAAAATGTTGCTCTCTCTGATGCCAACCATTAGAGAGAATATTTCTTTAAATAACCCGTTGAACAAAGTATAGAACTAAGGATAGATGGTTCTTCTGAAGACTACACATTTTTTGCATATGCATGTGAAGCAAGTTGAAAGCTGTATACTTACTTGGTTACCAGGCACTGGGCAAGGGTGACCAAGCCCAGAAGAAAGAGCCACTTCATGGTTTTTTCCTTTATCCCCAAGCCGTTAACCAAAATGAAAGAAGTGTGGGTCCCAGCTCAACAGCAATACCACTGGGAACTGCTCCTTATATACATCTAGCACTGAGCCTTTCTTATCATTTTCCAATTCTGATAAGAAATGCAAACTTTTTTGATAAGATTTTTCAAATATCCTTAAAGGAAAGGTTGGAGAACTTTCCAAGTTTCCATTAGCATTAAGACCATGACCCAAAAGAGTGCTCATGTGACACCTGAACTCACCAGAACACGCTGGCATGTACTGAAGCGTCCCAAACCTTTTCATTGTCTGAACCTAGTATGAAATGTACATTTTCTTATTATATTACATCAATAATAGAGGTAAGCAATCACTTTTTCCAAAATAAAAAGGATGCAATGAATTGAATACATACATTCCAGTTCTGAGCTGCAGAAAGTCTCAGGGGTACAACACTTATACAGGGTTCAGTTTCCTTTGGAAGTCTGACTCTACTTACTGGCATTTCTTAAAGTTTGCATTCATACAAGCTGAGCATAAATTGGAGGCTCATATCATTAACTCAAGCAGATGCTCCAAAGTCCATTGCTCCCGGTCAGATTTTAAGGGGACTCATTCTTTCCCATCATCATCATCATCATCATCATCATCATCATCATCATCATCATCATCATCATCATCATCATCATCATAACAACAACAACAACAACAACAACAACAACAACAACAACACCACCATCTGAGATACAAAAAACAGCAATATTAGGAACAGCATACATACTGTGCCATTATTTAAAAGATACTTAGGGTTTTGGTTAAAACTTGTATCTGTTATATAATACCAGTCAATGTTTTTATAATTTTGATTGCTTGTGTCTGGTATTTTTAAATAATAATAATAATAATAATAATAATAATAATAATAATAATAATAATAATAATAATAATAATAATAATATCCTGACTTATTCTGATTTATGGGGACCCTTTCTATTGTTTTTAGGTATAATCTGAAATTGTTTACCATTCCTTTTTTCTGTGAGTGCTCAGGACTATGTGCCTTGCCCAAAGCTACATAGGCTGTCTCTTCTTCCCCAGGAAGCACAATGGGAAACTGAATTTGCAGTCCCCAAGTACTCTAATTCATTGAGCTAGCCAGTCAGCATAAGAAGAAAGAATAAGTATGAATAATCTCTTCCTATCATGTTTTAAGCCAATTTAGCTCTCACAAGTATTTCACATTTTGGTAATATTTCCCCCATTTCAAATACTGAGTGCTCACTGGAAGGACAGATCCTGAAGCTGAGGCTCCAATACTTTGGCCATCTCATGAGAAGAGAAGACTCCCTGGAAAAGACCCTGATGTTGGGAAAGTGTGAAGGCAAGAGGAGAAGGGGACGACAGAGGATGAGATGGTTGGACAGTGTCATCGAAGCTACGAACATGAATCTGACCAAACTCCGGGAGGCAGTGGAAGACAGGAGGGCCTGGCGTGCTCTGGTCCATGGGGTCACGAAGAGTCGGACACGACTTAACGACTAAACAACAACAACATCCTTAAAGGAGAGGATATTGGTACCTGTTCATACCAACAACTGAGAGATGCCCATTGGCTCTGATGGTATCATGAAAATGGAGGTCGAGGTACTCCTGGGGTTTATTCTGTGGAAGTCATTGAGTTAAGTGAGGAGGAGTCGTTTGTGTCAGCACAAAACAATCAGGAATAAAGAGCACATTCATGATGTTATGGGATCTGGATTGGGGAACTAAAAATGAAGCTAAAAAGCAAGGTTTTATCTATCAGCCCACATACCACCAATAGTTTAAGCCATATTGTTTACCTTCCAATTAACATTATCAGGGTCCTGACCTTCTAGGGACAAGCAAACACCAAGAATGTGGTGCCACTTTCCAAGGAGCTGGGAACGAAATGGTCCAAAGGCCTGAAACAACCTCCAAACGCATATCTGTTCCCTCTTTATCTTCACGTTTGAAAATGGTATTTTAAATAACATTTACCAGCTGTCTCCTGGTACTGTGGTTTTTTAAATGTCTTAATGTTTCAATATTCATTAATCTTAACACACATGACCCCAGTAATATTTGCTGCATTTTTTAAACTGCAATTTTTGGGCTGCTGGTTTCAATTGTATGAGGTTGGAATTATTTTGGTTTTTAATAATTTCTTTCATTATAAATATTGCCTTGGGAAAGTATTACCCTTAACGTCAGCCTAACATACATGCATACATGCATACATGCATACATACATACACACATACATACATACATACATACATACATACATACAACAATCCTATGCATCTCAGTTCTAATTTTTACCAGATGACATGGTGATCTTGTATCTGGTCTATACTACTTCAGATTATAAATGCAGGGTCACATGCCCCTCCATAAAAAGCTAGTTCATACAGCAAGTGGCATTTTATTCACACATTTTTTATTGAATAAGTCATCAGACCATTTCAAAATTACATAGCAAAACATATAAATATAAATAAATGTATAAAATGATAATAAACAAGAATACATGCACATGAAATTACCTTTAAAACAACTATTTAAAACAAACCGCACTGACACTCCAGGTAACATCTTAGTGGTTATACCTAAGTAGTGAACCTCTTTAGTGGCATACCTACAGCAAGCGTTAGAGTTGCCACAATGTAGATCAATCATGTTTTTTTGTGGGGCTAGAATTGTGACAGTATCATATATCCGCAGATATGTAACCAAAAATAATCAAGTAAGTGTAATAACATGCATGTATCATATTCAATTCCTCCAAAAACCTCCCATTTATTAATGTGGAATATTGTGCTTCTGTACCCATGGTTCAAAACACCAGGAAATGGTTTGATATTACTGCACAATATCTTGCCTGCTTTGCCAGCAAGAAAAGGAATGCCAAGTTTTACATCTCAAAGAGCAGCCTGAAAGTTGACAACACCAATGGCAGTGGTCAAGATAGTGTACAGGATACCCTCTTGTGCTCACTATCATTCACAGAGTGACACAGCACAAGGGAAAATCCCAGAAGCTGACTGTTTTCAACCACTTCTTACCCAAACACAAAACAATTGTCACAGCTGTTTTTCAACAAGTAGGAATGGTCCTTTCATTGCTCTACAGCAGTGGTCCCCAACCTTGGGCCTCCAGATGTTCTTGGACTTCAACTCCCAGAAATCCTAGCCAGTAGAGGTGGTGGTGAAGGCTTCTGGGAGTTGTAGTCCAAGAACATCTGGAGGCCCAAGGTTGGGGAACACTGCTCTACAGTGTTCCTGGCATGAAACTGCAACAATGTATCTACTCTGCAATGCTCTTGCTGGTAAGCTTATGTCACACACGCTCGTTCTTATATATAACAAAGTGTTGTTTTCCCTTTTGAAAATAATTTTTCCCTTTTTTGAGGATCAATATTTCAGCCCCTGTAGTCTGGATTCTTTCCAAAGAAAGAAAGAAAAAGTGGGTTTGACCAACCATTATCTTTCAAGATGATCAAGATTAGTCTTTTCAATTTGTATGAGCTATTTTAAATCTGGGGACATTTAGGGTTGCTTGATTCTGCACTGCTATAATGACTGAAAGAACAAGAACCATCAGCTCTGTTGCATCTAGTGTAGTGTTGATCCACATTGTTTTCCTATTTATTAACATATGCTACTTCTGAGTTATTATGCCAGCTCCATAGACTAGGTGATGGTTTATGTTATTTATTCAACGTCAGGGAGTAAAAAACCTTCCTAGCTATCTGAAAAGTGGACCTATGTTGGATTTTAAGGCCCTTAATATCATTATAAGACAATAAAATAATGTTCTTTTTCAGTCACATCTTAAAAGGGGTTGCTTTTTTTAAAGTAGGGCTTCATAAATGTGAGTCTTTAATTTGGCTTCACCAGTAAAATATATAAATGAATACCACATGTTGACATCATGATGTTTGGAAGGAAACAGTCTTGGCTTTACATGAAGCCTTCCAGTGATCAAACGTCCACTATTAAATTGATAATAATTAACCAGTGGTTAATTGTGCTCTCTGTTAAAACACACATTTTATCTTCTGTGGAATCTGGAAGCAATCATGGGTTCTTACAATGACTTTACCTTTTCTTTAGAGAGAATGAAACCATTTAGTACCTAGTATCTTTCCACTATGAATGTATGGCTATAATCAAGTGACTTCTGAACCTTTCCTCTAGGGTTGATAAACTAAATGTGTTTAATTCCTTCAACCTTTTGTGTTACTTCATCGAAATGAGGATTTGTCTGTGGTGGAAAGGTCTGTCAGCATTTTTGGATTTTTTTTTATCACAGGTGGTACGTGGCAGCTCCCAGATAGCTCCAGGATATTTGTCCTGAGCAAAATTGGTAGCGGGAAGTGCTGCCATTATTTAATGCTCCCCTTAGCAATTTGCTTTTGAGCCACATGGGAGAAGCTTGCAGAATTCCTCTTCTAGCATACACTTACAAACACTAAATTCTTTCAGTTCTAAATACACAGTGTACAAAGGACTACATGAAGGATGTAACTAGAAGGCAGCTTATCATAATCATAGTTTGGTGCCTGACACATTACTAGAAGTGGTCAGGAATCTCCGAGAAAAACTCAATCTTCATAATGAGTAGCTTTGGACCAGTTTTAGCCTAGAGACAGATGATCTACAGCAGGGGTCCCCAACCCCCAGTCCGCGGCCCAGTGCCGGTCCACGAGGAGCCATCAGCTGGGCCGCGGGGACACAGTGGCAGCCATTAAAAAAAAGAGCCCAGCAGGGAGGCCATTTGAATTTCCCGGGCTCCTGCCTTCAGCCGCTGGATCCGTCCGCGCTGCTGGCTTTCCAGCCAGGCTCTGCCGGAGCCCACCTGGAAAGCCAGCAGCGCGGACGGGCCCAGCGGCTGAAGGCAGGAGCCCGGGAAATTCGAATGGCCTCCCCGCCGGGCTCTCCCGCCATTGGCCACGGAGGGTGGCGAGGAGCGCCGAGGACGAACGCGGCTGCCCCGGCGAGCAGCCTGTGGTGCCGGTTCCGGAGGCCTCCCAGCAGCAGCGGTGGAAGCCCGGGAGGCTGAGGAGGCTTCAAACCGGTAAGGAACCGTTTTTCCTTTTTAAAAAACTATTCTGGGTGGGTTTTGGAGGGTGGGTTTGGACTAGGGGGTTTATGTTTCTGTGCTGTGTTGTTTTTGGATTTGTGTGGTTTTTTTGCAGTCCCAGCGTGGGACTTGCTCTGTTTATTTTTATTATTATTTTTTGTATTTTTTTGAAATGCTGGAATGGATTAATCCCGTTCCCATGCATTTCAATGCAATGGTGCTTTGACTTACGAACGTTTTGATTTACGAACACCATTGGAAGAATGGTCTTCAACAAAACCGGTCCCTGGCATTAAAAAGGTTAATTTTAATGCCCCCCCCCCCTTCACGGACGGTGGCGGCGGTGCCCCCCCCCCCTCCGGTCCTTGGAAGAATGGTCTTCAACAAAACTGGTCCCTGGCATTAAAAAGGTTGGGGACCACTGCTCTACAGGACCTCAAACACCCTGTTGCATCTATGCTTGTAATGAGATAAGCTGGAAAACCACATCCTATCCTCAGACATTTTCTGTCCAGCCAGACACTTTCATGACTGCAGGCAAAAGACGTTGAGGTGATGGATTGAAAGAATTTTTTTGGGGGGTGGGGATACTTCTGCTCCTCTTATGGCACGCCTCTTTTGCTTTTAAAATTGGACCCTACTCTTGCTAGGTCCATACATATATGGTTTAGATAAATGGGTCTATTTTAAATAAGCACGTGTTTTGAGAACTCAATGGATGGTTTCTATGGGAGCAGCTGTATTTGCTGTATTCCCTCTTTTTCCATGCTATATTGGGCTTCCTACTGTCCTCTACATTATGAACCCTGCTATGTTTTCAAATAATCAGCTGAGGCTCTCTTCTCTGGGTGCTCCCCAAGTCCAAGATGGATGACTGCAAAGAAAGGGCACTTTTCTGTTACAGCACACTCTACTCATACAACAGGGATGTCAAAAACATTGGATCTGTTTCTGCAGTTTTTGACATGTCCAACATGTGAGCATCACTCATATATAAAGCTAATTATTTTTGCCACAGGCAACATGTGCAAAGGCCGCAACTACAGCCAGAAAAACATGAATGGAATGCAAAGTGACTTTCATCACTTCATACAATGTAAGCCCTACGATGCTTTAAAATGGCACTCAATGCACACTATTTTAAAGTGCCATAGGGCTTCCGTTAGGGTCAGCCAGAGCAAGAGAGCCTTTCCTTCTCCACAAGGCTTGTTTATCTAGTGGATGGCTGGACAGTGATGTCCGCAAAGTATGGTAGGCACAGAGATGCCTTTGACCACTGGGGAGACCCTTGCCACTGCTGCTGCCACCAACCTGCTTCTTGGTGGCCGCTGCCCTCTAGTCACCCACTGGATGAGCAAGCCCTGTGGAAGAGGAAGGGCAGCAAAGTCCTTGCCTGACACTCTACCCACTCAGCATGTGGCGAAAATGGAGCTGCTGGAACTGCCCCCCCCCCCCCGCCCCACACAACAACATTGTCAGGCAACCAGTGCTGAGTGGATTCCTGGCTACCTTTGCACTGCCTGGCTAGAACTGTTGCTGGGCAGGGGCTCCATTCTCATCACATTAAAACAGGACATGAATTGGGAGCAGCTTCTCTCCCATTTGCAGACAAACCACAATAAGAAGCCGATTGCAGATTATCTGCAAACATGGTTTCTGCCAAAGTACACCACAAGTTCTTCTTTCTAGTATGACCCTGTGTCCTTTACAGAGCATGCATTGTTGTTCTACAGGCTTTCCAGTGTAGGGCATTGAGCCCTTCTCAATGTCATGAGCTACTTATGGCGCACACACAAGGAAATCTCATATAATTTCAATCAAGAGCCACTATGTTTCCCTACTCCTTTACTTCTCCTTCAATCGTCCTTAACATAAGCATTTTGTGTGTCCATTTCTGTAGCCCCTGCTTAACATTCCCTTGTCTTCATGTCTGTCACTCCAATTTCTCTACTGCTCAGCTTGCTTGCTTGCAGCTTTTTCTATGAATTTAACTGGAAAGAGGGTAGGGAAGATAGTCAGACAAGAGTCCTCACCCCAGGCCGAATCTCACTATGAGTTAGCTCACTCTATTCTAGTCAGAAGGCTTGAGATACAATTGATAGAAAGCAAATAAATATTTTCAGATTCCAACTTCCCAATCTGTAAAATATGTCCAAGGGTTTAGCTTCACCAAGGTCATGCCCAAGAGCCAGACATTTTTTAAAAACCCAAACCAACAGATACATTAAAAATGTGTCTTACTACTTATCAGCGGTTCCAAACCATGGGTCCCCAGATGTTCTTGGACTACAATTCCCAGAAATCCTGGCCAGCACAGCTAATAGTTACGGTTTCTAGGAGTTTTAGTCCAAGAACATCTGGGGTCCCAAGGTTAGGAACCACTGCTCTAAATTAGTTTGAGTCACCCCCTCCCTGACAATTTACTTTTATAACTGAATATGAGCTGGTACCTTGCTTGTTTGCACCTCCATCATCCTTCACTAGCAGCTACAACAGATGGAATTTGCAGTCTCCATTCTGGACAAACACACTTTTTTTTTTCATTCTATCCTAATTGGATATTAGCCAGGGAAGTTCCCAGGATGAACATGGAAGAATCAGATATTGTACCATCTAAATAGGAGCTGCAACCATTAGTAATTAAAAAATACTAGCATTCATTCATTGACAGCAAAGGCACATAAGAGCACTTGGGGTGTCTTAGGACTTCCCAATCTCTTAAAATCCCCCTTCCTTTTTTTCTAAGAAAAAAATAAAGCATTATGTGAATGCCTATGAGATGAGGGACTAATTGGGGCAGTGTAGCAGTTGATTTTGTAGCCCCCAAACTATTTTTTTTTTTAAAATCAACTATGGTGCACACACAGAAGTGTTTTGGTGAGAATTTTACAATTTTTATAATCTTAAGAATCTTAGAATGGCAGAGCTGGAAGGGATCCTATGGCTCAAGTCCACCCCTATCAAGGAGGCAATTTGATTTTCAGTGGGGAATCAAACTCCCAATCCTTGGCTCCACAACCGGATGCCTAAACCACTGAGCTATACAGCAGTGCTTTCCTTCACTTTTTCTATTTTAAAACATTTTTATCCTAGTTTGCTGGCATCTCTGGATTCCCTGCATTCTCTTGCTACTTTAAAATTATTTGTAATTCTTAGACAGGTAAGACAAGAGAGTTCTCCCTTTTCCAACCTAGCTTCAATTTGCTATTTCTGTGTAAAGGGTTGCACAGAGGTTTGCTGTTGTTTGCAATTCATTCCACCACCCCAAACCTGTGCTCTATAGTTGTGATCTTGAACTTGACTCTGGGGCAGTACATTGTAACTGAAGCAGAAAAAACATGGGCTCCATCAAGCATTTTTGAGGTGCTTTATGGGTCACTCCACAACACACAAACATACATTCTGTATTTAAAATCCTGGAATTAATTTGCCTTTTTGGCTTCAGTTGTTGTCACTCCTGGCTTCCCACACACAGCTCTGCTTACTGTGTTGTGCTGTCCACCTTAAAAGCCCCTATGGGCACCAATTGTCAGTTCCCAAATAATACAGGGTAGCACTCAACAGGTGTGGGCAGTGTTATTTATTTCATTTATATTATTTATATGCCACCTTTCTTCCCATAGGGGCCCAAGGCGGCTCACAACAGCTAAAACAATAGATTTAAAAACACCATATAAACATCACATTTTAAAAAACAATTAAACATATATTAAGATTTTAAATAATCAAGTTTAAAAACAATTTTAAAGCATTTAAATCTCTAAGTTAAAAGCCCTTCCAGGTATAACGCATGGTCAGAGACTAGATCTTGATTTGTTTATTTCCCATAGTGACAGGTTAAAAACAGAGACGTAAAATTTCCGAAAATTTCCATTGTTTCTGGGGAAAAAATGGAAATTTTATACCTCTAGTTAAAAACAGACAGGCTAGAAAGTCAAAAGCTCATTAGTTTAATTTTGACCAGTGACCAAAAAGAAGAAGACACCTGCGTGTCTCAAGTACTACGAAAGCCTTCCAAAAAAAAAGAGAACTTCAGTCCTCCCGACAGCAAAGTCCACCGAGGCACTACAAAAACCCACGTTGTATGTTTTTCATGAGCGTGCTGGTCCCAGGCGAGGCAGCCCCACCTTGGCACCAAAGACAATTGAGAGAAAAGGGCCGCCAAAGGCCAACCCCAAGGAACCCCTATACTGTTATGCCACCGGAATGGACCATCTCCAGAGAGAGAGAGAAGGCAACTTCCGTCATTTCCCTTCTGGCCTCTCCGAGAATAGTTTGAGCGGACGCAGCTTCCGGCGCTGCACCGGAAGTGGGAAGTGCTCGGCCAGTCGGGGATTCCCTCTTCTTGTCCTCCCCTCTTTCTCCCTTCCCCTCCACCTCCGGCCTCTCACAGGTACGTTCCTCTTATTAGGGTGGTTATCGCTTAGCCGTTTCTCGGACTGTCTCGCGATAGGAGGCAAGGTGGTCCTCGTTCACTCTTTTCGGGGCGGGGGGCGGGGAGGGAGTGTAACTCCTTCAAAAGGCTCCCGCGTCTCTTTCTTCAGAGCGGAGTGGGAGCCCCCGTTTCCCGCGGGTCCGGGCTGGGCAATGGGCGCCTCACAGTTTATGTGGCTGGCTAGGTTGTTCTCGAGCGGGCTGACGGGGATTTATTCCTGAAACTGGCTGGAGCGGGGACGTGGGGCTTAGGCCCGTCTGGAAGCGAAGTTGTTTTCCTTCCCGCTCCCGGCGGTGGGAACGGTCGCCCCGCCTGACATCGCGGAGAGAGAGAGAGAGAGAGAGGGCTATGGCGATCTAAAGCGGAGGCAATGAAGTTTTCCATTCGTCCGGAATGATTCTGTGTCATCATCCTCGAGAGCTTCTGGGGCGACACCCAGATCGCACGTAGGACAAAGAAATCCTTTGCTCTCATTAACTGGGGACCTGGTGCTCGTGTAATGTCAACAAATTAAGAGACGTCCCGTTTAGCCTTTTGTTTATTTTACTGTCACTGAAAGATTTATCAAATGGAGAAAGCTGGAAATGGTCAGCTGGTTGGCGGCTCTTTTCTTCTCCTGATGTAACTCTCACAAAACACCCAAAGCTAAACTTGCCTTCTGCCCCCTTTGCTTGGTCTGCCTTTTGGTGTCTGGGCACCGGTTGCTCCTGCACCTCGCCCTTCTCAAGAGGCGTCACCCAAAGGTAGGTGTTTCCATAACAGTAGCCCTGCCTGAGCAAATCCTGGATGGTAGCATTTTGCTGTCTGCAATTAGCATTTGATCCCACACTTCCCACTGGGTTAGTGGCAGATCATGGAGTTATTTTCCACAGTTGTCTTAATTTTGGCCTTAGGTTAGTTATTTCTCTCCTCCCTTCCCCCTCTCCCTATTAGTGTCACCACTCTCTGGGCAGTTTGCAACGTACAATAAAATCATTAAATCGTTAAAAGGGTGTACATTAAGACCATGGTATCCGCCAGGGGTCGGTTTCAAGCTCCCGCATGTTAAAAAGGGCGGATATGCAAACCCTATATATAGCGTAGTCTCTGGTTCCCTCTAGTGGCCAGTTATGGTAACACACCTTGGAAACATTTCTTGGGTTTTTTATTTAATATTTTCAGGCAGTGGATAACTGAAACCATGGGTACTGATCTTGTGGATACAGCAGTTCTAACATATAATAAATACAAAAATATCATAAATCCTGTCACTAGCTAAAAGCTACCTTTAAATAAAAATATAAAAGTTGAAACCCATTTGAACATCTTGGGCCAAGAGGAATGCAAGGAATGTGTGGGACAGGTAGCATTTTGTGGCAGAGACATTCCACCAGATATTGAAGAACTAAACAGTTAAGGACTTCATAGGTTAAGACCAGCACCTTAAACTGAGCATGGACACTAACAGGGAGTGAATGAAGGTGTGCCAAGACTGGGTATATGTCTTGGCACACCTTCATATCTATTGGCACCTGTAATCAGTCTGGCCATTTCATTTTGGACCTGCTGAAGTTTCCATACTGACTTCAAGGGCAGCCCTACATAGAGAGCATTACAGTAGTCTATTCTGGAGATAGTGCATTAATCAGTGTTGTTAGTCATTAGTTATCCAGGTAGGGGTGCAGCTGGACAATTAACCAAAGTTGATAAAAGGCACCCTTCATCACAGCAGATATTTGTGCCACCATAGAGAGAGCTGGGTCCAAGAATGCCACCAGGTTGCAAACCTGATCCTTTAGGGAAAGTGTAACCCTATTAAGGCCAGGTAAATGTCCATCTAACCTGTCTGATGATCCTCCCAACAGTAGAATCTCTGTCTTATCTGGTTTCAGTTTCAGTTTGTTGGCCTGCATCCAGTCCATTATCTACTGGACAAGGGCCAACAATTATAGCACACTTTGCTCTTGAATTACATGGGTTTGAGCAGCATGGTTTTGGTTATACATGAGTTTTTCAAATAAATAAATAAATAAATAGTAAGTAAGTAAGTAAATAAAAAGTAAGTAAGTAAAGTAAGTAAGTAAGTACCATGCTGCTATTTCTTTCCAGGAAGTGACCTGAGAAAGGAGGGTCTTGCACTTACTGAAGCCCCTGTTGTTTTTGGTGCCTTGGCCCTTGGTCAGATGGTGATGGCTGAGTTGGGAAAGGTCACAGCAGTACCTACAGATAATATAGTAAACTCATCTGTATTTCTCTGTGTGAGTGAATCAACTGTTTATACTTCGTAGTTCCATTTGGGGGAGGTAAGAACTATACACGGATTTTGAACTACACGGGGGTCCAGCACCCCAACCCCAGTGTTGTTGAAGGGAGAAGTGTAGTTGTACCTGTAGTCCAGTGGCTGCCTACATAGATACATGTTCTTTACTGTGGATCATTGGAGATTGTTTTTGCAGTTTTCATGATAACACATTTTGACTGCTGCCATGTAGATGGCCTCCAAAGTCCAGTTTTGGAACACATGCAGGCAAACACAAGCTTAACTTAATTTCTTTTGCAGGTACTAATGCAGAATCCTCAGTGCCAAGCCTGTGAAATGCTTCGCTTGAACCAGAGGTAGAAGAGCCTGTAGCAGATAGCAAGAGGTTATAATCTTTGCCAGTTGTCTCTGGATATTGTCTTTGGCTGTCTATGCATTTGGGTTTAAAAGGGGAAGAGACTTACCCTGTTTGACACAATATTTGCAAAATAAAGGCCATGCTGTATGTGATAGCTGGAAAATCATGATTAGACTTCTGCTTAACGATAAGTAAATTAAAAATCTGCTATTGGTGTATCTCATTAAGCTTGTGGTGCTGGAGGATAGGAATATGTGAGTTTGTTTCCAATTGTTTCTATTTAAAATTGTCCTTCATAGCAACCGTTTTCATTGGGAAATCAGTGTGGGTATATCTACATTTGACAGCTTTATTTCACCTCATGAGGAAAAGTACCTCTTAAAGAGGCAATTTTACTAGAAAATCTATTTTATGGGGATTAATTTACCCTTGTTGAATGCTGCAGTCTGAGCATCCCTCCATCACTGTAATTAAACTTACTTTCAAAGAAAGTAGCAAGTGAAGGAATCAAAGATCTCCTGGATTAATGTCTAGCCATATATCTTTCATGAGATCAGCTGTGGAGGAAGAATAAGCAGGAGAAACTGTTCAGAAGAACTGACAAAATGTTGAAAACATACATTGTTCTGGTTTTGCTGGACCTAAAAGACTATTGAGTTCGGTGAAACTGAGAGTTAGTGGCTGACTACAGCAGGATAATTTGGTTGTGTGGCTTTTATAATCTTTATACAGAGAAGCCACTGTTGTATTATTTTCGCTGATAAAAGAGAGAAGAAGAACTTCATGGTTGCCCAGCAGATGACGAAGACACAGCACAATTGGGAAAGATGTTCAGATAGCACTTAAAAGGATACTGATTGTGTTTGCTCCCAGAGGGGAGAAGATCAAGTAGGTAGTATGTTCAGTATGGAAAAAGAATAATGATCAAGCAGGATTGGGTGACAGGAGCAAGTGACCACTGATATCTGTGAACTGCTCATTTAGCTCTTTAATAGATAGCATGGTTAGAGTATAGGCAATGCTGCAGCATAGCATAAAGTAGGGCTGTATGAACTATAAATATGTCAAAGAAGTAGCTGGGTTAGTCTGTGCAAGCAGACTTCAGTTGGTTTATTTCTATTTTCACTGAACTCTAATTTGTTTATAATACTGACCTGATGGATCTGTTTTCTGATTCAGGTTTAACCACTACAGTGTAATTTGGAATTCTGGTTTTTAGGAGATATAAAGTGTTATTTAGGTTTCTGAAAACAGACAAAAGCAATATTCAAACTAGCTACTGTATGAACAGTTGTGTATTTTATATGGCTCAATGAACAGGATGTACAAAAAAATAGTTAGCTGAATCTGTTGTTCCAAAGGCAAATGATTTTAAATTGATCCTGATTCTGAAACAGGAAGAATGAATCAGTGGGAAATTTTTGACATAGGATGTGAATGAACCATTTGTTTTCTGATGCTTATTTTTTTCCAAGCTTTCAGTGCTTTCATCACTTCTTATGTTATCTCTCTCATTCCAGAGGAATTAATGAATTTCTCAAAAGATGGAGACATTCAGAGACATGACAGTAGATGAACTGAAGAAACTGCAAGAGAATGCAGAGGAAATCGAGCGGTTGGCGCTTGAGTCTAATGAGGTATCCATTACATTTTTACATGGAGCTGGGGATGAACATAAGTGGAGCCCCTCCTCCCTAACAGTGGGTCATCTTTTTCAGGTCCAGGACATACAACTGGAAAGGGAAATGGCTCTAGCCACAAATCGTAGCTTGGCAGAACGGAACCTGAAGTTCCAAGAGCCTCTAGAAACAGGACGTGCAAAGCTTTCAGACAAATATCAGGATCTGCAAAAGCTGATGGAGCGGTGCCAGGAGCAGAAGGCAAAATTAGGTAAAGTTTCTGAATTGTCTTCCCTGTCCAGAGGTGGGGGAGAACAGGGAGGACTGCCAAAACGTTTCTCTGATGAAAACCTCTTTATTGTTGTGTCATGAGTGAATGTGAAAAAAGAATTTGGATCTTTTGCTCTAGAGATGGTTGCTAGCCTTAGCACCCTTCCCCCTTTTCTCCCAGTGCATCTGTGAATGGTAGTCAAGGAGGAAAGTTGATTCATGAGAATCTACGTACTTGGTTCTGTTCTGAGGCTTCTAGCAGCTTCTTAAAGTGTCAATGACGTGTGCCTGTATAACCATGAAAAGCCCTGTGCAGATGTGGAGCTTGTATAAGAGTGACAGAGCTTTCAATTTTTCTTGGTCATCTTCTGGTCACCCTCCTCAGTCATGTTTCGATTTTCCACAGTGGTGGAAGAAAGGCATCTTGTCCTGGAAGGTGGCAGCCCTCATGGGCATAACTTTTGCAGAATCAGAAGCTAGTATCATGACTTAGATAGAGAAGAGAAATGCTTGCAAACTTTGACCTTTTTTCTTATTCTCCCCCCCAGAGAAATTCTCTGCGACTATGCAGCCTAGCACACTGTTGGATCTCCTACAAGTAGAAGGGCAGAAGATTGAAGAAGAATCTGAGGTTAGCCTGACATTTATTTTTATATATGTTAATACCCGAAATCTAAAGTTCCATGTTATAGTCCCAGACAATCATCCAGGGCTATGTCTCTCCACCTAAAATGCCAGCCAGCACGAGGATACTCTCTTAATTTCTCATTGCTGTCCATTCATGTGTTTTATTTTAATGGGCCTATTTTATTTGCAAAAACATGGGTGGCCAGCCAGCAACATGGGTGTCATAAGTGGTGCAAGCACCAGGAGCTTGGCATATTCCTCTTAAACGGCTCTTTCTCACTGAATTGCTTCCTTCTTCCCAGGTTAATAGACTAAATGCAAACTGTCACTGACGGTTGCAACTGTATTATTATGTTATATCAACAACTTGAAGATATTTGGCCACCATAGTTCTGGAACAACACAAATTAAAGCAAATGGTTGTCTGATATGATTCAAGCTCTTGTCTGGTCTATTTACTGGCCCAGATTGCATGACACAGTAAGCCATGAATCTGCAGGAATCCTGGTTTACAGTGGATGTTCAAAGAAGCCATGGTTTCTGACTTGTGGTGTCATGCAGATTCACCTGCTGTTAACTGATAGTGGGCTCATATCCCCGCTTCCCCTGATTAGTACAATGCAGAATATGTTGACTGTCAATGCTGTGAGGAATTACTCTTCTTGTTTTACTTGCAGAGGGGATTTTGTGAGATGAAGAACATTTAAGATTTATGTGTTGCCTTACTTCTTCACTACTCATATGTTCCAGCTAGCATTATTAGAGGCATTTGTGAAGATTGCCCACCTAAATGTTTCTGTACATTTAAGATCCCTCCCCCTTCTTTTAAGACAGACTTCAGTACTCTGCAATCATTGCCCTAATATATCTATCCCACTTATTATAGACAAAGATCCAGCTTTTAAAGTTCATCTGGACTGTATCAGATATTAATGTCAAAGAGATACTCTCTGCATCTCTTTCCCACCTATTTTATTCATACTAAATCCCAGTATTTCTTCATGAGCTTCCTGCATTATAGCATCTCACCTTTTCTGAGGTAGACTGTAGGAATTAACAAAAGGTTTGAAAGATTTGCACTGATTGAAATGGTGTAACTGAAGCAAAGAGAGGACAGTGTAAGCTTCTGTCTTGAGCATAAATACAAACTTGTCAACAAGAGAATTTCTGCAGTTTACCTATAAGGTTACCTGTGGGGGTGAAAGACAGTTTATCACAATTTGCATGATTTCCCTAGAGACTCTTTCCTTAGCAACCTTAAGGTAATCCTCTGGATCACAGGTGAGCAAAATGTAGTTCTCGAGACATTAGTAGACTGCAGTTCTCAGCATTTCTTATCATTAGCAAATTGCATTTGCACAGAGCTGTCCAGCAGAGCTTATTCAAGTGGTCAAGGGTCTAATTCATGCTAGCCCATGGGAAGAGAATGCATATTAGACGGTTGCCTCTTGTGAAGTATTTGCACGACACTTTACAAGGAGGGACTGGCTGAGTGGGTAGGAGGAGTGGTGGATGCCTCCTTGCAGCAGAGTAGGATCCTGGCATGCCCAAGGGAGACAATAGATCATTGTTGAAAAAAAGACCTCCGTGGATCCCATGGTATTCTATAATTACTACCCAGGGAGAGTATATTCCTGTTGGTTCTCTTGGACCTCTCAGCGGTATTCCTCTGGTCTGTTTCTCTAGGATGGGACTTGAAGGCACTGTTCTACAGTGGCACTGGTCCTTCCTGGAGGGGAGAACTCAGAAGGTGGTGCTGGGGGACTCCTGTTCGATGCCCTGACCATTGGCCTGTGGTGCCCCAAGGGTTCTGTTTTGTCTCTCATGGGGTTCAGTGTCACCAATATGCAGATGATACCCAACTCTCCTTTCCATCTAAATCTAAGGAAGCTGTTTCAGTTCTCGATCAGTATCTGATGTCAGTAATGGACTGAATGAGACTGGAGCTCCATTGGCTGCCAGTCCATTTCAGAACCCAATTCAAAGTGCTGATTTTAATCTCTAAAGCCCTAAATGGCTTGGGTCCAAACCACATCTTCCTTTATGAGCTTGCCTGGGTTTTAAGATAATCAGGATAGGCCTTTCTCTCTGTTCCACCACTTTCACAGGTGTGTTTGGTGGGGACACGGGAGAGAACCTTCTGTGTTGCTGCTCCCAGACTCTGGAACTTTCTCCTACAGGAGACCAGGCTGGCCATATCTTTGCTGTGCAAGCCAGCAAAGACCTTTATCTCCAGGCAGGCTTTTCCTTATTGACTGGCTACCTGAGAGGGGTTTTTAAAAATAGGAATGTTTGTGCCTTGCTGCTTTTAAAATATGTTGCTTATATAAAAAAAAATAGTACTGTTTTTATTTACTGTTTCTAATATGATATAATATGATGTTTGTTTTTAATATAGTAGTAAGTTATTGTTTTTAGCTTTTAATAATGTTTTATTTTAATGATGTAAGTTGCTTTGTGTCCGTTCAGGAGAAAAGCAAGATACAAATATTTTAGAGAAGTAAACAAACAAAAACAGTGAGGGCTGGTGGGTTGCAGTCCTGTAAAATCCAAAAAAACGAATACTTTGCACACACACATAGTCTGGATCATGATTGCATGCATTGAACTTTTTCTTCCTTCCTTTCTCTTCTTTTTTTTTACTGTAGCTTGTTGAGCAGAGCACACATTTCTGTTTTTCCCTTACTCAGTTCCTGTAGTACAGTTTATGCAGCCTTTCATAAAGAGAACTTAATGTAAGAAAAGAAAGTGTGAGTACAATGTGCATACTGAAAGCCTTTAATTATCCTTTGCCTTCCAGGTCATGGCTGAAAAGTTCCTGGAGGGTGATGTGCCTCTGGAAACATTCCTTGAACAATTTTCCTCTATGAGGAAGTTGTCCCATCTACGGAGAGTAAAAGTGGAGAAGCTTCAGGAGGTGCTGAGGAAATCACAGTCTTCACAAGAGCCAGCCAGTAGTAATGCATTCAACCAGCAGCCACCTCCCAGCATCCCTTCTCAGCCTGCAGTTCAGCAGCTACAGGACCACTCGGCTGGGGGAACACCCTATCCTTTACCTTATGGTCTGTCCCCTTTCATGCCTCCTGGCCCTTCAGCTCATGGAGCACTCCAACCAGTTCCTTTTGCAGCACCACCTGCTATTGCAGGATATGCTGTATCTCAACCAAGTTCCCAATCTCCCTTTCCTTACAATCCACTCTCAGGTCCCAGATTCTCATCTATGTCCACTGGTGGCTCAGTACCACAGTCTCAGGAAGGTGACCCATCTTCATCCTCTAGGTACTCTTGGTCTCCATCCAGAGCACCTCCAGCAGGACCAGGATTTCCACAGGCCCCTCCCAGGGCTCCATCTGCAGGATCAGGGTTCTCCCAGAATCCATATTTTCCACCAGGGGGAAAGCCATCATGCCCATATCCTACTCAGCCTTCAGTGCCTAGCTTTCCTGTTCCCCCGTATCCCACAGGCCGAAACCCATATCCTCAACCACCGCCTCTCCCCCCTCGAGGCCCTTCTTGGTCAGGATATTAGTTAGGGTTCCGATACAGTATTCTTTCACATGCTGTGTTCTCCTGAGAAACTGGTTCTTCTTAGCTAATGAGGTTCAGCATGAAAACTTGAGAATGTCATCCTGAGAAATACATGTGCAAGTATTATACTGATGGTATGTCTGGTGTAATGCTGTAAGAGCCGGAAGGAATACTGTCCTTGCGAAATTCAGGTTATGAGAAGTAGGCATTGACTGTGGGCACTTCTCAAATGGCCATCTGTATTGGCCAAGAAGTCAGCTCAAGCCACAGTATAAATACAGATAAAGGCCCAGACGACTTAGCTGATGTACACTGGCATTGTTCCCATTAAGCTGCTTGAGTCTGGCGCTTCGTGTGTTTGTGTGTGCACGACTGTGTGCGTGCATGTAGTTATCTACTTTAGTATTTCAGAAAAGATACAAAAAGTTCTATACACCTGTATGTACACACATTCTTGACAGAAATAGATCAGTCAAGTAACACAGATTTTACACTAATGAATTTAGATCTGATTTTTACTGGGGCTTAGAAACTACTAGAAAGTGAATTGAAGGCATGGGTTTCTGTTGGACATGTTTTCAGATGTAGGGTAACACAACAGAGAAACAAGCTTGCATCACTTCCACCTATTTCAGTCAAGTGCTTGTACTAGACCTTCATACATAGAGTAGGGATAGGGAACCTCTGTTGACATGATGGCCACATTGCCTCATGAGAATTTTTTCCATGCTAGCAGGTCATGTGCTAAGTGCACTGGAATCAGAACCACAACATTCTTTCTCTCACTCCCTGTCCATTTAACCAATTTTAAATGCTGGTGAGAGAGCAAAAAGGGAGAGCCAGCAGGCTATAGGATCCTAACACCTGCCACAGAAGTTAGCTATCTGACCCATTCCTTCTGTCTAGCATATGCACCATTTCCAGCCTTGTCATGTCTCTTCCTCTGAGCAGTCATACTGAGGGTACATGGTAGATAAGCTGGCTAAGTGAAAAGTATTAACTAGAGGGTTTCTTGCAGTGCTTGGAGGCAGGATTGTCCAACAGCTGCAGTTGTTCAGCAGGGTTGACTTACAGGAAATCCAGTCACTATGCAGTTTTATACATGGGAGTGGTGGTGCTAACAGGTTGCTAATATCAACCCATTTCAGTTGATAAGCTGTGTTTCATCAAGACATCTGTGGATGCCAATGTATCCGGCTCCCTCCCCCGCAATGGCCTCTGAGTGTAACACAGCACTTAGATAATGAGGGCCTGTGCCTCCCCCTTTAGCCATTGCCCACATCCTTCAGGTGACAAGAAGAAATGTTGGCTACCATTCGAAAAAACAGAGGGGGCCTAATGGAAATCAAAATGGCTTTGTTAAGCACTTTATCCTCTTACTTGCCCCTAATTTATTTATTAAAAAACAAGACTACTAACAGATTTGACCAGGTTGAATGCTTTTGGAATTTGATGGAAACAAAATCATATCAGTAATAAAAATTTGATGAATTGCACACAGGCTTATGATGACTTTTGGAAATGGAAGTTGTGACTCACAGATATCAATTCTTTTTCTTGCTTCCTAAGCATTTTCTCTTGTCCTAATTTGGATCAATAAGACCCTTCACTATTCAACTCTCACAATTGTAGACTCTTTGTACTATCGAACTTATTTTCTTGTCTTCTTGGACCTAATTAAGAGATACATTTGTGCATCTGTCTCCCCACGGACCAATATCCATTACTTTCATTATCTTTCAACCCCATGCTTCCTTTGTCTTGTGTACTGTCATTTTCCCCATCCATTTGCCTTTTTTATTGCCATCAGTTACTGTGTTGTTTTCCCTTATAATTGACCTTGATTTATGTCATATTGTTATAGCATAATTAAAAGTCACTGCCCTGTCTCTAGTAACTTAACCCTCTCTGATGTCCAGTTCTCCACTTTTGATCTCACCTAACATTAGATCATCTCCCTTTTATATTTGAGCTCCAGTCCTGAAGCAAGATCAATATAGGGAAGATAATGTATTCAGCACAAAGAAAAAAAAGGGGATGGTTTTGATTTTTAAGAAATGGCCAGAATCCTGTTAATTCTTGATGACGATGGAAGGGTAGCTATACAAGTGTTTTTTGTGATTTGCCAGCTGTCTGTTTACATCCGTAGTCATATGCCTGGTTGTGCCATGGATTTGGCACCCAGGACCCAGCCAAGTGCAAGACAAATAGCCAGCATAGTAGATAGCACCACTTGCACAGTTGTCCTTCTGTGATTTTGTGACTCAGCAGGATTTTGCCCAGATGTTTTAAATGACTTCAGGAAGTTTTTTCTTTCACTTTGAACGACGCTTTAATTATGACCTTCAATAATCGCAGTAACTTTCTGATTTCACAGTGGCGTCTGATAGTCCCCTCTCGGTTTTGTTACCTTTGCATGTTGCATTGAAAATTTGCCATGTGTAAAGGTTTGCAGATATACTTGGCATGTACCACAAATGCACAAAACTGTGCAAGGTAAAGCAAACAAAAATAAAATGTAACCATCCACAATAAATCCTGCTGTTTGGGACATTCCTGTTGAAGGAAGTATTCCATCCCTTCAGAACTTTCTGGACTGGTCAGTTTTACTCCTAAGGAAACTACTTTTGATCTTGGTACATTTTTATATTTTTAAAAATAATTCCAGATTTCCTCAGTGGGGCTTGTGGTGGCATTCATAATAACTTTCTCAGATGGATAATCTAAAATATAGTTTTCATCCAGTGAGTTTCATGGGTGAGTGATGGTATGGAAAATGTTCTACATAGTAGTGCACTATTTCAACCAGTGCTGAGTACCGATCCTCCTTTTAAAGATAAGTAGCAGCATATCTGCACATGCAGCCATTTTTTTCCTGGTATTATCATATTTTTGAAGTTCTTTCTTGGAAAGAAAAAGTTCACTATAGAGAAATCCATATTCCTGAAAGACTTGTGCAGATAACTTACTGCCCCAATTTGCAATTTCAGTGATGAAATGGCTTCTGTATCATTTTTTAAAAATACTGTTATTTAAATAGAGGACTTTCTACTTCACCTCTGTAATGCCAGTTAATGATCAGATGTAGCTTCCTTGTGAAGGAAGGAGCTAAACTAGAGTTACATTGGTTAAGTTGTCTTTGAAATGTGGTGATTCGTACCAGTGGAAATTGTAGTGAGAGGTTTGTTCAGTAGCATCACATGTACAGTTTGTCATCTAGTGTTCAGGCTTCAAATTGTGGTGCATCTTACTGTTCTGTTGTTTGGACAGTAACTACAGGTAACTCATGCCAGCTGTGAATGATACATGCATGGTCCCTCCCCGTTCTTATTTTCATCATCTGTTAGCTATTAGACGAAGAAACAACTTTCAAATTGAATTAGTTTTTCACAAAGACTATAGATCTAACAGTTATTTAAAACCACACAGCCTGCTTCTGTATTTGCTCAACAACTACACATCTATAATTTATAAACATCCAGTATCCCACTTTAGATAATAGGACATTGGATACAGGTACTGTATAAGCTGTCATGCTTTGAACATTTTTGAAAAGGAGCCCTGATGTGTTCAAATAATGACATATTTACCTGACTTGCATTTCCTTTCTCACTAAGCTAGTCAGATCACCCGCTCCACTCTCCTACCCACATAATGCTATACCTTATCCATGTGCTGAACCCTTCTGCAACTTTACTTGATATTGTCCTATTTCTGACTCAGTTAATAGTTGCCAAATGTTTTGGCAGTTTGCCGTACCCTGGTGCCCCATCCCTTACTGAACAGCATTCCAAATTTCAAAATGATTCCACTGGGAGCGATAGCAAGTGTACTACTAAAACTTAAAAACAAATGGCATTTTCCATAGGGATGTAAAACCTTGCTTCTCTCCTCCAAATGCAAAGAGTTTCTCCTGGCCCTGTGAAAGGTCAAGATAGCTCCTGGAGACTCTCAGCAAGAGTGCCTACATTGGCAAGAACAATTTACGTAACTGCAAAACTATAATGGTTTCTGCTTTGTTCGCAAAGGTTTGTAGGGAATTAGAAGCATCCAGTGAGTTATACTTTGGACCTTTCATTCTGTCCTTGTGTGTGCATGTGTTGCTTCTGCATTAGTTTTGTGCAAATTCTGCACAAATGGTGGAGATCCTGGTGGGAAGAAGTGCTCTATCTTGCTGTCACTGTGGAAGGGAGAAATCTCACGAGGCTTGAAAGTCCTTGATGGTGTGTTTCATTGTGTCGTGACACTCTTCAGCCAAACGAGAGCAAGGAATTGAGTGAATATTCGTCCGGTCCCTAATTTTCCAGGTCCTCTTAACAGTGACACTCAACAAGATTTCATCACTTGAGATTTGGACTTACAGGGGATTCTTAATACAGCACTGCTCCATTGTAGAAATTCTGATTCTTCACTGCATTTGGAAACAAGGCCGCTGAAAGATAAGGAATTAAATGGTTTTAGGAAGAATGTACCGTACAATTGCACTCATACCGTACAATTGCACTCATTTCACACGCTAGCAAGGTTATGCTCAAAATCCTACATGGTAGGCTTCAGCAGTATGTGGACCGAGAACTCCCAGAAGTACAAGCTGGATTTCGAAGGGGCAGAGGAACTAGAGACCAAATTGCTAACATGCGCTGGATTATGGAGAAAGCCAGAGAGTTCCAGAAAAACATCTACTTCTGCTTCATTGACTACGCAAAAGCCTTTGACTGTGTGGACCACAGCAAACTATGGCAAGTTCTTAAAGAAATGGGAGTGCCTGACCACCTTATCTATCTCCTGAGAAATCTATATGTGGGACAGGAAGCAACAGTTAGAACTGGATATGGAAAAACTGATTGGTTCAAAATTGGGAAAGGAGTACGACAAGGCTGTGTATTGTCTCCCTGCTTATTTAACTTATATGCAGAATACATCATGCGAAAGGCTGGACTGGATGAATCCCAAACCGGAATTAAGATTGCCAGAAGAAATATCAATAACCTCAGATATGCAGATGATACCACTCTGATGGCAGAAAGTGAGGAGGAATTAAAGAACCTCTTAATGAAGGTGAAAAAGGAGAGCGCAAAAAAAAAAATGGTCTGAAGCTCAACATCAAAAAAACTAAGATCATGGTCACTGGTCCCATCACCTCCTGGCAAATAGAAGGGGAAGATATGGAAGTAGTGACAGATTTTACTTTCCTGGGCTCCATGATCACTGCAGATGGTGACAGCAGCCACGAAATTAAAAGACGCCTGCTTCTTGGGAGGAAAGCGATGACAAACCTAGACAACATCTTAAAAAGCAGAGACATCACCTTGCTGACAAAGGTCCGCATAGTCAAAGCTATGGTTTTTCCAGTAGCGATGTATGGAAGTGAGAGCTGGACCATAAAGAAGGCTGACCGCCGAAGAATTGATGCTTTTGAATTGTGGTGCTGGAGGAGACTCTTGAGAGTCCCCTGGACTGCAAGGAGATCAAACCTATCCGTTCTGAAGGAAATCAACCCTGAGTGCTCACTGGAAGGACAGATCCTGAAGCTGAGGCTCCAATACCATCTCATGAGAAGAGAAGACTCCCTGGAAAAGACCCTGATGTTGGGAAAATGTGAAGGCAAGAGGAGAAGGGGACGACAGAGGACGAGATGGTTGGACAGTGTCTTCGAAACTACCAACATGAATGTGACCCAACTCCGGGAGGCAGTGGAAGACAGGAGGGCCTGGCGTGCTCTGGTCTATGGGGTCATGAAGAGTCAGACACGACTTAACAACTAAACAACAAGGAAGAATGCAGGTGGTGTTTTGTTGTGATGGGTGAAAAACAGAATTTTCAGTTAGCCTCTTCACTCCTTCAGTTTTTGTTTTTATCAAGTGCTGCTTTTACCTGCTAGGGAGACTATGAACTGCATAAAATGCATACCGGCCAGAATTTCAGAAGCCACAACATAACCTATACAATGGATAGGCTCCTTCATTGCCTTCGAGCAAAAACAGGATTCGGTGTATAGTATGGGTATGTTTTAACCTTGGGGTTTACTGCCCTAGAGATATGAAAAAATATTAGGGATCACCTCAGTATGACAATTACATGAAACAATCATTCATACCTGTCATTTTTTTTATAGTGCCTGTGCAGAACATAAATCATAATCACTATCAGAGGAATTGTCCAGGGGATTGGAAATTCTGTTTGTTGTTCCTTCCAGAGCTGTGGAAGAAAAAAAAAAGAAAAACTTACTGCTTCAAAAGGTGTCATACCATACCACAGGAACAAATGTATTGGGATATGTATTCCAAGCATATCCTTAAGCAATACCAATGCACGGTTTAGTCAATAATTGTCTCATGTTGTTATTCCTCTTTGTTTGAAAACTTTGATACTGTACCTTTCCTCAACAGACTTCTAGGATATTTACACAGTAACTGTTACAATGATGTATCTGGAAGTTGAGTCATGGCAACTGGACTTCTTTCTTGTTAGGTTGAAACGTTTCGCTACTCATCCAAGTAGCTTCTTCAGTCTGAGGAGAGTTGGCAGGAGACTCCTGATATATCCCCCACAGTTGGTTTCACTTCCCCCTAGTCTGGTTAGGCTCGTTAGAAGGACAAACGACTGGGGGTGAGGGGTAAACGCACTTCTGCAGTGCTTCTCCACCCATTGTCATGGGTCGTTAACAGTGGTCTTTCTGATGTGTGTGGTCCTAATCTTTCTGGGGACCTTTCGACCTAACGAGAAAGAAGTCTAGTTGCCATGACTGAACTTCAGATAACCTCACCTGGATGACTGAGAATCTTCACTGTTACAATGACAATATACTGATATACTGTAACAAAAAATAATTGTTAGCCACCCAGAACTATTAATGTTTCCAGACAAAGTAGTGGGATAGCTCTAATGTACGATACATAATTCTATGTGATTATTCCAACAGACATTTATATGGAGAAAATGTTGTATGTAAATAAAGGCAAACTGTAGGTTACTCAAGTCACAGGTTGGCCACAGATAAGGATCAGGAGTATGAATATGATACTGGGTTGTGGGCATTTCTCACACATGTGCCTCATGTCAGTAATTTGAGTACTAAATTCATTTGATTTACTACCAAAGGTGCCAATTTACATGGTGGCAGGACTAGAGTCCCGTGGAATAAGATGGGTAAATCAATATTCTTTTGTTTTTAAGTTATATAATTATACCATAAGACTTACATGGCCTGCCTGTTCTTTGTTACCTGCGTAGGGTGAGAGGTGAGTGTTTCTCTTGAAGGCATTTGTTTCTTCTTTCTGAATAAATTGGCTTTGAGGATGTGGTTGAAGGGTGGCTGAGCTGTTGCAATGGAATGACACTGCATGAAAGGAGAGAGTGGAATCACTTTCAATACACCTTTAAGCTAAAATATATTAAATCATAAAAATGGAAACTTAAACACTCATCAATTTTTTCTGCTGTGGAAAGGTTGGAAGCATTGTTTCCAATAACTTTGAGGGTTACTCTTTGTCACTTTTTATACACAATTTATATCTCACAAGTCCCTGTATCATTCATGGCACTTTCTCTAAAGGGACAAAAGTACCTGTCATTGTACACCATATGTGTGAACATCACTTAACATCATCAGTTGCCTGCATGCCACGGTATTCATAGGTTGTTTGCCACAAAAGGAAACAACACCAAATTCTCCTGATCAGCCTCTGCAATTGCCCTCAGTAACAGACATTTAATGTACTCTTTCTGCATCACATCTTGTATGCATCTTACAGTGCAGGTATACATACCCATGTTTTTGTTTCTATTTTTTATTTTTTAAATGGATGGTATGAGGATTTCTACTGAGGAAAGAGTAGCTTCAAGGAAAGATTTTTTACTCAGTCTATGTGATGAGTGGGTGGGAGGAGTTCATATGCCCATATGCACAGATCGTGAATTCCCATTGCTGTTCTTTATATTGTTAAAACTGAACATCTTGACTGCAGTCAAACATTTAACAGTGCAACTATTTCAGCTCTTAATGCTTCACTGTGAAGGGCAAAAGCAGGGGTAGGGCTGCAATTATTTATCAAATATGCCTCGTTATTCCATGCCTCTAGGTAAAGGTTCCCCTTGACATTTAGTCCAGTCATGTCCGACTCTAGGGCGCGGTGCTCATCCCCGTCTCCAAGCCGTAGAGCCAGCATTTGTCTGTAGACAGTTTCCGTGGCCAGCGTGACTAGACATGGAACGCCGTTACCTTCCCACCGAGGTGGTACCTATTTATTTACTCACATTTACATGCTTTCGAACTGCTAGGTTGGCAGGAGCTGGGACAAGCGACGGGAGCTCACTCCGTCACGTGGATTCGATCTTACGACTGTTGGTCTTCTGACCTTGAAGCACAGAGGCTTCTGTGGTTTAACCCACAGCGCCACCACATCCCTAATTCCATGCCTCTAAAGGGAGTAAAAGCTCATATTGATGAACACACAGAGTAGCAGAACATACATGGATGCATGCATAGACGCAGCCATGAGGTTCATCACTCCACCACTCTATTTTAGATGTAAACATAAAATGGTAACATTGTGATAATTGGACTAGATCCTTAACAGCAAGGATTAGTATAAGACACCTTGGGTCTGCTGGTAGCTTTCTGGATGATCTTCAGCATCTTGGCAAGAATTTCTGACTTTCAATTGTTTAACAATAGCAGCAACAGAATGACTCCCTATCTAAATTCTATTGAACTGTGTCAAATTTGGAATATGTAGGAGTCATTTTTTGCATGGAAAATTTGTGAACTCCAGTCAGTCAGTAGCAGGGATACTCAAAACAAATTCCTGGACCCAGAAATCTTTAATTCCAAGGCTCTGGCCAGAACTGATTTGGTTATTTACATGGGTATAACTTCAACAACATAAATCACAGCAGCAAACCACCATTAGTTAATGAGTTGCTGCTTGGTACAGCAAAATCTGGTATTTTGGACATACTGGACACCACTTTGTTTATTTAGAAGGAAACCAGACCGTTCAATTAAATGTTGGTGTTGCAGAATAAACAGGTCTTCTTTGATGCCTATGACATGGCCGTGGCCAATGATGGCTTCCTTTCAGTTGTTTGGATTGTTGCAGTAATTTAACTCTGTGTTAGGAAGATCCTTTCTATGTGTAGGCACGTATGTACTTTTAAACTTTGAAGCTAAGAACTTCACTGGTGGTCAGCTCTTGCCATCACCAAAAAACTTGTACCTCAAGGATGGAAGGATAAGCAAACACTATCAAGCAGTTTATAATGACAATGTAAAACTTGAATAGACTATAATGTGTATTTAGTTTCTGTTTCATTTTCTTTAACAGCATTCACACATATTGTGATAGGTTATTTTTCCTTCTTGCAGGGGAAACAGTTTGAAGGATAGATTCTGCGTTTTGCCCCATACCCAGAATGTTGGTTCCTTACCACTTTGGTTTGCTCCATGTGGACCAATCCATTGTTGCTGCTTCTTGGAATCTGTAGTGGGACAGAAGGAAAGGAAGGTCTTTAGGTGATAAAGCAATACAGATCATAGACAAAGTAAATACTGATTCCCAAACTGCATGCTTCAAAAAATGATGTTGTTAAGGCACAGCAGTTTTATGTACAATAAAACTGTATACAAACATTGCCAAAACTGTTACCATCCAGAAATGCTGGATTACAAGCCCACTCATTCCTAGGCAATGTGGGCTGTGTTTCCAGGTTGAGGAAGCCTCAGTTACAGTATATAGCATAACTCAGAAAGGCTCCTTTTTTAAGAACTATAATTTGCAGAGTGGGAGTAGCCATGCTGGCCTGGGGATTCTGGAAGTTGCAGTTTTGAAAGGTAACCTTTCCAAACTCTGGTATACAGGATGTGAAGAAGAAAGAGGAACCACTGCCTTGAATACTGAGCACAATTGGTGTTAATTTTCCCTAATCTGGAAGTATCCCAGTGTGTACCTTCACAGAACTAGTGTACAGCATGAGGATGTAGCATAGTTTACTCTTAAAATGGGAGCTGTGAATTAGAAAATCCCTGTGGCAGATCTCATCTCATCTCCTTCAGTGGCTGCTCTTAGGCAAGCTACTCTCTCACAATCTCTACTCCACCCTTTGCATGGTTCCCTGCTAACAGTTCCATAGATATAGGTTTTTCTGGGGCTCCTGTACAGTCATATGGTTGTGTGAATAGAGACCTTTAACTAAGGCTGTTCTTCTTTATTCAGAAAAGCTGCCGTATATATAATCAACACACCTAGATAGACCAGGCATGGACTGAGCGGAAGAGCAATGCTTCCAGTTTCAACTTCATAGCAAAAGAGTGGCACTTACATTTCTTCATTACTTTTTTATAGATAGGAGGCACACAGATCATTAGAAGGACAGCAGTGAGGACAAGTCCCAGCAGGATTCCTAAGGCAGTCTCTGTGCTGGAACCACCGGGCTTGGAATCTTGGCCTGGAAACAGAAGCAGAGATCAAAGGTTGCATCGCTCTTAAGAGCAGGGCTGGCTCAGGATGTTTTCCTGCCTCAAGGAAAGCAGCAACTGGCACTCACTCCCTACCAATTCAAGGACCCCAGGACCCCAAACCAGCCAGCTGTTTTGCTGCAGGAGGCAGAAAAAATCCCTGAATGGCATCTCCCCATTCCTAGCAGTAAAAAGGCAAAACAAATTAAGTAGATTTTAAAAAATGCTATCGCTTCCTGACACCAAAATCTGCTGCCTCACTCTGCCAAAAAACTAGTATACGAGGAAGAAAGTTCCTACTAAAGTAATTTCCTTAATCTGACAGCTGATCTCTTTGACAAAAATGGGGGGGGGGGGAATTGCAAAATATGACCCTTGACCTGCAGTCTAAGGTTGTACAATTCAGAATTCTACCATTTCAATCAATCACGTTTATCTATAGAATCTCTCTGACATATTTGGTCACCTCTTGCAACACTAAGGTGGCGTGTCGGCCTATGTTATGTACAATTCAGATAACATGAAAAGCAGAACAAAATATGGAGCTTGTTTTCATTGTTAGTCTTGCTCACCGAAGCATTTTACCAAGGTTATACTCAAGCATGTTTCAGTTCCATCCAAACAGTTCAAGCTAAGGTTCCTTCTCTCACACTGTACTTGCTCCCAATGGACTGGCAAAGATTCCTTGCCCCTCAGCTCCTTCAGTCCTCTCAGATCTTCACAGCCTGCACCTTGGCAGCTCCTGGGTGCCAACCCAGTCCACCACTTCTGTAACCCCAGGCAAACCATTTCCCAGCGGCCACCAAAGTTTAGTTCCACAGTCCCAGAACACAGTGAGGTTTCGTCATCTAGCATTATCATTGGCGTATCTGTGACAGAAAGACATGGGGATGGTTAGCAAAAGATATCAACAAGGGAGCGTAGCAGCACAGCAGCTAGCAGTGTGAGCAGTGAGCTGCAAGTTATCAATTCAAATGTGATTTTTTTTTTCCGTGAAGGGAATGCTAATCAAATTTGCAAATGATATAACATTGGGTGGAATAGCTAATACCCTGGAAGACGGAGGCAAAATTCACAATGATATAGATAGGCTTGAGCACTGGGTTGAAAACAACAGAATGAAATTCAACAGGGATAAGTGCAAAGTACTGCACCTAGGAAAAAGAAACCAAATACACAGTTAAAGATGAGGGATACCTGGCTCAGCAATACTACAAGTGAGAAGGATATTGGAATCATTGTCGATCACAAACTGAACATGAGCCAACAGTGTGATGTGGTTACGAAAAAGGCAAACACTATTTTAGGTTGCATTAGTAGAAGTACAGTCTCCAAATCCTGTGAGGTACTTGTTCCCCTTTATTCAGCCCTGGTTAGGCCTCATCTTGAGCACTGTGTCCAGTTCTGGGCAACATACTTCAAGAAGGATGCTGACAAATTGGAAGAAGTTCAGAGGAGGGCAACAAGGCTGGAAACCCTATAAAGCAAGGTTTCCAAATTCATGGAAGCTTCTATATGAAACCCAATGAATACAAGGGGTAGCCATTCCGTATTTGCCTTAATAGCTGCTGTCGCCAGGTTGGTCCAGTCTTTTAAATGCTCATGAGTCCTATAGGTCACTTTGCCAGCACAGCAGCCTGTACTAACTGGCCAAGTTTAATTTCATAAATTGCCTTACATTTTACTGGTCCTCCATCTAGGTTGAGGGGAAACCATAACTCAGTAGCAAAAATGGCACCTGTTAAGCATGCTGAATGTAAAGCCCCAGACTCACACCTTGGTATTTCTAATTAGTTATCAGGGGATGGGAAAGACCCTCTGCCTGAGTCCACTAATACAGTAGAAGTTGTGTGACACTGAGTCAGACCATGGACCCATATGGGCCTGTATTGTCCGCTGTGACTGGCGGCATCTCTCCAGAGTTTCAGGCATTGATCCTTTCATAGCTCTACATGGTCAATACTCACTGGGCTGTGTTAATAAATCTGTAATGTTTTAACCCCTGGAGACTCTGCTCCCTTGTGTGTAAAAAACTGTTCCTGACAATTTAGATGCTGTAATCCTTGCTGGAGCTTCCTAGCAAGCAATTATTCACAACATAAAGAATTTGTTATCATTTGTTCTTCCTAGTAGGCATTACTCTGAAAACACTAAGTACTAAGTAGAATGTTCCTTGGAAGCAAAGTCATTAGAAATTGTTGGAGATTAAAAAGAACAATTCAGGTTCCTTGTAAGGAACAATTACCATGAGCAAAATTGGTTTGCTTCCAAGCACAAGATAATAAATATTATAGAAGCAGCCTTGAACCCTGTTAATACCTCTGTATGACAAATAAAACTGTTTGTTTAAAATATAGTTCTAATGAAGGAATAAATGAAACAGGAACACTAATGTTTTTAACTAAACTTCTGAGGGATGACCTTGTGAGGAAAAGAAGAAAAATTTATTCTTTAACGTGTTTCCATCTTTGTGATTTAATGTTTTACATAAGTTATATAAAAGGTCTCAGCAGAGCACATTCATAATAACTTATGAAAATAACACAAACATGTATGCTTTTTAGAATGAGGTATAAATCATGTTTATAGGATAGTAAATATCTTTATTCATTACTTGCAAATTGAATATATGGACAATATATGTATTTGTAGTTGTTATGAGCCAATTGTAACTAGTGACTGCAAGTAGAAACAAACCTCAAATGTTTCTGAAGTAAATGCATAAAAAGACAGTGCCTTCAGATGGGTTTGGGGAGAAGGATATTTAGAAAAGTAGCACTATCGTGGTTGGAGAACATTGTTTTCATATGAGTGTGTGTGTGTGTTAAAATAAATGCTTAAGACTTAAGTAGATGCATTTCTCTTATATTTTATGCGGATCAAATCAAGCCTGAACTCTCTCTGGAGGCAAAAATGTTGAAACTGAGGCTGTCCCACTTTGGGCACATCATGAGAAGGCAAGATTGTCTGGAAAAGACAATAATGCTAGGAAAGGTTGAAGGCAGCAGGAAAAGACTAAATATGAGATGGACTGACTCCCTAAAGGAAGCCACAGGCTTGAGTTCACAGGAGCTGAGCAGGGCAGTTGAGGACAGGACATTTTGGAGACTGCTCATTCATAGGACATACGTAAGACAGAAGCAACTTGATGGCACATAACAGCAACAACAAGAATTTTATACTCTTAGAAAATTATTTTTCTTCAGTTTTATATACTTCTTCAACTTTCTCAAAAAAAGAAAAAGAAAGCTTTGTTAAAAGTGCAGTAAATTGTCTAGACATCCATGTCACTTAAACCTTGACAAGGGAATTGGCAGCTGTGGAACAAACCACAGAAGTCATGCCCGCACCACCACACCTGGTCTGTTCTGAGCATTGTGAAAAGGGGGTTGACTTGTTAAGCCCAACTAATCTGACAGCTGGGCAACCAAATAGTCTGGTTTGTTATAAGGCAGCTTCATTTGTCTGAAATAAGCATTCCATAAACAAGGGACACACAGAACCAGCACTTCCTTAAGAAGTAAAGGAAGCTTATTTATCAGAACACAAGGCTTTCTGCAGTTCTACAAGCTGCAAATTTAGTTTTTCACCAAACACTTTTCTCTGGTTTTTCACCAAGCTTCGTAGCACCTTTGAACCAATGCATATCTGGAGGGATAACATTTTTATCAACATCTAACTGCAAAGCTGGTGTCTTGCATAGTTTGAACCTCAAGCTCCTACTTGTCCCTTAAGATCTGCTTTAAAATGTCAGAAGAGGCACAGGAGGCCAAGGGGAAATGAGTGCACCTCTCCCCCGCCCGCCCCCCAATTCCGTGCCCCCATTTTTTCCATTATAGTGCCAAGCTTTCTGCCTAGGGAAAGTGATTTCTGCCAGTGGAATGGCTACTTTAAATCAAAGTCTACATTTTTAACACAATTGTATTTTGTAGTTTCTGTCATTAATAATACAGAAACTAGCAGCAGGAGCAAATATTTGGAGGATTTGGTTTTCTTACCAGTGGGCTTTGAGGAGGTCGCAGATGGTGCTGTCTTTGGTTGTGATATAGTGGATGTTTGCACAGGATCTGACAGGACAAACAGGCCCAACACATTTTAGAAGAGATGAGTTCAACCCCAGAAAGAGAGAGAGAGAAGACAGGTTTAATATTTCAACTGGGGGCCTAGCCATTGGCTTGGTCTTTTAATAATTTGAGAGCCAACGTGGGTCCAATAATTGGGAGAAAAGTGGCACAGAAATAAAATAAAATATTGATTTACCATTGCCACCTTTCAGTGAGTGGAATAGCAATAGTAAACCAAACATATATTTGAACCCAGGTTTCCTGAGTTCTAGCCTAATACTATGCATTATTACACCACACTTGGTATTGTATATGTAAGGAAATATCTAAATATCTGTTTTAATTGATGTTGGAAGCTGCCCGGAGACTCTTGCAGAGTGCGGGCGGCATACAAGTTGAATAAAAATAATAAATAAATAAATAAATAAATAAATAAATAAATAAATAAATAAATAACTTGCACTTATTCTTCATCTTATACAAATATATTACAAAGTATATTTTACAATAAGTATTTAGAAAATATTTATTACATCTATATTTATGTTTTCATTACTCTGCTCTTTGCTCAAACTCAAAAAATAGCACACAGACATAGTTTCCATGTGATTGATCTTCTAGGCATTGCTTAGCTTCAGCAAGATTGTACCATCATTTGCCTTGGACCACAGCCCTCCTCCAGGAAGGGGGGAAAAGGAGAAGTATCCAAATAATGCTACAGGCAAAAGCCAAGAACAATATTTTACAGTAGCATTTCCCGTCAAACGCAAACAAAACCACACTGAAAACTTCCAGAATCTATTTTTCAGAGTTCATCCCAGGACAGAAAGAAGTTATGTTTGTATTAAGCATGGCGAGGGTACTTCCAAAGTGTGTGCACACACATGCGCACGGCGCGCGCGCGCACACACACACACACACACACAACTCTTAAATATCATACCTATCTCACCCAAAGAGAGAATGCAAAATATGAAGATGCTGTATCTACCTTGGCAAACCAGAGCCACACCTGGATGATGTGTGCAGTTAGATTCATGCCATAAGCAGTCCCTGAGAGTTGTCTCATTCCCCTTACATTCCAGCAGGCAAGTCTCTTGCTTCTCGGGTTCTTTGGAATACGGATCCAAATTTCCAAAGGGGGAGCCACAACCAAGTTGTTTACAGGCAAGCTCCGCACTCTTCTGTTTCCACGTCTTGCCTGAAATCCTTCTCCATCGGCTTCTGTGGAGGATCTCCAGCCACCCAGAACATCTGGCACCAGTACCATCAAGCCTCACATCCCACCCTGCTTAGGGAACAGTAAGATATTAAAGACCTGCCAAATCAAACTGTATAGAGTGAAGCTAAATTTTACTTCTGTGCTCTAGACCCCCCTTTCTGAGTCCCTGTGAAATACGACATCTTTGCAGGGATTCAGGAGAGGATGTAATAAGGAACTGTTTTGGTGGCCTGCTGGACGCTGCTGATTTTATCTTTGCTTCCACCACTTCATGGCAAGGTACTTTCCTTTTAGATTGCTATGTTGCTATATGTTTTAACGTGTTTTATTGTTTTAACCATGTTGTATGCCATGCTGGGTGTCCTCTCACAGAAGAAAAGCATAGTAAATATATATGTACATACATGCATGCATGCATACATAATTATCTTAGTCCCAATTAGAGTATATCCATTGAAATAAAAGGAATGATAGTCAACACTAATTTCAAGGGATCTAATCTAGTTGGGACTGAAATTGGATTTAATTCACTGTTTGCTCCCCTTTTCATTCCCAGCGTCACTTAACTCTCTCTTACTGAACTTAATGGGATTTAAAGATGCTTGATTTTGGCTGGTTCATATCCATTTTTATTAAGAAGCATGCAAATGATAAATGCCATTTATTTATTTAAGGTACTGTACTTATTTACCCTTTTTCATGTGGGCTACTGCTAAAGCAATAGGCATTTAAAAAATAATGAAAATAACGAAAAAGGCCAATTTGTTTGCAAAGGATACTGTATCTGCTTCTTTTTCCACAACCCATGGCATGATGAAATGCTAATTCAGATGTGTGAAAGGATAAGACATAAGGTGATTAAGCCAACAACCATAGCTTTTATGTGTAAGTAATTAATATTCAGTCAATGTGAAACACAATATTTACTCAGAAAAAACTCTCACTGCATCACTCCCAGAAGATCAGGACATGGACTTACCCGGTCCTGGACAGCAGGCAGCAACCTGCATGTCCGCGTGGGTGAGAAATCCCCACGTGGGAACCTGGGCGGGGGACCTGGATCTGCCCCAGCTCGGGGGGGTGTGTGTGTGAGATTTGCCCCCGCCCTAGGAGGCAGGGGAGACACGGAGTGGCTTACATCTGCATGGCCTCCCAAGGGAACTGCCACCCCAGATGTCTCTCAAGGAGACAGCGGATGGCATCGGGGGGCATTCGGGTCCCCTGATGAGGTAGATTGAACCCAATGCTTGGCCAGGATGACTGTTGCTGTGATCAATATAGTTGTGGCCTCTTTTCTCCACTTATGTAGTGTGTGTCAGTTAATTCAGTTATTTAAGGACCAGCCAGCTAGGCAGTAGGCCATCAAATGTATGCTCATTATTGAAGACTTGATGGCTTTGCCAAGACATTTTATTGCTTGAAGCAAAGGACAAAATGGTGTCCTCTCCTCATTCCACGTGCAGAAGCAAATTGAACTGGCAGCAATTACATCCTCTACTGCACCTGAGACACCAGGTGATCACACACAGCTCTGTACTCCTATAGAAGGGAATGGCCAAAATGAGATTGAATGGCTCCAGAGAACCACACCTGCCGCCTCCCCACTCCCCCCCCCCCCAAAGATAGTAGATTTGCTTACATAAGGATTGAGCTAGCCCTGCCTTCTAACATTTAAAGGAATTTGGTGACTAAGCAAATACTGACCTTCAGGGCTCTCTGTTTGTCTACTGCCACAAATAACCACTGTAAAGAAAGTAATAGAGTAAAATAAATCAGATAAAAAATCCATGACCTGAAGGCAATTTTACTTCACACCACTGCGTTATTGTTTCAGATAAATACTGAAATAAAATTTTCCATTTGTGGTTAACACTAATAGTCAAGCAAAGTAACCTATTCGACTCTTAATGTGTTCAAGAACGCTTCTGAATGGACAGCTTCTAGCACTACAAATCAACAACTACTCTATCTTTCCTTCCCTATCTGGCCTCTCTCTCTCTCTCTCTCTCTCTCTCTCTCTGTGTGTGTGTGTGTGTAAAGAAAAAGACTACTGGGGGAAAACCAGAAATGGACATGGCTATCATATAGACTCCCTATAATATTCCATGAACACAGCATAGTTATTGAATGATTTGAGTGTCATCTGGAGGCATCCTGGTTTTTACTCTTTGTTGTAACAAAAGAGAGAGAGAGAGAGAGAAGCAGGCTTTGCCTTCGTAACTAAAACTGTGCATGTCATTTTTCAAATAACTGTGCATCACAAGTTAAACCCCATTGAAACAATTCCATCCAAAACAATTTTTAAAAAAAAACTTATTTGTTCTGTTTAATCCAGCCAGGAAGCATGTCCATTCGAAGGTTATGATGTCCTGTGGGGTAGTGGTGGTGTCTTTCATCATCCACAAGCCAAGAAAAAAACATGTTCAAAGTTCTCAGCAAAAAGGCTACTCACTCCTTTGTTCGGGCAAGCTAGGATCTGAAAGAACCTTGGTCAAAAGCAAAAAGCAATTTGCACACATGGAAGAGGGTCTCAGTTCTACCTTCATACATATAGCTGTATTCCACTCCTTACACCTCATTATACAGCACTCAGGAGGATCTCCCCATTTTCATCACAAATTTTCAAGGAAAATGAGAGACTGCAGAGGAGAGGACCCTCTGCAAAGTGTTTTGGATTCTGTCCCTACACAACGACATACAAATCAATCGAATCTCAGATGAAGCTTTTGGTCCCCGGTGACTTTTACAGATAGATGTTGATCGATAGTATTATATTCCCAGCAGGTCATGGTAACCTCTTATAAAAACCATGACCAGCCTGTAAATAAAACGTTACGAGCCTGCCTGGGAGGTAAGATCATCAGGAGAGGTCTTTCTCTTGGTCCCACCACCCTCACAGGTGCGTTTGATGGGGACAGAGAAGAGGGCCTTCTCTGAGAGGGTTTTAAAAATAGATTGTTGCGCCTTGTCACTTTAAAATGTGTTTTTAGTGTTTTAACATCAAATGTGTTTCATTTTATTTATCATTTTTAATAGAGCATAATGAGGGTGAAAGAGGAGAGCGCAAAAAATGGTCTGAAGCTCAACATCAAAAAAACTAAGATCATGGCCACTGGTCCCATCACCTCCTGGCAAATAGAAGGGGAAGATATGGAGGCAGTGACAAACTTTACTTTCTTGGGCTCCATGATCACTGCAGATGGTGACAGCAGCCACGAAATTAAAAGACGCCTGCTTCTTGGAGGAAAGCGATGAGAAACCTAGACAGCATCTTAAAAAGCAGAGACATCACCTTGCTGACAAAAGTCCACATAGTCAAAGCTATGGTTTTTCCAGTAGCAATGTATGGAAGTGAGAGCTGGACCATAAAGAAGGCTGACCGCCGAAGAATTGATGCTTTTGAATTGTGGTGCTGGAGGAGACTCTTGAGAGTCCCCTGGACTGCAAGGAGAACAAACCTATCCATTCTGAAGGAAATCAACCCTGAGTGCTCACTGGAAGGACAGATCCTGAAGCTGAGGCTCCAATACTTTGGCCATCTCATGAGAAGAGAAGACTCCCTGGAAAAGACCCTGATGTTGGGAAAGTGTGAGGGCAAGAGGAGAAGGGGACGACAGAGGACGAGATGGGATGGACAGTGTCATCGAAGCTACCAACATGAATTTGACCCAACTCCGGGAGGCAGTGGAGGACAGGAGGGCCTGGTGTGCTCTGGTCCATGGGGTCGCGAAGAGTCGGACATGACTTAACGACTAAACAACAACAACAATAGAGCATTTGTTTAATTTTTAAATATTTCTATACATGTGTTTAGCTTTTAAGTAGGAGGCACTGTTTCACAACTGTTCCTGTGAGGTGCAGATTTATAAATATATCCTGAAAATATTGTCTGGTTATAACATGGCATTCCAGCCAGGGCACAAAGAGAATAATGAAAGGGAAAATTAACATGTTTTTCTCAGTGCCACTTCCTCTAGGGAGAAAAAAAAAGTTTTTTGGTCACTTTTTCTAGTTAGGCAAAACATGGCTGTGATTAACTGGGAATAGGAATAGCCTAGAATATCAAGCAATTGCTGCTTTGGCCCAAAGACCATGCAAAGTCTTTTCAAGCAGTAATTAAGGTCAATATTAGACACCAGATGGATTTCCATGCCAGTGGTACCAGCGAAGAAGTCATTCTTCTCTGCTACCATTGTGTCTGCACAGAGTTGTCCGACAGAGTTCTTTTGAGTGGTCAAGGGCCTCTTACATCATGGCTGGCAGGAAGAGAATTCAGACCACACTGGAGTTCGCTGGGAAGTATTTGTATGACACTTTGCAGGCAAAATCACTTGAATCCATTCTGACCTGGATGCTGTAGTTGATACAGGTCCTGTGAATGTAACAATGACCCCTACTTTTCCTGTGTTGATAGAGAAGTTTCAGTTTTTGAAGCCTGATGATATGGACTGGACCCTTAGAGAAGTAAAGGCTACCACATATCTGCTGGCCCTCTGCCTTCCTGGCATGTAAAAGCTGCCAGAGAGGGACTGGTCAAGTGGATAGAAGGAGTGGTGAATGCCTCCCAGCATGCATAAAGGAGGCAGTAGAAAGACTATTGTTGAAAAAGCCCTCCTTGGATCCTGCAGTACTGGATCATTACTGACCAGTCGTTAATATTCCTTCTTTGAGCAAGGTGCTGGAGCAGGTCATGGCTTCTCAGCTCTGGGGGTTTCTGGATGAGACAGATTATCTAGATCCATTTCTATCTGGTTTCGGACCTGGTTGTGGGGTGGGGACTGGTTTGGTCACCTTGGTGGGTGACCTACACCGGAAATTGGACACTGGGAGTTTGTACTTGTTGGTTCTCTTGGACCTCTCAGCAGCTTTCGATACCATCAGCCATGATATCCTTCTGGACTGTCTCTGTGAGACAGGATTTGGAGGCACCATTTTATGTGGGCTTGCCTTTGGAAAGTGTTCGGAAACCTCAACGGGTCGAAAACGCTGCAGCCAAATTGCTAACTGCGGCTTGTTACAGGAATCATATAACCCCCTCTGTTACAGCAACTCCACTGGCTGCTGATCCATTTCCAAACACAATTCAAAGTGTTGGTTTTAACCTATAAATCCCTAAGCGGCTTCGATCCAAGCTATCTCAAGGACCACTTCTCCCTTTATGAGCCTGCTTGGATATTAAGATCATCAGGAGAGGCCTTTCTCTTGGTCCCACCACCCTCATAGGTGCACTTGGGGGGGACACGGGACTTCTCTGTTGCTGATCCCAGACTCTGGAACTCCCTCCCACAGGAGGCCAGGCTGGTCTCATCTTTGCTGCCCTTCTGGAAGGAGACGAAGACCTTTCTGTTCAGGCCGGTATTACCTTAATGACTGGCTGTCTAAGAGGGGGTTTAAAATGGGATGGTTTGTATTTATGTTGTTTTTAAAATCTGTTCTAATGATATTTTTATTCTAACATTTAAAATATAATTTTGATTTAATTCTTTTTTTTCATATTTTTATAACTAACTGTTTTTAGCTTTTAAATATTGTCTTTTATCGGTTTAAGCTTCCTTGGGTCCTTTTTAAGGAGAAAGGTGGGGTAAAAATATTTTTAAATAAACAAACAATAAAATGACCACAATATATTAGCTAAGGATACAAGTAGTGGAATCACACATCTCCCATATCTAATCATCCCCTACTCCACTGGACTGCACTTTAATTGAAATTGAAAACCATTATCTCCACAACACACTGTTGTTAATTATAAAACACAGGAGATTTTGCTTTCATGAAGATTGCAATGGATGCGAAGATAAAACTCAGAGAGGCCAAAATGAGAATTCACATTACAAATCCCTCTCTCGCTTCTCTTACCTGTGACACATGAACAATGTTTGGCCATATATCAGAATGCAGAGGAGAAGTATTTGTCATGCAAACGATGCATTCCAGCCATTGTATGATTATTTCCACACATAACTAACTGTCTTGAGTGCAGTATGAATGTCTGATTATTGTAAATGTGGAAGAGACATCTTTCTAGAACAAAAAAAAAAAAAAAGGGAATTCTGGCTGGTGTAAGTAATAGGTGTTGCAAGCTTGATTTAATCCCGAGCCATTCTAACCATCATTTATGTATTAGACACATTATTCACTGGGAAGGCTCTGCTGAAATTAATAAGAAAAGTGTGAAAGGAGGGAATGTCCATTCATTCCAATGGAAAGCATGCAGGAAACACTTCTTGCAGATGAAAATTGTGCTTTATCTTTCCTGCTCTATAATTCAAATAAAGGATACGACACTGCTGAATAAAACTAATAGTCTTACTTTTGATTACTTTTTATGACTACCTCGTCAACTGCTATTCTTTCTTGCCGATGCTCTCTGAAAAGTAATTTGCCTATGAGGAAATCAGATGTGCATTCAGACGGAGAAGAGGGGGAAGAATAATTAACGGTATAAGTCAAAGGCTCAAGTTAGATTCCTGCTCACTTCAGTGAAGCTGTCCTGATTTGTACCTAGGGAATTTTCTTTCCCTGTCAGACATGACAATTAAGCATGCAAAACAATTACACCTCTACCTCTTTTAGCTGACTTCCTTTTTGATCGGCTTATACAATAAAAAGGGTACACAGCTATCCAAGTAACCACTTCACTGTGTGAAGAAAAACGAGGAAAGACTTCACCTACTAACGTATACAAGCAATAAACAGATGTGGAAGCCCATATATTCTACAGGTACCCCTTTCATACAGGTGTAAACATAGGAACACGTACATATGTCTCTGGTAAATTGCTTCATGAATGAAGCTCGTGGGCCCCGTATAGGTCTGCAGCCTCACCCAAATCTAGACACCCAACAGGTGTCCAACCATGTTTTGAAGGGAGGACAATCTGCACCATTCAAGATTCTACTCATGCAAGATTAAACCAGTCCTAAGATTCATTTTATCAGGCCTCAAGAATCTAAGTACATTGTGACATCTAATCGTACCCATGGCCATATCCAATGACGTCCCTGGAAAAGCAAGGTTTCATAGCTGAGAGCCAAAACAGGCATGACTGGATCCCCTGATGACTTCTTTGGGGTTCTGTTTGTCTGTTAGCTTTAAAATAGCCACAGAGGGGTCAGTGTTTAATCAGACCAGCAGTATATGGACAAAGGTATGCTGTTGAAATCTTTCCCCTTGCCACATTCTTCCCAACCAAAATTTACCTTCCCTGAAAGCTGCCCTTAATAGCTACGAGTGGTCAGATTACAGCAGCAGTCGTCAAAGCTCAGCCTGGGGCTGGATGTAGTCCTTTAAGGCAATTTTTGTGGTCCTTGAGGGCCCCCTACCCCCTATATGAAAAAAATGTCATTTTCCACAACTGGAAGCCTCCCGGAGCAGTGTTTTTGCCATAAAATGAGATGTTGCCCCACAGCTATCCACACAAATGAAACAGGAAATGGACTTTCAGCAGCGCCCGGTTTTGATGTTTTCATTAGGTTTTTGCTCATTTTTGAAGCTGGTACATGAATTCTGGATTACAGGTATCTAAGAGCAGCATTTGAATTGGGAGAAGGGTTTCAACACTCCCTCTTACAGTAAGGGGCTTTACTTTAAAACAAACAAACAAGGAAAGAAAAACAAGTCAGGCAATTGAATATTGAATTCCCAGTTCATCCCATCTGTTTTGTAATGTGGGGGTGATAAATTTTGCCTATAGCCTGGACACTTGATTGTTACAGCACTGTCCCCAAAGATATGAAGAGAGAATGAAAAAGCTGAATATATATGGCGAAAGATTCAAAGTATTTCTCAAGTTATAGACTTTTGTATTGATAGTTGGCTTAGGGTTAGAAAAACTGAAGGCTGTTGTATTTAAGATACAGAATATTAATTAATTAACATGTCTAACATTAAAAAGTCTTAAATTTTAGTTCTATTGCTTTATCATTATGACAAACTAGAAGGTTGCAAAAACCAAATATTTTGACCTGTGAAGTCAGCTCTTGCTGGACATCACACATTGTGCTAAGCTTTTAATTCATACATTGCACAGAGACTTTCAGTTAATGGGCAGTATTTAGCATGCATGCCCTTCTTATTTGGCAAAGTTAAAAACATAGGCCAAAATCCTGGTGTATGGATAGTGTTGGCAGAAGGAAAATAGCGTAACTTGCAGTGGAAGGTTGACCCTATTAATGAGTCCCAGTTTGGATTTCTGGCTGCAAACTATTAGAATATAATGTTTGTGAATAAGGAACAGAGAAAAGACCTAAGAGCCTATTTCCACCTAGATCACTGACATACTATCATGCATTAGCGTTTCTGAAATTTGAACTTCAAAATGTATATTACCCTGACACTGAAAACCCATTTCCATATTTATATACCCTAATGTTGTAAATATAATATCCATTTTCATAGCAAAGGGAATTTGAAAAACAAAGCATGAATGCTCCTAGTGGGTACCTCTACACTGGCACATGCAGAGATAAACACCACCTTCAAACGTGGCTTGTATCAAAGGTGAGGAGGCCTAACAATGAAGGCAAGGAGAGGTGTCTTGGCATCTCAGGTGTAGAATGTCCTCTGTAGGGGAGCTTTGCCTGTTGCCAGCTGTTTTTTTTAGAAATGGCATACTGTTTTTTTGGTTAAGACGTTTTATAAATCTGCAACTCTGACTTGATTTATGCTGTTATCTACCAATTTATTTCTTTTCCTTTTTTGAAGGTTAATATATTTATTATTATTACTTTAGCAGAACTACACCACTTTAACATTGACAATGAAGAAATTGAAATAAATAGAGATTTTGTATACCTTGGTTCCAAGATCACATCAAGCCTGAACTATCTCTGGAGGCAAAAATGTTGAAATGGAGGTTGTCCCACTTTGGGCACATCATGAGATTAGAAAAGACAATAATGCTGTGGAAGGTGGAAGGCAGCATGAAAAGAAGAAGACCAACTATGAGATGGACTGACTCCCTAAAGGAAGCCACAGGCTTGAATCTACAAGAGCTGAGCAGGGCGGCTGAGGACAGGACATTTTGGAGAGCTGTCATTCATAGGGTCGCCATGAGTCAGTGGCACCTTAATGGCACATGACAACAACAACAACGTATTTATTTCATTTTGCAGTTTAGTTTTGTAGGCCGCCTGGAAATCTCTTAGAATATGAGGAGGAATAGAAAGTTCTATTAAGTCAATCAACTAAAAATACAATTAGGTAGAGTTGGAGGAAGGCACCGTTTGCAACAGAACTGGGAGTGGAGGAGTTAGAATGGCCTGAAAAAAAACTGACCACCTAAGAACTGCAGCCATGAATTTCAACACAGAGCTAGCAATCTTTTTGTTCCCAGAACTTTCTTGAGGACAATGCTATTTCATTCTAAAGGCTTTTAGCCTTGGGATAACAGTTGGACAGTTGCTTGTACAGTACCACAAAAATGAATGGAGTTTTAGGATTATCATGGTTTGTCCAGTAAAAGTCAATTCATCAGACCTTGGTCACATTCTACAATTTAAAGATACAGGCCAACTCTAACTAAGGACTGTAAATGGATGTTTCACAGTGTTCAAGAATCTTAATACAAATTGGAGGCTTCCCTTATCTGGATCAGGACCATGAGATAGGGTGGAGATAATGGTTAATGTATTTACTGATTTATTTAAAATATTTAAATGCTGCCTTTCTCCTAAAAAGGATCCAAGATGGCTTGCAATATTAAAAGCTAAAACAATAAATTATTATAATATTAAAAAGGAATTAAATGAATATCATACTAAAAATTGTAGATAAAAGCAAGATTAAAAATGCATTAAAAGCAACAGAAATGTAACCATCTCTTTAAGAGCTCCCCTCACTCAGCCAGTCATTAAAAGAAAGGACAACAAAATTGGGGCCAGTCTGGCCTCCCGTGGAAGGAGTTCCAGAGTTTGGGTGTGGCAACAGAGAAAGCCCTCTCATACGTATGTCCCCACCAAATGCACTTCTCAGAGTGGTGGGACTGAGAGAAAGGCCTCCCCTGATGATCTTCAAATCTGGACAGGCTCATAAAGGGAAATGTGATCTTTGAGATATATTAGACCCAAGCCGTTTAGGGCTTTGTAAGTCAAAATACCACTTTGAATTGTGCCCAGAAATATAAAACATAAATAGTTTGAAGGGTCCCCCCCCCCCATTGTTACAACTCTCTGTTATCTATATTCTTTGCACAGAGAAAGACTATGATGCATATGGAGCAGGATTTTTTAATAAGTGAAGGATTTTTTAACAAGAAGTGAAGGCTTAGACTATACCATACACCAGCCCCAACCTGTTTACCACCATGGTTGTGCTCCAAATTGAGGTGTTCTGTGGTTGCTACTCACCTCTTAGAGATCCATATAGATCCTTGATCTAGTTTGGTCCTTATTGGATCTCTAGGTTGACTTGTGGAATATAAACACAACCAAGAAATTAAGAGGTAATCCTATATCTAGAGTCCACATTCTATCCTCCTCCTCTTAGACCTGCAGAGCTGGAAGGAACCCTATGGACCACGGAGTCCAGCGCCTGTCATGGAGGAATAGTGAGGAACTGAACTTCCAAACTCTGGCTCCACTGGAGTCAAATTAAAGGCAAAGAAAGCCATGATGAGCACAAGGTTGAGACTTGGCATTTCTGTTTGGGACCATGGGGGCTGAACAAAATGCCATAAACATTCTCTTGCTCAATTCTAACTGCTAATAGTGTCACCAACACCAACCCATTTTGCTCCATTCCTCTGGTGCTATGGTGCATATCTGCCCTATTTAGACAACAGCAGTAACAACCACTGCCAGTAGCAACAATGGTTATTTGTAGACAGAATAAGGATTTTTATAACAAGATGTTCCGGAAAAGAAACAAGGAGTAGTTGTCAAGGGTTGGTTCCCATTCCTTTTTAATCATCCTTTATAGGGCACTTTTGGCATAGGAAATAATCACTTATATCATCAGATCCTTAAACAATCCTGTGAGACTGATGCTTTTTATTTCTGTTTTACACTTCAGGAACTGAGGTTAAAAGTATGTGACTCTTCCAGGACTGAGCGGCGACTCACAATGAGGCACAGAGACATAAAGAAAGACTGAACAATTCTGCTTCCCCCCTGAATTATTCTGATTTAGCCACCCATGGAGATACATCAGAGGACACTAAAATAATTGCACACCAGGCAGAGTTGGCCCAGCCATTGGCCTAACTGAGGCACTCACCTCAGATGGCAGAGTGCCAGGACGATGGCAAATCCACCCCGACTCCACTGGTTCTCTCTGCCTGAGCTGGCAGCTGCTACCACTGACCCTCTTGTCACCACCACTGCCACCTGCCCATCATGGCCACTCCTCGGCCACTTTTCCTTAGCCCCAAGATCCTCAAGACAAGGCATTACAGGGGGGAGGAGCCACCTCCCCATTATTGCCCTTCTCTCTTCTCCTGGTGTTGTGTGACTGGGATGGCGGCGGTGCATGTGATGGCAGGGCTTTTTCTTCTGCCTCAGGCAACAGGAGAGCTTGTGCTGGCACTGACATCACGTGAATGTGCTCTTTTTTGCTGTGCACAATTCATAGAGATGGCCATTCGTCCCAAATAATCCTAGTCACTGAAAACAAAAGCTAGATCGACATTTTAAAAATCCATCTGGTGTCTAATATTGAGCTTCATTGTGGCTTGAAAAGACTTTACATGGTCTTTGAGGCAGTTAATCACAGCCATGTTTTGCCTAACTAAAAAAAGGAACAAAAAACATCCTCCCCCCCCCCCCCCCCAGAAGGAAGTGGAATTGAGAAAAACATGTTAGTTTTCTCTTTCATTATTCTGTTTGTGTCCTGGCAGGAATGTTATCATCAGACAATATTTTTGGGATATATTTATAAATCTGCACCTCACAGGATGACACCTGGGCTAATATTGCTAAAAGCCAAATAAACTTAGGAAACCTATTTTGCCAGTTGTAGGCTATGGCAGATTTATATAAATAAACAAACAGGTAGTAATGTAAATGTTGTAAGTTACCTAGTGTGGTGTAGTGGATAGAGTGAGGGATTAGGGCCCTGGAGACCAGGGTTCAAATCCCTGCTCAGTCATCCAAGCTCACTGGGGTGTAGAAATGGTAAAGCCACTCCTTAAACATCTCACTTGACTTGAAAGCCTTATTAGGGTCTCTGTCACATAAGGATGTAAACTATCTTGAGCCCCATGTTGGCAGGGAGTGGTGGGGTAAAATTCTTGTAAATTAATATATACATAGTAATTTAGAGTTCAGTGGTATTAGTATGCTGAACACATTTTAAACCCTTCCACCCACCCGCCCCCAAAACTGACATGCTCTGAATACTCTGTTCCCACCCACTTTGAACATGTCAAGGTGAACTAACTTTTCATTTCCTTATCTTGGTTTTCCAGATGCAGCCTTGGATCAGCTCTCCCTCTTCAACATTCAGGTAATACTCCTCCTATAATTACTATACCCTGTTAGCGCCACTGTTCTGCACTGAAATAACGTAGAGGTTCAGCGAGCACTGCCAGTATCTTACACACAAAAATTCACTGCCTCCTGGTTTAAATGAAAATAAAAACTGGAAGGTGAACACATAGGACAGTGGCCAAGCACAGTAGATTAGCCAGATAACAGAGGAATATTAGATACGGCAGTCGTGCAGAACAAACTCTTTCTTGGTCCAAACAACTGGGAAGTGTTCATCCTCAACCCTCTGCTCCAGCTGGTAATTCAGGTATCATGATAGTTCTTGGTCCCAATGTGGCTACATCTTTAGCATTCTCATGACTTGCCTACACTGCTCTCACATGTGGCTTTCTCTTACTGGACTAGAGTGACTCTTTGATACTATTTTAAGTCATGAACTTGTTTTTGCCAAGTCCAAACAGTGAAACAGGCAGTGTTATGAAATAAAGAAATCCTGAATTATACATAGGGGGGCACATTTTTTACTGGCCTAGAAAGATGCTACACATTCAAGCTGGGAATTTGACTAATTGCTGACGATACTGGCTAGTGCCAGAAAAGCAAGCAAGATCAGAAGGGAATTATGTTGGTTTGTAGTACCCTGAAAAGTGTTATCTCTTACATTTCCCCCCACAAGAAAGTTAACCAAGAAAGTTATTGCAGTGACATATTACATAAAATAACAAGCAGCTTATAGAGTATTGACAACAAAAAAGATAGTTTAAAAGATTGATGTCAGCAATAACAAAGAAAAAGTAGCACTAGGGGGTTTGTTTGCCGAGCAAGTTTGTTTTGTTTTCTAGCTTACCCAGAAACCTTCCTGAAAGACGAACAGCTTGTCTTCTTCAGAAATGTACAAGGGAATTTCCCAACAGCATTTTTCCAGGGAGGGTGTGTCTTAGAGAGGGACACCCCACCCCTTGCAAAAACCTAAGAGTTAGCTGCCCTCAGCCATAGTCCCATTAACAAATGATCAGGTAACAAAATCTGCTCTGAAGACATCAGTCCATGAGGGAAGACCTATGGGAGCATGGTCACTTAGATAAGACTTCGCCCAACCCACCGAGGCTTCTTGCCAGATGAAGCTCTGCTCTTGTGGGGACTACCAAATGCCCCTCGGAAGACTACCGTGTCTGAGCACACTCCAGAAACACGAGAGCTGCATAATAACACTCAGCATTCCTATTGTGCTTTCCTTAAGTTCTCAAAGTGCTGCTCACATCAATCAGCTCAATCATCCTGACAACAACAGGGTGTGAGCAATCTACATATTCTAGGACTGAGGAGCCATGGGAGGCAGGGACTGAAGCTGAGAAGAAATGGCTTCTTGAAGGTATCCCACTGAGTTTGCGCTCTGCTGAGATCTGATCGACGCCTTGCATGAACAGAAGGGCCTATTAAGAGTACTCACCCAACATCACCACTAACGCCAGAGGGATAAAGGCTAGATGATGTTCGATCCCCATCGGTATGTTCCTCCTCATCCGACCATATACAGGCAGTTCTTTTGTGTCCCTGCCCTGAGACTTCACGGTACCTGCTGTGGGCAAAGGGAGGGGATGGGGAGGAAGCCAGGGTGCTCATGTGTCTCCTGATGTGAGTTTCTTTCTTTTGTGTCACGTGGAGTGTGCTCTATGAACCTCTGTCCTCTAATCTTCAAAGTCTTGCTCACTATCCTCTCATAGAGAAAAAAAAAGCACAGATCCAGGCCAAACCAAACCATGGAGTGTCTCTTTCAAAACAGAGGTAGAATTTGGACTTTGAAAAAGACGGAATAAACTATTGTTAGCATTAAGTTAAGCTGAATTTCTCCTTTAGAGGGAGGTGAAATTTTTGCTACAAAATGTACAGTTTTTCCTCAAATACAGAGCTGCTCTTCTCACCAAGAAAGCTCAAGAGTCAAGGGCTTGTTCAGAGCACAGCCTGCAACCAACAGCTGGTTACAAGTAACCAGATGTGCATGTGAGCCGTGCTAACAGACCACTGTGGAGCTTTTTCTCCCTGTGGAAAAACTGTTCCAGGCTTTCTGCAACAATTTTTTTCTAAGAAAATATTCAACAGATGTAGCAATGCAGTGATATCAGGGATGCCTCATCTACAATGACCAGTTAAATTACCCCAATGAAAAAGGAAGGTGTCTCATTAATTTTGGCTGTCATGGTAAGTCATACTTAGGGTTCCTAGCTCACATAATAAAATATTCCACTGCCTGAACAAGGCTGGTGAGATGAGGAGTTTCTTCTGGCTCTAGGAGCAAAGGGCGGTATGAAAACTGTCCACACATTCAAGGCCAAGCATATAGGTATATAGGGAATACCGTGTGACTTCCAGTATTGTGAAGTAGCTTAATAATCACTTAGATTAAATTTTAAAAAATATTTTCAGTTCCTTGTGTGTAGTGCTGATCGAGAAACTGCTGCAACCACCGTTTTGACTGGCATTTCAGACAAAGGCTAAGAAAATACTTTTAAAAATTAAATCTGAGTGATTCAGCACATCAGTGATGGTCTACAACAGGCAAAAGAAGTAATTTCACTTCCCCTGCCCCTCTGCAGAGGACCAGGGGAATTGTTCAATTTGCAGATATCCTGAAGTGGCTCTCTTATAAGCTACTTCACAACACTGGAAATTGACAGTGGGAGGAGTCTTGGCAGCTTTGATAGCTGCAAGGCTCAATTTTGGTCCTTTCCCAGTGATCGCACACATTGGGAATGGACTAAACTAGAGCACACTTACCCACATCAAAAAAGTACACTTCCCCAGTAGAAGATGTAGTAATGGACACTCTGGGGAGAGACTGGTCCACTCTAGCAATCAGGTTGCTTGACTGCCAGAAAAAGGAGCAAACTAATCTGCCCCTGCAGTGCACCAAACAGCAGGACACATGCCCATCTGATTAAACCGTAAGTCACATATTCAGGTCAAGTCCATATATACAGTGTATATGATTAAGGAATGAAACATGTAAATACCATTCTAGAAAGAATGTGCCCATTTTACAGAAGAGAAACAGTGAGGCTGAGACTAGTCCCAGCTAAGGGGAATGAGTAAATGCATGGCAAATAATTCAGAACACATGTGGAACAGGTAGTGCATCGAAAAGAAAACTTTCAGAAATAATGCAAATCACAAGTTGCATATACAGTATACTTTATGGGAAAATTAAGCGTGCATGAAACATTGCAGAAAACACTCCCCTTTTCAGAAACACAAACATGGGATGAAGCTAGACTTTGCAACAAGACAGAATTCTAAAGAATCAGTACTTGTCATCTTCAGCGAGAACAATTAGGGACTAAAAGGTGATGTGAAAGTTCTTTCTGCTTGAGATCTTAGACATCTTTCTATTTGAGATCTTGCCACTTAGAATGGATAAATCTGGATTAGATGGACAAGTAGTCAGATTATTCAGCATAATAACCCTGAATAATCAGGCCCTGCACTCTTAAACAGTAGCGGAGCACACACAGAGTAAATATATGGCTGCATAGTCCTGCTGTCTCCCATCTCCATTCATACATTCATACTGTAAAACATCTGAATAGAACAGAAAATCTGTTTGCTGGGTGAAGGATGTCTGAAACCTAGACAACCCTTATGAAAGAAGGTGAGAAGATGTTGCTTTGGAGGATAAGGGGTGGGTTACTGTGAACAGTGTAAAGGGACAAGTTACCTGAGTAAAAACTTACAATTGAGTACAACACCTAGGATACTTTCAACTTAATTTTGTGTCTGTGTGGCTATAAAGGAGCTGGAAAACAGCAGGATTGGAGAATTTGTTGTCTGATTTATGCATTTCATGCATATGTCGACTTAACTGGTTGGCTGACGGCAGTAATTTAGATTTAGTAGCATCAGTTACAAACAGTGTTTGTTCTGCAACAACAACATTCATAGACCAGTTCTTGCTCAACCATATTCTGATAACTAGCCTCCTAAATAAAGCACCCAGAAGTGTCATGCTGTAAAGGTCTGAACAACCAGTGGAAGGAAATAGTGTAAAGTACTATAACATGCAAAGCAAACATTCATATTATGTAAAACAAGATAGTACTGGAGTCAGTGGGTATTGCCCCTGCCCCCCATCAGTAGGAGCTGGTGATCTAAAACCATTATGTTTCATGGTTACTGACATCAGTTCAGTTATCTGGCCTGTAACAGCTTCCAAGCAGCCTGGCTGAGAAATAATATTTGATGTGGCTGTTACATAAAACTAGGCCTAGCTGCCTGACAGAAATAACTGCCTTTGTTTCAATAAATAGCCTCTCATTTCCTGTGCCTGCCTGCTTTGTTTTTTTATTTTATTTTAAACAAGAGGTATTGTTTTTAGTTCCTTCTATAATTACTCTGGTGTTATCTCTGTCTGTGGTCTCTGTTTGAGGTGAGAAAGTTTTCTGCTTAGTGCTACAGGAAATGTGCAGGCAATACTCTGCAGCTTTCCTTCGAGCCCAACTGTGCAGTGCTGACTTAAGGCTTACACATGCACAGCCATCTCTCTCCTGAGGCTGCAGATGCAACCAAGAAAATCAAAACTGTTATCGGAGCAAAGCCACAGTAGGGTGCCTAGGCCACTGCTGAACTGATGCACACCCAGTGGGTTAGCTTAATCTTGATAATAACCCAGCAGGCATTGCCACTCAGCTCTTGAAAGGTCGCCAGGGTGTTGGCTGCTGACAGTGTTTTCAAGTTGCTTAAATGCAATCAAAGTGGCTATCACACCCAGGCCTCTCTCAAAGCAGGTGAGCCTCTGACAGAGGAGGATCTTGGGAAGATCTTGATTGCAGGTGTTTATGGCATTGCTTGAAGATCATATTTAACATGCTGGGCCGCGTCCTATCACCTGTCTGGCAAAATAAAGACTGGGGTGCAGTGTACATGCCTGGTACCATCTTAGCAGCGCTTCTTTGGCTGCCTCTTGTGGCTGAAGTCATTGAGATTAGAAGCCTTGTGTGAGAAAGGGGATGTGAGGAAGAACCCTACCACCCACATGCCATCCCCCCTCTACTCCTTGAAATTGCAAATTTTTGTTCACAATTTACTTCTTCTGAATTGTGCTTGGAGTTCCCTGCCCAGTATTTATTTATTTATTTATTTATTTATTTATTTATTTATTTATTTATTTATTTATTTATTTATTTTATAGAGAGTGAGTATAGAGAGCCTCACATTTACAGCGTGAAGTGACTGGATTCAGATGCAGCAGGATTATTGTTTGGTTCTGCTAATTTCATTTCATTCGTGTTTTGACGTTTGAAGCTTGTTCTGCACACCCTCTGTTTTTAATCAACTTTCTTTGGGCTATTCTATCCATTCAATTTAGGTGTTTCTTGTTTTCCCCCCTTTGACAAATGTTTCTCTTCTCTTTTGTTCTCACACGACTGTCTGCCTTCTCTAAGCTCCATGTCTCTGATGCTGACATCAGAGGGAATAGTTTTCATTTCATCTCCAGACCTTAACCCTTATGCATAAAACATAATCCTGCTTCTGAGGGAGTAGGCTTGGTGTCCATGAAAGCTCAGGCTATCGTCAATGTGTTCGTCTTAAAGGTGCCACATTATTCTTCCTGCTTGTGGGTGAAGAATCTACATTGGGATGATGGCTAATGGGAAGGACTGACCAGTCCTCGAGAGGGGGAGGGAGTCAGTGTAGATGTACCCGTTCAGAAGTGTTGTTTCAAATGTTGTTACATAATTGGGTCACAGCAGTTCTGTGCATGAAGGTGGGTTGGATATTTGTCAGAACGGTGTAGGTTGCTGCAGATTCTGTGTTCTTTTAGTTTAGGGAAGTTACTTCAGCAATTGTTAGAGACCCTTGTGTTGGCAGCAAGTCATTTTCCCTGTTCTGTAAAATGCAGCTGGCAATTTACACAGCCAACACCTGACACTGCTTTCCCCACCCCAATTTTCACTTCATTTAAGAGCTAATGTGAATGCTTTCTTTCAAGTGGCCTTGTCCACTGCGGCAGCATCAGTAGTTGCAGACAGCCTGCTTTCTTTTTCTCTTCTATGGGCCAGGTGAGTAGCATCTCATTCCCTGGAATGCTAGGGCTACAGTTCGAGACCAGCAGACAGGCCCCTATGACGTCACAGGGCTGAGTCCTTGTGATTTCACTGAAGTGCGCAGTAAGAAAATACAGAGAGGTGGAAGTGGAAAAGGGGTGAGAAAACATAGGGAAAGCCTATCAGTGGAAGGACAACATTGTCAAGACTGGACCCTTTCCCATAAAATTTCAAGAACAAAGCAAACCAACAACATGATAAAAGCCTCATCTGGCAGTACCCTTTGTATCAGACATATTTTAACTACTGAACTTAGCAGGTGTACTTCTAGAATGAGTAAAACAAACATACCAACTGTGATGGCCACTCTGTAATAATTTACCTGTATCTCTTTTGGTGGAGTAGGGATGATATGCATTACTCTTCAGACATAACCAGCCATGTTTATTTGCATTGTTATGTAAAATGCCCCTTCAATGCATTTGCATAGCCCATTTAGTTGTTAATCAGCAATATGTCATTTCCAGGTAATAATGTTTACATAGCTGTTTCAAGGATCTGCATTGCACCCATCTGTCCATCTGCGGTTTAAATCAGTTCTGTCTTGTTGGGTTGTGCCTTGGTGCTGAATAATAGCAATTCACACTTGGAGGCAGAGTTTGCTTGCTGAGTTTCTAACAGGCGTTCTGAGTGAGAAAGATGACTTCAGATGTCAGAATGCTGGTGGTGCAGTTTTTTGTTCTGTTGGTTGATTTAATGTTGCTTCCTATACAGTTGCTTTTGCACCCTTTAAAAACTGCTTAACTTTTTTCCCATTCCCCAGAGGATGAGAAATTCAGAATGATTTTTGCATCCTCATGCTCCTTTTATGTAGGAGAGGGCCCACTTAATAACATCTTGAATAGGTGATTCACTTACAATGCACCACTCAATGCTCTAGGATTCCATAAATCTCAAGTAGTCAAAAAGAATCTGACTACATTAAAGTGATCTTCTAGTCTGAGAAGGAAAGTTAAAACGAAAACAACTTCTATACTAGAGAATTGCAGTTTATATAAAGATACAGAAGTCTCAGGAACTCCATTGGCATCCAGATATTGAGTGTTCTATGGACAGGACTTGACCTTGTCTGGTTGACTCCACTGTGAAGTGTCATTAATGTGACTGTCTCTCTTCTGTTAGCTGTGACTGGTTTTCTTCTTGTAAGTCACCACAGGAGCTTTCTGGTAGCCTGCACTATTGATAATTTAATTATTTCCCATGACACAAAAGGGAAATTTGTTTGTGCAAGGTTTGCATGTTTTACATGCAGAACAGACAACAAGGTCAGGAGCTGCAGATGGAGATGAAGAAACAAAGTGATGGTTTGCTGTTTATCTGCCAGCAAAGGCACACAGTGATATGCAGATGCTCAGAGCTGCCTCTGGCTCCCAGTGCCTGAGCAGATGGGAAATGGCATCTCTGTGGGATTCCAGAAAGGTAAATCACATTTGGATGTTGCAACTGGAGAGCTGAACCTCTTCCCCACCCCCCATTCCTCTATCAAAGCAAATTAGGCTGCAACCAGACGGCAGCTTTCCCCGTGGATGAGTTATGTACACAGTGCTAAGCTACAAAGTTGAGTGTTGTCGTCTACATGGCTGGGCTGGAGTTGACTCAAAGAAGAGCTAACATGAGATGCCTCACTGCATCCTACGCAGTCACTTCTGTGTACTCTGGCACCTTTATGGATCCTTCCAGATCCTCTGTGGCATAGAGGGGCTGCCTGCACAGGAGATTAGTCTGCTGTTTGGTCTGCTCCAGGGACATCTGCTTCACTGCTGAAGACAGTGATCAGATGATATCTTTGGTGGAGCAAACCAGCCCTCCCTCAGAGTGTTCCTACCTGCACCTTTCTGGCCCCTGTTAAGGGGCTTCTGTTTTTCTGATATGGGTAGGAGTGCTCTGGTTTGGATTGCTTCCAGTGTGTGTGATTGCTGGGAATGAACCAAAAGCCTTTTTCTTTTGATTTGCCAATAGCATGAATTGACATAATAAGAGAGCCTCTTTAGGATATTGGCTAATTAAAAACTTTATCTGTTCAGCAGAGAAGCAGAGGAAGTGAAACTTTTTTTCCCCAGAATCCATTAGGATGCTGAAAATACACTGCATCGCATATTTAAAAAAAACCCTTTCTTTGCCTTGTTATAAAGGGCTGGTTGAGAAACTGCTTGCAGGCAAATGCGCCACCCAGTTTGACTGTGGACAGGCTCTTGAGAAGCGAAAAGTGTATTAGGTATATGTATTAGGCTGCCAGTAGGCTCTCGACTGGACACTTAAGAGAAGTGTATTAGGTATGTGTACTGGGCATACGCATACCTAATATACATACCTAACTTGTAATACACATACCTAATACACTTAATTGGTTTTCCCATTTCCTTGGCCCCTCCACAGAGCCAAGGAAGCATTTAATTTGCCAGTATCCTGAAGTGGCTCTCTTCTTAAGCCATTTCACTATACTGGCACATTGACAGTGGGCTGGTGTAGACCAAAAAATAGTTACTTGAGATTCATATGCCATTTGGATGTGAAGATTGCACCAAATGGCATACTGGACCTCCTAGCAACCCTTTTTAGCAGGCTCCAGCTTAGCCATGTAGACAAGCCCTTAGACTCCCTGTGGTCAATATACATCCTGGCTTTGTGTAGTCTATTGTGGACTTTAGGTACGCTGAGTTAGCTAGGGAGTTTTATAGCTGAGGAGGGATTTGAACTCTAGTCTTCCCAGTGCTAGCCACATGTTCTAATCACCACAGCAGGGGTGGGAAACCTCAATCATTTTGGGGGGGGGGGCTAAATCCAATATTCCTAGATGCTCCATCTAGCTGTCTGAGCTTTCCAGAGCTCCATGTCTCCTTCTGGTGCTTTCATAATCTCCCATCCAAACTACCACGTTCCATGGGGACATGAGAAAGAGCCTTCTCTGCGGCTGCTCCCAGAGGGTTGTGAAACCCTTGGGAGGCTCGGCTGTCTTGTTATTCCGGCATCCAGTAAAGACATTTCTTTTTAAACAACCACATTGGGCTCTCCCTGAGATCATGTTTATCATTTTTTAAAGTGTGCTTTAAAAGGTTCTTTTAACATTTTTCTATTAACAATTTTAATATTATTGTATCTTTAATTTTTCTTATTGTATATTTGTTTATTTATTGTGAGCCATCTTTATGGGAGAAAGGTAGCATAGAAATAAAATGAATACACGAATATATAAATAAATAAATCTGCATGCCTCTCAGGAATGCTGCAGGTCGAGACACTTGGGAGTCCTTAACATCACACAGAAAACACTGTTCCCTGCCAAAACGTTTGGTATTAGAGGGCTTGTTGAGAAGGGCATTTGCCCCACTGTTTGGTGTATTGCAGGGGCAGATTGGTTTGCTCTTTTTTCTGGCAACCACACAACATAATTGCTAGAGCAGACTGATTTGCCTCAATTTGCTCCCAGGACATCCCAGCCAACACTTTTTTGAGCCCATATCAGAGGCTTCAACTTTTTCGTGCAGGTTGGTGTGCTGTTGTTGTTGTTTAGTCGTTAAGTCATGTCCAGTGAGCACTTCCAGTGGTGTGCTGTAGTTTAGTCCATTCCCAGCATGTGAGATCACTGGGAACTGACTAAAATTGAGCCTTGCACCTGTTAAAGCTCCTTCCAGTGTCAATTTCCAATATAATGAAGTGGCTTAATAAATGAGTCACGTCAGGATATTAGTGGATTGAACACTTCCTCTGCTCCTCAGTGGATGGGTAGGGCAAGTGAAATTGTTATATTTTTATGCCTCCACTAGTCCATCACTGTTGCACTGAATTGTTTAGATTAAATTTTTTAAAAAAAATTCTTTGCCTTTGTGTGAAGTGCCAATCAAAACTGTGGCTGCAGGCAATTTTGATTGGCACTACACACAAGGCAAAAAAATTTAAAAAAAGAGTGATTCAATGTTTTTGGTCTAGCACAGGCAAAAATAATACTTTCACTTCCCCTGCCCCTCTGTAGAAGAGCAGGGGAAGTGTTCAATTGACAGCAGGAGCTGGAAGGCCACTTGAGGTCAATATGCCATTTGGATATGTCAGGAGAAAATCTTGATCAGATCCCGTTTCTGGGAAGACCTAAACTTGTCAGACTGCTCTGATCATGCTTGTGGTTTATTACTTTAAGATAGCTTCCCATTTGCCTTAGGAAATGTGAACATGACTCTTTGCATGCTTCTTCTTGTAAGTGGAACCAAAGGTTTAATACAGAAAGTGACCAAAATGAGGACCCAGAATGGAATTTCCCCACAAGTATGGGCAATCACATAGACAGGACTAATAACAAAATTACCTATTGTATCATATCAAATTTGCCTCTTGTGGAATTGGGGAAGTCACCATAATTGGTCACAGAGAAAAAAGTATACAATCAGCTAAAAAATATAGAGTTTTTTTCCCCAATGAACAGAACAGTATAAAAGGTGGGAAAAGAGAAGATGACCCTTTGTATCAGGGCAGACGTCTGATTATATCTGATACCTTCTGCCAACAAAATTAACTAATTTCTCTGGAACACCCTTCATGGTTGTTCCTCTTTTTATCTCAGCTAGGAACAAGCCAAGAAGCTTTCTCCTTCCCAGAAGGTGCTTTTGGTGATTCCTTTCACTACAGACATGAGGATCACATCAAACAGCATATCACTCCTCCTCTTGACCACAAGTGACCCTCTTTAGACTGCATCAGCCCGCACCAAAAGAGCCATGTAGACGTGCCCACAGAGACAGCTAAATATACCCAAAGCATTTCAATTAAGAAAAATATACCTGCTTATATTCTGGATGTTGCTTTTAGGCAGAGTTGTGATTTAATAAAAAAATAAAGACAAACATGTGCTTTTCTATTTGACTCTTTGTTTCCCACTTCCACCCTTTTATAACACTCATATCTCACTTAGAACCAAATCCATTTTCTAAACTCTTGCAAAGCAATCCTGCCTGCTCTGTTCAGTGGAATAGAGGAACCTTTTTCAGTGGCTGTATTATTTATGTGCTATTAGAAAAATCTTATGGCATACAGTAACAAAACAATTAATTCCCCCCCCCCCCCCAACACTTCTGCATGTTCAAACCAGAACTTTCATTTTCTTCCTTTGGCTGAATCTAAATTTAGCATCAGCCAGCCGTAGTGCTTCTAATGAAATCCAGTGAGGTCGCCAGGGCAACGGCTGATTGTAAATCATTTTAATGACAGAACAGCCCAGGAAAAATCTAAATAGATAGAGACATGACCCAACCATGCAGGCCAAACCTTCCATCTGGAGAGCTTGTGGATTAAGCCTCTGGTCCCTTAACACCTCTTCCAGATTTCCTTCAGATCTTCACCTCATATTGACATTATGATCCCCACTTCAAAGTAAGCAGCAATGGCTGAAGGACAGGATTTGGGGGCAGAAGTCAAGAGCCCTCACTCAGCAGAAAGTCCAAAAGGGGATGCAAATCAGCAAGGCTGGCTTTTACTTCACTGCAAAGTCAGTAAGAAGTAACACTGATTTCTCTCTCACCTATTTTTTGCCTGGGCAGGACTATTAAATCCTAATCTGAAAATCAAAACTTGGAAAGTTATTTGTGGAGTGGCCAAGCTGGTTGAAAATTCTGTGGTTTATAGTTGAAAAATGTAGGCTTCCTGTGCGCTGCAACATTACCTACCTGAACCATCATAAGCAACATGCTTGGGTATCAAATCTCTAGGTAATATAATAAACAGAGAGCATGCTGCTGGCGTTAGTGAGGGAGATTGTTTCCTGAAAGATTACATTGCCTTTTTTCAAGGTGTTCAATTGCATGACCTCAGGGTCCAACCCAGAATGCCTGTACATCCTCAATGATTACCACCAGGACTGCATTTTGTACATTTTCTGCCTCTGGAATGTTCTTAGTTGGTGACTCTTCTCCAGTAACAGCCACAAAGCACACAAAGTTGCACTGAGATGATTCCATGGCTTTCGAATGAACTGAAAGATCTAGAAAGCCAAACCCCAAATTGCTTTCTATTCCATGGAGAAACTAAGTCAGTAAAGGGTATGGAAAACATGTGCACTAAACAGACTAAACACAGCTTTCATAAATAAATAACCAAAGTTTCCAGTCATGTCCATACCCGCCTATCAACGTTGAGGCAGAGGTAACCTGTGGTTCTAGCAGAGACCTATTTCCCCCTGAAATGATGAAGAGAAATTCTCATCAAAGAACAAAACACATTTATCACACCTCTCGATGCAATAATCACATCATTGCCGCATAGGAATCTGGTGTACTGACATGCACTCAGTTGCCACATGGAGGCAGATAGAGCCACGTTAATTTATCTACCCCTCCCCCAGTAGGTACTAATAATCAGCCAGCGGACAGCCACATCATGTCTGATGAGTGTTTGTGACACGGATGACCCCATTGTGTTTCTCTGCCCTGTTAAATTACAGGCATGTGGCTAGTTTTGCACCCTTGGGTGTGCTTTATTGATTCCTTTGGCTCTTCTAGTGAGGAAACTGGTTAATGACATACAAACTGTGCCAGGAGGTTACGATGGAGCAAAGACAGTGCAGACAGAGTTTGGGGACTAATCTGCTTCCATATAGGCTCACAATAGTACATTTTCTAGAGGCACGGTGCAGGGAGGAAGCATGTCACAGCTTCAGTTAGAAGGGGGATTATTGTTTCTGGAGTAATTTATGTTTACTTGCTGTGATTTACAGTCCTCAAACAGCGTTGTAAGCTATCAGTACTTGCTCAGTACTTCTTGTAGGGAGGAAAGGGAGCCCAGATGATAATGGCTTGCTGAATCAGAAGCACTGACTTGAAAAATGAGCAAGACCCATGCATTTGAATGGCAGCCACATGTGTGTCAAATGATTAAATAATGATCCAGGAAGGTTTCAGGGTGACTTCCCTCCTTAAGCACCATGGGTGACAGGCCTACTTGAAGGGTGGCAGGAAAGTTGTAAGTGATACAATCTGAAAGACAAAGGGGCATATACCCACCCAGATTGACTGTGGGAGAGAGTTCACCAAAACTTGGGGTGGACCACATAGATCACACTTAAGCCAGGAGAAGACATTAATGATTTGAGGTGGATTTTCCCTGCCCATAACTCACTGCTCATTTGCCAGCACAGAATCATGCCCAGACTTGAGGTTGTTCCACCACTATGTGTTCTATCAGCAGAACTGTTATGCCAGTCGATCATCCTGTCAGCAGATTTCTGAGATCAGCCAGCAGAAAACGATTCTGCCTGCAGATGAGATTTCTGCCAATAGAAGAGGCTTATGCCTAATTGTGGATTTCTGAAGGGAGAACAATTGGGTACTTCACCCTAATCCTACATTTATATATTATTTTAGTATATGTTGCCAACCACGTAGTGTTGCTGGCATATTGTGGTGCCATGTGATATAGATCAGAATTATGTTAGTGCTATCAAGCCCCCCACTCCTTGAGCCACTCTTGTGCCCAATGCTAGTCCTCTACAACCAGCACATCTTAGATTTACCATTGTACTGTCTGATAGTCCCCTCTTAGCCATTTTTTTAAATTGAATGCCTCTTCTACCATTTATCAAAGGCTCCTCTACCAAAACCCTACTGCTGTAAAAAGAACCTAAAATATTCATTCCGGTTATGAATCTCAAAACTGTTCCAGTTTGCAGTAAAAAAGGTTTTACACTACGTTAATACAGTGCTTAGCCTCTTCAGTGCGATATCGTTGTTTATAGATATAAAGGACATTGAATTAACAATAGAACCCTGAAATACATGATGAAGCCATGTCTCCAAAAACTGTCATTTATATACACATATGTGCCAGAGTAGGCAGTGGGTGAGTGGGAACAAGATGTGTAAAAGGTAGAGTAAAGGGTGTGGAAGTTACTCATGGTATTGGCAGAGCAGGAAGATGTGGGGGTGGGGTGGGGATAAAGGAGAAATGTTGCTAGACTACCTGCTGTGGAGATAATTAAAATATGGCATTCTGGCCTAAAAAGCAGGGACATGTGAATTGTTCCTCATTGACACAGAACTATCACTCTATCTGGCCTTGCCTTAAGTCAATATTTCCAACCCATTTCTTCCAAGCTCTGGTTTGTATTATATTTCCATCTTGTTTGTATAAATGGTAGAATAGGCAGGAAGTCTGCTACAAAGTTTACATTGCTAGGTGAGGCAATGTGGTATGGCTCTACTCCTCACTTCCATGTACATGTACCATTACAAGTACCAATTTATTTTAATAACTTTTATTTGAGTTCCTTAATCTTCTCCTTGCTATTTAAGGTTTTATTTCTGTAATTATTACAGCCCTTGCAAAACTAAGGCTTCTGGCACAAATTTTATAAACTCTTGGTCTAGCCAGTGGCAGATTTGACTTAACAGAACTTGAGACACAGATGTGAAATGGTAAACAACAACAACAACAACAAGACATGATAGAGTACTTGCAAGATCAATATATAGTTACTTAATTGAAATCTCCCTATACCCAACTGAACAGAAAGGGAAGTTTAAAAAATCACGAGGCACTAAAAAAAACAGCTGCTGATTGATAAAATGATGCTAAAGAATGCAAAAAAACAAATCTTAACATGGCCTGGATAGACTATAAAAAGGTGTTTGACTCATTGCCACACAGCTGGATTAACACCTGCCTAAAAATGTTTTGGATTAGTAAAAATATTCAGAAGTTCCTCAAGAAAAACATGGAAAAATGGAAAACTGTCTTAATGGCCTACGGTGAAGAAATTGGGGAAGTTAGCATCAAAAGAGGAATATTTTCACCTCTGCTGTTTAACATCACACTAATCCCCATGTCAATAATTTTAAATATAACTGGATTGGTCTACCATGTTTCAGAACAAGCAGGAAAAACCAATCATCTGTCACACGTGGATGACCTAAAACTATATGCAAAAAGTTCCACTGAGATAGAATCATTGCTAAACACAGAGCAAATATTTAGTGAAGATATTCAAGCGAAATTCAGAATTTACAAATGTGCAGCTCTGTCTAACCACTGTGGCAAGATCCAAAAACTAGATGGAATAGAGTTAAAAATGGCAATATTATTAAATCATATCAAGTGATGAAAATTATAAGTACCTTGGAATACTAGAAGCAGATATCATCCTGCACACAAAGGTTAAAGAACTGACGGAAAGGGAATATATCAAAAGACTGCAGCAAATCTTAAAATCAAAATTAAATGGTGGAAATCCAATCAAAGCTGTAAACACATGAGCAGCTCCAGTAATTAGATACCCAGCTGGAATAATAGATTGGACCCAAAATGAATTAGAAGAATTGGATCAAAAACATGGAAATTAATGAACATGCATTGTGCACTACATTCAAAAGGGATGTGGACAGATTATATTTACCATGAAAAATTTGAGGCCAAGGATTACTGCAAATACAGCTGGTAGTAGAGGAAGAAAAAATGATTATATCAGTACAAGCAAAAGGGGAATATTTTGAAAACAACAGAAACAAAGACTCAATAGAAGAAACAACAATTTGAAAAGAAATTAAAGAGCTGGAAAAAATAAACCATTACATGGACAACACCTGAGAAATATTGATGGAAAGCATGATCATAATTCAGCATGGGCATGGCTAAAACTGGAGTCCCTTAAGAAAGAAACTGAAGGCTTGATTTTTGCAACACAAGAACAAGCACTCCAAACCAACATGATGAAAGCTAAGATCCAAGGAATTAGTGCTAACAGCAAATGTTGACCCTGCCAAGAATAGGATGAAACAGTGTCACACCTCATCTGCAAATGTCCAAAGATTGCACAAACAGATTAGAAAGTTAGACATGATTGAGTGACAAAATTAGTGCACTGGTCATTATGAAAGAAACTTGCCAGCCTCCAAAAACCAATGGGAACATTAGGTAGAGAAGGTGTCAGAAAATGAGGAAGTGAAGATCTTACTACCAGACATAGTAGTAATAGAACAAAGAAATGTCTGGATCACTGACATTGCAATTCCAGGGGATGCCAGAGTGGCCACAGTGATTGGCACAGGAGGGAAGTTAGGTTATGATACGGAGCAGCAGGCAGCTAAATAGGCCTAATCAAAACACCCTTGTAATCGGGCACAGCCCACCAAGTTATGGCAGGACTATGCTAGATCCCCTAAGAGCATTGCCAAGTTTCGGAGTCAAAAGACTGCATCATAGAGCACATCTGGCATTTGGAAACTTCCATCTGCTAACCCTCTACTCCCTCCCACCCACCCACCCACCCCATCTTCTCTATGGTTGCACAGCCTACCTAAGCCTCTTGCACGTGTGTGGCTTGAGTGGGGTGGTGGTGAGAGGCACTCTTTGTTTTTGGCATATGCGTCTTGCTCTTGCTGCTTGTTTGCTGGGACTTTTCTGCCTCAGTTCTGAGCGAGACTTCTTAGCAGTGTTCCTTAAGGTGCTTGAGTAGGCTGCTATTGCTGCCATCCATGCCCTCACCATTTGCTCTGCTAATTTGTTGCCTATAGTGAAAGCAGGTGGCAACCCTGGCATACTTTCTCACCTCACAGTAGTCTCAGGCTATGCCCTGCCTTTTCTGTTGTGACTTAAACTGTTTGCCCCTCTCTATCAGGTTCTGCCTCTCTCATGGTAGGGGTGGTCATGGTAGTGCTGCTGCCATCTGTGCACCTCTGGGTCTCCAGACTCAAGTAGAACTGGACTGATTGTGGAGGCAGAATCGCCAGGCCCAGTGAAGGCGGAGAAGAAAAAGGTTCACTGCCCAAAACACACAGACTTGCTCAAAAATAAACAAATTTTACCATTCAAATAAACAAATTAGAAAAGAAAAGATAGAAATGGGCAAAAGGATACTGGAATCACACCAGCAAGACAAAATTAGAGATGCTTGAGCTTAAGCTCAGACTACAATCAATACGACTACATCTCAGAGGTCTTTCAATCTGACTGCTAGTGACACAATGACAGCTGGTGAGTTGTGGAAGATAGTTGGAATTTATATCTTCAGTGACCTCATTCAACCCTGACCTCACAAACTGTGTGACTGGAGAGTGGTGATGAAATTCTTGTTTCAGATTGCATGTTATAACTGTTAATGAGCAAAACCCAGCTCCCTTCCTTGGATTTTTCTTCATGGTTGTGTGGCAAATATACTACCAACCTTTTTCCCTGCTTATTTTTGATGTCCAAATCTCTATATCGGTCAGAATCACTTTGAACGCTTCCACTTCACTTAAAAATTGAAACTTGCTATTCCACTTTTATTTGGACATTATCTAAACTGGCCTGAATGAGGTTAATTCAGTTTGAGATTTGGATTTTGACCAAAGCAATTGCACAGGCCTGTTAATTGCTACTACTGCTACTGCTACGATGGCATATCCAGGACTAGATGTTTTCAGGCCTTGTGGGCTATGTTAAACCCTCCGTAATCCATTCATCTTCTAAGTAGCTCTGCATGATATATTTTTTTTATCCTCCTGCTTCTCCCTTTTACTTCACAGCAGAGTTCCAGCAAGGTGGTTTAGATGATGCATTCTGACAGACAAGGAATGAGTGGGTTGCAGATGCTCTCAGAATTTGTTCTGAAGACCATATTTCTGCGTGCCTCTGATGATGGTGATGATGATGCTAATGATGATAACGACAATGATGACAGCAATGACAATTAAGTGTGGCTGTGTGGGCTTGCCACACTGTTTTATATTCATGAACTTAGAGCCACTTGATTTCCATGCAGTGGGAGTTGTTCATGAGCCAGGAAAATGTGAGTCCAAAGGGTACTTTCGTGTCATTATGCAGTCATGGACTTAACCTTTGTCTACCTCAGTCTTCCTTTTCTGTCATATGGACCACTAACGATTCGAAAGGATGCTCCACCTTTTGTGGCTTTGACCTCTGCCCCACTAGTCCCAATGGATACCAGCTGCCATTGTAAGTTGTCCCCTATGCTCTCAAAACAGAACTATTTGAAAGTGTAGGAGACTGTAACTGTGTCCAGTGTGCAAAGCAGTACTTGCAGTCACTTTTAGCATGTGCAACACACTCAATTTTGAAATCATTTTCTTTGTTCATCTTGAAAGTCAATGACGTTATTCATTCTTCACCCTAAACAACGTGCATAGCAGAGTGTGAAATTTGCTACTTTTGTTATTTCTGGGAGGCGGTGAAACTGCTTGGCTGATTAATGAAGCTCAAGAAGATGCTTTGAGATAGATGTTAAGAGAGGCAGCAATGCCAGGTCCCTTTGCATTAGATAATGTTGTGTATTATACTTTATATCCTACGGTTCAGTAGCACTCTTGTGTATTACAGGACGTAACAGGTTAATAAATTCTAGCTGTCACATGCATGTTGCACATAAGAGCAGACTGAGTTACAAGGAGCAACACACACCAGGCACTCTTTTTCTAAGGTTATGAGCCAGCGATTGAACCATTTGATCAAATATTTGCATGGGAAGTCTGCTTTGAAAATTCAAATAAATATTCATGACCAATTTTCAACTCTGTTCACATGGGTCTTAGCCAGATTGACAGAATCTTCCAGACTTGCTCTTTGTTCATAATTCTATCTGTGCTGCAATTCACTGAATGTATTGGTTTGCCCCAGTTTATAACATGGGGAAAAAAATTTCAGAAGCCAAATGTTCTATATATTCATGGCCTACAGCTAGGGCATAGGCTCTTTATTGGTTTTCTAGATGCTCCGACTGTCTGAAAAGCTATATTAACACACACACACACACAAAATAAAAAAATGCTGGAGGCTATTGTTTCCAGAACTCAGAAGAAGAAAAAATTACAGACTGAAAATAAAAATGTTTCCTAAAACATTATTAATCATGACAGACCTTATGGCAACACGATTTAAAATCAGTGGTTTGGGAATGAAAAGTATATTTTTATGTTCATGACCCACCTGTTTAAACTCTATGCCTAAATAAAAATTCTTAACTAAAAATAGGCCACTTTAAATAATTATCCTATAGTGCATGCTTGCAACTTAGGGCTGCTTTACATCTTGCAAAACAATACCTATTAGCTACAAACTATTATGCCACTTACGTGTAGAGCTAGTGTGGTGTAGTAGTTAGCATGTTCACTTTATTGGAAAGATCTGTATTCAAATCTTTGTTCACACACGACATTACTTATCCTGAGCCTGTGAACGGCCAAAATCCTGTTGCTTAGTGTAGTAAAGCAAGTCACAGTTAGTGTAGGGCTATTTGAATCAGTGGCACATATGGAGGAGCTGACCTACCAAATCCCCATTAATTTAATGGGCCTACTCTAGTGCAACACTACACTAAGTAACAGAATTTTGGCCAGTGTCTGGCAGTCTGATCGCCTCACAGTGGTGTTGTAAGGACAGACTGAGAAAGACCATGTACATTAGCTAGAGCTCAATGAGAAAAGAAAGGAAAAGAAAAATAATAAAAGGATAGTTGTATAATTGAAAGAAAAATTGAAGTATATTTGGTGGAGGCATTCAAAAGGACCTTACTTGTTTTGTCACCCAATCCGTAAGGAGAGAAGAAATCTCAAAAGATATAAAAAGGGGATTAATTTGCCTGAACAGCTCAGTGCCTTTTGATCAATTTGTTATTCTGTAGCCTTTTCAGGAGCTGGGAAGAAGAAATAAATAATTACAAGGAGTTTACATTCATGAAATATCAAAATTTAAATATTTTAGCAGCAATTGGCATTGTGTTGCCTTACATAGATCAGTAAATTTGTAATACCCACAGAGATCTCATAATGTGTTTCCAAACAGCCCTGTTCAGGTGTTACAGAATCTGATAGACTGAACAGGTTTATATGCAAGCTCCTAGCCTCCTCTGACACCACTTTGTTTGCACAGTCATCTCTGAGTCTGGAGAAGAAAGGTTTCTGCTCACATGTTGGTTTTCCTCGTGAGCAAGAGCCTAGCTTTTCCAGGATTCTGACTCACATGGAGCCTCCCTATGCAAGCAGAATCCTCTGTCCTTTAGACACAGTGGTGAGGACCACGCGTAGGAAGTGACAAGAAGAGGGAGTGAGGCTAGGCTCGGCCCCCTAAATGTATTCAGTCCCCTGATTCTATCATGCCTGAAATGGGCACAAGTGGCAAGTGATAACATGCTGAAGGGAAGGTGTAATGTAGCCTGTGAAGAAGGACACAGAATGACCAATTGGCCAAAACAGGTTTCAATGAATATAAAAGTCTCTCTCCCCCCTCCCCATATTTTGAGATATCACTTTTCCTCGCACAATGGGTTTCACCTGCTGTTTTCTCTTGTTCTCATTGTTGTTGCAATGTGGCTCCCTCTCAGTAGTGCAGGCGTGTCTCCTTTTGTGCCAGTGTTCTTCCACCATCGGCAAAACATTACTTTTTAAATACAAGCATTTAACTAATTTGCTATAGTGAGGTTTACTGTCTCTCTAATTTATCCATTTGTGTCTAAGTGAGAGAGGGAGTGAGAGCTGATGATTTGTGTATATTTGCTTTCATAGAATCATAGAAAAGTGAAGTTGGAAGGGGCGTACAAGGCCATCAAGTCCAACCCCCTGCTCAATGCAGGAATACAAGCAAAGCATATCTGCCAGGTGATTATCTAAGTTTTTCTTGAATTTCTCCAGTGTTGAAGCACTCACCAACTCCCGAGGTAACTGGTTCCACTGTCGTACTGCTCTAACAGTTAGGAAGTTTTTCCTGATATTCAACCGAAATCTGGCTTCCTTTAACTTGAGCCCATTGTTGCGTGTCCTGCACTCTGGGATGATCGAGAACAGATTTTGCCCCTCCTCTGTATGATAGCCTTTCAAATATTTGAAAAGTGCTATCATATCACCCCTCAGTCTTCTTTTCTCAAGGCTAAACATGCCCAATTCTTTCAGCCTTTCCTCATAAGGCTTGGTTTCCAGCCCCCTAATCATCCTTGTCACCCTCATCTGAACTTGTTCCAATTTGTTAGCATCCTTTTTGAAGTGTGGTGTCCAGAACTGGACACAATACTCAAGGTGAGGCCTAACCAGTGCTGAATAGAAGGGGACTAGTACCTTGCGGGATTTGGAAACTATACTTCTATTAATACAACCTAAAATAGCATTAGCCTTTTTTGTAGCCACATCACACTGTTGGCTCATATTTAGCTTGTGATCTATGACAATTCCAAGATCCTTATTGCTCATTGTTCTGCTGAGCCAGGTATCCCCCATCTTGTAACTGTGCAATTGGATTTTTTCCTCGAGGTGCAGTACTTTGCACTTATCCCTGTTGAATTTCATTCTTTGATTCTTTTATATTTAATTACTCTCCCCCCCCCCCCAAATTCTGTATAGAACACTTGCACTTTGCACATTTACTAAATCCTTTAAACAATCCAAAATGTGAATATTAAAGAAGGAGACAAGACAGATTAAAAAAACTGGAGAAACACTCAGGTGACCTAACTATCTGTCTCCACCACTGCAGTCCCATGTGAGCATATCATTGTCTGTGCACAGCATAGTTGCATCATCCTCCACTTCCAGTAGGGAGATGGGGAGCACATGGCTGGCTCAGAAAAATGTGTTTAGAAAAACGCACAAACACACCAAAGAACAAGATGGAAATGAAATATAAATTGATGGATCTTTCCAAATGGCACAGGTAGTTGGGAAGGGGACTGTGAACCAATCCGAGAGGGATGAGGTGAGCATCATCCAGCAAGGTTATGTGACATTACCTCAATTGTCCATCCCGTTCCTTATAGAAAAGCATGTACTGTACTATACTTGCATTTGCGGTAAGAATGTCTGTTTCCTAGCAACTACAATTGCCTACATTGGAAAAACGGAAAATTGAGATTCTCTTGTAGAAAGGCTTGTCTCGCATCTGGCTGGATTGATTGCTGGCTGCAGTTGCATTTGGTAAAACCCAAATGCATTTCTTTTACTGATGAGATTCACAGTCCAGTCCTCCGTGTGTGTTTTGACTGAGGCTTATTGTGCTCCGTGTGCTGTTATGCTTTTTACTGAGATATATTGTTCTCAGGGGAACAAATTCCCAATCTAGAGTGGACAGGATTGTGCTCCGAGTCTTCCCCTGTAGTCCATAATTGTTCTGATCTCAATCTTGTGCAGGTTTACTCAGAGTTTGTCCACATACTGCTGTTGTCTGCAATCATTCTGGGGTTATTTAGAGTTGCTGTGATATATATATTGGTTGTGGGTGTAAACAGGTCATCCAAGTATTATGTTCTATGCAACAGAAGTACATTTGTTGCTGGATGTATTCTGATGCACAGGATCATGCAGGTCCTATCTGTCCACACACACCTGGACTTGCTCCCTGATGCCTCACTCCTTGCCTCTCCTTTTGCCTGTTTTCTCTACTCTCTCACTGCCTGCTCTCTCCTCCCTCCCTCCCTTGTTCTACCTGTCCATGGGGCATGGAAGGGCGGAAACTGATCAGCCAAAAAAACAACAACACACAACCACCAGAGGAAACGTGACCAAAGGACGCACATCACCAAATGATGCAAAGTACACAGATCAGTCTATAACAAAGCAGTCCTAAGGTGCACAGGAACAGATCCTGTACTGGAGCAAATTGTAGTGAAGCAGAACAAAAATGCACCACTGCAGAGTGTTAGTCTCACCCGCCCCATTCCCTGAGAGGCACAGCTTTTAGTCCCACTTCTGTCAACACCAGTTTTAGCCCTGTGTTGTGTGGATGCCAATATGCAGTACTGGTATCATGGAAGCAAGGATAGCTTAAAAAATGGCTCAGTGCGGGTAGGCTTTCTGACAAATTATAAATTCAGGGAGGCTGACTTCCAGCTAAATGGCTTCCATTTAACTGCAGCATTAAACGCAGGAGAACAGTGGTGTCATTGTTTCAACTTTTTGAGACAGAAAATTTATTTGTAACACTTTGGGAAATGGTCTGTGGTAACTCAGCAGTGCATCTTGCAGTGTCCCTATTCTCACTACCAGAAACAAGATTAGGTAAAAGTTAAAAATTAGATGAGAAAGGGATTTTAATGTAATGCTTTCTGTTTAAAACTCATCATGTATAGCTGTTACGAAACACAGGATGTTACACTTGCCTCACCTAAAGGAGCTTTGGGTGTCTTTTCTGGTAATTTTTTATTTGGTATGGAGATGAAAATACACCCCCCCCCCCCCTCTTTTTTACATGTCTTGTGGTTCTATGCTAAAATTCAGACCTAGAGTTGAGATGGAGGGAATATCATTTGTTTGTTTGTTTGTTTGCTTGCTTGCTTGCTTGCTTGCTTGCTGCCTTTCTCCTAAAAAGGATTCAAGGCAGCTTACAGTATTAAAAGAGACAATATTAAATCTAAAATAGTAAATTATTACAATGCTAAAAAAGAGTTAAACAAATATAATATTGAAACTGTTAGCTAAAAACAGTAATAAAAACACATAAAAATAGTAATAATAAGAAAACAACAGTCTCGTTAAAAAGACCATCTTAGATACTCAGTCAATAAGGAAAAACTTGCCTGAAGAGAAAAGTCTTTGTCTGCTTGCGGAAGGATAGCAAAGATGGGGCCAGTCTGGCCCCCTGTGGGAGGCAGTTCCAAAGTCTAGGAGCAGCAACAGAAAAGGCTCTCCTGTGTCCCCATCAGACACACTTGTGAAGGTGGTGGGACTGAGAGAAAGGCCTCTCCTGATGATCTTATAACCTGGACAGGCTCATAAAGGGAGGTACGGTCTTTGAGATAGCTTGGACAGTTTTTAGAGTAATACATTTTTATTTTAAACAAGATACAATCATTTTTGATTTAGTGAAATTGAATAATATAATGTCAGAGACTCCTGTCCCAATAACCATACAACAACTTCTGTGCATCAGATGGAGATTGGAGGCGTGTTTGTCCCATATCACATGCCAGACCTCTCTGAAAATGTCAGGAGTTTTATAAGCGGTTTGTGATCTGCCATTCAGAGAAGGGAAAAATATACATTAAAAAATCTCACTGGACATATTCAAGGCCTTGGAAGCACATGAAGTATCTCTTTCAATCCTGTGTGTGGTGTGGTATCTCCTCACAGCAGCTGAGATATTACTGGAAAGTAATAGAAATGAAAAAATACTTTATGTCGGTTACAGTAGTTAGCCATGCTGTGGGATAACATGCACACATTGCAGTGTTCCAAACGCACCACATAGATTTGTAAGCTGGGCCTTTTTTTTTTTTAACAGTCTCACATACATACCAAAGCTATTTCCTTTTGCAAAACAGTGTTTTTCATATTAGAAGTTGGTTCAGAAACATCCCAAATTGACATTTCTTTCATTTCAAAGATACACTTACCTCATAGACAATTATTTATTTTACCTATCACCAATATGCATCTGTAACCAACACAATCAAGGTCCATCGCATCTGTCGCCAATGCTATTGTCACTTTGAACATTCGTTATCTGTGCCTGTGGCTCTCTTCATCCTCACAACCATGGATATACGTGTAGAATCTGTGGCTAAATATTGTGCTCCATGTATCTGAACAAATGGATTGTAATCCACAAGAGCATTCACTGAAATAAATGTGAGGATCTTTGAGGTGCCAAAATCCTTTGGTTTCTGTTTTCTGTTTGTGTTTTGTTCTTGTTATATGTGCTGAAGCAGGTTCACATGACTACCTCTTTGAAAATTGACCTGCTTTGCTTGATGCACCAAGGGGAATCAGTAAGACCATGTTTGGTAGATGCGTGAAACAGTTTAACAAGAAGGCATAAGGATATAGAATCATTTTCTTCTTCTGCACTCTTTTAATTATATATGCCCTCTGTTTGTATGCATGCACACGTGCATGTGTGTTTATAAAAGAGAGACCAAAAACAAACAAACAAACAAACCCCAGAACAATGTGGAAAACTCTTTAAAAATACCTCAGCAATGGTGATAGTAATATGCTCTATTTCAGGCGTATGCAGGTGAGTTTTTGAATGGGTACTTCCTATCTTCCTGTTCTATTCTTTGCTTTTCTGGGCCACAGGTGTTCTATTTCAGCTACTTCTGAAGACACAGCTTTAGGTTTGTGGTTTTGGGGCAAATTTTCTTTTGCACTCAGTCTTTGAGAATCTGTCTGAAGTGATAAACAGCTGAAGGATGTGGCACAAGGTGAATTTTCCACTGAGGCTGGTTCACATAGCTGCCGTTCGCTCAGTGTCCCACATTCCTCTCTGTGCTTTCATTCTAGCATGCATTCACACTTACACGTACAAACATGCTCACACCCTTGCAGGCCTCCAGAACCATCCAGTAGATGTCAATGGTTCAAAGGACAGATAGGTTGTTTCCTTTCTTCCAACACTATCTTTTCTCCAACAGAGAATAGGAAATGAAGCCGCCACCAGAGGAGAGGAACTGTAACCCACAGATAAGAGTGCCGAAGATGTGAGGAAGGAGATAGAGTCTCCTTGGGTTGAGTTTCAAGTGGAAACAGGCAAACTGTTTCATTTATTGATCCATTTTGTCATTAAAATGCAATTCATTGTACCATATGGAACAGCATGAGTTGTTCTAGGCTCAAGAAATATCTAGGGGGTCTTTGGTGGACAGGTAATGGGAAGTACTGTAGTTGTATGACTTGTTAGTGTAGTAACTTATGATTAAATGTAATCTGTTCTTTCTGAAGAGCCATACAAAGCAACAATAAAGGAGATGTTCTTCAGAAACAGAAGCAGTGGGTGAGATCTACTGTACGTAGAATATGAATTACACTTTTCATCTTTTCATACTCTGATGAGACAAGCATTTCCGCCAAATTGACTTAAATTTGCTTGGCATCATTTTAAAAATTCAGTCCAAGAAATAGATGAAGGGCAACTTTGCATTTATCTTTAAATGAAACCAAAACAGAAAGCTTTTGACACCTTTAAAACTAACAGATTAATTTCAGTGCAAGACTTCATGGATGACCACTCTCTTCTTTCATGTTTAAAGAAGAGTATTGTAACTCATAAAATGCTTACATTGAAATAAATGTGGTTAGTCCTCCAGGTGCTACAGCCTTTTGAAACAGACTATCACAGCTGCCTCTCTGAAAGCATCTGTAAATGAGCTTCTGTATACAAATCACCACAACCTCTGGTAATGTTCTGCATCATATATTCCAGCATGATCATTATGTTATGGATACCTTAAAATGTGATGTCAGGTGTGTGGAAAAAAATGACCATGCAGTGTTACCATCCCGTCAGCATCTCATACAAACCAATCCCTGTGTTGCATTGTGTGTAAAGTTAAATTGTCCACATAAGGGCTGCCATAATATGGATCTGTGAGATGCTAATGACTTTGCATATCTAAGGCAAACTGCGAAAGATTACAACCAACCCAGTGCCTACAGCATTATATTCTGCCCTCATATAAAATTTTATGTGCCACTGTGTTGCAGCCTGGGCAGGAGAGAGCTGGCAGCCTCAAAATGGTGACTGCAATGTCACCCCTGGCCACCCTCATTGCCCCTGCCCACCACCATCACTGGATGATTAACACCGCTGATTGGTGAATTGAGGGCTGTTGCTTTAATGAAAAGACAGAACTGCTCACTTTGGCACTGACTCTCATCAGCCCTCTGATCTAAATACAAAGGCATCAAACCCCATGGAATAAGCAGGGGCTTCCAGAGTAGCCTTACTGGCAGTGGGTGCAGCTATTTTCCAAAGGTGCTTCCTAAAGGTCTGCACGAATTTGAACAGCAGAGAACATCCTGATGGATCATTTGTTCCTTCACCTCCTTGGCATCCCTCATTGCCAAATGACTGTGGCTTTTCCTAGGGGTTTTGTCCACACTTATTCCTAAAACCCTGCTTCTCTTCGCTTTAAGAAATCACCATCTTTTAAAGAAATGGTTCAACAATATTTCAAAAAGTTTGAAGAAATGTTTTAAAAATAATCTTCTGTGCTGGATTTTCTTTATTTCGTTATTTATTCCTTTTTATAGATAAGCATTAAACACATTGAAAGCTTCCATTCTCAGTCCTCTGCAACAGAGATCCACTGCTAATCCGCTTTGGAAATCAGCTGTCTTTCACAATTTTCATCAAAAATGTTGAGGAAACTTTAAAATTCTCTTTTCTGCTGGACTTCATTTTGCTGCTGCTGCTGCTTTGATAAGGCAGCACTGAACTGAAAACATCTAACTTGGAAAGCTCTTACCGCATGAGACCTACGCCCATACAACGTGAAGCAAACAGACAAACAAACCATCTAATAGGAAGCAAGGTATTTCCAAAGGAAAAGCCAGAGTTTTCATTGTTCTTTATCACTGTGGTGTGACAAAGCCTGGCGTCCTTTGGACAATGGAGAAAATGCCAATACCATCAGCACACAATCAGGTACATATAGGGGAACAAATGCTTTATCTTAACGAGCCATCAACTATTTTAAAAAAAGAATTAAATAAAATCTTCTAAAGGAGGACATGGGAGACAGAAGTTGTACCATTTATTATCAATGAAATCATAAGTAGTTTCTTGTGATTGCACAACCCTATTCCATGCAGTGCTTCAGTAGCATTGGATACGCTAGCTAGGAAAAGAATTACATTTTCCCAAGGACAAAATACGGTGATGTGAGGTGCTGGCTACATATATTTTTGTGTTGTACGGTACCTAATGCTCATGGTTACAGTGAAGGTCAGATTCATATTTCCTTCACTAACATTGAATATCAGTGTTAGCTCATGTGGTCATTTGCAATATAATGGCGTATGGCTACATGCAGGGGTGTGGAATGGCTTTACCGCACTGAAGGGAACAAGGTAGGGGACCTCCTGACATCTATGTCTGAGCTGCTGCATTCTATGAATTATATTTGGGTGCTACTTCAACTAAAATGCCACTGAGAACATGCTTTTCTTAACAGCAAAATATGTGATTCCTTCCCTTGGTGCAGCTACCTGCTTTGGAGTGACTGAAACAACTGAAGAGGATGAGGATGAAAAACTCTCTTTGCCTGTTCTTTGTTAACAGAGCTGGACAAAGCGCACATATGCAGTGCAGCACTGAAAACAGCATCCAATGCATCATTTGATTTAATGTTGACCACTAGATGGCAATAAAACCTACAGGACATCCCTAAGAGAAGACTCCTGTGTTGTGTATAACAGAGACAATGTACAGTGTACTAAAGAAAAGACCCAATTAATAATCATCGTCTTGAAACTGCAGAGCTGGGAGGGACGCTATGGATCAATGAATCCAGCCTCTGTCAAGGAGGCACAGTGGGGAATTGAACTCCCAATCTCTGACTCTGCAGCCAGAGACCTGAACCACTGAACTATCCAGCAGCTCTTTTGTACAATAGTAGGTGAAAGAAAGGAATTCACAGGAATTCTAGCCTTTCACAGGAATTCTAGAGTATTTGCTGCAAGTCAAATCTGTAGTTTGATCTAGCAAGATGACTCATGGCTGAAGAGGGAATAAGGGCAAGTACCAGAATCATGCCCTCTTAAGAGCCTCTCTGAGCCAGGGTAAAGCCTTACCTAGTCAGTATCCTGTGTCCCACAATGACCAGCCAGATGTCCATGGAAAGCACACAAGCAGAACCTGAGTGGAACAGCATCAACCTAGTGGTGCCCAGCAGCAACTGGCATTAACCCATGCCATCTGTATGAAGGTGCTGCTGCAAACCACAATAGGTTGTTTCACGCCACTATGCTATCACCGCATTGAGCTGAACCTTCTGTTTTCATTTGAGCCAACAAGAAGCCCCAAACAAGGACATGAGCCCAAAAATGCCTTCCACCTTGGATTCCCAAAGTCCATGTCCAGGGTCATATTGCCTCTGAAGATATGTATAGCCACCCTATTGAATAGTCACTATTTTCCGTGCGTTTCTCCAATCTGCTTTTCAAACCAACCAAGTTGGCAGCTGTCCATACACTCATATGATCCATATTTTGTGTCCCTTGTAAGGAACGATCCCCTTTTGCCAGTCCTCAGCTTCCCACCCCACTGAGCTCTAATGACTATTAAGGTATAGGGTTATGAGAAGGTCCTCTCTACTTTGATCTCACTTTGTATAACTTCATACACCGTTTGCATATCCTGCACTCCTGCTCACTGTTACGTTGCCAATACGTCCAAGGCAATGAAAGCTTTTTTTTCTGTATGATAATTGCTCCAGGTACACTGAATCACCACATAAGTGTTTTTACATGCCATCATAGTGACCCTAATAAGATTTCTGACGTATGTGAGATGTTCAGGGAGTAATTTACCATTGATGCCCCCACATGCTTCCATGGCTAAGCAGGGATTTGAACCCAGGTCTACCAGTCTGACACTTTATCCAGTACACCATGCTACCTCTCCACTCCATGACAAGCATGCATAAAATCTGTGCTGCTGATATACTCTCATGGTCCCTAGACGGATCGCTAAGCTCAAGACAGGAATGGACTTCTTTTTGACCCAGAATAATATTTGTTTCAGTCTTTCTGTTGAACTGTTGCACATCCCTTAGAGTCTGTTTCTTCTGAATTGCACATATCCTCTCTGTGCATTGTCTCAAGAGACTTAACTAATGGCAAGTTTCCCTCCCTTGAAGGAAAAGGCGACATTCAGTTTAAATAAGCTACACTTGAGAGCTGGTATGTATCTTATTATTTTGGACAGGAGCAAGCGACCACACAGTGCTTCTGCCAGAGGATACGATGTGCGGCTCAGTTCTGGAATGTAGCTTTTGAAAAGGGTAGATGTATTTGTAGTGACTCAACATCTGCTCCTGGTCTACGAAGAATGCACTGCTGAGCATTCTCTTCCTTTGAAGTAATTCTCATTGCCTTACATTAACAATTCCCCTCATCATATCTGTTATCTCTGGAATTTTGTTTCAGAGAGAACTGACATGTGAAGGAAGGGAGAGGAGTGAATTTATCCCAAAACTTACGTTTACACATCTTGTAAATTTGCATACAGTTCTATTCTCGTACAGTTTGGCCATAAGAAGAAGGTCACAAGTCACACAGTGAAAATCCTTGCTCCTGAGGAGAGCATGTAAAGTAAGATAGACTATGAGGATTAGGACTTTTTTGGTATCGGTGATGAAATTTTGGCATTCTCTTCTGGGAGAGATTCACTCAGCTTCCACCCTGTTGTCTTTCCACATGAGGTTAAGCCCTCTGAACATTTAAGATTCCATTTGCTAATTTCTCATTAAGTCCTATTGCCTTTGTGTTAATGTTTTTTATTTGTTCCTGATTTGCTGTTTATACAGCTTTAATGTTTGTATTATATTGTATTGTTAATTAGGTTGCAAGCAGCTATCATTTGGTTCTTTTGTAAACTGTTATGGAATCTCTGTGAACTGTCGCATAAAAACATTTAAAATAAAATTAATAGTGTGTACCATAATGATTACACTTACTCTTGACATTTTTGGGGCATACTCTAAACTACCTTATTTTATTTGCTAAAAATTTTAACAGGTGAAAAGGACCTTGCTGTGCATTATAAAAATGTGGAGGAAGTAGGGTGGCTTTAAATCCTTGACAACCTCACAGGGAACACAATCAACTGGGCCATGGTCACACCAGCAAAATGTCCCCCTGTGGTTACGCAACTTATAATCGCATTCCTGTCGTGCTTTGCAGTCACGTGGTATTTATTCCAGGATGTGCGTCCCAATGTGTTTTTGGGTGACCGAGTCATTTCCTTTCAATTCAATAAGCACCTAGACCTTCTTGTTGACACAGTTTGATAGAAGTTAACCAACGTATTGACGCAAACGCAGTGGAAAAATATAAAAAAATGTATAAAACAGTTTAAAAGGTCATGCATGGTGACAGTAGTTAAAAAAAGTTGTGATAAGACCATTCACACATGCAGCAACACAACTTTTTTAAAAAAACAATCACAACACAAAAAGGAGAAGCCTTTAGTCGAGTGAGAAATGATCCACAGTTAGCATGCTTGCCGGGTAAATGATTTGCTAATGTCCGTGCATCATGTGACTGCAAATTTATGATATTAACTCAATGGGGGATAGGAAGGCAACATTTGGCTCATGTGACTGTGGCCCAAGAGTGTGCAAGCTAATCAGCGGGTTCTCCCTCCTTCTTGATGCTGTTTTATGGATAACCTTCTCTGCATTCCTCCCAGGCCACAGCTCCCTCCCTCTGTGTTCAGATGTGAGTGGCATTGCTTATGCAAACACCCCAACTATGTTTTGAAACAATGGTGACATCCACCCTCACAATTTTTCTCCCCAGTCTCTCCAGAAGTATTTTTTTAAAATTAAATGAACTAACGAGTTTAGTGCTAGATTGCCTCATCACTGCATTGATACCTCAGTTTAGAGCTAGTTCACCTCCACAGAGAGAGAGAGAGAGAGAGATACAAAAGGAGAGCCAGAGATTGCCCAGTGGGCAATCTAAGGAAAGTGGGGCTGTGGGTTGTGGGCACATATCAAATCACATTGGATTGAGGGTCAACGTGTACACTTGCACAGAAACAATCTGGAGTCTTCTTGTGATCACTTAAACCTTAAATCACTTAAATCACTCAATCACAAAAGAGATTGTAAATCAAGCCACAGACAGTGTGGTTGCACCCTAAGATGGGAATGTGATGGTGGGGAACCCCTCTGCCAAGACAGCTCAACAAGGAGTGAATGCACCCAGTGGCCGCTATTAGGGATCATGGATGGAAAACCAGTTGTGGGGAAAAGAATACAGTATCCTCAACAGGAGCATTCCTAACTACAATATTTTGTTCAGGCACCACTTGACCACTCAGATTTCATATTTTATTAGGTGAATAAAAAACATATACTATACCAGAAAAGGGTATTCTTTTTCTCTCTCTCTTAAATGCATTATTATATAAGTGCAACAGGTTGGAATGAGTAATGAAAGAATACGGTTCACAAACATACATGGCTCAATTGAACACAGAAGAAGCTTGGATATAGGTCTCATTGGATACATTCATTACTACCCATGACAGATGCTTCCGGCCCCAGCTGCAGAGCAGCGTCCCAGTGCATTTGAACAACCTTGTGCTGAACACTAGTATGAATGGGTCCAGCCAACACTGTCGTTATCTCCAATATGAGGGTGCATAGGGGATAGGGTAAGCATTAAGTTCTAAGCTGGACCATATTCTTTACAATGGTGCTGTCCTTTGACACTGGGTAGTGATTAAGGAAATCATTGCCAGAACTGCATATCCCAAAGCAGACCTCTGGAAGCATTCTCAGCCTTTCCCCAACCATAGGCCTGTATTTTCACTCGTGCATCCAAGTGTCAATTAAATTCCTGCCAGAGATCTATACCAAGGTGACATGAAAATATAATACACAAACACATCCAAGATACACCTCCTAGTGTATTCTCTTGGGAAAGTTAATTCCTTAAATAGCTGTTCTAGATTTCTTCAAGTGGAGCAACTCTGACATCGAATCATATCCAAGGAAGAATGGCATTCCTGGCCAGAAAGTACAAATACTTACTGACAACAAACTACAAGCTCTTCCAAATGGAAATAAAATAACATTTTTGAACTAGGACTTCAGCTTAGTTTCCACCTTGCTAGCATTGATGACAGTGTTGATAGGAGAATGCAGCTCATGTTGACCCCCCTCCCCGGCTTATGTCTGAAATCTTCTACCAAAGCTGCCTATATTCTGAAGCTCAAACTCAGGTGACTGCCTGCGGAGGACTTAGGGCTATCCATTCCAACTATTTAGTGCAAATACATTACTGGCTGGCAAAACAAAAATAGGTAAGGGGAATCTCAGTATAGAGCTTGGTGTCTGCTGTTCCATGGGGCTTCTCCTCAAACTTGGAAAATTTACTTTTCTGGAGGACAGCTCCAGAATCCTCCAGCCATGATGGTCACTGGCTGTGCTGGCTTAGGAGACTTCTGGGAGTTGTAGTGAAAATAGTGGCAGACACACCCGCCACACTTCTACCACAAGAACAAGAACTGGAGAGTATTGGGCTATGTGAATATAACATTTCTCTAATTTACTCTGAGATGAGGATGGGCACTGCCATATTTTTGATGGCAGGATCCCTCTGACGTCTTTGAAATGCTAGGTTGTGGCAACATGACATTTCCTATTCTTACAGTCTTGGCTGTCCTTGGCTTCTTGGGGAGGAGGTAAGTAAAGGCAGAAGGGAGCTGCATCCCAGTAGCAACGCAATCTCAGGACCACATCATGTCATCATAATCGCTGCTGTTGAATGAGCCGTTCCCAGGACCAGCTTCACAGTTCACGAAAGGCCTAGAAAAAGTTGTTGTCAAGCCTGGACCAGAGAAATTAAAAGCATATTTGGGTCAGCAACCAAGAAGCAAAAGGACACACCCCTGATGGAAGATGCTAAGAGGCTAGTGGAGATGTCTGGTGACCTAACAATCCAGCTGTGTAACCTCTCACAAGGTCTTGTTGGGTAATGAAGGAGAAAACTGTGGTGATTTGGGGTAGGGGGCTCTGGCATTTCTCACTTCAGGAGATTTTTGTTCTACCTGGCCATTGATTGCTAAAGGACTGCCTCATAAATGTCCCATAACAGAAACCTCTTTTACCTAAATTAGGGATGGCTACCCTGCAATATACAGGATAGCAACAATGATATCTGGCTGATGGCAGCCCTGATGCATTTGGAACCAAAGTATAGTCAAATATTTTCCACCAGTTTCCTGTTGGAACTGTGGCTTCTAGTAACATCTCTTCTGCCATTTTTTCAAATATACAAAGTGCTCAACCACAGCACATCTACTCAAGCATTCCCAGCCTGTGATACTGATTGGAAATGATGGGAGTTAAAATCCAACAGATCTGGAAGGCACCAGCCTGGGGAAGGCTGAGTAGGTACATGTTCAAATGTGTGCACAATACTATGCCTGAGCACATGTGCTCCACAATTGCAAAATCTTGCTTGCTAGGCAGCACCAAGCTCACTCCAAATCTCAATCTCACTTGTGAAAGGCTTGGCTTGTAAGAACAGCTGTACGTATTTTTTGCACATAGGAATAAAATATCTGGAGAAGAGATCAGCTTCTTACAACATACAGATTTGCCCCTCCCAAGCCATCCCTCCAGTTTGGCTAGGAGCTCCCATTTGACAGTGTGGCTATGAGTCTCCATTCTGCTCCAGAAATGACCACAGAGCACTGGTTCCCAACCTTGGGTCCCCAGACATTCTTGGACTAAAACCCCCAAAAGCCCTCACCACTTAGCTGTGCTGGCCAGGATTTCTGAGAGTTGTAGTCCAAGAACACCTGGGGACCCAAGGTTAGGAAGTACTGCATACAGAAACAAGAGGTAATTTATGATCTTGTAACAAGGCCTTCTTAATTCTATGCTGGATTGGCCAGTTATGCTTTGTTTTTGTTTGTAATGATTAGAAACAGTGACAACTTGAAGAGATATGGAATCCATATTTGAATTATGTTCTTGTAAAAGGGAAAGGTCAAATGCCAGCAGAAGAATCAATGTATTTTTGGAGTGGAATTGGGTGAAAAGAGATTAAAAGGAAATATTTTCTTATCTGGTCCCAAGGGTGATGGTGGCACAGGGAGGGAAATTTTGTATTAGTCCACGGTATGTATGTATACACACTTTATGTTAGCATTGTTCTTATTGTTTTTCTTTAATTAATAATAATAATAAAAAGAAACAGTGACAACCATGTTTTACTTTGTGGTGACTTTTGGCTGAACAAATGAATGTACTAGCTCATTAAATACTAAGTGTCCCCCTATTTATAACATTCCTGCTTTTTACCTCCAAAGGAAGGCTCACTTCCTGGATAATTTTCCTGTTGCTCTGGTTTCTGGATGTTCTCATACCAATCTGCATCTCCAGAAGATGTGCTGTCACTGTCTTCAGCTGTAGATTCTGTTTGAGAAAACCATAGATACACTGAGATCTCAGAATGGTTGGGCATCATGCAGCTGTGGGCCTCTTCTCCCCCTGCTCCCTGTGTGAGGAACTGTTGGCGTTGAACAGGTGGTTTATAAAACGCATCATTGTATGCTTCTCAGTCTTGACTCACATTATGCATTGTGCTGAGATGCATGTCTCCAGTGAGGAGCACATGACATGTGAAGAAATAACTTATCTGTCTAAATCCAATTGTCAGTCCCACCTAGAATAGATCCACTGAAACACTTACATATGTTTCAACTTACAGATTCCCACTAACTCATTAAATCGATTGTTCTACAATGACCTAAAGACAGTTTCCAAACATTTAAAGGAATGTGGTGGCATGAGCAAAGAAGTGCAATTCCATGTTGTTCCCTTGAACATTATCTATTTCTGTTTAGGGACATATGTCTATCCTTCGCACCTGATGCAGGTGCATATGTGTTCAGACTGCCACATCCAGTGGGAATCATCCTCCATCACCACCTGGAGCCCAATGGACAAATCTTAGCAATCCTTTTGTTTGTTTTCTTTCCTGCATAGTACAAGCTGCTGGCTATTTTGTGTGACAGAGGTTACACTCAGTTTTGGAAATGGTGTATAGTAGAGGAGATAAAGGAGATATTGGACAGAGAGATGGATTAGGACTCTGGAGACCAGGGTTCGAATCCCCACTCAGCAATGGAAACTCATGGGGTTGTGGAACTGGTAAAACCACTCCTTAAATATCTCACTTACCTTGAAAACTCCATCAGGGTCACTTTAAGTTGGTTCTGACTTAAAGGCACATAACAACAACAACAACAACAACAACAACAGAGGAGATAAAGAGGAGAGCAGAGAGCCCATATAGATAGAAAGCTGGGATGTTTGTCACACCACAGAACTGATTTATGAGTGACAGATTGGGAGCCTGCTTAGCCTGAGTGCTCAAGTAAAATACTAAAGATGTTTTTAGGTTGCCAAGGCAGCAATATCTCATTTGAGAAGTGCGTCACTGAATCTTTTACAGATGATACAAAAACAGTGGATAGCATATGGTAATGAGAGAAGAGACCTAGATACAACCTGCCATGTCAAAAGCAAATCACATTTAAGGTACAAAGAAAATGTGCTGACAAATTATCACCTTTTTGTAAATTGTCCTCCCAAACGACATGTTGGCTCTCGTCCTTCTCATGCACGGAAGGCATGGCAAAATTGCAGGGAGGAAGGTTTTCATCAGACACTCGGTGTCGAAGAGAATCTGAGAATGAGAGACCAAACAGACCCCATCAAGCTGTCAGAAACAGATCCTTGGAAAGATAGTGCAAACAAGGTGCATGACCGTCACATCCCTTCCTATAATAATTTGTTTAAAAAACACACAAAAGCTCTGTGACAGAGAGATCTGCAGTAAATTCCACTACACAGAGCCTTTGAGACGCATGTGGGCTTGCTGGGAAAGGGAGCCAGTTTTATATGGAGGGCTGTAACTATGTGCGCTTCTGAAGACTTGGGCTTGCCATTCCATGGCGGTTCTGGCTGTGGTGAAGGGAGCTGAATGCCAAGTTATGGGAAGCCAGGTTTAGTCATGGCTTTTCAAATCAAAGTTTCTACTATAGCTCTCTATGTGAAACCTTATCAGGGTGGCTCAATGTGTGGCCCTTGAACCGCAGATGGACCACAAGTCTCAGCTGCCCCCAGCAGCACAGTCAATGCAGAGAAACAATGGGAGTTGCAGTCCACCAACATCAGTTAGGGGCACATGTTCCCCAGTCCTCTTCCAGACCCAACAAACATGAAATTGAGTGTGAGTGGCATAATCAGAGCCTGAAAAAAAAACCAAGTTCAACATAGTCACCGATTGCAAGTACTGTACCTTTTTTTTTCATAATGAGGGTATAACAAAGGCACATTTCAGAAGTAATGCAGTAAGTGAGAATAAAGCTGTTCCATTAGTGTAAGAAGTAGCAGTTCCCAGTTATTTTTCAACACCTTGGGGAAGGGAGATGAAGGTTGTGGAAACAGTATACATGAAAGGATTAAGCATCCCCTCCCCCAGCAGCACAGTTCTGAGCAAGAATCCTGGTGGCTCCATGAAAATAAACATATAAAAGTAAAAAAATCTACTGTCTAAAGTCCATCTGGCCCCAAGAAGCCTGAATGGATCTGATGAGATGCTCACTGTAGAAGGTAGAGAGGGCTACAGGTGGCTTGTGGTTAAAGTCATAGGGTTCATAGTCAGAGTCAGAATCTTCACTAACAGGTGTAGGTCTCATGGCTGTCACTGAAAAGGAGAATAGAAATGTCAGTCAGTTGTTTGTTTTTAAAGAAAAGGTCTGTGGCATTCCCTGCTATGATGTAGTGTTGACTTTTTAAGGTACTGAGGTTCTGACCAAAATTAGGTCTCTGGCTGTGGAGCCAGAGGTTGGGCGTTCGATCCCTCACTGTGCCTCCTTGACAGGGTCTGGACTGGGTGATCCAGAGGGTCCCTTTCAGCTCTACAGTTCTAAGAAAAGACTCTTGGAAAATGTCTTTCCAAGACATGGGAGAGTTGGAGATCCTTCACAAATGCACAAAATGAAGCTGTGTCACAGGAAGGCAACCATCAACATTGTGCCAGTTCCAAAGTGGTAGCTCTATCATTTTCGTTGCAATAAGGAAAGTCTGGCAGCATTATAAAACTATGCAAGCAAGCAAGCAAGCCAAACAAAAACTTTCTTTTTTTAAAAAAAGGGACTTGAACATTTGCAACAATTTTCAAGGCCCAGAATCACTTCACCCATTCCTAACATTATTGGTATGTACACACACATGGCTACAGAAAGAAAAATCAAACAAGAGAGAGGAAAACAATGTGCCAACAATGCAGACGATGCCCCTCCCATTCAGGCTAAAGTGAATCTAAAGAAGAACAGTATGATCATCACAAAATATCCTGATTATATTGTAAGCATCCAGGCCCTGTTACTTATAAGACACAACATTGTTACTTAGTGGCTGAGATCCTGTTGCTTAGCATAGTAAATCACACTAAAGGAGGCCCATTGAATCAGTGGAGATGTGGCAAGTCAACTCCACCATAAGATACATTGATTCAATGGACCTGCTCTAGCGTGACTTACTATGCTACCTAACAGGAGTTTAGCCACTATATATCATATTTCCCACTTGTAACCCTTTTACTGCACTGACCTCTTTACCCAGTTGGAAAAAAATTCTTTAAATTGAGAAGAACCCAGATGGGAGCAAGAAGTATATTTCTGATGGTTGTTGTAGGTTTTTCAGGCTGTTTGGCCATGTTCTTAAGGTTTTTCTTCCTAACATTTCGCCAGTTTCTGTGGCAGGCTTTGTTGAGTTTTAGACTTTTTTGTTATGGTCAACAAAGGAGAAAAGGGACCCCTCACCACTGCAGGAGTACACCAGATACCTTGCAGTTGTGGCCAGGTATATATTGCAACCACAAAATGCAACATCCACACCAGAATCAAAGAACATGAGAGACACTGCAGACTAAAACAACCGGAAAAATTGGCGGTAGCTGAACATGCCCTGAAACAAGCTGGACATGAAATTCTATTTCAAAACACAGAATACTGGACAACACCAGCAATCATTATGTTAGACTGCACAGGGAAGCCATTGAAATCCACAAACAACAGCAGAGCTTCAACAAAAAAGAAGAAAGTCTAAAACTCAACAAAGCCTGGCTCCCAGCACTGAAAAATACAGCCTGCAAAAGGTTAACGAACTCTACCTAGCCACAAGGACCGGTGATCACTGCACACAAAAGACCAGCTGACGACACCCATCAATCACAGTGACAGATCATCTCTCCCCCTTATCACAACAATACACCCACAACAAAAAACACGCTGATCACCATAATCACCCAATCTCCTGAAAAGGACAAAAAGCTAATCCCACAGCTATAAATACTCAACTATCCCACAAACTGCACCAGAGCACAGACAGAGTTCTGACTCCTGTCCTCTGAAGATGCTGGCCACAGAGACTGGCGAAATGTTAGGAAGAATAACCTTAAGAACATGGCCAAACAGCCCGAAAAACCTACAACAACCATTGGATCCCGGCCGTGAAAGCCTTCGAGAATACAACTATATTTCCCTTAAAATATCTGAGTTTATTAAGACAAATTGGAGAATGCAATCAAACACATAAAAGGAAGAGTGTTCACTGTGCAAAGACTGAAGAAGTCTCAAAGCAAAATCAGCGCAGCTTTTTCAAGTAGTCAGAAAACAAACAGGGTGTCTGTGTGGGGGGGTGAGAAAGAAAAACTGACAAAAGCAAACCAAGTGACATCTCGCCACTTTCAGCTCCTGTGAAAGTCTCCATTTTTCAGGCTGTGTGTTCTGTAGCATTAGGCTCACAAACCATCAGATGTCAGCATGCAAAGGAGATAATTTATAATTTGCTCTAATTAGTGATTTTGAGGCCACCAGGACTATCACAGTGCCTTTAATACCCACATAACTATCTTCTAGATGTAATGTCACACTGCAGAAAGCCCATTAACTGAGGAAAGATGCAGCATCTTCTTCCCATATTTAGCCATATTCTGGGGCTGGTATAGCTCAAGCACCGGGAGCAAAAATGTGGTCCTCAGATCTACTGAAGTTGCCCATCCTCCTCTTAAGTGAAATGGTTCCTTGTGGATCCCACTCCAGAAACAAGCAGTGGTGGGCTCTCTCAGAGCCTGTCATTTTGATCATTAGATCACACCTTTGCAGTATTGCTGCTGTTTCAGGGTCCAGATGCTGCCCTCAGGCAGATGTCTGCTACTGTCATGGTGTTGCACCTCCTTCATCTCACACATGTAAACGTACTTGAATGCCTTCCAAGATGGGGATGCCAACAAGGTGATTATCTCTACCATTAAAACACTTGTGTCCTCTGTGTCTGTGCCTTTCTTCAACCCTGTTCTCTTCCCCTTGCCCTCCCTTTACTACTTAAATATAGTCCTGAGGTCAGATTGTGTTCTGCTGCAAACTGCTATGCTATGTTGTGTTTTACATAGATATTGTCCACAATCGTACTGGGATTTGTGGAAAGCTTGTATAACTTGCTGTGGCTAATTGCAGATAATTAATCTGCAGATGTCAGTCGGGTGCATGCTCCTGAGAATTCGTCAGTCAGCCACCATCAGCCATGGCACGCTATACAAGTCTCATGCCATCACTAACAGTATTTGGCCATTTCCTTAAAAATGCCATGATGTTGCCCTTGCTACCAGTCCCTGACTTGCTACCTTGTTCTCCTTCCCCTGGACAATGTATGTTGAGTGCAAAGGAGATGTAATATTATCACTAAGGGAAGCACGGGGTGGGTGGAACACCTGAACATTATGTGGATTGTCTCCCAAAGCAAACAGCAGTTTGAAGGCAGAAAGAGAAAGAAGAGATAGCCCTTGACTAAGAAAGGAAAATCTTTGGCTAATGAAAGCAACTGAGTGTCACAGGAGGAGCTTCTCTCACCTCTGAGAGTAAGCAAGTTAGCGTGTTTCATTGGGTGATTGGTCTTCAGGACTTAACCATGAAACTCCTTTGAAGTCTGTTTTCACAAACCCCCAAAGATTGCCTTAATCATCTCTTTGCAGCATTTACTCTAATTATGGAAGTATTTCCCTGGAAGATCATAGCAAAGGAGGAAAGGATTAACTGCCCCCCCCCCCCCCGTCTGCTTGCTTCCATCTTGACATGACAGTCTTACTCCCCCCAAAAGAACCTCATGAGCTACTCTCTCACAGATTCTCAACACAACAAACATTTATGGTGAGAAAGGGAAGTGGGGTGGGTAAGAAAGGGGTGTGAGTCAAGTGAAGGGTAGATAGGAAACCAGGTAAGGCAGACAAGCAACAGCTTTTGATACCTTCTTCTTTGGGGAAGATGGTGGGGATTTCCCGATAGTCATTATTCCCTCCAGTAGTTGCAACCAGCTGCTGGTTGTGGGTCATCGGGGCTGAGGCAGATATGGAGGTAGAGGAAACGGTACAATCTGCAGACAAAAAGGTAAGGTTCTGTTTAGTAAAACTGCATGTGAAAGGGAGTGGATTTCAGAAGGTAATCGTTTTTATATGCATTTTTCTTGGGTAGTTCCCCTCATTTACTGGCCCTAGTGAGCAGCCTGGTGAACAGTGTATACAATCTTTTCTATGTCTATATTCAAAAACAGGGCCCTGAGAAGTGCCAACATTCTCCTTATCTAGAGCCACGTGTCAACCTGTTTCTCTGCAAAAGACACACTTATGAAAAAATCTCAAGAAGCTGATGGATTGAAAGTTACATTTGTGGAGCAGAAAGGATGCACACAGAACACTGACATTTATCAGTGTCATCCAGCATGAGTTTCTCTAATAGTGGGCATACAGTATATAATTTGTCCTTCATTTTCAAAGATGACCAACTTCATCGGATCCACCATTTGAGGATGGGGGGAGAGAATAAGTGAGTGGTTAAGGTTGAACCACTATAAGCCCAATATAAGCCTGGAAGATACGGAAACAGCTTCTCTGAGAAGCTTTTAGGCTTCATTTCCAACCAGTTTTTTTGTCAGGGAAACTCTCTGCACCCTCCCCCCCTTCCTCAGATTTCAATTTGCATTATAGTCTAGTTATAAAGGGAGCATCTGGAGGTGGCAAAGTGATTCTGAACCTGACAGATGTTGACAGTCACCTCCTTGGTGACTGTGTGAACCCAGAGCCAGAATACTTTACAGTTGTTCTGATTTGGGCCAGAAGGGAATCTTGTATATGCTTCAAAGCCGTAACCCACACAGCCTTCTGACAGCAGCTCCCCTCCCAAGATGCATCACATTATGTCTATCCCATCGACTCTCTCAAAACACATCTTGGAGGCTCCCACACCACCACCACCACTTGACGTCTCAGCCACCTGTGCCCAGCATACCATAGGTACCATTTTTCCTGTGCCTGTTCAGCAAAATAATGATGATATGAGCCAGAATAGCCAGAAAAAGGAGAAGACCCAGGACAATGCAGAGGATTTGCAGCATACGGTAGGATGGCCCAACATCCCACTTCTCAGGGTTAGTCAAACCTGCAGATCAGAACATGAACAGAGCAAGGTGGTCAGAAGGAAAAGGAAGAAGGTAAAACATAAAAAAACAAATCCTCTTGTTCTTAACACAAAAACATGTGCCTGTTTAACCAAGTAATTATAGTATGGTCTAACTTGAGCAGCTACTGCTCTCTTTCATTGGTGCAGCAGAGCCAAAGCAGAGCTCAGAAGAGTTGCTCAGTGTAGTGTTATGGACAGGATGACAGATCAGAGGTGTGAACAGGCATTTGTCCTGGAGTTTGGTCTGGGTTGGGGGTGGGCTGGTTTGCTCCTTTTTCTATTGACCCCATGACATATGTGTCATCGTGAACTAGCCTGTCCCTGATTTATGCCTATCCACACCATTTTGGGTCCTTGTTCAAGGGCTCCTGTTTTGTTGGTGCAAGTAGGATTGCTCTGCTTTGGTTTGGTTCCAGTATGTGTGACCCACTGGGACGGAACCAAAGCAACTGTTTGGCTGTCTTTTTGCTGATGCCACAATCTTGAGAAATTAGCTTTCTAGCCACTCACCACAGAGATGAAGGAAGAGGAATTTTTTCATTTTTAAAAAACTATTACTAACTGTTACGTTCACCTCGTGCCCCTGCTTCTTTTTCTCAACCAAAGGGCTCACGCTGGTGACGTTCCCTCGTTCCTTCGCTGCCACCAGTGGATTTCTTTATCCACACTGTAAAAGACTTTAGTCTGACACTGGCTGCCAACAACAGAACTTGTTTATTAAAGGGTATTAGGGTAATTCAGGATCACAGATGTTCTTTATTTATTTCATAGAATCAAACTCATTGAAATATCATATATTCTGCCACACATTCAATCACCTCCGGTTTTATTTATTCACTTTAACCAGCTTATCTTTATTAGTTTCAGTGCTCACTCTTTCTCTGACTATCTCTCTCTCTCTCTCTGCAAACCTCTCTCCTCCTCTTCTCCTTCACTCTCTCTCACTAACTGACTTAACTGACTCCCTGTCTCCGCCCCTCCAGTCCTCTCATAGGCTTATGCAAATGAGCTCCAGCTATGAGTGACGGGCGTGACGTGGGGCATCTGTCACACTAACATATCAGCAATGCTTGAAAAAAGCCCTTTCAGAACATTGCTCATGCATTGTGTTGGTTGGCTGACAGAAATTTTTTTTAAAATGGGAAGCTTCATCTCCCTTCCCCTCCTCAGGTGAGCAGAAAGGAGCTTCCCATTTCTCAAGACTGTTCTCTAGGAACGTTGTGCGTTTGATGTTTTTAGATCTGGCAGGGTGCTACAGAGCAGGATAAACTTCTGTGTAGCCAGCCTCTGACTTATTTTTTTATACTTATAAAATATATATTTATATTTTTTTATTGTACTTGAGGTTTGACTGGAGACATCTTGCAGACTTTTTTCCAGAGGGTAAAGGTAAATTGATGGCTCAGTGCTTTTTGTTTTCATACTGCCACCACCTTGTCAAAATTACAGTTTGACTGGAACATTGATAAAAAAAGAATTTTGTGTGAGTCCTGGGGGAAGGATTGCCCCCTCAAATTATTTTCAGGTCTCTTTTGATCATCTGCCTCCAGGCTGCTGCAGTTTTGCCTTCTGTGGAAATTCCCTTCAGCAGGACGTCCTTCCCTAGAATTTGTGAATAAGTGAGAGCCCTCATTGGGCTCTTCCTCAGGAGGGGGTCGCCAGGTTTCCAAGACTGAAAGGCAGGTCAGGCAGGTCCACCCTAGACAGCTGGAAGGCCAGGAAATCAAGAAAGGCATGCCGCCTATGGAGAAAATGCTCCTTCTCTTCCTCCTCCCTTCTGACTAAGTGCATTAGTAGAGCAATGAAGGCCTGCCGCTGAAGGTTCAGGTAATGATTTCAGATTAACATGGTACCAAATTCTGCTTTGCCCACTTCTGCAGCTCTTGGCCATGTGTAACTTTCCCCTCTCCCAATTGTCCTTCTGCCTTTTAGCTTTTTGTTGTTCCTGTCATCTCTCCTTTCCTGGCTCTTTTTTTCAACACCTCCTCCCACCCCACCCCACCCATCTTGTCTTCTCTGGACATGGTCACCTTATCTCCTCCCATCTTTTTGTCTTACCTCCCACAGGCAATTCTATTCACATTGTGCCACCCTTCAAGACTCATTCAGAGCAGCTGGAGGTTTTCTGGGTTACATCTCCCACAAATCCTCAGCTAACCTGGCCAACAGCCATGCTAGAGGAAGGAATTCTGAGTGTTTTGTAGTAGGAAAGTTAACTTTTCCAAGTGGTGGAAATATCCAAGGCAGCCCGAGACCCCTAGGAACTTGGTGTTCAGCCAGTGAAGGCCAAAGTCCTGCCTGCCTGCCTGCTACACTCTCTGCGACATCAAAGCAGCTCAGCAAAGCCCAGGCAGAGGTTTCATGGCCTTGACAAACCTTTCCGTGTAGAACATGGCAATATCATTTATGTCAGCAGAGCAAGCAGCAGCTAAGTAAAATCCTAAATTCAGCTCCTAAATTTCAGAAGGGTTAGCAGACCACATTTCCCTCTCGGGAAATAAATAACATCTATCCTTCTCATTTTATGAAAATAAGAAAGCTATGATTTATTAGAGAACTGCACAGCAACAAGAAAGATAGTAAAGACTCTGGTTCTAGCTAACATAAGTTGGAGAAGCAAGAAGCCATGTTTGCCCCTTGATTCTCAAGAACAAAAGCAAGAGGATGCCTATGTTCTCTCCCAGGGAAGATCAAGAAGGAAAATGTGGGAAGGCAGAAAGTGACATCAGCAACCTAAAAATATCAGTCTAGGTTGAAGGAAAGTCAGCAAAGGCCAGAGGAGGTAGCAAGCAGTCCAGAAAACCCAAATAAGTCCTCCTCTCTCTGTCTGCCCTTCCCCATACAAAGACTTCATCAAGGTAAGCTGAGTTACACGCAGTCATTGCCAACTGTATCCCACCTGCTGTCATTTTAAGCCAGATGGGATTCCAGCTTCCATCTCATTGCACTTGATAACAAGGGGCACTGCATGGGGCCAGGCAAAGCCATTTGAAAACTCATTGCTCTAGGGGAGCTGCATGTGGTAAACTTTGCCTTAGTGATACGACATGCAGTTCCCTGGCAGACACTGGAGAGACACCGTCTGCAGCCTGCCATTCTCCCAATGCCTTGGAGAGAGGTTTGCACTTACGTAGAGTCGGCAGGTGGGAGACTGGAGTCACCGTTTCTGTCACTGGCGCTGTCATGTTCCTCAAACCCAATGAATCTAAAATTGAGGGAAGAGCATTGGAAGGATTAAGAACCAACAACAGCACTTGGGAAGCATCTCAGTTTTAAGAGAGAGAGAGAGAGAGAGTCTGTCTGTGCTACAGTTAGCTGGGGCTTGTCCAGATTGCATCTTTCAGTGGTCCCAGCTGGGTGCTATTGTTTGTTGCACACATGAGAATTGTTCCAAGGAAAGCAAGGGGCTCCTCAGCCATATGGATCACCGAGCAGGAACCAGTGAGAGAGGAAAGCACATTGCAGTGTTGGAGCCAGCTAGTGTTTTTGATTGGAGCCAACAGGAAGCCTCCCCACCCCCACCCCCCAAAAAAGCTGTGAGAGATGCTGCTATGGTAGCCTCTGCTCCTTCCAAGTGAGCTACTGTTGCTACTCTTGCCACATCATACAGACACTTCCAGATGGTGTTGGAGGGAAGGCTGTCAAGTGATGTCTCAACTGCCCCCCTCCCAGGGATACCAAAGAGCATTGTGGGGTGAAGTCTCGGCAGCAGCTGGGGAAGCAGAAGGCAACCCCTGCTTGGATCTTGTGACTGTCATCTGCATGGCAGGGAACAGATATGCTGGCATGGATTGCACCTGCAAAACCAGCTCCCTCTTTCTATGGCTGAGCACAAATGGTTACTTCCATTACACAACATTCATATGCAAGCAGCCAGGGTGGAGGGAGCACTTGGGCCAGTGTCTTTGAGCTCAGTCCCTGATTCTTGGCCTCTTCCATGGTCTCTGCCCTCTCCCATCTTTCTCCTCTACCACCTTAAGATCATACAAACAAGAGATTGCTGGATTAGACCAAAGGTCACACTAGTCCAACAGATAGCAGACAACCAGCAATCGGAGTGGAGACTGCCAGCTGGACATGAGTGCATCGCCCCTTCTGCTTTGCAATCTCCAGCAACTGATACACAGAGGCATTCTGCCTCTGTTAGTGATGATGACATGGAGCCATCCTGACCTGTAGCTACTGACAGCCATAATCTCCATGAAGTATCTAACCTCCTTCTAAAGCCATCCAAGTTGGCAGCCACCACCACATCTTGTGACAGTGTATCCTACAGTTTGACTGTGTGCCGTGTAAAGAAATGTTTTATTTTATATGTTCCCAGGGTAGGTGACCCTATGGTTCTAGTATTAGGGCACAGAGAAGTACATCAGTAATATGAGGAGAGAAATGTCTTCCTTTTAAAAAAAAAGTTCCTTTTTCCTCCCTCCTTTCTTTTAGTCTCCACATGTGTGCTAGATCCACCACTGGTTGAACAAGCACACCCAGTGAATGTTCTTTAATTGCTCTGCATCAGCCTGAAAAGCGGTCTCAAATAGAGTTCAACAAGGTTTTATCATAATTAGCTCTTGTGCTTTTCAATTTTTTATAAATTACTTAGATGAAAATACAGAGGGGATGATGCTTGAATTTCCAGATGGCACAAACATTGGGAGGAATAACAGGCCCATTGAAGAGAAAATGCTCTTGACAGACTGGAACACTGGGCCAAAACAAATAAGATTGCATTCAAAACAATAAATATAAAATATTGTATTTAGGTAAAACAAGTCAAAAGCAGAAGTATTGTTTGGGGAAGACCTGGCTTGGCATCAGTACATTAAAAAAATATCTAGGAGTCATAGAGGATCACAAACTGAACATGAATCAGCAGTATGATGCAGCTGATTAAAAGGATAAAATTTTAGGCTATATTACCAGCACCAAAGTGTATGTTTAGTTCATATTGAGATGTGGCACTCCTTAAGCAGTGAAAGACAATTGTTTGGCCTAATACATGCTTTCCTTCGCCACTGTATCTTGCATTCCTGTGTGTTTTGTCTTATGATCAGTCAACAGCAGGTAAACATGACCTTAATATGCAAGACTGCAGAATTCAGTTTACTGAATGAAAAACTGGCTAATCCCAAGTTATAAGCATTTGCTTTAATGCTAGGTTGATCCTCAGGAGCATAGTTTCCAGATCCTAGTTCTTCTCCATTTCGCACTAGTCCAGTGGCATTTGGTGTACTGTGTCTATTCTCAGTGGCACATTAATAAGACGAACATTGACAAACTGGAAGGAGCTCGACAAACCAGAGAAGGAAAATCTGAGGGATTTGAGCATGTTTGGATGAGAGGAGAGAAGGATACAGGGAGACATGATAGCAATCTTCAAATAACCTAAGGGCTGCCATGCAGAAGTTGGAGCAGACTTGTCGTCTGTTGGGGCAGATTAGAAGCCATAAGTGGAAATGGGAGGAAACAGATTTTGTCAGATTGTTAAGAGAAACATCCTAATGTTAAGAACTGTTCCACAGAGTAACACACTGCCTTAGGTGGCTGCTTCTTCTGTCAGGGATGCTATAATTCAGAAGTAAGCAATGTCAGTGGGTCCGAGGGCCATTTTTTAGATTTGCCCACAGCCTGGGCACTGCACTCTTATGGAATATGGTTAAAGACAGAGGGGCAGGGCCAAAAATGTTAGGTAACATATATCTAGGTGAAATGGATTTAATTATATATAAAAAAGGTCCTTTTAAATGGAAAACCATACTCATATTTCTCTTCAATTAAAAAAAATTAAAGAGAAATATGACAAAATTAAAGAGGAACATGGTGAAATTTCCCCATGCTTCCAGAAGAAACAACCACTACCACCCACGAAAAAAGCCAATGTTCTACTTACAAAAAGTTAAAATTGGCAGTTTGGGGGACAGGGACTTTAGGGATTTGTAGAGGTCTGCATTTGTTCAATCTTGCTGGATTTGCACCTTGTGCTGCAGATCAGGCAGTGAATCCACTAGATGACCCCTCTCCCAAATCCTTTACATTTCTATGATTCTCATCCAGTTTAGAAATGCATTCTTTTTTCTCTCTCCTTATTTTTAGGAAACACACAGGCCATATGTTGTTGTTTAGTCGTTAAGTCGTGTCCGACTCTTCGTGACCCCATGGACCAGAGCACGCCAGGCCCTCCTGTCTTCCACTGCCTCCCGGAGTTTGGTCAAATTCATGTTGGTAGCTTCGATGACACTGTCCAACCATCTCGTCCTCTGGCGTCCCCTTCTCCTCTTGCCTTCACACTTTCCCAACATCAGGGTCTTTTCCAGGGAGATTTCTCTTCTCATGAGATGGCCAAAGTATTGAAGCCTCAGCTTCAAGATCTGTCCTTCCAGTGAGCAGTCAGGGTTGATTTCCTTCAGAATTGATAGGTTTGATCTCCTTGCAGTCCAGGGGACTCTCAAGAGTCTCCTCCAGCACCACAATTCAAAAGCATCAATTCTTCAGTGGTCAGCCTTCTTTATGGTCCAGCTCTCACTTCCATACAACACTACTGGAAGAACCATAGCTTTGACTATGCGGACTTTTGTTGGCAAGGTGATGTCTCTGCTTTTTAAGATGCTGTCTAGGTTTGTCATCGCTTTCCTCCCAAGAAGCAGGTGTCTTTTAATTTCGTGGCTGCTGTCACCATCTGCAGTGATCATGGAGCCCAAGAAAGTAAAATCTGTCACTGGCGTCATATCTTCCCCTTCTATTTGCCAGGAGGTGATGGGGACCAGAGGCCATGAGCTTGGTTTTTTTGATGTTGAGCTTCAGACCATTTTTGGCGTTCTCCTCTTTCACCCTCATTACGAGGTTCTTTAATTCCTCCTCACTTTCTGCCATCAGAGTGGTATCATCTGCATATCTGAGGTTGTTGATATTTCTTCCAGCCATCTTAACTCCAGCTTGGGATTCCTCCAGTCCAGCCTTTCGCATGATGTATTCTGCATATAAGTTAAATAAGCGGGGAGACAATATACAGCCTTGTCGTACTCCTTTCCCAATTTTGAACCAATCAGTTGTTCCATATCCAGTTCTAACTGTTGCTTCCTGTCCCACATATAGATTTCTCAGGAGATAGATAAGGTGGTCAGGCACTCCCATTTCTTTAAGGACTTGCCATAGTTTGCTGTGGTCCACACAGTCAAAGGCTTTTGCGTAGTCAATGAAGCAGAAATAGATGCGTTTTTTGGAACTCTCTGGCTTTCTCCATAATCCAGCGCATGTTAGCAATTTGGTCTCTAGTTCCTCTGCCCCTTCGAAATCCAGCTTGTACTTCTGGGATTTCTCGGTCCTACCTTGTAGGATTTTGAGCATAACCTTGCTATCGTGTGAAATGAGTGCAATTGTACAGTAGTTGGAGCATTCTTTGGCACTGCCCTTCTTTGGGATTGGGATGTAGACTGATCTTTACCAATCCTCTGGCCACTGCTGAGTTTTCCAAACTTGCTGGCATATTGAGTGTACGTAGCACCTTAACAGCGTCATCTTTTAAGATTTTAAATAGTTCGACTGGAATGCCATCACCTCCACTGGCCTTGTTGTTAGCCATGCTTTCTAAGGCCCACTTGACTTCACTCTCTAGGATGTCTGGCTTAAGGTCAGCAACCACACTATCTGGGTTGTCCGGGACATCCAGATCTTTCTGGTATAATTCCTCTGTGTATTCTTGCCACCTCTTCTTGATGTCTTCTGCTTCTGTGAGGCCCCTACCATTTTTGTCCTTTATCATGTCCATCTTTACACAAAATGTTCCTTTAATATCTCCAATTTTCTTGAACAGATCTCTGGTTTTCCCCTTTCTATTATTTTCCTCTATTTCTTTGCACTGTTCATTTAACACAGACCATATACATTTACTCACTTCTTGAAAAAGTCAGAAGACTAGAATTTTTACAGTTATCTTCCATTTTACTTCTGATGTAGTTTGAACAACACATTGCCCGCCTATCATAGTTTATGTCTTTAGGAATTACAGTGTGCTTACACTGCAGATGGTCCTGATTATATTTTTACATGGTTTTGCTTCACGGTGTTTGCTGAGATATTTGCCTTTGACCGTCGGCTTCTTTTTTCATGCCTGTAGTTGATGTGCATCCTCTTTGTGCCAGTGGTACATGCTGGGATTTCTAGAAAAAGATAACCACCTTGGAGCAGATGGTTAATGGGATGGATCAGGGTAAGGGTTGTTTGTTTTACTCATTGTCCTCAGTTAACATTTTAAAAATGAATATTTAACACAAAGTACACATTTGGCCAAGAATGAAGAAGTCAAAAAATATGAGCCAGATTCTAGTTCCACCTGTAAACTGTGGAATGGGGTAATGCATGGTGTTTTGGTCTAAGAAGCAATATGGAAAAGCAGCAGGGGACAACTGAGAAGATAACACAGCCTACAAACATGTTTGGTTCTCCCTGTACAGGCTTGAGATTTGATGTTTCATTGATTTTCGTTCTTTATCTGGTTCCTTTTCATTCTAAAAAGGAGAATATTAGTGGATCAAGTAGCTTTTTCCTACCACTCTATACCTCTGTGGTTGAAATTCATATCCAAGAGAGAAGGGGTGGGGGCAGGAGGGGGGGGGAGAGAGAATACAGTCAGATATTTCTGTTCAAGGCAGACTGAATATATGTGAAGAAACAAGAACAAGAATGCTCATTCTGCCCCTTCCATTTTTGCTCTTATTTTAATTTATTTATATCCTATCTTTCCCCCAGTACAGATCCTTTCCGCCTCCATGATTCTCCATGACCTAACTCTAAGACCACGGCAAGTTATAATATTAAAACTCAGCCAAACATACCATCACATTAAAACAACCATTGAAAGAAATTATTTTAAAACAATTTAAAAGGACATCATAAGTTTAAAAAAAAAGTTTAAAAAATAAACAACTCTATCAAAAGCACCTTCCTAAGCGGCCTCCTTAGTTACCAAGAGCCTGCCTGAGGAGAAAAATTGTTGCTTGCAAGCAGAAGAGCAATAGGGTTGCAGCCAAACTGGCCTCCCCAGCTAGGGAGTTCCATAGCCTGCAGAGTAGTGAGAACAACAGTGGGGAGTAGAGGTGGTCACCTTCCCCCTCCACCTTATATTTCATTTTGCCCCAAACAAGGACTTTACTGGAGAGACTGATAAAGGTCCAGGTACTAATTACCATTATTACATATCACACCAGCTGCACTGAAGTGGTCACACAGGGTGGTTTTGTTGTAGTGCCAGACACAGTTGTCAAGTGAGTCTTCATGTCCGTAACATTCATAATACATCTTGCCCAGCAGTGTGTGGTTGAAAGGCATCTTTGGGACTAGGGCTTTGTCACTGCAGCCCAAGGAATGGCACAGCACATTGGCCTCATCCTGGTACCAGCTACTATCACATACGGTGTTCCAAACGCCCCGGTAATAGACCTCCACTCGTCCAGCACAAGCATCTAAGCCTCCCGACAGCCGCCATGCTTGGTGCTCTGTGTAGGTGGTGGGAGAGGAAAGGAGGGAGAGTCAGCAAAGGCAGAATGGCTCAGAAGGACCCAGTTTTCTTCTCAATGGCACTCGTTATAGTATGCTGCCAAACATTGGGGCCTATGAGCTGGCAGGACACCAGTTATCTCATAGGCACAGCTTAGAGAAGTTACTTAAAAAAAAAAACCAACCCAAAATTCTCCAGCTCCCAGAATCTCCCCCAACCAGCAAGGCTGGGAGGAATTCCAGGAGGCAGGTATACTTTTAAAACACAACTTTTCCAAGCTCTGCTAGCAGGCTAGAGCTATGTTTCAAGGGCACTTGGAACATGTAGTAGGATAGTTTTTTGCTTTTGTAAACTCAACAGGGCATCCAGACTGATCTTTTCAATATTTTGGGTCTTGTTTAAACCTAAGGCAATTCTGGCATGAAGTCTTTACCATAATCCAACAAATAGCAGGGTCCCCATTATCTCCAGAATCCCAGGAACAACTTTTAGGCCATGCAAAAGATGGATTAAATCATGGCAGGTAATAAACTCACTAATTACATCAAGAATAGGTTATCGCTCATCACTGGAAATCTGCAAAATATTCCAAAACAGTAAATTGGCTAAAAAGAAATATGTGAAATAATCCTACTCACAAAACTGACTCTCTTTATAAGGGGGCAAAATAACATTTTAAAAAAGATATATCTGCATAAGAACTATTGCTCTTCATTAACGCTGGGAATGAAAACACTCATCATAATATCCAAGGCTCCTGTTTTCTTGTGAAGTATCGTAAAACAAGTAGTTTGCTATATGATTGAATATTTACTTTTATTCATGTTAAAACCTATATTTATATGTCTGTTATTTTACAAACTTTTTTAAAAAAGTAATGTACTTGAGGTTAAATTTGAAAGTCACAGAGGCAGGCTGTACACTTCCTTTAAAAATGCCTTTCTTGCGCATTCAGTCCCCTATTAATAATGGTCAGACAAAAGTAATGTGAGGCTCAAAGCAATGCCAGCCTTATTAGAAGAGATTCCAGAAAAGATTCTATTTCTGTGCCTCCATCTCTCTTATGTAGCATTTAAGGATGAGGCTCAATCCAGAGGACAAGGAAAAGCAGGTTGACATTTCACTGTCAGGTGTTAAAAAGTTTAACACTGGCATATGGCTTAAAAGGACCTGCAGTGTCCTGGGAAAAACAGTCTAGAGGTGTTCCTAGCCCAGCATATGATGGCAAATTTAGTGTGAAATATTCCAAAAGCAGACTCTTATGTTTCCAGGCAAGGTCACTGGGGAGAAAACCCCATCCCATTTTTCAAGTGAGATACATGTGAGCCATTCAGAACGCATGAGTGTCACCATCTTAGCACTCCTTACCTGGCTCTGGGGCCTTTAAGACATAATGTTTATTTCACAAATAATTATTGAAAAAAATTGTGAAGGAGGTCCTCTTAAGGTCTCCATCTGTCCCAGTGAAAGTGCTAATCTCTATTAAAATAAACCTGAGCCCTGAGGGGAGGGAGCTGACATTTCTCTTGTGCTGGTGCAGAATCACAAGGCTATAATATATGTAAGCATCTAAAGCTGAGGGTGGAATTGGTGTTGGCTGTTTCCCTTTAGGCCTACGCAAGAGAAGGGAGATGTTGCTACCATACAGCTGTCAGAATGTATCTCCACTCAGCATGCAGATTAGAGCAGCTGTCCACATTCAGTCAACATCAGCCCAAAAAGCATCATTTTCTCTAGCATTTGTCATTCCCTTCTGCACCAGCTCTTGGCTGGTGCTTCACAAAGCTCAGAGTGCAGGGGAGGAAGGGGCAATATTGGAGATATAGTAGCTGCTTCTTCTGAACTGCTTCACAAAGGGGTCCATATCTCTGTTTCCTCTTATGTTCTGCTACTATATCCTGTCACTCTGCACAATAGTTTCTAGTCTTCAAGTATAAAGGGACAAAACAGTACACTCCTGACACAAACTAGACAATATCATTAGCACATGATTAAAAGTTGAACTCCTTGAAATGTATGTGGTGTTTTTTTAAAAAAATCATTTATCTGTTCTTGCATGAATTTCCCTTGATTCACATTTGGCAACTTAGTTTGCTTGTTTGTGATTGGTCATTAGGTGGTAAGTATGGGCTTCATTTGAAATTCTGATTGTTCTTTGACAGAATTGTGTGTGTGGTGGTAAAATGTTGTAATAGCAAGTAATACACATTTCCCTTAATGTGTGAAGCGCCCTGTCTTTACTGAAACTGTTGAGAGGTAGAAACCAAGCAATATCTGCACTATTGTTTTCCTCTTTATTTCCAAATCTGTTGTGACTTCTGAGAAGAGAAATTATAAAAAAATGTGATTGGGGTGGGTCATTGTCCGGAAAGAACTTACCCTGTCCCACACTTGAAAATTGTCCATCTCTGGATTAATGCTAGGAAAAGTTACTATTTGGGCTACAACTCCCCAAAAATCCCAAACCAGTGGAGCTGGTGACTTTACTGGCTGGGGAGTTTTTGGACTTGTAGACCAAAAAAGTTCCTTTTCTAAGCTTTGCTGTAGATTCAAACATATTCCCCCAACAAACCCTGTCACATACACACAAAGAAAAATATCCGAATTCCATCAAACAGACCTGAGCATATCACTCCAGCATCTTCCTTGTGTCCACAGTCATGGCTTTTCTCAGAAGGACAGTCCCATAAATAAGACTCATTCCCAGAGCATTTCACATCATCCAAATGGATGGGGCCTGTTCCCTTGTGGAAGTAAGAAGCATTCAGAGCTTGAAGGGCCCAACCACATTTCAGCTGCCGGCACACAACTTCAGCATCAGCCAGATCCCAGTTGTCATCACATACAGTGCCCCAGATACCATTGTATTCCAACTCCACCCTGCCAGAACACTTGCCTCTTCCATCCATCAAACGCAACTTTTGAGCTTCTAGGAAAAACAAAGGGAGAAGAGATAGATCATAGGTGATGTCACGGTGTAATGAAGCAACAGGGAGATAGGTACATTTAAGGGATAATATCAATGTGATAGAACTGCAAAGGAATGCACATTAGCCATATATACACAATTGATAGTCTCTGGGATAAATGGGAGAGGGTTCAGGAAAGTTACTTTTTTTGGACTATGATTCCACATTGTCTTTTCCAAGTTGGCCAGATAACCCTTCATACTGCAGATCTTTTATTCAGATAGTGCCTTTTACTATAAATGAAATTTATTTATTGAGTTGATTCATACATACGTGTTCATTATTCGATGGGTGACTTCAATGTGTGAATCATTTTACCTCACCTCAAATATTATGCTTTTCAACCAAGTCAATTCAATAGATCCTGTTGCCAGTCATTCAGGCCTGGTCTACACAACCAAATAAGGTGGGGGATGAAGTGGTAGAACTGGCTGTGCCCCCTCAGGTTGCAATAAGTAGGGGATCCTGATTTTGACTGTTTCCCTACCTTAATGGGGTGGCAGGTGAACCACCAGCAACAAACTAACTCCATACAAATAGAAAGTCTGTGCACATTCTGAATGAGAACCTTCAAAGTTGCTACATTCCGAAATTACTTAGAAGTGGATCAGCAGTCCAAAGTGGCATCTACAGTAAGAAACAGAACCATCTATTGTGTCTTGTGTGGTAGATACACACAATTCTCATGGCAGAGGGAACTTCCTTGCTTCACACAGAAGCCACCTCAGAAGTGTTCTGATACTGCTATTACAACAGAAACCTAATGGTTGAAAAAAATACTGACTGAACCTCATGCCATCTTGTTTTCTGCCTGACTGGTGTTCTCACACTAGGATGATGCTAAGGAGAGCAGTGTCGTTTGTGGCTTTTGAGGAGACTGTTATTGTTTACCTAGGAGTTGTGTGTGTAGGTAGACCTTTCCCCTCTCTAACACCCCCCCCCCCATTTTTTAAAAGGCTCTTAGCAAAGATACCCACCATTGCACCAAAAAGCAAAGTGCTCCAAGTACAGAGGAGGAGTGGCTGACACTCAGTTCCACTTTCTCACAAACCTATTAAGCCAGTCATGAAGCTGCTATGAGGGAAGAGTAATAATAATAATTGTCAAGTCATTGAGAGTACTCAGAAGTGGTTTACCCTTCTTCTAGGGGCATCCTGGGACTGTGCAGATTGCCCAAAGTTGCACAGGCTGGCTCTTCTGGGATGCCGTGGGAAATTGAACTCTCAATCTCTGGCTCCACAGCTAGATATCTAACTCACTGAGCTATCCAACCAACCAAGGAAAAAGAAGGAAGAGTAGTGTAAGTTAAATAGCTGTGTGAGAGGGAAAATGATCTCAGCTCCATGTTGAACATGTGGAAATCCACAGTGCTTCCAGGACTGAGTGTCTCGCTCACATACACACATGTCCATACACACCAACCATGTTGAGAAGGTGTAGGCAACATGTGTCCATCCAGATGCTTTGGACTACAGCTCAGGATCATCAGCCGTAGCAAGAGTACCTAATAGTGAGGGATGATGGGAGCTGCAGTCTTAGAAAACAACTTTTGGAGTGCCACAAGTTGCCCATTCCTGATGTTGATAATCCCAAGGTTCACAGATGAATTAGCTGTCAGGAGGCTCCCAGCGCGGTATGAAGACTTGCTTTAAGCTGTGACAAAAACAGAGTAGACCTTTGGTCTAGATGGGCGGGGTAGAAGTCCAATAAAATAAAATAAATAAATAAATAAAAATATGGATCCTGCCAAGAGCTGAAGACCTAGTGTAGGTTGATATACAAATCCTCACATCCAGCCAGACACGTCCAGGATGAGGTTGCTGATGAAAAAAACAACAACCCCATCTCTGCTCAGTTCTATATCAGCAGGGTAGGTGCAACACTGCCTGCCACCCACACAACTTCCTGCTTGTTTGAAGAAAATGTCACTGAGGTGAGTGTTCACGGAGCTCAGGGTAACCTCAAAAACCAGCAATGAGGTAAGCACTACTTACTGGGAGTGTAATTCCAGCAGGGGGCTTGGGCCATTAAAAATATTAATTTTTTTGCAAAGCAACAGCATAAACTCCCTGGTTGGCACCATAGCACAAATATATAGTACTGAAGAATAATTCAAAACCTCTTTGCTTCCTTTTCTGTTCAGATCGAAGGAACTGTGGGTGAAGACAGAGGCAACATTTTAGCAGTTTTGAGTGCAGTCTGAAGGTACCCTTAGGTGCATGCATTTTTTTCACGTTTCAGTGTATGCTATGAAAACACTGACACTGGATATTTTTAGCAGGAACTAAGATAAATCTAAAAATAAAGAGTATTTATTGACTTTTGCATGGGATATCACCAGTATACATCTAGTCCATTCTTGAGAAGTTTGGTGACAGTTATAAGGTTTTTTTTAAAACAACAACACAAAAAGAATATAAATAATATAGGAGACAGACTGTGGGAATGTTTACAGTAGAACTGAACACCAAACATAGGTCATAAATTACTGCACATGAGATGTAACCACACACCCAAGACTCAAATCCAATGAATATTTTGTATGTTTTACTTGTGAATTCTGTATTTCATTGTATTCCATATGTCTGAAGAAGTGGATTTGATCCACAAAAACTCACATTAAAATATCATTGTTAGTCTTTAAGGTGCCACATGGTTTTTGTCTTTTTATGGTTCCTTCCCCCCCCCCTTTTAGATTTTGCCTGATATGTTTGCACAGCTACGTGCCTCTTCTAAAACTATATCTATTTACACATATATGCATGCTTATATAGACACAAACACATATGTATCTCTGGGTATGTATCATTTTAGACACGGAGGGGCAGAGATGACTGCTGATTAAAGTATTACATTTGCTAGTGTATATGTATATAAGAATCTGTAATGCCCACCTTTGAATATGATACCTGTCTTCACCCCAAAGGCTTTGTTTTCTGGAGCAACCATGAGATAGCCATTGGAAAACACTAGGGTGACAGAAGCCAAATTCTGGCAGCTGTTTTTTTTTTTTGTTTGTTTGTTTTATGGGTGTCCAGGTGTGCTTTGTTCTTACTACAAGTCCAAGACATTGAGACAAGAGTCTGCGCTCTGCTGGGCATCTTCTAAATATTTTTGTAAATGTATTTGTTTGTCCCAAAAGATCTTCAAAAGAGTGAGAGGTTGGAAATATTAAATTTTGCACAGATACTACTGATTTCCCAAATGAAATAACTGGATAGTTCTATCTGGAAAGTGGTTTCCACCCCACCCCAAAACCCCAGTTGGATCCACAGATTTATTTTTTATTTTTGTGTCACCTCCTCAAGTTTTTAGTATTATCTCTTCATAAGTACTTTTAGACTCTTCCATGAAACAAGTCATATAAACTGCAACTATTCTGGTTCACTATGCTTTTGCCAATTCTCTTTTATTTCAATAACCTTTTTTTTAAAAAAAAAAGAAGAAGTCTTGGGTGATGGTATGCTATGATGCAGAATAATCTTACAAACAGTATAGGCTGCAAATGATGTTCTTTCGACTGTGGTAATTGGATGAATGTACTTGCGCAATTAGCACCCCCAAATGTCTGAACAGTTAGCTCCATTTCCGCACAAGTGGGAGTACTGGGTTGTGTACTGAGGTGGAGGGGGAAAGAAAGGCCAGCCTGAAAATAAAAATTTGGTTGGGGAAAGGCAGGTGAAAAAACACTGAATTGACAGTATGAAAGCAGCTGCGGTTTCCAACCTGGATGAAGCTGAATATATTCACTAGTACCACACAATACCTGACCTCTGCTTGATTCTAGAAGCAATTTTAGATATGATAGCTTTATGCAGCTCCTGTGTCCGCAGTTACAATGGCTATTGCTGGCAGCACTTCTGTTTTACCTCTGACAACTCTCATGTCATGTTGCAGCTGCCCACATAGGCTTTGCAACTTCAGTATGAAAGGTTTCCAAGTGGAAGTGCTCCCTGCCAGGCTGCAGGAAATAATCAGATCCAAAGCCACATCTAATGTTTTTTAATATACAACTGCACATCTCTTACTTTAAGCGCTGCAGTCTTCATTGGTGTGTGCCGTAATTCGGTTGAGTTATATGATCGTGGAGAGGGCAGTGGTGCAAGCACTACTAATCCATGGTTGTGCTATTGAACATGTAGCCAGTTGCTTACCCACTCACACAACAGACACCTGGCAACCCAGGAAATTCATTGTGCAACTGTTTTTCCATGTATAGTTAAACCCAGTTTAGCAGCTGGAGAAGCTGAGCCAACATCTGGCTCATTGTGGGGTGTCATTCCAGCCAAATCCTTCACCCACAACAGTTCACTCAGAGATGAGAAAGTTAGCTGGAAAGGTTTAACAGACTGACTAAAGGATTAATTAGCTGTTGTTTTTTAAAAAGCAACATCAGCCAAACCATAATTTGACTATGTCTACAACTAAAAAAGGGGCACTTCTAAAAAATAAATTATAATTGATTTTTAAAATATGTCACAGTGCTACACTAAAACAATGAGGGTGAAAAATCCATTGCATGATTTTACCCCTTTTTGTTTTCACATATTAAATTCCAAATCAAACCCAAACTTTTAAATATGCTTCTATGAATTTGTTACTTAACTGCTTTTTGGATGAGTATTTATATACCACTGTTTACTCATTATTTAGATTAAAAACCTCTCTTTCCCCCAGTGAGCAGCATACACTATTCTCATCTGCCTCATAATGAAAGAAACCTTATGAGGAAGGTTTAAGTTGTTCCCTTTGTGACAGCAAATTTCTAATTAACTTCAACACTGAACTAATTTTAAAATTTCAGTTCCCACTGCTTTCTTCTGAAGAAGTAAATGAGGCTATAACGGATTAGAAATGCCCGGACTGGGAGCTTGAAGTGTTTCGCAGAGGGCTCAGGAGGTACATTCTTGCTTTAAACTGGTTGGCTGGGTCATTTAGTTATTTATTTAAAATATTTTTACCCTGCCTTTCTCCTTAAGAAAGACCCACAGCAGCTTACATCATTAAAAGACAATATTTAAAGCTAAGAACAGTAAATAGATAAATACTTTAAAAGGGTCATACAAATATCACACTAAAAAGCAATAAACAAAAGCAATACCAAAAACACGTTCAGAGCAGTAAGGCACAACCATCCGTTAAAAAAACCCAGTCAGGTGACCAATCACTAAGGGTTAAAAACAGAACATAATCCTCAAATATACTGTTTTGGCTGGGCTCTTGCCACTATCTTGCATTAGTTTGCTCCAGGATCCTTTTCAGTCATGAAGAGTTCCAGTTCTTTCCATTATGCATATGAAGACACACATGAGTTTCTGTGTATCATTATTATAACAAGAAAGAAAGAAAGAAAAGGAAAAGGAAAAGGAAAAAAAAGTTCTCCCTCATCCCTAAGATGCCTTCTTCCACTCATCTGCAGCAAAATAAAAATAAAAAAAATTCAAAATTCAAAATGCAGTAGAGGTTCAAAGGGGTTTCTTCGCATTGGAGCCTATTTTTCACTCTTTTTACCTGGTATTGCAGTTGTGCTCTCTTGGCTGCTGTTTCCGAAGGCAGGCGGGTTGGTTGGCTTTGTGTGGACTGAAATAAAAACAGAAAGAAACATTGGGAGTGAACCGCCATTGATGTTTTTGATTTTGACCTCAGCTCAAAAAAGGGCACCTCGCCAGAAGGGGGGGGGGGAAAGACCCTTGGAATAACCTCAAGTAATTTGAAGTGGTTCTGCTGCTGCATTTAATTAAGAGCTAGTTAGTCCCTGAGAACTAGCTGATTGTTAATTAGAGGTGGTGAACTCTGGAGAGATCAAATTCTATAGCTGGGATATTTTGAGACTCTTTTCTACCAGCAGGTCACTTTCAGACTCTTCTTGCATTCCAGAAGCATAGAGAAATTGGAGAAGAAAATACAATGCCCCTGGGAAGCCGTTATTTATGGAAACCAGACAGGAACTGTTAGTTCCAAATATAAATCTAGGGGGAAAAAGAAAAAAAGAATTGGGAGAGAGACTCTAGAGATTCACTCTTAAGTAGAGTAAAATATTGTATCATTATAAGAATCCTATGTTTTAATACTTCTTATTTCCCCTCTGGAAATGATTTAACCCATTCCATTGTACTCATTATACAAAATAGACTGTAATTTCCTCTACAGAAATGAAGCTGCAAATTTATTTCATGCAACTTTCTTAATATATTATTTTTCATGTTTAATTTTAATGAATCTGTAAAATTAGATACTTTTCTGTTGTTTATTCCGATTTCGAAATAATCAAGAAATAGCGTGAAAATGTTTTCCCACATTTTACTCAAGGCATGACTTAGCCCTCACAATAAACAAACTGACACTACAAAACCCAAGTCCAAGCAACATATCAGTGCAGTCTATGAAATTATCAGATAAATATTTCATCATCATTAGGTGCAGAGGACATTGGGCAGCAAGTGTTCTCCAACGAACTCAATTGTTTGCAACATTTTCAACATTGTCCCAAGAAACATTAATGGTTTTCAGATCTTCCTTGAGTGCTTGAGACTAGGTTTTTCAAGGCTGGCTTCATTTTCTCTTTCCTCCAGGAGGGATCCTCCATAGTGCAGTTTTCAGATGCCGACCTTCAGGCACGTGTAAAATGTGGCTGGCAAATTGCATTCGGCAATCGTTCACCGTTGTCAGCACATGTTTTGAGTCTGATCTTTGTAGTCTTTCTTCATTAGTGATATGATAAATATTTGGTACGTAGCAAATAGAGCTTTAGTATTCAATTGTCTTCACAACCATCACAAAAAAAACATTGTTACATTTAAATGGTTAGAATTTGCCTCCTGGGGCATCTGAAGATTGTTGTCGCTCAGGATGTGTATCTGGGCTGAGGGAGGAATCACACTGCTGGAATGGAGGAGAAACAGATCTTCGTTGCCCCTTTACCAGTGTCTCCCATATTGGCTCCAGAGGGAGACAGCGCCCTCTGAAACAAGCAGGGAGGTGGTACCTGGGGGCATAGAGAGGGTAAGGTTTGCCAAAGATGGAGACTCTCACTTGGTGTCAAGGAGAGTGTCCCAGTAAAGATCTAACTAGAGTTGATGGCATTAAAATGTAAGAAACTATATTTACATTTAAATACAAAGCAAGAAGCGAAGAAGGCCAGGCCAAAGAGTTCATGCCCTTGGCTCCTGAAGAAATCATCGGAGGGCTTGACCTTCAGAATCTTGGTAGAAAGGGGATATATATACTGTAGGCAAATAGACACTGCTTTTCTATATAAGTCTGTGTTCTCTCTCTAGTTGGTTATGTAGCAGCTGGGTAGACAGAGTCAAACAGGGTGGAGAGGAACTCTTGCACCTTTTACCATCACCTACCAGATAGAATTCTAGCAGAAGTATCCTGCCTGACAAATTACAGCTACTGAAATTCTTGCTTCTATAAACTGTTAAGGGTGCAGGAGTCATGTCCTGTATTTTGTGTGTTGCTCCTGGTGTGGTAGGTTGATCAAAGTTCAGTATTAAATTCCCCTCTGTTCTTTCTGATATGGACATGCTACATACTAGTATCTGGTTCTTAGAGCCGACTTTGGAAACAATACTGTTTTGGACTATAGCTCCCAGAATTTACCAGGCACGATGACCACCCCGGCTTGCAATGGGATTCTGGGAGCTTTAGGAGAAAAAAACAACAACAAGCAAGCAAACAAACAAAAGGCAAAAAAACAAAAATCAAAACATAAAACCCTTTTCAGACTCTGCTGCTAGAATACATTGCCCTGATCAGAGGTTCTATTTAGCTGTTGTTAGTGTTGCATAAGTAATTGACAGACAATCCCAATGTCATTAACAGTGGCATTTGACATATATCTACTCACAGGTAGCGCCCATTCGATTCAGTGTAGCTAGTTCCCACTGAAGCAGGTTACAATTGCACCTTAAGATTTAATGTTGTTATATAGACTGATGTTTAACAACTAAACATGGAAGGGAGAATTCAAGTTGTGTCACTAGACCAGGTGTGGGAATCTGGGGGCCTCCAGATGTTGTTGGATTCCATCTGCCTTCATTCCTCACCATCACAGTCAATAGCCAGGAATGATGGGAGTCATAGTCTAGCAACATCTAGAGAATGACAGGTTTCCCATCTCAGCATTAGACATCCTTGGTGCTAATGTCTTTCTTTAGTGATAAAGCACGGTAGGAGCCAGTCACCTCCAAAATGTTATGAAGGAAATTGGCTGTTTGTTTTCAAGCAGATGGCATGTTTTATTTGTGTGACTAACAAACCCAAACCATTCATATGCTACCACTGCTCCTGAAAAATTATCAGAGCACCCCATGGCACAAGGGAAGTTAACTGTGAATTTTCTATAGGAATGACATTTGAAATCAGACATGGAATCAAAAAGTTATTTCAGAACTGACTGACATAAAGTCAATAGCATTCTTAGTATTAAAGTATGCATGGATCAGTTGACTGTGCGATTTTGCTCTCAGCTTGACAAAACATAACGTTTACTTCCACTCCTGCCCAGGTAGCATTAAAAAACAAGAGGACAGGGTTCCATCACAGAAGCCCCTGTTATGAATACACAATGTGCCATCACTAACAGCTCATCTAAACTAGAATTCTTACTGCAAACAATCAGTTCCATGTACCAGCTTCTGCTGATGTGTGATCCCCACTCATTTCAGTACGGCTTGTGTCTCTCTTTGTGCATGTTATCACTCTCACCTCTTTCGTCTAGGAAGAACCCGCTGAAATGGACTAAATTTGCCAATTGCCCACCTCCAAGGAGGTTAATGTATCTTTCACAAACAAGGACCAGCATACTCACACTTACTAGGGGTACAAATACTCAGTCTCAATTTTCTCTGAATACCACCTGTTTTCTCATCCCATTGTTAATTTTAACAAGTTGAAAACTGATTTTTAATTCCCACATGGAAATGTACACACATTTTAATAAGCATTTTCCCATGAAGAACATATTTTCTTGGAGCATTTAAACTAAAAGATATGTATTTTTGTATGCATTTTCCCCATTAACTGAAGAATGTTTCACATATTTTCCAGCTGCACACAATTTTAGCCACCCACATTTTAAAATATACAAATACTTGTTAACAAACTTTATTTCTTTGAAACACATTGGTAATCTCTGAGGCAAAGTTTACTTTGTTTTGCATGAGTCTCGGTCAGTACAAAATAATTTTTTTTTTAAATTAAGAATCTCAACTCTAACAAAAGAATTCTGTTTTATTTATTGCATTTTATGACGCCTTTCTCCAGCACAGAAATGCAGTAAAATTTCCACCCCATCCATCACTAACACAAAAACCCACTGTAGCATCCAGCAGCCCAGTCTGACCGTCTGTATATTACTGCAGGATGATGCACTCAGCACTTCTCACGTCAAATGTCTCTGATCCGCTAAGGATCAAAGGGACATCATTATGGCCTCTGCACCGTTGTTCCACGCACAGCTCTAGCATCATGTTGACAATTCACCACTGGAGTGGTCTAATGCACTCTATTTTCAGGCCATCACATGATGCATGGGGAAATGTGCTCCAGCCTAATCTGTGCCCAAGCTGGACCTTTTTGGTCTAGCTGTAGGGCTTCTACTTTTGGGAGCTGAACTGGAGCAATTCCCTGGCAGATGGAAGGGTCGCTTTAAGGGAGATTGCTCTTGTTAAAGTGTCCTGTTCTGGTGTGATCAGGTATCCGCTTCTGCAGGCATCTAACTGCACCATAAAATACTTAAAACAAAACATGGGGACAGTTGGAGGCAGAGTAAAAATGATCCATAGTGGCTACCTTTCAACTTGTCTATCTCAAGTTTCAACACTCTAAAATGTGTTTGGGCTGCAGAAGAAAGCAAATGGGAATTCTGGGCTTCATAGGAAACAATATACAAAGTCTCTCTGAGACCATGGTTACATATACAAAAAAAAAAAACCCCAAAAAACCACACACCATATATATTAGGTTTAAGCATGTTTTAAATCATTTAAAACATGCTTAATTAGGTTAAGCATGTTTTAAATCATTTTTTTAAAAGGTGACTACATGACGCACATAGAAGCACCAATATTTTTTTTGCCGAGATGTGGGGTTTTTTTTTATTGGAAGTGTGATTTTTTACTGGGGCAGCAGAGGGTTATTTATTTTAACATGGATATAAAATTGATTTATTTTTAATTGTTTTGGCATATACAAATGTATCTTTCAGTGTAAATTGTATCTGTTGCCTTGTGCTGGCTGCCTCCTATAGCTACTCACTATTGCTGCTGTGGGTTTGTTTTTAATTTTTTTAAATTATTTCTTTCAAAGTCGGATAGCGATAGTCTGACATGACAGGTAGAAAAAATACAGATTGGAATGCAAGCTTTCACTGAAGCACAACACACTTGCACAGAGACAGACAGACAACACACACACACATGGGAATGCTGGTGGTGGAGAAACTGCCAAACTGGCAAGGGGGGAGACACAGCAGGGAGTGGAAATTCAGGAGCCAGCAAAGAGAGAAAGGGGGAAGATACTCCCACCTCTTTCGCAAAGGGAAACTGACCATAGAAAATTACAAGATCCTGAGCTTCTAGACTTTCAAAGGAGTAAGGAGTGCTTTCTCTCTCTGTCGGCTCCTAAATTTACACTCATTGATGTGTTTCCCTTCTTGCTAGCCCAGTAGTCTCTCCTTCACCATCACTACTCTGTGTGCATGTGTGTGCGTGTGTGTGTGTGTTGTCTGTCTGTCTCCATGCAAGTGTGTTGGGCTCCAGTGAAAGCTTGCATTTCAATCTGTTTTTTTTCTTCCTGTCATGTCGGACTATTGCTATCCCACTTAGAAAGATTTTTTTAAAAAATTAAAGCAACCCCACAGCAGCAGTGGCTAATGGCTGTGGAAGGCAGCTAGTGGGAGGGCAAGTGAACACTGGGCAAAGCCTGAAGTGCAACAATTCTAAAGGCCCATTAAAAGTTTTCCAAGAGGACGCCCACACTGACCCAAAAACCATGTGTTTACCATGTGACTTTAAAATGATTTTTAAAACTTCGATCCATCTCTTGGTTTATTTTCATAGTATAACCATGTTCTGACTTTTCTTTGAACATTTATCAATGCTACGCTTCTTCATAGGAAAATCACCTTATATAGCAAACTTCCAGGAAAGGAGTCACATAGTGACAATTGTTTTCTCAGTGGATACTACAACATGTTGTTGAAATCTTGATATGAGGGGATTTCTTCACATTTGTAAGATGCAGAGACACTATTTCTGTCTTTTAAAAAAGGAACCATTTCTTTGGAAAGGCAGCAGGGCTACAGAGGATTAGTTTACAGTGGACTGTTAACCACAATAGGAATGTAGTCACCAGAGAAGCAGCACTTGGGTTGTGCAGACTGCCTTGGTCTATGCTAAGAACGGAAAACCTGTCGTCTTCCAGATGCTGCTGGATTCTCATTCTCATCGGCTCCATTGGTCAGCACAGACAGTGGTTGGATAATGGGAAACTGAGTGTGAAAACGTATAGAAGGCCACATGTTTCCAACCTGTAGTTATCTATGTAGCAGGGAAAGGTGAGTAAGCAATGTACCCAATTAAAAACCAAAAATGTGATATTGTTTAACACTGTTTTATCCAAACAGCCTCCGTTTTACAGAAGGTGCTTCAGAAGATGCCAGGGTTGTTTTTTAAACCACACAGTCTGACCCATGCTTGATTAGCTTTGTTCTGAGAAGACCCAAGTACACAAGATGGCCACTTCGCATTTAGAAAATAATAAGCCATTATCCCTTCAGAAAAGCATTCCTTCAAAACTACAAGGAAGCTTTGTCAAGTTTGATTTTATGTATCTCTCCAGTTTTCCAAGGTTAAATTCATTCCATTTCTGTTTCACAGCAAGTGGTCTTTTTAAAAGTCCCCCGTGCTGGAAACCATTCCTTTCTAAGGCAGGGGTAGGTGCATTCCATGATGTTAGGTGTGTGGGTGTGGGTGGCTGGGTCACTTTTCCAGTTGCTCAAGGGCTGTAGGCCCAAAGAGTGCATGACCTAAAGAGAAAGGGGAGGGGGTTAGTGGAGTTTTTTAAAATATATTTTGTAAGAATTAGACTAAAACATGAATTAAAATTAACTAAATCTTAGAGCTCCAGAATTTAAGGAAACCAAATCCCAGTTAACACTTGCAACCCCAGGGTTCTCACTGTGGAGAAGAAGGGTACAAGGGCATAATCCTATAATATCTGGACAGCTCTAATGGAAAACATTTCTGCTCTTTGCAAGGCACAGCATCTAATTTTTACCCAACTATCCTTCCATACCATACCCCATGCCAGCGTAAGAGACTACAAAGGTTGCAGTGGCTGGGGGATCAAAAAACATATGCCCTGCCTTAGGCAAGTGGATGTCTGCTAGCACAAAGCTGTCATCCACTGTAACTAAATCTATTCAGTTTAATTATTTATTCCACTCTACTACAGTTTACAAACTGTCAATTTACAAATACACTCTGATTTGGCATCTTGTGTCAAACAAATGCATCATACAGTCGGCAGAGAAGAGGCTGGGGCCAACACCAGTAGCCAAAGAGGAGAGATCGTAGTAACCATGCCCCTGCTTTGAGTTATGAACGACTGGAAGGCCGGAAGGCCTGACTAAAGTTCTTGAAGGCCTTTGACTTCTGAGGAGTGGGATCTGTGATGTCCCGAGAAAAAAATCAAGTCACAGATTTTGGGTGTGGATGCAGTAGCACATTCTAGAAATGAAATTGACAGGCAGTGGGAGACATATGCGTGCCAGCCTGACAGTAAGCTCTGTCTGCTTTAGTGCAAGCATCACCACATCTTTTATTATCTCAGCAAGGTCAGGCTTTGTTCACCACCTTGGGACAGAAAGAACAGGAAAATACTGAAGGCTTCTTTCAAAGAGTTCTTTTGCCTCTTTCTCTCAATTTCCTCTGCCAGACATTCAATATTTGTCCCCTTTGGCTATACCTGTTTGGGGGGGGGGGGGGGAATAGCAATCTTGTATGGAACCTAACTCTGGGTTTCAGCAGGCTCAGGCTACAGGATATACAGTAGGGAGGTTGATCTTTGCAATCATCACTAAACCAGCTTTGGCAACAACATTTTGAAACCAGAAAAAGATCTTGAGCAAACAGCTCCTGAATTCCAGCTCCTTTGCATACCCAGTGGCAGGCATCTCCACAAATTGCACTCCTTTTAACTGACTTGTGTTAATTATGCTGCCCAAAACTAGTAGTCTGTAAAATGTTTTATGAGTCTGATCAGTGCCGGAAGGAGGGGCAAAGACAGAGAAGTGAAGGATGTGGGGAAATTCCAAGGCTGAAATGAAATGCCGTCCCCCTTCCCCTCACTTTCACATCACTAGACAGAGCATTGCATTTTGATTCTGGGCGTGTAGGAAGGGGCCTCTCGTGGAAACTCACATGCCTGCATGGAATGCTTGTTGGCCCCTGGCTAGCAAACCAGTGCTAAAATACAGAAGTGCTTTAACTTATAAATCAGCCTTAATTGTTGACTGAAATCAACACTGCTGTTTCACAGCAAAGCAAAGGGAAGCAACCTGCTCAGCCCTCACACACATGTAGGACTCCTACAGTTACTTCACGAAAAGACACTTCTGAAATACAAATCATAATTCAATTAGATGCTGGAGATTAAACAAGGCTGAAATCGAAAAGCATGGTTACTTGAAAGTGAAAATCAATACTGCTACGTGCCATCAAGTTGCTTCTGACTTATGGCAGCCTTAATGAGGTTTTCATGGTATGTGGGATATTCAAGGAATGGCTTACCATTGAGTTTCCACAGCCAAGGAGGGATTTCAATTCAGGTTCCTGAGTCCTAGCCTAGCACTCTATCCACTACACTATTTCTTACATGAAAATTGATAAGATTTGATTAAAAGTATGTTTAGCATGACAGTGTTAATGTGAAATTACTGTTGTTTCTTTTCAGAAACCTAATGTGGGACAAAGCTTTCCCCACCCTAGAAATGCATTTTGCCCTGTCTCTTCCCATCTCTCTACTATTTTTCTCCAACTACTGTGGATGTGACCTGTCTATGAGGTCTGTCATCCTATCGATTGACAGAGTTGGTTTGGCTGATCTGGCTAGCTAAGAGTCCCCCTTCCTTCCTCATGGCTCCATGTGTGTCCCTCCCAAAGATGTGTGCTTGGTGGAGGAGGACAACCATCCCAGACAGGGAGAGCATACTATTCTTTGGTCAGAGGTATACAATAGCTGCCCACCCCTGCTACAACCTCCAAACAAACTCAATGCTCATTTTCATGCACTGCCATTGTCAAAATTCTACACAAATAGTATCATGTTTAGAAAATTGCCTCAGACATATTACCAGAATCAGGAAGTGAATAATTTCCAACAATGCAATCAGTACAAGACAACTTTTTCCAATGTATTTCACAATTAGCATCCATGTTTAATCTGTGATTGGTGACTCCGCAACCTGATTATATTGATTAATCGTTAATTGATTTTGACTGTTATTAAATTAGAGTTATTAATATCATCAATAAGCATACTAATTTTCTACTGTAATTATCCGAGGAGCTTGTCACACAATATTTATCAGAATCTGAGCTACACTTTGGATATTATGTTTTGGATATTAGACACTCACCAATGTAGTGAGGTAGGCAAACAATGCAGGTGTGCCATAAAGACAGACATCCTAAATCTATAACGGGATGCAGTTCTTTTTCATATTCACTATAATTTGTTACAAAACCAACAAACTGCTGAGCAATGTGCATAGAGGCCCTTAAAATACATCCCTAAAGTACCAGAATCTAAGTTCATGGCAACATGATATATTTGTTCTGTTTATATAGTACCATACCACCCTGGATACACTTGATCTTGATGGGTTTTGAAAGCCAAGCAGGACTAGGCCTGGATAGCACCTGGGTGGAAAACTGCAGGAAATACCAGAGATCCACAGCTAAAACCAAGAAAGAATCCTGTCTGATCCCCTCGAAAGCTGTTGCCAGCCAAAGCTGACAGTACTGGCCCAGATGGACCAATGGCCAGAATCAGTGTAGGGAATCTTCCTCTGTTCTTATGTTCCACATTGCTTTCAAGGAGCTCAAGGCAGTAAACCAGCTCCTCTGCTCTTCACAGCAACCTTGAGAGATTGCTGCTGGCCCAAGTCATCCAGTGAGCTTCACAGCAGAGCACTCATTTGAATTTTGGCCTCCTCATTCCGAGTTCCACCTTCTAACTACTGTATGGTTGGCTCCCAGAGTAGCTGACCCCCTTCCTAGGTAGGCACAGCAGTGCACAAACCAGAGTGTGGGATGTGCCCTGGAAGGGATCAGTAGCTTTTTCTCAAAACACGGTCACTACCTAAATGGGAAGTCAGGCTGTCATGGTGTCTGGATAGTTCCAGTTTTCTCACAATGGCTCCCATTGGCTCTGGCAGAGAATAGTGTTGGCTGAAGTATTCTGTACTAAGAGCTGGGACATAGAAATCTCACATGTAATGTTCCAGATTAGGTCCTACAGACATATTGTAGTACTCTATTTTTTTTAATCTAGCCAGAATATTTATCTGTTGGGCTTCATAGTGATTATCATTGCAAATTTACCTGTCTACTGTATTTTCGAGAATATATTGCACTCAGGTCTGTTTAAAACAAACAAAGAGCCTAATTATAATACTATACAATATTACACTAGCAATTCAGCCGCAATTAATTTAAACAGGAATAGACAAAATGCAGTTTGCATGCCATATGGAGCCCTTCTGGGTCCCATGTATGTATGTATGTATGTATGTATGTATGTATGTATGTATGTATGTATGTATGTAGCCTTTCTACCCTGTTTCCCTGAAAATAAGACCTAACCTGAAAATAAGCCCTAGTATGATTTTTCAGGATGCTCGTAATATAAATCCTACTCCAAAAATAATCCCCAGTTAAGTGAAACACCACCCTCTACCATTGTGCAGCAACCAGAAGAAGATGACATGACTGTCTTTGAATAAATGTAGATTGTTGTACATGAAAAAAAAAACATCCCCTGAAAATAAGCCCTAATGCGTTTTTTGGAGCAAAAATTAATATAAGGCCCTGTCTTATTTTCAGGGAAACACTGGTAGGTCCCTAGTAGAGCTAGTCACGTCATGTTTCTAAAACAGATTTTTTGGGAGGGGGGGGAAGGGTCTGGTATAAGTGTGTGTGCAAAATTACGTTTAGATGACACGTTTGCCCTTTCTGAGACTTCTGGGGATATAATTACTTTTTGGAGAGTGTGGGGCTTCTCAGGTGCAGCCTGCCAAGCTCCTGGAAGGGTAAAAGTGATCCACAGATTCTGAAACATTTCCCACCCATTGTTTAAAAGATACCAACATTTAAAAAAAGCATATGGTCTAGTATGCAATATCTAGTAATAGTATCAACATTCATGTTAAGCAATTCATCTAAAAGACAGAGCCGTAAGTTACATTGCCCACATCAAACTCACAGTAAAGAAAGTAAAGATAAAACCAAATAACCACAAGGGATTGAAGGCCGCCCACCCCCTAGGAACTGAAAGAAACCTATCTTTTAGCAGGATCCCGGGCCCTGACAGCAACCCCTGGCCATTCCTGACTGTATCTTGCACAGTAAACGTAGCAGGAGAGACAACATGGGAAAAGTCCCTCTCTGAGGAAAATGTTTTCATTAAAGTCCAAATCAATCATGCACTCAACACAAGGCCCAGCAGCTTCCTTAGGGAGGTGGAAACAAGCCCTGATAAGTAAGAAGGGTCTTTTTCTTCTCCAGATTTAAGAACCAGATTTCTGCTTGGATAAATAATATCTGAAGACATCATATGGCTCCTTTTACAACATTCATGATCTAGGTTTAAAAAATGTTCTCCAGGCAAGACAAATGCAGGTTGCACTGGTTTGCACCCAGGAAGCATAAAGGTCATCGGTTTGGGAGCCTCCAACTGAATTCTCAAGAAATGCTTTGCTGAGCCACAGGTCAGGAGACAAACCTCAGAGCAAGCATCACTAGAGAAGGAAAAAGTTTGGTGTTTGAGCGTGATGTGTCTCTAAAACCTTGGAATCCATCTCTGCCCTTTGCCAGCTGGTGTTGAGGCTTACAGACTCAACACAAAGATGTTTATATGTGTTGAATTTGCCTCGCCATCAACTTTTGCCTGCCCTGCCTCTGTGACATCACAAGGGCAGACCTAGTCTCAGGTTCTGGCGTGCTCTCACAGGACAGGACAGGAGAAAGTGGAGCAGAACGAGGTGATAAAAATGGTCTCATCGGCAAGATCTCCAAATATACCACAGACTTCATTAAAACTTTGGCATTTCCCTGGGGAAGTGAAGAAGGGACGCCAGACAAGCACACAGTTGGGCAGGTCCAGCAACAATAACAAAACTGAGTGCAATTTTATCAGTGACACAGATCTCAACTGAAACATGGAGTTTAATGATCTAGTATTCTTCCCTAAAGAAAAGTCTTCCTTTTCCCATGCCATCTGATGGGCTGTTCGTTGACTTATGGACAATATTCCAATCCAACGCAACTATCCACAATGTATAGTAGAATACACATACTAGAGATAGCAAATCCCAGGAACTAATTTCAGTACTAACTCTACAGCCATATTTATTTCAGGGATATTGCAAATGATCAAGGATTTGTTCGCCTGTGTTTTCTTATAAGAGTGAAACAAAGTCCTCTATGCTAAGGAGAGAAGTTCGCTTTAATATTTGTATATTAAAATACAATTATTATGTGCCATTCTCAACAGCTGGATCAGCAGAGGCTGCCCGTTTCCAGGGATATTCCTCAATGGGACACTTTCAGTAGCAACAGTACTGTACAAAATTATTATTAAGAAAATACTCTAAAACACAGAAATTAACAGAGAAAACAATGCTCTGCAGGACTAATTTACTTCTGCTACAAACCTCTAAACTGAAGCTCTCAGCCATTTCTCACGTCCTCAACTACTGCTGCTTCCCTTTCAATTGATTCACAGCTAATAGATCGGATCACAGAGATTCAGATAATGGAAGAGGTGCTGCATATGTGCCTTGGATATGAACATGTTTTCAAGCAGCAAAGAAAAAAGGGAGAAAGAAACCCTTTTATTAATCTCTCCCGATTTTATTTATCATTGTAATATTATGCTTTTCTTCAGTAATTCGAAGGAGCTCACAATAAACTCATTTAAATCAAACAAACAAACCAGCGAGCAATCACAAAATGAAGACTGTGCACCTGCAGAAGCAGAAATAGTCAAGTAAGCAAAAAGATGGTAGCGCTGTAACTGATCCATACCAAAACACAAAACCAGGATTCACTAACCAGCCCCCAGGCCTTTTCAAATTGCTATTTTTCAACCTAACACTGGGGCTAAACAGAGGCCCTGCATTTCATGGATATCCCCAAAACCTCAACTGGTTGCAGGGGGGCGGGGATAGAGTAGGACGTGAAATTTGAAAATGTTAATTTTTGGACTACAACTACAGAGGCTGAGCAGATTGTACATTAATGCTGTTATTCTAGTAGTTCTGTTCTGATGGGCTAAAGTTGCATCAAACAAACAAATGCATACACACACTTGTGCAATTGTGCACAGCAATGGGCCCCCATGCTCTGTTGTTTCCATGTGCTGTTTGTGGGCTATCTGGAGTTATTCAGTTTATCCTGCTAGACACATAACCAGATGGAATCTGTTCTGACTCAGTACGATTCTTACATGATTATGTTCCCAAACTGAGCAAGCAACCATAGCCCTCCAGAATATGCAGTCATGGACAACTCCCATCAGTAAAGCCCATGGCCAGGGATGATAAGAAATGTAGTGATACAACCTCTGGAGGGCCATGGGTTGCCCTTTAGGAAATCAGAATTTGATGTGCAATCTAATCCTGCAAATATGAATTGAGAAACCCAGGGCGTGTTTACACTTCAAAAATGAGTTGTGAGATGTATCAGAGTTTTGAAGTCAGTTTAAAATCACGTGGTAGTCACATAGTTTTTGGATCGGTGTATGTGTCCTCTTGGGAAAACTTTTAAACCATTTTAAAACTGTGTTGTATATCAGTTGAGGGAATTACACGGGGTTTTAGAAATTTGAGGCTTTGTCCTGCGCCTGCCCACCCTCATGCTGGCTGCCTTTCACAGCCACTAGCTGCTGCTGCTGGGTGTTATTTTTAATTTGTTTATTTCTTGTAATCTGGCATAGCACTAGTTCAGTATGAAAGATGGAAAAAAAATTAAAACAGATCAGACTGCAAGCTTTCCCTGTAGCCTGAAACACACACAGAGAGACAGACAGACAGACAGAGGGGGTAGAGAAGGAGCAAGGGAACCAGCAGCTGGTGTTGGCCAGAGGGAAGGCACACCAGTGAGTGACAAAGAGAAACTGACCAGAGAAATTGACAAGCCCAGCAGCTTCTAGGCTTGCAAAGGAGGGAGCTCTTTCCTCCACCCAGCCTTTCTCTCTCTGCTGGTTCTCTTTTCAGATTGAACTACAAAGTTTTCCCGCAGCCTGAAACCCGTAATTCTGGCATCCATTACTTGACAAACCCCACAGACACAATTTTCACCAGCAGAGTTGTTGATATTTGCCAAAATGATTCAAAGTAAATCGATTTTACAAATGATTTAAAATAAATGATAGTCTCATGGCCAAGTAAAACAGCTCACTTTCAATGCAAAAAAGATGCTTCCCAGGCAAAAAAATACATGCTTCCCTGTGAGTCATATAGTCTGAATTTTTAAAATCAATTTGAAACATGCTAAACCTGATTCAGAAACAGGGTTTTTTTTCTATGTGTAACTGAGCCCTCGGTTAAGTTTTCCAGGGACTTAATCTTTGTGACATAAATTTGAATTGTGAACTTCAGCAATATATGGTGAGCTACAAATATCCAATTTGTTTTTAGTAATTGAAACAGCTAAGAATGTACGCTGTTGCTGTTAACCTTCGCTCTTTCTATCAAGTCACTGTCTGTCACCATCAGAAAGAAATAGGAGATGAAACGGGAGATTAGTCTGCAAAAATAATAATCTTTTTATACACTGGTAATATGGCTATTACCATCTGCAATCCAATCCCATCTCTTCACAAAGTCCTAGGTTTATCAGTAGTTAAAGACATTATTAGCTGGGGCATGAAAATAAATGGATAAAAATCCAAATTACTATTGTTAAAATATCATCTCATCATACAAATCTAATTAAGCAACATTGTGACATATTTGGAAGCCTATTACTATTCAATATGTACAGGTAAGACAGACACTGACTGTAGTATAGTGGATAGAGTGATGGAGCAGGGTTCAAAGACCTGGGTTCAAATTCCTGCTCAGCCATGGAAACTCACAAGGAGGGGGCACTGATAAAACCAGTCCTTAAATATCTCACATACCTCGAAACCTCTATTAGGGCTGCTATAAATCAGATGTGACTTGATAGCACGTAACAAAAAGAATAGCTGCATACATTTATGTTGACATCGGCAATCTATATGAGTAAATAAAATGATTAAAAGCTTGCAAAGGAGAAAAAGAGTGCTTTCAGATAAGTGGCTCCTACTATTGTCAAACAAAATATATTGTCCAACTACTCTGTCTTTTCCTACTTAATGGATTTTTTTTCCTGATAAAGAGAGAGAGAGAGAAGATGAAGCAGTTGAAGTACGTGGAAAGAATTACAGATGGAAGAAGATGACACCCAGACTTTCCATAAAATGTTGTACTCGAAGCAGGGCGACTGCACGGTGCCTACACCTAATGGGCACTCCCTTTGCTGTGATCCAGTTTGCAGCATCTGTTCCAGTGGAAGAGAGGACAAATTGTTTTCTCCTTTTTTAATCAGTGAGAAATGCCTTGCTTTCAATTAAAATAAGAATATTACCTTTTTAAAAATAAAATTCATGCTTTGTTGCCTCCATGGAAAATTTGATGGTGGAGAGGATGCTTGGGGACAGCTATAAAAATGGTTTTGGGGCCCTACGTAGGCTGCAGGCCACATGTTGCACAGCCAACTTTGAATATCCTGATGCTGGTAGGGAAGGAAGGGAGGAAGAAAGAAAGAAAAAATAAATTATACACTTCTTTTTCTTCTTATTTCTCTTCTACTAGAGTTTGGCTGTTTTGACTTTTAATGTGGCAGCTTTAAGCAGTGAAGTTGCATTGCATCAACCCAGTTTCTCAGGGTTTTTTTGCCATAATTTTTTCTTCTTCTTGTACCTTTCCTCCTAATTATTTTTAACCTCAAATGATTAGCTGTAACAACCTATATCTTTTGTGTTTCATTATATGACTGAAGTATTCTAGTGTTCTCATTTTATCTGTTTAATGATTTGTAAGTCTTTAAGCTGGCTGGATAGCTCAGTGAGTTAGGTATCTTGGGAGTTCAATTCCGCACTGTGTCTCCTGGGAAAATAGCCAGCCTCAGTCCCAGGGTGCCCACAGAAGGGAATGGTAAACCTCTTCTGAGTACTCCCTATCTAGGGAACTCTGGGAAGGTTTGCCGTAAGTCAGAACTGACTTGACAGCACATGTTGATGATTAATTATTCATTCATGTTAGTATTTCTTTGTTGGTCACCCTTTTGATACATGGAATTCTTAGCATCCTGTGATCAATGCACATTCAAATGCTCCTGTCTTTTTTTATAGCAGCCTCTATTAAAGTCCATGCTTCTGTGCCATACAGTAGAAGCGAGAACACATGACATTGTGAGATGCGCATTCTAACACACTTGAATGTACAATTTATAGACTAAGAGCTGTTTTTGTGTAATTGTATCTCTAGTAGTTTTAATGGTTTTGCAAAATTAAAGCAAAAGACTGGATAGTTGCTCTGTGTCAAGCTGTGCTATGAATAGTGAATAAGCAGGATAGGATTAAGAAGATCTTTAGAGGCCCTAAGCACTAAAAAGATTATGGTACCTCCTAAGAATATAATGCAGGGCAGGTCCCACGGCTTTAAAAAAATTATTAACACATACATTATGTGCACGGAATTATGGTAATTTAATTGTATAGCATGTGGCAAAAAAGCACTACATATCATATTTAAAATCATATGTACAATCAAATTACCAGCTTCCAGCCAAATCTTGTGCTTTCACACTTAATTAATATAGACAGATTTTGTCAGAATTTGTAAACTGAAAAGCTCAAATAAGAGCTTAAAATTCTTTTGGGGGCATTTTTAACAGTGGCTGTTAACGAACAAAGAAAAACCACCAAGTGATGATGATAATTGATCATTTCACTCAAAACATGAGTTTTCTCACTAGGTGAGTCTTTATACTTTTTAGTTCTTACTGGTTCGTACTCAGTTACTTTAGGTAGGGAGGTAGTTTTCTTGGTGCTCTTGAGGGAGGGAGGGAGGGAGAGCTGAGGATGAGGGACGAATGGATGTGGTTTGTTAATGAGGGTGCACCATTTGCACCATGGTCCATGGAAAATTCAACATTGAAAAACCCTCTGTGATGCCCGCTCCCCTTGTTGATACCCTAAGCGCGTCCTTATTTTGCTTAATGGTTAATCCAGGGCTGTGAATAAGGGTAAATCCGTCTCTATTAAAAGATAAACATTGGGTGGCACTGTGAAATCAGGGCAAGCTCAAACCATATTTAAGCTCTATAATCTCATAAAGTAAATCTGTGCATTGTAATGCAGATTTCAATTCGTCTATCAATGTAAACACATTGTAGCCATAGTAAACATCAATGCTTTTCTTGCTTCTCTCCCTCCTCTGCTTGTAATTCTATTTTATAACAAAAGGTCCAAAGGAAATAAATTCAAAACATTCTGTGTTCCATTTCCCATCCCAAATGCCCAGACACATCTTGCAGAAAACACGTAAAATAGTAATCTTATAGGACAACATGCCTGGCCAAGACTGATTTAGTTCAGAACGTGAAAATGGAAGCTTCTCCCCACTGAAAAATATATTGTTATTTAGCTATTAAAACAAGAACAGGTGAAAGTAAAATAGGAAAGTAATACAAAGTTGGCTATTGCACAGAAAAATTAATAATTCCAAAAGTGATCCACTTCATTATTACATTATGACAATATATAGTTGTTCCAATCTGAAAAATATTTCCCCTTTTTTTGTGGCGAGAGGACCATCTTCTGTATCCTTAGGAATCATTCCATTGTCCGTAGAGATGTCTATGACACAGAACTGTATTTGACCCCCCAAACCTAACATCATTATAGATATTCAAGGCCACAATAAATGAGGTGGTGGGAGATCCATTATTTTCATTGTTTTTAAAAACTTCCGAAGCAGCTTGTTTGGTGGAGTAGAAAATGCAAACTACATTGAACTTGCACCATGAAATGAAATGAACTTATTTGCAGTTTGGGGATAATTAATTCAGTAGGACAACATGCTAATGTGGCTACCTGTTCTCAATAAAGTATCAAAATCAATTAAGCCATCAATGCATTAATTTTTAAAGAAAAGTAATCAATAAAAATGACCTTATTTAAGATGTATACTCTGTGTGTGTGTGTGTGTGTGTGTGTGTGTGTGTGTGAGAGAGAGAGAGAGAGAGAGAGAGAGAGAGAGAGAGAGAGAAATTCCTAAAGCCTGGCATTTATTCTGACATAAGCAATAGAAGATACTGAAACTCTTAAATTATTTTTACTGTCTTTGGCCACGTATCTACTGATTTCCTTCTCATTAGCCAAGATTTCAGTACTAGTGTCATCCAACCTGCCTCAACTGCAAGAATAACTTGTAACAGCAAAGACATCTCAACACCTCAATTTCTGGGAAGGGGCAACAATTTCAGTCTGTTATGACAGAAACAATAATTTTGTAGAGTCACATTAAAGATTAACAAATTAACCATGGCTTCAGCTTTCGTGGATTATTGCTGGGAAGCACAACCTGTGGTCCTTGAAATGTTGTTGGACTGCACTTCTGCCGGTAGAGCCAATAGTAGGGGAGGGTGGCAAGTCTAGTCTGCAAGACTTTAAGCTGCCTATTTTTGGACTACGGTTTCCAATTCATGAAAGTTTATGGCATAATTAATTTCGTTGTTTTAACTTTCACTTTCAGCTTACAGCTTTGCTTATGTATGTATTTGAGGCCAGAATGGGGCCTTCTTTCTTCTCGCTTCTTTTCTAAAGAACCAGCAAAGGGTTCTATAAGAGCAGGATAACTCAGGTGGAAACATGATATGAAGAAGGATCAAATCCCAGCAATAAAACAAAATATTGCTGAAGTGGGAAAAGCATACTAGCATTAGAATCAATGGATGTGACCTGCAGTGTAAAAAAATCCACAACTAATCAGGTCTGAAATAGTCAAATCCAGCAGGGTCAAACTGTATGATACATGCTGTTCAAATGGGAATTCCATACATGCTGAAACATTTGTTATTGTTGAAACAACCTCTGTAGCATATGAATTAGCTTGCTGTGTTTTGGGACTGGTCACGGAGAGATAAACACAGGCTTTACTTCATGTGTGTATGGAATGTTGGACTGGGATTCAAGAGACCTAGGTTCAAATCCCCATTTAGTCATGGAAACTCAAGGCAGGGGCACTGTTAAAATGATTCCTTAAATATCACACATACCTTAGAAATCCTATTACGACTGGCATAAGTCAGAATCATCTCGATTGCATGTAACTCACATTGAGAGTCAGTAGGGTGTAATGGATAGATTGACAGATTCAAATCCCTACTTGACAATGGAAACTTAGCAGAGTTATGGTGGTAATGGTAAAACTACAGCTTTCTAGACTGGCATATTTTCATATTGGCATATGAGGTCTTCCATGCCCTGCTGTGTTGTTTTTAACTGTACATTGAGTTGATTTGGGGTTGGTTTTATGAGTTAAAGTTAAAGTTGGCTTTACTTTTTTAAATTCTTTTTTGATGACTGTAACGCACCTTGAGTGCTACTTTCTAGTGGAAAGGTGGGGTGTAAATGTAATAAATGACTAACAAAAATAAATATTTCACATACCTGGGAAACCCTTTTAGGGTCACCATGAGTCTGATGCAACGTGGCAGCACATAACAGACAGTGTTTTTCAGACATGAAGCTCTACTAGAACAGAGAGTCTGGAACAAATTTGTTTTCGGCGTCTAATAACATGCTTCCTGTAACATGTAACGTGGTGCCCAAACTATCAATGTACATCTAGTATACATCTGTTATGTACAGTTTGACCTTCAAACTACTGACCTCTGCATGAGAAACTTAGTGTTTGCTTAAGAATAAGGATGCCCTGAAGTCTTCAGCTGTTGTCAAGGTCAATGGAGAGATACCGTAAGGCTCGATCTTAAATTTAAAGTCAGATATAAGACTGGATCTTAAGTGTAAAGTCAGAATGCAAATACAGTACAAAAGTTCTTGAAATAGTGAGTGATATCAGAGTAAGATCTTAAAAGAATCTGGCATTTAAAAAATAAATAGTCTGAGATAATATTGTAGTTGTGCATAATCAGTTCCAGACAACCTGCTGCTTGGTTTCTAGGCAGCTGCCTCCGTTGTTCTTGCACTGAGCACAGCTCACAATTCCTTGTGTCAAAAGATGTGGCTACCTTCAGAAATCAGGTCACTGTTTCCATGTCTTCCCCTCGCATGTTTGGTTATTCTGTATGGACCACTTAACCCAAGCAAAAGAAACCCATTCCAGATTTCTTACAGTCTAACAGATCTTATTGTTAAGACTGGCTTATATTAAGCTAAACTGTTTTATCTCTGTCTCCCTGCCTTTTCCTGGAGGGCTGTGCCTTTGGGGACTTCTAGCATTTTAGCCTCAATCTCTTTCATCCTAACCAGAATCTCTCTCTTTAATCAGCTTCATTTCACATATAAGTCCCATCTTTATCAGAGAGAAGGAAGTAAACAGCGTTAGCATGCTATGGATTCTCCCCAGCCCTTAAGCATTTTGATGTTTATCATCATCCCCCGTCACATGGTCTGAATTAATTACCCCAGTTTCAGAAGATTTATTCTAATGGATAAAGGCAGGCTGCTTCTATGATAGATAGGAACATAATTACATTCTGTAGGTTAAGGCATAAAGATTTACCTGCCTATGTGCCCACAAAATGAGATTCGATCCTGCCCAGCCGTACGTACACCATGTAACTGTCAGGCAGGCTGTTTCTATCAAGATAAACTCTCAGTGTTTAGAACGATGATGGCTAGCCTGCAAATCTCTTCTCACTGATGTGCTATAAAGCTGCCAGAAGGCACGTTTTCCTGGCACACCAGAAACAGGTCCTGCTATTATCATGCTTACTTTTCCTGGAGCTTCCTAGTTAAGCTTTGCCACCATCCCAAAAGCACTGGCCGTGAGTCTTTCCAACAGTGAGATTTCCATAATCCATTAAAGAATGAACTATATGACTGCAGGTCAAACTTTTGGCTGATCTAAATTGGCAGCGCTCTGCTATTCCCTATCTAGTTGTACAAAACAAATGGGTAAACACAAGATAGGAGCCTTGAAAAGAAACAGAACATCAAGGATGGAGTTTGTTTGTAGGACTTTTAGAGAATCCCCTACCTGGCCATGCTGGCTGGGGCATTCTGGGACTTATATTCCTACAAAGTAATTTTTCCAAACTCTGGTTTATACTTCTAAAACTTGTCAAGTCTCTGCAAGTCCGTTTTCAATTGTACTTGTGTTTTAATTATCTGCATCCAAGCTTTTTTGAAGACATGATAGAAATCCAGTCCAATCAATCATTCAGTTAATAAACTAGAATAGAATAAAAAATGCACTGTGCGAATTCAGACTGTAGGCAAGGAATAAACACTATTTTCAAATGTTTAAAACAATGTGAAAAGCAAGTCCTTGAATGTAGAAAATTAATAATGAGGAATAAAGTTTCATTTCCAATTTCCCCTCTTAACTCTCTAATTGTGAAGAGTTGGAATGGGGTTGCTTTTAGTTAACGATCCCTCACATACAGTGTGAAGTACCCTAGCCCATTTTGGCACCTAGGAAGACAGTGTGAAACAGCTCTCGCAAGTGGCAGATGTTCAGGGATGGGTGATGAACTTCAGCAATCTGTTGAAGGGTATTGCTGTGTGCTGTGTTCCCCCAATTCAGTGTTTCACCTTCAGACAGAAGAGAGGACATTGTCCTGTCACCAGGGTTGAAGTTAGGTTCAACTTAGAATAGGTCTCACCTACACTAACTCTTCTGGAGCAGACTGGTGCAGGCTAAATGGAGGTGTTCAAGCGACCCTATTTGCTCTGGCTCCTTCCACTATCATGAAGTAGCTTAATAAGTGAGCCACTTCAGGATATCAGCAAATGGAAAACTGTCTCTTCTCCTTTGTGGAGGGGCAGCGGAAGTGGAACTTCTTTTAAGACCCTTGTAGACTATCATTGAGATGTTTCATCACTTTAAAAAGAAAAAAAATGTTGTGGATTTTTGTTTGTTTGTTTGTTTCTCTTAAAGGACCAATCAAGAAAATGCCTGAAGCCAAATCCACAGATTTGGCTGCAGGCAATTTCTTGAGCAGCCCTTCACACAAACAAACGAAAAAAACTTATTTTTTTTTTCTTTTTAAAGGATGCAGTGCCTCAGCAATGTTGTACCAGAAATTTCACTTCCCCTTCCCCTTCACTAAGGAGAAGAGGAAATATTCAACTTGCCAATATCCTGCGTGTTAATCAAGCCACTTCACAATACTGGAAATTCCAATCGGAAGGAGCCTTGACAGCTGCAAAGGTGCACTTTTGGTTCATTCTCAGCGATCTCACATGATGGAAACAGATCAAAACAGAGTAATCCTATCTGCACTAAAAAAAAGTAGAAGCCTCTGACAGGGGCACAGAAAAGTGCAGGTAGGATCGCTCTGGGGAATAGTTGATTTCCCTTCAGTGATTACATCATGTGATCAACAGAAAAAAGGAGTGAAATAATCCATTCCTGCAGTGGATCAAACAGCCAGACAAATGCCCATCTGATAGAGCCCTTGTTACGTAAGCTTTCCACAAGCACAAGGTTAAATGCGAATGCATGAATGCAATGCAACTAGCATGAGTAAGGTGAGCAACTATGTGATAAACTCATGTAGGCCACAGATCACTGTTAGTGTTATTGTGTGATAACACACAAATAGGCTAGCACACATGGTAAGCTTTATAGCTTGTATCTTAACCAGACTGTGGCCTTCCTTGGCATTCAGAGAACTGGCTCAATGGTATTCACCAAGAAACAAAAGACCAGTTTTCTGGATGCTGAAAATAATTGGAATCAACTGATACTGCCAATAGAAGAAGCTGCATATTACACATTCATAAACCATGATATTAATGTCAAAAATTAACACAGGGTGGGAAGTACTAGAAATAAAGCAATGTCAGGAAATAATATATGTTCTCAGAGTATGAGCAAGTTTTAATAAACATAAGAATTCTCAGAATACAAAGGGCAAAAAAATAAAAATAAATCTGTGAGCTAGGGATATGTAAATCTGTAAATTACACTGGCATTGTAATTTTTCCAGCACCAAGCCCATTCTGGTGTTTGAGTTTGATTCTGAGCCCTTTTAATTGCCTGGGAATTTGCATGTATTTTCCTGTCCATTTCTCAAAATGGATGAATTTTTTTTTTGTTCTAACATTTTTTAAATGTTTCCCCTCTCCCCGCAAAAAAACAAACAAAAAAAAAACCCACTTGCCAATTTTGTTGTTGTTGGTTTTCCATCACAAGCTCAGGAAGGTACAAATTCTGATCAAAATTTTTATTTGGGTCCTGATTGGGTCCAGAAGGTAGAAACGGTGTAATTTCACATTAGAATACAAACAGAATATTATTTTTTATCCATAGTTTCAGCAAAGGAGCAATAAATTGGACTAAAAGCACACAACTAAAGGCCTTCTCAGTATCTGTAAGCCTGATGTATCTGTAAGTCTGACTGAAAAACACATCAATTAAGAGAGGTATCTGTTTGAACAGATTCTTGGCAGGTGTTTGCACAAATCTAAAGAGATGTGGGATTATTTTCCTCTCCTTGCAATAGTGTCTGATCCACCATTTCCCAGGGACATTATTTACTTCATTTCGGAAAGATTAAAAACAACAACAACAAAAAGAAACTCAACAGACCTTGGTTATAGTCATTGTTATGGTGTTAATTTAAATGGTGTTTTTTTTCTCTTGAGGACTCTAGAGGAAGTCTTGTTGCCAAAGGGCAGTAAATAATAAAAACTAGCAATCACATTTTTAATTAAGTAGCACTGCTTTTGTATTGATGGAAGCAGCTGTGTTTACAGACCTGGAGACTAAAAATCTCATAATAATAACAATGAACTGGGAAATAGACCTATTCTGACAAGACAGGCCAAGGATACCATGCTGGGATAGAAGGGTTCTTCATGTTTTGGCCCCTCCCAAGCTCCAACAAGATTTGCACCCCCCTCCCCATGGCTGCTGTTGACAATGAAGCTTCCATTGCTGCCAAGTATGAAACACCAGCCATCATGGCAGTGGGGTTGGTTTCTAGCTGGGGCTGGGAAAGGAGTAAAGGCTCGGTGCTTCCTTCCCTACCCACCTCAGTTGCAATCCAGACCTCTTTGCAATTTTTATTTTTAAATCTATTGTTCAGTTGCTGGTGAAGGCTGCTACTGATAGGACCTTTTTAGGGGTAATTAATTCATACAGTTGACATAAATCAGAAGTGACCTGACAGTAAATAACAACAATGCAGTGACAATTTGACAAACACACTGGCTGAAATCCTGTAATGTAATTAGTCACGACTGAAGTAAGACCATTGAACCACTAGAACATGTGGGGGAGTTGTCGCATCAAAACCCCACTATTCAGTGGGCCTATTCTAATTGGGACTTCCTACACACCAAGCAAAGCCAATGTCTAGTTTGGCCTGAATGGAAACAGAAGGTTTGGTCATGTGTCTAAACAGCACCCCAACGGCATTCGCTTTGCTATTTAATGATATTTAACAGATATTGTTGAAATACAGGAAAAGACCGGGAAAGAATTAGTAAGCTGAGCACAGGTTTGCCAAAAAGTCTCCGTGACTATAACATTCACTCTGGACTAACTCATCTGTAAAAATGGATGTTCTCTCTTTTGATGCTCACAAAATGACTAGCACTGTGAGGGTTGCTACTCCTCAATCAGGCACCTAATGAAAATGCCCGACATTTATCTGCTTCTGTTAATCTATCTATTCATATATCACTTCTCTTTCAAAAGACATCCAAGGAGACTAATAACAAGCTTTTAAAAATTAGTACAGTACAATCCAGTACAACAGCAGAAAACCAATGCAAAACATTCTGTTGCCTCAGGTGAAAAGTAACTTTAAAGGAGATGCTACAGCAAACTGAGCTTTTATAAATTGGAAGGACTATTATAAGAAGAAGAGAATGACAAACCACTTCTGAGTACTTTCTGCCTAGAAAAACCAAGAACGGGCCACCATAGGTCAGAATTGACTTGATGGCACATGATTGTTATGATGAAAAGGCAGCATGTCAAAGGTCTATCAATTTAAACATGGAAAGGAAAACATGGTAGAAAGGAATGGAGCTACTCTGTTCAAAACACTAGAATTCAGGACCACCTAACAAAATTAGCTGGCAGAAGATCCCGGAAAGACAAAAGAAAATACTTCAACAATGCCTCATTAACTCAAAGAGTTTACTGTCTCACGTGTGATTTAAATAGCTTTAAAAGTAGATTAGACAAATATGTGGGGGATAGATCTATCAAATGCTATTAGCTGTGATGCTCAATCAGACGCTGCTTTTGAATACTAATTGCTAGAGGGAGACAAGGGGGAGGACTGTCGCACTGAAGACCAACTCATGGGCTTTCCAAATTCCTCAGCGAGCAGGGTAACTCCCCATACAAAGTGCTACTGGAGTAGGTTGGGCCATGACTGGATCCAGCAAGGCTTATTTCATATTTGTACGAAACGAATTGCCAAGTCTTTTCTTCGTGATTTAGCTAAGGCCATACATGGTTAGATGCAGAGCTTGGTAAAGTTACTTTTTTGGTCTACAGCTCCTAGAATCCCTGAGCCCGCATGGCCACCAGTTGAGGGATTTAGACCAATGGCCATCCTGGGTTAGGATTTCTGGTAGCTGTTATATGAAGACCTCTTCACATCTTAAACTTTCTAACAAGGCAAGCTGCTCTTTTTTCAGAAAATGCAAGCTCTTGAGAAGGGCTGTGCGCATTGCTGTTTCTGTCAAGCAGCTGGTTTGTCTTTTACGGTCACATACATATCTGGAATAAATGGAAATATATTCTGCCATCTCAAGTTATAACAGACACACTGACTTGCTCACTTATAACAGACATACTGGTTTTCATAATGAAGATCTTGCGTCTTGTGTTTGGGAAAATATGAAGAGAAATTGTGCACTTGTACAATCATAATAATCTGTGAGCCACATGGGCTATGTCAGTTTCACATTTCAAACATACTCACATTTTTTGCTACTTGATGGTCATTTACAAGGCCAGTCCTGTCATTAGGTACTATGATGTAACTCCTTCAGGTTGTAAACAGGGCAGACAGTATCAGCAGCCTTGTGGCTGTTTCTCATGAATTCTCTATTCCCCGCTGTTGGAAAAGAGACTCCTGTATGCCCCACAACCTGTCCTGAAGTCCCTAAGCTAGCCTGTTGATTCAGGTATTGTGGAGGACACTTGCTCCTTGTTAATGCTAAAGTAATATTCAACTCCCAGTCAGCTCAGCATTTATGGGGACTGTGGAGGGGGAGCCATCTTGTTCTTATCCTCGGCATCAAAAGGACCATTTAGGAGTCTCAAGGGAAATGAGTGAGGTGCGGAGTCGTTCTCCCACTTCACTGGTATTTGCATTAATCGGAAGAATTCTGTTACTGCTATTTGCTGGCAGGATGGCACCCGAAGAGCCCTCTCTTGCCATGAGAACAGAAAAAAAAAGAATAGAAAAGGAATCACCTCAAGGCTCAGGTGCTGTTGCAACAAGTTGGCATTGGCTCCAACAAGGCACATAAGCTGTGGATTTGTTTATCACAGAAGGCAGGCCCCAGGAGGAAGGGTTGCTTTAATGGCAGATGGGGAGAAGAGATGAACTGGCTTTGAACGGACACACCTCATCTGCAGAATTTTGAGAAAAAGCTGAACCAAGCAGGAAAAAGCCAGCATGGGCAGAAATGAAGGAACAGAAATGAGAAATGAGCAAGAATGGGGGTCAAAAAAGTACCTTTTCTGACTGCCGTTAGAGAAAGGGCCATTAGGATCACATCCAGCAGCAGGTCCATCACTATGGTCTCTCATGAGTGTGCAACCACAATCTTCAGAACTGAGGAAAGGAAAGAGCCCAACATGTTCTTCAGTTCATTCTCCTGACGTTGTGACTAGTTTCCATACAGCAGTTTCTCTCACATGTTTGTGGTTTCACTCATCAGGAAACTGTCAATATGCTCCTAGTCCTCCTGGTGGCAACTCAAAAGGGCTGTAAAGTACAGCAAAATGAACGAATGGTACTTGAGGTGGCAGTGGTGATGGGGGAGGTGGAAGAAACACATTTTACTTCATATGAAATAATATTTGGATGTAAGATGCCCCAGATATAAAACAAATTGGGACTAGGATTCCCAACACGCAGAGAATAATCATGGCTTAATTATTTGTTTCAAAAATACTTGCTTCTGGAGTTGCTTGTTCAGCTGTTGATTTGATTCAATGATCTAAATTTTCTCTTTACTTGGTGGAAATTGTTGATGACAGTAATATAATTAGTATATCTCCATAAATGTTCATCTTTGAAGCAGGTATTACATAAAACTGCCATTAAAACAACAGTTTTACTAACGTAATCCTTCTTGTACTCTAATTATCTGTCATAAAACTCAAAAGAAACCATTATGATCCTTTGGTTGAAGAAGGTGGCCATTTGAAGACCAGCAGAAAATGAGTGCTTGCCATTTGACCTGTTTTTTTGGAACATGAGAGAGTGAATCTCTTAGGATGCTTCAACTCTGAGAAAGCAAGGTCAGGACACCACAATCCATTCTCTTCCATTTGTTGATTTTTTTGTAATGGATGGCATACACAGTGACCCAGATAAATAAGAAGAAACCTCACACAGAAAAAAAAATGTCACTCTATTGTTTGAAACTTAAGGTCTATCTCTAGACTTCTGCGCATCTCATGATGCTTTGAAATGCTGCCCTCTAATGGAAAGTAGTTAATACTACATAAATATACGGGTGGGCTGGACTACAAGGTTGACATAATATGAAGGATGTATCCAGTATCTACTCAAAATAATTGCACAAATTTAGTCATGCACTGGAAATGTTTCAGAAACATGACAGTTTCCTTGAACCAATGAAACTTAATTTTAGAAGAGCGTTTGAAGATAGTTTCCTACTCTAAAACACACACACCACACCCTAACTTGATTGTGGCTTCTAATATTATGAGAAATGCCACCCATATCATCCACAAGCTTTACGTAGTTCTGTTTGTTTGTTTATTTATTTATTTATTTATTACTGCCATTCAGAAGAGAATATTCATGCTGGAGAGATGTACAAATTATAGACCAAGACTTGGGAACAAGTGGCCCTTCAGAAATTCTTGGACTGCAACTCCCATCATCCCTCACCATTGGATACCTAGTGCCAAGGACAGTTGCTATCCAGCAACATGTGAACAGGGACTAAATACGTCCCCTGCTCCTGCCATGTACGATGTGCACTTTAAGCCTATGGGTCTTCGTCGTGCACATTCCCCTAGGAATGCTGCAATGAAAGGCAAAAACCAGAAACACTGGCCTGTGACAGCCTTTCACAGGTATGAAAGATTTGTGCATGATATATTCCCACAACTCTTATTTGAGGAGTCAGAGAAGCTATTTTAGTAAGATAACTCAAGAGGGCAAGCGACTTCTCCGGGATCCTGAAAATCTTCCAACTTTGGCCTCTTTCTTTAGTCTCTACAGTTTGTTGAGCTGTTTTGAGACCTCACCTGACTGCCTCCCTGCTTCTTGACTCAGCTCTCAGACTTTTCTGACCTGTTTGCTTCAAGGCTACCAACCTTGACAGTGGGATATATATCAGAGTAAAGGAGAAAAGCCCTTGTGATGATTTTGATAAAGCACAAGGAACTTGAAAATTCCTGGGAGCAACCCATAATGCAAAAGAGCTGAAGCTGCATAATTTTTATGAGATGAAAATGGCATTTTTTTTTCTGGCTGTAGCCATATTCGGCAAATAAAATATGTGTAAGATACTCAGGTGTAGTATTCCAGCCCCATCCCTTTGTTGTTACTTCTGTTGCCCTCCTACATGGGAGGAGGCAACAAGTCTGCATGGAGATAGTCTCCACTATCAGTGGATGAATCAATACCCTGGAAAAGTTGAGTATCAAGAGCACTACAACCTACATTTAAGTACTCTACATGGTACCCAACACTTACATAGAGCTTTTTTCTTTGCACTAATACTAACTGAGATTTGATGCACATCCACCATACCTTGGATTGGATTGTCATGTGCATCTATTACTGTGCAATCCGTACTATGCCTGATTCCTGCCCTCTGGGACTTGGCTGCGTCATTTTATGTGTAAGTTTCATCCTGGTGCCCTTGGTTGCAGTGGCAGATGCCCTGGACCCAGGGTAGTGTCAGCGTGGAGAACAACTGAGATAGAAAATATTTTGTCATGTTATCAGTTGCTCTGCTTGGGCCAGTGCAGGAGCATGGATTTTTTATGCCAGTAGAGATATGGCTCCAGTCATATGCAGATACAATCTGTTTGAGGCTTATCAAGCAGCTTGGCTGTAACTCAGCCAGAGAGGAGAAAAGCTACTGCCAAAGGATTCTTGAGAATACTATGTCCATGTCAGATGTTTCCCTCTTCATCTTAATGTGTTAGTTAAACCAGTTCAGAATGTGACTGCCAAGATCGAAATCAGCATTGGAACAACTCATATATTTTGGACTGAACATAAATACCTCTTCATGCTTGCCTCTTATTTTCAGCAGGGGTGGAAGGGAAAGGGAAGTGCCCCGATTTTGCAGTCCTGGGCTTTCTACCATTTTTGAAAATCCTATTCTATGGTCCGCCCTGGAACACTGTATGTAGTCTCTTATTAAAATATGGTGGGAAAGGTTGGTGTTTGTTCTCTGTGGTTGTGGGGAATTTTTGAAAAGGTTAACAAAGGGTCACAAGTTGTAAGATTGAACAACCAGCACCCCATGTGTGGATTGCACACAAATTAGGCAATTTCTCAAATGATACCATGGAAACTGTAGAAATCCTGAATTGCTATCTAGTTGCAGTGAAGGTTTTGATGGCAGGCAAACAAAACAATGCTTAATCCAGATGAGACTGCAGTTCTACTGCTCAGCACAAAGGCCAATCTGGAATAGGACTGCAACTTGTTCTGGATGGGATGCACTTCCTCTGAAGGATCAGGTTTGCTGCTTGTGGTGCTCTTAGACTAAGTGATGCTCCTGGAAGGTCAGGTGGCTTCTGTGGCTAGAAATACCTTTGGCCAGCATCATTTCTTGCATCAGCTGTGCCTCTTCTAGGGAAGGCAGATTTGACACAAGTATTATATGATTTAATGGCCTCTTGATTAAAATGCACTCTACATAGGATGCTCTTGTACAGTGTTCAGAAGCTACAGCTAATGCAAAATGCAGCAGCCAGACTTTTATGGTTTTATTGATTATATATTACCAACTGAATATTACCAATATTACCAATCTTGAACCAACTGAGGTGGCTTCTCAGCTCAATTTAAGATGCTAGTTTAGAGCTACAAAGGCCTAAATGGGTTGAGACCAGGATATCTGAAATACGAAGGCTCTCATAGGAGCCTGCCTAAAATCTTCATCTTCAGTGGAAGCCCCACTGCATATTCCATGAGAAGCTAACCAACTTGATAAATATACTGTATGAGACAGAGCTGTCTTTTCTGCAGCAGCTTCACTGTGGAACTCCTTCCCAAGGGAAGCCAGGATGGCTCCATCCACTGAGCTTCTTCTAGTAGGCTGTCAAAATTATGTTATTCCAAAAGGCCTTTAATACTGCTTTTTAAAGGATTTTCTTTTTCTTTTAAATTATGTTTTAATCTGCTTCACTGTACACCACATTGGAAATCTTTAAATGCTTTTAAAAATGAATAATAATAATAACTATGTTGTTATTGGTCAATGATCAAGAAAACAACTTCGTGCAATGTGTGGTAGCTTGTATTAGTAAAAGTTGTTATTTGCCATGAAGCTGCTTCTGATGTATGATGACCTTCAAAGGGTTTTCAAGGTGTGTGAGATGTTTTAGGAATGGTTTTTCCAGTGCCACACCCCAGGAAGTTTCCATGCCAAGTAAGGATTTGAGCCCAGGTCTCCTGAGTTCTCGTCTGTCACTCTATCTGCTACACGACACTGGCTCTGAATTTCCACCTCATCCCAGGTTACCTCATCCCCTCCTGAACCTTAGAAGCTAAAAGAGAGTAGTGGCCCAAGCATACATATCAGGGGTGGGTTTGCAGCAAGATTCCCCGTCACCAGACAGGCAGACCTTTTGCAAGGACACCTGAGGAAAGTACAACTAATCTCAAACTTTTCTCAGGATCATCTGTTATAGAAGGGTCTGCCTCTGGCATACTTTGCAGTCTTGGTAGTAAATAGTTACTCAGGACTGCTTTCTTAGAAAGGAGATCTTCACCTTTCCTCCATATATCCTGTGTCTTCCCAATATTGTAACATCCTCTGGAACATGGTCATCTAGATAGTTTTAGCAGTTACTACACTTGTTTGTAGCAAATTGAAACTATGAGAAGCCTTGATATCAAACCTTCTTTTTTGGGGGGGGGGGGGAATCAAAACTTTATTTATCAGCTGATGGGTTCTGAGCTGTCCGTGACGGATCAGGAAAGAGATCTTGGTGTGCTGGTGCACAGCTCGATGAAAGTGTCTTTTATTTTTTATTTTTTACATAAGGGATGACAGAAAGGAAAAAGGGAATTGGAATTGATGAGGAAGAGAAGAGACAATAACATACTAATATCCATTCTATACATATTGCCATATCAAGATTTTAGGTTATTCTGTTTACTCTTTTCTGCCTTCTAGATTAAGTTCTCATTTCAATATGTACTATTCATACAGTGCCTGTTAATTCAGTCCACTTGTTGAATAGATCCCATCTTTCTGTTGCCTTTTGCAAGGGATAGTCCTTCATGACTTCTGATAGAATATCTATTTCAGCTATTTCCCGTATCTTTTCAATAAGATCTTCTTGTTTCGGTACCGTTGGGCTTTTCCAATTTTTAGCATATAGAATTCTGGCTGCCGTAACAATATATATAACTATATATTCCTTTGACTTATCTATATTATCAGGTATCATACTCAATAAAAACAGTTCTGGGGTTAATGGCACCTTACAGAGCAGTATTTGTTGTAACATAGCATGTACTCTTTTCCAATATTGTTTCGCTTCTCCACATGACCACCACATATGATAATAACTTCCCACTTGTGTTTCACATTTCCAACACTTATTTGATACATCTTATACATCTTTGACAATTTTTCTGGGGTCATGTGCCACCTGTAAAACATCTTATATATATTCTCTTTAAAGTTCACCGATCTTGTAAGCTTTATATTATTTTGCCATATTTTCAGCCATTGATCAATATCAATATTATGCCCTATATTTTGCGCCCACTTAATCATACATTCCTTAACCATTTCATCTTGCATTTTAATTTCCAGCATATAATTATACATTTTCTTAACAATTTGTTCTTTTGAGCCTAGCAAGAATTTATCAAAGACCGTTTGCTCTAGATAGAAACCTTCTATTTTATCTTTTATATATCTAGATTCTAACTGTACTCTAGGCCACCAATCTATATAAACATTCTGTGACTCTAGCTCTTCTTTAGACTTTAATTTACCATCCTTATTTAATAAATCTTGATATCTTAAAAGATTTACTTTTGTCATGAGGTTAGGTTGAGTGAAGGCCTCTATCGGTGACACCCATACAGGTATTTTGTAATAAATTTGTTGTATAATCTTTCTCCACATTCCCAGTAAAGCTCTTCTTATCATATGTGAATTGAATTTTTTTTGTTCTTTATCTTTTTTGTACCATATATAGGCATGCCACCCTAATTGCAAATCGTGTCCTTCCAGGTTGAGTATTCTATCGTTTTCTAGAGTTATCCATTCTTTTATCCAATCTAAAATACAAGATCTATAATACAGAACCCAATCTGGAAGACCAAAACCACCCCTCTGCTTAGCATCCTGCATTGCCTTAATTTTAATTCTTGGTTTTTTGCCTTGCCATATAAATCTCATAATTATCTTATTGAATTCTTTGAAAAAGGACTGTTTTAATATGATAGGAATTGACTGAAATAAAAATAAAATTTTCGGCAAAATATTCATTTTGATCGTTGCAATTCTTCCCAGCAACGATAGTTGTAATTTGTCCCATTTCTCCAAATTGTTCTGTATCTCCTTCATTAGTTTCATGTAGTTATCTTTAAATAGTGTACTTGTCTTCTTTGTGATTTGTATCCCTAGATATCTGATTTTCTTTTCCTCTTGGAAATTCGTCTTCTCTATTAGCTCCTGTCGTTTTGGTTCTCTCATGTTTTTAGTAAGTATTTTAGTCTTCTTTTGATTTATTCTCATTCCTGCCATGTCACCAAAGTTTTTTAACGTTACCATCAAGTCTTCTATTGAATATAGTGGATCTTCCAGTATAATAACTAAATCATCCGCAAAGGCCTGTAATTTATAGACTTGGTCTTTTACTTTTAATCCTTTCAATTCCTTTTTTCCTCTAATTTGTTCATTTAATATTTCTAAAGTCAAGATAAATAAAAGTGGAGACAGTGGACATCCCTGTCTAGTGCCTTTCTGTATTTGGATTTCTTTTGATAGCTCGCCATTAATTCTCACTTTTGCCTTTTGTTCAGTATATATTGCTTTAATTAGTTTCATAAATCTTTCTCCAACCTGCAGTGTTTCCAACGTATATATCAAAAAATTCCAGTCAAGATTATCGAAGGCTTTCTCCGCATCTAAGAATATCATGGCCATCTGTTTCTCCAGGTGTGCTTCATAATATTCCAAGGAGTTTAGGACTATCCTTATATTATTCTTCATCTGCCTTTTTGGAAGAAACCCAGACTGATCTTGATGTATCAAATAGATTAAAATTCTTTTCATTCTAGTTGCCCAGGATGGTCGCATATATTTTGTAATCCACATTCAACAATGAGATCGGCCTATAATTTTGTATTTCTTTGCCTTCCGTGTTTTCCTTATGTATTAGAGAAATTATCGCTTCAGTCCATGTTGCTGGTATTTTTCCTTCTTTTTCGACACATTCTAGTAACTTCTTAAATGGTTGGAATAGCACCTCTTCCAGTTCTTTGTAATATTCCGCTGATAGCCCATCCGGGCCTGGTGCTTTCCCATTTTTTTGTTTTTTAAAGGCTTCTATAATTTCTGCATGTGTTATAGGCTCATTTAAGGACTGAATTTGTTCTTTAGTCAATTTCATTTTGTTATGCTTTAATATATATTCTTCCTGGGTTCCTCTATCCACTTCTTTTTTCTTGTATAGTTTCCGATAGAAATCTTCAGCAATTTTTTTTATTTCTTCCTGTTTGAATTTGTCTGTTCCCTTTTCATCTTTCAAAGTTCGGATTATTGTCTTCTCCTTCTCTTTCCTTAATTTATATGCTAACCATCTTCCCGGTTTATTTGCGTTCTCGAAAAAAATTTGCTTTGCATATTTGAACTTCTTTGCGATCTCTTCGGTGAGCAATATATTTATCTGGTGTTGTGTAGATTTTATCTTCTCTATCAATTCTTTATTTGTTGGATTTTGTTTCAACTGTCTCTCCTCTGAAGCTAATCTGTTTTCCAGAATCTCATATTTTTTCCGTCTTTCTCTTTTTTGTTTTGCTGCAAATCTTATGGCTATTCCTCTAAAAAAAGCCTTACTTGCCTCCCAGACCATAAACATTGAGATGTCTGGTCTCATATTCTGTTTAAAGAAAAAGTCCATTTCTTCCTTTGCTTGTTTCTTAAATTCTTCATTTTTTAGATGTAATGTATTAAGCTTCCAATTAAATACTCTTGATCTACTGCCTACTTGTAACAAAATTGGGTTATGGTCTGCAAATGTATTGGGTAAAATATCTATTTGTTCCAATTCTTTCATTAGGTTTGTTGACATCCAGCAAATCCTTGACCATGATTTATGCCTGTTGGAGTAGAAGGTATAATCCCTTGTTTTTGGATTACATGTTCTCCATGCATCTACAATGTTTAATTCTTCTGCTAATTGTAAGAAATTTCTTGGAATCGTGCTTCTCTTCTTTTTACTTGGTTTTTCTGTTTTTGTGTCTAGTTCTCTGTCAAAGACGGCATTTAAATCTCCCATTATGCAATAATGATCATAATCTTTATTTACCAATTCTCTTTGCAGTTGTTTATAAAAATTTTCTTGATTTCCATTTGGTGCATAGATATTAACTATCAAAAATTTCTTGGATTCTCTTTGTATTTCCACCATTACTATCCTTCCATCCTCTGAAGCAAAGATCAGGCAAGGTTCCCATTCCTTCTTGATATAAATGGCTACTCCTTTCTTCTTTTTGCTCACATCTGAAGCTGCGAATAGTTTTCCTAGTCTTGGCCATTCTAATAATTTCAAGTCCTTTCTTTTCACATGAGTTTCTTGGATGCATATAATATCAAACCTTCTTGAGTCTCTCTCATGCTTATTCTTTCCATGTATGAATTCTCTTACTGTGTACACAAATCACAGGAGACATCACAACTCCCAGTGTGCTTGACCATTGGCGGAGGCTAATAAGAACTGAAATCCAACAACAGCTGGAAGGCTGTTAGTTATCCACCTGGTTCTAGCTGAACATACTCATATTACATATTCAAAAGGTGCAACATGAGTTTTTAACAACATCTGCAAAAAGGCCCTTAGGACTTTTTACAACAACAAGCTGCTGGAAAGTTTCAGTGGAGCAGGCACCCCAATTTGCCTGAGTCCTTATACTTTAAAACCCATCAAAAAGAGTGATAAAGTCTCAGGGTGTTGGGGGAAATGCAATTTATTCACTTTTAAAATCCCAATATTTTTATTTATTTATTTATTTAAAATGTTTTTACTCTGCCTTTCTCCTTGAAAGGACCCTAGGCGGCTCACATCATTAAAAGGACAATATACAAAAGCTAAAAATAGTAAGTGTACAAATATTGAACATCATATTAAAAATGGTAAATAAAATCAGTACCAAAAACACATTTAAAAGCAACAGAGCACAAAACCCCTCTCAGATTGCCAGTCACTAAGGAAAAGCCTGTCTTTGCCTGCTTTTGAAGGACAGCAAAGATGGAGCCAGCCTGTCTTTCTGTGGGAGTGAGTTCCAGAGTTTGGGAGTAGCAACCGAGAAGGCCCTCTCCCATGTCCCCACCAATCACAATGGTGATTCATTTTGATTCTTGATTTCTCAAGGTCTACAAATCACAAATAATGAATTTATTATTATTTTTCTGATGAATTGATAAATCAATGTCTTTGTTTGCCTTTAAAACTCTATAAAATGCCCCCCAAGTACCCAGAGACACCAACATCACCAAGAATCTTCCCCTGACTCTACTCTACAATCTCTCCAAGTTTCATGAAGTTTGGGTTTCAGACATCAAAGTTATACACCCACAAAGGGGGTCCCCCCAGGAAAGTGCCCTTTAGCAGCTGGCTTGGGGAAGCCCAATCTTCATCAAACTGGGAGATATTATAGTCATGGGAAGTTTTTCTGTGATTTTGATGTCTCTAGGTTCCTGGGGAGAATTTTCCTGGGGGGAGCTTTGTAGGTGTATAACTTGACGTCCAAAACCCAAACTTCACCAAACTTGGAGGGATTGTAGAGGAGAGTCAGGGGAAGCTTCTCTGCAATTTTTGTGTCTCTGGGTGCCTGAGGGGGCATTTTATAGCCCAATGAATCAACAAATCAAAAATTGCTAAAAAGTCATTGATTCGTATTCATCAGGGGCATTGATTTGTACAAATACAAATTGATGAATTAACAATTTTTGATGAGTTTTGCAATTTGTTTTTCAGTTTGTGCCCATCTCTAGTTACAACCAGCAGGTTTTGGCCAGTTTATTCTGTAGTCTTCTTCAACTATTGGCATGGTACATGTTCTGTACCCCCCTCCCCTTTTCTCTCCCTTTCCTCCTTTCTTTTCTGACTGCATAAATTTAGATTAGCTCTTGACTTTGAATGCCAGATTAATTTTAAACCCATCCGGCCTTACCACCAATTGTTCCTTATTTAATATTAACATTAATTTAATTTAATTGTTCTTTATCTAAAGTTAGTACTATTATATCAGAATATGGGGATTCTCTTCCACTGCCAACTACCCTTTATGCCACAGTCTACATTACACAAACATATCAGGCATAAGGGTGGATGATAATGATTGCTCTGTCATCTGTGCAGTGCCACAACTGTTGTAAACGTTTGGTGATAGGATGGACATTTGAGTAGAGACAACACAGCATACAGCTTATCATGGGCATATTTGTATCACGTGGGTGTTCAAATGACCTTGCAGCAGGAATTTGCCAGGCATATAATATTTATTTATTTATTTATTTATTTAACTTATATGCCGCCCACTCTACCCAAAGGTCTCTGGGCGGCTTACAACAATTAAAATACAATAAAAAGATGAAACAATTAAAATACAATTAAAATAGATACTCTAAAAATTGCCATCAGGACCCACAGTTGATATTATTTTAATTAAAAGCCTTCTGGAACAGGAAGGTTTTGACCTGGCGCCGAAATGTCATCAGCGTCGGCGCCAGACGAATCTCAGTCGGGAGGGCATTCCATAGTCTGGGGGCAGCTGCCGAAAAGGCCCTTTGTCTACAAGCCATCCTTCTTACCTCCTTGAGGGACGGCTCTTTCAAAAGGGCCCCCTGGCTAGATCTTAACTGCCGGGTAGGCTCATATGGAAGGAGGCGGTCCTTCAGGTATCCAGGGCCCAAGCCGTTTATAATAATGGAATAGCCATGACTGGCTCCTACATCAGGCTGCCTGATGACTGGGAGGAGGATTTCTGTGACATGCCATATTTTTTTCTGCAATGTATGTTTGAACATGTTTATGAGTAAGCAGGTGAGAAAGGCCAGGTTACACATAAACATGTTTAAACTTGCTTATGGGTTGCAGAGAAAATGTGAAATGTCATAGAAATCCTCCCCCTACTGATGCCATAGGCAGTTCTGGCTCTACACATTTGTAGTCTGAGCCCTCTAGTATGTCCATTGCAACACTTGGAAACATTTGGAATACAGCTCCCAGAATCCCACAACTAGCTGTGCTGGTTTGAGGGGGGGGGGGGAGGTTTCTGGGAACTGTAGTCCAACAAAGTAGCATTTCCAAGATCTAGTCTCCTAAAACTGCCAGCTACCTTGTCCTCTCCTCAGGCAACTTCATTCCCACCATCACCCTGTTCACTCCCCTATTCTTGCTACCCCAAAGAAATGTCATTCTTGATTATTTGCTAATTACTCACCACCCAAAAAAGAAGGTACAGTAGTTAATGGCCCACTTGATTTATATGTGTTCCAATTTGCCACTTTAAACAGCCTCTAGCAGTGACTGTCTTTACAAATGCCTCATTAAGTTTCATTTAGTTAAATGTCATTGCCTTGTTACCAAAGGGATTTTTAAAAAGAGATAGCAAGTATCTCAGCTGGTCAATATCTATTTTCTCATTATGTCTACAAGTTACAAGTGTATATTGAATTTTTGTACCCAACATCAGGAATTGCCTTCCAACATTGGCTCACACTAGACTGTGGGTTATTTGGAAACACGATTTCGCAGGTAGGTCTCAAAAAAGAAAATCAAGGGTATTGTAGTATTTTTGGAATGAGACATATTGAATGGCCATCATATATGGTCTCATCTTGGTCCGTGGTTTGGTTTGTGACATAGTTCGGGGATCCTGTTTTGCTGAAGCAAAATGAAGCACCAAACCTTTTTCCCCTCGGTGCTTCATTTTGCTTCGGCAAAATGGATGCCCACCCGCCCTTTTCCATTGCATCCTAATCTTCCCTACCTGGCGTGCTGCCGTTTCCTCCACCACCACCACCATCACCATCGTCAGAGACAGTGGACAGGGTGATCATCTCGCAATCGGGTGCATGCACAGAGGCAGCATCCAAGCCCCTGGTAGGGAAGCCGGTCGCTGCCTTCTGCACATGTGCCCACCTCCCAGCTGATCAGGGTGATCAGCTGGGGGTCAGGAGCATGCACAGAGGCAGCACCTAGGCTCCTGGAAAGGAAGCCACGCTGCCACTGCCACCATTGTGGTGGCAGCAGCACGGCAATGTGACAATGGTGGCAGCAACAGCAGCAGCGCGGTGTCGCAATAATGACAGCAGCAATGAGGCGGTGCAACAATGATGCAGTGGCAGAGCTCGGTTTGGCTTTCCAGTTGGTTCATGGTTTCCAGTTGGTTTGTGGTGGTTCGTGGCTAACCATGAACCATCACAAGCCACCATTTTTCAGGTTTATGCCCATCTCTACTGCTTACAAGACTGTCTGAGGTGCCTACTTATATATATGCCTCGGTACTGGCACAACAGCACCCAAACTTTCTCAAAGTGAAAGAGAGTGAAGGCTAAAACTGAAGGGTGTGCCACTGAGCATGCACTGTAGTGGTGTGTTCACAAAACATTATTTAGGGAGGGACTCTCCACCATTTGCCAAAATAACAAAGCAAGGGGATGGGGTTTTTCTCAGTGTTAAATAACACAACCCCACTCCACCACTCGTCATAACGTTCAATTACTTTCACAGGTTTTCACTTATATCTTCTCTTACACTGTTAATGTATGTGCCTTTTCCCCACATTATTGAATTTTTTTTCATGTAACCCTAAATGTCCTGGTTTGTACGCCTAGGGGTACATGTACCCCAGACTGGGAATCATTGCTATAGGTGGGTCTGGGTAGGGGTTCAAATCCAAATGGTTGTATGGTGTTCCATATGCCCTATGGGACCTTCCAGTCCACACTTTATCCTCTTCTGTGTTCTGAGCAACTGGCCTTGGAGGTAAGGGGCTCCAGAGCAGAATTAAGCACAACATGAAGGATGGCACCTATTAGGAAGAACAATCTCCCTTTTGTGCATTTTGAATGTCAGGACTGGCTCTGGACATGTTGGTCCCTAAGGCATCCAGGGTTACTAGACTCCATGTATGTCAAAACTACTGTACAATATAATAGTGGTTAAAATGGAAGATAATTTTAGCAAGTTTATCATATCTGATTATCACTAAATCTCTCAGTAAATCTGCTTGACGATTGTTAAAAGCACAATGGCTCTGTCCTACATTCAATTTTGCCTTCACTAAAGGAGGAACTCTCTCAACAACGGATTTTAGGTACCCTGAAAGAGGAGTGACACTATGTGTAGACAGCATAATGAGCTGCAGGAGTGATTCCCCTATGTTCAGGACACACCTGTCAAACCCTTATGCACTGTTGTTGTTTAGTCGTTAAGTCGTGTCCGACTCTTCATGACCCCATGGATCAGAGCACACCAGACTCTCTTGTCTTCCACTGCCTCCCGGAGTTTGGTCAAATTCATGTTGGTAGCTTCGATGACACTGTCCAACCATCTCGTCCTCTGGCGTCCCCTTCTCCTCTTGCCTTCACTCTTTCCCAACATCAGGGTCTTTTCCAAGGAGTTTTCTCTTCTCATGAGATGGCCAAAGTATTGGAGCCTCAGCTTCAGGATCTGTCCTTCCAGTGAGCACTCAGGGTTGATTTCCTGCAAAATGGATAGGTTTGTTCTCCTTGCAGTCCAGGGGACTCTCAAGAGTCTCCTCCAGCACCACAATTCAAAAGCATCAATTCTTCGGCGGTCAGCCTTCTTTATGGTCCAGCTCTCACATCCATACATCACTACTGGAAAAACCATAGCTTTGACTATGCAAACCTTTGTCGGCAAGGTGATGTCTCTGCTTTTTAAGATGCTGTCTAGGTTTGCCATCACTTTCCTCCCAAGAAGCAGGTGTCTTTTAATTTCATGGCTGCTGTCACCGTCTGCAGTGATCATGGAGCCCAAGAAGGTAAAATCTGTCACTGCCTCCATATCTTCCCCTCCATATCTTCCCCTGCCAGGAGGTGATGGGACCAGTGGCCATGATCTTAGTTTTTTTTTATGTTGAGCTTCAGACCATTTTTTTTTTGCGCTCTCCTTTTTCACCCTTATTAAGAGGTTCTTTAATTCCTCCTCACTTTCTGCCATCAGAGTGGTATCATCTGCATATCTGAGGTTGTTGATATTTCTTCCGGCCATCTTAATTCCGGCTTGGGATTCATCCAGGCCAGCCTTTTGCATGATGTATTCTGCATATAAGTTAAATAAGCAGGGAGACAATATACAGCCTTGTCGTACTCCTTTCCTAATTTTGAACCAATCAGTTGTTCCATATCCAGTTCTAACTGTTGCTTCCTGTCCCACATATAGATTTCTCAGGAGATAGATAAGGTGGTCAGGCACTCCCATTTCTTTAAGAACTTGCCATAGTTTGCTGTGGTCCACACAGTCAAAGGCTTTTGTGTAGTCAATAAAGCAGAAGTAGATGTTTTTCTGGAACTCTTTGGCTTTCTCCATAATCCAGCACATGTTAGCAATTTGGTCTCTAGTTCCTCTGTCCCTTTGAAATCCCACTTGTACTTCTGGGAGTTCTCGGTCCACATACTGCTGAAGCCTACTGTCCAAGAACCACCCAGTGTTCCTTGTTTATTTTCCCTAAACACAGGTCCACCCTCTGGATACGTTTCCTCTCTTCACGCTGCCACCAACCAACCAGTGGATTTTATCCACACTATACCAAATAGATGTATCTTAGACACGTGCTGCCAATACAACAGATTTATTGATCTTATAGTTGTTATGTAAATCACAGATGTAAATCACAGATGTTTAGAATCATTCATTAAATAGTATTTGATTGCACGTTGGCTTGTATGTGTTTTGATTCACTTTAACAATGTTCTTTGACTATCTATTTATTCTCTATACTTTATAACTCTTTCCTATTCTCTCTAGCACTCCAACTTTCCAATCTCTGTCATAACTTTCTCAGTTCAATCTCCTAACTCTCTCTCTTCAATTCCCTATCTAAAAAACCTCTTTTCTCTAACTGTCTCTCTAACTGTCCAACTGTTCTTTTTGGTTCTGCCCCTCCTGTCCTATCATAGGCTCCTGCACTTGAGCTCCACATGATGGACAGGAGTGACGTGGCATTCCGCCACACCTACCTTGTAGGAATTTGAGCATAACCTTGCTAGCGTGTGAAATGCACTCATTTCACACCCTTATGCACTAGGGAATGATAAATAACTGTTCTGGAGTGCATCAAGTTACCTACTAAGTGAATAACTAGATTAGGCAATTGTAACAATAGCCAGTAAACCCTTAACTGACTCTTGGGGAATTGCCTGTTAAAATCTCTCTTCTGTGGCTTCCAATTGCCTGGCCACATTATCTATGTTACATTTTTAAAATGATAGTTACATTGCTGGGCAGGTTAATCTTGTTTTTTGGAGAAGAATTTTCAGCTGCAAATGTTCACTGCTTTTAGTATTTAATCCACGTTCCTCTATTAGTTTATTAAGTTCTGGTTCTGGTTAAACTATTAAGTTTAACCAGAACAGAGCATTTAACAGGATATATGTCCAACGGATATATGTTCAAATACACACTGCACTGCACGTTTACACAAGAACATCACTAGAGATTATGCCTCCTTTCATCGATTGATCATTTATTTCCTCAGTGGCCTCATTCGCAGAGTTTTATGTAAGTTCCGGCTGATGTCGTTTTCAGTTTGTAGTCCTCTGAAGTCTTCCCTCTCCCAGCGTTCATCGTTTTTATTTCCAGGGGAAAAAATGTTAAAGAGGCAATATAAAGATTCCTTGCTTATTTTACCATTTTAGAAAAGTTTATAAATGAAGAGCCCTATGTGAGGGCAATACAAGGTTACTGTGACCATGGAGGATGGTGGAGGATGGCGATGATGAGTTTTTTTTTAAAGAAGATAGTTAAATGGGGTGACTCTGATCAAGAAAAATTTGTCACTCCTCTTTAGTGGACCCTGTTGAGCAGGTGTTTGTGTCACTTGGGCAATCCTATCCTTCATAGCATCCTGTGGGTGTTGTGAGTGCTACCTGGTGAATGGGAAAGAGAATTATTTTTTCTTTATGACTGACTGCTTAGCGAATGCAGCACTTCCACAACAGCTCATCCTTCAGAGAAAACATTTGTGATATAGCACAGCAATAACTGACCCTGTAATCCTATACACGATTAGCTGAGGTAAGTTCCATTGAATGCAGTGGGACTTGTTTCCAAATAAACATCAGAGAGGGATTACGCTATAACAGCCATGTTCTTACTGTACAAAGAAAAGAGCTGAGAAAGCCTTAAATATGAGACATCTCCTGTGATTTTGCTTTTAGCTGACAGACGGGAAAGAGGAACAAATTTCAGCATCAAAGGAAGCCAAAATGTATTCATTCTTGATTCCCAAAGCAGGCAGGTAACATTAGCTTAAAACATAGGCAGGCCATGGTCTCAGCAGGGAGGGGCCTCACCCAGAATTTGGAGATGAGTACCTCCATCGACCAAGAGTTACCCCTGGCTTTAACCATAATTTATTTGTTTGTTTCTTTGATTTATATACTGCTCCATTAGTGCAAGCACTATGCTGGGCAGTTTATGGGTTAAAACTTAAAACTCCGCATAACAACACATATTCAACAATGTGGCGATTCACAAGTATAGGAGTAAAATTTATGCAAAAAGAGGGGGGCAATTAAAGCTGACATTAAAATTAACAGCATCCAGAAGAATCAGTTGCTTAAGGCAGCTTTGAACAATTCTGTTTTTATTGATTTCATGAACATAAGAAGGGAAGGAGCCTGGCATATATCAGTTAGTAAGTTTGGCCTCTGCCCAGGTCATGAATATTAATATGCTGTCTGCATGGACCAATGGGAGTGCTGGAGAGGCGGAGTCACGACAGGCAGGACAGGCGGGAATGTGACAGTAATGTATTCCAGAGACTGGGGGCCACCACCAAAAAGGTGTGATTAGTTGTTGTCAGCTTTTTGATCTCCCTCAGTGTGACCACTTTTAGCAACATGGATTGAGAGGAGAAGGTGGAATGGGTAGCTGATTTCTGGGAAAGACATTCTGACAAATATCAAGGTCGTAAATCATTATGGGCTTTAATAATAATAATAATAATAATAATAATAATAATAATAATAATAATAATAATAATAATAATAATAATAATAATAATAATAATAATACAGTGGTGCCTCGCTAGACGATGTTAATCCGTTCCACGAGGATCGCTGTCTAGCGAAAACATCGTCTAGCGAAGCACGTTTTCCCATTGGAATGCATTGAAATCGCTTCAATGCGTTCCAAGGGAAAACGCAGTCGTCTTGTGAAATTTCCCATAGGGAAACCTCGTCTAGCGAGTGAGGGTCCCCATAGGAATGCACTGACAGCTGCACTGACAGCTTTTCACCACTAGTCGGCGCACTCCTATGGGGAAACCTCATCGTCTAGCGAAATTCCCCATAGGGAAACATCGTTTTGCGAAGCGCAGTAGCGCTCGCAAAAAGGCATCGTCTAGTGATTTCCTCGTCCTGCGAGGCAATCGTCTAGCGAGGCACCACTGTAATAATAATAATAATAATAATAATCAGCACTTTGAATTGAGCACAGAAACTTACAGGAAGCTAATGAAGGTGCACCAAGACTGGGGATATATGATCAAATTTATTAGTTTGATAAATCAGTCTGGCCACTGCATTTTGGACCTGCTGAAGTTTCTGTACTGTTTTCAAGGACAGCCCTAGATAGAGAGCATTACAGTAGTCTATTTTTGAGGTTATCAATGCATGAACCACTAGGTGTTTCTTATTGAAGTAGGGGTGCAACTGGGAAAATCAGCTGGAGTTGATAAAAGCAAACTTGGCCACAGCCCATAATTGAGGCTCCATAGAGAGTGTCAAGTCCAAGAATACCCCCAAATTGTAGACCCAATCCTTCAGGGGAATGTAACCCCAGCAAGATCAGGTAGGTTTCCCTCTAACCGTTCCAACAGTAGTATCCTCATCTTATCTAGATTCAGTTTCAGTTTATTGATCCTCATCCGGTCCATTTTTGATGCTAGGCAGTGCTCAAGGATGAAGCAAAGGAGAGATAGAGCTGTGTATCATCAGTGTACTCGTGACAGTGAACCCCAGATCTCTATATGACTTCTCTCAGCAGCTTCATGTAGATGTTAAAAAGCATTGGGGAAATGGTCAACTCCTGTAGGGCCCTGTAGCAGAGGTCTCCCCAAGTGGCATAGTACTGAAACAGCATTGGTTGCCCTGCAATATGATCTCCTAAAGGAGGCAGACAGGGGAAGCGTAACCCTGTTGATCTTCCTGGATCTTTCTTTGGCCTTTGATACTTCAATCACAGTATCCTTCTGGGTAGGCTATTGAGTTTAGAGATCAGGGGCTCTGTTCTTCACAGGTTCCAGTCCTTCCTTGATGGTTGATCCCAGATGATACAGCTTGGGGATGCCACTTGGAACACCTGCTAGAACCATAAGTTTTTGAAGCACAACAGGCCTAAAATCAAGACAGGGATCAAAAGGATACCTCTCTTGTTCATCCTTAATGTAATGTCGGCTTGGCCTGGGAGTCAGAGCGCTCACCTTTCCTTTCTCAATCAACCAATGCAGAAGTCTCCAAACTTTATGCCACCTCTGGATTACCTCTATTACACAGTCTCTGGCAGAATGAGCTGGCTGACTCAGGCAGCAGATTTCTAGTGTCATTAAATGACAAGAAATGGTTAATGCCTCCTCTTTTTTTTTGACTATTAAAGCATTTTTACTTCCACTGATGAAGAGAGGTACTTTGGGGATTCTCCTTCTCATGTGTCAACACAGATTAGAGGGCAGCTGCTCCGGTCATTTACCCCACAGTTTGCTTCAGACTGGCCACAGATTAATGTGAATTAAAAACTGGTAGCTACATGAGGTAAAGCTCAGTGAAGGGAAGTCCATTTTGAAGTGGAGAATTTTCTTCTTCTTCTTCTTCTTCTTTGTTTAGCTGGCATGGGTGGTTTACATTTGTTCCAGTTGGATTGGCATTGTTTCTCTTCACTTTTGGCCAGTGTGATTGCCTGATCCAATGCAAAGGAGCACATGAGAAAATATCAGTTCCCCTGAACTAAGCACCCCTTTTCTCCAGTTTCTGGTTCTTGTTTTTGTTTGTTTAGTTGGTTGTTTTTTGTTTTTTGTTCAAGTTTCAACTCAGCACTGGAACAGAGTTTCTCTGTGACACTTAGGAGAACTAAATAAAGAAAAAAGAGGTCAAAATTGACAGTTAGCACCTTATTAGAACCTTAAGGCAGCTTCTGCTCTTAGAGTTTCATGCAAATACAGTTCTCTACCTGTACCCTGCTGACTCCTGCAAATTGTCATCTGGATGGCTACTGAGATTTCAAACCCAATTTGATAAACTGCAAATCAAGATGGAACAAATGATATTTTTCCCCACTGCCTTTGAGTATTCTGCACTTTGAACTGGATGGATGTGTCATGTCATTTGCTGCTCCATCCCAGAAAACAAGATGTCTTGCTTCAAAGACCAGTGAAGAAAGCCTTCTTCTCTCACCTGCCACATAGACTTTTCACTTCCCTAAAATGTCTTCTTCCTCTAGGAATATAATTTGTTATACTTCTTATATTCTGTGAATTTAATTCCCTTTTCCCTTTGGAGTTGCTAGTTCCCAGGCTGAGGCTGAAAGTAAGCAGTTCCTCTGGTGTTTTCTTTTTAAACACAGCTATAAGGAAGCTTAATTGATTATTTTCATGAGTTCACAGCATGGCTTCTAATTTTCTTTCCCTAAATGTCCTAATCGGGGAGTTTTGACTTACTCATCAACACAGAAACCACAAGAGAAAGACTTACAAAACAGACAAACCCAGAAGCATTGCTAAGGCTGGTTGTCAAAACAGCTCATTTCACCTTGATTTATGAACTTTTGAAACATTAGTTCTAAGCAGGTCCTCCATACTAAATGATTCCACATTCAGTGGTGGGAAATCCCCAATTCTACCTTTGTTCATCTAAATAGCTCTAAAGCACAGATAATGCAAAAGTACACAGGCAGAGGTACCACAAAGCAGAGAGCATGAAGTAGAACAAACACTATCCAGCCAGAAACTATTGTAGGTTTATTATTCCTTGTTGAAAGAAACACACAAAGAACTGAATGTATTTGAGACACTGTTGAAAGGGCAAGAAGAAGGACAAATGATTAAAAGAATCACAAAACTGTATTGAGCTTTCAAAAGCTAATGAGAGGCTGGTGTACTAGATAGAGTATCAAATTCAACCCAGGAGACATGGATTCAAATCCCTGCTTTGCCACAGAAAGTCATGGGGTGGCGGCAGCATGGGTAACACCACTGCTTAAATATCTGACATAGCTTGAAAATCTTGTAAGGGTTGTCATAAGCTGACAGCACATCATGTGTAACATTAAAAAATTACTGGCTGGGTGATTCAGGACATTGTAGCCCAAAAAGTAACATTTCCAAGCTCTGGAATTTTAGAGTTGAATGGGAGCTCAAGTATCATCTAATTCAATCCTCTGTCAGGGCATGACATTCTCAACAGTAGGAATTGTGCAATGATTGTGTCCCTGCCACCAAAAAGGCTAATGGTGGTCCTAAGTTTGGACAAGGGATCTTTTAGCATGGTGCCCTCTGGACAGAATAGAAGTTGCCCCACCACCTCTCCTTTGCTGCTGTCACTGCTGGCCCTGTGCTTGTCCTCTCCTTCAGGTCATGATCTGCACACACAAACACACACACACAATCTACAGGTAACATACATGGAAAGTGATGCTTCTTCTTCACCTCACTCTTTTCATGGCCAGCTCACTCAAAAAGGACGGAGGTGCTTCCTGATTAAGCTTTTATTGGGCAACACTGTGCCTTACATGTGGAATGTTAAGGCTGCACGCAGAGCTTGGGAAAGTTACTGTGTTAAACTACAGCTCCCAGAATCCCCCAGCCAACATCACCATTGCCTATGCAGACTCAGGGGTTTTAAGGATTATAGTCCAAAACAGTAACTTTTCCAAGCCATGTGTGCATGCATGCATGTCTCCCAATAATTTTTTCCTTCATTCATAACCCTTCCATTTCTCTCATCAACTCCCCTATTCTTTTTCTCTCCATCACAGAATTTAAAATGGAATACCTATGTAGCATCTTTTCATTGATGCTGCAAGGAGCCCTCTGTTTGGGAGGATGGAAGAGGAACTGCTGGAGTTTTATTTACAACCTCACATGCTGTCTGTTGTTTGAGTGACAGGGAGGGACTCTTCTGGGTTGGGGGGAATTATCTATTCAGCATTAACCAATTGATCCTTCCAGCTTTTGAAATTCAAAGAAAGCCTCACCTCTCTGTTGAGTGTTTTATTCCTCTCTTTTGTAAGTTGATGGCAGTTTTTTTGTTGTTGCTGTTGATCTGTTCATTTGGTTGCTGTGTGCAGTAAAGAAATCAGCATACACACAATTTCAAGCAACTGTAATTGAAGAAACATTTTCATTCTTTCACCTAAAAATGTTTTCATGTGAGTTATTGAGCCTTTAAGTTCCAGTTAATGAGAAAGGGGTAAACTCTGGGGAACTTTTAGCTATTTCCCTCTGTGAATCTATGTACTTCTACTGTGTAGCAACCAGAAATTCAAAACTCTGCAACATGAACATGAAGTGACATCACTTAGGCTGAGCAGTGATTACAGCACACTCCAGGGTTTGTCCATAGGCTTATTGCTGAGTTTTGGGCCTTGGCAAGGACCCAACAGTGCCTATTATGACAAAAGTGCTTGTTTTGACATATAAAGCCCTAAACGGCTTGGGCCCTGGATACCTGAAGGACCACCTCCTTCCATATGAACCTACCGGGCAATTAAGATCTAGCCAGGGGGCCCTTTTGAAAGAGCCATCCCTCAAGGAGTTAAGAGGGATGGCTTGTAGACAAAGGGCCTTTTCGGCAGCTACCCCCAGACTATGGTAACGCCACCCCAACTGAGATTCGTCTGGCGCTGACGCTGATGACATTTTGGCGCCAGGTCAAAACCTTCCTGTTCCAGAAGGCTTTTAATTGAAATAATATCAACTGTGGGTCCTGATGGCAATTTTTGGAGTATCTATTTTAATTGTATTTTAATTGTTTTATCTTTTTTACTGTAGTTAAATTGTTGTAAGCCGCCCAGAGACCTCTGGGTAGTGTGGGCGGCATATAAGTTAAATAAATAAATAAATTAATTAAATAGTGTCACCAGGCTAGCACCACACCATTTTCTGAGATTTTAGGGGTACAACTTGAGATCAAAGTATGGACCCTTGTGATTCATATGGGTGATCCTTATGATATCACAGTGGTACAGTAAACAAATGCTTGCAGGGGGATGGAACTGCTTTGGTGACCCCACTCTGGATCCGCCTCCAGTCGTGCCCAACCCCACCAGCGCCAGCTGCTCCAGATCCTGGCCCGCCGCCTGTCGGGGCGCTAGCACTGCGGCTGCAGCCACCTCCTTAGGTTTGGCTGCCGGGGGTAGTGATCCAGCGACTTATGGCTCGCATGCCCACAGAGAGGGCTCTGTGTGCCAGCTGTGGCACGTGTGCCATAGGTTCGCCATTGCTGGCCTAGGGCATGCATCAATTGATTCTCTTCTCGGTCCCCTCTCCTTGTTCCTTTCTGTTGTGACAATAGTATACAAAATGTGCTAGTGAGCCCTGGTGCCATCTGGAAGAGAGAAAAGATGAATGCCGAGGCTCTCAAGCCATCGTTCAGACCAAAAAACCCCTCACACTTTTCCATCCTTCAGTGCTGCTCATCCTGGGCTTTTTTCTTCCAGCCTGGAGGAGCACTGCAGTACATTGAAACTTTATCTAGCAGCTTGAGATCTACAACCTGCCTCTCTCACACAAGGCCTGCTTACTTCTTTCCTTTAAAAAACATTCAGAAGTGATAAGGAGTTAAATTAGCATTGGTATCCATTATTTACTATATTATAAGGAAGGACAAAAGTTGGGGGTAAACTTCTACCAGTTTTTATGACTGTCCAACATCTGATCTTGTGCCCTGACTCTGAGGGAGGCCCAAAGCGCCAAGGACAACTTGAGGAAAGGGGAAGAAAACTGCATCTTGGCCAATTTGCTAAATAATTGTTATCCTTTTATGTAAGGGATGGGAGCTTGCAAAAGGAGGGCGGAGGAGGCATGTGAAGATTTGTGTGAAAAGGGAACCCGCTCTGGCCAGTGTAATCTGAAAGTTTCCTTTTAGGGAAATGAGCTGTCATATGATGTCTGTATTTGAACAGAGAAATAGGGAAGTGAAGCGGCACTGAAAGGCTCTGAAGAAAGAGAAGATCAACAAGGCTTTAAAGAATGTAGGACAATGTGCAAGAAACAGGGGTCAGCAAAACAAGACTCAGACAAAAATACTGACGGGAAAGCAAGAGGAGACGAGAAAGCAGAGAACCGGGGTCTGCAGTGAGAAGTGGACGCGGATTTCGAGGGAGGGCTTCCATGGCTTCCCGAGCAGTCCGGGGGGAGAGGAAGCCCCTCCTGGGGCAGGAGAAGTCCGTAAACAGGCCTGCTCTGTTTGAAGGCAGAAAGGCCGCCTGCGCGGCTGTGCTGCTGGTGGAGATACTGGAGCGAGCGGCTTTCTTTGGCATCGTCTCTAACCTCGTCCTCTTCCTCAACAGCAGCAACTTCAACTGGGGTGGGTCTCAGGCTTCGCGGGCAGCCCTGCTGTTTCTGGGTGCCTCCTACTTACTTTCGCCCATTGGAGGTTGGCTGGCTGATGCTTACCTGGGCCGTTACTGGACTATTGCCTTCAGTTTCCTGCTGTACCTGGTGATGGCCTGCCTGTTGCCTGCCATAGCCTCCCCGGATGGACGGCTTTGGCTATGTGGAGAGATGCCAGCTTACCCTGTACAACCTTTGTGCCAAAAAGGTGATAAAACATGCCAGCAGCAATTGCCAGGTCAGTATTGTGGCCCCGTCATGTACACTGGCTTGTTGCTCCTTGCCCTGGGCATCAGCTCCGTCAAAGCCAACCTCACGCCATTTGGGGCTGACCAGGTAAGGAATCTCTGTTCACACCTAGGAAAACCTGATATATGGCATTGAAAATCAGAGATAACTTTTGTTTCTTATGGAGTACATTTGTTTGTTTTGGTGGGATATACTATGGTTTGAGTTATTTGAAGACAGATCTGCCTTAATGTTTTGTCTGCGTTTTCTAACTAAGAGGATGATAAACATTTTGAAAGACAATTAACAGATTTTTTTCTCTCTCTTCAAGATGCTATTTTTATGTGCTGCTTTAGATACTCCTGTCATGTCTTTCTTTCTTTGAATTCAATATAATATATTTCAAAGTTGTCTCCCTCCCGCATAAAGCAATGAAAATTTAAGAATGCATAGACACATGCAAAAAAATAGAATGGTTTCAGAAGATTGTACTAAAGGTGTCAATACTTCCTTAACGATCCAGTTTACTTTTTTAAAAAACTAAAACATTGCAAAAGCACATGCAACCGTGAGAGTTTACATTAAAACAAGGTTCTCTAGTTTCATTTTAGTGTGTTTTCCCCAGCCTTTCTAGCAAAGCATCTGCACTAAAGCCTCACAAAGCATTCATTTCTTTCTTTCTTGGAGGCACTTGTGGTTTTAATTTGCTTTATTTGTTTCACTTAGCTTTTTAGTTTGCATATTTGACATTGCTAAGACCCTATCTTTGCAGATTTATTTATTTTTAAAGGAGGAAATTTCTCCAGTGAATAGTTTAGACAGGGTTATGGCAGAACGGTAGCATGTCTTCATCCTTTCCAGTGCAGGAAAAATCCAGGAGGTTCTTAATATACTGAATTCTCAGATGCTTCCAGATCAGGTGTTCATCATGCTACTGACCTGCTTCATTAACAGAAGTTTATATTATGTCCTTTTAAGACTGTATCTTTCCCTTGTACCTATCTGTCTTCCCCCCCCCCCCTTACCAGAGAAAATCTATTAAGGAGGAAAAGGTAGAATATGCATGCTATGTCTTTTGATTGGTAGTACTAAGAAGCTGTCTGTCTGGCAATAAATTTCCTCCTTGCTCAAAACCTTTCAGAGTAATCCTCCATTGCCAGTAAGTTCCTGCACAATGAAATTTCTCAAAATAAGGTATTGGCACTTGCTCAAGGAAAGCTTTAGGTACCCCAGGCAAACTCCCACTCACAATCTAATATTTGTGTATCTTTGTTAAACCTATCCCAGTTCATCGGTTTCCCATAATTGTGTGTAAACTGAGAACTGTCTCTCCAGTGAATTGCAGTGGGATGCAGTAAAAAATATTTCTAACATCTCCATTAGGGTGGCTTGTGTCAGGATAGGACTCTCTCTCGATCTCGATCTCCGCGCCCTGCTAACTTGCACCTCCTTCCATTCTCATTCTTCCTCTCTTTCTCTTTCTGCCCCATACTCTTTCCTTTTCATACATCAGCATAGCAAATAAATTCACAATTACTAGCCCTCTAATCCTGGTCCTCCTACACTTGTAGTTCCTAAACATAAAAGAAGAGGGAGAAGAAGAGAAAGGAGCAGAATAATGAATTGCCTTTAAATTGGCTAATCTCTACCTGACCACCTAGAGGGAATTCATACAGGCTCAGACATACTATTGACTTGTTCCTGAGATCACAGCTTCAGATCCCCTCTTGGTTTTATATTGCAGGTGACAGACCGTGGCCGGGATGCCACACGACGTTTCTTCAATTGGTTCTACTGGAGTATTAACATTGGGGCGGTGTTCTCTTTGTTGGTAGTTGCCTTCATCCAGCAGAATGTAGACTTCCTTACGGGCTATGCCATTCCTGCTGTCTGTCTGGCCGTGGCCCTCTTAGTCTTCCTCCTGGCTGCCCCCGTCTTTGTCACAAAGCCTGCTGCTGGCAGCCAAGTCTCCACCATGCTCCACTTGGCCATCCAGAACAGCTGCTGTGGCCAGGCTCTTCAGAAATTGACCACCAAAATCAGGTAAGACAGAAGGTGTGTTCCAACTGGGCTTGGTCACCTCTCAGCAGCCATATGCCTTATGCAATGGCAGAAATTTAGGCAGGCATTCTGGGAGTTAAATAAGATATCTAAATGGAGACTATCTCTGGCTGCAGTCCCGTTTACCCTTACTAGGGAGTAAGTCCTATTAATATGAATGTGGCTGAGAAATGAGCCCTGCACCATTTCGAAATCTCATATGTTGCAAATTTGTTCTGCAAAAAAGACCTTATATGGATCGGCCAGAAAGGTTTAAGCCAGGAATGGGCAACCGTAGGCCACTACTTGCATGTCCCATCAGACTTTGCCAGCATTGTGGTATGGGGCCATGGGCGTTACAGTGCAAAATAATCTGGCGGGCCAAGCATTGGTGTTCTTTTTCTACGAGCTGTTGCCCCTCACTTTGAGGGCATTAACAAGGGCCAAAAGTACATATGCAAATAGGAAGAGGTGGCAGCATCCAGAGATAATAGTGGATGTTACCACTTTAGGGTGTAGGCAGTTTTAGAGAAGGGCAGTGTGTAAATTTAAAAATGGCCCATTAGAAAAATGTTCTAGTCTAGTCTGCTCCAACTCTGCTTGTTTTCTGCTCACAGAGAGAGTGTTTTTGTTTTGTTTTAACATATATAAGCATTTTTAAAAAACAGAACAGCATCCTCCAGCTGCCTCCTGAATTGTTCTAGCCCATTCTAATATCTCACTTACCTGCATATTCAGTCATCGTAATTCATGATGGGATAGGTCCTGCCATCTTGTGATTTGTTTACCTTTGACTGAATTGAAATCCAAGATTAAAGGAAGGGAATACTGAACTTTAAAAAATCATGGGGTTATAGAGTGTTTTTATATTATTTGGTATATAAATTACATAAAGCAATCCACAAGTAAAAAAGTATCTTCTGTTTGTACTGGGTAAAGACCACAAAGTTCACAGGAAGCTGGTTGATTCTAAGTCTGACCAATGGAGCATTTACTTCAGCAAAAGTATTGACTATGTGAAGTGGTAGCTTGTTATCCAAAGTTTTAGGCAGGAATAGTTTGGACTGGAGAGACCAGGATTGGATGCATGTAATACATGTGCTCTACCAGTGAGCATTCCTCACTCTCTACCCCCAAGGCTTTTGTAACTGTGGACCTACAAACACCTGTTGATGCAGTGTCAGTGCCCAGGCTCAAGGGTGCTGCCGTCTTGTGAGAAAGAGATGGGTCCTCTTTCCTCCCTCACACATGGTGCTGATTTTTGGAGAAAATTACTTGGGACTTTACATAACCTTCCTTATTCATATGATTTGAAAGTGAATGCGCTATTTCAGGAAAAAGGAACCTTAGGGTGTGACTACATTGGCAAGAAGAAGAAGAAGAAGAAGAAGATTATTTCTGCAACAGCTTGATTTGCAGTCTTTTTTGCAACTGTGTTGTGTTTGGGTGACTGCAAGAAGACCCTGGGTTGTTTTGGTGCCAGTGTCCACACCGGCCCCTCAGTCCAATGTGGTGCGATCCATGCCCACAGCCCTCCTTCCTTTGATATTGCCCTCCTCACTGTCCCTAGCTCACCAAAGATATCCTTTGATTTGTATTCCTGCATCAAGCAGGGGGTTGGACTTGATGGCCTTATAGGCCCCTTCCAACTTCACTATTCTATGAGTCTATGAATTTATCAAAGTTGTTTCAATTTTATATTGATTTTTATCTCTTTTGTTTGTGTGGAGATAGTCTAGCGCTAAAAGAATGAAGCAATGCAGTGATAAGGTGATCTAGCACTAGACTCAGTAGTTTGTTTCTTAAAATAGAGATAAATACATTGAGGCAACTAAAAAGATCACAGGGGTGAGTGTTTCTGCGGTCCCAAAACATCAAACTCCAACTTGGTACATCACCGAAGTCATAGTCCTTTTGTAAAATGAAACAAACAACCATATAGACAAAGCACCATTCAAGTCATTGTGATCAGGAAAAGGTTGAAGCCCCCAGTGCCAGGGGAGAAACATCCGGAATGGAAGGAAGAAAGAATGGGCTGATTCGCATTGACCTTTATGTTGTGTGGTCATTGAAAAATCCTTCAAATTCATCCATGCCAATTTTGGAGCAAATTTTCCAATGTAGTTGCGTGCTACAACAGTTGTATTTAAGTCCATTGTGTCTCCTGATCATGTTTTGAAAGCCCACATGTGTTTATGTTTACCCTTTTCTCTGCAGAACAGGCAGCCCCCAGTCAGAAACTGAAGTTACTGGTTCGCCTTTAGGTACAAGACACCAGCCTGCTGGGCCATCACAGGAAGATGTCTCCAACTTTCAAGTGATGACAAAGATCCTGCCTGTGCTGCTCACTCTCATCCCATATTGGATGGTTTACTTCCAGGTAGAAGACATACAGGAGTTTATAGTTTTGATTTAAACATGAGGACAAAGCAGAGGAGAGGGGCACTTGCCTTGAATGCATCATGCACATGGGTATAGATTATAATATGTTTAAAATATGCATTTACTACCCAAGCACACAATACTTTTAGGAAAAGGGCAGATTTCTATAGCCCTCTGCAATCTTTCCCTGGATGTGCTGACCGTATTACAGGGGAGCTGCTAGCCCTACCTCTCTCCCCATCACTTTCTACATGTAGAATCTGATGTTTGCAGGGAAGACATTCCTATTCACATAGATATTGTATACACAAGTGAGAACACTGATTTTTGAACAGTTAAGATGATTTAAATCATCAGTACCAGATGGTAGCTCGTGACCTTTAAAAGAGAGAGCGAGAGAAAGCAAATATTGTGGCAGATGCATTTTGGTGTGATTTTTCACGTATCAAATTCAATTACTTCTGACAGTTTTGTTTGTTTGGATTACAATTCATTTTTGCAGATAGAAGGGGATTGCAACCCACAAAAGCTCACACTGAAAGAAATCTGTTGATCTTAAAGGTTCCACAATACTGTTGTTTGCATTTGTTGTTTTTGTTACACTTTTGTTGTATATAGATAGGACCAGGCTACAAGGGTTCTAGTCTCTTGACTTGTTAAGGAGAGAGTACATATAATATGGACCTGCCAATTTGATGTCCCCTCTTATTCCTATTGGCTGTTATATCATAACTATAAAGTTTATAAATAGCTACAATAAACAGAAGTGAAATGTGTGTTAAAAAGCGAAGATATGAAACTGAAGGTGTTTCTATTCCATTTAAAAATAACTGAGTTATATGTCCTTATCTGTGTGATGAGTGTGGATTGCTAAGAAAATTTGGAAACCAGTTGTCTCAAACAGATTATTTATAGGATGAAAGACGTGACAATCACACAATTTCTTCTAAAGATATTATTAAGAATCGGCTATAAAGAAGGCAATTCCAAGAACAACTAATGGTGCTTCTCTACCACGCAGCTTCATTGATTTACTCTGTTGTGCTACAGCACTGAATTGGTTTTGAGAACAGCCATTCTCCTCTTTGTATTATGGAATCTCTGACTAATGTATAAGCTGCCCTTTCACTGATTAACCAATTAACGGTTAAAATTAAGGTTGAGCCAAAGTGGCATATTTTGCAGAAAGAAAGAAAGAAAGAAAGAAAGAAAGAAAGAAAGAAAGAAAGAAAGAAAGAAAGAAAGAAAGAAAGAAAGAAAGAAAGAAAGAAAGAGAAAAAAACTTTGCTTCCCATGAAACACATGCACACACTCTGTTTTGCTGACTCTCAGTGGAAGTAGGAAGAACTATCTTTGCTGTGGCAGACTGTGATAGCATAATTGAGTAGTGGCATGTTCACTAAATGGGTGGGGTATAAATAAATAAATAAATAAATAAATAAATAAATAAATAAATAAATAAATAAATAAATAAATGCAAGTAACTTGTGATTAAGGGGAATCCCTGAAATTTGGGGATGAGGCATCTTCTGCCATGGTCCATAAATTATTCCTGGCATCAGGCAAGCAAATCTGACTGCTTATGGGGCATCATCAGGGGCTTATTACAAGGCATTATTTAGGTGGCTTCAGCGCTTGAGGTGTTCTCGCACAAGGAACTTCAGGCAGGGCAGATGGGCAGGGGACCAATGGGTGCAACCCAAGTTGAGAGCACATCCTGTGCTGTCACCAAGAAAGCCGCATGAGAATGTTCAGAGTTCACTTAATACCTTTACACCCACTGTTCTTCCATGATAGAACACCAGGTCATTCTGTATTGGTCTCCCAGGCTTGTCTCCCATCTGCTTGGCTTCAGTATGGTGGCTGCATGATGGTTCTTAGGAGTGAAACTGGGCTCTCTGGTTCCTTCGTTTTCACACTTCATTGGTGTGCCAGTTCTGCAAGTGTAGAATATACTGCAAGTTTAATTTAAGGATTTTTAAGCAGTTGTGACCCACTGTATTTCAAAAATTGGCCTCATTTCCATGTTTTAGTTTTCTTTTTACTCTCTTCTGGCCTCAAGATGAATGTCTTCATGTTTCTCTAACTGCTTTCTAATGGAAAGGGCAAGGGCATTGTAATATGGGAGCTATGAAGGGGGAAATCACTGCTAATATAGCAAAGGAAATAAGAGGCAAGCATGCAAATGCAGTCAGATATGTGTGACTAATCATCAGGGAGAGGACACGTTAATTGCTTCTTTTTGGCATTCGATACGGTCAGGGATTTAAGCAGCCTGAGATGCATTTTCTATGCAGAATTTCAAGGAGAGTCGGTTCTGTTGCTGAGTAAAAAAAGGTTCTGAGCTTTACAAACAGGTTCTTCTGTGTGCGTACACACACAATGACTAGGAAGGAGTTTCTGCATTATTTTGTCTGGGACTTATCCTAACAACAGTTACCTGTATATGGCAAGCACTGCTGAGGAAATCAAAGCAAGGAATGAGAAACATGTGGACTGCAGGTGTCATTGCACTGCAGTTCCCATTTCCCCTCACTATTGGCTATGTTGGCTGGGGATGTTGGGAGTTGCAGTCCAACAGTATCTGGAAGACCACAAGTTCCCCATCATGCTAGCCCTTATAGCTTGACATCAGTTCAGGCTTCATCTATCTCGGGACAGGGACTTTTTCCATTGAAATGTGCCTTTCTTTAATAACGTCTCTCTCCCATTGTGTTTCAGATGCAGTCAACTTACTACCTTCAGGGTCTGCACCTCTTCATCCCCAACATCTTTGATCATAGTTATTTGAATAGCAGTGGTTTCTTGGCAGCTGTAGATGGGGAATACACGGTGAGTGATCGGACACAGTAGAGTAAAGTACTCAGCCCCAGCAGCCAGGATCAGAGTGCCCAGCCGACACAGATTCCTTGTCTGTGCTGGGCTGTGAGGTTAGCATTCTGCAATGTGGAGGAAGTCTCATTGCGACCGTTCTTCCCTATCAGAACAAAGGGGAGACAAATGCAGTGAAGCTCAAATAAAGAGACAGAGCTATTTTTTTAAAAAAATGTAATTCATTTCTATCATTTGTTGTAGTGTTTAAACATGTGCTTTGTTGTCATGACTTGTTACGACGCTGAAAATGTAGCTCATTGCATTACTTATCCCATGGTTACTTTAAAAAAAAAATCCTAAACTTTAACAATTCCAATGAAAATGTCTTTAAAAATCCCATGTTATTTTTTACACACACAAGTAATGACATATCAGTCTTAACATTTGTTTTGAAAAGTAACTTTTAGTTGCACCCCAGTTCCAAAGAAAAGGCAGTTTCTTTCGAGGCAATTGCATTAACTTGTAATTCTACCTTTCTGAGCTCTGTAAAGGAGCAGCAGTATTCTTTCTGAGTTGTGAATAAAGAGAGATTGTTTGCAAAATGCCAAAGAGATATGCTGACTACCCAGAAGAGAATTTGTCCTCCTTACCAAAAGCCCAGACACAATCCCTGCTTTTGTAAACAGAATAGCTCCTGACAAGCTGCACATGACTCTGGCTATGATCTCAGGCCTTGCTTACCACCGACAGAACAGAAAGCCCTCCATTTCCCCTTAGGCCACAAATGGGGCTGCAGCAGGGGAAGAATGGGCATGGGAGAAAGGAGGCCGTGCCTGAGCAAGTGAGTGAAGCATTCCAGAGAAATGACTCAGAGGCTTGCATTGACCACATTCAGGTTTCATTCCCTTTCTATTTCAGAATTGGGCAAGAATCTCTATTACTGAAATGGTATTGATTTAACCCTGCCACACACACACACATATACAACATTCTTTCTGATATAGCCTACCAACCAGTTCAGCTTGGTGGTTGCAAGTGGGACCTCTGTTAGAGTTGAATATACGTCAGCTTTGTTCTGAGGTAAATATCCTTTAATTTTACACCACTGCTGCACTGTGGGCTGGTTCACATAATCAAAAAGTACGTAGCAGTGTCTCAAAAATCTGTTTAAAACGTTTAGTGTATTGCTTTTATTATGGAAGGAAGGTTGCATGTGGAAGAATCACCAGTCATAAGAGCAAGGTATTTTCACACATTGGAATCCAGCCTTATTCCAGTCCTACTGTGTTGTTATTCATATGTGAATATTAAGCATGTGAGGAAATGTGCTAGCCTCACTGCCTTCATCTACCACTCCCACTGTCCTCTACATGAGGAAGACAACAAGCCTGCAAGGCGCATGGAGGTTCCCCCACGTGAATGGAGCCTTGGAAAATCAGGGTTCCAACACATGTGGAGAGCTTCTGTGGAGAGCATGGAGAGGTATGAAGCTCCTTGCTTTAGACTGTCACCCTCTCTGTGCTGGAGGTCAATGGAACTGGGCATGGAAGGGGCAGAACTCACACTTCACACTCCTTGCTTGTTTACCTACTTGAATGGAGAAGACTTTTGTGCTTGAGGTAGTGCACTAAAGGCATGATCCAATAATCCCACCCCTTGTATAAAAGCAGAATGTGACAGGAGTTAGTTTTAGGCAGTCACTGTCGGGGTTGGCCATAAGAAGGAGGAGCAGTTTGCATAACTAGACAAGTGCGCTGAAAGAGTCACTTGGTTGAACAGATCTGTGCAGATGTTGGCCTAGGGTGATGCAATCCTGCAATTCCTTCATCATCAGTGTGCAATTCAGTCCACTCACCACAGTACCATTGATAACCAGTTAACTGTATTATTTATTACAAGTATTGCTAATCACTTTTCTGCCCAACCAGGGTCCCAAAGCAATATGCAGTAAAACAGATTAAAAACAATCCTTAAAAACAGATGTTAACCCATTTCCAAAAGCCAGTTGTAGCAGTCCTTGCTGGTTGAGATTCCAGGAAGAAATAAGGAGTTCTGGTATCTGTCGATACATCTTATTATTGCTCTCTCTCTTTCTCTCTCTCTCTCTCAATCTCTCTCTGTCTTTGTCTCTCTCTCTCTAGCTCCCAGACGCCTGGCTCCTTTTAGCTAATGTGGTGGTTCTGCTGATCCTGGTTCCACTGAAGGACCGAGTCATAGATCCTTTCCTGGCAAAGAGGAAGCTGTTGCCTTCAGCCTTAAAGAGGATGGCTCTAGGCATGCTGTTTGGCCTTGGCTCCGTCATTATAGCAGGTGGGTAATGCAGTCAGTAATGTACTCACTCCATTGCATATGACAGATGACTTGAGTTTTGAACATAAACATTTAGAGGGTTATTAACCCTATTGCTCTGACAGAGGAAGAAACCAGGCTTGTTTAGAGACCTGTAATTCTGGGTATGTGTAGCCTGGTTCATTGTTTCCAGGCTTTGATCTCTATGTTCAGAAACCTCAGGTGGAACTCTCCCCTTGAGACTGTAATGCTTCATAAAGCAAACATGAGTCTTCAAGTTTTTAAATACCTTTGGTGTAGCATAACATTATTAAAAGCCTAATTATCTCTACAGGGGGGAGCTAGGTTGGGACCATGTTTTGTGACTTGTTATTTTTCCATCCACATCCACGTGTGCATTTGCTGGGATGCAAGCATGATTTTTAAATAGTCAATGGATTATATCTATAATTTGTTCTTGTGAATAGGTGGCATTTAATGATTTGATCATATTAGGGATTTGTTTTTAACTATTGTGTATTTTAATGGAAACATGCCTTGACTGCTTCAAAAGAAAGGCTTTTAAGAATAAATGATGATGACGATAGCAGAAAGCTTTGTATATGGTGTGCATTCATTCCATCACATCTCACTCTGTCTGTCTCATGCGTGTACCAGTAGGAAGACTGTATTATGGGTTTTACTGCTTCTCGTCCTTTCGGCTAAGGTCAAGTGTAATATTACATTGTTGTTTTTCCTTCCCACTTTCCTAAAGCTGCAGAGGTGGTCTGAGCTCTGCAGTGCTGAGTACTTTATCCAGTACCGGCAAAATGACAACCATTTTGTTGATTCTGTAGGATGTATGCAGAGATGTCCTGTACACTCCAATCAACTCCAACCATCATGGCCCATAATCAGGGATGATGGGAAATGTAGTCCAATAATATCTTGGAGTGTCACTTATTCCTCATAATGTTTCTAAATACTACTCTCTTTCAATAGGTGTTCTGGAGACTAAGCGGCTGCAATATGTAAACAACAATCAAACCATTTCACAGCACATTGGGAAGGATGAGTACGTTGCAGCCCCTCTTTCCATCTGGTGGCAGATCCCCCAATACTTACTAATCGGAATCAGTGAAATATTTGCCAGCATTCCAGGTAAGCAAGACAAGAGATACGTATTTGCAAACACACACCTGAAACCACGTGTTGAGGTTTGGTGGGACAGAGGGATGGGCAATAAAATGAAATGATCCTGGTGCATTTTTCAGGTTGGTTAACCCTCATCAAGCCACACTTTCTTGGTCTGGATGCAACAGGGAACTGTGGTTTAATTGAAGCCAATGAATCTGGCACACAAAGAAAAGAGGGGAGGAATGGGAGGAAGGTGGCAGAATCATTGTCCACAGCGCTTGTCCATGGTTTTAAACATCATTTTTTAAAGAAACACTGAATCTACCATTTGAAAACAGCCATTATCTTGTTCCTCTGGCTAATCATTCCTTCAAACTATCTCATCATTCACAGGGCTGGAGTTTGCCTATTCTGAATCTCCAAAGTCTATGCAAGGAGCCATCATGGGTCTCTTCTTCTTCATTTCTGGAGTTGGGTCACTTTTAGGATCTGGCCTTCTGGCTCTTCTCTCACTGCCAGACACTGGCTGGATGTTCTGCCCAGAGGATTATGGTAAGTAATGCATTGTGTAAATACATACACAGACCTCTAGGCGCAGGAGAAGCCCTCAATTTGATTTTCCTAACTTATACTTTAAAAATAAAAAAGAGGTAAACTGGGAAAATCAAGAATATTCATTTAGATGGGGTCTGGACTCCACATCTCATCAATGAAGACTATAAGCATATCTATCAACACTTCACATTTATAGCACATTGGTATGACTTTGTCATGTCTCCATCCTAAACAATCCTGGGATTTATAGTTTGGTGAGTTCCTTAGAATTCTGTACTATAAGCTTTTGGCAGGATGCTCCCCTTAACTGCAGAAATGAATTCTAAGGACTTCACTAAACTACGCATCCTAGGACTCCACAGGATGGAGCTATGGCAGTTGAATTTGTATTAAACTGCTGTTAACGGTGTAGCACAGATAAGATCTAGGTCTAGTTCGGAAATTGGGAGCAAGGTGTTACAAACAACCTGTTCACCTGTAACGGGCTATATATTTTTTTAGCAATGAGGGTGTGACATAATTACATTCCAATAAGGAACAGTAAAGGAAAAGGAAAACTGGGAATAAAGCTAATGTACTGGTGTCGCAAGGAGTTCTAATATTATATTTGTTTAATTCTTTTCAAATACTGTAATAATTTTTCTGCTTTTGAATATATACATATAATACTGTAAGCTTTTTAGGAGAAAGGCAGGATATAAATATTTTAACTAAATAAATAAAATAAAACATTTTGTAGTTACTTTTGAAAGGTATTTTAACAGGCGCTGCTAATTATTTTTGAGGCATTTTGATAGGATTTCTTCAGCAAAGTAATTCTTAAGAACAGTCAATGGTGCTGATTGGGTAAAGGGTTTCCTACCGCTGGCCTACTTTTGTCCACTAATGGCTTCCCGTTTTCCTCCCCTAGGAAACATTAACAAATGTCGAATGGATTATTATTTCTTCCTGCTGGCTGGGATTCAGACAGTAACCTGTGTCCTCTTCGTCTGGATTTCCATCCGCTACGAGCATCAGCAGCGAACCTCCTGTCTCCAGTGCAGTGGCTGTGAGGGCAACTGAGCTATGCGCTTGGCCTCTTTCAGGACTATGAGCAGAGAGGTTACGCTGGTCAGGTCTCTGCATGCTGTCCAAGATCATCTCCACAGCACGTTGTTCACTTGAGGGGATGTTGTAGAGGCCAATGGTATAGGAAAGGATTAGAGAAATTTAGTAGGGGGTGGACCCATCACGTGCAGCCAGCCAAAATACTCAAAAGGCAGCAGCTCGGTATTCAAGGGATCGGTAACATCTTCCTTCCACAAATCTAGAGGTGAATAACAGCGCCTTGACAACTTGTTAGCTAAAAATATCCTAGGCTATATACTATTGTGTCCCAAATGAGGTGGATCATTCTGTAACCCAACAAAAGTATAAACTGATCATTTCTTCTGTGGTCTAATAGTCCTTTTGCAAGGCGGTTGGGGAGGATTTAGACACCACAGACCAGATCCCAGTGTCAGAGGATATTCTATCCTTACATCCCAGTGAAGATTTATCAGGGTTGATCCTACAATCCAGCTGGCCAAGGTAGTCGCCTCAGGTGGTAGGCTGAGGTTTGTCACTCAGAAGGTGCCACCACATCAGGGGCACATGGTGCACAGCCACCCCTTGTGGCTGCCAAAGAGGGTGGCTTCTGATTCTACCACCGAGGACAAGAGTGTGGCAATAGCAATGGCAGGAGCAACTGGAACCACCATGGCTGTCACGCAGGATATGGTGGCAAGCAGTGGAAAGAGGAAGGTGCATAACAATGGTTATGTGAGCAGTGAGCAGGTGACAGTGGCAGGAGCCAATCTGCCTTCGAAAAGGAAGAAGGAAGAGGAGGCAGGCATGTGGCCCACACCTCACAGCCCCTGCAAGAGGCTCGCTCCCCAGCACGTCTTTCTTCAATCAGTGCTGGGCAGCCCGTTTGGTGTGTGGCTGCCTCCTCACAACTCTTCTTTTATGTGGCACTTGTACCTCCTTCACTGTAGCCCACCCATCGCTACTACCATGTTATGCATATTCACCTGCTCTTTTCTCTGGCTTTTTTCTTTCCCCTGCACCGCTGTGCCACCACCTCCTTTTGCCTGATGGCAGTTACTGGTGCCATTCCTACTGCGGGCATCTCCTCTTCTGTGAGAAGGGATGCCACACTGTCTGGTAGGACAGGACAGATGTACATGATGAGCATACAAGTGCAACATAAGGCAGCTAGGATAACCCAGAAGGGGATTTTTTGGTGCACTGCTTCACACCCTAAGCAGCAAAAGAGCTTGGGCTGCCTCCAAGACTTCTTAAAATCATCCCCTAAAAACCATGATTTTGCTTCTCTTTAAGACCAGAAAGGGCATAACAAGGGGAGATTTGTGGTGGTGATAGGGATGGAGGTAAGTATTTTATCAACAGCAAAAAAATTTTTTTGAGTGATATGTTATGGGGAAGACCCATATTCTTCTCTTCTGTGAACTGACAGTCTGGAAAATGTGTAACAAAACTAAAACAAAGGTAAAAAAAAAAGAATGCCCATTGTCCCATTTCTAGGGATGTGGATTTTTCTGCATTTAAATATTGTGGACCTCATATTTGAAAAGTGCAGAAATCTTGCATATTTTGAATCTACACATCAAGTGATGTCATGATAGCTTCCATGTGGAGGAAATAAAAAGATGGATTTATACTATCTAGTGACATCTTTTTTCATATTGAAGAAAGGTTTTCATGTTGTGTGTTTCTGGATCCTCTAGGTGAAACCAATCTTACAAACGAAAGCTTGTGTGTATAAAATGTATTTATAGTATGTATAATTTTATTAAGAACTCCAGTGAACCTTCTCACGATCTGAAAATGAAACTTAGTGTTTCATTTGGAATGCAACTAAATAGGAATAGAAGGATCTGTGCAAAAATAGAAAAACACATTTTTCATAAAAGATAAGAACCAATTTCTTAAACGTAAATAGTGCAGAAGACACCCAGCATGGGCAGATCCCACATATTACTGGAGATTTTATTTTTTAAAAAAAACTCAGCAGGGCTTTGATCTGTATCAGAATAAATGTATCAGCTGAACTGGGTTATAGCACAGTTCATTTCATTGGAAGTTTTCAGTATGTTGGATTTGCTCTCCTCTTTGTCTGTATGAATTTTTAAAATGAAAATCAAGGTTAAAGTCCCTGTAGAAACATTTCATGTTTGACAAGATGTCTGTGGAATCCTAGGCATAAGTTCCATGCAGAGCCAGTTTTCTGCGGATTCCTGGTAATATGAAATTTAGTTGTAAATGATGTAGGACCGGCTGGTTTGTAACATACAAGTTGAGGAGCGAGAGGGGAAAAGAAGGTGCCCGTGGCAGCAAAAAGGGACTCCCGTGGAGTAGACACAGGTCAAAACTGCAGAGAAGGAGACAGCTCCTCTCACCTGGATATTTGTAGAAGATCCTGCCTACAGGGACAGGATGATATGGTGAGATGGGGAAAGCTGCTCTTGCTGAACTTCCTCCATAGAACTGTGATTCCAGACACAAGGACCCACTGGTGGAATGTGAAGTGGCCCTTCTAGGTGGCAGCCAAAAGGGAGGGGGGATCGAATATCCTCCTCAGCAGGCTTTGGGAGGCAGTGGCAAAAGCACAGAATCTTTCAAGTCAGCCTCAGAGGCACATGGCTGTTGATGGGCCTACATTACAAAGCACTGCTTAAGCAGAGCTTGACCACTGACTTTGCTGGCCAGGGGATTGGGAGAGCTGTATTCCAAAAAAAGGAACTTTTCCAAGTTTTGAGGTTAAGTATATCTTGGCCCATGCTTGCCCTAGGTTGGCACTACTAGGTAATCAAAAGCTGCATTCCTGCATGGTACTGACTTAGCAGACCCTATGTCTCTCCCACTGCCTTGTAATACCTGTAAATAAAGGTAGCAGATCTCCTTTAGTGATGATTTTTTTCCCTTCACTACTGGGCTCCCTCAATAGGTTCAAAGTGCAATCTTCTTTTGCATCTTACCCAGAAAAGCCTGAGGTCTGAGCTGTCCTAAAAACTGCCTTATTGCCTGCCTTGCCTCTATTACTGACAAGGAAGAGAGAGTCCCAAGAACTGTGCTAATCGTTTTACCAAGTGGTGAAATGATCACATTGAATTCTCGGCTACGATCAAGTCGACAAAAGTTCAAAGAAAAGGGAGGAACTCTCTCTTAGGTGCCTAGCCTTAATGTCACAGAGGGTGGCAGATACAGCGCCTCTTGGCCTTTTGGCTAAGATCAAGGGTAGTGTCACTGCAAGAATTTACTAATTGGGATTATAACTCCTGGTATCCCTAGGCAGTACAGCCTGTGATTATGCTGGCTGGGGAATTCTTGGTCAACTGTAGGTCAAAAAAGGGAGTTTCCCACCTCTCAGCAGTAACTTAAACAGGCCCCACTGTCGCAAAGACAACACAAACCAGCCCCAAAGCACAACACACCAACACTCTTGCTTGCTTCTTTTAAATTATTATTTATTTCATTTTTTAACAATGTAAGAATTAAAAATCTTCCATAAATAAAGGACTTGCTTGGCAGCCTCCCAAATACTACAGGTATAAAATGTGAGCGATCGTACAAAAACCGTTAAGGACACCAGGCACGCAGCCAGAGCGGGTGGTCGTAGCAGTGGGAAAGGAGCAGCCAGGGCTCACTGGAGCTCTCTCTCTCTCTCTCTCTCTTTTGCCTGGCTTTGAAGGGATGGGGGAGAGGGCAGGGTTAGAGTAAGGGAAGAGGCTCAGGAGACCACAGGAAGGAAGGACACTCGCTGTTAAAACCATCACAATGGACACAAACTGGCAATGAAAGTCAAAGCAATAAGGGAGGTCCCGGAAGAGGCCCCCTGTGTTCCCTCCCAGAGCACATCATAGTTGGCAATATATGCAGCTGCTTTCCAGTCTGCCACCTCTCACCTGCACCCAGTGAAATCATTCTTGTAAGATAGGAAGTGGGGAGAATCCATGAAGACACATGGGTTCTACTTCCCCAGGAGGGAGCGGTCCACCTCCTCTAAGAGAGAAAGAAAGAAAAACAGGAGGGGGTCGATTCTGACCTGTAAAAATCCCTCTCCAGAATGAAAAGGGAATGGGCTTAGTAGTATGGCCAAGGAAGGAGATCTCTAACATAGAGACCAGCAGGAGTATCTCTGGCCCAGTTTCCCCCTGTAGCACAGCAGCAGCCTGAGGCTGGTTGTGTACAGCCCCTCTCTAAAAGGTAAAAAAGGTAGAAAGACCAGCTGGATGATGACCCTAGGAGAGCACCCAAGGGAGGATCCATTGTGCTGATCCCTTATTGTTTTGCCCAGATGGGTATGGATGGGAGAGCCTGAGGTCAGGAGCTGCCCCGGATTCTCTCCATGTAGCTGCGCAGCTCGTCTGGGTCACGCAGCCCCATGTCCTCGCACACCCAGCGGATGTCATCTTCGCTGGCCACCAGGATGGACTGCACAGCCGGCGCAGAGGCAGGGGGGCTGGGAGCAGGGCCAGGAGGAGTGGCAAAGGTCACAAACTCCACACGCTTCCGCCGCCCGCCCACCTCCCTGCCCTCCTTCTTCCGAGACAAAGTGGTGGTCAGGGCGGGGCTTCCGTGGGCCGTCGAGCCCAAGGCACTGCCCGAAACCAATAAGGTTTCTGTTTCAGGCCCTGGAAGTGGAGCCGGGCTCTCTTGGGCCACAGCCTCCATCTTCCCTTCTGGTCCTGTGCAGCAGCAAGAGCACTTCTCACTGGTGCGGGAAGGGTCCTGGGGCTGGTCTTTGCAGTGTGGGTGGCGCAGATCCAGCTGCCGGCTCAGCTCCTCTTGGTCAGTGCCCAGCCAGACCCAGTTGTGAGGCTGTTGGGTGGAAGAGCCTGGGCCTGACCCACTATCGGGAAGCTCCTTGCGCTGGTAGCGAAGGACAAAGACTACACAGTTGATGAGGAAGATGAAGATGGCGAGGCAGAAAACACCCAGGAGGACGTACATCCCTATCTCCAGATCGGTCACTCTTGCAGGGGCCTTCACCATCTCATCTTCCTCTTCCTCTTGCTCCTCCTCCTCTTCCAACGGTCCTACATCCTCATAGGAGCTCCCACCAGGTCCCTCAAATTTGGTAATCGGTGGCCCCACCCCTCCTGAGCCACGTCTCCTCGACCCCTTTCCACTCTCTGTGACAGCGGCAACTGTCACCGCTTCACCTGACATGGCACCTTCTGCTCGCTGGAAGGGGGGCTCTCCCTTTAGATGGGTGTCTTGTTGTTGTGGGGTGCTCGTTGTAAGAAGGCGCTGGCCAAAGTTCACTTCCAGCCACGCAGTGCCTTGGGCAAGAGGGGCCCTGTGCTTGCCCTTGCGGCAAGAGTCCGGGGAATGCAGGCTGAGCTGCAGAAGAGACCCTCGGCCCGGTCCCTCAGCAACGATCACGGGCTGAGCCTGCTCCTCCTCCAGCCGCACAGAGACCACGTGAGGGTTCAGAGAAGAAAGCGAGAGTGAGGCATCCCGCCAGCCATACAGTTCTACAGGAGCCAAGGTGTGGTCAGTGAACACCAGCCAGAGGCTCAGCACAGCTTCCTGCAGAGAAAAAAGAAAGTGGGTGTCAAGAGTTAGAAGATGCCCCTTGGATAAGATGAAGAGCTGGGCAGAGTGAAGTGGGTGGGTCACACAGACTTATATGTGCTTCAGGCCTGATGGGGTTGGAGCCTAGCGCTGTAACTCAGAAGTTGGGAAGGGACCTACTTCTGTAGACTACAGCTCCCAGAATCCCTCAGTCTGCACGGTTAATGGCCATGCTAGTTAGTGGATTCACAAAGCTACAGTCCCAAAAGTTCTTTTTCTTTTCTTTTCTTGAAGCGGTGCTATAGCCAGACCTTCCAGATCCGATCAAGAGCCCCTGGGATGTGCCTTCAAGAGGTGACAAAGAGCCAGAGATATAACCTGTCCATTACAGCACCAGGCTGGAATCAATTCAAGCCATTCAGTGCAGCACATCCAGGTGTATGCTCCCCACCTCCCAGTCCCCTTCTTTGACCACAGCTTGCCAGGACATGTTGTCCCACATGGGTTTGACTGGATTATGGCAAAATGGAAACCAGAAAACTCAGAAGTTGCCAGTTTTGATGGCAACTGTACATTTCCCATGATGCCCAGCTTAAATGGACTGCAGCAGGGTGAAAGCTGCATCTCTGGTGTACATGTTTAGCATCTCTTTTGCTCCAAAAGTCTGACAGTAAACTTATAATGCTACTAACTGCTCCAGTATCATCTCACCTGCTTCAGGGAGCGCAAAGCAGAAAGTCCTTGACATGTGGCGGTGAAGATATTTGGGTGTCCCACCTCTGATGAGAGAGTCAGTGAGAGACCTGAAACCAACTGGGCCCGCAGCTCTGAGATGGAGACTTTCTCCTCAGACACCACCAGGGTCTGCTCCCCCAGGATAGAGTCAGATACGGGGGAACGCACCTGAACCAGGGAACAGACAAGACACAGTTTCGCTATAAAAAGCACATTCATAGCAGAAAGCACATAGGTCTCAGCCTCTCAAGCAACCCTTCTGCAATACGTGACTGACTACCACACTTCAGGTAAGCTTCTCACTACAGTCATGCAGAGTAACAAAGCAACTCAGCCTCACCCTTTTTTTACAGGCTACATACCTCCATCAGAAGTTAGCATGGTGGAGAAGACAAATCCCCCATTGGTCATGGAAGTTTACTGGAAGTGGGACTAGTAAACCACTCCTTGAACATGTCACAGACGTTGAAAACCTATTAGGGTCACCAAAAGTTTGCACCACTTGACAGCACATAAGAACAACTGTGTACCTCCACAGAGGTCATGCCAGGTTCACGGCCAATGACCACACTCCCTCCTTCTAGTATGGCCACTCGTGGATCCTGGATTCTGGCATGCTTCTGCACGAGATGCGAGACATCCAGCAGCCAATCAGAGCTTGGCATGTAGGTCAGATGACGGCCACCATCTAGAGGGTGAGCCACAAAATGGGCAAGAAAACGGACACCAGCACGTTGGTACTGAAGCCGGCAGCCACGAGCTCTCCTTTCAGCTTCCTCTGCACCATCTTCAGCCTCAGTTAAACTGCTATGCAAAGAAGAGGAGAAAACCATAGTTGTTTTCAAGTCTCTTAGAGCCATTCTAGGTACATTATCTCAGTAATCTTGTAAGGTCTGCAGCAAGTGCTACTTACTGGATGCTGAAACAGACTATGGCGTAATTATCAACTTTCTATATAAACTATCAGGAGCTGCTCCCATCTGTATTAAATCGCCACTCAGTTTTGCATTCTTTACATTCAGAGACCATGAAGTATCTGGACTTCCACAGAGGAATCTGAGTGACTCTACAAGTACCAATATTTTTGGTAATAACTTAAAATACTCCCTAGAAATTGAAAACCCATATCGCCCCCTCTCCTATTCAGATTCCTTGACTCTCCTCCTCCTTGGTGCTTAATTACAGGTGGCCAGCATTACTGGAAGTGAACAGTTAGTTGACCCAATGCTGCTGACCTTGTTGGCTCTACAACACTTACCTGTCAAGGGCTGGGCCAGGTACTCTCCAGCCTCGCACCTGCTCCAAGGAAGTGTCTGTCAGCTCAATGCGCAGAGGAAGTAGTGGGGCCCAGACTGTAAATAACAGTGAAGCATGTAGCCGACGATACCAGAAATCCACCCGGACACCACGTGCCCCTCGGCTCTCTTTTCCTCCTACATAGACGGCATCACACACATCTGAAACCTGAGAGAGAGAGACAACCCCTGTCAAAGGCCCACAATGGACATTTTCTTCCCTCCCTTGCCCAACAATTCAGCCAAGAGTTGTAGCTATAACTCTTATGGGGCTCTGTCCTCTTATAACCTGCTGGAATGGGTAGATCTTGTAAGGTGCCCAGAAAATTGAGAAGGAGAGTGGAGTTTTTCTGAGATGGGGAAGTGTTTGTTTTCTCCCCTGTGGCCCAACATTTCTCTCTATCATTATAGTCCTTTTTTCCCATATAAATAGTCTGCACATTAAATGATAGGGGAAGCTGAGGAGAAAAGACAGATGATGGCAAGGCTGTGACCAGTGGTGGAGGCCAGTAGGAGGGAAGACCCAAATATATAGAATGAATTTAATCAATAGTTTGTCTAGCTGGAAATTCAAAGCAGGACAGGAAGGGGGAAAGGCCACCATGCAAGTACCAGGTGAGAGCCAGAGAGTCTAGAAGAGCAGCAGAAAACCTCTCCAGGAGGGAAGAAAGAATCTACTTTTTCTGCATACAAGATGGACAAATGGAAACAGCTAAATCACACAAACAAGATGCCTGATCCTTTGAGGTCTATGGCCAGTGTCTTCTTACAAAGATAAGGCAAAGAGTGAAGAAGACTCAGTACAGGTTCTGTAGAGGGGGTGAGGAGACCAATCTAGCTTGTGGCACCTTAAAGATTAGCAACCTTTATTTAGCTTAAACTCCACAAATAAACTGCAGTCCACAAAAGCTTATGCCAAATAAAACTTGTTATATGCCACAAGACTTTCTGCTGTTCTTAACAACTGCAAAATTAACAAGTGGCTGTGGATCTTGGTCTTGAAACTGGGGTTGCAGAAAACAAAATGTATTTTGTGTGCAATTTACTGATTTCTCACCTGCAGGACCTGCTTGTTAGAAGACTCACAACCCATCTGCTCCATTACCTCTGATACCGCTCCCCCTGTCTCTACCACAACCAGCTTCACAGGCACTGAGTGAGGGATTCCTGTGAGGAGTGCAGTGTTCACAATCTCCTGTTCCTGTAGAAAGTGAAAGGACAAAACCAGTGCTACAGCCTGCTGAGAAGTTTCATGAGGGGGAAAAGACAGGAGGGCCTCTAGGGCTCACCTTCACCAGTGGAACTAGGGCCCGCACATCTCTTTCTGATACTTGGATCTCCCACACCATCTTGTCCTTCTCAGCTTCAGGGTCCTGACCAGGATACTCCACCTGCCAGGTGACAGGACGTGTGGAAGCCAGACCGCCTGTACTGTTCTCCACCACAAAATCAAGATACAGGAACTCTGGGGAATCTGCTGCCCTGAATGGAAATGAGAATGGCAGACATCAAACTTAACTGAAGAACTTAGAAGCAGCTGGGCATTTAACAGAACATCCTGGTGCAATTATGCACCCACCCATTCACTGAGAGCCAGATAATGCTGAAATGGCAGGACAGCTGAATAGTGTTCATCCTTTCACACAATTCTTTCCACTGAGGCTTCAGAACAAATCTGCTTATGCCATTTGGTGGCCATGACAAGAAATCAGCCATTCGGGGCCAAACTGAGAAAACGTTCCTTCCATGGGGCTTTTCTGCTCCAAAGGAGGAAAGGCATGAGACAGATGGGATGCCTGAAGGTGCTCTGAACACTTCCATGCAGCTGGACACAACCCGCTCTTCTCCTGTCAGCCTTCTCTGTTGAAAAAGTGGGGCAGGGGATGTTGTGCAACCTCAGCTAGAGGTGCTCAGAGTGCTTCTAACCAGTGTCATGCAACTGATTGCTCTCTCATTCCCTTTCCCAAATGGAGGAGACACGCGAGAGGGAACAGATGGTACCGCTGCATGAAAATGTTTGGGGCATCTCTCATCATGGTCACAGAATGGGCCACTGTCCCTTCTTGGCCCTTTTCTCTCCATCAGATACTTTTTCAGTGCTGATACAAGTTTGCTCTTTCATTCAAGATGAGTAGATTTCGGTAGAGCTCCCCAAATTCCCCAGCATGTGTGGGAAGGACTGTCCCGTAAAGTAACTTCTCCAAGCTTTAGGAATCTTTCCATCAGCCATCCAAGGGCAGGGTCTTCCCCCGAGATTGTGGCAGTCCAGGTGAAGTTACCTACCTCCAGTCCAACCCACTGCCAATGGAACGGCGACAGGTCACTAGAGCGGTGTGGTGTTTGGCACCTTTGAACTTGTCCAGCTTTGCAGTCCAAGCCTCTGGACTAGCAAGACGGGCTGCCAGGACTTGTAGCCCTTTCTTCACCTTGATTCTGAAAGGAAAAGCACCAAAATACTTGAACACTAAATGGCATCCTGCCTTTCCACTACAAATGGCACTCAGAATAAGAGGTGCAAACAAGCAGAGGTCAGCAGAACAGGCCCAGTGGTGGGCAGAAGTTCTAGGCCAAAGCTAAGCCAGGATTAGGGCATACAAAAGCATAAATGTTTTGAAACCAAGGAGACAGCATTTGATAGCTGGCACACTGGACAGTCGAAGAGGCTGAGCTATGAATTGGGAAGGGACCGGCTTGAAAGTCACCTCTGCCATGGATTCTCTAGGTAACTGGAGGCCATTTTCTCTCAGGCTCAGTTCCTCCATCTAAAGTGTGGGGAGAATGACACAGTTTTTCATTACAAGTGGGGTGGGGAACCTTTTTGCCCCAAAAGCTGAACTGGTTTCCTGGCAACTACACCCAGGTCTGCATGCCAGGAGCAGGTAGGACCATCAACAGCCTGAAGTGTAATCGCCCACCCCTTACAAACATACTCACATACGCATCTACTCCTGTGCTCAGTCACCGTGAGGCTGTTAAAAAGTGACCACGAGTGCTAATGGAGGCCTTCAGAAAGCTTCAGTAGGATGGGGAGGGGTGGTTCTTGCAGGGGAGGGGGTCACAGGGTGGATCAGGGACTGACAGTCACCTTGCCCGATAGTGACCCTGCAAATGCCTCCAGGCAGTTCAAAGAGGAATTTCAAAAGCCATCTGTGGAAGTATAATTTGAAGCCTCATTGCAGAACAAGCAGGGACCGGGGGGGGGGGGGGGCACTGCTGGGCAGGGGCCACAGATTGGAAGATGGAAAGCTCTGGCCTCCCTGGCAGAAGCCACCCCATGTTCACTATCCCCATGTTTTCAGAATAAAGGGCAGCAAAATAGTTGGCAAGTTGTACAGGGGCCTTTCACAGGCTGGATCCAGCCCATAGGCAGGAGGTTTTCCATTCCTAGCTTCCAGTAAGGCTTAAAAGTAAATAGAAAAACTGAATCACTCTGAACACTTGGAAACATTATACTATGGTTGTGATTATTACGATTACGACTACCTCTTACAATGACGATTCATAATTGTTCGATGATGGATGCAGTGGGTTGCCCTTCAGATTACTTCTTGGAATTCAAATTCCTTTATCACCCATTGGAACTGACAAATTATATTGGGAATCTAGAAATGCTACAACCTGGCTGGCACAACTCACCGGAGGGTCAGCATATCCGCAGTGAAGTTCTGCTGCAGAATAAGGGTGGCTGTAAAGAGCTGCCCTGGGCGCAGGGCCATGTCAGGAACCCGGACCATCACATTGTCATCCAACCGTACTTCCTGGCGCCGTGGTGGGCTCATCACTCGGATATCAACAGGTCCCACATAACGCAGCTTCTCCTTGTTGCCCTCATTGCCCGGACGTGGCTTTTCTTGGATCCGCATGTGAGGGCAGTCTCCGGGTATCTTCCCAGGCAACATGGCCTCCAGGCTATAGTACAGCTCAGCTCGAAGAGGGGTGATATTAGAATCTTCTGATTTGCGCTGCCTGGTGCCCACAGGTGGAGGAGAGAACCAGTGAGCCGGAAGCTCTAGCTCTACCACACACACACCCAAGGGTGCCTGGTCAGGAATAAAAGGGAAAGAATCATACCACTTCCTCCTTTTGAGGTTCACCCACCCTGAGCTATAAGAATCTATAAAGCAACCTGTACTGAGTCAGACCACTGTTCCATTGAACCCAGTAATCTATCTGATCCAGTGGTGGGCAAGACCAAAGACAAAATAATAATAATAAATAAAATAAAATAAAAACCTGTGGGACTAAAATACAATTTGACTCTACAAAGGAAGCCACAATCTTGAGTTTGCAAAAGCTGAGCAGGGCTGTTGACCACAGACCTTCTTCTTTCTCATGTACTGTTGTTCTTCTGTTGTCTTGTCCCTGCTTCCCCCCCCCCCCCAATAGTTTTGAGGATTCTGTAGGGCTTAATTTGTTTTAGCGCCAGAAACTTGAATGAGAAAACTAGAATGAAAGAATCTAAAAGATCTGGGCCTTCCGGGTTTACTGAAAGTAGTGCTACCTGAAAGAACCTGAAAACAAAAGAGGAGTCTCCTGAAAGAATCCCAAACCAAAGCCATATGGGACTTTTCCCTCTGCACACCCCTAATAGCCATCCCTGCTCTGTAGTGCTGGAAGCTATTACATGCTTCTTACTAGAAGGGATTTTTAAACTTAAACCATTTCGGAGACTGGTCTGTCCATTATTTCATTTTGAACCTTCCAAGGAAGTTGGAATCTTGCCTAACATTTCCGGGCAACTTGTACACCTTATCTCTTGTTTTGTGAAGAAACCCTTCCATTGCACTCAAAATCCTGACTGAGAGCCCCCTCATAACTTACTCTGTAGGACTCAAGGGTTCACCTCATGTGGCAGTTCAGGACCATCCTCACAGTTGTTTCTGTTACCAACCTGGAGGTGGCAGGCCCGGTGAACCACCTGGGCCTGGTGGAAGACGTGTAGGGTGATGCACGGCAAGGCCTGCTTTTCTGACATCCAGTCCTGCCCTTGGAGGTGGAAGAGGACTCTGGTGTATGGCTCATAAGGAGACACGGTGCCTTCGATGGACACAGCCCGGATGTCCCAGGCTGCAGAGCTGTCTGTGTATTGGGAGTTGTCAGATGGCACTGCCTGGAGAAGAGAGAAAGCCTGAGCTTTGGGATGACAGGAGAGGAGCTTGGCTCCATTCCTTACAGAGGAGAGGTGCCTTCCACAGCCATGTGGGTTGATTACCTGCTGGGCAGTGAAAGGCTGGTAGGCAGCTTGGATGGTGGGCTTCCCTGTGAGTCGACGGTGGAGGAAGAGGAAGGTTTCCGACCGGGAGCTGAGGGAGGCATTTCCTGGCAAGTAACGATCTGTACGCTGCAGGCGGAAACACTCTGGGCCATTGAGCACTTTTAGTTCAGCTGGCAGGAATACCACGTCAGGAGGATCGGATTCGCAGCCCACTGTAAACAGGACAGCTAGGATCATCACCAACAAAGAAGCCTCTTTCCAACTCCACAAATGTACCTACCCACCCTTCTCCATACACCTTGTTTGTTTGTTTGTTTGTTTGTTTTACATCCCATCTTTTGCCCAGGGCTAGTGCTCAAGGCAGCTGACAGCAAGATTAAAACAGGTACAGATAAAAACAGGGAGAAATTATGAAGTACATTTTAACCATTATAATATGAATGCACTTTTGAATCAAAAAGCAATTTAAAAATACAGCAAATAAAGAAATTAAGAGCCAATCCATTAAATATCAATTTCTCATCAATTGCTGAAAGCCCGCTCAAATAAAAGTCTTTGCCTGCTGGGAGAAAAATAATAGGAAGCCATCATAGCCTCTCTTAGAAGGGAGATTCACAGCCTGGGAGCACCATAAAGAAGACCCTCTCTCACATCTCTACCAAATGTGCCTTTAAAAATGGGAGGGGGTAGAGTAAAAGGAATGAATATCTGAGCACCACCAGAGTGTTTCATCTTGTCCAGACTAGGACCTTAAACTATGCATTCTGGTCACAGCCTTTGGAAAATGTGTTCAAGATGCCAAATTCACAGGACCACAGGAGGGTTAATGCCACAACATGTTACCCCTTTTAACATCACAAACATAGCTTACAATTAATAATCTGGGTATCTCACTGGTCTTGTGATTTTTGTATTTTTTGCAATCATCATAATCTCATCCCTCTTCAGGAACACAATGTTCAGCTTTTGATACAGCAGACAAACTGAGCTCAAATTGGTGAGTAACTGTGTGAAAAGTAAAACAAAACCATTTAAGGTGATCTGTGTGCCACTCCAATGGCAGATTTCCCCATTTATCTGTTTTGTCTGTAGTGTGAATTATTTGTGAATTGTTTAATGCAGAGTCTCCAAACTTACATTTAAGATGAATCACTGCAATGACATATGAATGCTTATGTTTCTGAGCAGCTGTATGATACTCTGGATCCCAGGGCATCACACAACTGCTCGGTTACAGAAAACTTTAGCATGTTATTATGATCATTTGTTTGAAAACCAACTTTCCAGGCCTTACATCTTTGGGTAGTGGTTCCCAACCTTGGGTAATCCAGGTGTTCTTTGACTGCAACTCCCAGAAACCCTGGCCAGCACAGCTAGTGGTGAAGGCATCTAGGAACTGCAGTCCAAGAACACCTGGGTTATCCAAAGCTGGCAACCACTGTCTTAGGGTATATTTGATAGTCTGAAATATTTAGCATATTTCCATGTCTATTTAAATCTTGACTTATAATTGATGTTGATTTATCCTGGAATGCTGCTGTGTTTGATCAGATATATTTTTCTGATGTTTGGGTAAGCTGATTGACCATGGTTTCACCATGGAAAAATGGCACATACATAAAGTGATGACAGGGAGGTAAGGGGCAACATCACTCTTATGAAGAAAGAGAGAAAAACAACTAAAAATGAACAGTCACCTGAAGCCTCATAAACAATGACAAGGAACAGTTCCTGTCAGAATAACTGGCTACACCGCATTCAAATTCACATATTGAGCAGTGTCATCAAATAAATAATGAAGCTGGTTTGCATCAACTTAGTGGCAGGCTGTAGAATGTGACAACCGGATATAGTGGAAGTGTGCAGGACAGAAAATCTACAAAACTTTCCTGATCATGCTTGGCTCTTAGATAAGAAATTCAAGGTACTTCCAAATGAGGCTTTTATTTAGCAACTTTGATTTCTTCTTCCATGAAGAAAGTTCTTCGGTTTTGGGGGCCTTATACTCTCAGGATCATTTGCGTTCCTGTTTAAATTTCTCACATGAGCTTAAGCTGAGGCTTCAGATGCCATTGTTGTCTTCTATTTGTAATTCTCGTGGTCCCTCCCCCTTCATTTATCTTGTTCCTTACCAAAGAAAACCCATTAAGGACAGAAGTGTGAAGAACATAAATCTATCTCCCTTCACTTTATATTGAACAGTTGAGAGATGTTAACTGGGCTATTGGTTCACAACCTTGGCTAGGGGATTAGATTATGGAATTGTACATGCAACAGATTTATGTGTATGTGAATGCACATGCACCTATGTATACATGAAAGAAACCCCATAGCTGGATTGGGGTGCTTGAATTCAGCATTCCTTGAGAACTTTAATTCAGACGCTCTGGAAGTTCTTGACTTGAACATACCTAAGAAAATCCACAAAACAAATCCACTAGCCTTTTGTACAGTGTTGGCATGAAAGAACACAGTGTTCAACTTCATCAATACTGTGTGTCAGCAATCTAGAAACAATGCCTCCTAGCTTTAGGAAGCAAAGTAATTAGCTTTACTAATACATGACAGAGAAACAAGGTCAAGCAAGTTCTGGATGGCAACTCAATGTACCTTTGTCTCAAAATGTTATTCTCACCCAAATGTACACTAGTCCATTCCAACGTCTGGCAATCCTTTCCAAGATTTTCTAGGGAGTACTTGGAAGAGATGGTTGAGACAGTGTCATCGAAACTACCAACATGAATTTGACCCAACTCCGGGAGGCAGTGGAAGACAGGAGGGCCTGGCATGCTCTGGTCCATGGGGTCACGAAGAGTCGGACATGACTTAATGACTAAACAACAACTTGGAAGTGGTTCACCATTCCCATATTTTGGAGGCACTCTGGACTGTGTAGCTTGCCCAAGGCCAGAAAGGCTGGTTCTTTTCCTGCAAGGGACAGCGGGGAATCAAACTCCTGACCACCCAGTGCTCCAACTCACTGAGCTATCCAGTCAATTTTGTATATAAATGGAAAGGATTGTGAGATGCTGGTCTCAAATATACCCTATCCTCATTTCCACCTGCCACATAGCTGGGAGAAAGAAAAAACAAGGTGTGAAAGGGTTCAGGTTCAATTTCAGGCGACTCCTCATTTTGCGCGGGAAAAACCACAGGAAACATCTTCTTAACTTTAACAACTTCTTCTTTATTGGTAACCGGTAAATCAACATTATTCATGATAGGATCGAAGAAACTCAACTCAGGCAACATGCCATAACTGTCCAAAGCATAGTCCCGATAACCATCCATCCCATTCACAGGGGTGCTGGGCCAAACCTCTCCGCATCTGTTGGTTTCCGAAGGGGGGCACTCCGAACCGCGCAAATGGTGCCGCAACATGGGTGCCTTGCCCAGTCTCCCTCAAGAGGAGGAGTATTATATCGCGAATCCGGCCTGATTACTCGTCGCCCTCATCCCTTACTCTTTGGGAAGACTATTACTGACCAATCCAAGAGCTCGTGATCTGTCTCCCGTCTTCCCTTCGTCTCTGGGTCTGGAAGCAGCCCGCCTAGCTTAAGGTTGGGAAAATCCCTCAGTAACTCTTGCGTCTTTACTCTCTCATATTCCCGTAATCTCTCCAACTCCCTCTTGCGTTTCCACATCTCTAATTCTACCTCAAACCGACGCTCTCCTTGGCTACTTATACTTTCCTGCCAAACTGACAGATCTTGCTCCTCCCCTCTCGCATTCCCGCGTTCCTCTACCAAGTTTACTTCAAATTTCCCGCCTCGTTCTGCCTTCTCCTTTTTCTCCGTCGCGTCCTCCCTTTGGTCCGCCTGTTCTCTTCCACTCTCTGTTTCCTCCCCTCCCGTCTCTCCTTTGTCCTCTGGGGATGGCACACTCTTTTCTGAGCCAGCTTCACACGCCCCCCCTGACGAGTGGGCCGTCTCCTCTGTCGCCGCAATTTCTTCCCACTTTCCCTGTCGGGAAAAATAGTCTGCATTAGCATGTGCCATCCCCTTTTTATACTTAACTTCGAAGGCATAAGGTTGTAAACTCAGGTACCACCTCGTAAGGCGAGGATTACAATCCTTCATCCGATTTAACCACTGGAGGGGGGCATGATCAGTGATCAAGGTGAATGGGGCTCCTAAGAGGTAGTATCGGAGGGTTTGGATTGCCCATTTAGCCGCTAGCGCCTCTTTCTCTATGGTGGAATACCTTTGTTCCCTTGGGGAGAGTTTTTTACTCAAATACATCACCGGGTATTCTCCTCCTTCTTGTTCTTGCGCCAACACAGCCCCTATCCCGCGTTCTGAGGCATCTGTTTGTACCAGGAAAGGTTTATTAAAGTCAGGGGTATATCGGCTGGGCAATTCACTCAATATGGACTTCAGTTGTTCAAAGGCCCTCTGTTCTGGTAAACCCCACCGTACCCACCTAGGGGCCTTTTTCCTGGTCAGATCCGTCAAAGGGGCCGCAATCTCTGCGAAATTAGGCACAAACTGTCTATAGTACCCGGCCAGACCAAGAAATTGTTGTACCTCCTTCTTACTCTGACGTATTTTCCAATCAGTGATCCTCTCTACTTTCTCTGGTACTGGTTGTATCTTCCCTTGATCAATCTGATACCCTAAGAAGGTCACCCCCTTTCTAGCTACCCTACATTTTCCCGGGTTTACCTTAAGTCCTGCCTTTTTCAACTCTATCCATACTGCCTCCAGATGTCTCAAATGTTCCTCACAACTTTCGCTATATATCAAGATGTCATCTATGTATGCACCAGCGAACTGTTGAACCGGATCTAACACTTGATCCATCAACCTCTGGAACGTGGCTGCTGCGCCATGTAACCTGAAAGGCATGCGGGAAAAATGGAACAGCCCTTTCGGGGTCACAAAGGCGGTTTTCTCCTTATCTTCCTTCCTAAGGGGAATTTGCCAATAACACTTCGTGAGGTCCAACGAAGTTAGAAATTTGGATTGACTTAACTGCTCCAACAAATCATCTACCTTAGGCATAGGATAAGCATCGAACTTGGATACCTCATTCAACTTGCAGAAATCTATGCATAATCGTACTTTCCCGTCGGCTTTAGGCACTATCACCGGGTAGCTTCTCCATGGACTTCTAGAGGGTTCTATAACTCCCATCTCCAACATCTCCTCCACCTCCCTATTTATAGTTTCTTTCATGTGGTAAGGCCAACTTCGTCCCCCTGATCTTGCCACTGCATTAGGTTTGGTATTTATTTGATGCTCAATTAGGGTTGTGTAGCCCGGCCGATCTGAAAACACATCTTGGTACCTTGACTCTAGGTTTCTGACCTGTGCCACCTGTTCTTCTGTTAACCCTTCTCCTAGCACGAGGTCTGGCTTTCCTTGGGAGTAAATCAAAGCCTCAGGCCCTAGATCCTCTTCCTCTACTTCCCCCCCCAGAGGGCTTCCCTTTCGTGCCATTCCTTCAGTAGATTTACATGGAAAATGCCCTTCTGTTTTTTCTTATCAGGCATCCTTACCTCATAATCTACCTCCCCTATTTTCCGTATAACCTCATAGGGCCCCTGCCACTGTGCAAACAGCTTGGCATTCTCTGCTGGTAATAACAGGAGGACTTTTTGTCCTGGTTGAAACTGTCTGGGTCTAACATTGTGGTCGTACCTTCTTTTTTGTCCTTGTTGTACAGCAGTCAGATTTACCTTGGCCAACTGGGCCACTTTGTTTAAATGTTCCCTCATTTCTATTACATGTTTTACCACTGTTTGAGCTTCATCCTTACCACTCTCCCACTTTTCCCTCACCAAGTCCAGTATTCCTCTAGGGTTCCACCCATACATCATTTCAAATGGTGAGAACCCGGTAGACGCCTGCGGAACTTCTCTTACAGCAAACATAAGGGGAGCCACCAGTAAATGCCATCTCTTAGGCTTGTCTATGACCAACTTCCTTAGCATTCCCTTCAAAGTTTTGTTAAACCTTTCAACTAGACCATTAGTTTGGGGATGGTAGACCGCTGTATGCACTGGTTGAACCTCTAACAATCTCCACATCTCCTTCAAGGTTTGACTCATTAAATTAGTGCCTTGGTCTGTCAGCACCTCCCGAGGAAATCCTAGCCTTGTAAAAACTTGCATCAATTCCTTGGCTATTATGGTAGAGGTGGTAGACCGTAAGGGAATGGCTTCAGGGTACCTGGTTGCATAATCTATCAACACTAAGATGTGGGTATGTCCACCTGCTGACCTTAGTAAAGGTCCTACAATGTCGACCCCTATCCTATCAAAGGGATGGTCTACCAAGGGCATGGGAATAAGTGGGGCCCCTGGTTTCAGTTTCCTTTGCGTAATTTGGCATTGTCGACACGTGTTACAGTAATCCTCAATCTCTTTTCCTATACCTGGCCACCAAAACCTCTGTAAAATCCTTGATTTCATCTTCTCTATGGCAAGGTGTCCTGCCATAGGAATACAGTCAACCCTCGACTTACGAATGGCTCCAGATACGAACATTTCAACTTACGAACCACTCTAATAGGAAAAAACAGACTCGACTTGAGAACTTTTTCCGAGTTACGAACAGGGAAAAAAACCCACGGGGAAGGCAGGGAACCTCCCTCCCCCCTCCCCCCGCAGCAAGCGCCACTTTCAGAAGCCTCCCGGGGGCAGGGGAGAAGCACCATTTTTTTATTTCCCTGCCTTCCCGGCAGCCATTTTGTGTGCTTCTCCGCTCCCGCCCCCCTCTCCCCGCCTCTCAGCTGATCGGCGCTGGGTCTCAGAGGCTTGCCCAGCAGGTAAAAAAGGCAGCGGCGGGGGATGGGGAGCGCCAGTCCGGTGCGCTCCCTGCCCATTCCTGGCGCGGGTCTACTCGCGAGTAAGCGCCGCCGAAACTGCGCAAGAGGAGGAAGGAGAAGCCTCGGGTGCTGGTGCTTTGCTAGGGAGGCTTCGGACGGTAAGGTGCTGCTGTTTTTTCTTTTAAAAAAGTTGTTCTGGGTGGGTTTTGGAGGGTAGGTTTGGGCTGGGGGGGTATGTTTCTGTGTTGTTGTTTTTTTTGGTGATTTTTTTTTTTGCAGTCCCACCGTGGGACTTGCTCAAATGTTTATTTTTGGATGTTTTTGTTTTTTGTGTGTGTGTGTTTTGCAGTCCCAGCGTGGGACTGCAAGTGTTTTATTTTTCATTTCTTTTTTTGGGGGGGTATTTTTTTCTTCGGCCGGAACGGATTAATGGGTTTTCAATGCATTCCTATGGGAATGCATAGTTCGACATACGAACTTTTCGACATACGAACGTTAATCCAGAACGGATTAAATTCGTAAGTCGAGGGTTGACTGTATCATGAGCTAGCCGTAATACCTCCTTTCTCCACTTAGAGGGCACCACCAGTTGTTTGCTCCCTTCACGGTTCACATGATACAAAAGTCCTTCCACCAATTCTAGTCCCGTCTCCCCAGTTTTCACACTCCCTACCTCTCCCGCTTCAAGTAACGCCTCTTGCAACGTCAAATCGTCCTGTTGCCACATCCTGGTTTGTTCCCTCGACGTCTCCTGTAGAAAGTCAGTTTCATTTGCTTTTACAGTCTCTTCCCCTTGCAAACCTTCCTTAAATGGTATAAACCTTTGAGTCCCCGCCCAGTCACGTCCCAACAACATTTCCCTAGATAGTCCCGGAACGACCCCGACTTTAATCCGTTTGCTCTCTGTCCCTACGCGTACGTCTGCCCACGCTGCCCGATATGCTTTAGAGTCTCCGTGAATGCACTGAATCGTAAACTCATCTCCCAGCGCCGCCGTCCCCAAGTCACGCACCAAAGTTTTCCCACAACCGGTGTCTATAAGCGCCTTCTTCTTTTCACCATTTACCCAAGCAATTACCTCCCATCCATCCCTTTCCGATCCCCATACTTGAACTGATCCCCGTTCCGTCTCTACCCAAGAACAGTCCAGACCAGGGCACTCGCGACGGATGTGTCCTGGACGCCCACAATCAAAACAAACCGGCCGCCCATCCTTGCTTGCCTTAGACCCCGCGATACTCTCGAACAATCGTCAATCAATGGTAATGGGGCGCACCGACTTTGGCCGCGTCGGCTCAAAGGGGCGCCCTTTGGAGGAGTCGTGTGCGCTGGGAGCTCCTCGTGGCGCAGCTCCATTGCCTCCCGTCGCTATCTTCTCACGTGGCCACGCCTTTTCTCCGGTCCAGAAGTTGTCTCCAGCACCCTCTTCAGCCAAGCAGAAATCCTCTATCAAACGGACTGCCTCCTCCAGCTTTTCGGCCGATTCCTTTGCACCCAATTCTTTAAATTACTCCCGAGTGTCATAACCAACTGCTCCATTACCAATATCTCTAAGATGTCTTCTTTCGTCTTCTCCTCGGGCTTTAACCACCGCACCAAGTTTGCTTTCATTCTTTGTGTCAGGGTCCTAGGGTGAACCCCATGTTTTAACTTCAACTCCCGGAACCTTTTCCAATACGCCTCTTCTGTCAAGTTCAATGTCCTTAGAATGGCTGTCTTTACCACTTCATATTGAGAGGCTTCTCCTACCGATAGCGTGTCAGCCACTTCCTGAAGCACACCTGTTAGGCAAGGGATTAATATTAATGTCCACTGCTCCCTTGGCCAGCCCGCCGCAACAGCCACTCTCTCAAATGTATGCAAGTAAGCTTCTGGGTCATCCGTGGATCCCATCTTCTGCATTCGTATTGGTGCCGGACCCGCAACCCATGGGTTTCTCACTCCTTCGTGGCCTCTAGGCATCTTTCCATCCTCCTCTTTCCTTTCTAACAACTGTCGAGTCAGAAACGTTTGTTGTTCAGTTAGGTTCTCAATCAGTTTCTCTTGCTTCTCAATCGTCTGTTGTAGCTTTACGAAATCCCAAGTTCCCGCGCCGGGAGTCACCCCACGTTGGGCGCCAGTGTGAAAGGGTTCAGGTTCAATTTGAGGCGACTCCTCATTTTGCGCGGGAAAGACCACAGGAAACATCTTCTTAACTTTAACAACTTCTTCTTTATTGGTAACCGGTAAATCAACATTATTCATGATAGGATCGAAGAAACTCAACTCAGGCAACATGCCATAACTGTCCAAAGCATAGTCCCGATAACCATCCATCCCATTCACAGGGGTGCTGGGCCAAACCTCTCCGCATCTGTTGGTTTCCGAAGGGGGGCACTCCGAACCGCGCAAATGGTGCCGCAACATGGGTGCCTTGCCCAGTCTCCCTCAAGAGGAGGAGTATTATATCGCGAATCCGGCCTGATTACTCGTCGCCCTCGTCCTTACTCTTTGGGAAGACTATTACTGACCACTCCAAGAGCTCGTGATCTGTCTCCCGTCTTCCCTTCGTCTCTGGGTCTGGAAGCAGCCCGCCTAGCTTAAGGTTGGGAAAATCCCTCAGTAACTCTTGCGTCTTTACTCTCTCATATTCCCGTAATCTCTCCAACTCCCTCTTGCGTTTCCACATCTCTAATTCTACCTCAAACCGACGCTCTCCTTGGCTACTTATACTTTCCTGCCAAACTGACAGATCTTGCTCCTCCCCTCTCGCATTCCCGCGTTCCTCTACCAAGTTTACTTCAAATTTCCCGCCTCGTTCTGCCTTATCCTTTTTCTCCGTCACATCCTCCCTTTGGTCCGCCTGTTCTCTTCCACTCTCTGTTTCCTCCCCTCCCGTCTCTCCTTTGTCCTCTGGGGATGGCACACTCTTTTCTGAGCCACCTTCACACAAGGTTTCCATTTTGTCACTCATGTCATATCATTACACGGAGACCCAGAATTGTAACAAGGAGGAATAAACTAGCATTCAACTTTGTTGTCCTAGCTTGTTAAACCAGAGGTCACAGTTGGCTTGACAGCAATGGATTGGAACTGATGTATTAAGTCAAAATTCTTCATCCTTGGTTTTATCTTATCTTATTACAGAAAAAAAAATCTTAATAAATATTATTCATACTTGCTGGTCATGGTTTTGTTAGTTGTTGTCCAGAAAACAGAAAATACACTCATTGCATGCCAATGTAATTTTTTAGCAACTGACAATGGAGAGAGTGGGGAAACATGCAGCTCTACAGATGTTCTTGGGCTACAATTTTTCTTTTTATTATTATTATTATTTATAAAGTCCATCCATGCTTATTTAACATCGTGTCACCTGGGTTCAGCTTATAATAATTTGTTAATACAACTACAATACATATTAAGATCTTAATCTATACAACGTGCTTCTAACCATTGATAAAACAGGTTCCATGTTTGATAATATTCTGCATCTTCCTTTCTTTTGATTTTCAGTGTCAGTCTGTCCATTTCTGCGCAGTCCAATATCTTTTTAATTATTTCTTGATCTGTAGGTGTTTCTTCATTCTTCCAATATTGTGCGAATATAATCCTTGCGGCTGTTAGAATATGCAGTGTTAAGTATACATTTTGTTTATCAAAGCTCTCTGGTAGTATGCTTAATAAAAAGAGTTCTGGCTTAAAATCTACATTTTTTTTTTACTTTTTTAACGAGCCATATATGTATTTTTGTCCAAATTTTTTTTGCTTTTATCACCAAAGGTGATAATAAGTTCCAGCTTTTTTATGACATTTCCAGCATTTACTTGACCGATTAGAGTACATTTTAGCTAATCTATCGGGTGGTAAATGCCATCTATAAAACATTTTGTATAAATTCTCTTTATAAGTTGTTGCCATTGTCATTTTATAGTTTCTAGACTACAGTTTTTGCCATTTTTTGAAGTCAATATTATATCCAAAAAATTTTGCCCATTGAACCATCATTTCTTTGACTTGTTTGTCCTTCATTTTCCTATTAAAAAATTTATATATTTTCCTAATTAATTTATCATCTGAGGTTAACATTATTTGGTCAAGCATTGTCTGTTCTTTATAAAAATCATACATTTTTAAATCCCTTTCATACCTAAATTGTATTTGCATTATGGGCCACCACAATGCGTCTAATCCCTGGTCTATAAGGTCTTGTTTCAGTTTTAATCTCCTATCTATATCTAACATATCTGTATAGGTCAAAAAAATTTCAAAATTCAGAAGATTGGGATGACCAAATACTTCTATAGGTGAAACCCATCCTGGTATTTTTGTGTACATTTTCGTTTTTATTTTTTCCCATATTATATACAATGAGTTTCTAATATAGTGGTTTTGGAAATACCTGTGGGTTTTAGCTTTCTGATACCATAAAAAGGCATGCCAACCGAACTGTAAATCATGCCCCTCTAAATACAAAAGTATTTTGTTTTTCAGACTAATCCATTCTTTCAGCCACATTAGGATAGATGATTGGTAATATAAAGTCCAGTCCGGTAAACTGAAGCCTCCTTTTTCCTTGGATTCTTGCAACATTTTCAATTTGATTCTCAAATTTCCCTCTTCCTTCTGAGCTTAGCTGCAATTTTCACAGTAAAAGGGATGGGAGACATCTCCCAGCAACCAGGTAGCATTGCGAGCTATCCTTGCTGCGATGCACATTATTTATTTTTGGTTTGGTCTTGAATAGATGATTGAGACCCATTTGGTTTACAAAAGACCAGCTTCTGGAGGAGATGAGCACACTGTTTCTTGAGGTAAATCAACATAGTTGTCTGCACTTTTGGACTTTGCTTGGTGGCGAGGCTACAGGGACTGTCATGATGAGTGGTTGTGCTTCAAAACCTACCACTGTATCACTGGCCAAGGGCTTAAATGGGTTAGGCCCAGACACTGTTGGCTGATCATCAGCAGTAGGCAGTGCTAAACCATGCTGGTACTACAGCATGATCTGGTGTGACATGCACACCTTCTCTTCTCCCACTCTCTTTCATGAGTGAAGGAGTACACTTTTCAACTGGCAATGTCAATACAACTCCTGGCCACTTCTTCAGCAACCCCACACCATCTTGTGATCTTTTTCTTGATTACATTATTTTATTTAGCTTTTGATGGCTATGTACTTCCCTCTTTCACTGCCAGAGTATATTTCCCTTCTGATATCTGTAAAAATAAAAATGCAGGAAGTGGGTATCCGATCAGCTCTTTTGCCCTTCCATTAAATAAGGGAAGATTTCTTGCCAGTGGATGATTGCTTGCACAAAAAGCAATCATCCACTGGCAAGTAAAGGCAGTGATACCACCACAACCCCGACTCACAGAAAAAGGCCAGTTTCCAGCCTTAGTTCATTAGAACATGCTAATACAAAGGCAGTGGGGACCATTTGTGCTAGTTCCTGAGTGATACTGAATCCACTTAAAGTACTTTAGCCATCAAATTCGCCATTTATTTGACATCTTCAATCTTTTTATAGTCACTGAAGTTGATGAGGCCAGTATGATTTGCTGCAGAAAATAAGATTTTACGAGCACAATTTAATAGGCTTTAAAAGTCAAAAGAGTTCAGAAGTAAAGTTGGCAAGTAGGATTTGCAACACAGTGCTAGTCTGATGTGCTCTTGTTCGGAGCTCCAAGCAGACAGACATACAGATAAGACAGACAAACAGCCATGTCCTTTTCCAGAGCACATTTCATTCTCCCTACTCTTTTTTTGGGGGGGGGGGTCCCCTCCACTTCAAATAGTAGTCATTTTGTACACACGGAGTATGCTCGGTTCCCACTAGGCTGTTTGGGAAGAAGGACTTTATCTTCTCCCCCTTAATTTTGCTTTTCTGCCTTTGCAAATGCTGGGGTTTGTTGAAACCTGCCACACCTCCCTCGCTGTGTCTGGATGGCACTGTTTTGGCTACAAGTCAGATAATGAATTTATTATTAGTATGTATCAGACTTCAACAGAATGTATAATTATTTGAAAAGTAACACCTATCATTTACACCCTATAATCCTGAACATAAGTATAAAATGTCCAACATCTGAAAGATTAAATACATCTATATGTTTAATTATCTGAGGAAGGCCCTCATTATGCAGTTTATGGTGTTCATGGAGAACTTCCTACCTCTCTTTAAAGCACACTCAAGGTCTGCACTGAAATGCATAGAACCAGAAAATGCATGAACAGCAATGTGAGATGCATGGCATTTGGCAGTCTGATATAAAGCAACCTAGTTTTATTTATGGGATTAGACAGTTTTTTAGCCCAAGGCACTGATACCCCACCTCCTGCCAAGATCCATCTAAGAATGGCTTTATGCTTCAGTGACAGGCTAAGATCCTGAAGTCCTACCTTTTTTAAAAAAAAAGGCAATATGATATTTCTGAATGAATCCAAGATTCTTTCATTCTACTGTAGTACTTTAAGCCTTAGCTGGAACAGATTCAAATGTCTTGTTGGTTTGGAAAAATCAAGTGCTGTGATTTTGTTTAACTGTGCTTCATGGTGTATTATATCAAGGGAGGCACAGCTGAGTAGCAACATGAGAGGACCGTAGCAGCACAGATTATGCTATTATTGAAGACTGTGGACAACCAAACAGTTTGTGTGTAGCATACTTGTTTGGATTTCATGCCATGCTTTGAAGATGACCTGGAAATAGATCCTAATTTTGCTTCCCACTGACTTCTTATTCTTGGTTCACAACCTATTTACTTCCTATATGTGCTGTGGGTCAGATTGAAAGCTCTCTCAGGGATACAATTAGGAGTAGTCCTATGGTTCTTTCTAGTGCAACTTGTTTTTCCTTCACACAGCGCAGCCAAAGTGGTTGAGGCTTGAAGAAGATGACTGGCACAGAGGGAAAATATCTTCTTTCCTCCACTAAATCCTTCTCCTTGTTCTCCCACCCCAGCTTCCTTTCTACCTTGCAGGGATACCCTTTTCTTTTCCTCAGTGGGACTGAAGCAGCTACGGAAACAGATTTTCAGAAGAAAAATCATTGTGTGTGTTGGGAGAGGGGCTGTTTTAAAAAGACCTTCTCCGCTGGTGCCAGCCATTACCATCTCAAAAGCTGCAGCAACGTACAAAGAACAAAAATCCCCGTAACCTCCATTCCCTTCTTTGCTCTGCTTTGCTGCCATAGCAGGCAACTCCTAATGTATATACTTTGCTAAGGAAGCAGCAGTGTTAATTGGCATATTACCTTTACCATATTTTATAATAATAATCTTAAAACTGCAGAGCTGGAAGGGACCCTTTAGGTTCTCCCCGGGGAGCTCAGGATTTCCTTCAGATGACACCTCTCTCCTTTGCGTAGAAGGTGCCATTTTTGCCACACGAGTCACAGCTTTCTCCTTCAGAAAGATTATCAGAAATTATCACATTATACGTACTCACTTAATGGCACAATCCAGGATAGCTGTAGCTAGCAAATGGAACTTTATCTGCCCTGTTGTGTTGTATGAGATGGACACAAAGGACAGAGGAATGGAGAGGGACACCTGGGTCTGAGCAAACAACAGCCATATTGGTTCCACTCTGAGTCAAGCCATGTTATGTCTCCTTCTGCCCTGAAGGAGTGGCTAGCGGTGGTATATGGGTTCACAGTGGGCAAATTCATGCCTTTTCAGCAGAGAGACTAATGGATACGTTTGTGCTCTTCCAGCATAAAATTTCTGCACCCTCTAAAGTTCTGTGCCCTGGGTTAAAACCCTGCTCATCCTGTCCTAATTACAGCTCTCCCTATGTATATCTTACATTAATTTAATCATGTGCTGTCAAGTAAATTCTGACTTATGGCAACCCCTTCCAGGGTTTTCTAAGTACATAACACACAGAAGTGGCTCACCATTCCTTTTTTATTTTATTTTATTTTATTTTAGGTATCCTGGGACTGTGAAACTTGCCCAAGGCTCCATACAGGCTAGCTCTTCTTCAGGGGCACAAACTGGGGAATCGAAAACCCAACTGTGGCTCAACAGCCAGATATCTAACTCACCAAACTATCCAGCCAGAATATCTACTCAAAGGGAAGTCCCACAAAGTTCAATGGGGCTTACTCTCTGGCAAGTTGTATACTTGTGTTACATGCCATTAAGTCTGAACTGACTTCCAGTGATCCTAACAGGACTTTCAAGGGGAATGAGGTATTTAAGGAGTGGCTTTAACAGTTCCATCCTGCACCCACTGAGTTCCATGGCTGAGCAGGGATTTGAACCCAGGTCTTCTGAGTCCTAATCCATCACTCTATCCACTACACCACACTGGGTATCTGTTAAAGCTATGTACACTATTACACCTTAAATGAGATTGCACCAGAGCTGCACACCAGTTGGCGGATTGCTACCCCAGTACCTCCTGAGGCAACATTAGACATGAACATTACACAAACTGATATCTAGTTCAACAATCCTGGACACAGATTATTTCCTCTCCGACTGCAGTGAAATGAATGGAGAGCTCTTGTGCCACTCCTTTGCTTTTCAGTGGGGCCTGAACAAGGAGAGCACTGCCTGGTGGGTTATCCCAGTAGCCATTTAAAATCCTTGTTTGTGTTAACAGGGCCACATTCTAGTGTGGAAATCTTAGTTGCCTTTTGGGAAGAAAACATTTTCATGATGAAAGATTTGGAAAGACTAAATTTAAACAACCCAATGCACAGGACACACTTTAAAAAAATAATGAGTGGAACTGTAAAAGAAAAATCACGTCCCCTTTCTAAGGCAGATACAAATTATCAGGAGGCTCAGGAAAGGCCAGATATGAAGCTACAGTGTTTGCGTTTCTTCTTTCTTCTGTTAAACATTCAAACCTCCTAACTCCCTGAAGCCTCTAGGTACTCAGATATTGCTATGAACATCACATCAGATGAGACACGGGAATGAAAAACCAAGTAGCTGAAAGGAGAAGGGGTTTCTAGGCAGACCATTTAACTCTTAGGACCGTACATCTCCAGTAGAACCTCGCCCAAGAACTGCCTGAGTGTTAGCAAAACACAAACAGCCCTCCTTTCAACTTGCCCTCTGTGGAATTAATAAGCCACTGTCAGGTCAGACTAATGAAAAGACTGCAGTCAACTACAGCAGTGGTAGAAAGGGCTCATCTTTATGAAAAGCAGAACTCCAAAGGTGGCCAAGGATCCGTCAGCATTAATTAAGCCGGGAAAAGCCAGGACTGTTGATAAAAGATATATACCATTTTAAGGGATGGTTTTCATTTCATACCAAAGCTCCAACAAACACAAGGAATGCTCCAAAGAATGGATGATGTTGCAGTTGGATCCTACCATTTTATTATTGAAAATCTCAGTCCAACAACTCTGACAGAGAGAAAAACAAGCAAAGCAAAGCTGGAAGGTCGTGTTATCCATTTATATAATCTTATATTATATTTACTCTATAGATTGTTCCCTCTCAAATCCTTTTTTAAACATTGCCAGTCAGGAAATGCAGCTATAAGTCATTTCAGGGGATTTTTCACTGGTGCTTCTGGCAGAGTAAATAAGCACTGAAATCCAAAGACTGTGCCTAGTTAAACTTCTGAACAGCTCACTAATGTGCTTTGTTTCATTTTGTTAATATGTCTAGCAACACCTCAATTCCATCTGGGATTTGAGATTTTTCAAAGCAGCCATTTTAATGCTATAAGACAAGGGGTAGTGAGGTTTCTCTCTCTATATACACTGTATTTCTCTATAGAGTTGGGTTTTTTTCTCTCTCTCTCTACTTATATATATTTAAACAGACTGGGGGAGTCAACCTTAGCTTGTGAGGGGGCTGGCTTCCAAACAATGCTAAAAATGATGATACTTAAAAAAAAAACCTGAAACCAAGTTCGAGATTCTATAAGTTATCCATATAGAAAAATGCAGCACGTCCCTAGTGCTAAAGAAGCATGCTGTTGGCGGTCCTTTGGAAAGATATTAGCAGTGATCCACTGGGGAATGGGAACTGCATTCTCTGCACCAGCCAGTAGGCATCTTTTCAAGGCTGGTCCCTTGAGTTCTTCTGTTTTTGATCTGCTCTTCAAAAATAACCGCATAAATGAAATATAGACAAAAGAAGAAGTGAAATATAAAGCTGCCTGTTTCTATCTCTGGGGCATCATGTTCAGTTCTTCAAGCCTTAATCTTGCTGTTTCTGAGGCAAGGCTTTGTTGCTAAGATTACAGTAATTTAATAATAATAATAATAGTAGTAGTAAACTAATAATAGTAAATTAATAATTAATAATAATAAATTGATAATAGTAAATTAATAATAATAAATTGTGGAAACACAATCAAAGCCATAAACACATGGGCATTTCCAGTAATTAGATATCCAGCTGGAATAAATACCCAAAATGAATTAGAAGAATTGGATCGAAAAACATGGAAATGAATGAATATGCATCACACACAACATCCAAAAAGTGATGTGGACAGATTATTTACCATGAAAAATCAGAGGCCGTGGATTACTGCAAATACAGCAGGTAGTAGAGGAGGAAAAAAGAAGCCTAAATGATTATATCAGTACAAGCAGAGAAAAATTACTTAAGGCAGTGAAAATAGGGGATATTTTGAAAACAACAGAAACAAAGGCTCAATATAAGAAACAACTATTTGAAAATAAACTAAACAGTTGTAAAAATAAACCACTACATGGACAACACCTGAGAAATATTGATGGAAAGCTTGATCATAACTGAACACGGACATGGCTAAAACTGAGGACCCTTAAGAAAGAAACCAAAGGCTTGATATTTGTTGCACAAGAACAAGCACTCCAAACTGAGATGAAAGCTAAGATCCAAGGAATTAGTGCTAACAACAAATGTCAACTCTGCCAAGAAAAAGTGTGAAATGGTGCCACACCTCATCTATGAACGTCCAAAGATTGCACAGATTACAAAATTAGACATGATCAAGAGGCAAAATTAGTGCACTGGTTGTTATGCAAACAATATAACTTGCCAGCCTCCAAAAACCCATGGGAACATCAGGTAGAGAAGGTGTCAGAAAATGAGGAAGTCAAGATCTTGTGGGATTTCTGGATCCAAACGGATAGAAACCTTGAACATAACATACCAGACATAGTAGTAGAATGAAGAAATGTCTGGATCATTGACATTGAAATTCCGGGGGATGCCAGAATTGAAAATAAAGAATTGGAAAAACTAACAAAGTACAGAGACCTGGCAATCGAAACATCTTGCCTCTGGAAGAAGCACACTTCAGTGGTCCCTGTAGTCACTGGGGCTTTGGGAACAATATCAAGAAATTTCACACAGTACTATAAGCAGTTGCAGATCACAGAAATCACACCATCAGAGCTACAAAAAACGGCAATATTAGGAACAGCATATATACTGCGCCGATATTTAACAGATACTTAGGGTTTTGGTTAAAACTTGTATCTGTTATATAATACTAGCCAATGTTTTTATAATTTTGACTGTGCCTGGTGTTTTATAATAATAATAATAATAATAATAATAATAATAATAATAATAATAATAATAATAATAATAATAATAATAATAATAATAATAAATAGGTCATTGTGCTATGAGAAAAACAGGGAGAACTCAAGATATTTGACTGCCTAAGGCATAAGACAACTAGATGCATAGCTCAGTGAGCCAGACGTGAGGAGTTAAATTCCCCAGTGTGCCTCCCTGGAAAAGAGTCCGCTTCTGTAGCCTTGGGCCAGTTGCACAATCCCAGCTCCCCACCCACAAATAAGAAAATGAGAAGCCACTTCTTAGTACCTTATACCGAGGGAATCCCAGCAAGGTGTGTCATAAGTTGGAATCAATTTGATGGCACATTTATTTATTTTTTGAAAAGGCAACGGATATGAAGGTGCTCCTCGTCTCAGTTCTATACATGGAAGCTGACCAGACTGGCACTTCAATCTTAGTCAAAACTGGTAACAGGACAGTGTTCCCCACGGCAGGTGACCAAAAGAGATTAGCTTAAGGATGCCGAATAGCTGAACAGATGCTTGCCATTTCTGCCCCTCCCCACCTTCTCTAGCTTCTGCTCTCTGAGACAGCCACCTCACTCTGCCTAACATTGGGCCGGCCGTAGACAAAAGGAGTTTTGAGCAAGAACCTTGCCCATTCTTTTTTTTTTAAAGTGTGACAATGCTAGCCATCCAAGCACCGTATTCCTAGGGAGCTCTGCCAAAGTTACCCTGACCATTACCTGAATCCCATCTTTCCAACACAGAGATCAGTGCAGAGCATCTAGCAGTCTTCCCCAACTAGTTGGCCTCCAGACATGCTGGACTACAACTTCCATCTTCATCCCCAGTCAGCCCATGTTTTCATCCTGTTTTACTCTCACAACAGTTCATAAGGTCAACTGATCTAGGATACAATGTCCTGACCAAGGATACATGATGAACTTCCTGGCTGGGTGGAAACTTGAACTCAGAACTTGCCTGGACATCACCTATTCCCAACTCCTGCTCAATTCAAGATCTACAACGCAGGATGGAATACTCCATTCTCGCGAATGGCCACCCACTCTCCACTTAGATATCTGTAGTAAAGGAGAGTTCTCCACTTCCTGAGGCAGTTTGTTCCACTGACAAATATTGCATACCATCTGGATGATTCTTCTAATGTTTAGCCAAAATCTGCCTTTTTGCAAATTCCACCGTCTGGTTCTAATCCTACCCTCTGGAGAAAGAGCGCTCAAGTCTGTTCTACCTCTGACAGCCTTTTAGATACTGGAAGGCCTCTATTGTCTCTCTTTAATATCTGAAGGGCTGTCATGCTAGCGATAGAACAGTCTTGATCTCTCCTGAGCTCTCTTGCTCCAGAGGGCAGGATTAAAACCAGATGGTTGCATTAGTAGGGAGGCTGATTATGGATACACATTTGAAGGCCGTCATCATATCTTGGAGATCCAATATCGTGTGGTGGACAGAAAGACAGATTAGGAGATCTGGGTTCCAATTCTGTCTTAGCCATGGAAACTCTGATCTGGGGGGGTACCAGTTAAACCACTCTTTGAATTATCTCACATAGCTTGAAAACCCTATTCGGGTCACCATAGGTTGGACATGACTTCACAGCACATAACACTCATCACATCTCTGCTAAGTCCCTCTAGGCTAAACAGGAAGTGAGTTGCATGACATGCACTGAACTCAGATTTCAGACCTCAGTGGAGCAACTAAAATGATGTTAGCATTCTTGGTCCAGGGGTCTGGATGATTTCCACTTGACTAACTAGCCAAGTCCCTTGATAAGAGCTGGCCAGCCATTTTCTCCTCCAAATTCTAACACTACACATGTGACATCCTAAATCAGGGAATTAGGAAGGACCTTGCCAAAAATACTGTGTGCCATACAGCATCCCAAAGGATGTGTTAACATAAGCACAAAAAGAAATTCACAAAGGATATCAGATTCCCTTGGGCAGGAAATACACACACACACACACACAACACTCTCTGTCCTTCTCTCTCTCTCTGAAGGAGCCAAGAGTAAAATACTAAAAATTAATCAGCCCAAAAATCTGGAGAATAACATATGCAAAACAAAGTGTGTTCATTTTTTTTGGATGTGTTTTGAAAAATACTTACCATTTTAAAAAAAATCAGAAAATCCTACACTTTCTAATTTTGCCCCAAATGCAGTTTTGATTGAGAGAGACAAACAGCAATTTTGGGTCAATTCTTGACCAGTGTGTATAACTTCTCCAACTGCTGGATCAGCAGACTATATTTACTAAGAACTGGGAAACTGTATTTTAACTGTGGTTAATGTAAAGCTTGTTTTTGTATAGAAGTTGCAAAGTTTACCAAAGAAAATCATAGAACAAAAATCCAGACCGCATAACCCTATCTTTGATTTTGGCCAGCGAGATGAAGATAGGATATTACACTGAAGACAGCAGACACAGGCAATATGGGGGGAGGGGGGATGCCTAGTCCTACAAACGAACAAAACTAACACATACACAGACAGACAGACAGACAGACTGCACAGAGCTTTATATCTAAGACAATAATGCAGCTCCCATAAATGGAGTTCTTTTGCTCTGCCCACCTGCTCCCTGTATGATATGCATACAGAGCAGCAGACAAGCAGAGCATCAAACAAATAACCCCCACCCCACAGGACAATGACTCCATTAACTGAAGCTGAGCCCTGAGGAGATCCCTTAACACAGGGGTCCCAACCTTTTTCACCCCGCGGACCGGCTGGGGAAGGCGGGGCACCCCCACCCCCACCCCCCGCTCAGCTTGCCCCAGGTTCCCTCCCCACTTCCTTCCAAGAAGGAGCAGATGGCTGAGAGATACCATGACATCACACTCTGCCCCATCAGGTCCCAGAACTGAGAAGGGACAGGTGGGGGGGGGGGGAGAGAGAGAGGAAGGGAACAAGTGGCTCTTTACACATTGGGCTCCTTTCGTCCCCTAGGGTGTGACCTCTGTCACCTCTGCCCCATTCTCTGCTAATTACTCTTTCTTTCATCAATTTCCCCCTCATCAGTTTGACAGTGCAATCCAGATATAACCCCAATTCTTCATGTGATGTTGACCTCGCTCCCTCCAAACAGACCTGTGGGTCAGGGTGGGGAGAGGTGGTAGGCAATCCGCTTCCCCAGTCTCCTGCAAGAGCACCCTCCCTTTTGCCATCTCCCGTGACAGTTCCCTTTCTTTAAAATGTCTACCAGTTCTGCAATTACATCAAAAATGGACACTCATAACAATAAACTCCCTATCCCCCAATACACACACACACACACACTCCCTTTCCACGAACAGCACCAAGCAGCAGGATTTACTCATGGGTGGAAAATGGACCCCCCAGATGGCATTGCACTCAGCAGCCTTCTCAGCCCAAACCACTACAGGGTTTAATCTGCTTTCTATTAATGGAACAAGGATTTGGTATGGAACTGTTGGAGCAAATAATGTTGGGAACTCCTTATCTGGCAAAAACAAAGCACCAGAGGTGACACTGTTGAGGATATTCACTACACACAGCCAAATAACACCTGTTTTCTTCACAAATGCTATGCATATTGTGGTTCCAGAGGTACTGCTTAAGTTGCTCTTGGATATCAATCCACACTTACACCTCAGTCTGAGGAAGTGCATTGTTGCTCACAAAAGCTGGCATGGAAATAAGTCTGCTGGTTTTCAAGGTGACATAATACTTCTACTTTATTTTTATTTTGTTTCTGTCATGCATTGCTGAACCAGACTAACAGCTGCTTCTCTGAAAACTCAGCAATACAAAGATTTATATCAGTAAAGGAGCAAATAGAGGTAAATGTCCATAATGGCCTCCCCAAACTGGGAGCCCTCCCCCATGTGCTGTTAACCATGCCCTCTGAGGATGATGGGAGTTTTAGCCCCACACATCAAGAGTGCTGGTACGGGAGAGGCTAATCTGTGCAGATATTATGGTATTCTGATGCTTCCCTTAAGCACATACAATCCTGCAAAGTACAGCAACGTTTGATCAAGGATACAGCAAGTTTTCTTAAAAAGCAAACACCATCCGAGTGACGCTACACATCATTACTGCAGAAAATGCCTATAATAATAATTTAAAAATATTGCATGCATAGAAGTCCAAAGCAAGACTACAAACACATAGGGGGTGCTGGTAGAAAATGAATTCCTACGAACACCCATATTAGGAGGAGAGCATTTTTGGAATGCTATGTGACAGGTTTGGAAGGAATCCTTTCAAGGAACAGGTAGTGTGTGTGTGGGGGGGGGGGGCGCTTTGGTTTTAGCAACAGCTCCCTCTCCCCTCAAAATACGCGTTTTTTGCAGCTTCAGCTCCCAAGGGAAGGAGGATCGGCAGAAGGGCTTAAATCATTTACAAGCAGCCTGTCCACCATAAAGATGGATGTAGGTGGAGGGGAAGATGCACGGTGGGGATTAATCTTGTCCTGCTGGAACAGGCAAGAGGGGAGGGGAGCACTCCTAAAAGCTAATTGAATTATAGCGGGAACAGACCTATGGAAGATCTATTTGCATTACAAGAGAAGTCCCGGGAGAAGCGACTCCCCCCCCCCCCCTTAGGCGCCTGCAGCAGGTAGCGCTGCTAGCAAAGAGCCAAGACGAAGGGCGAAGCAGGGGGACAAGGGACCGGCGGAGTTCGTAGTGGGGAGCTAAGATAAGGTCGCCACGTTCGGCAAGGAGGACCCGATGGGCTGGGCAGTGTTGCGATAGGCAACCTGATACATCGCCAGCAAAGGGGAGCCCTGAGGGATCGGGGGGTGGGTGGGTGGGTGGGTGACTGAGAGGCATTGCCATCTCAGGAAACGACCACAGGGGCATCTTTACTGAAGGGGGAGCGGAGGGCGAAGGTCCCGCTAGTTGGCTCTACCGCCGACTTGCAGCGGTGCTCGCTGTTTCCATGGAGATCACAAGGGAAGGCACTGTAGTTTTCATCATCCTACTCTTTTAGGGGTTCTCAGCCCACAAGTGACGAGGGGAAGGCTGGGGGCAGGGGTCCTGGCAGAGGGAGGGGGCCAGGCTGACCCACCGCTCCTTTGCTCCCTTCTCTCCCTCCGAAACAACAAAACTCGCGGGACCTCCGGATCCAGATCCCAGGCGCAAAAGAGAGCGCTCGCCGCCTTGCCTGAAAGGCAGACCAGGGTGCAGAGCCAGGTGCCCACCACCCTCGGACGGCCGACTCACCTCCGGGAGCCCAGGCGACCACCGCGACTGCAAGCAGGAGCCAGAGGAGACCGCGACGGGACGCCATCCTTTCGGTCCCGATCGGATCGGATCGATCGGATCCTTCCCTTGGTTCAGATTCCCACGCCCGCCAAGGCGGGGCGCATGTCCACCCCAGCCCGGCCTGCCCGCGGCGCTGGAACTCCAGGTGCGGGTGGGCGAGCGGGCAGTCAGCGCCGGTCTGCCTGCGCGCCGCTCACGCCGCGCATCGCTCCCTACTCGCCCGCCGGCCGGCCTGCCTCTCCTGGCCGCCGCCGCCGCCGCCGGGCTGCTCAGACAATAGAGATAGGCAGGCAGGGGGAGGGGACCCGAGCACATGGGATCAGCGCCTCCTTCTTCGCCGCTGGGTCCTAGAGCGCCCCTGAGCGGCACCCGGGACGACCCAGTGCCCTACTAGCCGCGCCACCGGCGGGCAGGGCCAGCGGGGCCAGTGTAAAGCAATCGAGGAAGGAGGCGGGGCCGTTGCGTAGCCCAGCGGGGGAAAGGGAGAGAGCGAGCGAGAGAGAGAGAAAAAAACAATAACGAATACGGAGAGGGAGAGTGGCTAAGCAAAACCAGGGACGCACCAGGCAAAGCCAGTGCGGGAAGACAGAAGCAAAAAAAAGTCAACTCCTGCAGGAGAGCGCGGGAGAGGAGAGGACAGCAAGGGTGGCTTCCCCCCCCCCTCCAAAGCGATCCATACATATACCATCTCTATATACCAGTGCGGTTGCTTTCTTTTCTTCTTTTGCAGGTAACGTAATTGGGAATACGGGGAAATGGCGCGGCAAAGTCAGACTGAAGTCTTACAGTTGCCTCTGAGCTACATTGCCGTTCTGGTACGGATTGTTTATCTAGTGTTTAGGCAGCTCCCTAAGGAAGAGAGAGCTGTTAGCTCTGATCAAGACTTTCCGTGCAGCTTTTGACGCAACGGAGAGGACGTTACTTTCGAAGCCCGTGAGCTTGGTGGAGTAATGTGTAGTTGGTGAGAGTGTGGATTCTCTGATCTTTAGCACATGGCTTAAAATCTGCTAGTCTGAACCCATTCAAGTTAGGGGCGTTTTTGCCCAGCTAGTGAATACCAGTTTAATGGGATTTACAGGGGTAAACCATGACCTGACCGTCCGTCATCTGTATGTCGCAGCTGAGCAAAACAAATCCTCTTGTGGCACCACTTTACACAATAGCAAGTTATTCCTGGGCATGAGTCGTCCTGCGCTGCGGTCGACTTCTTCTGATGCTGCAACTCAGAGGGAGAAATTCTAATCTAATTGGAATTTTCTTAGTTCTGACCCTGGTCTCTGCCATATGAAACTCTGAAAATGGATTCTCCATGGTAAATTAGTTTCACTCCTCACCCCCTTCACATGGTGGCTTTAATGAGGAAGTGGAGGCAAAAGTAGCTCAAGGTGCCAACCAGGACATGGGTTTATTAGTCACCTATGTTTGCATCACCTTAACAGTGACTATAGCATTGTGATCGATAAGAGTGCTCTATAGAGTACAGTAGTCAAATAACAGCACATTCAATGTTCATAAAGTGGACAGACAATATTTTATAGGGGGTCACTTCTCTAATATCTTTCTTTTCCAGTTATATCTGTGTTATGATCAGCTGAGGAAGATCAAAATGCCCACAGTTACAAGTCCCTCGGAATGCAGGGTTGCCAAGAATGGCGGAATGATGATCACGTAAAGCAAGGGTGAGGAAGGTGTTGTTCTTATCTGTCATCACTTTGTTTCTGACTTATGACACGTCTGTCAATTAGTAACCCCTAAAACATCCTTTCTTCAGCAGCTCTGCTCAAGTCTTGCAAACTAAATGCCGTGTCTTCCTTTCTTGAGTCAATCCATCTCATGTTTTGTTTTCTCTTTTCCTACCAGTTTCCACTTTTCCAAGCATTATTGTGTTTTTCAGCGGGTCTTGTCTTCTCACAATATACTCAAAGGAAAATAGCCTCAGCGTAATCATTTAAGAGGTGTGGTTTGATTTGATCTAGATTTGGTCTTTGATGTTTTGACTGCAGTCTCCATTTGGATGACTGAACAATTGAAAACTGAATTCCTGGCAATTTTGATTTCTTCATTATCAGCATTAAAATTATGTAATATTTCTGTATTCATGATTTTTGTCATCTTAATGTTTAACTATAATCCTGCATTTGCACTTTCTTCTTTCAATGGTCTTTTAAAGTGAGTGCTGTTTTCTGCTGGTAATATGGTGTCATTTGTATATTTTAATTATTGATGTTTTTCCTACTAGTTTCCACTTAGTAGGAAGCCCAACAACACTTCTGCCATTTCTAACTGCTCCCTCTCCCTCTCCCTCCTTTCCCTTTATAACCTTCTCCTCTCCTGCCCAAGGGTCTTCCTCTGTTGGTTGCTCTTTTCCCAAGCTTTTTTGGTTCTTCATTTTCCAAACTCAGTTCTTTCAAAGTCCCCTCAGTCTGTGACAGGATAGTTTCATCTAGTGTGGAGGACGGCACACCCTCAGAAGCCTCCGACTGGGTACCTTCGGCCTCACATCCACACAGTCAAAATTTTCACTGTAATCTACAAAAGAATGTGTAACCTTCTGGATACAGTTCGATTGCATCAGGGATTTTCAGTGTAGCCACATTGAGAGGACCACACATTTCCCATCCTGCTTCTGAAGCCTGGACTGCTGCTTCGGCAATGTCTTCCAGAAAGATAAGTAACAGTCCACTGTCCAAGACACTTAAATATCTGAGGCTGGGACACCTGAGGTCTTGTTCGAGGAAGTCACCCCCATAAAAAAGAATATTGTGGCATTTTAAAGATTAGTAAATTCTATTTGGCATATGTTTATGTGGACTGCAGCTCACTTTACTAGATGTATAAAGACAAGCTTCTATAGGCAGCCATTTATACATTTTTTAAAAGTGTAAATACAGTAAGAGTATGAGAAGAGACAAAAGTAAGCTGCATTGAAAGCAATAATAATAATCTAATGGTGTATCATCACCCAATTTTAATGTATAAAAATACTGCAGTATTATTGTAGACTAGAAGTGGTTTGCCAGTCTGTCCTTCAATAGCTGCTCTGGGATCACACAGGTTGCCCAAGGCCATACAGGTGGCAGGGCACGTAGCCCTATCAGCCACACATGTTCCAAGTGATCGCAACTGGTCCCGCTCCCAAGGGGGGATTTGGACTCCAGGCCCCTGGGTACACAGGCAAGCACTCCAACGCACTTAGCTATACCAGTTCATCTATAGAAAAAGAAGAGAGTGTTGGGGATGTGTGAAAAGCAAGACAGATGTTGGCAGAATATGGTCTCCTTCTCAAAGGAAAAACACTCTGTACATGCTCAGGGGCACTATGTTCTTTTGGGAGAAACCAGCTGTTTCCTCAAGAAAAAGGAAATTACAAACTATCCCATGGCACATACTGCCCAACCTGTGAGATTAGTGAGATTAGATTTTTTTAAAAAGTAAAAAGTTAGCAATTTTGTGTAAAATTGGTCGATATTTGAGACAAGACAAAAAAGCCACAAAGGAGCTCCAATATCTTTCTTATGTATTCTTACTTATTTCACACAAAACTGCTAACCTTTTGCTTTTTAATATAGATATATACGTATACAGATATAGATATTGGCTAAGCTGCAGAGGGGTCATGTCGCAGCTTGCCAGGAGCCCAGAGGCGTTGTATCACCTAACTATGAGATTACCATGGCTCCAAGCTGTCATACCCAAAGGCCGCATGTTGCAACTTGCCTTGCTGCAAGAAAACGAGCACACCTGTTTGAGGGCCAGGCAGGTAGAAGGACTCTCAGCAAAATTGCACTGCCTATAGGAAGACAAGGGTCCCATTGGTCATTTGTGAGATATAGGTAGTTTCCTCAAGTAACACGCCAAACAAAAGCCAAACTGCAGTTGTGATGTGGACGCGCCTTGTTCTTGGCATTGCTTTGGCCTGCACCAATGTTGGGCGTCGGAGACAACAGAAGAAAACAAAGTTCAGCTAGTGAGCTGATATTGCTGTTGGGGCTACTGAGTCACACACTGTACATTCACGGACCTTGTCCCTAGCAAGATTTAGGACTGACATACACATTATATTAACACGAATGATTGTAGTTAACTTGTCTCTGTTGCTTAAAAAACTGTACTTCTGTGGGTAGGGAGGAATTGATGAAGATGGAATCACAACAGCTTCTGATAAGTGGGTGGATGGGATTTTCTTCAGAACTATGGTATAGAAGGAAAGAATTGGTTTGCTGCCACTGTTAGTATACCATACTCCCACCTTTGATATCACCACTATTCTCGGCTGCTGTTTTAAAAAAACAGGAGACACACATTTAATTGCACCTTTAACATAATGCATACTTTAGTCTGCTGCTAGCAACAGCAGTTAGATTATTCCATCAGTGTGACCTGCACGTATAGATTCAAAACTATCTTTTCTTTAATGTATTATTTCTAAAGTGGTGGCTATGCTAGTCTGTTGTAGCAAAACCAACTAAATTTCAGATACCTAAATAATGTGTTATGCACAATTTTTAGGTATAAATACCATACACACACAGGTGGATAGGATTGTGGGCAGTGAAGTCGGAAGGAAATTAAATGCAGAAAGTCTTGACATCAACAATTACATTTTCAATTCTGTCCATTCATAAAATTGTTGCTGATCATGCAAAAATCCTGACGCTGGTTAAACCAATGAATACATGCAGTGTGATAACAATTCATTACTCGACTGAAAGCCCGGTGACATACGGCATCTTCCTAATGACTTGTACGTCAGCTGTGTCCATAAAAGGGGTGTGAGAAATGCAAGCCATGGGCCATGACCCTGATGCAACCCCAGGGCCTTTTTCTGCAGCTCTCTCATATGCCAAAGAAAACATAAAGTTAAAAAACTGCTTCCAAACAATGAAGTATGTCAGCATCCCCTTTGACATTGTGCTCCCTCAGCAGCTGGCCAATCTGAAAACTTGTCCCTGGCCTCGTGATTTACCCACCCCTTCTATAAAATAAATTGCTTAAGTGGGTCATCCTGACACTTCAGAGGTCCAGCTCTACATTCTATATATCCCACTTTCATCTGATTGACTACATGTTTCCTGCACTGTATTTGGCCAAGATGTTTTCAGAGGATGGGAAATGGACCTATTCATCACAGCTATCACACTTAATAAAGCCAGGCTCCCCTCCTTCTCTCCTATTGCTTGTCCTGAAGTTTGTCTCCTCACTAGGAGAGCTGAAGAAGCGTATCTGTTCCCTCCATTTCTCACTGGTACCCTGAGACTTTGCAACCATGCTGTGCCATGGTGCTTTGCCCGCACCATGATCTTACTATTCACTATTTAATTTAGTGGCCAGAGTTCTGTTGGGTTTGTGCAGTACACAACTGCAGAATGAGTATGTGTGATCGTTCTGGCTGGCTGGCTGGCATAGGATTAGACATTCCAAGGTCAGGTAACTGAGGTTGCACACCTGGACACATGACAGCTGGGACAGAAAATTGTGAAAACTGCACATAAAATTTTCCTTGCACATACCATATTTCACAATAGGATTCTGGCCAGCATGTTAAAGCATGTCTTTACTACTAAACCCCTTTCATATGAGAGACGATGTAGTGGGTGAGCTGGGAAAACCCTGGCTGGATCATAAGCTAAGCACCACAAGAATTATGTTCATCTACCTTACGTGCAATCTACCTGTGATGCTGCCAGGATTTCACCAAGCCTGACAAGTATAGAACACCCTAGTGAAATTTTAGCTGGACCTCCTAATAAAGGTTTTGCCTACCTCTGGATCTGAGATATATTTGTAGGTATGACAATTTTTTCAGTCTTCAACCTTTGCTACATGAATGCGAAAGCATTACTATTTTGAAGTGTGGAATTTCTGCACACATTCTGTTTAAAATTCTAAACTCGTTAATAAATTACAATCTGTCAGTGGGAAACTAATGTTTTGCAAAACGCCGCTTCTTATTTTGCATAGCAAATCATTCCAAACCATGGTGGGAGTGTTAGGCGGCTGTTGCTTGCAGAACCTGTTTACTTGCTTGCTCGCTGACCGGCTATCATGCTGCAAGCTATTTCCTCTCATTTAATCAATGGGCTTGCCGTATCACAGCCTCACACTTAACAGGCAGCCTCATTTGCATAGGATGTGATTTATTTATGAATCTCAAAATTATGGATGGGAACAGCACGCATGCTAATTTAGCATATTTCGTTTGTGCCTTTCCCAGCAGCTGCTTTCTCTCTTTTCCAGCTGCATTCAAGGAGTGAAGGAATGTACTGTGGAAGGTTGGATCTTTCCGTTTTTCAGTGTCAGAGGAGATGAAAGTCATATATTCTCTCTTCTACTATTCATGTAGAGCACAGCAATGCCTGACTGCAACAAAATTGTCTTTCTCTTGTCCTACTGATATTAAAATCCCAGTCTGTTGAGGCCTGACAACACTACTCTTCCTGTCACAGTTAAAATAAAGAAAGACCAGATCATTGGATATAGAGGCCACCCAGGCTAGCTTAAGACTTTTTTCGACCTGAGGTGTAGGACAGAATGGCAACCTGTATAAAAACCAGCTTGAATAGCAGCTGATTTTTTTCTGCATTGCTGATCATAAGACAGCGTCCTCCTCACTAGTAGGCAGCAAGCTGGCTTAGTGAGTGCACGTCAAACCATTTAGAAAATATAATTCCTTTCGCCAGCATCTCACTACCTCACTCTTTCCTCCAAGTAGATGCTGCCCGAGGCAACGGCCTTACTGTAGGTCCTCCATGATAGCCAGAATTTAATGCTGTTTAAAGCATGCCTAAGCCAATTGATTCTCATTGATTTCAATAGGCTTAGTTCTGCTGAATTGTAACTGTAGTGGGCAAACCAATCCAGAATATGTGCTGTGCTGCGTGTAACATTTCAGACACCTGTTAAAAATGTGTCTGATTGTATTGGTTTGTCTTTGATCACTGTTCTGGCATTTTAGCAGATGTTTGCAATCTGTCATATGAGAAATCTGCAATTTTGGGTATAAGCTTTTTTATCTATGTGGTTTTTTGTGAATTGTTAGCTTCCCAGAGCTCTCCTGAGGAAGGTGAGGAGGAAACAAATCAAAACAATAATAATATGGAGAGCTTCAGTAACAATTACTTGGATATGGGTAATACGAGTATATGGGCATTAAAAGCAGAGGTGGAAAACGGGACGTGGAAAATCTTTTCCAAAGCAACATGCAAAGAAATAAGGACTGAGATAACTCCAAGAATCAGACCGGCACAGCTGGTGGAACTGTTCTAGAGGTCATATCTGTCCCATGAATTGATTCTTTCCTGTAAAATAGACTTGCTTTCTGCAGCATGTTCTCATGTTGCCCTATCACCACCACCACAGGCTGGAAGGGGGCGGAACGGAGAGGAAAGGCTCAAGACCGTGAAACTGCTGTTTTACAATGCCAGGTGTATTAATAGAACTGCTCGATAGCTCAGTGGCTTAGGCATCTGGCTGCAGAGCTGCAGGTTGGGAGTTCAGTTCCCCACTAGGCTTCCTTGACAGGGGCTGGTCTTGATGATCCATAGGGTCCCTTCCAGTTCTGCACTTCTAAAATTATTTATGATGATGATGATCTCTCTCTGTGTGTGTATTCGGGGGAGACTTGAGATCAGCAGTATGGCTACCTGTTATTTTTTCATTTCATCATCATTTTCAGTCCAGAACATGGTATTATAGATGGCCTGTTGGAGCTGGCAGCATGAGAGTATTGGTAAGAGGTGATTCAGGTGATTTCTTACATTTGCAACATTAGACTTCAAAGTACTTAGATTACCAAAGAGGTTGAGCTAATTTTCCACTCTCCCCTCCCCAAAGGTGGGGTTAGTTCCTGCTGTGACACTTGTTGTTGTTGTTGTTAAATGCTATCAAGTAGCCTGCAGACCCTACGAACGAGTGATCTCCAAAATGTGCCCTCAACAGGCCTGCTCAGCTCTTGTAAACTCAAACCTGTGACTTCTTTTAGGGAGTCAATCCGTCTCATGTTTCATTTTCTTTTCCTGCTTCCTTCAACTTTTCCTAGCATTATTGTCTTTTGCTGTGACACGTAGATTCTTTTATTAGTTAAGGATTTTCCTCTTTTAATCATGGGGGACCTATAATCTTTGTTTTTGCCTTCTGTTCACTGATTTTGCAGCTTTTTGTTGTGCTGTGAAACCTTGAAAAAAACCTGTCAGTTTACTTTTTCCTTATTCAAACAGTGCACACCTTGGCAAAATCTGATCAGCAATAAACAAAATTAAATTATCTTCCTGCTTTACCAGATGGTAGTGTTACTTTTTCCAGTATTGAACTTTTGTGAATATTCTTAAGTTTTGATCAAGAAGAAATAACAACAAAGTTGCAGTCAATCCCTAGTAGGAACAGGCCTACTTGCAAGATACGGTGAGGGGTGACTGTCGGAGTGTGGAGTGATCTTGGGGATTGTTTTTAACAGTCTCACTAGAGCAACATGAGTGGAAATCGTGCAGGAGAAACAGAGAGATGCAAGAGAACTTGAAAGCGAATTGAACACAAGGGAACTGTGGCTACACAGTAAAGCGATTAAAGAGAAATCTGAAAAAGAGAGCAAGATTGAACACAGAGAGGATTAGAACATAAGCATCTTTTAAGATCAGAACATCCCAACCCCTGTCTTTGCAAGGACTGTCTCCAGGGGTCAGAATGACCCATATGAGCAGTAGTGGGATATAGAGGATATAAAGCTTTTTATCTGTGGGATACTAGTTTAAATCCAACTAGGGCTAAGTCAATACTTGAAGTAATTTGTATATGCAACACATTGCTCTTCCTTTGTTCCTTTTTTTGTTTTTGCCTAAATTGCATTTGGAATGCATTTAGAAATGAAATTCACAAGAATTGTGACATTTCAGCCCCCACCAGATGTTACCCAATAGCTGTTTATTTGAAGCCTCACTAATTAGTTAACTCCATACGATGGGATCTGCTGGTTCTCATCACGTGACAGATTGATATTTGACGGAGGAGTTAATAAATACATGCAGAGTTACCTGGACTCTAACTGTGTGAGTTTAAATATCTGGCAAATCAAAGTGTTCGTTCTAATTTGTTCCTTTATACACTAATTAGCCTATTTATTAAAAAAACGAAGAGCCATTTCTGTTCACAAATTTCTCAGTTGTATGTTCTGCAAACATTTAACAAATCGTTAAAGGTTTGTAGAACATACAACAGAGAAATTTATGAACAGAAATGGCTCTTCAAAGTTCATTCTACCAGTGAGAACAGGCTGTCAGTTCAAAGCTACCCAGTGAACTTGATGAAGTAAAGGAAGAATCCACACCATGTCCCATATTCCACTTCATTGTGTTGCCTTTCACCAAACCTTGTGACTGAATGTAGCGATTGAAGTGTTGTTACCTAGCCTAACAGAACACTTGTTCCTGGCACTGTCAGCTCTGCATCACAGTGCATTTGGCCATCCACACTCCTGTTGCACAATCTCCAGCTTTACACCAGAGTTCCACATTGAGAGCATGTGAATTGTGCGGCCATCCCATTTCCTGTAAAGCCCCAGACTAAAAGACCATGTATCTCCCTCTATAAGCCTGCCCAAGTATTAAGATCATTGGGGAGGTCTTTCTCTCAGTCCCACCACCTTCACAGGTGCATTTGGTGGGGACGCTGCATCCAGTCTCTAGAACTCACCACCAGGTCAGACTGGCCCTCTCTGTACTGTCCTTCCGCAAGCAAATGAAGACCTTTGTCTTCAGGCGGGCTTCCATTTAAATGACTGGTTGGCCAAGGGGATTTTTTAAAGGGAACATTTTATTCTGCGTTGTACTTGTGTTTTCAATATTGTTCTTATGAATTTTTAATATGGTAATTGTTTAGTTCTTTTTAAATATTGTAATAATTTATTTTTAAAAATTGGCTTTTAACTTTGCTTCTTTTCAATACTGTAAGCTGCTTTGGAGACTTTGGCAGAAAGGCAGCATATAAACAAACAAACAAACAAACAAACAAATAAAGTACACATGATGTGAGTTGTAGTAGTAGGGTGGCAATGTCCACAATTGTCAAGTGAATTTTGCCGTTTGCCCAGCCTCTCTAGCATGTTCCTCTGGCTTTAGGTTGCTATGCCTGGTTAGCTCAATTTCAGCCAGCTTCTAGGCCCATAACTGAATTATCCTCATGCTTGTTTCTGCCATCAGCAAGCCTAAGAAGCATTTCTGGCCTCTCTCTCCCATCTTTCTCTACTCTACCCATGTGACATCAGAAGGACCCCACACTCTGATGTCAGGTTTTGGTCCTGGAATGTCAGGGAATTAGAGGCTGTTGGTCTGCTGACTTTCTTGTGTTCATGTTGGGGCCAAATTTGTATGGATGATTTACAAACCTCTGAATGCTACTTGAGTAGCCGCTGTGTAAATTGCTGTTTGTGCTGCCGCTGCTCAGAGTTGCAAAGGAGGCAGTAAGCCAAACTATATTTATGAAATGCAAGCAGGGAGAAATAAAAAGATCTTTGATAACAAAGGGAATGGCTGGCATGAAAAATGAAACTCTTTAGAACTCTTCAGCATCTTTAGCTCAGCCAGGAAGAACTGTGAATTGTTAGAACTAATCCCTCATTAGCTCCTTGGAATGTAAGAGGGAAAAGCTCCATTTCTGGGCCAGGAGGTTTAGCGACTCAGGCTGTCACCAGATTCACTGCTGCATTTTGTGGATGTGAAACAGGTTTGAATCGGATGTGTATTTCCTCTTGAGAATGGCAGAAGCTACCAATTACACTCTCTCCCAGCAAAGCTCTTTGGAAGAAAGCCTTACTGCCGCCTGACTTACATTAAAGGGCACAGAAGCCTTCCATTTGGAACTCTTTGTGTCCCACAAGCAGGCATTCCAAACAGGAAGGCAAGAAATTTGACATCCCATTAAAAACAACACCAAAGGTATCGAGCGCCTCTGGAACTGTTCCTGCACTAGCTGGAGATCGCTTCAAAGGAGTGAGCTGGGCAATGGTGTCTAAGTGTAGGGTTGCCCAGTGCCACTCTATATTTAACTCTTGCAGGTATGGGGCAGAATCTCACCAGAAAGGTTTAAGTCCCATTACCCTAGATGCATGCTGTTTGTTCCAAGTCAAAATTCTGTAGGCAGCATGCTTTCAGGTCTTAAGCAGAGCATGAAAAGGTCTCTTTCTTTTCTTTCTTTTGCACTACAACTCCTAGAATCCCACAACTAGAAGGGTATGTGGCTGTGGTAGAACTCTGGACGTTGTAGTCCAAGAAGCAACATTTTCCAGACTTGGGCTTAAATATGTCCTTGGGCCACATGCTACGTACAGCATCCACCGTGACCTTGTCTGTACACCTGCCTTTTTCTTTCAGACAGATGTGCAGGCCAGCTACTGCTACTGTTTTTCTTTACTGTTCACTGGAAAACTTGAAAGTAACTGCAAGGGAGACAAGGAACAACAGGGCCAGGGGATTCTGGGTCTTGGTAGTTGGCGGTTGTACGACATGGCCCTCACCAAATACCTGGCAGTCCTGAGCCCAGATGCCGGCCCTGCATTTAGAGTCCATGTGGCACACCCTCTGCCTGCCTACAGACTAGGTACGAGAAGCTCCTCTCCTCCCCTTGTTCATCCTACACTCAAGAGTCTGCAGGGGTGAAGGAGGACCAGGGCCAGCCCTAGGCAGGCTGAGACACAGAGAGGAGAAACATGGTAAAAATAAAAACAAACCAGTTAATTCTTAGTGAGTTCTTTAGGAGATGGACACTGAGGTCACCAACAGTTGACTAAACTACTAATGTTTTTAAAACCAACAGCTCGGTAAGGGAGCCAGAAGCTGGGAGCTCAATTCCCCACTGTGTGTTTCTCATGAGAAAAGCCAGTCTGTGTAGGCTGCACAGACCCCCAGATGGGCTGCACAGACCCCTAGAAGAAGCAAATGGTGAACACTTTATACCTAGAAAATATTGGAATGGGTTGCCATAAGTTGGAACTGACTTGACAAGATGGTTATTACATTATTAAAAGGAGGCTTCAGGCTATGAACTCCGCAATCTGAAAGGGCAGTGAGGAGCCAACCCCTGAAATCCTAAACCAGCCTCTTTCGCCAGATGACATAAGAAAGCAAGAGGACCTGTTTGAATGGAAGTTCATCTTTCTCTACACTACAGCACAATCTTACTTCCACTTAGTCAAAAGAAAAGACCATTAACTTCAACAGGCTTTACTTTCAAGCAACCGCAGTGAGGATTGCAACGGAAGACTGCTTAACTGACCCTGGCAGTCCCCTTTCTCCATTTACTTGGTCCAGCTCTTTATAAGCTGCTGGAGACTCTGTTGTCCTCCCAGAGAGAAGGAAAGAGCCAGACCCCCTTCAGCCAGAAGCCTCCTAAGGCCACTAGTCCAACCGACACTCATTTCACTGCACAATGGAATGGCAGCTGGTAGGTGGCCCAAACACAGTCCCATTACACAGACAAAAGCGCTGTGAGAATCAGAGGAGCAAGCCAGCTGCAACTAAATGTGCCCCACTGGTTCCAAAATGAAGAGTTCTATGGCTGTGGGTCTTTTTCCATGTATTTACTTCTAGGCAGTATTTCCTTCCCCCCTGCTGAATGGTGTACCAGTTTCATAACTCCTCCATAATACCTGGCCTGCCACAAAACCACAGATTTTCTCTTAGCCTCCAGCATGAAAGCAGAGGTATTATTTCAGGATCAGGGCAAGCGCTGATATTGAATTGACCCAAGCCACTTCACTAAAGTGAAGGACCCAGTGTTGCCTTCCCCCATCTACACTATACATATAGAATTTGAAAGAGGCCTCCTAAGTCCTTACAGGGTAGCACTGGGCAGGTTGAGGGACATTCCCACATGCCTGTCTCTTTCTCAAGACCAATGAAGATGTGAAACACAGCATGAAATGTAAGGACAGAATATGTCCATGCCATTGTAGCCCCAGATGTTGAAGCCTCAAGACAATGCATGACACCTAAGCAAGGGCATGGGAACATAGACCTCTGCTCATGGTAAAGTGGTTATGCAATTCCTTCACCATAAACAGCCATTGCACTTTCACCATACAATGAAGGCATCTTACAAGGCTTTGCTACATAAGACAGCAGCTTCCCAATTAGAAGCTGGGGTTCTTTTAAGAGGTAAATGATTCTTGTTTAACCTACAAGGCCCAGTATACTGTGCAGCTACACATCCATGAGAGGACAGTTACATAAACATTTCCCGTTTTGACAGGTTTTCCTTTGCTTGCCTAGTCTCATGCTAGATGTGATATCAGTCAGTTGCATGATGTTCTGCAACAGGCAACCTGCCAGAGCAGGAAAACACTTGGCCCTTCTGCTCTGAAGAGGATACCAGCCCATGAACTGTAAATTACTTTGCTTTTGTTTGGCAGCTGCCAAAGGGAGGTCAACAATAGGCACCAGGGCTATGCAGCTGTCTCTCTGGATGTTTTGTCATTTTCTAATTGCAAAGTTGGCATCCGATATAGTTTGGGCCTTGATGAAAATGTACACAAATTGTACTAGTGCAAGACTCTTATCTGATGGATCATTACTTAGAAGCAAGCTCCACTCAACTCAATGTACATACATGGGCTCAGGCTGTTTGTGTTCTTATATGGGGGCATGCTACACAGATGTAGGTATTTTAAAAACAATGCATAATTTCCAGGTGGAATCGGAACACTTGCACTCCTGTGCTAAGAGCAGAGTTGGGAAACCTGTGGTCCTACAGAGGATATTGAACATCCATTCCCAGCAGTCACAGAATACATGGCCAGTGGTGAGTTATGACGGAAATTGTTCCACAAATGTAGAGGTTCCCCCTTCCTGCCAGAAGCTGTTCCAAAGAGACTTACACTGGTTGAAGCACACAAAGTCCTTGCATCTAACTTACCTACATATGCCTCACCTCCTTTTAGGAAGAGATGAACTGAAAGAAGCACCTAAAGCAAAGATAGAATGATTAAATAGCCTTTATTTGGAAGAGTGTAAGAAAATACTAAATTTCTTTAAAACTGATAGCTTAAAAAATATATTTGGCAACCAATAGGAGTTTCATACCACCAAGCAATTTATGCTTTTCCCCTGAAACAGGGAGAAAAAGCACTTGAATCCAGCTTTGTTATTCTATTGGCTAGTGGCACAAATTGTTTCTGGATGAAAGAGTTGTGTATACATTCGCTTCGTCGCTGATTTATGGCTTATTTTCATGTAGGACAGGTAGGTGAACTCCGCCTGTCATGGCACCACTTAATCTCATGCAAAAGTAGCCTGCATAAGAAAACAGCATGGCCTTTATTTTAAATGGCATCTTTGGCTTGTAGGGAGGTAGGACATATGCTGCTGTGATTTGCTCTGTGACTACCACAACTATAGCCATCCTTCTTAGCATTCAGAGACATACTTGCTCGCCCTGTCAAATATATAAATTGGCATGGTTATATGGCAGTCAAGCCTGAGATCCTCAGGGTGAACCTTAGGATGAAACATCCAATTTTTCTATCCTTGTATATGCAGCATGGTAGGAGAAAAACAAACTTTTCTTTCTAAAAACGATCACACATACATCACCAGACCTACCATACACAAAGAAACAAAATGGTGTGCCTTGGGCTAAATGAGGAAACAGGAGAAAGCTGGTCTAAATTCTAGACTCTAGAAAAAAAGGGTGAGCAGCATTGTGATTTTTGAGACATGTGCCTTTACAAAGCCACTTGGATGAATTGGTGCACGTGTGGCTTGCAGTGGGTTAGAGCAAGTTTGGAAACTAGCTTCTGGACACACCAAAGTTGGCCAGCACTGCTGTAGGAGGAGGACATCTGAGATAAACAAACAAGACAAAAGACAAGAATCAGGAAAGATCTTATGAACAGGCTGCTGCCGCTGCCATCAATTAGAAAGCAATGTTATCTCAGATATATTCAAGCTCCTGTGCATCAGCTGCCTTTATGATTTACATGTTCCTGCATAGTTGTGGGTATAGAGATACACAAGTGCATCTACAGTCTAGGATGAAGTCATGGGATACATGAAGAACAGAGTAATTGCTTCTTAGGAAAGGTACATGGACGTTACTGGTTCATGAGAACCTCACTCATCATCCAGGTGCTTGGGAGAGCGCCTTTGCCTGCGTAGCTCCTCCACCTGGCGCTCCAAGCTGCGAACTTTGGCTTCCAGACGTGCTCCTGAGTGGTGTGATCCACTCAGCCAGCCCAGGAGGACATACAGCGTGAGCAAGGCCAACATAAGCAACACCTGCACAGAGCGGTCAGGTACTGCAGAGACTATGAACATAAAGCAAGCCCCAAAGAGGACCACCTTGAGGCCCCACATGATGCGACTCAAGACAGCCAGCATGAGACTCAGCAACAGTGACAGCACCCAGTAGCCAATCAGAGCACTCAGGCCCCAGAGCAGCAGTGTCTGGACTTCCTCAGGTCTCATCTTCAGGAACTGAGTCAAATGGTCGCCTGAAACACAAAGGAGAAAACCAGAACATTAGGTTGACTCAAATAATGTGATACTATAGCATTTCATGGTGATGAGAAAGCCTCATCAAGCACTGGAGCGGAATACTCCTCTTGCACTGGGTTAGGACATTGGTGCTACTGTGGGCAGGAAGAGAATGGGGGCCTGAGTGTTTCAAAGGAAAACAGTTCGTCAAGGGCTGATACCAAAGCTCTTTGGCCCACGGTCTCAGCCAACGAAGTGCCTGGCCCTTAGCTCAAATGGGCACACAGAGACTTGAAGCCAATTGATACATTTTGCAGTAGCAAATCCACTTAGTTAAAAGGGCAAAAGGAACTTTTCTGTTGGACACAGGAATATTATTCAATTCACACCAATATTATTCAATTCACAGTCACATTTATAGCCAGAAAAATACTGCAACAAAAATTTTTGGATAGTAAAACTCTTTGAGATCAGCTGTGCAACTTAAAATGCATTAGGGTTCAAAGTAGCAGCATAAACCCAACACTATGCAGCCAGAAGACTCCCTGGAAAAGACCCTGATGTTGGGAAAATGTGAAGGCAAGAGAAGGGGACGACAGAGGACGAGATGGATGGACAGTGTCACCGAAGAGACCAACATGAATTTGACCAAACTCCGGGAGGCAGTGGAAGACAGGAGGGCCTGGCGTGCTCTGGTCCATGGGGTCACGAAGAGTCGGACATGACTTAACGACTGAACAACAACAATGCAGCCAGGCTCAGTGTAACTTTATCTCCCTGTCTGCCTAGATGCATTCTTCCATGTGTCCCATAAACTGCCTCTGGATGGTTTCCCAGCCCCCAGACTTGGTTTTGAAGCAAGAATAGGGGCTGCAATGAGGTTGTCCTAGTTCCATTGGATTCTGCCATTTCACCAACAGAATCCCACCACTGTTTTCCAACAATATTTACCAAACATATATTCCTCTCTGCAATCTGATTTCATGTCATTACCCTTCTCCTTTACATTGGTGGGGGGACAGACTCAATTTGACCTACCTCCCCTGAAAACACATTTTTATTGTGAAGGAGTTGTAGAGGAAAAGGAGAACAGAGTGAGCTGTCCCCTCAAACCGAGACGACTGAGACGAAAAGAGAAACAGTCAATAGGGATACTGGAAAGTGAAGAGTTAAATGTAGAAGAGGAGAAGGAGAGGGAATCAAAGGAAAAGAGGGAAAAGGTTGATTTGTCTGGTAGAGGAGAGGGAGGGAGAAAGAGGGGAGGAGTTCGTTCTACCCGTCTGGGAGGAGGAAACAGGAGAGGAGGAGAAGAGAGTTCAGAGTGCCGCTGAAAGGAGGAAGGAAGGTTAGAGAAGGAGATAAAAGGAGAGAGAAGGAACTGGAATGTGATAGAATGAGAGGGCTGTTAGAAGACTTCCCTAATCTGAAGGTAGGAGGACTACTACCTGAGATCCAGAAAAACCTAAAGAGAGTGGTGCATCAGTGGATCCACTAGAATGGACTGTTGTGGTCTTTCCACGGGGACACAGTCCCTTGAAGAAGGTGATTCGTCCGGACTCTTCCTTCAACAGTCCGCGAGCGGAGGGAGATTAGGCCAGACATCCCTGTTGTGGGACAATTTGCGTGGTCCGGAGTGCTCCTATGAGGAAGCCCACCGATCGAGAACGCTTTGGGCCAGCCCCACAATGAATCCTGTTAATTCTAAACCTGAATTGTTGTCCCCGCAGTATGGACAGTTACCCAGTGTTAGTTTGTTTGAACCTATAGAAGTTGTTGTTGATTTGTCCAATGTTAAACCAAATAAAAAGTTTAATATTCAAGAAGAGACTCAGTTGTCTTTTCCCGCCAAAAAGGAGGAACTGCTCCAGATCTTCAATGAACCCGATCACATTTATACACATAGCTAAATCTTCAAGTGCAAGAACTGCTGTTTTATGGCTTGGTAATGTCTACAGGGATTCACATTTGAATAGAATTATCCGGAACTATCAAACAATATTTTCAAAATCCCTCTAGGTCCTATGTTTAAGAAACAAAGCTCTCTTCATGTTTATGATCATATTTGATCATAAAACTGATCAAATGATCAGCAATCTTGAAGTGTTTCAGAATTAAGAATAATGTGACTAGGTGTTACTCATCCTAGCAGCTGTACACTGATATCAACCTCAGAGGGTGCATGCCTCTAAATGGAGAACATCCGTAGATGCGTATACAATTATGCACAACATAGAAAACACCGATTGTTCTCCTTCTCTCATAATGCCAGAACCAGGGATAATCTACTATGATTGGAGATCAAATACAGGAAGAAATATTTCTTCACACAGCACATACTCCCATTATGAATTCCTTGCAGCTAGAAATGACCATCAACATGCGTGATTTTGAAAAGGGAATTTGGTTCATGAAATAAAAGACTATAAATGGCTTCTGGTAATGACAGCTAAATATTACCTCCAATATTTGAGACAGAATATTTTCCAACAAAAGTTATGGGAAACGTGAATGGAAAAGCAGTGGTTTTCTCATATCTCTCTTGTGGGCTTCCCAAAAGGCATCTGGTTGGCTACTGTAGGAAACAAGATGCTGGACCAGGCAGATCTTTGGTCTGATCCGGGAGGGCTCTACTTATTTTCATGAGTTTATACAGATAATACATACTAAGCTCGACCTAGCCCTGTGTCTTCTTTATTTGGAAGAGAGTTCTACAGGACAATAAAGATGTGCAAACTTGTCGCCTATGTTACTTTAGTGCTGGAAGTAAGCAAAGTAACAGAAGGGGTTGAACGTGCCCAACCCCTTCAGTTTCCCCTTCCCCCACATCCTGGCCACTTACCAGCCATTCCAAAGGAAGTAAGGAACTGCCCTACTATTCGAGCCACAACAAATAAAGCAGAAGAGATCCCAGAGGACACTATCCAGAACAGGGAAGAGAGATTCTGCAAGGAAACACACACATGGAAGTTGTCAAAAGCTGCTATAGAGGCTCAGGGGAGCCTCCTGACATGGGGATGTAGCAGATTACCAGGAGAAAAGAAGTGGAGAAAGACTACACATACAACATGAGATTTACTGCAAACTGTAGATAAGGAATAGATGCTTTATGGATTAGGAAATAGCCATTAAGAGATGATAAACGCCAATGTTTCTGTTGGCTTTAGTACAAGTACCTAAATGTAAGATTGCTTGATTTGTTTATTACCGGTAGTACTTCAGCAGTTCATTTTATCTAGTTAGTTATAACACACACACACACATTAGAAACATGAAATACTGCTTCAAAATGAGTTTTTAAAAAACGATTGACTTGGTAAGTTTTATTCATCTTTTACTGAATACTTTCATGCAAAGATGGGATTAACGCAAGTTGATTAAATTACCCCTTTTTGATTATGGTATGGGTTTCCCAATGTATCTGTTTTTGCAGACTATCTGCTAGGATAGTAACAGGACCTAGTCAAACATGCAACCAATGGAAAAAAAAACTGCAGTGCAAGACAGACACTAGAGGTATGTCTCCCTTTTTTTCTTCTGAGGAAACAAGCTGGTTTAGAGCTAGTCAACAGATTAAGAACAAGCAGATGGTGCAGCTCTTGGGAGACACATTTAAACTGAGAACAAAGGGATGCTTCCTCATGTTAGGAGTCACTACCAGAAAACAGCACACCTGTGCAAAGGCTAAGCCTTTACCTGAAGGGCTAGCTTTCCACAGTTAAGTGTGGAGGTTTTCCCTGTACAACATAAGAAAAACATTCCATCATATCTTCTCCGTATGCACAGTAAAGTGGTCTAGTTTCCACAGCCCCCCCCCCACGAAAACTGCAATTCAGTTCACATGTGCTACCTTCCCACGGATACATGGCAACTACTTTATAAGGAACCATTTTTACCTCACTCAACATTTTGAAGTTGTGTTTTCCAATCAAACCCTCCACAGTCGTCCTTACAGTACGAGTTGTTTGGGACAGAAAGTCAGATTCCACATGTTTCTCTCGCCAAGACTCACTCCGGTGGTGTTGGGCACTGATTATATCCACGTGTGCAAGAGACAGCAACATTGTAATGGCAAAAATGGATTGCATCAGGGGCTTGCAGATGGTCCGTACTATGCAGACCCTCCCAGACATCCTTCTAGTCCTTATCTTCACACAAGTTTATCTGCAAAGGTAACAAAAAATATGACAACCCCCAGAGCTAGTTTATCAGGTTTTGCAGTCAGTTTCAACTGCAAATGATAAACATGAAAGCATCCACCAGTTCACAGAAGTTATGTGGAAATATGAAGTCACAGAGAAATGCATACTGACAGGAATGATGTACCCTGGATTTTAGCTGCAAGACTTATTTTTTAAAAAAATTAGGCTGCCTTCAAGACCTGATGACCTCCCAATGTGGATTACACGATAACTTTCCTTACTGTAATAAAATAAATACATACCAATCAACAAATACCAGCCAGAAAAACAAACAAAAGTAGTGCTAAAAGTCAAAACACGATTAAATTAAGAGTTAAAATACAATAAGGAACACTCCCATACACACTTTTTTGTGTGGGCCCATTTACTGCACACACGCTGGAAAATATATCTCCTGCAGTAACACGTAGCAGATGGGCTTGGCGGGAGAGGGACACCTCCGCCAGACTGAAAGCAACTGAATTACAAAAAAAAGGGAACTTGCTGGTTCCTAAAAAAAACAACCTTACGCTGCCCCCCCCCCCCGAATTCCATGCTGAAGAGGGTCAAGAGGGTCCTACCGAGGTTTAGCCTGCGGGAACCACACACAGACCTAAAACGAATAAGCTGCAGGCGTCCCGTAACGTCAAGCTGAACGAGCAGGACGCCTACCTTCCAGCTCGGCTCCAAACAAAACTTAATAAAGCCAAAGAAAGAAATCCTTTATTCTCTCTCTCTCTCTTCCCCGCCCCTTCCCTCCTGATGGTGAATTTCAAATCCTGCTCCAAGCCCAGCTGCATTCTGGGAAATGGAGTCCAAAGAGCCACTTAACCCCTCCAGGCAGCAGCACGCTGGGCATTGTGGTCCTGCTACGCCACCATTTCTTCCAACAAAACCTTGCTTTCTTTAAATTGGAAATGACGTTTTCACACCTGCCTAAGAGTTGCACGTTTAAGACCAAGAGTTAGAAAATTTTGATGTTTATGTTTGCTGCTAAGTCCTTTCCCTCCTGTCACAATTTTGCATATTTTTTAAAAGTTGCCTGCCAACTTCTTTCCCAAAGATATTAAAACGAAGAGGAACCTGCTTTAGTATTTGAGGATTGGATTTTGATTTGTTGCCCATATAAAGGTACCAGGATTTTAGTGTAGAAAGTGATTATCTCAACAGTAGTAGTTGTGAGTTGTCAAGATCATCCTGTGATAGCTAAACAGATTAACATATGTTAATGAGTAATTCAATAAATTATGTGCCATCAAATCAATTATGAGTTATGGTGACTTCTCAGCGAGTACTCAGAAGCAGCTTACCTGTCCCTCTAGCACGTTATAGCTTGCCCAAGGCCACATGGTGTTGGCTCTTCTCCTACAGAGCACAGGTGTTGTTTTGTTGTTGTTTAGTCATTAAGTCGTGTCCGACTCTTCGTGACCCCATGGATCAGAGCACACCAGACTCTCTTGTCTTCCACTGCCTCCCGGAGTTGGGTCAAATTCATGTTGGTAGCTTCGATGACACTGTCCAACCATCTCGTCCTCTGGCGTCCCCTTCTCCTCTTGCCTTCACTCTTTCCCAGCATCAGGGTCTTTTCCAAGGAGTTTTCTCTTCTCATGAGATGGCCAAAGTATTGGAGCCTCAGCTTCAGGATCTGTCCTTCCAGTGAGCACTCAGGGTTGATTTTCTTCAGAATTGATAGGTTTGTTCTCCTTGCAGTCCAGGGGACTCTCAAGAGTCTCCTCCAGCACCACAATTCAAAAGCATCAATTCTTCGGCGGTCAGTCTTCTTTATGGTCCAGCTCTCACATCCATACATCACTACTGGAAAAACCATAGCTTTGACTATGCGGACCTTTGTCGGCAAGGTGATGTCTCTGCTTTTTAAGATGCTGTCTAGGTTTGCCATCACTTTCCTCCCAAGAAGCAGGTGTCTTTTAATTTCATGGCTGCCATCACCGTCTGCAGTGATCATGGAGCCCAAGAAAGTAAAATCTGTCACTGCCTCCATATCTTCCCCTCCATATCTTCCCCTGCCAGGAGGTGATGGGACCAGTGGCCATGATCTTAGGGTTTTTTTTATGTTGAGCTTCAGACCATTTTTGGCGCTCTCCTCTTTCACCCTCATTAAGAGGTTCTTTAATTCCTCCTCACTTTCTGCCATCAGAGTGGTATCATCTGCATATCTGAGGTTGTTGATATTTCTTCCGGCAATCTTAATTCCGTCTTGGGATTCATCCAGTCCTGCCTTTCGCATGATGTATTCTGCATATAAGTTAAATAAGCAGGGAGACAATATACAGCCTTGTCATACTCCTTTCCCAATTTGGAACCAATCAGTTGTTCCATAGCCAGTTCTAACTGTTGCTTCCTGTCCTACATATAGATTTCTCAGGAGATAGACAAGGTGGTCAGGCACTCCCATTTCTTTAAGAACTTGCCATAGTTTGCTGTGGTCCACACAGTCAAAGGCTTTTGTGTAGTCAATGAAGCAGAAGTAGATGTCTTTCTGGAACTCTCTGGCTTTCTCCATAATCCAGCGCATGTTAGCATTTTGGTCTCTAGTTCCTCTGCCCCTTCGAAATCCAGCTTGTACTTCTGGGAGTTCTCAGTCCACATACTGCTGAAGCCTGCCTTGTAGGATTTTGAGCATAACCTTGCTAGCGTGTGAAATGAGTGCAATTGTACGGTAGTTGGAACATTCTTTGGCACTGCCCTTCTTTGGGATTGGGATGTAGACTGATCTTTTCCAATCCTCTGGCCACTGCTGAGTTTTCCAAACTTGCTGGCATATTGAGTGCAGCGCCTTTACAGCGTCATCTTTTAAGATTTTAAATAGTTCGACTGGAATGCCATCACCTGCACTGGCCTTGTTGTTAGCCATGCTTTCTAAGGCCCACTTGACTTCACTCTCCAGGATGTCTGGCTCAAGGTCAGCAACCACACTATCTGGGTTGTCCAGGACATCCAGATCTTTCTGGTATAACAGAGCACAGTGGGGAATCCCAAACCCTGGGTGCTTCAAACTCATTGAGCTATCCAGCCATCATGGAGATGAATAGCCTTTGTCCACTCCAAAAAGGAAGAGAGCTAAACTTATCCATAGGGCCACAGGGAACAGGAATGCAAAAGTGGTCATAAAACAAGAGTCAGGTGGTAATGCAAACAAACCTGGATAGATAAACCAGATAACTATGCATTGTGATATGAAGCCACAGAAACAATTGATAAATGTCCAGTGATTATCAAGAGTAAGAGGACATGATGATGTGCTGACAGGTTGATTCAGAATTAAGGTGATCCTTTCAATGTTTTCTAGATTCATTCATTCAGTTATACTGCACCCATTTAGTGCCTTGGCAGTACTCTAGGTGGCTAACAATACAGTGGTGCCTCGCTAGACGATGTTAATCCGTTCCGCGAAAATCGCTGTCTTGCGAAAACATCGTCTAGCGAAGCACGTTTCCCCATTGGAATGCATTGAAATCTCTTCAATGCGTTCCAACGGAAAACTCGTCGTCTTGTGAAGATCGTCCATAGGGAAACATCGTCTAGCGAGCGCGGGTCCCCGTTGGAATGCACTGACAGCTATTGACCGCTAGTCAATGCATTCCAATGGGGAAAACTTGTTGTCTAGCGAAAATCGCCCATAGGAGACCATCGTTTTGCGAAGCGCATTAGCGATCGCAAAAAGCCATCGTCTAGCGAATTCCTCGTCCTGCGAGGCAATCGTCTAGCGAGGCACCACTGTATTTGAAAACAAACCCTAGCTACCTGTTCCCACTTACAGAGCATAAATGGTGAGATCCAAAAGAACATTAAATCCTGAATATCTAAAGAAGAAAAAGAAATAAAGTACTCATAAGTTGTTTACCGGTCACTTTTTATGGTAGTGCTCTGGGACTGTGCAGTTTCCCAAAAAACTAGCGTTAACCATATTCCAATTCTCTCTAAATCCAGGCAATCTAATCTGAATATTACATAAAATGACTTTTTTCCATATTATGCAAATTAAGCACATTTGTTGTTGTATAAGCATGTTTTAGCCTTGGCGTCATAGTAACCATTGATTTGAGAGACGCAGTATAATGGAATGGTTAGGGTTGGACAGGGAGAACCAACCTCTCAACCAAACCTACTTCACAGGGTTGTTTGGGGCATAAAATGATATGAGAATCATGTATAGCAGCTATGTATCTTGCTGATACATATAAAGACTCACATTTTTTCACACACACATGTGAGTTCCAGTGATATTCTCATGTGGTGGCTCTTGTTTTTGCTATCAGTTTTTATTGATGGCAACACCCCACTAACAGATCCACAAGAATATCATAGGAATCTCCCATGAGTGGCACAGTATCATCTTATCTGAAGGGGAAAAGGCAAGGATCAGTGAGGGCAAATTGTAGAAATCAGGGGCACCAGGTGTCCTTTCCTTCAGAGATACAGATCAAATATTTTATTATATTAGAAAATATCCTAGCTTATCTTTCTTTGTCATAGTTGACTTTACCTACATATATACACACTGTATAACATACAAATGTATATCTACATACGTGCACATACACCCCCTCAATCCAATGTTGTACCTCCTTCATACCCTTCCCAATTTTTCCACAAAGGTGCACTGAATGTATCTACACAGCACAGAGTCAAATCAAGTGCACTTCCCTCTGCAATACATCATATTAGCCCAGCCCTCTTTCCTCAGAGGCCCCCCTTTTCTGCTTAGTCTACAAAGTGACATAAGGCTGAATTGATAAGACATGCCCACTTCTGAATTCTCACTCCATCCCTTATCTGATGTAGCATTAAACCAGTAATGTTAAAAAAAAAAAACACCCTGAGAGGTGCCAACACTTGGGGTAGCAACTAAAGGAAATGATGGATCACTACACCCTGCCCCCATTGAAGATATTATCTTTCTGTGATGATCAGGAAGGACACACTCTGCCACAGCCCCAAAGGACTGATAGAGTCAGAAAGCAAGACAAAACAATGTGAGCAAAAATACTACAAAATACCCCAAGCTCTGTCAGCCAAACAACACATACTGAATACTTACAATCCTGCTTTAAGTTTCCTTGAGCTCTCCCCACCATTCCCCAAACTTGTCAAAGCCAAGGGCAACAGTTGGGAGAGTTCCAAAGGAATGCCAGCCACCATTAGGTATTTGGCAGGATTGTAATCCTGCACAGCAGCATTCAGGATCATTAGCAAAAATTGGGAAATGCAGTTGCCATAATGCTGCTATGCATGGTTGTCTATGGCTATGGAGTTCTTTATACCAAATACACCACTAAAACTCTTGGTGCCCTTATTTGGGGCACCATAGATACATTTGGAACCTTGTTCTCATGTTTAAAGTCTGCCCCTCTGAAACATGAATGGCTGGAGAAAGTCTAGGGGTATGAGAAACTTTTTCTTCTATTATAAGTTTTCAGTCAATGCTTTAGAATAGCCTTCCCTAAGAAGGTGCTTCTAGATCTGCTGGACTACAATTTCTATCACACACACACACACCCAAGCGCTGACCATGCTGGCTGGAAATGGGGGAGTCTATAGGAAAAGCTGGTTAAGGAAGATCTTTCTCCACTGTTACCTAGCAGTCTGGTTTGTTGGTTCAGTCTGTGTCCTGTACTCCAGTGAAAAAAGAAACAATCCAAACCTCCTAAAGACTACTAAAACAAGATGGAGAGCATCACAGCATGATAATAAGAATACCTAATAATGAACAGTGCAGTCTGTGATTTAGCAAAACCTCTATACTTATTCTGTGTTTGTAACAAGTCCTATATGTGACAGAGACTCATACCTACATTGTAACCATGGGTATTTGCCTTTCTAAATCCTACATTTATTTATATGTTAATCTACAAGGACAGACATAATCCATTGTCATGATACATGCTATGTACGTATACCACTGTATCGTTGGTTCTCTTCCCCCATAAATTCTCTTTACTCTTGTCCAATTCTCCCAATCTGGCCTACTGTACCACAACCTGGTCTAATACAGGGATGGGGAATGTGTGGCCTTACAGATATTCTTGGACTGCAGCTCCCATCCAAATCCAGGCTTACTCGGTGCAACACCACAACTTTTGAATCTAAATTGTATGTGGCACAGAAAATCATTGAAGCAGTTCCTAACAAGGGCAGGGCACTAATTTTAAGGAGCAGCGCAAACGGGGTGAGATTATTATAATTCACATTATAATTTTTACATTGCAGATCAGATGGGGATCTTGTGGCTAAGTGTAACTAGTTTACAGCAGTTTTATAATGTTCCTATTGCAAGTGGTCAGCCCAAAACCTCCCCTTAAAAAATCCTTCAGACTACGATTTCGCTAAACTGCCCTTTTAGGCCCCATTTTCAGTCCAAATCCAGCGTTCAGTTGCTTGAACAGTGTTGAAAACCCACTGTTTTACAAGCATAAAAGTAATATACTTATATAAAATTTCAGAAAAAGAAAAATGCACCCTCCCAGAAGTAACACCCCTACTCAGAAAGGGCCTTCCCTGTCACGTTCCACGTCGAGGCACGCTACTGCGGGTATGTGGGTACCTTGGTTTCTGAAATACGACTCCCAGAAATCCCTTAGCAGCCAGAGGAATTGTGGGAGCCATAGTCCAAAAACAAATCGGCCCACGTCCACCACCAAATCTAACGTTTTGTATTGCTTTCGTCATTTGCGCTTCGGGGGACATAGCGAGAATGACTCCAGGAGGAAACCAAAGGCTGACTTCGAGACGTTTATGTCTGTCTTAAGACCCACAGGATCCGATTGTATGCCCGCGAATACAATAGCTCCCCCCCCCCCCCGCGCCCCATCCTCCGGATCTGGAAGTTGCGAATCTTCCCTAGACCGTTCAGTTTCTGTGGCCACTGCAGGAGGAGGGGAGGGAGAAGGTGTGCGACTTCCGTTTCCGGTCGGTGCTGAAATCTCCCGCGCGCGCGGTGCGGCGTGGCGTAGGGTAGAGCGTCAAGGCACTGGACCGGGTTCCCGGAAGCAGAATCTTCCACCTTGGTTTAGTGGCCCGGAAGTACTCGGGGGGCCTATACCGAGGAGGCGTTCGCCATGTCCCTCATCTGCTCCAGTGAGTGGTCCGCGTTTTTTTTTCCTTTGGTCTCGTCCTTTACGCCTTTCTTCCTGTCCCCGCATAGCAGAATCTTATTCGTAGTTTGTAGGAGGAAGAAGGATCGGGATGGGAGGCTCTTCATAAGTAACCATAGCCTGTAACAGTTATGAAGCGCCTTCACGTGTTCCTGATTTCTCATGCCGTATTCAGTTTTAGCCTTTACATCCGTTTTGTAAGGTAAACCAGGAGTGTTTCTCCCCCAGGTAGCAGATGTGCGTTTTTTGGGCAGAGAGACTTCTGGGCTTGTGGGAGAAGCGAAAGATTTGAATGGTAGAGTTGCAGGTCCCTGCCTCAGTCGTTATCCTGCACCAGCTCTCATGGCCCCTTGCCTCTTTTTCAGCATCATCATCATCTTAAAACTGCAGAACTAGAAGGGATCCTATGGATGATCGAGTCCAGCCCCCATCAAGGAGGCACAGTGGGGAATCGAACTCCCAAGCTCTGGCTCCGCAGCTAGATGCCTAAACCATTGAGCTATCCAGCAGTTCCTGGTTATCTCTGTCTTTGTGTAGAGGGAAAGGGCGGTGACACTTGGCAGGAGTCCCATTGCCCTTCAAGTGACTTAATTTTGGCTAATGTTACAGAACTGCATCCCTTTAGGTTGCAGTTCTACACACACTCACTCAGAAATGCACCCCATCCAGCTCAGAAGCTTGTTACATAGAAGGGGGTAAAATTTGTTTTCTGCTGCCTCTGAGACTAGTACTGAGCCCAATGGACTTAAATTACAGAAGAGGAGGTTTCACCTGAATACTAAGGGCAATTTCTTGATGATGAAAACAGCAAAGAGCTACTTTAAAGATTAACATGGTTATTTCACAAAAGAACCACAACCCATTTCATCAAGTGCCCCTTCACTTTAATGATAATAGTAGTTTGCTAATGGAATCAGTTATATAGATTTCCAGTAGTATAAAACTCTAGCTATATTAGTTGTAGTAAAAACAACAACCTATGGCACCTTCATTTATGGGAGTTTGGTTTGACGTATGCCTTTATATACTGCACCAATACCTGATGAAGTGGGTTGCATTTTATGAAAGACTGTCAGATAAAATTTGCTAGTATTTAAGGTGTTGTAAAACTTCCAGTAGCTGTCTAGATTACTGGTACACTTCCCATTGCAGTAAGTCTTCAGGCAGAGGCAGATAGCGATCTTCGATGGATGGTCTAGTTCACATGGAACAAGGAGTTAAACTGTAAGGCCATTGTAATCCTGTAAACTCAGAATGCTTTTGAGAGCAACTTAATATTGTTCTGTGAAGAATATCCTATAGCAGAAGAGGTTATTCTAGTATTTATACATGCACTCATTTACACACTCAGGCACATGCATGTGGACAGATCTTGGATAGCTAGTGAGACAGGATAGTTGGATTTTGACTTCGAACTCTCAAATATATCTTTGTTGATCTTAATTGTCATCTTGAAGGGCCTAACCTATTACACTGATGCTTGAATGGGTTCTTCAGTTTGAGTTTAATGGTTCTCTTGTCCTTCACTTCTGGAAACCAAAACAGTGAGTCACTCTGATCTGTAGGTTCAGAAGTGTGATTGGGCTCTGTGGTTCTCGTACTCAAGCTTCTGCCTGTCCTGTACTTTAAAAATTCATAACAAATTTTTGACCAGTGTTGTGACCATGGATGTTGAACAATGTCACTTGGCAATAGGTTTGGTTGCTAAAGTGCCCGTTCTAACGACTGTATTTTGTTTTAGTTCTTGTGTTTGCAAACTTGAACAGATAAATTATTGTGCAAATCATGAAGTATGTGTTTAAGTAGTAGCGTGGTTGCACGTAATATTTTACAACACATGATAGAAAGTTCTGAACATCTTTGCAGCTACCCTAAAATATGCCACATGAAACACCTGTTTGTAAGGATGTAGCTTAAAACAGCTTGATAAATGCATTTTTGCAGTACTTTTGAAGTACTCTTAATGGTACATTATTTAGTTTTTCAGTGATTTCTAGGTTTGTGTTTGATTTTAGATTTTGTCTGTAATTAGACTGTTACTGCCTGCTCAACAAAGTTCTACAATTTCCTACCTGTATTTTGTCTCTTAAAGCTTCCTGTGTTGAACATAAGCCTTATGGTTTCTCAGAACTTGAAAATACGGAGTCAAAAGTATTCTAGCTGCTTGTGATTAATTACCTTTTACAGAACAAGGGTGAATGAAGCTACATTTTGAAAATAATGTAACAAATCAGATTGAAGTTAATTTATTGGTTTAATGATTAATGCTCTCTAGCTACTTTAAACATTACTTTTAAAGGACATTTAAAACCTTTTTAACAAGCATTTATATGCTATTCTATCACTTCTATGTTTTTAGAAAAGGTTAACAGAACATAAGACAAAAGTTGCTACCAGGGTACACTTAAGTTACATAATTACTTAAAACAATTAAATTTAATTCTGTGATTCTCTCCATCCCAAGTACATTTTTGCTTGCCATAGTCATAATACATATTTTACACAACTTGGCAGTACAGTTTTATTTTTAGAAAGGCCTTCCTGTTCATTTTTTTAAAAAAATATTGCATTTGAAAAAAACATTCAGATTGGTTTTGCAGTTACATCAGAAAATGAATGATCATCTAAGATATCAAACTCATTCAAGCAGATATTTTTTAAGGCACGGGAAGGTGAGCAATCTACAATTCAAAGGTTTAACCATAAATACTATTTGTAGGATGCATTCTTTATTTTGTTAGGACAACCATCATTACTGGAAAGACTTTGACAGTATTTTATAAAGAATAGTTTAAATTATCTTTATAGAACCATATGGAACTTCATAAAATTGACGCCCCTGTTTAAAATGCATGCAGATACATTTTCTCTACAGAATTAGAATTTGTAATCCTTATTCCATAATGAGAATTTTGAACAATAACATATTTTAAAGTAAGACTGTTGTCACATAGGGCCTTTTAGAATCAAAAAGTATTCTAACTGTAAAAATATATTTTAAAAACCAAAAGTGTCATTTATTTTTTTAAAAAAATACTTAAAATGTTTACTTATTCTGAGCACACACAAAAATTGGAATGATTTGTTTTTCAACACTTGTATGTAAAAAAAAAACCACCCACTTTCAGACATTAAGTAAAAGGAATCTTTTTTTAATTGTCCATGTTCTTTGCCTTTTTTAGAAAAAGCTATTTGTCCTTGTGGGGCCAGAATCTAACAGGTGTTTGTGTCAGATTTGCATAACTTGGCCTCAGCTGATGGATGAGGTGTCAGGATATGTGTCAGTTGTATGCCTGAGCACAAACCCTATTTGACAACAGAGGTAGCCCTCAATTGAAGATTAGCTGTGGAACAAACCTTTTGTGAACACCAGTGGGATTCTGGCCCACATATCTCTAAATTGATTAGGTTCTTTGCAACCCGCCTGCCTGTCTAGTGATTATCTCTGCCTACTACAACATGAATGAATGAATCTCTTAGAAATCTATGGGTTCTGTAGAACTGGCAAGTATAACAGAGCAGTGCACATGTCACGTTAGCATTTCTTTGCTCTGGCTGGGTAGATCTAGAAAGCAGCCTTGCTTGCTTCAGCACATGTAAGCTGTTGTCTTGTAATTACACCCCAATCTGTTTCGAATGCACCTGTGATGGTGTAAATGCTCAATTATGTGGGTGTGCCTCAAATTCTGCATCTTGAGGCCTCAAGAACGGCCTGTTGGTGTGATTAGTATGCACGGCATGTGTCTTTTAAGTCTGCAGGCTTCAAAAATCATCCTCCATCAGAGACACTTCTTACTCATTCTCCTTGGGGACTATTACAATTGAAGCAAACTGTTATTATCTAATTGCAGTGCTGGAATGTACAGGTGTTGTGTGCAACATATTAAAGAGCTCTACCTGATAGTGAAGGTGGCAGAGAGATCCCCTTGCCTTCCTTTTCATTGTTTCTGTATATTGGCCTTTTTAAACCCCAGAGTCAAGGTTCCTAAAGCATGACATGGGTGGAGAGTGGCACCTCTGGAGGAGCAGGATTGTTACTGTGGGCTAAAAATAGTGCTGAAAACCACAGAGTATCTAACAAAGGAAGGGTTAATATTCTCTCAGGGTTTACAGTAAGGAGTAACCTTACTGTAACCTGCATTTGCCATTCTTATATGAGCAAGTTATTATACATATAGGGAAGTACATCTCTGCTGTGTTGATGCATTAGCTATTCATATTACTTCTTTTCCGAATTTCCATGGCACTTTTCTGGATTCAGAAGTTTCAATGAGCCAGTGTTTTAAATATTTTCTGTTTTCCAGAAGTCATTTCTGCACTGATGTGTCAGGTGGAGAATCTCCTTCTGCAGCAAAACATTCTGTTCCATGTTCTGAGTCAGGTATATAGTTTGTTCAGGTGGAGCACAGGCTGAGAAGACTGATAATTCTCCTATATAAATAAAATAAATAAATATATGAAGTGTAGCGTGCTCTCTGGAATACGTCTAGCACTCCCTGGTAACTATGCATTGCAGAAGAAGATATATATGCTGTGGTTCAGTGGAGTTTGTCTACCATTACTCATCTTTTCATTGAGGAGTCTCTGATTACTTTTCAAGGAACCCAAGTGTTCCCTGGAACACAGTCTGTATATCACTTAACAGCTTTCTCCAAACCCAAATTTCCTTCAGCATAATAAAGATAGGATTCATCTATATTTAATTTTTACTCAGGTATAGGAATGCTTAGAGGTGTGGTAACATTTCCCTGCCCCTGCTCCACATCATTGCCTGCCACTTGAGGAAGCAGGAGAATATGCAATGTAGGGTTGTCATGAGTGTGGAGCAAGTAAGTGTGTGACATCTAAAGCAGCCCTTTGGATACCGATTTCTAGTAGCTGGTGGGCTTTCCAGTGCCTCTGCTATCATGACAGAAACCTATCAGTTGCTGAGGCTAAAACCCAGCCATTGTAGGTTGGTATTCAGTTTTATGCAGAAGGTTGGATCCAGATAAATTCTGTGGAACTTGGGTCTATTGCAGTTAATGGAACTGTGTTTTGACTTACCTAGGTGCCATTGATTTCAATTAGTTTCCACTGACATTCAGTGACCACTGCATTCATCCCAATTGGAACACCTTACCCCCGGAGATCCGACTGGCACTCTCTCTGGGAATTTTTAAAAACAAGTTGAAGACTTGGTTCTTCCGGCAGGCCTTCCCCCCTCCCATTACATAGCTTCCTTATCCCATCTTGGATCCTGTTTTCTTTATTGATCTTTATTGCTTTTATGAACAAAGTTATTTGAATGCTGTTTTTAAATTCTGTAAGTCGCCCAGAGTAGATTCCCGAATCTAGATGGGCGGGGTAAAAATGGAACAAATAAATAAATAAATAAATCAGGATCCAGCACATGGCCCCTAAGGGGGGGGATTGCCCCCTCCTCTCTAATGTTTCAAATTGATTTGTGGACTTCAGTACTTTTTTTTTTAACTGAGGTCTACATAGCTCCCAGAGGGTGCTGGAAGATAGAAATTGGCCCCCAAACATGGCAGAATTGCTCATCCGAAGCTAAATCCAACCCTGTCACTCATAGTATGTTATATACAATGCATCCTTTTCTGGTAGGTGCCCAGAGGTCCTCAAGGGACTTTTTAAAATTGATATTTTGTTCAGTCTATTTGAAAGCTTATTCCTAATGGGTTGCTGAAAGTGTGAGTGTTCTTTCCTAAGCACCTGGATCAGACCAGATTCCATTCCGCTGTGATTGAAAAATGGTATAGTTAGTTGGGTACATTGCATTATGGCTCATGTCAGCTTACGCAGGAATGTGTGAGAACCCACTGGTTACTATGATGGAAGACAGCTCTGTCAGGGAGGATTCTGTTCTTCCCAGAGTGCTTAAGAAAGTAATTCTACAGTTGGGTGAATAAATCTGTTGTTTTTACTCTGCAGAGGAGGACTGAGAGATGCCTGACAGTTGTTTTTATTTTGAATTCTAGTGGGTTGGGATACTTGGTGTTTTTTCCCCTTGTACTTGTTTCTGTATTTTCACTAGCCCCCCAAACTGGTGTCAATAGACATGGGCCTTTAAATTTCTTCTCAGTCCTTACCTGTAATTATTTTTTGCAGTTTCAAATGAGGTGCCTGAGCATCCTTGTGTGTCTCCCGTCTCAAATCATGTCTATGAGCGAAGACTCATTGAAAAGTATATTGCAGAGAATGGAACTGATCCAGTGAACAACCAGCCATTGTCTGAAGAACAACTCATAGATATCAAAGGTGAGGAGTGGGGTGGAAAGTGCCCCTCTGTACTGCAGGAATCGCGAGATTCCCTGAGACTTGCAAAATCCCATGGGAGGGCAGATTCTGACAGAGCCTCTGCCTAAAAATTGGAAATTTTTTATTTCCAAAAAAATTGCTGCAGCTTTTTGTGATGTAGATTTAAGGAACAGGATTTCAGCCATTGATTGGTAGGTAGCCTTGTGAGACAGTAAGGATGATATTTGGGAAGCGGGCATCTTCTAAGAATTAATGTTTTCCTCTACCTGTCATTTATAGTTGCCCACCCTATTCGGCCAAAGCCACCGTCCGCTACTAGTATTCCAGCCATTTTGAAGGCACTTCAGGATGAATGGGTAGGTATCTCTCTCCCTACCCCCACCCAAATGTTACAGAACTTCCTCCTAAGATAACTAGTTCACTAAGATAACACACCTGAAATTATTCTCTACATTTTAAAGCATTCCTCCCTGGTTCATATAATCTTTCAGGGTGTCTGGACTGGATGTCATGCGAAGCAGTCTGCTTCTGGTTTGGTTATCTGCATATGTGAGCGGGAGGACTGAAGTTAATGTCCTGTGCAAACTGGCATGCTGCTTTACCGAGCCAGCATAAGTCAGGAATCCTGACTTATTGTTACGTGGGGACATGACCACTTTGCAGACATCCACTGCTATGCTGATCTGTCTCCTTTAGGATGCTGTTATGCTGCATAGTTTTACACTGCGGCAGCAGCTGCAGACGACACGCCAGGAGCTGTCTCATGCTTTGTACCAACATGATGCTGCCTGTCGTGTCATCGCCCGTCTCACCAAAGAGGTCACTGCAGCGAGAGAAGGTAAAAGCCCAGCATCTTACATGCTCTGTGGGTTGTGTCCAGAGAAGGAGTCTATTGTGCCAATTGTCTTTTTGCCCTGTCAAATTGCACTGTGTCTTTTCTTACAGCTTTGGCAACTCTGAAACCCCAGGCTGGCCTCATTGTTCCCCAGGCAGTACCATCCTCCCAGCCCAATGCTGTGGTATGTAAAACATGTGCAGGGGCTGACCATGCTTTTCATTCATTCTTTTCCTTCTCTGAGCTAATATACTCCTCCTCTCTATATCTCAGGGTGCTGGTGAACCAATGGACCTGGGAGAACTGGCAGGAATGACCCCAGAGATTATCCAGAAGGTACAAAACAACCTCACTTCACAATTTGTCACTTTCTCCTTATTCTGTAGCAGCAGCGGGCAGCGTGTGGGCCTGGGGCTACATGCGCCTCCCCTGGGCTGTTTTCACAGCCCTCGACTCATTGGACTCCCTGCACTCACCTGAGAAACAGTTTTTGTCCACAGAAATGGTGAATTGCTACTCTTGGAAGCCTGCAGGAACATGGATTCACCTTTCAAATTGGCTGCAGTCCCCAGCCTGTATTGTTTAAGAACAAATAAATCCCTTTTTTCAGAACTGGATTTGACTGTTGGCCGTGTCTGGATTCATGATTTGATCCCTTTTTATCACATTTTTGGCAATCTTTGTGGCCCCAAGAAGATCCCAGGGGAAGAAAAATTGCCCCAAGATGTCCTGAAGTTGCCCAGCCTTGCACTATAAAAATGCAGTTATGATTTACCTATTCAGTTTTTAAAATGAGCTGTCCTTATAGAAACACATGTGCTGTTTCTACACCACTGTGCATTCCTTTGGCATTGCAGCTGTGATGTCTGATCCTGTCCACTGCCAGCCTGTGTGCTTACATGTCCATTTTGAGTCTGACTTCTAATGATGTTCTGTCTTGCAGCTTCAAGACAAAGCCACCGTGCTGACCACGGAGCGCAAAAAGGTGAGTACCACCTTTTTCAGAGCTTATGCTGTGTGTGCAAACCAATAGCTCCCTATGTTGTAGGTTGATAGGAGGTTCCTATTCTACTTTGATCAATTCTGTCTTGTCTTTTTGATAGAGAGGGAAGACTGTGCCAGAGGAGCTGGTGAAACCAGAAGAGCTAAGCAGATACCGGCAGGTGGCTTCACATGTGGTGAGTATATCGTGCTCACAGTTGAGAAGGCTGTGTCTTGAGGAAGTCAGATGTTTCCTAAATGGTTCTGTGAATGTGGCTGAGTTGCATTTCTGTAGTTTAATCTGGACAACGCTTGTCATAGGTTAACCATGACTTTACACTTCCACTATGCTTTGCAGTAATTTGCAGGGCTGGGGAAACTGTGCATCTTGCAGTTTTTGTTAACTTCAGAAATACAGGTTTCTTACTATGACTTTGTGACTAGACATGGGGACGAATAAAAAAATGGATCGCAATATTTGTGAGAAATGGCTAATTCGTTAAATATTCGTCCCTTCATATTCGTCAGTTCCAGAGACCCCAACAAATACGAAGAGATGAATATTTCCCCATTTTTATTCATCCCCCATAGGAAGAGAGGGAAGGCTAGCCTTCCCTCTCTTCCTATGGCTTTCCCATTCTGCCTACAGGCCCGCTGATCAGCGGGCCGATAGGCAGCGACCCACCCCCACAGCCTATCCCCTGCCCACTTCCTCTCCCTACCTTAGCTACTGCCACCATCCAGCGCCGCCGTGATCCAGCACTGCCCGCTGCGGTGGCCTCCGCAGCCATGGCCTGCAGTAAGGGACACTGGCTGCCCTTTGCAAAGATGGCGGCTGTGGCTTCATTTAGGGCAGGAAAGCTTCAGCTGCCATCTTTGCAAAGGGCAGCCTGGATTCCCTTAGCCTGCCTTAAGGGAATCCAGGCTACCCTTTGCAAAGATGGAGGCTGCAACTTCCCTACCCTAAATGAAGCTGCAGCCACCATCTTTGCAAAGGGCAGCCAGTGTCCCTTACTGCAGGCCATGGCTGTGGAGGCACGGCGGCGGTGATTACAGTGGGGGTGGGGCAGCGGCGGGGGGGCAAAGTTTTTTTTTTAGACAGCCTGTGGCTGTTCCCCCCCTCCACAAACTGATTCATTCTTCGTCGGTTCATGGGGGGGAAGCTTCGTGATTTGTCAACTTTGACGGATCATGAAGCAGGAAATGGCGATTCGTCCCCATCTCTATTTGTGACCCTTCCCCAAATTATTGGCACTTTGCTGCTTCTGTTTGCAGGGTTGGACAACTGTGCAGTTGTGATTGCCCTTTTAAAAAAAAAACCCGTAACCATCACTTTCTGGAGTTATTTCGGACTTGCTTCCACTGCTTCTTTACGCAAGGGAATTGACTTGCCCTTGATGCCATAATCCCAATTTTTGCTTGAGGTAGCAAGTTAGGAGTTATGTCTGCAGTGGCCCGTCTGCCACAGATCCTCATGAAATCAAAACTGCTTGTTTTGTTGGGCACCAACAAAGAGAAAAGTGTGGGCTACAGCCAAGGGCTTTAAAGCGTGTGTTTTGCAACAGTTCCTCCCCACAGTTGCTTGTCAGTTGATATGATTCAGTTGCAGGCCCTTCGTCCTTCCTAGCTTGAACTGTTAATGCCAACACTGTTGTTTTTGAACAGGGACTGCACAGTGCCAGCATCCCTGGTATCCTGGCTCTCGACTTGTGTCCTTCTGACACCAACAAAATCCTCACAGGTATGTCAAGGTGTCCTTTCCAGAGTATCTCCTGCCCTGCCTGCCCTATGAAGGGTAATGTTTGAACTGTCTTAATTCTCTTATGTTTTCTACTAATGTGATTTGCTTTTAGTTTTATTATTCTTATTATTTAAGTTATTGGTATTTCTGTTCTATATTATCCATTTGTGAACCACCCAGAATAGTGCTTTGCACTAATGGGGCAGTATAGACATCTATGAAATAAATAATTTGTCTGTCTCCCTACCTATCTTCGTGTCAGAAAAATGTCAGCCATGGGAGCCTTCCGTCTATACAAAAGGAATTTCTTCTCTTTGTTTTGTATTTTAAAATGTCAGTAATTTGGGATGTTGAACTTGTTTCTAAAGTTCTGGTTCCATAGTGTTAACTTGTCTGTATGGCGGTGAACCAGACATTGCTAACGGACAGCAAATCCTTCAAGAGTGTTGCGGGAAGGGCTGTCTTTCACTAGGCTGTTATGATTCTGATTGCTAAGTTATACTCTTGTTTTGCAGGTGGAGCTGATAAAAATGTTGTTGTTTTTGACAAGAGCTCAGAGCAGATCTTGGCGACTCTGAAAGGACATACCAAGAAGGTCACCAATGTAGTTTTCCACCCATCCCAGGTCAGGACTCTGATTTCCTGTCTGTACTTCATCTGCCTGAGAGCGTGACTGATTGTTTGTCATCTTGCTGAAGTGACTGTGTGATCTTGCCTGACGTCCCCTCACAAATACATTGTGCGTGACTACTACTAGCATCTGAGCTGATGACTTGGGATGTGTCTCCTGTTTCTGAACTAAAGAGACGACAACCCTGCCTTAGTCTAATTCTGAGGCTGCTGTTCCTTTTCTTCTTCAGGAATTAGTGTTCTCAGCTTCTCCAGATGCCACTATTCGGATCTGGTCAGTCCCCAGTGCTTCATGTGTGCAAGTTGTGCGTGCTCACGAGAGTGCTGTGACAGGGCTGAGCCTCCATGCCACAGGAGATTACCTGCTGAGCTCTTCTGATGACCAGGTGAGACTGAAACGTGAGATATAAAACAGCAGAGAAACAGTCTGCTGTAATATAAAACTATTTTAAAATTCAGTTTACAAAATATCCCAGGATAACCTCCTCTCCCTCAAGACATCACTATAAAACAGTAAAAAAAGAAAATCAGTCAAACATTTCTGGAACAGATTTTTTTTTTTAAAACTAAAGAAACAAAATCAATTTTCCCCCACCCCAAACAAACCTAACCCTTAGTCTTTCTTTTTCAGTACTGGGCTTTCTCTGATATCCAAACTGGCCGTGTTCTCACCAAGGTCACGGATGAAACTTCTGGCTGTGGTAAGTATTCTGAGCTTCATAATTCCATGAACCATGTTTGAGAACGTTGCACAGTGTCCAGGGGTCACGGTGTCAGTGTTTCATGAGAAAGGGAAGGCTGGCTGGAGGCTTCCCATCCTTTTGCCCTTGCAGCTTTGTGGTGAATCCATTGTTGTGGTCTCTTTCTGCAGCTCTCACCTGTGCTCAATTCCATCCTGATGGGCTCATTTTTGGGACAGGAACGATGGATTCTCAAATTAAGATCTGGGACTTAAAGGTAAAAACAGATTTCAGACGTCAGTCTCCTTAATCATCTCCCTCGCTAGACTGGCTATAACGATTATGGGCAGTGAGTATGAAGTGTCTGAAATATTTCTACATATCATACAAATGAAAAATATTACTATTATCTCAGTGAGAAATTAGACAGAATCTGACCTGCACAGTCATATGGATGAGGAAGACAGAAGAACTACTGCCTGTGTGCTGTGTAGATCTTCTGCTCGAATGTTGCAAGAGCCTAGTATGACTAGGATGATTTTTCCTTCAAAGTGATACACATGGTTCTTTATGTTGATATTGGATCCCCAGGATACCTGGCACTGTGACCTACCCTCCTGTTTTTTATTGTCAGTTGCAGTCTTGGTGTGAATGGGTACAGTCACATTACATACCGTCAGCTGGAGGTGCTCAGACTGTTGTTAAGAGAAAGAGGAATTCTGTTTGGCGCCATCCACTTTTGAGAGGGGGGAAAAGAGGGAAGGGAAGGCAGCGCCACAGTTTCCTTCTAAGCTTGAAAGAGAAATGAGCCTCCGGCAGAAATTAATTGCATGGCCCGTTTCTTTTCAGGATTCACAATGGCAAGTTCTTGTGCATCAAAAGATGCTTCCAAAATGTTTTGGCTGACGTTGCATGCTGTGTCAGCCAAAACTCTTTTGAAGGACTTTGTTGAAACTTTTCTTTTTCATCCACTTAAAACCGCTTGGATTCAGTGTCTGAAGTTCCCTATATAATTATCTATCTGCCTGGATGCGACTATCCTGCTAAGATGGCAAGTAACTTTTGATAAGGAGGGGGAAAAACAAAAAAAGATGACCTCAATATTCTACTTAAGAATAGTATTTGAGAAAGAATGAGCTCCAGTTTTTGTTCACTGTGGAAGGCGGTGCACAAGCTCTGCATCTTTTGGGTAGAGGTGTTGCTTTCCACCTAGAATGGCTTAATGTGCTTCTAACAATCCTGTCTGGCTTGCCCTTTTCAGGAACGGACCAATGTAGCAAACTTCCCAGGACACTCGGGTCCCATTACTAGCATTGCCTTTTCTGAGAATGGTTACTATCTGGCCACAGCTGCTGATGACTCCTCTGTGAAACTCTGGGATTTGCGAAAGCTGAAGAATTTTAAGACGCTGCAGCTGGACAACAACTTTGAGGTTTGTGCAGCCTTTCTTGCTGTCTTCCTCCCCCATCTTTATTTTGCACATCGCAGTCAGAATCCCTGCATGTTCTTGGGTTCTTCTTCTGCTTTGAATGCTTGTGGGCCCAATATGTACCCTTCTGATATCTGGCAGAGTGGTCTGTAACCACCTCTAGATTGAGGTGCCTCATTTGGTATGGGGGGGGGGGTTGTTGTTGTAGCTGCCCAAAATCAGTGACCTTTGTGTGCTTCCGAACTCAAGGTGGCTAACTCAAAAGCCTTTTCTTTTTAGGTGAAATCTCTCATATTTGACCAGAGTGGCACTTACTTGGCCCTGGGTGGCACTGATGTCCAAGTGTACATCTGTAAGCAGTGGACGGAAGTGCTGCACTTTACAGGTGAGAGGATAGTGGCCTTTGGAGAGTTCTTGAGCAGTTCCATGTTCACACTTCCATTGGTGATTAGCAGTCTGTAGTGGTTTGGAGGCTGTTCATTCCCTGACTGTCTGATCTCTTTCCTACAGAGCACAGCGGCCTGACAACAGGAGTAGCTTTTGGTCATCATGCTAAGTTCCTTGCTTCAACAGGCATGGACAGAAGCCTGAAATTCTACAGTCTGTAGCCTCTCTTTCCAGAATGCAAAGGGAGTAGAGCCTATTCTTCGCTGTAGTGTTAAGATGTTTGGGCAATCGTGACGCATATGGAGAAGGGGGGGAGGTTGGGTGGGAAGTAGGGTGCATCATAGCTTTTAATCTCAATTCAGGCTGTCTGTAGAATGTAAAGTTCAGCCCTGTACTAAATTAATTTGTTTTTCCTCTTCCATATTTGTCCTTTTCCAGCTTGTCTGTGCTGTGATTGTAACAATATTGAGCTGAACCCATCCAGGGTTGTCCATCTAATGAGAGGTGGTTGCAAGGATGAGGATGAAGAAAGGGATGGGGAGATGTGCAGGTTTTTTGTATGCAGCTCTCTAGTTTCATTAAAAAAGAATTATTCAACTAAATTTGTGTGGTGTTGGGTAGTAATCTGTCTATCTGAAATGTTCCTTTGCCCTTCTTCCATTTGACAAAACACCCCATATATCTTTCATGTGCGTCTTGTATGCTTAAAAGAGCGTGCTTCTGATTCAGAATTTATTTGGAAAAGAAAGGGAAGCAAGGCTATTTGTTAGTTTCCAAACTGATCTTGCATAAATCAAGGAAGGTCCGGAGCAGCAGTCCAATCGAACTGGGGCTCTGGGAAGCACTGAATATTGCTTCAGAGATTAAAAAAAGCCAGAAGGAAAACCACTTGCCGCCAGCTAGTCTCACTGAGAAAACAAAAGCAGTACTCTGATGGAACTAGGAAGCTCAAAGAAAAGGAGATTGATGGCTTACACATCAGTCACAAAATGAAGCACTCTTGGAATCTTCAATCCTAGAGCTCAGATTGACCAGATAAATTCCTCTACCCGTAGAAGGAGCAGCCATTTCTTTTCTTGGCAGGGCAAGGGAAGAGTGTTAAACTGTTAAGCGACTGCTGTGTGTATCACTTTTGTTTTCAGTAGGGTGAGTGTGCATTGAGATTTATTTTCTTGTTTTCTTTTAAGCAGCTGTAGATTGGATTTTGCATTACATTTTAGAATCCCATCTGTTGAGTGCCTGTATGTGAATGTGCCATGAATGTCTTGAGTCCCTCTATGCCCTGCCTTCTGGTTTTGGCATTGATGACAATCCAGCCACACCAAATTAAGCAACTGTCAGAGACGTAAAACTTCCATGGAGAAAGAAACATCGGGAGGAAGATGTCATGCACCTGCATGGAAGTACCAAATCCCAGCAGGACTGGAAAAACGGTATTGGTGGTAGGGAAAGTTGTACAATTTTACACATGTTTACTAAGATGAAAGTCTCATTTTATTTAGTGGCCATTGTTCTTAGAACGGGTGTGTGAACTGGAGAATAAAATTGTGGAGAAGAGAGAGAGTGAGCCGTCCCCTAACACGTCTATAGAGGAGGGTAGAGATAGAGAAGTAGAGAAAGTTACAGAAGAAGTGAAAGGGATGAAGGTGGGTGAAAGGGGGGAGGAGTTAGAGAAGCAAAGGAAGGGAGTAGATGTGTTCTTGATTACGGAGGAGGGGGACAAGTCGGGAGAGACGAGGAAGGTGGTTGTTTTAGAAGACGAGTGGCAGGAGGAGGAAGGAGGACCGCAAGTATTCAAAATACCGCAAAAGAAGGAGATAAGGGATGGAAGGTGTGAGAACCCAGAAAAAGAGAGAAAAGAGGGTGACATAAAGATACCCATAGAAGGTTTAGGACTGGAAGAATGGATGGTACTGGTGTATCCTCGAGGCCGAGGTACTTGGAGGAAGGTGGTCCGGCCGGGACCTGTCCAGCTGAATCAGAAGCCACCCGAGGGAGACTGGTCTCGTCACCCCTGTTGTGGGACTATATGTGAGGTGAGGAGTGGATGTTTGCAAAACCTGACCGATCAGGAGAGATTCGGACCCTCTCCCCATTGAGGAAAGCAAGCTACCAAGGAAGTTTACCCTTGTTATGGACAGATTTTCCTGTAGACCTTAGTCACGTTGACCCTACAGAAGTTATTGTTGAGAAACCTAAGAATCTTGTTAATAAAGAGTTTGTTGTTAAAGAAACGTCTCCTCTGTCCTTTCCCGCCAAAACTGAGGAACTGTCAGATACTGTCAACGAACCCTATCACAGGGTGTATACGATTGCAACTTTAATTACCTTTGCATGGATTCTCTTCTTTGTCACTAATCATGTCATAAATTGTACGGTACTCTGAACTTTTGCATTCTAAACTCAGTTTTTACCCTTCTTTGTAAGCTGTTGAGGACTCTCAGGATGTGGTACCTATTAAGAACAATCAGTTTTATTAGTGAGTTATATAGGTACACTGCACTCCTGCAGCACTTCAGACGGAAAGCAAATCTCTTGGGACAAATATTGACAGGCCAGAAGCTTCTGGTGATCTGGTCATAAGCTAAGTGTAATTCATTTATTTTCAAAGATGAGCTATGTTCTATTTCTTCAATGAACAAGAGAGGTTGATGATGTGACTGAGACCTTGGAACAGTCAGTTTATGCTCTCAGTTTATTGTGGTAATTGTTGCATTTTATATTGTTATATTTTATATTGTTGATAGTGTGATCCTTAAGCCAGAGCTGATGACATTTTACATTTATAGAATTCCTTTATATTACCTAATCCCTAACTATGGAAAGAGCTTGAAGGAACATGACAGCAGCAGCAACTACTTAGAAATCATTTCCACAGCCAGAGGGGATTGAAGTGGGCATGGATTTCTAATTCCTAAATAGGACTTAGCCTTTTAAGAATGCTAGTAATTATGCACTTATGTTTACATGGAGTTAACATGTAAATTTGGTTGCCATCCAAAGTTGGAAACTAATATGGTGTTTGCGACTGTGAGCTTGATTAATTCTGTGAGGCTCAAAGCTTCTGGTGCCATTTTGGTTGGCTTTTGGAAGCCATTAATTCATACAAACGCCAATTAAATCTAAAGCAATCGGACAGGATGCTTGCAATTCTGGCCGCAATGGCAAGAAAGGATAGCCCATTGCAGTAGTCGTGTTATGAAGTCACTTAAGTACGAGAGGTTTGCTGCAGAGTCTCCTAAAAAAATATTACAGATCTAGGTGACCAAGGGCTATTATCCTGTTCTTAATGACAAAGAGTTCCCTTCAGTCTCCTGGAAAATTTATTGAGAAGAACATTCAAAGTGTGGTGCCATGAAGGAGAGTCACCATGCTAAAACTACACATGCCCAGAGTACTGGACAACATTCAAGTAGTAGATCATATTGCTAAGTAAACAAGTGTTAGAACAGCAGAGTGTTGAACAGCTAAACAACTCAGTTACTGAGACAATAACAGACCTATCTACCAACCTTTTTGCCATTGCTAGTCTTTTTTTGCCAGCATCTATTGTTAGAAGCAGCTGCCTCTCTCTTCCTTAAAGATTCAGCCCTGATGGAAAGGGAAGGTTTTCTATAGAGAAATCCCTCCAGCCCTTTAACCTCTAGCTTATTAAACAACAAGATTTAAGATGGACAATTGGAGGACACTTACATACAGCTTCAATGTGGACTGCAAAATTCTTTTGGGAAGGACTAGTAACTGTGTACTGTACTTATCAAAATCATATTTATGTCACCCAGTATCATACTGGCCATGCGACAAACCAGCAAGAAATGATACATTGTTGTTGTTGTTTAGTCGTTAAGTCGTGTCCGACTCTTCGTGACCCCATGGACCAGAGCACGCCAGGCCCTCCTGTCTTTCACTGCCTCCCGGAGTTGGGTCAGATTCATGTTGGTAGCTTCAGTGACACTGTCCAACCATCTCGTCCTCTGTCATCCCCTTCTCCTCTTGCCTTCACTCTTTCCCAACATCAGGGTCTTTTCCAGGGAGTCTTCTCTTCTCATGAGATGGCCAAAGTATTGGAGCCTCAGCTTCAGGATCTGTCCTTCCAGTGAGCACACAATGATACATAGGGTGCACAATAATTCTTCAATAATCTCTCTCACTCTGCTGCAAATTTTTTTAGCAGTTTACTATTTCTCATGAGCAAACACCATCAAGGAATGGGGTTTTTTAGTTAATGAGCAGAAGTGAAACCAGTAACTAACTTTGCACCTGGAACACTGAAGCAGCAGTTTGAAATCACTGAGGGGTCATTTCAAAAGTGCAAAATTCAAGCAGAAAAGAGTATGTCTGATCCACATGGTCCCTCTGGGGTTTTAAAAATCTCTCTTCCTCTCCAACCCACTTGCCTATTCTTTATGTTCTTATTCTGCCCCCTTCTAAGGGCTAAGGAAGAAACATGTTCAAAAGATCTTTCCCTTACATACACACTGACACCAGAGTTTTGTCTAGAAAGGAAAGGACCGAGACTTACAGCATCACCATCTTGATTCCTTCTTTTCCCCTTTATGCAACATACTGTATGTGTCATCCAGGCCTGTGTTTCTGGCATAGTAGGACAGCTGCCCTTTCCCTAACCTTTTTTGAGGACAAGGACAGAACTGCAGTGCTTTGTAAACCAGGAATTCAACAGGTGCAGTTGCTTTCAACTTGGTGGTGGAAAGCAGTACTTGCTAATTTCTGCATATCACTTTTAAAAGAGCCCTGATGAGAAAAACTGCAAGAATCAATGCTTACTGTGTGTGAAATGCGAGTTCATTTCTAGCTTGATGTTTATTGTTGGTCCGACATATGAGTGCTTTATTACACATATGCAAAGATGTGTGATACCTGTTATTGGACCACTATAAAATCATAGATTGCAAGCTTTCATGGGTAAATCCTGCCTCTTCGTGCTCAACACAACTCCTTTATGAATGGTGAAAAAGAATTGTAGACCAAAGTCTAAAAATTGATGCTGCAAGCTTGAGAGCGTTGTTTATGTTTAGAATGTTCATTCTAATAAGAAAGTCAAACTCAGAGGTTTTCCCTATTTGAAAAGGGTCATTTCAGTCTGTTAACCCCTTCTCCAAGCTTGTATTCCTTCCAAATAATAATAAAAAAGCAGCTGGGACTAACCCTTCTCTTTCAAGATAAGCAAGTTTAGTTTTCTCAATGTATTTGATCGGTTTTAAATTGGCAGACAGGTCGCCTGTGTCTGCATGGGTGGCGGTGGTGTAAAAGTGTTTTACTTTTAAAAACTCATAACGAAAACCATTTGCTCAAAGATCCCCCTATTTCTCACAGAACAAGAACAGACTGTCTGCTGCACCTGTGCCACATTTGGTGGTGATCTGAGGTCCAGTTTCAAAAAGTTATAATTTTTGTTGGCATCCCCCCCCCCCCCCCATTTTTACAGTTGCATTATGCGATGCTGAATATCTATTGCTACACTCTTGTGCACTTCAGTCTTCTTTCATCTGGTTGGGAGGGACCTTTCTGGGGTGGCTGTCAATTAACCGAAGGGTAACTAATCATTCCTTCTCTGCCTGAGTTTGATGAGAGCTATGCCCCGCCCTGCTCTTTTCACTCAATATTCAGTTAGTGTCAGAGTCAGGTATATAGTCTGTACAGGCGTACCTCAGTTTACAAAATTAATGCATCCTCCGGGACGTTACGTAATGCGGAAATTTCGTAAACCGAAATGCGGATTGCGCTAGGAACGGGGGCGGTGCTAGAAACCGCCAGGTGCAATGTGTCCTGGGGAAACCCTTTCGTACAGCGGGGGGGGGGGGGGAAGTAAACCAGGGCATTATTTTCTATGGATTTTGGTTCGTAAACCGAGGTACCACTGTATATGTAGGCAGCAGTTAGAATGTAGTCTGCAAAAGTCTGCTGGAAACAGGCTATGAGTCTGTTGAGCCCTCTTCATGTAACCAGTCCTTTTTTTTTTGTACAGTATGCCATTTTTTATCTGCTCAGAATTATGAGTAAATGGAACTTTTTATTCTTTCTCTCACCAATATTTCAGTTATTGACAATGTAAGTGCCAGTTGATGAGAACCAAAAAAGGGGTGGCCTATTCTGGGGAAACCTGAAGCTAATTCTGTTCTGTCTCTGCACAATCTGCTGTGCAGCTAGACGTGTTTAGCCAAAATTCAACACTGCCACGACTTTCATAGCTACAGTTATTTAACATGTATGCCAAATAAAATATTAATCTTTAAAGTATCACAAGACTCTGTTTTCTGCTGCAATAAACTAATATGGATATCTGGCTCCAAGAATTTTAATGGTGCATCCTGTGTCAGCCCTCGTACTATGGATAGGCTACAGATCTATTCAGAAACTGCACACTAGACATGAAAGAAGAATAACATGTTAATCCCATCATCCTCAGAAAATACAAAAGGATCTGTCCAGACCAGCAATATAGCCATTTATTTTGGATGAGAAACAAAGCAAGTTTCAAAACTGAAAACTTGAGTTTGAACCTCCAGAACTCCTATGTAATTTCTTTTTAAAAAAGATACAGGTGTATGAAATACATGTATGCATGCAACAGCTGGCATAATGGGGGACAGGATCAGGGGAGAGGATGGAAAAGCTGGGTTTGGGAGAACACCTATGTAGGAGGCTGAATCCCTCCCCATTACAATCCACCCAGCTGTATGGGCAGGAGAAGGCAAGCTTCCATTCAGTAAAACGCATGAGAGGAATTAATTGTGTAGCTGCAACGATGCAGTTATGCAATCTCTCCATAAATGCAACAAAATGCAAAAGGGGGTGCATACCAAGAAGTTGTCTACTAGAAGCCTTCCGCTCTGTAATATCCAGCCTTTATTTGTGCAGCTGCAGCTGTCCAGGTTTCTGTAATGGTATACTTTAAAACTCCTTGTTGAGAAAACTCTTGACTTCATGGTCAGTTCTTGAGAAGTCGTTATTGAACAACAACATCCCCATACTCCTAGTAGAAAGCAACCTTGGAGAGCTAGGGTAGCAGGAGTTTGAGCAGGCCTATTTTTAGCGAGAGTGGGTGGCTGCTTGGCCCACCTGGTGACATCTCCATCTAAATGCCAGCCTCCCACCAACAACTCCATTCACATCCCTTACGAGGCATGGTTCCAAACTTGCATCTTCCAATCCAAGGCAGGGCATCATTCTGCTTTTACTGAGGTTTCTCCACTGGTCAATTTCATAACAGAAAAAGTATTCAGAATACTTCTCCGTGTTACATCTGCTCCAGTTGTTGCTTTGGTTTGTTTCCTTTTCTCTTCCTGCAGCAGAGCGGAGACCCTGGGGATAATTCTATTCTTGAAACATTTACCAAATTAGAGTGAAAACTATTCCTTTCCACACTTATATATATATATGTTCATTTTAGCAGAAGAGAAGCTGGAAAACCCAGTCAATGTTCGGCCATGAAGAACGTGTTACCAGAGATAGACCCCTTGTATTCAATTACTGGAGGCTGTCTGAATAGAACCAATGTATATGGAAGATACCTTAAACTTGTTTTGTTGTGTAGTCAAGGAAGCAACTGGTATACAGACGGTGTCAAGAGGCCTTGTGGAAACCACTGAGTTTATCGCTTTATTTATACATTTTCTCCAACAGTATTAGAGCTTTGTTGTCCTGCTTTTCTTCTTTTTCCAGAGCACAAGTACAGCAACGAACATGATAATACCCACCAAGGGTAGCACCACTAAAAGCGTCAAGGTCAGGTCTTCACTGGAGGTCACGCCTGTGCATGAAAGGAGAGGGATAAAGAGACTTGTCACTGCAGTTCACAAAGCAACCATCATGTCAAACTTGATTTCCCTAACCAAGGAATCTCGGAACTCACTTTGCTAGGCATCCTGCAGATATCCTGTAGGGACCAAAGCAGGTGTAGCCACTGCGTAAGATGAGCCTGTATTGTTAAGCCTGACAACATGGTGTCCATCTTTGATATGGGAAGGTTCACTCACCATTAATCTTTGGAAACCTTTTCTAAGAGGAAATACTCAGGATAGAGGATCTGAGAAAAATTTAACTAGCCACAACCCAGTTTTCTATGCCATATGATATGGCAGTATGAGATAAAGTGTGGTGCACAGTCTCATTGCTCAGGCCATCCGTATAGAATAATAATGATGATGCAGTAAGGTCAATATTCCAAAGATACCAGCATTGAGGCAGCTCACCTTAGAGGGCCCATTTGGGGTTATTTTGAGACAGCAGCAGTTATTAATTTATTTCATTTATTATTTTACTTATGTCCTTCTTTTCTCCCAGTAATGAGGACCCCCAAGGCAGTTCTTGGCCTAACTAAAATACAGATAGAAGTTTAAACTCAGCGAGTTGTCATATTAAACTGACTGGCTCATATTAGAACCATCAAATTTAGTAACAATTTCAAAAGAGTTTCAAAAACTTATCTGAGGAAAAGACAGGCAAAGCACAGCACCCTCAGTGAAGAGTCATTTCTTCAGAAGACTGCTTGAATAGAAAAGTCTTTTGCCTGGCCTCTGAAACTGTCTTGCATCTTACCAAAGTTTGTAAGTGACTGATTTAATTATTTACCAGAGTCAAGGTCACCATACTAAGGAAGTATCAGACACAGCAGTTTTATTTCTAACTGGCCCCTTTCCTTGTTATACAAAAATCACTTACCTTTCTCCCATTTGACTTGTTTCTCATTAGACAGCCTGTCTTGAAAGATCAGAGCTCCAGGAGTGCTTACTAGGTCCAAGGATTCGGTTTTGTTTCTTGTCTCTAAAAATCGGCGGCCTCCTGTGAAATAAATCAACAGCAGAAGTCAGGTATGGTGTCTAAATTGGTCACTCAAAGGTGAGGGTGGGCAATACGTTTATTAGACCATTAAAAAATCACAGGCACACAGTGGGCCACTGGGTGTGCCATGCATGGCATGGGGAAGGGGAAGAGAAACATAGAATTGCCCATCATATTGTCAGCAAAACAAAAGCCCTAGAAACCCATTTATATTTATATTTCCAGGAACTAGAGGCCTTGTGAAAAGAGGTATCTTTCTACCCCAGCTTGGTTGAGGCCTCATACAAGGAGCCAGGCAGTTGCACTGAGTTGTAAGATAGTTCTCCGGAGAGCCCTTTCGGGAAAGGGCATTGTGGCTGGACAGATCTACCAGAAACTAACTTCTTAAGGCTTGTAAATAATGAATTCTGCTGTTGAACAATGTGTTTGAGAGGCACTTTTGCAAAGGAAATATAGTTTCTCCATACGTATATTGGAGATTCCTCAGCTCCTGGGCTGTGTGCTTTATCCATGCTTTCTAAGTTATCACTAAATTATTTAGTTACGTTTACTAGTAACAGGCAATAAGAGCCACTTGGGTGTGTAGTAGGCATCAGAGGATACTTGCATAGATTTTAAAAGCCCTTTAACAGAAAGCCAGAGAGTTCCAGAAAAACATCTACTTCTGCTTCATTGACTACGCAAAAGCCTTTGACTGTGTGGACCACAGCAAACTATGGCAAGTTCTTAAAGAAATGGGAGTGCCTGACCACCTGATCTACCTCCTGAGAAATCTATATGTGGGACAGGAAGCAACAGTTAGAACTGAATATGGAACAACTGATTGGTTCAAAATTGGGAAAGGAGTACGACAAGGCTGTATATTGTCCCCCTGCTTATTTATATGCAGAATACATCATGCGAAAGGCTGGACTGGAGGAATCCCAAGCCGGAATTAAGATTGCCGGAAGAAATATCAACAACCTCAGATATGCAGATGATACCACTCTGATGGCAGAAAGTGAGGAGGAATTAAAGAACCTCTTAATGAGGGTGAAAGAGGAGAGCGCAAAAAATGGTCTGAAGCTCAACATCAATAAAACTAAGATCATGGCCACTGGTCCCATCACCTCCTGGCAAATAGAAGGGGAAGATATGGAGGCAGTGACAGATTTTACCTTCTTGGGCTCCATGATCACTGCAGATGGTGACCGCAGCCACAAAATTAAAAGACACCTGCTTCTTGGGAGGAAAGCGATAACAAACCTAGACAGCATCTTAAAAAGCAGAGATATCACCTTGCCGACAAAGGTCCGCATAGTCAAAGCTATGGTTTCTCCAGTAGCGATGTATGGAAGTGAGAACTGGACCATAAAGAAGGCTGACCACCGAAGAATTGATGCTTTTGAATTGTGGTGCTGGAGGAGACTCTTGAGAGGCCCCTGGACTGCAAGGAAAACAAACCTATCCATTTTGAAGGAAATCAACCCTGAGTGCTCACTGGAAGGACAGATCCTGAAGCTGAGGCTCCAATACTTTGGCCATCTCACGAGAAGAGAAGACTCCCTGGAAAAGACCCTGATGTTGGGAAAGAGCGAAGGCAAGAGGAGAAGGGGACGACAGAGGGTGAGATGGTTGGACAGTGTCACCGAAGCTACCAACATGAATTTGACCCAACTCCGGGAGGCAGTGGAAGACAGGAGGGCCTGGCGTGCTCTGGTCCATGGGGTCACGAAGAGTCAGACACGACTTAACGACTAAACAACAACAACAACACTTACTTGTCAGCACTGGCATTTGACAGGTAGCCCTGCAAGGTTCCTGTGGTGAGGGGTGGCAGACAGACACACTGCAGAAGAGGTACACCTGGGGAGGAGATTACCTTATATTAGGCAAGCTGCCTTAGCAAATGACCAAACCCACCTTAGCCTGGCAAGATTGTTTTTACTGGAATCCTCACAGCTCACTGGATTATTTTCAATGTAGAGCAAGTGCCCAGAATGTCTTCAGTCAAGGCATAGTTACTAGTGTGTATTCATGAATGCCTTACTGAAAAGCCTATGTCCAGTAGTCTTTCCTTATTCCAGCAGTCAGAAATAATTACATAAGGGACAGAGAATGCTGCTGGACTACAAATCCCTTCAATACGTATCATTGGCTTGCTAGTAAAAAGGGCTGACAGATGCAGTCCAACCGTAGCCGGAGGGCTGCACATTCCCTACCTGTTACCAGGGGTGAGATCTGTATTCTACCCACTGCGCTCAGCTACCAGGAGGTGGGATACATTATATTGGATACATTATATTCACTTCAGCAGGATCTGCGAAAGTGATCTGTACAGATGAGACCAATGTAACTACCATAGTGAGATCCATTTTGGCCTATGATACGCAACAAGAAAACCTAGGTCTGAGCCTTCTAGTGAGGTACTGTCTCCTCTGCCATACAGCTTAAATATTTATTAAGGACAAGGTTTTTCCTATAAACCATCAATGCTTTTCCAAGGGAAATAAATGGCTATTAGATTTCTCATATGCCATTTGGCAGCATAAATATAAATCCTTACCAAATACCATAGGTGGCAATTTTATTGCTCTAGCTTGAATGCAGTAAATTTCAATTATACATTTACCAGTCCATCGAGCACCACCTGGGGTGTAGAATCCACAAATGTGAATGTAGAAATGATGAAACGTTGATAGTGGGTAGGAAAAGGCAGTTCAGAAGTAGCAGGGCCCATGGGCACCAGTTGGGTTTGGTAGTTGTCTCCTTCAAATGGGCACCTGGGAACAAGAGATGCTGTTATTCAAGAAAAGAACAGAAGCCATCAATCCCAAGCAGACAAGCGGCTTCCCTGTCGCTTAACTCACCCATCCACAAGGATTGGCCACTGTAATTGCTCAAGGGGGTTTGTGTTTGGAGTAGCCCAGCACTCATGCAGGACCAGAACTAGAGATGGGTCCATTCTCTGCAGGAGCTGAACCTCCACATACACAGGATCCCTCAGTAACTTCACCACTGGATAATCAGTATCTGAATAATAGGATCTGTAACTGGAGTCTGGTGGCGAGAAGCAAAGTAGAAGCATTAGGCAGCATATCAAATAAATTTATTGTCATTGTAAGTATATACATAGTATACCCATACAACGAAATTCACAGACACCCAGAGACCAGACCCACATGCACACACATAAAAAATCCCCAAGCATATGGTTCTTCAGAGAAGAGCTTGGAAAAGTGATACTTTCTGAGACAACACCCAGAGCTTCCCCAGCTAGCATTTCTAAAGTGAGCTCTACTTCCCAAGTGGCCAGGCACACAGCATTCTTGGCGCCAGAAAATTAGGAGCACACGTACCTGTAGCAATACGCAGCTCTAAGCGGAGAGGCCCAACCCGCAAAACTGGAGCTAGGGTGGGAAGTGAGAAGACTTCGACTTGAACTGGCAGGAAGTCAGTGGCATTGTAAATGCAGCGGGCATTGAGGCTGTGTATGAAAGAGGAGAAAAGAGATGTCCCAGAATATCACTATAGTCGTTCTCTGTATTTGCAGTAGTAGTATTTATTTTGCGGCCACTGACCCAACAAGTATTTGTGCATCTGGTGTGGTCAAGATGACCCTTCTGCTTCTCTGGACAGCTAAGCAGGCTTTTGTTTTTTTCAATAACTCGGTGCTGACCTGTTATGGCCCATTTCAAAACAGTCTGGACATGATGCATTATTGCAATCCAACTGGTTTTAAGTGTTCATCCAAACGGCAATTTAAGAGTGGATTACTCTTCCTCTACTCCTTTTTAAAAATATATGCATAGCTTGAGATCCTGCACTAATGCATTTCTGCACACCAAAACCAGATGACAACCAAAAGCAGCAATCCTCTGCTGGGCAGGAGTGGGAAACCTGTGCTGCTGGAGATTATGTTGTTTTCTGCACACTCCTCCAACAATCCCACTTTGATATTTTTATTATGTACTACAACCCACACCAGCCTCATTTAGAGGTCCAAAGTCTGGAATGGTGGGAGCTATTGCCCTCCAGATGTTAGACTACAGTCTCCATCACCCCCAGCCATTGGTTGTATGGACCAAGTTTGATGGGATTTATAGACCTACAAATCTATAAGGAACTAATGTCATTGCTCCTGCTATAGCAAGATAGCAGAGTGGGGATCATGTTTATTAGGAAAGACTAACAAGACCAAATGCCTTTGTTAAGGGCAAGCTGGTCAGCTCCCAGAACTAGACAACCACCACCAATACATAGCAAAGCATGACTCACATGAAGGTACTGTCTCGTGTAATAGAGCCATCCGGTCCACTTAAGATATCAATGCCAGAAACCAGCTGGTTTTCATACACCAGTCTGCCACCAGTCACCTAGAAAAATAGCACACCTTTCTTGTTATCTAACCAACTGGTCATCTGGAAGGAACATCCAGGTGAAGCCGCACCTTCCTAAGCTGTATCTCACCTGGACTGTTGTGCCACACTGTGTGAGGGGGAAGCGGAAGACCAAGAAAGATTCTGTTTTCCTGACTGGGTCACATCCAGCCTGGGCATAGGAGAGTTTCACGCTGTCCAAGATGATAGGGTAATCCAACATATCTCTGGAGACAACCACAATGAAGTGGCCATCCCTAAGGCACTGAACAGTGACTGCAAAGTACAAACAGAATGCAAACATGTCAAACTGAAGTATGCCATGAATTTGGGAAGCCATAACTGCTGCATAGCTCAGCAGTACAAGTATCTGGCTGTGGAGCCAGAGGTTGGGAGTTTGATTCCCCACTGTGCCTCCTGGACAGGGACTGGCCTTGGTGATCACAGAGTCCCTTCCAGCTCTGCAGTTCTAAGATTATATTTCTAATATTTCAGCTTCTGCGGAGGACAAAGACAGCTAAGGGATTTTGTTTGTTTGTTTGTTTTAAATTAAAAGTAAGTACTCTGTTTCTCCAAACTTAATTCCATCAAATCAGGAAAGGAAAATTAACTGTCATAAATCTTAGAAGGCCATTTCTCCATTCTCCCACTGGTTAGGAAGTTACACCTGTTCAAAAGCATCATATATAAGGATAGGGCTCATCCGTGTGTCAGACAATGATTTACTTATTTGCTTTGGACCACTTTTGGCATAGTCAGGATTGATCTATCTTCTAGTGACTGCACAACATAGAAGCAATCGTGAACCAGCCCAATGCTTTACCATGGCTATCCACACCTTTCTGGATCACTGCCAAGGGCTATTGTTGTTGGTTTTTCTAGCATGGGTAGGATTTCTCCATTTGAGTTCAATTTCCAGCATGTGTGATCTCCAGTACTGAACCAAAGCAACACTAGTGTTTTGTGACAGTTGGGTGGTGAGTCAATGCAGAGGTATGCCACTTCTCAATAAGTTTAAAAATAAAATAAAATCCAGTTTTCCCCTGCTCCCCACAGAGGAGGAGGCAGGAGGTGACATGGGAGCATGGAGGCAGAAAGGGCTAAATAGGGTCATTTTGAGGTGCGGTGTGGTCTGTTGTCCTAAAACCACCCCATGCTTGCACATGAAAGCAAGGGTCACTCTAAGGGGCATACTACACATTGAAACAACCCTATTTAGTCTGATCCAGCCTGGGATTACGTGACTGTTTAGTCACACCTTGAATTAGACTTTGTCTGCTTAAAGATCGCTGAAGTCTACTTTCCAAGCTGCCCACAGAAAAAAACAGAGCCACAGGAATGAATGTGGAGAAATGCAAGAAAATAAAGTATTTGTTCAAAACAGAGTAGGAGCCGCTAATTTCATACAAAAATTATTAGTATTTAAGGTAACACGGACTCTGTTTTTGCAGGAATGTGTTTCTCATATTAAAAATATTAAAAATCAATTTGTTTTCCATAGCTTTTTGGAAGCTGAGTAGTACCTGAAGGAAAGGAGGAATTTGGAGAGGGCAACAAAATGAGATAGGTAAGACTGTACTGAGCTGCTTGCTATGAATCTTAGATTTTGCAAAGCTATTTCAAACAGTGATAAAGAAATGATAAAGCACTTTTGGAAGGACTAACTCTACATTTACTTGTCTTTGGAGCATGGTACAGTCTTTTAAACCATTTACTCTCTCAGATACACTCATGTCACCTCTTAGTGGGATTCTGTAGACATATTAATATAGCATTTTCATGCTAACAGGAATGTTTTTGTATGTTTTCATTCCACATTTTCACATGGATGTTTTCAGTATCATGGAAACTATGATTAGGAAAGTGGTCAGCTACAGTTAAGTCAGAATGCTGCCAGTTTACTTGCTTAGTATGATCAAAAAGTTACATATCCTGTTAAAAATTAATCATAACAATGATTGGATGCAGCACAACACATGACAAGTCATCTAAAATCTTTTAGCACTAGAGAGGGATAGACGAGAAGTTCACAGCAGGTTGTATTTGTTGTTAGAATTTACAGAAATTTCTTCATATTCTGGATAGAAAGAACTGGAGCTTCTTTTTAAAAAACCTTCCTATTTGGGAAAAACTGAAATTGATAGATTCATCGCTCAGGTGCAGGGCTTTGAGTGCTAAACTGCTAGATGTCTGAGTTTGAATCTCTGTACTCAATCTTTATTGATGTTGGATTAGAGAGCTGTCCCCTTTTTTCCCTGAGAGGCTGCTCATCTTTAACAGCTGTATAGAAGTCAGATAGAGAATGGCCCTGCTGCTAGGAATGGCCATGCCTATCCGATTTAGGAAAGGGGGGTGTGTGTGAATTTCTAGTTCACTTTTGAGTTTGCTGAAATTTTCAAATTTCTTCAAGACTGAAAAAATAATGTGAGATTTGAGGAAACCGAATGCAGGACAAAGTAAAACTGACAGATTTCCACACTGCTTCTATGGAACTGAAATATTACACTTGAATAGTCTAAAGTGAATATTACATTTACCTGTGTTGCCATAGTAACATGGAATGGCTCTGTCCCTGTCATTGTAACAGCATCCAGTTTGGTGGCAAGCAGCTGGTCCTTGTGCATCTGCACAAGGAATCTTTCCAGAGGAAACCCGACACTGCTCCAGTGTCGGAGGGGAACCTAGGAGGCAAGGAAGTTAGTCCAGCAGTCCCAGAGACAGGCAGAGTAAACTTTTACAGTAACCGTTTCTTATGAGGCCGTTGATGAATTCTACAGCTTCATATTTAGAAGTCTAATGCTTATTCTGCAGGACAAACGAACTAGATGTTTTAGCTGTCGTTAGACCTGCTTTTCTCCTACTGATATGATTACCTGCGACTGTGATAAAATGGCCCCAAAATTAATATCCAATCAGCACTCTGATTCATATAACCACAGCTGCATGAACCAGCAGAATTAAACCTTATATGCACTCAACACCATGATATATTTAGTTCTGGATATTTCCTACATCACCTCCTAAATGCATACAGCAGAACTCAACTTATACTCAGTGAAAAACTGCTCCATCTTTCAACATACGTTGAAAGTAAAAAAAAGGTCACATACCTATGCTATGTTGCTGCTGCTGGGGCACTATGCCAGGCTGGGGCACCTGTGGTTGTGCTATGCCAGGCTGGGAAAGCTGCGGGAATACTAGACCAGGTTGCTGAGGCTGAGGCAGTGGGTATATTTGACCAGGCTGTGGCTGTATTACACCAGGCTGCAGAACCTGCGGGCGCACTAGGCCAGGCTGTTGTGGCTGTGGCCGCATTTGACCAGGCTGTGGTTGTACCAGACCGGGCTGAGGAAGCTGTGGCTGTATTTGACCAGGCTGTGGTTGTATTACACCTGGCTGAGGAAGCTGCGGGCGCACTAGGCCAGGCTGTGGTTGTACTACACCAGGCCAAGGAAGCTGTGGCCTTATTTGACCAGGCTGTGGTTGTACTACACCAGGCTGAGGAAGCTGCGGGCGCACTAGGCCAGGCTGTGGTTGAACTACACCAGGTTGAGGAAGCTGCGGGCGCACTAGGCCAGGCTGTGGTTGTACTACACCAGGCCGAGGAAGCTGTGGCCTTATTTGACCAGGCTGTGGTTGTACTACACCAGGCTGAGGAAGCTGCGGGCGCACTAGGCCAGGCTGTGGTTGAACTACACCAGGTTGAGGAAGCTGCGGGCGCACTAGGCCAGGCTGTGGTTGTACTACACCAGGCCGAGGAAGCTGTGGCCTTATTTGACCAGGCTGTGGTTGTACTACACCAGGTTGAGGAAGCTGTGGGCGCACTAGGCCAGGCTGTGGTTGAACTACACCAGGCTGAGGAAGCTGCGGGCGCACTAGGCCAGGCTGTGGTTGTACTACACCAGGCTGAGGAAGCTGTGGCCTTATTTGACCAGGCTGTGGTTGTACTACACCAGGCTGAGGCAGGTGCGGGCGCACTAGGCCAGGCTGTGGTTGTACTACACCAGGCTGAGGAAGCTGTGGCCGTATTTGACCAGGCTGTGGTTGTACTACACCAGGCTGAGGAAGCTGCGGGCGCACTAGGCCAGGCTGTGGTTGTACTACACCAGGCTGAGGAAGATGTGGGTGAACTAGGCCAGGTTGACCAGGTTGTGGTTGTACTACACCAGGCTGAGGAAGCAGTGGCCGTATTTGACCAGGCTGTGGTTGTACTACACCAGGCTGAGGAAGCTGCGGGCGCACTAGGCCAGGCTGTGGTTGTACTACACCAGGCTGAGGAAGTAGTGGCCGTATTTGACCAGGCTGTGGTTGTATTACACCAGGCTGAGGAAGTTGCGGGCGCACTAGGCCAGGCTGTGGTTGTACTACACCAGGCTGAGGAAGATGTGGGTGAACTAGGCCAGGTTGACCAGGTTGTGGTTGTACTACACCAGGCTGAGGAAGCAGTGGCCGTATTTGACCAGGCTGTGGTTGTACTACACCAGGCTGAGGAAGCTGTGGCCGTATTTGACCAGGCTGTGGTTGTACTACACCAGGCTGAGGAAGCTGCGGGCGCACTAGGCCAGGCTGTGGTTGTACTACACCAGGCTGAGGAAGATGTGGGTGAACTAGGCCAGGTTGACCAGGTTGTGGTTGTACTACACCAGGCTGAGGAAGCAGTGGCCGTATTTGACCAGGCTGTGGTTGTACTACACCAGGCTGAGGAACCTGCGGGCGCACTAGGCCAGGCTGTGGTTGTACTACACCAGGCTGAGGAAGTAGTGGCCGTATTTGACCAGGCTGTGGTTGTATTACACCAGGCTGAGGAAGTTGCGGGCGCACTAGGCCAGGCTGTGGTTGTACTACACCAGGCTGAGGAAGCTGTGGCCGTATTTGACCAGGCTGTGGTTGTACTACACCAGGGTGAGGCAGGTGCGGGCGCACTAGGCCAGGCTGTGGTTGTACTACACCAGGCTGAGGAAGCTGTGGCCGTATTTGACCAGGCTGTGGTTGTACTACACCAGGCTGAGGAAGCTGTGGCCGTATTTGACCAGGCTGTGGTTGTATTACACCAAGCTGAGGAAGTTGCGGGCGCACTAGGCCAGGCTGTGGTTGTACTACACCAGGCTGAGGAGGCTGTGGCCGTATTTGACCAGGCTGTGGTTGTACTACACCAGGCTGAGGAAGCTGTGGCCGTATTTGACCAGGCTGTGGTTGTATTACACCAAGCTGAGGAAGTTGCGGGCGCACTAGGCCAGGCTGTGGTTGTACTACACCAGGCTGAGGAGGCTGTGGCCGTATTTGACCAGGCTGTGGTTGTATTACACCAAGCTGAGGAAGTTGCGGGCGCACTAGGCCAGGCTGTGGTTGTACTACACCAGGCTGAGGAAGCTGTGGCCGTATTTGACCAGGCTGTGGTTGTACTACACCAGGGTGAGGCAGGTGCGGGCGCACTAGGCCAAGCTGTGGTTGTACTACACCAGGCTGAGGAAGCTGTGGCCGTATTTGACCAGGCTGTGGTTGTACTACACCAGGCTGAGGAAGCTGTGGCCGTATTTGACCAGGCTGTGGTTGTATTACACCAAGCTGAGGAAGTTGCGGGCGCACTAGGCCAGGCTGTGGTTGTACTACACCAGGTTGAGGAAGCTGCGGGCGCACTAGGCCAGGTTGTGGTTGTACTACACCAGGCTGAGGAGGCTGTGGGCGCATTTGATCAGGCTGTGGTTGTATTACACCAGGCTGAGGAAGCTGCAGCTGTATTTGACTAGGCTGTGGTTGTACTACACCAGGCTGAGGAGGCTGCGGGCGCACTAGGCCAGGCTGTGGTTGTACTACACCAGGCTGAGGAAGCAGTGGCCGTATTTGACCAGGCTGTGGTTGTACTACACCAGGCTGAGGAGGCTGCGGGCGCACTAGGCCAGGCTGTGGTTGTACTACACCAGGCTGAGGAAGCAGTGGCCGTATTTGACCAGGCTGTGGTTGTACTACAACAGGCTGAGGAAGCTGTGGGCGCACTAGGCCAGGCTGTCGTGGCTGAGGTGGTGGACGTATTTGACCAGGCTGTGGTTGGAGCACCTCTGGTTGTTCTATGCCAGACCCAGGAGTCAGTGGCAGCATGTGTATTAGACCTGGCTGAGGTGGCAAGGCTACTGGTGTCTCTGGCCACAGCATACCAGGCTGGGGCATGGGCACTGGCACGTGTGGCTGCAGTAAGCCAGGCTGGGGAGCCTGAGGCAATGGGCCTATTAGACCAGGCTGTTGCGGTTGTGGCTGGGGCACCTGTGGCTGCACTATGCCAGGGTGAGGCAACTGTAGGCCAGAGCGAGGAGGTTGTGTTCTAGGCCGATGTCCGGTACGCCTGTTGTTCTCTGGTACTGGTACATATTCTTGTGGCTTGGGGCAAACCATATCGATGTCATGGGCAGCAGCAATTATTCTGTTTCTTTTTAGCTCTTCCAAACGGACCTTCAGATGATTTCTGCCATCCTACAAAGAATTGAACCAGATGATGGTGGTGCAGGTATAAGCTTCTATTATAGATACAATTATGACAGAAGTATGACACAGAACAGAGCTTTCACAAAGTCAGTATTTCTAATAGGGTGTCATTATAACATCTCAGGCATCTTACTAATCTAGTTTTACTAGTCACTATTTTTGGGGAGGGGGAAAATATGGAGATTATGGACTAACACAATAGATTGCATTGCTATGTACCAGACAAGAAGGATCCTCCTTACCCAGCTTCTTCCAGGCAAGTTTTCCCCCAAATATTGTTGGACTGCATTGCTTCCACATCCTCTAACCAGTGAGGCCAATGGTTGGGAATGGTGGGAAATTGTAACCTAACACATTTGCAAGGCTCCTTTGTTGGGCAAGGCTGCCCAAGAACATCATCTGAAAGTTCATATTGGAAGTTGGCCAGAGAGGCCCTCTTTCCCTATTTGAGGGCTTCTCTTCTACTGACAGGCCAAGTTCCTATTCTTTGGAGTCCCTTTCTACATCAGCACAGGAAGTAGCCCTTCCAGTACTCATGTCTGTGCACTCTTCTAGCCCCTATGCATCATGTTTCACAGTTCTGTTCCTGGTATCATTAAAACAGAGCCTGGAAACACGCCTATTTAGGCCTTCCATATATCCTATATGAAGGGTAAGCAGCATATAGCCCCTATGGACTCAGATGTGACCATCAACACTTCTGCCCCCAGAACTTCCACCAAAATGTTTTTAAAACAAAAAAATTACTCTTGTGCCCCTAAGTAGTACAGAGAAAATTCTGCCATGTTTTGAAAGGTCCTCAACACCCCTACGGCCCCAAAGAGGTTTTACTTATTTTCATTTTATGGGTGAGTCTCCTTTATGCACATTTGAAAGGAGCTTGTATTGTTCTTCAGAACTCTTTGGAGGAAGGGCCCAATGGAAATGGTTATGAAAATCACAATATTGAGAACTGCAGAACATATTTTATAGTCCTGCCCCAATACTCACTTTCTTTAGTATGTGGCAGCCATTATAACCAGCAGAGAAAGCAACAGATCTATCATTAGATGTGATCCAGTGACGGCAGATGGAGCAATTTGAAACTTCAAAAGCTGTCCCAAATTCATCTGTTGATGAGAGTTTAATGCATCAGGACCTAGTACTTGGGAAGTATCACTTGGAAAACACAATAAGTAACACCAGTAGAAATTCCTAAAGCTCTTCAGATCAGGTGCTGGAGAAGTTATTTTTTGGGTTACAACTCCCAGGATTTCCCAGCCAGAATTAACCATGGGCAACACTAGTTAGGATTGTTAATGCTGTTGTTAAAAAAATAACTTTTCCAAGCTTCCCTTCAGATTTTAGTGGCTTAGAGGCTCACATCTAAACAGGTGTTTTTAGCATCGGTCCAAAGATAAGGCTAAAAGCAGATTCCAACGTCTCCAACAGTTTTTGCTACACCTGCATTCTCTTATTATGTTACGGTCACAGCGAACTAGACATGCAGCCTGATCTTAAAATATATGCATGTTTTACTTGGAAATAGATTCTTCCGGAATCAAAGGTAGCATGCACAGCACCACACACCAGGCTGTTACACCAAATTAACACTTGTTTTGAGACCAAAAAGCTTTTTGATAAAGCCATGGTACAGGTTTTCAGTGTTGAGTTTCTGTCCTTACCAGTCCCACCCCCACACCTTTGCAATTTTAATAGTAGCAACATAGGTACTAAGTTGGAATGGTTCCATGTTCTCTCTAGGTTTACAGCTTGCATATATCCTGTCTTACTTAAATCTACTACGCTAGTGTTTTTTAATCTCTCTAGAGAAAACTACAAGTTCCTTCCAAGTGTTAAAGCCTGTAAAAGGGCAACTAACAAGGCTAACAGTTTACAGCTCCACCACCAAGATGAAAGGAGGGCACTGAGAACTCCTTCCTGAAGCAAAGCAGCTCTAAACATAGCCAAGCAAGAGTTGAAGATGGTACTACACAGGGACTTAATACCCACAGAAAACCAAGAATAGCTCGAGTTTGTTATATACATACGTAGCCCAAGACATTTTGTTAGCTCAGGTAGAATAATAAACACCATTCTCCCACCGCCCAGTCAAAGGGCATCATATCCTAAACCCAATCAAATTAACTTTGGCAAATGAGGCAGAAAAATCAGACAAACATCTCACTCCTGGCCAAGGATCAGAAAAATTACTCTTTGGACTACGATGCCCAGGATTTCTTATTTGTGCGAGTAAAAGCACAAGAACAAGTGAGTAACTATATTTTGCTGCCATTTCATGACACCCAAAACCTACTTCCTGAGGCAGCCACCTCATTTGCCTAATGGTAAGGCTGGTGCTGCTTCGGATTTAGCCACCCCCTAACAGTCGCCCCCCCCCCCTTCATGTTTGCTCAAACAGGAGACTGGAGGGAAATAACAAACAAACAAAATTACCTTACAGGATGTTTAATATAGAAAAGAGCTATTATGTCACTGGATAATAAAAGCTTTCCAGAGCCTTATCTTTCTGCTTTTATTAAAAAAATAAAAAAAGGTGTTATGACAGGCCTGATTTCCAGAAACAGCTCAATTTATCCTTCTTATCGCATCAGTGAGGATGGAAGAAAGTTTTCCTTACCCACAACTTTAAAGCGGACGTCTCGGTCCTGGTGAGGATACACAAGCAGCTGCATGCTGTATTCTCCACAGTTATACTGATACTGCAGGGATAAGGGGCCAGATCTCCAGAAATCGTCCTGCCCATAGCAGAAGCTCAGAAGCACCAAGATCACTAAACCCACCAAACCTCTAGAGCCCAACTCCATAATTACAGCAAATAAAGCATAAACAGCCACCCCCCCACCTGCATAAGACCAGAACTATACGGAAAGGAGAGATTTATAGAGTTAGTGGAAGGAGTGAGTTGCTGTACAGAGAACTCAGTGAGGAGAGCCTGCACCTGGGGATCTGCAAGACAGTAACGAGGGATCGGGTCAAAAGTACAAATCTCAGCTCAAAGAGAAAAGTACCTACCACCATTTATTCCAATGGGCATCTCTCTCCAACACTTTATCCCCCCTCCCCCTTTTTTTTTTTTGCTATGATCTCACAAGGGATGTTTGTGGGTTTCTTGCATCATGTGTCAAAATACAGATTTGGGTACTATGCATTGGACTTAAGGGGGTGCAGGAGACCATAAGCAGCATTGCCTGGGGAGAGTGGCCAGATAGAAAAGGTGGGCGAGGCTCCTCTACCTTTAATAGTTGTGCAGCAAAGTGAATTTCAACAGAGGTAGTTTGCATGACAAGCAACACCTGCTGAAATTCTTATTTCTGTTAAACAGGCAGGTCCCTTGTCCTCTTTTCCACCTGCCACCCTATGCTTCAAGCAGCAAAATCTCAATCCTTCTCTGCATCCTTGGAAAGCAACTCTCTCCCAGTGAATTAAACAGGGCTTTGTCCTGAATAAATTTGGGCAGATTCTGGCAGCAGATCTCCTTTTTCTGGTTTTTATGTCAACCTACTGCCCTTCCCTTTTTTCTTTTCTTTTTCTGCACCTTTCTACAATAATGTTATCCATTTGCTGTGTTCCCTGAATGGTTGAGATGTCTTCCTTATTGCATTGCTTCCATGCTTATTTACTGTATACTGTGGGGTTCTATGTAAAGATTTTATTGTAAATCAAGGAATGTCAGAATTTTCTTTCTTACCAAACGGGAGCAAGACGGTCAGTTATGAGACACTCGTGTTAAAAGGCACACCAGTAGATGGCACTCAGTTACATTTTGTGACACATTTGTAACTTTATTTTCAAACTGTTTTACTTACAGTGAATTAAGTGTCTTGCTGTAGAGCCAGAGGTTGGGAATTGGTTTTCTCACTGTGCCTCCTGGGAGAAGAGCCAGGCTATGTAGCCTTGGGTAAGAGGCATAGTCCCAAAAGAAGGGAATGATAAACCACTTCTGAGTATTCTATACCTAGAAACCCCTAAAAAGAGGTCGCTATTAGGATGGCATGTACTATTTATTTATTTACTTACTTACATTTTGCAGTAACAGTACTGGAAGAATCAACAGATACATGGGCTAGAATGTCAGGCTCTCATGTGTATGTGAGTAACCAGACATCTTTAAGGTAGGTCTTGAAATCTGTACTACATGGGTCATGTGTTGTATTACTGCTTTGCAGTTCTTTTAGTTTTCAATGTACCTCTCTGTTCTGAAATAATAATAATAATAATAATAATAATAATAATAATAATTATTATTATTATTATTATTATTATTATTATTATTATTATTGCACTCTATACCAGAGCGCATTCCAAATAATAACATGAGTACCTCAGTGTACATTTCTGTATCGACCCTAAGTACTTTCATTCAGTAAAACTGCCCCACAAAAATATAATGTAATCCTAGTGCAACCCTATACATGTATACTCAAAAGTAAGCCCATTCAATTCAATGGGGATACCTCTAGGATATGTGTATGTGTCTAGGATGGCAACATTCTTTTTGTGTAAGTAAGCACAGGACTATACCCTTTACCCAGTCATGTATGTGACATACGTTTGTTTGTTTGTTTGTTTATACCCTGCCTTTCTCCTTAAAAAGGACCCAACCCAATCATGTTGAACCTCACCTTTTTAGAGAAATGAGTATGCCAATGAAAAAAGCAACAGTAAACCTATGCAGCGAAAAGATGGCAAACAAGCTGCTGCAGCTGATTCTTTGTTATGTATATATTTTGATACAGTAAGTCATCTTTGTATTTCATAATGGTGGTTTGCTTTATTTTTCAAATTATATTGAAATATATATTGGCCTGGCATACCAGACCTGAGATATAATTCTGATCAAACAATTTCAAGTTATCCCCATCCTGAGAATGGCAATTGCATCACAGAGGCACCAACCAACCTTACTGAAGGACTGGGGGGGAAAAGAGAATATTCTTAATTTGCAAGAGTTTGCCTATTTGAAGACATTTGGAGGACTATAAGAAACAACCAGATTTGCACTGACTTTCTTAGGACATCACAAATTACTACTTCCTGACTGGCCAAGATGAAGCTCAAAAAATTTCTGGATCTCCTTCCAGGAGTGTTCCTGGGCTTTGGCATGGAGCTCTAACTTGCCTCCCCATTGTACAGGTCTAAAACAATTCCGCATGAGGGAGCTAAAGCAAAGTGGGGAGCCAGGAGCTTCTATTAGGTGCCCAGCCCCTGGATAAGATAGCAAAATGCAGTTATTTTTCCCATACTTCCTGGCTCTAGCGATGGCCAACTCAGCATGCAGCTTGCTGTTCAAGCTAGAATCAGCTTCTCCCACCACAAAGAGTATGTGCCCTTGGGCCTTTTCCAAAGGGATGACAGAGGATTCATCCTCAGGATCCTGCATGTCATAGGTGTTGGACAGGGTTCCCATTTCAGTGACTATAAACTTCTCTACAGAATAGGGGAGAGCAGGGATATGGACATCATGAAAGCGGAGTGGTGTGCCATGCAATCTTGTGGGCCCATTGATGCACACAGTAGCCACTATTTGCTCTAAGAAGGTGCCCATGGCTAGTGCGATTTCTCCTCCTTTGGACACTCCAATGACTCCAAGTCCTGGGCCTCTTACCTGGGAAACATATAGAAAGAGAGAGGAGGGGCTTTAAATTAATTACTACATCACAGGTTTGAGAGATGGTAATGCAAAAACAGTAAGTAAAACTAGGGTCCCTTAGAAGGCTGAGTGAGGCAGTTGCCTGAGTCAGCAAGGTGCCAGGAGCAATTTTTATAGTCCAAACAGCTTGGCTATGAGGATCTTTCAGAGCTAGCCATTTAGGAAATAGATGGCTTTGTAAAAAGCTAGTTTCTTAATGGGGGTGGGGTACAAGAGAGACTTGTGACAGTCCTCCTCTGATGGTGATGGGGTGTGGTTTCTCTTCTTCCACCTTGTGTGTATTTGCTGATATTATTGCTGCATGATGTAGGGAGGGGAGCACTTTGCTTCATGCTTGAAGTAGCTGGAGTGCTAAGGCTTCCCCTCTGGAAGACTCATGCTAAACCTAAGGTATTTATTCAGAAGTAAGAAGGGTTCTGTACATTATACTTAGCCTACAGGTAATGAATTTCTTTCCCCACTGAACTGGGAGCAGCTGTCTTAGTCCAATCAATGTCTGAAACCAGTGACTGGCTAGGTAAGAAGGCACATAAATCCATATAAAGACAAAACTAGCCTGTTTGGGAATGGCGAGGAAGAGACTCCCATTAATAAAAGTATACAAAATGGAAATGGTTTAATTTTCAAGATGCAGTTCACCTGTAGGTTTTCTTCTCAATATTTCTGTAAAGTTTTTCTCCTTTTTTCCTTTGTCATCAGCATCACCATTATTGTTGTTGTTATCTGGTTTTTTACAAGTTAGTGCTGGTACCTACCTGCTTGCTGCCACAATATAAATACATATTCTTATATGAATATATGTGTGAAGAGTATGAATATCAACTGTGATTTGTTTTGTGCTTTGAAACTTCATAAATATATTAAGTAAAAGAAAAGACAAAATAACGGTTGAATATTCTTTCCATGCTTAAAGAAGTAAGGGCTACCCAGCACTAACTGTGTTAGTTCTGCTTGGTCCCATTGCATTAATGTCACACTGTCTAATCTTTCTGTATTTATGGTCCCTTATATTCTTTCCTCTTCCTCAGTTGAGAGAGTACCATCAACACACCACTAAGGGAACACTGAGTGAACCATTCTGGTTCCAGAACAAGGGATAAACACAGCTGAAAATACTGTGAACTAGAAGTGTATGTTAGTTGGTTGCTGGGGAAATGACCATTCTTTTGAATCCCGATGAAGATAGAAAGGCATAGGTGCCTTGGCAGGTTTATTGTATAAATGATTGACAGGGATGTACACACACACACTGATAAGCCTCCCTGAGTCCACTTGGCCATAGTCCTTTAGGGTGTGCAGCTGTATGGGTTACTTTGCCCCCAATGGCACAGGGGTTACCATGATCTGGGCAAAACGAAGGGCTTTTACACCCTTATCCCTCTCTGCTTGCTGAAACTGCCAGGGAAGAGTGGAATACAAATGGTTCCACTCCAGGGAAAGAAAACTGTTATGTTCTGAATGATATGAACTCCTGCTCTCACCCGGTCAGCATGTGACTTTGATAAGATAAACTCACTTTAGAACAATAAGTTTGTAAGTAAAGGAAGCAATACATTGGCTGAAATCTAACAGGTAATCATGACTAGGGTAGGCCCATTGAATCAATGGAACTTACATAGGTGTTGACTCAACAAATCTCTACCATTTTAATGGGCCTACTCTCTAGTTGTGACTCAATGCTGGATTTCAGCCAGTTTCCTTCTGTACTCCCGCCTTCCATTAAATTGATCTGACATTCATGAAACAGTTAGAAATTTATTTTATCCAATCCAGTAAAGGAGGACTTTTTGTGTCTGTTAATGATACTAAAGGAAACATGCACCACCGCCACCTGACATACCTTAGGGTGTTCTAAGAGCATGGTTGATGCTTCTGCAAAATACTCCAGGTCCACTTCTGTCATGGTCTGTGGCAGGTCATCATATCCAAAGTAAGCCAAGGCCAGCACAGCAAAGCCTTTACTAGCCAGAAGGCCAGCTCGAAACTCAATGAGACCACCAACTCCACCAAACAAGTCAATCACGCCTGGAAATGGCCCAGGCCCTGCAAAGAGATCAGAGAGACAGAGTGCAAGCATTAAGTGAAGAGCAAGGGAAAATAATCTGTGACAGAAGAAGAAGGAAGAGGAGGTGAAAAAAAAATACTTGTTGTGGTATTAGAAATTTTTTAATGTGCCATCAAGCATATCTTGATTTCAGTAAGGCCTTTGACAAAGTTCCCCATGATATTCTTGCAAGGAAGCTAGTAAAATGTGGGCTAGACAGTGCTACTGTTCGGTGGATTTGGAGAGAGGTAACTAGTGGGGTGCCTCAGGGTTCTGTTCTGGGCCCTGTGCTATTCAACATCTTTATCAATGACTTGGATGAAGGAATAGAGAGTATGCTGATTAAATTTGCAGATTATACCAAATTGGGAGGGGTTGCTAATTCTCCAGAGGACAGGATTAAAATTCAAAATGACCTTGACAGATTACAGTCCTGGGCCAAAACTAACAAAATGAATTTCAACAGGGAGAAATGTAAGGTCCTACACCTAGGCAGAAAAAATGAACTACACAGATATAGGATGGAAGACACCTGGCTAGACAACAGTACCTGTGAAAGGGATCTAGGAGTCTTGGTAGACCACAAACTGAACATGAGTCAGCAGTGTGACGCGGCTGCCAAGAAAGCCAATGCAATTCTTGGTTGCATCAATAGGAGTATAGTGTCTAGATTAAGGGAAGTGATAGTACCACTCTATTCTGCTTTGGTCAGACCTCACCTGGAGTATTGTGTCCAGTTCTGGGCACCCTGGACCCATTTCAGTCAGGCTTCAGGCCGCGTTATGGCACAGAAACGGCACTGGTCGCACTGTTGGATGACCTGTTGAGGGAGGCCGACAGGGGCAATATGTCCTTGTTGGTCCTCCTCGATATCTCAGCTGCCTTTGATACCGTCGACCACGGTATCCTCCTGGGGAGGCTCTCTGAGTTGGGAATCGGTGGCCTGGCGCTTGCCTGGCTCCGTTCCTTCTTGGAGGACCGTCCCCAGAGAGTACAGATTGGGGAGAATGCTTCGGCCCCATGGAGTCTCAGTTGTGGGGTTCCGCAGGGGTCGATCATCTCCCCAATGCTGTTTAATATCTATATGAGGCCGCTGGGTGGGGTCATCAGGGGGTGTGGTGCTTCGTGCCATCAGTATGCTGATGACACGCAGCTCTACATCTCCTTTTCATCTACTTCAGTGGATGCCGTTCTGTCCCTTCAGCGCTGCCTGGAGGCTGTACTGCAATGGATGCAGTTGAATGGGTTGAGGCTGAACCCGGACAAGACGGAGGTCTTGAGGGTGGGAGGTCCCTCCATCGGCGGTTGGGGCGACTCCCTTTCTTTTGGGGGGACGACCCTTACCGCAAAGAGTGAGGTTCGCAGCTTGGGGATACATCTGGACCCGGCGCTTACCATGGAAACCCAGGTGGCGTCCGTGGCCCGTTCCGCCTATTTCCATCTATGGCGGATTGCCCAGCTGCGACCATATCTTGATGGGGAGGCCCTCACTACTCTTGTCCATGCGCTCGTAATCTCGAGATTAGACCATTGTAATGCGCTCTACGTGGGGCTGCCTTTGAGATTGATGCGGAAACTTCAAATGGTGCAGAATGCGGCAGCCAGGCTTCTTAGTGGGGTGAGGAAATTTCAGCATATCTCTCCCACCCTGGCTGCCTTGCATTGGCTGCCCATTCGTTTCCGCATTGACTTCAAAGTGTTAATGATGACGTATAAAGCCCTAAACGGTTTGGGACCTCGATACTTGGCAGATCGTCTTCTCCCACCTAGATCTACCCGAATCACCCGGAATAGCCAGCAGGGACGGCTGAGGGGCCTAACGCCGAGAGAGGCCCGGAAAGAAAGAACAAGAAACCGGGCCTTCTCGGCAGTGGCCCCTCGGCTATGGAACAACCTCCCAATTGAAATTCGTCTGGCACCCTCGCTGGGCGTTTTTAAAACTCATTTGAAAACTTGGTTTTTCAGGCAGGCCTTCCCTCCAGTCAATAACTGATCTTTTACTCTTATCATCTTGGCACTGATTTAATTTAATATAAATGTTAAAATTATGATGTTTTAAAATTTTTTATTTTTATGTCTTATGATGTTTTTATTATGTATGTAAGCCGCCCCGAGTAGACTTTGTCTAGGGGGGCGGGGTAAAAATCTAATAATAAATAAAATAAATAAAATAATAAAAAATAAAATTCAAGAAGGATGTTGACAACCTGGAATGTGTCCAGAGGAGGGCGACCAAAATGGTCAAAGGTCTGGAAACCATGTCCTATGAGGGGCGGCTTAGGGAGCTGGGAATGTTTAGCCTTACAAAAAGAAGGTTAAGAGGGGACATGATAGCCATGTTTAAATATTTGAAGGGCTGTCATGTCGAGGAAGGGACAGGTTTGTTTTCCAGGGCTCCAGACACTAGGACAAGGAGCAATGGTTTCAAACTACAGGAAAAGAGATTCCACCTGAATCTCAGGAAGAAATTCCTGACAGTCAGAGCGGGTCGGCAGTGGAAGACGCTGCCTCGGAGTGCGGTGGAGTCTCCTTCTTTAGAGGTTTTTAAGCAGAGGCTGGATGGCCATCTGTCAGGAGTGCTTTGATGGAGTTCCTGCATGGCAGGGGGTTGGACTCGATGGCCCCTGTGGTCTCTTCCAACTCTGTGATTCTAAGTCAATTCTGACTTTTGGTGGTTTTCTAGGTAGACAGCAATCAGGAGTGGTTTATTGTTTCCTCCTTTTGGGGGCACCCTGGGACTGTGCAGCTTGCCCAATACCACACAAGTTGGCTGTTCTCACAGTGCGGAATCAAACTCACAACTCCTAGCACCACAGCCAAATACCAAACTCACTCAGCTATTCAGTCAGCTTGTGATATCACATATACACACAAAAATCTACCCTCAAAGAGAAAGATATTTCAGAAACTTCAGCTTTACCATATCAAGCTTAACAAAGCTTGGAAATGTCACCTTTGTGGAGTACTTTTTCTGAGAAGAGGGGATTCTTGAAGTCATACTGCAAAAAAAGACTTATGCTTCCAACCCTTGATCTGTATGAGTCCGGATTTAAGAGAGGCTTCATATTTATAGAAGAAGAAGAAAATTAAATGTAAAGTAAATGTGGATTAAAAGAAGTCTGACTCATGGGTTTATGTGAATTGCTCACAAGACTGGTTTTAAAGAAATAAGAACATCTTCCAGCTGTGCTTGCCTTTATTTTGAGATCTAAATGTGTGATCTAGCTTGGTTGTTGTTGTTCTTGTTGTTGTTATGTGCTATCACGTCTCCGTTGCCCTAGGGCAATCCTTTGAATGAATGATCTCCAAAATGTCCTGACCTCAACTGGCCTGTTCAGCTCTTGTAAACATAAGCCTGTGGGTTCCTTTAGGGAGTCAGTCCATCTTGTATTTGGTCTTTCTCTTCTCCTGCTGCATTTCACCTTTCCCAGCATTTTTGTCTTTTTCAGAGAATCCCCATCATATGCCCAAAGTAGGACAGCCTCAGTTTCAACATTTTTGCCTCCAGGGATAGTTCAGACTTGATTTATCTAGGACCCACTTCTTCATCTTTCTGGCAATCTAGGGTATCCGCAAATCTCTCCTCCGGCAACATACTTCAAATGAATAATTTTTTTTCTTGTCAGATTTTGTTACTGTCCAGCTTTCACACCCATACATGTTGATTGGAAATACAAGAATGATGATGTGATGATTTTTTCTAATTCCTTCACTGCTGCCCTTCCTAGTCTCAGTCCTAGCTTGTACAGGCCAGGAATGGGAATCACTGGGCCCACTAGCTACTTGTGGCCCCCAATCTCCCCATGGTTCCAAAAACCTGTAGGGAACATAATTCTCCTTTAAATAAGGTGTGTCCCCAACACGTTCTTTTAATCTCCCAAAACATGTATGGCCCACAGCAGCTGGGGGATTGAAATGGCTCACTTACATAGACCACTCGTGTGGAATAAAGCTGCATGCTTCTTATAGGTATTTAATCAGATTCATATTCCACTCTTCTTACATGCAGCAAGAAGGGACTTAGTTGTAAACATAACTTGGTGGCCTGGTTTTACAAAGTTAGACAAGGTTAGATCCAGAAGGTTGCTCTCAGAGCTACTGCAGAAACTTGGAGGGACAGGAAACAAAGTGGCTCTAACTGATGGACTGAAAGTAGTCTTCTGTCACGGAGCCTATGCGAATCCTGTGTAATAACTGCGAGCCACTGTTTACCACCAATTTAAATGTTTAATGTTTAGATTTTTAGAATTAATTTTAACTTGTCTGATTTTGATCATCCTTGTTTAGTTGTTTTGTAATTTATGATTTTATGATGTATATTGTCATTTTGTTATTCTGTGCTGTGAACTGTCCAGAGTGGCCTTTGGCCAGATAGGCAGAATATAAGTTGACTGACTGACTAAAGGAATGAATGAATGAATGAATGAATGAATGCACACACAGTATTGAGAAAAGGAAAGAATTGTAGTTTTATTGGAAAGTTTCTAAAAGGATTGAGAAAAGAGGGTGCAGATCTGTCCAGAGAAGAAAAAAACTAGTGAAGAAGTGGGAATGCACTGACTACAGCAGGTCTGGGGGTACCTCTGCCGGTTCAGATATTATTGGACTCCAGCTTCCCTTATCCTGTCCAGGCATGAGGAATGAAGGAAGGAATATTTCATTGATCTCTGCAGGGCCATAGGTTCCCCATTTGTGGGTTGCACTTTATTTTTATAAGCTGATATGGGTTAGGAAGGTTTCTCATCCTGGTACTTATTAAGCTCATGCCCAGTTAACTTCTGCCATGCTTGAATGCTGCCAGACCATACTTAACTATTTAGTACTTCAGGTGAGGAACAGCAATGGGGAAAGGGAAGAGAGAGAAAACCATTTTTTCTTACCTGGAGGCACATAAAGGGCCCCCCGAACTCTGCCTTTTCTGATCTGGAAACGTTCCACTCCAGGGGCCACATACCATCTTTCCACAGTACAAGTTGCAAGTGGTGCCTCAGTGGGTGAGTCCAGAATCACAAAAGAGTTGAAGATGTTGACCTGGATGTCAAAAGGGCTGCCTACCACATCACGTTTTATCAGTCTGTAGAACATTTTCTCCGGCTTCAGGGAACAGAATAGGCCCATGGGCCACACACCTTGATAGTACCCGCCCAGAGCGGGTGCCTGCTTCACATCCACTTCTCCAGCACTGTTTGCCCGGTAGAAGGCTCTGGCTTCAAACTTCACTCCCTTTTCATCTGTCAGTGATGCAAACAGGGTCACAGGCTGGGAGGGAGCCAGACCAGAGGCACAAATCCACAGGAGTGAATCAGCTAGTGAGGTTTTAGGGGTGACGCTGAGATGAACCATGTTAGCCAGCCTTCGACAGTACCTGGGGAAGATAAGCAAGTGTTGTTCATATAAAATAAGTTTGGAAACCATTAGAACCAGTGAGGGAGGTGCTTGGTTTCCCTTTCTATCTCTTGCATAGTACTTCTGCCCTGTGGGCAAAACCCTCTGTACATTGAAATGTCACAAGGATTAGACCAATAATATCTGGAGGACAATCTCTGCCTACCCCTGCTCTATAGAAACAAACATTCTCTTTTAGGTGAAGAATAAAATGATGCTTCTTCCTATTCTATGTACCTAAGCCAAATGGGCTGGCAGTTGAAATTTTCTTCAACACCGACAGTGGGAAATCATGCCCCACAACATCTGGGGATGACAGGCTAGCTTAGAGGACACATGGTAAACTGCATGACAAACAGCTATCTCCTCCAGCACCTGCTGACTATGGTAACCATCTCACTCTAATGATAGGGCCCACCATGAGCCTTAGGACTAGATTATGGTAGCAGGTTTCTGAGATGACGAGGAGTAACAATTATAAAGTAAGTCACAATTAGAGTAGGCCCATTTGAATGAACGGAGTCCTGGAGTCCTGAATGCCAGGACTTTTAATGTGGAAAGAAAGAACTAACCACCTCTTAAAATGGATGGAACCCTGGAAAGGTTTAGCTCCCAGTCACATGAAGAACTGGTTTACTTGGAAGTCATTTAATAAGCTATGGATCAGAGTTGGCAGAACTGGGGTTTTGCACTGACACAGAACAGGCAAATTCACATGTTATGTCAGTGTACTCAATGCCCCTCAACATGTACTGTGGGAGACTTGATGTTAGCTGCCCCTAGTTGATATCTGTTTAATTCTTTTTTTTAATATTATAATAATTTATTCTTCTAGCTTTTAACTTTGTTTTTTTTTTTTAATACTGTAAGCCACCTTGTATCCTTTAGGGGAAAGGTGGCATATAAATATTTTAAATAAACGAACAATAAAATAAGTGCTCTCAATGTTGCCTGTTACTGGGCAAACACTACCTGATGTATTACTTGTATGGTGATGCTTGTGACACGAACAAAGGAAACAGACAAGGGAGAAAGGTATTTGTGGGATTTTACCTCTCAGGTGTCCAAATCATGTGACTAGCTTTGGGTACTAGGTAGTACCTTGAGCAGTGCCAGAGAGGCCTCATGGAGCGAAATCTCATGAGCAAGCCCTGGTGCCCTGTTTGCTTATATAGTCCAAAGTGCTTCATCAAAGTTATAAAGAAAAAGAAAATATTTTTATTAAAGTGTATGAATGTCAGAAATTAATACAATAAGCAAATAAAACAAAATACTAACTTCACCAAGGGTTGTGTTTTTTCCAGTCCTGAAAGAGCCCATTTGCTTTCTCGCCTGCTCCCCATTGCTGAGAGCCGGGGTGGTGCAGTGAACGGAGTGATGGACTAGGACTCCAGAGACCTGGGTTCAAATTCCTACTCAGCCGCAAAAACTCAGGGGATGGCAATGTTAAACCCACTCCGGAAATAATTCGATACCTTGAAAACTCTAGGAGGGTTGCCAGAAGGCAGATGTGACTTGACAGCCCATAAGGCACACATACCCACACCCTTTGCTAAGCTCTTTCAAACGATCCTCGCACAGGCACTGAACGGTTTGCTCACTTTAGGGTCCCCAAGTGAGATTTCACGGCCAGTTCTGCACACACGGCCATTTAAACTGGACCCTACCAGAGCTTCTGCCCCGCTCTAAAGAAGGAGGTGCCGAGGAGAGCGAACGGGATTTTCTCTGCCCTTCAAACAATATGGATTCCATATAATTAACGGTGACTGGAAACGGCGGTGAGCAGCACCAGGGAGAAAATCTGGCCACCTCTTCCTCACGTGACTTCCCTTCTCCGTTCCCCAACTCGCCAGAAGTGTCCACGCACGTGTGGCAAACCTCTTGGGCGGGTGGGGGGGGGGGGACGAGGGTCGTCTCTTCTAAGGGAGAAGGGAAGGTCGGTCTGCAGGGCGGCCAGTTGGCCGCCGAGGGAGGAGGTCGCCCTCAGCACCGCTTTTGCACCGCGCGGGAGAAAAGCTGTCCAACCAAAGCCTCTGAACAGTCCGGGGCGCTGTAGGGCAGTCGCCTGGCAGGATCAGACGCGCAAGGGGGGAAACAACAACAACCACCCCCAAACAACTAGACGAATTGATTTTCGCAAACAATCCGGCTTTGCTTTCATCGCCGTTCAGATTTGTCCTGATAACTAACCTACATTTTGAAGAAGCGACTACTACTATCTTAAGTTATGGAGGAACAGAATAGTTTCCAGCAGGATTGATTTTATCTCCCTAGAGACGGCCGGTTTGTATGCCAATCATATCATACAGACAGCTGGATTACATTTAAGCGGAATGGTGAAGAAAGCCCTCTCATTTGAAATTTGGTGTTGGCGGAGAGCTTTATGGAGATCAAAGAACAACCAGAAACACAAATACGTATATAGGGTTTTAAATCAAACTCAGTCTGAACTTTCACTAGAATCTAAAATGACTAAACTGAGGCCGCCCTGCTTTGAACACAACATGAGAAGATAAGACTCATGGTGTGTGTGGGGGGGGGGGGGGGTGGAGGGGACAGTGCTGCCTGGAAAATTTGAAAGCACAGGAAAAGGGAAAGAGGTAACATGAGATAGAGTGACTCAAGAAAAGAAACCATGGTCTTTAGCTTATAAGACCTGAGCAGAGCTGTTAATGACAGAAACCTGCAAGATCCATTATTCATGTGGTTGCCATAAATCAGAAATGACTTGATGGCATGTTGCAAGAAATCTTTTCTGTGAGATGACTTCCCAGAGTCTTCCGCTGCCCATGAGAACAAAGGAATTATTATACTGGAAGTGGGTCACTAGCAGGAGATTTCTGGAGGCCTTATTCACTTACCTTCATCCACTCAGCTCTCTGCTTCTCACAGCTTTTTCAGGTCAGACACCTCAGCCCCAAGTGAATAAACTTCCCTTCTACACCCAGCCTTGTCTTTATTGCACTAGACACAGAGTACAGCGATTTTATAAGGAAATAGTCCCATGCATGACACTTAGGGCAATGCACTGAATAACTCTCACACTGCTGCTGCTCTTCAACCTTCAAAACAGGAAGGCGAGGCAAATCACACAGTGCAGCAATTTTATAAGGAAATAGTCCCATGCATGACACTTAGGGCAATGCACCGAATACCTCTTACACTCTCAAAAGTGGTGGTTCTGCTGCATGGAGAGGATGGAAAATTTTCATAGGTTACAGAGAGAAATACTACCTATTGCTTCTGCGTTCTCTTGAAACTTTGCACAAGTAGAATGAAGAAAGCACTGAAGGGGCTCTTGCCCAAGATAGGGAAAGGGGATCACCTAGATAATTTACATGAATTAAAGGCACCAGGACCAGTTAAGCTATGTCCAACGGTACTGAAAGAACACAAAGGTGTAATCTCAGATCCTCTTATCTGAGGATTCATGGAGAACAAGTGCCGTTCCTGAAGAATGGAGGGAATCAAATACTATCTCCGCCTTCAAAAAGGGTGAAAAAGAGGCCCTGGGCAACTAGCAGTGGGTCAATGACCCTGATAACAGGAAAGGTTCCAAAGCAGATAATGCAGGAGTTGATCTGTGAGCATTTAGGAAAAAGCATAGAGATTGCTAAGAAGCAGCAAGAGGTTTTCAAAAGCTAATCGTGATAGATTAATCTTAGCTCTTTTTCTGCCACAGTAACAAGCTTGATAGATTAGAGGAATACTGTGAATGTGCCGTATCTTGAATTCAGCAAGGCTTTGGACAAATTCCTCCGTAATATTCTTGATTCCTAGCTGATACCTCACTGTATAGCACTGGCTCGCACATCACTGTAATATCACTTATAGCTCAGTAGTTTAGTATCTGACTGAAGAGCCAGAGGTTGGTGTGAGACACGAGGCGAGGGGATAGAAGCCCTCGCTGGAGTGTCGTCCTCCCTTAGGAAGGAACAGGAGGCGCAAACAGACCCACAAGCATCTCACGTAGAGACGGTACAAAGGGGAGTAGACACCCGTGAGTTAGAACGGGGGTTTGTCTAAAATGACAGTAGCCACTCAGACTGAGAGAGAAATGGCGGGAAACGGAGAAAGGGGCAGAACCACGGTGGAGGCGGGAATAGGGGATATAAAAGGAGGGAGAGATGATATACCGGGGGGCTGGGAATTGATATGGGTAAAAGATCCCTGGACCGGAAGGTGTGAAAAGGTCCGAGTTCCCAGAGAAGAGGCAGACTATCGAAGAAGGAGAGGTCTGCCTCCACGACCCTCATATTGGGGGGAATCAGAGGCGCGGGAATGGCGCCGTAGATTGAGAGAGGAGAAGGAAGCCGTGGAGAGAGAGGTGGAAGAGAGACGAGTATGGAGGCTGGAGGAAGCCTGGAGGAGGGGGACCCTGTTGGACCGTGGGCTCCGCTACCCGGAGAGGAGAACCCCTTCAATCCAGAGGGGAGAGATGAAGAAACCATACCACTACTAGATCCGAGAGCAGATGTTTGGGACTTAGATGGCAGCAACCCCTTTTCAAGGGGACCTTGGAATGATGTTGGTTTGAACCCCTTTTCAAGAGATGTTTGGATGCCCTCGTGGGACCCGTTGGCGGCGAGAGACAATGTTAGACTTGATATGGAAACTAAATCAGAGTTGTTTAACGTTTCAATAAAACCCAGTTTGGATTTTGCACCTCATAAGCCTTTAGTGTCTGTGTCACAACCTGAGGAGGCTATATCTGAACCCTCACATATTGGCGCCCAACGGGGAGGGCCTCCGACGGTTGACAAAGAAATAGAAACATGGCTCAAACACATCACAGACGGCCAAGAAATGCTCATACGACAATTAGCAGAACAGCAGAAGTTGATTATAGACCAGTTGCAACTAGTACGGATCAACGCGAATTCGGCGGGAACACAGGAGTTAGCCAAAACCCCGATGGTAAACAAACCACCGATAAAGCTACAGAAAATGGGTCCTCAAGACGACCCAGCAGCGTTCTTGAACACCTTTGAGAGAGTGGCGACATCGGCCCAATGGCCGCCCGAACAATGGGCTTTAATTATCACCCCGTATTTGACGGGCCTGCCACAGGAGATAGTGGACATGCTAGACCCCGAAGAGGCATGTAATTATCAAGTGGTCAAAACAGCCATCCTAAATACGTTAAATTTAAACGAAGAAGCATAACCGGCGACGATTTAGAGACCTTAGACTGAGACCAGGATTACACCCCAGGACGCTGGCACAAAAGATGAAGGTCAACGCCACACGATGGATGAAACCAAAGGGAAAAAACGGTAGAACAGATAATGGACGCGATTATAATGGAACAATTAATCTCCACACTCAGTTCAGGACCAAGGAATTGGGTGATGAAACATAAACCCGCCAAGCTAGAGGGCGCTATAGTATTGTTGGAAGATTATATGGAGGCAGACGAGGCGTGGCACGGCAAACCCGTGACGCAGCCAGAACGTTGTGAGAGGAAAGGAAAAGATGGCGGAGACAGCGGTGCGAGCAGTGGCAAGAAGCCCCGTGATGCCGGGATACAAGAGGACGAGACCAGACCGGGTAGACTTCGTAAACCCGTCGGGGACCAGGATTCCCAGGCCACTAATAACCTCGGATCCAACACCCAACAAGCAACCGACGACCTGGTACACGAACAAAGAAAAGATGACCGCGTGTTTCGGGTGTGGGCAGTATGGACATGTAAAGAAATACTGCCCAGCGGAAGAGTGTGCGTGGACCGACATTTATGCCTTTACAGCCAAGGTGGGTGACGAAGACCACCCGGGGTGGGCGGTGAAGGCCAAAGTTAACGGACAATGGAAAAGGGCCCTTATAGATACCGGGGTGTAGTAAGACCCTAGTCAAAAAACTGGAAGGGGCACGCCTACCGGAAAGTATGATTATCAAATGCGTACATGGAGATGCGAAAGAATACGAAACAGCCCTAGCGGAGATAGAGATAGGGAACCATAAGAGGATGGTGGAAGTGGGCATAGTACCCGGGCTAGGAAGGGATATGCTCCTGGGGAGAGATTGGCCGGGAGTGGAAGAATTGCCATATACCATAGCCGAGGCATGCAACGGAGAGTTAGTGAACTGTGTCTTGGAATCGGAACTATGGGGCTTATCCAGAGACCAAGTGAGGAACTGGCAACAAGATGATATGGGGCTCGAAGAAAGCCGGTTGCAAGTAGTTCCGGAAGGAACAACTAAAAAAGGAGAAACGAACTTTGAGATTAGGCAGGGACTGATGTATCGGGTCAGCAAAACTGAAGCGGGGAGAAGAGACTCAGCTGGTGCTACCTGAGCGGCTGCGGGACTGGATCATGTACTTGGCGCACGATGTGCCCTTGGCCGGACACTTAGCCACACAAAAAACTTTGGCTAGAGTACGCCAGCGGTTCTTCTGGCCGAAGATGGCTAAATCAGTAGAAGAATATTGTCAGTCATGCCCTGTATGTCAGGTCACCCAGCCTAAAGCAGGGCCGGGCGGGGAGATGATGCCCATGCCTTTAGTAGATAGACCTTTCGATAGGATTGCTATGGACATTGTGGGGCCTTTGGTCAAATCGGCAGGGGGGCACCAGTATATACTGGTGATCATAGATTATGCCACCCGGTACCCGGAAGCCATCCCCTTAAGATCAACATCGGCCAAGGTACTAGCCAAGGAGCTGTTAGGGGTCTTTTCAAGGGTAGGATTTCCCCGGGAAGTGCTGACCGACCAAGGCTCTAACTTTATGAGTTTGACGTTCAAACAGATGTGGGAAATGCTAGGGGTAAAACCTTTGAAAACCTCAATTTATCACCCCCAAACCAATGGGCTGGTTGAACGTTTTAATCGAACTTTGAAGGGCATGCTAAGAAAACTGGTGATTGAAAAACCTAAGTCATGGAATACCTTCCTAGCACCACTAATGTTCGCTGTCAGGGAGGCCCCTCAGTCCTCAACAGGGTTTTCACCCTTTGAGTTATTGTATGGCCGACATCCTAGGGGAGTGTTAGATTTGATTAGAGAAAAATGGGAAGAAGGAGAAGATCGCTCACACAGCGCGCTACAACAAATTATAGAGATGAGGAACAGCTTAGAGGTAGCATGGGAAATGGCCAAGGATAACCTAGGACAAGCCCAGATTAAACAAAAAACAAGGTATGATAAAAAGATCAAGCCCAGGGAATTTGAACCTGGCCAAAAGGTGTTAGTGCTACTGCCTACCGAGTCCTCCAAACTCTTTGCGAAGTGGCATGGACCTTACCGGGTGTTGAGAAGAGTGGGTGAGGTGGACTATGACGTAGAAACGCCTGATCGGAGAAAGAAGAAACAAGTCTTTCATGTAAATTTATTGAAAGGGTGGATAGATCGAGAATGCCTATATGGGACAGAGATAGAGGAAGAATTAGGGCCAGAGAGTGAAGACCTTAAAGGAAAATCCACCTTTGATGTGAATGAACTAGTGAACCCCCAACAAAAGGAACAAGTGTTAGCTCTGGAAGGAGAATTCCCAGAGGTGTTTTCCCGGAAACCCGGGTGCACCCATTTGGTAGAACATACAATTGAGACCCAGCCGGGGGTAGTGGTGAGATCTAATGAAAGGACATGGCCTAGGCAACTGGCTGGCGTCATTGAAAAGGAGGTGGAAGAAATGATTAGATTGGGGGTGGTAGAACCTGCCAAGGGACCCTGGCGAAGCTATCCCGTAATGGTCCCAAAACCGGACGGATCATTGCGCTTCTGCATAGATTTCCGGAAGGTAAACGCAGTGTCCAAATTCGACGCATACCCAATGCCCAAAATAGGGGACCTACTGGATAAGCTAGGAGGTGCTAGGTACCTGTCCTCCATAGACCTCACTAAAGGATACTGGCAAATCCCAGTAAGACCCCAAGATAGGGAGAAAACGGCCTTCTGTACCCCAAAGGGCTTGTACCAGTTTGTAAAAATGCCTTTCGGTCTGCATGGCGCAGCCGCAACATTTCAACGACTTATGGACAAGGTGTTAACTCCCTTACAAGACTGTGCAGCGGCATACATAGATGATATTATTGTTTATAGTGATACCTGGGAGGAACACTTGAGTCACCTAAGAAGAGTGCTAAGAGAGCTGAGAAAAGCCGGGCTGACAGTTAACCCAAAGAAATGTAAGATAGCCTTACCCAAGGTAGAATACCTGGGATTCAAGGTGGGAAAGGGTGAAATCCAACCACAGCAAGAAAAGGTTACCAAAATATCGAAATGGTACAGACCTCAGACAAAAAGAGAGGTCCAACAGTTCTTGGGGTTAGTGGGTTATTACAGGCAATTTGTTCCCCAATTCTCGACCATAGCAGCCCCACTAACAGACCTGACCCGAAAGAAAGCTCCTAAGCAGGTGAGGTGGGGAGACGCCCAAGAAGAAGCCTTTCAAACTCTTAAGTCCATCATTTGTGAAATACCCACCCGTTTTGCCCCTGATTTCAATTTCCCTTTTACGCTATTCACGGATGCCTCAGATAGAGGGTTAGGGGCTGTGTTGTCCCAAATAAGGGAAGGGATAGAGTACCCGGTATTGTATTTGAGTAGAAAACTATCTCCCCGGGAACAAAAATATGCAGTTATAGAAAAAGAGGCCCTAGCAATTAAGTGGGCCACACATGCCTTAAGATATTACCTCCAAGGCGCGCCCTTCACACTAGTGACGGATCATGCCCCCTTGCAATGGTTGGTACAGATGAAAGAGACCAATCCCAGGCTTACCCGTTGGTACCTTGCCTTGCAGCCCTTCGCCTTCACAATCCAATACCGAAAAGGTGCCGAGCACGCTAACGTAGACTATTTCTCTTGGCAGGGACCATGGGCTCGGAGTGAAGAAGAGAGGACGACCCTCTTGGATGGGGGGGTATGTGAGACACGAGGCGAGGGGATAGAAGCCCTCGCTGGAGTGTCGTCCTCCCTTAGGAAGGAACAGGAGGCGCAAACAGACCCACAAGCATCTCACGTAGAGACGGTACAAAGGGGAGTAGACACCCGTGAGTTAGAACGGGGTTTGTCTAAAATGACAGTAGCCACTCAGACTGAGAGAGAAATGGCGGGAAACGGAGAAAGGGGCAGAACCACGGTGGAGGCGGGAATAGGGGATATAAAAGGAGGGAGAGATGATATACCGGGGGGCTGGGAATTGATATGGGTAAAAGATCCCTGGACCGGAAGGTGTGAAAAGGTCCGAGTTCCCAGAGAAGAGGCAGACTATCGAAGAAGGAGAGGTCTGCCTCCACGACCCTCATATTGGGGGGAATCAGAGGCGCGGGAATGGCGCCGTAGATTGAGAGAGGAGAAGGAAGCCGTGGAGAGAGAGGTGGAAGAGAGACGAGTATGGAGGCTGGAGGAAGCCTGGAGGAGGGGCACCCTGTTGGACCATGGGCTCCCGTACCCGGAGAGGAGAACCCCTTCAATCCAGAGGGGAGAGATGAAGAAACCATACCACTACTAGATCCGAGAGCAGATGTTTGGGACTTAGATGGCAGCAACCCCTTTTCAAGGGGACCTTGGAATGATGTTGGTTTGAACCCCTTTTCAAGAGATGTTTGGATGCCCTCGTGGGACCCGTTGGCGGCGAGAGACAATGTTAGACTTGATATGGAAACTAAATCAGAGTTGTTTAATGTTTCAATAAAACCCAGTTTGGATTTTGCACCTCATAAGCCTTTAGTGTCTGTGTCACAACCTGAGGAGGCTATATCTGAACCCTCACAGTTGGGAGCTCAGTTCCCCACTGTGCCTCCTGTGAGCCAGCCTATGTGGTCTTGGACAAGCTGCACAGCCCCAGGGCTCCCCCAGAAGAAGGGAAGAGTACACCACTTCTATGTATTCTGTACCTGGAAAACCCTGGAAAGGGTTGCCATAAATCAGAACTGATGTAATAGCACATCATCATAAAAAAGAAACACCAGGCACAGTCAATCAAAATTATAAAAACATTGACTGGTCTTATATAGCAGATACAAGTTTTAACCAAAAATCTAAGTATCTGTTAAATATCTGCACAGTATGTATGTATGCTGTTCCTGATATTCTGTTTTTCGTAGCTCTGATGGTGTTGTTGCTGTTGTTAGCTGCTATTCTGGTAGGCAGCTTTGTAGTGGGTTTACAAGCCATAGTCAAAGACTGCTCACCATTGGTGACTTGTCATTCTGCAGAAACCTGACAAGTGGGGTACTTTAGGGCTCTGTTCTGGGACTGATATTGTGTAAATGACTTAGCCAAAAGAGCAAAATCAAATCTGCAACCGAGGAAACTGGGAGATGTAGTTAATAATCCAGAAGGTAGGATCTGAATTGAAATTCACATTAACTGGTCAGAGAATTAGAACAAAACAAACTAAAGAAGAGAGAAATACAAACTTCTTGTAATCTGCAAGAAGTGTGACATGGCAACAAAAAAAAAAGGCTAATGGTATACTAGGCTGCATGAAGTAGAAGATTCAGATCAAGTCACAGTACTACTATATTCTGTTTTGCTCAGACATCACCTGTGCACCTGTATCCAGTGCTGGGTACCATAGTTCAAGAAGAATATTGACAACTTAGAATGTGCCCACAGGAGGATAACCAAGACAATAAAACATCTGGAAACCATGAGAGTTGAAAGAGCTTGGTATGTTTAGCCTGGAGATTACTGAGAGGTGATTCACATATTTGAGGTTCATGTGAAAGATAAGGCAAACTTGTTTTCTGTGGCTGGCATAGGACCCAAACTAATGGATTCAAATGACAAGAAAGGAGATTTTGAACTAACCAGAATGGCAAACCCCATGGATATCCTGTCTCCTGATCTTCCTCTCCATTCACTCTGAACTGCAACCTCTCTTTAGACTCAGAGTCTACTTGGACCAGGAGGCACTGCCCCCAACTAGTTCAGTGACTCAGCTCAAACAGCAGAAAGCCTCTGTCTACAGAGCCATCTGCCAGAGCCCATGGCAGCAGCCAAGAGGAGCAGTCATCAACCACAGAAGCACCAAGCGGCCTCTGGCAACAACAACAAAAAAGCCAAACTTACTCTGCTCTTGTCCAACTCCTCGTCCACCACTCCCTGTTTGCTACTCCTATCTACTCACCTTTGGATCCACTGCCTCCTGCCTAAATTCAAAACCCCACACTATATAAGATCAAGACTTTGGCCCTTGTTATTGATTTCATGCCTTCTGTTTATTTCAGACATTTATAAATCAAATAAGGAGTAATCATTAACTCCTGACATTATTATTAGAATTCAAGTGTTTGAACAGTGATGGCTGGTCCCTGTTGTGGTTCAGAGAGCAGAAGCCACAGCAGCCAATGGCAGATGGAGGCAGGGTGACAGGAAGAGCCAGGGCTGGCTGGAGGCACTCTTCTGGTGAGGTGTTCTACTCGTAATGCAGTGGTTCCTAACCTTGGGTAGACATGTAAAATTTCCAAAAAATTCCCTTTTTTTTTGGAACCCCCCCCCCCCGGGGTTTCCCAGAAGAAGAAAAAAACGGGGGGGGGGGGACTTGTTTTTCTGGAAAAAATGGAATTTTTTGGAAATGTTCCATCTCTAACCGTGGGTGACCCAGGTGTTCTTGCGCTGCAATTCCCAGAAACCCCAGCCAGCACAGCTGGTGATAAAGGCTTCTGAGAATTGCAGTCCAAGGACACCTGGGTTACCCAAGGTTGGGAACCACTGCTTTAATGGACCAGCCTCCACAGAGTTTGATCAAGAGGACAACAGCTGTGAAATCTGATTCTATACCGTTTGTAGGTGTTGTATTTCTGAGGCTGAGAATCCCAAGTATTTTTAAAAGTTCCTTTGATCTTATACATGGAGTAATCACTCACATACATACATACATACATACATACATACATAAATGGTGCATCACAGAAAGACAAAATACATAAATTTGCATAAAGTTAAGATGCTAATATATATGTACATATGTAAAATTGGAAATGATTTTTTAAAATTTGAAGAGAATTGCAGTACATCTAACCTGAGTGGGGAAGGCTGTAGCCAAGTGCTTGCTGAGTGTCCTGTCCAGGTACCCATTGTGGATGGACAACTTCAAGGTCCTTGATCTCCCCACCCCACCCAATTCTATATAGATCATGTGTATTTGCATTGTTGTTGTGTGCCATCAATTGGAACTGATCTATAGCGACCCTAATAAAGATTTCAAGGTGAGATATTTAAGGAGTTGTTTTACCAGTTCCACTGTCCCAGTGAGCTTCCATGGCTGAGTAAGGATATGAATCCAGGGCTCCCGAATCCTAGTCCATTACTCTATCCACTACACCACACTGAGAATCATGTATTTGCATTATGTCCCTTGATTTTGCATAGTTTATTCAGGGTTTGCCCATCAAAAACAGGATATTAATGTTGGAGATCACCCTACTTCTGCTCTGATCCCACTCGCAAATTTTATTCAGCTTCCTCTGTGTCAGCTGAGATATCAGGAAGCATGGCACACACTTTGAGCATACGTTCACCATCATAACAGCTAGTCTGATACTGGCTTTTTCTAAAATAAGGCAAACACTCCAGCAACAGCCTAGGTTCTCCCAGCACCTGGGGCACAGGCAAATCTCCTGGGGAACCCTACCCACACTACCAAAGAACATCGGGCCTGGCAAACTCTAGAGAGCAGCATGCCAGGCATATTTCTGCTATGGTACCACAGCAGCAGGACAATCTTCTTGGCTGCAGCAAATGGACTAGAGCTTGGGAGAGGCTGAGAGTACCCAAGGAAGAGGCAGATTATAGGAAAAGAAGGGAGATTCCACCCAGACCGTCTTATTGGGGAGAGGCGGAGGCTAAAGAGTGGAGAAGGAAGCTTAGAGAAGAAAAGGAAAAAGTAGAAAGAGAAAAGAGAGAGAGGTTGGAATGGAGGATAAGTGAGATGAAGAGGAAGGATCCTACATCAGAAGGATGTCCCGTGTGGAATGATGGCCGGGATGATGAGACTGTGCCCTTGTTGGAAGGTGAAGCGGGACAGGCTATAGCCACCAACATCTTTACAGACTGGCCGGGTCCCTGGAACTCCGGTGAGAGAAACCTGTTCTTGGACGGTGATTGGAAGCCCCTTGAAGACCCGTTGTCGGAAGGAGAAAGGCGATGGAATCATGTTATGGATACTGGTTATTTGTTAAACACTCCAATAAATATTTCACCTGTTTCAAAACAGCAAAAATCTCTTGATTTCTTTGAAGCAAGAAAGGAGCCCAGAATCGAACCCTCACACACAGATGTTCTTGAACTAAAACTCCCAGAAGCCATTATTAGCTGTGCTGGCCAGGATTTCTGGGAATCGTAGTCCAATCACATATGGAGACCCAAGGTTGGGAACCACTATCCAAATGGACTGGTCATTATTGGCAGGTGCCTCTTGCTGCCCAATGGGAAGGAGGCCCCTGCAACAAAACAATTGCTGGGAAACTGAGTCATACAACAGCTACTTTTTTGGACTCCTGTGGCATTAAGGAGTTGGAATAGCAGCACTGCCTTAAATAATTGGTCAAAATCCTGTTGATTAGCATAATAAATTGAACTAGAGTAGGCTGATTGAATCAATGGAACTTATGGAGTTCACTCATGAAATCTCCGTGGATTCAATGCATCTACTCTAGTGCAATTTATTATGTGAAATAATAGGATTTTGGCTATTGTGTGATAGTTATATGATCAACAGTAGTCATTGAATAGCACTTCCCTATCCTCTGTATTTCCTTATCTCTGCTCCCTGCATGTCTCTGAAAATATCAACATGCATGCAGAACAAATGTGTGCACACAGCATATGCACAACCTCTGGCATAGCACTCAATTGCTTGATAATCTTAACCTTCATTTAATGAAGAACAAGGCAAATAACACACATAGTTGTATATATGAAAATCCCTGCAAAAACCTGGAAATGGGAGATGACTGTTGAAAGCTACTCACACAACTGCCAGAGCATAGAATCCAGCTCTTATAACTGCTATTCTAAAATACACACGTATTTGTGACAGAGTACCAAAAACTGATTTTTTCTTGCACATTGTGACAACTCCATAGGATTTGCCTATTGCAAGGAATGAAGCAGAAAAAAGAAATGGCTGCTGCTTTGTGTCCAATGAAAATGTGAATTGACCACACAAGTTTCTAGGCCTCATGAAAAAAAACTGGAAAGGCACAGACAGCATCTGCTTCTAAGCTCAAAGGTCAGCTTTGAAGAGTTCAGATGTAACACCCACAAATGTTTCCCTTTTGTGTTCATTGTCTCCCTGTTCCAGAACTAGAAACAAAGCTTATGTTAATTTTTAAGTGTTAGTTTGATTCATTAGCAAGGTGAAAATCCACTTGTGTTAAAATGTGGTAGGGTAAACCTTTAATCTGTTACATTATTATCTGAATTGTTATAAAAGAACACAGACTCCTGATCAACAACCTGAACAGGTCAGGAGACCAATTTATGTCATGCAGGAGAATCTGTGTGGTTCTTTGGCATTCACAGGCATGGGCAAATTTACTCGTAAAATCTAGCTGGCAGGAAGATGAACTCTTTCTGACTTATATGCAGTGGACATATTCCAAGATCACACCTCCATGTGCTTAAATAACACTCCTACCCTCACATGGTTAGATTACTAAGCACTTAGTAATGTTCTTTCTTCTCCCCCTTTCCCCCTCCTTCCAGGCTTCACCATTTGTCCCCTTAGTTGTTTCCCTCCCTGAGTCAGCAGGTCGCCTGTCATTTGTTCTCCACTCTCCTACCAGGAAGCGGCTTACTTCTCAGCCCCTGAGCTGCTCCCCCTCCATGCTGCCAGTGGACACCTCCTCCCCAACGGAGAGGGTGTGAGCATTTGAACCCTGTGACATTCACCCTCCTCCGCCATTTAGGGAGAAAGCACAACGGTAAGAAGTCAAGATTTACAAATGTGCAGCCAATTATTTAACTGTTGCAAACCCTTGCCAAGTTAGGAACCAAAGTTAATGTTGCTGACTAATTATTATTGCAATTGGTTCAGTTTTACCAGCTCATGATTTCCAAGTTCTGCTCACCAAACAAACACATTTTCAAACAACAAAATGACTATCCATATTTACACAATACATCTATACCTTTTTGGCATATCTGTGGAGCCCAGACTAGGCCTTGAGAAATAAGAGCTGCAGCTCTTAATTCAGTTATCTTCACTCTACCACCATTCTACATGTGCAGCCATGACCTGCTGCAGGACGCAGCAACTTCCAGAGGACCATGTACAACAGGCCACAAACAGAATCAGATTTAAACATTTAGTGTCTCTCACTACTTGTACTCACATTTTCTTGCAAGGCCTAAGTTGTATCCTACAAATGTATTTTCATACTAGTGGTACAACCCCCTCCCCCCGATGAATTTATTGCTAGAAACAGCATTAGGGTATTTACTAAAAATCTCTTCATCTTTACACACAGAAGTTTCTCCAAGCTGGAGCCCTCCAGATGTTCTGAACGAGAATTCCCATATTTCGTTGATTTGGGCTAATGGGAATTATAGTTGAACACTTGTGCAGGACACCAGGTGTGTGTATGGGGGGGGGAAGAGAGCATATATTTTTCAGAACTAAAGTTCACACTAGTGATAAACCCATCATCTCAGTCACTTGTGCACCCAGCAACTGGCCAACTCCATCCCAATTAAGAACACTGTCAACAAAGAACAGCCATGTTCTGTTTGATCTTGAGTCATGGATATCAAGGAAATATAGATTTAATCCTCATTTTCATCATGACACTTTCATATGCATCACACTCTAAGCTTAGAAGCTGCAGATGGTCAAATAACCCCTTTAGTGCTCTGTTCCATTCTAAACGGCCCGGAGCTCCCTGAGTTCCTATAATAAAAAGTCTCAGAGGTTCAGCCTTTGGCTTTGCGCCTGGCCAGCACCAGTGAAAAGCAAGAGGAAGCTTGAGCTTGGGAGCATCTGGATGCAACACAGAGTCCTCCAGAAGAATCTGTTTGTCAGTGGCAATGGAAGCCAGGGAGACATCTGCACTGCATAGAAAGTCGCTGCTGCAGTGGATCCAGCACCCTCTCTTATGCGTTCGAAAATCATGTTCAGTGTGTCAGAAGTAAGAGGTCATTTCCCCCTTTCATTCTTTGGCTACTTTGCGCTGCGACTGGTGTTTCTGCAGTAGTGCCAAGGTATCTCGCTTCTCGATGCGCCGCAACTGCTTCTTCTTGGCACGCTTCAGTTTCACTGGATTTCGGATCTGGAAGAAGAAAATGAAAAAAGATGATATGTATGAGCCTGAAGGGCTTTCCGAGAAATGCTCAACAGCTGCACAGAGGCTTCAGAAACTCTGAACACCTTCCAGAGTGCATATGAATATTATCTTGAAAAGCCTTTAGCTACAGAAGCAAAACCCGGAGGGAGGGAGGAAAAGAGATTAGGTTCTATGCTAGCAAGACTATGGGCTAGGAAGGAAAGGAAGCAGAATCATCTCCTGCTTTTCTAAGAAATCACAATCCTCAGGTTGGTCTCTCTGTCAAATGCCACCTGGCAGCAACTATCACATCACGCTGTAACAGAGGGAGGCTGGCCATTCCATCAGCTTAGCTAAGAGACCAACTGTGTTTCCTCATCGGTTCTTTCAACTGTTTTCCATTTCTGGATGGTCACTATAAAAATCCTGGCCTAAACCCACTTCCTAGCCCCAATGAAGCAACTGCTGAACAATGAGTCAATGCCTGCATCAGTCCCACTAATTCATGGTGAGCTAGGCCTTTGTAACTAAGGCCTAATGCCTGTGTTTGCTTTCCCCTTTTATTTCATGTCTTTTAGACTGTCAGCCTGAAGACAGGGATGGTTGATCTTTGCAAGCTGCCCTAGGAGTAGAGATGTAAAATTTCCAGAAATTTTGAAGCCATATAAAACAGCTTTGGAAAAAACTGAAAAAACTGCTTCCCCCCAATTTTTCTGTCCCCCCCCCCGCCTTCCCATCTCTATCTAGGAGCCCTTTTAGTTGAACAGCTGGATAAAACGGTTCAAAGAAATAGCCACCAATCTCTGCCAAAAGGTGACAGGAGTCTCTCAGCCACATTCATGTTATTTATATGCAAGTTAGAAAGTATGCAAGACTAAGCATTCCTAATTCCAACATATCACACTGTGGTACCAGTATGCTATCACAGGCCAGGGCTTTTCTCCAAGGGCTCTTGGGACAGTTAATGTTTGGCACAGCCTCGCCTACACTCTGGTATATTCCTTCATATATTGTAGGGGTGGACCACCTGTGGCCCTCCAGAAGTCAATGTGACTGCAACTCCCATTACCCTTTATGCTGTGTAGGATGACAGAAGATGTAGTTCAATAAACTCTGAAGGACACCCCCACAACACGCACACACACACACAATCATGCCCCAACTGCACAAGATCCCCTCCTTTGGACTTATGACTCTTGGCAGCAAAACCATTATGAGCATAAGGCATTAAGTTGACTGTAAACTGCCCAGAGTGGCCTTGTAGCCAGATGGGCAGTATAGAAATCAAACAAATAAATTAAGTCCTAGCTGTCCAGCAGGGCTTTCTATCATATGTTGGAAATAGCTGTAGCAAGTGGATGGAAAGGAAAGGCCCAGGCCACCAACATGCTAATGACAAAAAAATAAAAAATAAAAAATAAAAATAAAAATCCTGTTACATATTAGATCACACTGGACTAGGCCCACTGAATCAATGGGGATTTGGTGAGTCCACTTCTCCATAAATTCAATCTATTCAAAAGGGCCTCACAGTAAGCTGTGACTTACTTTAGTGTAATAAGTCACAATTAGAGTAGGCCTACTTGAATTAATGGAACTTACAGAGGAGTAGACTCACCAAGTCCCCACTGATACAATGGGCCTATTCTCATGTGACTTACCACGCTAAGCAACAGGATTTTTGCCACTATCTCTATCAAGAGACTAAACCAGCCACAAAAAAAATCAGAAACTGCTCTCTTAGCCTGCAGCTCTCTCTGCTCAAAAAGAGGGGCTTCCTGTCACTACCCAAATGAGCTTGGAGCTCCTGTAAGAATGCATCAAGTCATATTCTGGGTCTACAACACTCTCAGCGGGTTGGAAATCTGACAGAGTAAAAGGAACACAGTTCGGGCAGGTCAACATGTGTAGCTGGCCCATCAAGCCTCAGTTTAAAATTAAATCATTCTACAACAAGAGAAGGTTAAGATAAGGTTTGTGTGCCACCAGATTGACCCGGTGGCACACAGTCCATCAGACTGACCCGGCTCTCTGCATCTGCTCAAAACACTCTCCTTAATGAACAGCAACTAGGAAACATGGCTCACTAAAGCTTAGTGCTGGCCTAAGAGGGTTCCAGAGTACATTTACCAAATGAAGTATGAGGTGAAAAGTGATAGTGCAGTACAGTACGTTTAGGACTGCTGATTCTCATCATGACAATCCCCACCCCATCCCGCTATCACTTGCTATAAAGGAAATCCAAAATGCAGACAAATGGTTCAGACCATATCCACAAATAAAGAGCCAGTCTTTTGCAGAGTTAATGCTGCTAATTGCCCATTCAAAGTTAAACCACCCTCAAATACAAAAAAGTATTTGTTGTACTGTTCCCTGGAATTGCAGTGAAGGAACAAAGAATTTATTTATTATCATCTTAGAACTACAGAGCTGGAAGGGAACCTATGGACCACTGAGTCCAGCCCCTGTTAAGATAGCACAGTGGGGACTCAGACTCCCTACCTCTCAGGTTTAGGATTTAGAGGATCAAAATCCCAGCCTCTTTAGATTTAGGGGTGTTGCAGATAGTATTGCAGACTCTGCTACTCAAAATGTTCCAGAGCATCAACTATGAGAGCCCTGGCTCCTCCACATGACTGGATATGAAGAGCCATGATCAGCATACTAAAAAAAATAATGCTTCTGTTCATATGCTTCCACATTTTATTTCAGGAGGAAACAAGAACTTAAGCCAAGACTCACCACTTGTACAATCTCTGCTTTTCGTTCATTCTCCAGACGTCTTTTTAAATTCTCTTCCCTACGTTTTTTTTTCTCCTGAAGGGAGGAAAATAGGGAATACTTACATAGAGTTTGAAACTGCTTAAACATACAAAGAACATTAAAAAAATACCATTACATAAATATGAATTCATGAAAAGAAGAAAGAGGAACATCAATCTCTTTTACCTTTCAGTTCAGTCAGTGTGACCTCTTACATGAATGGTCCGGGAGAATGCACAGCATGCCACAGGGTTTTTAAAAATGTTATCAGCAATGTTGCTTTGTTAGCCACACTGCTATTTGTACTTATCTCTTGCTCCTTCTAAGTAACTGAGTGCCCTTTGCCATCAGAGTGTGGCACTATCTCAACAAAAGGTTTTCAAGGTATCAGCCCCCAGAAATAGTTTACCATTGCCTTCTTCTGTGTAGTTTTAACAAGACTGAGGCTGTGTTCCAATTACTATTTATAAAAGATCATCCACAAGTCTACTATTGTTGCTATCTACGATCTGCCCTTCAAAAACGTCACAACACTATCATCATGGGAATTAATACTTTTCCTCTGCTGATACAACTGTTATTTCTCGAAGAAGAATTTTAGTCTGATTTCTCAGCTCTGACCATTCTGTCTTGGGAGAACCTGCTAAGAATTCTGACAGCATTGCTCTTAGCTTTCCTATCATACTTAAGTCTCATGACCACATTGTGGTTTGCATCTGAGAGGGGAAAATACTGAGACTAAAAAAAGATCTTTAGTTACTGCACAAGTTACAGCATGTACAGCGTGTTTCTCACCTCACGCTCTCTCTGCTTTTCTTCCTTCAACTGTCGAGCAAAGTCTTTGACTAGTTTCCTTTCTTGGCGTTCTTTCATCTTGCGTTCCCAGGAGGTACGCAAAGGCTTGTCCTGAATCATGTAAGAAAACCTAGTGAGGGAAAAAAATCCTAAACAGTTATGAGGCAAATGAGAACTAAGCACCAATATAAGCATAATATCACTTTACAGCTGGAAATATATGCACTTTTATTTGAGAATTAATTTAACTGACTCTCATGATAAGTAGGCAGAAGTTGAGTACATTCCTCATAAATTATGCCAATGTCAGAAGACACTATAGTAACCATTCAGTCTAAAGATTGGTGTTTGGCTTTTCAGACAGGGAGGTCTGACAGGGCATTTGAGCAGCTGGAAAAATCTGCTTAAAAAAAAAAATCTGATCCTGTCTGTGCCAACATGTTTCACAGGACTCTTGCAAATATAAAGTTGGGAGTAGGAGAACCATATATGCCATTTTAAAGTATCTGCAGGAAAACCCAAATGTAGAAGTAACGAAGAAACTAAAAAAAATAATACAGGACTAAATTGATTCAGGATACTTAACAAAGGCCAGCCGCTTCTGTGAATCGACATAACTGATAAACCTCCCACGTCAATAAAACCAAGACGGGTCCAGACGCTGCTTTCTTTACTTTACTTTATTGGATTTTTACCCCGCCCCCCTAGACAAAGTCTACTCGGGGCGGCTTACAAATATTATAAAAACATCATTATATAACAAATATTTTAAAAATCATTAAAACATCATAATTTTTAAACAATTAAATTATTAAAACATCATATTTTTTAAACAATTAAATTTCCTGCTCGAAGCTCACAGCCCTCTACTACACCGATCACAGACTCCTCCCTCAGTGCCTTGCCAGGATCCGCGGCACTAAAATTAACCTCTTACCGCTGTTTGTTACGATCTTTCCACACCCGCCCTGATTTAGGCTTCCCTTTGGGGATGGCGGGAATCTTCTTTCGCTTCTCGCCCAAAGGAGTTGATCGCGGCTTTCCTAGATCAGGTGTGACCAAGACACCTGCTTCCTCCTCGTTTCCAGACGTCGGTGGCCGACCCTCCTCTGACTCGGGAAGCAAATAATCATTCTGCAGCTCGCTGACAACGACACCCACCGCCGCCATTCTCCTATTAGCTTCCCTGTAAGCAATTCTTTCCTCCACGTGGGGTGTGGGAGGGGATTTCCGGAAGTCGCTCTCGGATGACGCAAAATTCGCGCTACAGAACGCATGCGTAGAATGATGCAAGGCAGGTGGTCGTGGAGGGTCTACGTTCGTTGGATCAAGAGTGAGGTTACGCGTTGAGTGCACGTGTCACAAAAGTAAAAGAAAAGAGAGAGAACACCTTTGTAGCTCTTTAAAGACAAAGAGATTTCTTTCTGTAGAAGCTACCGTGGATTATGATCCACTTTCTCAGTAGGGCTTGGAACGAGGTTTATTCTTCATAGATCTCTTCGGGTTTGTGTTTGGTAGAATCCCTCCCGGGCGCGGCGGCAGCAGCGGCGGAGAGCCATTAGAAGATCCAAGGAAATAAAACAGGATTGTACCTCCTCTCCCCCTTTTTGCTTGGCTCCTTGCTTAGGAAGGGTGAGGGGCGCCCTCGGGACCCGTTCTTTCTCTGCAGGGTTCGTTTTTCTGGCTCACCTCTTTTGTTTTCAAAGGCTTCCCGACAAGCATAAATTCAGCGGATGCAGACGGAGATAAACAAGAAAATCATCAGGTTGTGCGGCTAAGTTTTAAAGGCGTTGGGCTCGAATTGAAAGGCGTGTTGTTCCGAATGTGGGAAGCAACATCTTCTTTCTGCAAGGTTGGCTCTAACCATTAGGCAAAGTTAGGTGGCAAGAGCGCTTGGGTGCCATGAAAGGGCAGTGAATGGTTACGTTGTCTATTATGTTACTACTGTATTTCTACCACCAGTTACCGGGAAAGCAACTTCTTGGTCTGATTTTCTGCCTCGTGCCAAGAGAATTGCTTGGTTGTGGATGCTGTACACCTAGATTGATTTGTGGGAGAGGGAGCTTCCATTTGTTGCTTTTCTTGAAGGAGTGCAATGTCTTGGCCCATCCACACACCCTGGAAAACTCAAATAGGTAGAGGAGATGGGCTGTTTGATTTGTATTTAAACTGGGTACTATTTGGGAAATTATTGCATTCTTGTGGTTATATGGGCCTTAGATATAAGGACATTTATGTTTTGCATTTTATTGTCCTCGTGTTTTCTTAATTTCAGTGCCCTCTGGAGAGAGAAGAAGGGGGTAGCTGTACTGTCTTCTTCCTTTTAACTTTGGCGTTCCCTTTTAGAGATGGGGGTATTCATATACGAATATCCCCCCACAGGTAGTGATAACGAGGGTCTGGCCCCATGGGGCGAGACGGTCCACTCACGATTGCACCACTGCCGTGACCGCCGCGGAGCCTTCCAATGGCTCCGGAGATTGCGTTCGGCAACCCACTCTTCGACCTAGCAGAGAAGCTTGCCGTCCTGCCTCCTGCCAGGAGTGGGTTGCCGAACACGATCTCTGGAGCCATTGGAAGGCTCCGCAGCGGTCACGGCAGTGGTGCAATTGTGAGTGGACCGTCTGGCCCCATGAGGCCGGACCCTTGTTATCTCCACCTGTGGGGGGATATTTGTATTCATATATGAATACCCCCATCTCTACTCTCTTTTTCTCACTAACTTACCAACTGACTAATTGCCGTTTTAGTTTAGTTCTAGATTCAGAGCTGAGAAAATGACCCATGGATCCTAGACTGGGGAATAATTTGTTCTCTTCTTGGCTGTATCAGACAGTTCCATGAGCAGTAGCGCTCTCTAGTTTTAAATGGGATCTTTCCACACGTGCCTGGGATTGAACCTGGAACCCTCTGTATGTAGATTAATAATTTGATTATTGACACCCTTAATAAGCAAATACCCTTACAAATGCTATTGCCTTCCATAGGAAGGCATTTTGTGTAATTCCATGTATCTTCTAAAATGTCTGAGAACAGTAGTCTGCCAAAGCTGTATTGCTTGCTCTTAAAGTCTTGAAGTTGTATATTCAGTATCAAATTATAGTAGAACTGATATACCCACATGAGAGGAATAACCCTTAGTTCCTCAGCATTTTCTGGACATAGAATTTACCTCTCAACGCACCTGGTTTTTTTTTACTGTGTTCTGAAACATTAACAGAGAAAGTGAGTCTCCTTTTCAAACATGGAGAAATAGATTAAACAAAGTGGCAGGTCCTCTGTTTTCTATTTCTTTTATTTGGAAAAGATAACATGGCCTGTGGGTTTGTAAGAATCTGGTTGCCAGCACATTTTAAAGTTTTGCTATAAAGGTAGGGCTGCTAGGTAAAACATTTAATACAAACTCAGATTATCAGGATTTAATGGGGCAATTAAATTTTGCACTAGAGGTTGCAATCCACATTAAAAGAAGAGCTGTATATCAGTGATACATCTAGTGTCTGACATTATCACATGTAGCTTCTTTCAAGGCTGTAGTGATTTTGCTATTCCTCTGAATCCTATACCGTTGATTCTCACAGAAACATTATACTTCTAGATTGTGTTAGTTTGCTGCAGCAGAAACAACAGCCTTGTGCTACTTTTTAGACTCAGACATTTGATTTGGCATGAACTTTACAGAATGAATCCCATTTCTTCAGAGACATAGCATATTCAAGCCACCATGGTGGTTATGAGGGTACGGCAGAATGAAATGTGATACACAGAGTGACAGTTGTATTAATGCATGAAAGTTCATGCCAAATAAAACTGTTAAGCCTTAGACATACCACAAGTACTTATGTTTGTTGGGCTACTGTAGAAAATATCAAAACATGCACACAAATATACCTAGAGCAGCTATTGACTAAAAGGCTTTTTTGGGGGAAAAACACCACATCACAAGTGAAAAATGTACTCTGTAAGTTCAGGGAGGTGCTGTATAATTATACTGTCAAGTGCAAGATCTGATAAAATACATTAAAAACTTCCAAGATAATAAGGCACACAGATTCTGATAAGCATACAATGCTAGCAATGCATTCTTCAGAACGGTATTAATGCAACAGCTTAGAATAAAAGACTGCTTCTCTGCATGATTCAAATAAGTACACGTTGAACTCATCTTTTTACAGCAAGTTACAAAGTCAAAAGTTTCTTACTATCTTAGTATTTTCCTTAGGAAATAACTAATTCTTTCGGGTTTACTGCTAAAAATTGCAAGGAAAAAATAATTAAAAAATTTCCAAAGATAAAAATGCTCATATAATGATCTCTTGGTGGAAATCCTGTTGCTTAATGCAGTAAGTTGCACTAGAGTAGAGGCCCACTGAAACAGTGGGGATTTGATGAGTCAACTCCATAAATTCCATTGATTCAGATGGGCCTACTCTAGTTAAGACTTACTTTAGCATAGTATATAATACCTAGAATAGGCTTATTTGAATTAATGGAACTGTTGGGGGAGCTGCAGCACCAAATCCCCTCTAATTCAGTGGGCCTACTCTAGTGCAACTTCTAATGCAGGATTCCAGCCAATGTCTACTCAGTTATCACATGCAGATTGGTCAACCCTGCATTCTTTTTTTAATAACAGCAATGCAGTTGGAAGTGTTAGTCTACCTGAGCCCAGCAATATTCAAGGAAGAGCTGAGATTTGAACCAGAGGCTGTCTAGTTCAAAACTCCTTCTCTTACTCCACCAGAGTAGCAGTGTATCTTGGTGATAGGGTCATGCTGACAAATAGGCATCCATACACATTTTTAAAGGCTTAATTGTGGCATCCAATTACAGGTACATCAAAGAAGGAAATCTTGAAAATAATGTTAATAGTGAAGTTGTCTGTCAAATTTCTCATGGGGACAGTGACATGAAAATTGTTAAGTCAAAATCCTTGGATCCTCAGAGAAAAGGGATCAGATAATATCATGATATTACTTGCAGGAGTGGTTGTTGCAGTTGAGCTTGTTATAAAGTCCAAATCTGATGGATAGGCTAATTGACTTATCTAGCATGTGTGTTAGATTTCAACTCCCACAGTCCCCCAACCAGTATAGCTGAAGTTGCTGGCTGGGGATAATGGGACTTGTGGTCATCACATCTGGAGGACTGTAGGGTAGGAAAGGCTTTTAGTTCAGTATAGTCTACAGTTCCACTGACAGTGGCTCTCCCTAGTTTTCAGTGGGATCTTTCCACACCTACCTGGGTGTTGAACCTGGAACCCTCTGTATGCACAGCATGTGCTCCCCTGCTGAGCTATGTTCTTTCTGCAAAAGCCCATCAGAAGGTGACTGTACTGGGCCCTAACAGTCAGGGTAGTTCCTTTCTCTCCTTTGCCACTGAGTCCTATTCACGTCTGCTGAGAAATATGCCCCACTGTATTTTGTCATGTTTGGTGTCAGGACTGCAGCCTTGCACAGCAATCCCATATACAACTACTGAGAAGTTAGTCTTATTGAATTCAATGGTACTTTCCTCTAGGGAAGGTTATATAGCATGGTGGTTTTTGGAATCCTGGAGTGAGCTGCAGAATGGAAAAGGTAAAGTCTTCAGTAGGTGGGGAAAGATTTGTTTGTTTCTCCTTTGGCTACAAACCAGTTCTAAGGCAGATGCTTTCCTCTGTGAGAACGCATAACAGCAACGATTTGGGGAAATGCACTTGTGTAATCGTTAAAAATTCCACATCAATTCACTCTTCTCCCTGATACACAAACAGTTTTCAAGATGGCTGTTTAGTTCTAATTGTTTCTTGAAAATTCAAATGGACTTTCGGTTTAAATATAGTGAGTGAGCTGCATCCTGTCACAGGGATTATTATAATATCAATTCCATGAAAATTGTCATGTTGGATGCAGGCCAGTTTGGTTGGCTGTCTCGTTCACAAAGCTAGAGCTTGTCTCTTTCTAGAGAGGCACAAAATGCAAAAGACCAGCAGAATTGGTTTCTTCTTTTGATGCCCACAATCCATCTTGGGAAGGTGAAGAGATGGTGAAAACTTCACTGCCATGTGGCTTCAAGCAGGCAAACAATTTTGTGCTCCGTGCTTCGTTCTGCTGCAAGTTGTGTGACAGCCAGAGAAGAGAGAGGCTTCTAGTCTATCACATTAACTGAAACAACAAACAAACCACACAACAGAAGACTTTAGCTAGTAATTATACTGCACAGGCTTTATTCCCCCCCCCCCCCCGCCCGGTTGGAGCCTTTCCCTACTGGTTTAAGAAATATGTACAGGGCAATGAAATCTGAAGAGGAGAGAAGATTTAAGATCTTAAAAGTACATGGATAATGAATTTATATCTCAGGTCAGATCTTATTCTGTGAGTTAAAGCCATACAGTCAGAACTGAGGAACAGATCTGGATGAGGTAAAGAAAGCATTTAGCTCATAGAAGGGAGTGTACTTTATAACAAGAAGGGAGTGTGCTTTATAACAAGGAAGGATAGTGCTTTAGAACAAGATGTATCAGAGCAGCAGAAATGTGTAAGACAACAAGGAGGGGTTCCTTCCTCACCATCTCTTGATAAGGTTGCTGTCTTGTGTCTTTAAATCCAGTCACCAATGCAGTGACAGCTGCAGACAGTTCAAGGAGTGAAAGGATGATGAAGATGGAGTTCAGACTGTATATTAGCAACTGTGGACAAAGAAAAGCAAGAATCAATCACGTAGGTTGCCATTGATCAAGCCACGGGGAATCAGCCTCTTCTAGCACTTGAAGGAGCATCAGAACCCGTGGCTTAGGAATGCAGCAGGAATTCCTGTTCCATAGTCCTACAGTCCTATAGGTTTTTCTGGTTTAGTGATCCAGAGTTGAAGCCTCATGTTCTGAGGTCCTGGAAGTCCAGCAAAATTTTCTGAATGGAAATTTGTCTTTGTGATTCTATGGAATCACAAAGACAATTGCAGCGATCTGCAATTTCATATTTAGCTAATCGTCATTATTTACTTATTTAATTTGCATCGCTGTTTTGGCTACCATTTTTTGCAAACCTCAAGAACTCCAATAACCTATCATTCTAAGCCCTTATATCACTAGAACCTTATAACATCAAGATGCTACAATGCCAAATTATAGACTATTATGATCACCAGTAGGGTGTACTATAAGAACTACAAACACCATTTTCATATGAACAACATCTAAACAACTCCATTCAACTCATTGCACCAAATTTTCCTTTTAGTGTACTTCCATGTTAAATTGGCAGACATGAATGAAATACTTCAAAGCTACATTATTATATCACTGACTTTGTTCTGAGGCTTAACTGTTTTGATAAAACTACTGCAATTGATGAAACACAAAGATTATTACACCATTCCCACTTTTCAATTAATGGGACAGTTTGCTCCTTTAGCAGCTGTCAACAGATCTTTTTAAAGAGGCAGTACAGCCTGTCAGCTATTTATGAGCTGCTCTTTCTGCTTCCTAAATGTTACAACAGGGATGGGAAACGATGGCCTTCCAGATGTCGTTGGAATGCAGCTCACACTAACATAGGCAGCCTACCCCAGGGTGTGGAATTATTTTGGGAATTGGAGTGCAATCATATGAAGACTGTCATCGCCCACTCCTGTCCTACAGTGAGGTAGATTTCTTCCATTTGTTTATATAAGATAGCTTTGCAAAATCTTCAGATGCCTTGAACCTTAGGTGAAGCAAAACATTTTAAGCAAAATATAGATTTCTACCACATGCATGTGGAGAGGAACTGAGAAAAAGCTTACCTGACCACTAGCAACACAGTAATCTTTTTCAGGATGCATATCACATGGATTTCCTTTTCTCTTTTCTTGTAAAATCTCAATAACATGGAGGATTACTGCAATCACTGCAGCCACACTGACTAACAAGCCAGCAAAGAAAGAGGCTTTCACCTATATCAGAAAGTTAAATAAAATAAATAGTTCTATTAGACCCCTTGCATTTGCTGAAAAGCAGTCACCTGTTAAAAGTTTCAGAAAATGCTGCCCTGATTTCATTGGCAGTGTATGAACACACCACATACATTCTTGAATGCAGGATATCTCTCTTGCTCTGGATCAGACCTCTCCAGAGATCTGGGGGCTACACAAGTCCAAAGCTGCACTTTGGAAGGCCACTCTGCAACCACTACCCTCAATGTTTTTCTTGCAATATGGGTTGTTACGTGCTGACAAGGGGGAACCAAAATTACAGTAACACTAATAGAGCTTTCAAAGTGAGATATTTTAAGGACTAGCTTTACCAGTTCCACATCCTCATGGAGTTTCCATGGCAGAGGGGGAATTTGAACCCCGGCCTCCTGAGTTATGACTATAACTACATGACTATTCGCTACACCACACTGGGTCTCTTTACGATATGGGAGTCTTTTTAAAACTGAGCAAGACCTCTTGTTCCCTCTAGTGGCCAGCTTTTGTTTTAAAAACATTTGGTGCATAGGGCAAAATTGTGTTCTTTAGATCAGTAGTTCCCAACCTTGGTAACTCAGGTGTTCTTGGACTGTAGTTTACAGAAGCTTTCAGCACCAGCTGTGCTGGCTGGGGTTTCTGGGAGTTGCAGTCCAAGAACACCTGGATTACCTAAGGTTGGAACCACTGCTCTAGAGAGCCAATTTTCCCCTCAAAAACATTTTGAAAATGTAGGCCTGTTGTCCACCCATTAGACTAGTCAGAAAGCTCTGTCAGTTGGGGAATTTCCCCCCTCCTAAACCTTCGGGGGGGGGGCACCAAAAACTTTTTAAAGTAAAACTGGAAGTGGCCAGAAAGCTATTTATGGTTTGAAAATACCACTTTTGATTTGGTATTTTATTTTAATCAAAACCGTATGCGGTGGGCACACCTTTTTTCAAAAGGAGAATCATAGTGGAAGTACAGTTCTTCCGTTTTTAGGCACAACCTTTGGAAAGTTTCTCTTTAGCAGACTCAAACATATTCTGGAACTCCTGGGGCCACCAAAATGCTCCAGGGATGCAAGATTTCCTTTCCTGCCTTAGACTTTTTCTCTTTTTTTCTCTCTTTTGGTTGACAAGATCTGTAAACTGCTTTGATACTTCTACTTCTGACAGACTGCCCTAAATGCCTCTCAAGTAAGGCCTTTTCACTATCATGCAGATTAGGGATGGGCAATACGTGGCTAGCCAGTTTTTAAAAAACTGAAAGTTTTCTTAATAAGCAAGAACAATTACAAGGTATTTTAAATAATTAAAACTGATGGTTGTTGTGGGTTTTCCAGGTTGTTTGACCGTGTTCTTAAGGTTTTTCTTCCTAACGTTTCGCCAGTCTCTGTGGCTGGCATCTTCAGAGGACAGGAGTCAAAACTCTGTAATCTGTTCAAGCCAATCTGACCAAACTGAGCCAATTTTCAGGACATACATATTATGCCTATGTGGCCTTTACTCTGACAAATAAATAAATACTTGGAGCAATATTTACCAGCCATGCATGCTTTCTTTTCTCCATTTCCACCAACAAGGACCCAGAGAACAACAGCTACATTAGAGAGGAAGAAAAAGGAACAGCTGTCAGCCTGAGTCTATTTTTTTGCTGTAAAGAAATTGGACTCACTACAATTGTGGTTTTCTGCTGGGACTCAGAAAAAAAAAAAGAGAATTACTCATTTCCTCAGATCCTGATCACCAGTCAGATGCTTTTGTCTGGCAGCTAGTATGTCTTTACTTGATTATAGCAATATGTGAAAAAACCCTGTGTATACTGTAACAAGCACATTGTCAACTATAAAGAACATAAAAGTATCTATTAGCCCCACCGCCATATTTGCAACTGAACAAATCTCTGGATGGCCACAGGTCGCTTCCAGGCTTCTCTATGGACTTTGTTCTTGACTTCTGTCTCTGAAGCAGCTGCACCTTTAGGACCTGTGTCTTTTCCCCCCTCTCTTTTTGAACCACTTGAGTGGCCTTGTAGCCAGAGGGTCAGTATACAAAATAAATAAATAAATAAATTTATATATAAATTCGAGTAAAACGAATGGAGGATATTGAATCACAACAGCATTAAATTTTACTGATTTTACATAAATAGGGCATACGTGGATTTCACAGGGACATCTATGTTCAATCTATGTGTTCAGTTAGTTTTACCAAAGGCTGAAGAGATCTCTGGAGTTTGGATCCCCATGGTTCCCACTGCTAGGCTTCTCTATCCGTGCCTGAAACTAGAGAAAGACCCCAGAGAATCTTCTAGAACACTCCTCCCCAACCTGCTGCCCTCAGATGGTTTTTTAGAACATCAACTCCCACAATCCTTTCTATGCCCTTCTGAGTGTTGGGATGCTCTTTGTGATGGGTGGGCAAACTTTGAAAGTCTGGAGGGGTGGGGGGATTCCAAGCCAAAGAACTCCCCAGGGGAAACTAAAAGATCACTTTTGATTTGTAATAATCAGTATTACAAAAATATTAGGAATTTTTGGTTTTTTGTTGTTGTTGCTAAAACAAGGTGAAGGGACACCCCTTGTTTTAAAGGGAAATCACCATGTTTGCTGTGGCTAACGGTAGCTGCGGTCTAACCATGGACTGACAGATGACTTCCCAGCCCTCTTGAACTGTTTGTTTACCAAGATCCCAATCCAGAAGTAGACTGCACTCTTCACAGTGAAGCTCTTAAAGTTGTTTTGTGCTTCTGTCAGAGCAATGCCAAAGCATATCTGTATGGCCCCCAAAACAATCTGCACAACCTGCAGGGGAAAATAAAAGAGAATTTTGGATCTGTATTATGATGATGATGATGATGATGCATTATTGCTGCTATCACCAGCTTCACCACTCTCCTCTTTATACACCTCAACCATGGTTCTATCACTTCATCTCCAGCTGTCATCCATCTTGCTGCAAACACTTCCTTCATCCCTGTTAAATTCGGTGTCACTTATTCTGCCATTCTTCTCATGGCCATCAACTGCGTTTCTATTGTCATCATGACCCACTGTGGCTGTTTCTCTAAACCATGCTTGGCTTAGGTCAGGGTGGATAAAAATGATTTTTTAAAAAATCAAATTGATTTACGTCATGATTTACATTTAAAAATTTGGTTTTTAACATTTAAATTGCCAAAAGAAAATCTCATTTCTTTTATTTAAATCATTATTTAAACTGTAATTTAAATCAAATCCACCCTGGCTTGGGCTAATATTTTCATCACTACCATCTTCTGAGAGCTACACGCATTCGTCATCATAACAGTTATTCCAGCCAACTTATCAGAATGTTTCATATCATTACCTTAACTTCTGAAGGACCTAGGTAATTATAATTATTTTTTAAAAATGCTTTCACTATGTTCAATAGTTGTCTACGTTTCTTGGATGGATTAGATCCAGGATCTTCCTTCCATGGGTGGAAGGTACTTTTGTCTAATTTTCAAGATGGCCCTCATTCCTCAGAACACACTCCACCCTCTGTGTTGCATTTTCAAGAGGCTAGTGGAGCTGTCATGGGGTGGGAGAAATGTCATGTGCAGTTTGTTCATGGTCCAACACCATCTGGGATACTATTAAGAGCCACTTTAATTTGGTGCCGGGGACAGAATGTGACACCATTCTATCATTCATTTGATGTTGAGAATTTGACTTATCCTGTTAAAACATTCCATAAGGTAGAGACTGTTTACAGGGTTTGAGCCTGTTTTGGCCTTACCCCGAGTGCCTTTGGCAGCGTATTCAACCTTTGGCTCTGTGATGGCTTGAGCTGTGATGCAATGGATGTATTCCCAAGCACAGTAGCAACAGCCTGTGGATCTGTTTGCTGGACTACTTGTGTGATGATCCTTACATTATCATAGTCTGTCACACTGGTGGCCATTTCTGGAGATAAGAGAAGAAACAAGCATAGCTGGTGGGAGAAGAGGAGAGTAAGGGAAAGCCAGGCTCCAGGCATGCACGCCATTCCCTTATGTATGTGCAGGTGTGCACAAACAGGCTCTCTCACTGGCATACACAGAACATTTCCCAAAAAGCAAGGACAAAATCACACTACATTTGTAATCACAGTACATGTGTTTTCTCGGCTCATTATTGAAGGACATCTATATAAAGACCCGCTACTTTTTGTTAATGGCGATTATCAGTGTTTGTGCTTTCTGCATTTCGGTTTCCTTTGGCCCCACAAATTTCACCTTATATTCACTCACTGAACCACCCAAGCATGTGTATAATAATCTGTCAGCTGAAGCAATGCTCTGTGCCTCTGAGGATGTGAACTGTAACAAGGTTTTGTGGAAAACCTTGTGTCAGCTAAAACTTTGGTGCTACATTTTGGTATATACAAAGACAGAACAAGTCTATACAGGAGCTGTAGAACTCTCTAAAGAGAAACTCCATTTTGTGAAGTGTGCATCTCCAGGGCAAAGCAAGTCAAGTTTCTACAGAAACAATGGCCTGAGATGAATGAGATGTGCAGTGGTACACACTGGGCAATTGCTCCTATTTCAGTGGAAGAGGCTAAACAATCCTGGTGTTTCATGCCAAGATTTATCATATTGTCTGGCACCTACTGGCCTCCCTTCTCTGGTTTCTTCCCTCTCAACTTTGTTCTTGGCTTCTTTCTCTGAAGCAGGTACATCTTTTAGGGCTTGTTTCTTGAAAGCCGTATTTCATCAGAAGCTGAAGAGAACTCTAGATCTGGCAAACTGTTTCTAAAGCTCCACCCATCATATTATCCCACACTCCCTTACAAAGGTGCTCTCCAACCACAAGATCCCTCAATGGAAGTTCTAGGGGCTGCATTGTGTGTTATGTTCCATGAAGCAGAATCTGATTTAGGGTGACCTTAATAGGGTTATCAAGGGATATGAGAAATCTATAGAATGATTTTACCACTGCCACTCTCCACTGAATTTCCATAGCTGAACAGGGATTTGAACTCAGGTCTTCTGGATCTTAATCCATCAAACTATCCACTACACCACACTGACTCTCCTGAGCTCGACTGGAATAGGGAATAAGTGGCCCTGCATATGTTGTTGGACTATAATTCATAACAGACCTATGCAAAAGAGGTGATGGTGGGTGATGATGGAATTGCAATACAACATTTGGAGAGCCACACGCTTGCCATCCATGGGGCTGGCCCTCCTGCCTCCACACCTGGAACTCCTGCCTACTGTCAAATGTGGACTCCAGAAGATGTGACTAAAGTCACTTCTCTTTCCCTGCTAAACCCCAAACTGCTGTCTGAGGTTAGTGCCAGGCTCCATAGTTATTTAGTTCTTCACTTTTGGAGGAAAATGCAATGGTAAATAATCCTAGCCAATTGCTACAGGTTGTACGTAGATTGCCCGGCTTGTACTGATGTTGTTGCAATGACTTCTGATTAAGCTGGGGCAGGAACTTATTATGAAAGATCAGCAAGTCTGCTAAAGCAAAGAGAGAGAGAGAGAGAGAGAACAGGATATGTGGAAAGGGATGTAGCAGAACTAAATGCCAAAGAAAAAAGAGAAGCTAATCGCACCATTTGTGAGAGGAAATTTTTTTAAAAATACTCTCTGTTCCACCAGTGTATTGATGGGGATCCATCTTCTCACACTCAATATTTACTTTTTAAATGCCACGAAATGTCTTGTGGCACCATAAAACTTAACAAGTTTTATTAGTGCAAGTTTTCATGGATTCACCTAACTGTTAGTTCATTTAATAATACCTAGGTTATCCTTCAGAGGCACCATCAGATGGAGTTCAGGTTTCTAAGGCCTAAATTACACATGACTGTAACTACATAATTCTGCCTTTGAGTGGAAAATGCTTCTTAATAGGGCCCACAAAGCAATGTTTACAGTCAGTCTCATTTCTTTCCACGTGAGCCCCTTCCTCTCTTTTTATCTTTTTTTAAAGAGGGTACATCCCACTTTTGGTACTAACCCCCAGTTGGGGCTTTGCATGACCAACCTACTGAAGACCAATGATCCAAAACAGGCATGGGGGAAGGTGTGGCCGTCCAAATAGCATTGAGCTGCAGATTCCCCCCCAGTCCTTCACCACTGACTGTACTGGATGGGAGCTGCAGTTATACAACTGCAGAACCACAAGTGCGCCCCCCCCACCCCCCACCCCCCACCCCCATACCAGATGACACACAGAGAGAAAGAGATAGCAAGAAGGTCATTGGCCAGGAAAACAGTGAAACCATGTGGAGAAACAATACTGAAGCAAATGCGCACACAGTCGGACAGCAAACTATTAAAAGAGAAACGGATTAAAAATTCCCCAACTGTTCCAAGGGACTCCCCGATGGGGGAGGGAGATTGGGAGGCTTCCGAGCCAGGCGTCATATTAGCACAAAGTCCTCCTCCCCCCTTTGCTGAGGGCGTTATTTGTTCTCCAAGGGACCCCGACAGCCAGCGCCCCCCCCCCCCCGCCCCTTCCTGCCTTGTAGTCACAGCGCTGCCTCGGGCTGCCCACCCGCCGCCCCTCCCGGGCCTTCCTTCGAACTAGTTGTTCCCTCGGCGCGCGAAGGCACGCGAGCCAAGGAGGGACCCACGCGGCGCCCCCCCCCCCCCGGCCATGAAGCCCTCCTGCTGACCTTCCCGCTAGCCGGTGGGTTTCCGCAGGCAGTTCCAGCGGAGGCGACTCCCCGCGTGCCTGGCGGCCGTCGCTCCTTCTCCCGAGCGTGACTTTCGTGGGCTTAGGCTGCGGTCTTCCGGGAAGCCCCGGGCTGGAGTCCAGCAGGGGGCGGGCTAGGAAAACGGCCAGCATGTACTGAAGATGGGGAGGCCGGTTGGGTGCGTGGCTGAGAGAGGGTCGCTTTCACGCGATGGCTGGAGGGCGGGATAATATTGTAGTAGCGAAGCGAGGAAGGCTTGCTCCTTGTGCTAACTCCTAACAGTAAACACATTTTTTGTCTCTTTGCCAGGAATTGCTCAATTGTCAAAACACCCCACTTGGAATAAAAGCATACGGCCGGGGATGGGAAGGAAGGCCAACCCTTGCAGTGAGGGCCAAGAAGACTATTCTTGCAAACACACTCTCATATAGGGTGTTAGAGAATTCAAATTAGTTTTCATTTATTGTTTCAATAATCTTTATAGCAGCCCTGTAAAATGTAAGGAAGGTAAACATACTGTCGTGATCTACCATGATCCTTACTGATTAGTCAAACACTGCTGCCTAAATATTTGTATTGTTACTAATATTAGCACTTTGGGAACAATATATGAGCATAAAGATTTTTTTAAAAATCACTTTTCACCCTAGAAACTAAACATTGAAACAGTGGGTTTATTCAGAATAACTTCTTGTTCTACATCAAACCCCAGTAACTAGAATGGCACGGATTTACGAAAGCAGGAGAACTCTTGTTTCAGAAACATATTAGTTATTCGTTGCCTTATTTGCTTGTATGTAGTATTAGTATTTAGAGGGACGTGGTGGCGCTGCGGGTTAAACCGCAGAAGCCTCTGTGCTGCAAGCTCAGAAGACCTGCAGTCGTAAGATCGGATCCACGCGACAGAGTGAGCTCCCGTCGCTAGTCCCAGCTCCCGCCAACCTTGCAGTTGGAAAGCATGCAAATGCAAGTAGTTAAATAGGTACCACCACGGTGGGAAGGTAAAGGCGTTCCGTGTCTAGTCACGCTGGCCACGTGACCACGGAAGATTGTCTTCGGACAAACGCTAGCTCTATGGGTTGGAAACGGAGATGAGCACCGCCCCCTAGAGTCGGACATGACTGGACAAATTGTCAAGGGGAACCTTTACCTTTACCTAGTATTAGTATTTAGTATATTACATGAAATGTTCGTGTTATGTCTCTTTCATTTCGGACGTAAACTGCCTAGTTTACATCCACTCATTGGTGCGGTATACAAGTTTAGTAAAAAAAAAAAAATCAGATGAAATTCCAGGCTAAAATGTTTTCAACCAAATAATTAAGGGACATTCTAGAATGATTGGTGCCAGGGTGATTCCAGTAACAAAAAACTGTGCAGGAAAAGGTACAAACAAAACAGCTACAGATGTGGAACTTACTAAACTACAATTCTTTCCAGCTCTTGCAGATTCCCACTCAATTTGTGGCAAGTGCCATCTTTCTAAAGACCAAAAAAACCCCACAAAAACATCCTACCAGAATAGTTGGTATCCTACCAGGACATGAGTAGCTGCCACAAAGATGCAGTTGTGTACTCAATGGTCCCCCTGAAGAAATGTTCCAAAACCCAAATAAACACCTTTGCCCTTGAGTGGAACCTTCTACCTTCTTCCATAGTAGTTTCTTCTATCTAAATCAATGGGGGGCATTCACTTCTCTGGTATAAAGGGCTCCACTGCAGAGAAGTGGAAGTTCAGACTCCTTCTACTTCTGCAGACCTTAGTGACCAAATGTGAGGAGAAGTGGGTTTTGATATAGAATCATAGAATAGAATCACAGAATCATGAAGTTGGAAGGAACCTATAAGGCCATCGAGTCCAACCCCCTGCTCAGTGCAGGAATACAAATCAAAGAATATCTGTCAGATGGTTGTCTAATTTTCTCTGGAATGCCTCCAGTGTTGGAGCACTCTCCACCTCTTGAGGCAATTGGTTCCATTGCCGTAGTGCTCTAACAGGAAGTTTTTCCTGATATGCAATCGAAATCTAGTTTCCTGTCACTTGAGCGCATTGTTGCATGTCCTGTACTCTGGGATGATCAAGAACAGATCCTGTCCCTCCTCTATATGACAGCCTTTCAAGTATTTTAAAAGCGTTATCATATCACCCCTCTGTCTTCTTTTCTCAAGTCTAAACATGCCCAGTCCTTTCAGTCCTTCCTCATATTGCCTCAAACATTATGCCATTTGTATCTCCATTTTCTCCTATAAATCTGAAACTACTCTGACTAGCATTGCAGATATTAGCATTCAGTCTCCCTCTCCAAATGTGCAGAGTTTAGAAGTCTACAATAGAACTGATGTAAGGCTCCCCCACCTCTAGCTTCATGAAAATGCTATATAGGGCGTTATGTAGTTTGTTGAATGGAGTAGACCGTGACATGGTAAGGATGGGGACTTGTATTTTCCAAAGGGAAAAGCTGTACCCTGTGATTCTTGACACCTGGATAAAGAACTTGAGCTGACTGCTTCATGCTACAACCCTCCCTCTTCACTTTGTTACTCATGTGAAGGACCAATCCATGGAGAGAGATCTGTAGGTATCCAGATGTTGGACCACAACTTCTTTCCTTTTTTGTTATTGGCCATAATGGCTGGAGTTGGAAGTCCAACAACATGTGGAGAGCCACATTTTCCTGCGGCTGAAAGTAGAAACTTGAAAAATAAGAGAAATACATTCAGTGGGGAGGAAGTGGTTGATTGCACAACAAACGAGAATGTGGATAAATTATATGATTTCATAACAAATATAAAAAAAAACAGTTATGAGGAAATAAGTCAATTTCTTCAAACAACAGACTAGCAATAAAATAAATCTGCTTTCCTTCTTCCTGAGGCTTGCTTTAAATTCAGTGTTGCTGTTCATACTGTCGCTGTGAATTCTGATAGATTGTCACTGAATTAAAGTCTTTCTCTGTAAACTTGATAACTCCTTTATTTCTGCAGATGCTTTATACTAGGGGTAGGCACTGGCTTCAGAGAAAAGTGTCCAAATGAGAGTAGGTAGAGCAATTATATTTGTGTGTTTCTAGATCAGCTGCAGAATGGTTCAAAAAGCCTTCAGTTCGTGCATCCATATAAATCATCACTAAAGTGTCTGTGGCGTTTTGGGGGTTCCAGATGCTGAAATAAAAAAAAAAAAACACCTTGATATCAGGTGCAAAGAAGGAAGCACCAAAGTAAGATTTACAGATGATGTTCTAATGAAAACTAGAACCACCTCTGGAAACTCCAGTTGCTAAGCCCTTGGGGAGTGCTCAGATCAACATCACTGGACTCTATACTTTCCCATTCACTTGCTCAAGCAGTCATTTCTCAGTCGGCCATGGCAAAGGGAGGGTGCAACATGGTTTAATAGACCGGCTGCATTCCAGACTTCTTTTTTCCTTTTCTTTTAGGTAGCTGCACCAAATAGTTATTTCACTCAAAATTGTGTATGTTGGTGAATGTGGGATGGGTGACTGACTCTTTCGTTTGAGCTTTGATTGGCCAGGTCAAAGCAGCATTAGGGATTATTCTTCTTTCCTCCTGTCCATTTTCTACATTCTTTTATTTTTTAGTGCCTACTGCTGGCTGATACAAGGTAGATTCATGGAAAGGCAAGGGCTGAGAAAGAAATAGAGTGCATGGCTTCTGGGGTGGATATATGGAACGAAGAAACCTGGTAAGAGCTTTGCTTAAATCCTGAAGGCACCTTCTATCCTGGGCCACAGACTTTTGTTTTTCTCATTCATACTTCCCTCTCGTACAAATACCTGTATGAACCTGAGAATAAACTTATTCAGTCCACCTCCAAGCCAGTTGGAGTAATGATCAGTATAGCAAATATTTAGGAACAACTTGGATTAGATGATACTTGCACACCTCTACTTTTTAACTGTCCGCACTACAGCACACAAAGGGATTGAAGTGCCAGGAGGACCAGCTCCTTATGCAATAGGTTCTCTTTGCTCTTTGTAGTAAGGAGACAGGTCTAACATAATTGCATTGTGCAGATGTTAGATTAAAGGAAAGGAAAAACCCCCACCAAAACCAAACTTTTATTGTTTCTCTGCACTGTCTCTCTTTGAAAATGATGGTCATTGTCATATTTCAGCTAGAGGAAAGGGAATGATAGAAAAAAACAGGAGCCACACGAGAGAAGGCCAGTGGTAATCCCCAGTCTGAAAGGGAAAGGAAGGCTCCTTGTCCCACAATGGCAGTATGGGGCATCAACCAAAAAGGTTAGCCTGCAGGGATAGACCAGCCAAGGCAGTGAGCTCAAAGTTGTCTTTCTTAAACCTTACTGTAGATGAGGCCTTTCCCACACAAAACATTTGCTCTATCACTGAGCAACAAATCTTCCCCTTCCTTGATAGCATAACTAAATGCTGATTTCTAAGTAATAAAGCAAATCAGCCTAAAGCCATGGCTGAGTATCTGGACTGGGATTGATTCTGTGGCTCTGCAGTAAGCTCTTTGGCTGGGTTTTGGTTGTGTCTCAGTCACACTGATATCTCTTCTACCATCACCTGATGTATCTTGACAGGCACAATGGAGAATGTGTTTTGTGGTTCCAGAGTTTTTTCCCCCTTCCTCAGCATTAGCCACATCTCATGGGAAGCATTGAGGAATTGGGTTTTTAAAGGGTGGGATTCTAGGAATTTGGATATTCCTTTTAGTTAGCAGATTATAAGACTGAAAGAAAAACAGTAACACAAAAACATAAAGGGATGAGCCCAGTTTCATCAATACTCTCCCTGTGTTTGCACACAAACTAGCACCTTGCATGATAAGATCACTCTAGAAGCATTTAAAGTAGAAAAGGTATCTTTACTTACAGTTACCATATATAGTTACAGTCAGAAGGGAAAAAGGGGGAAATGGAGTCTCCAGCATGCAGGAGACCCTGCATGCTTGCTGCTTGGAGGATGGTCAAAGGAAGAAGAATGGCTGTCAACAAAGTAATGGAACCAAAACCAACCAACGAAACAAACTGGAAGAGGGCAGGAGCTTGCCTCAGACTCCAAAGGCGGAAAAAGAATTTTACCAATCATAATAGTGGCAAAGCACAATCACATTAGGCTGTTTACTCTGTAGAAAAGAGCTTGTACGTACAATTGCCAAGTCCAGATTCAGAAAGCTGCTGTATCACCTGGCATGACATCAGTGGGAACCTTTTCCAAATGTGTGGATTTCCCCATCCCTGTAGAATTCTGATGGAGGAAAAAAGCCCATGGCATAAATAGCCAAATTTGTTGGTGGAAAAATAGCACATATTTCTGTGTCAATCTTTCCCATGTCCCAATCTTTTTCTCATGCCCCTGGCTGAAGCTCAACCCAAGATAGGGTGTGGCTACTTTGGAATTTGATTTGCAGCCTTTATTACATCTGAAATTGTCATCAGTGCTCAAACCAGGGTTGTGGATTGAATCAGGAGTTCATCTTCCACACCAACAATTCAACAAATCACTTAATCCAAGCACTTTTTACCCCTCACTCTTGTGTTTGTAGAGGAGGAAGGGGAAAGAGCAGAAGGAGAAACACCAGCCAGAAAAAAAGGGGGGGAAATGGAAGTATGAGAGAGGGGAGGCAATGAAAGAGAGTCTGGTGTGTGTGTGTGAGAGAGAGAGAGAGAGAGGGAAAAGGAGCGAGGCAAAAAAGGAGGGAGAGAAAAGAAGCCATCACAGCACTTGGTGCCTTTGCTGCCTTTATTACGTGGGGAGGGGCTGTGGGAAGGCACCTGGCCAACCTCTCTCTTGCCTGCTCATATCTGCACAAAAAATGTTATTTTGAATCTTCTTGACACAAAAAAAGTAGAGACCCACTGGCATGAGAGAAAAAAGCTGCTTTGTGAGCAAAAAGCGATAGATGGATTCGAATTATCCTTTGCATCATGTGGGCAGCAAAAAAAACCAAAACCCTTTGAATTCACCTGTTTAATAAGTGGAGAAAATCCTGAGGTATTTGATGGTGTAGTTTGGCGCATGGTCTGGTTCCTGAGGAAAAGAATAAAATCATGCCCTTCTTATGTCATGTATATGAATAGATCAGAAAGATATTAAATCTTGCTTTGATACTGCTGATGGGACATAGTGTTCTCTATCATACTTGAGAACAGCAAATAGCACCCAACATTGCTGCCTCACTCTGCCTATTGGAAGGGCCGGTATGGAATGCAACGGTTTCATTACAGTTTGGTCTTCTTTCCCCTAACTTGTTTCGAATCATGTATAGTACAAAAGTTGAATGCACTGCTAAGAAGAAATAGGTTGGGGAGTGGGAGAGAAATTGCCCAAGGGTATCTGTGTGTGTATCAGGAGCTTGATCATAGGAGATAGTGTTCTGAAGTAACTAGTTTTGTCTCCTGGTTGATATTCTCCACTATATTTTACCCTGGAACAACAGAAGAGGACACTAAAGGGTAGTGGTGTTGTATTCTACAGATAAAGGCTGCACCATAGCTGTTCAGTTTGGTGCTATGAATCTCCCTAGTACTTTCCTGAAACCTTTTTTCACATCTTTGTTGTGCATGCTGTAAATCAAAGGGTTAACCAGAGGATTGATGACAGTGTAGAACAAGGCATTTGCCTTGTCCCAGTTCGGGGTGTGTTGGGAGCTGGGTCGGGAATACATTAAGAGTATGGAGCCATAGAAGAGGGAAACAGAGACAAGGTGGGCTGAACAAGTGGAGAAGGCCTTGCATCGTCCAGCAGCTGAGCGGATGTGTAAAATGGCTGCCACAATGCCCATGTAACAGCCCAGTATGAGACCAGTGGTTGCTAACACATTGCAACCAATGACAGCGGCCACGATGAGTTCATAGACCTGGGTGTCATCACAGGCCATCTTCACGAGTGGTGGTGCATCACAGAAGTAGTGGTTGATCACGTTGTTCCCACAAAAACGTAAGCGGAAGGTGTTACCCGTATGGACAATGGCATTGGCAAAGCCACCTATGTAAGAGCCAATGACCATCTGGATGCAGAGCTTCTTGGACATGGCAGTGGCATAGAGGAGTGGGTTGCAGATGGCCACATAGCGGTCATATGCCATGACGGCTAGCAGGAAGCATTCACCGTAGGCCAAGCCTGCAGAGAAGAAGAATTGGGCAGTGCAGCCAGCGAGGGACATTACCTTGTTCTCAGATATACAGTCTGACAGGATCCGGGGAGTGTAGACTGAAGAATACCAGACATCCAGAAAGGAAAGACTGGCCACAAAGAAATACATGGGTGTGTGCAAGCAGGAGTCTAGGTAGATCAGTGTTATGAGGCCTAGGTTGCCAGTCAGCGTTAGAGTGTATGAGATGAGGAAGAGCAGAAAGAAGGTGATCCGCAGAATTGGGTCTGTTGTGAAACCCACCAAGACAAAACTTGTAAGTTGTGTGCGGTTGCCTTCTATTTCCATTGTCTCTTTAAATGCCGTCTGTTGATATAGTGATTGGAAGTTAAAGCTGTTTGAAAAGGTTGTTTGAAAATTCCAATTGTCCATTTGATATGGTATTTCCTGTTACCAAAAGTACTGTTGTTCATGTTTTTGAAACTTTTTGTGAATCTTCATGGTGTATTGATTCTATATGAAGATGTTGTCTGCTGTATCATTGTGTGTCCTGTCATATCACTGAAATAATGTTCATTTTAAAAAAAATAAGAACTGTCAAATGTAATCTCTACCCTCACATCTCAATATTAATAAGTTCTAAATAGCTGAATTGAAAGTGCACCCCCTCCAGGCTGAAAAATTATAATAAAATTAAAATAACAAAACCTTGAAAAGTGGTGATATTTTTCTTCTGGGAACAAAGGCAATAGAAAAGGTTGTGGTCTTGTAACTTACCTGTATTGTTTATAAAATAAATGCCACCCAATGAGAGCAATTAAATGCCATACAACTGGTCACCAGAGAGCATATTTTCCCTATGACCTGCAAGATATTGAGGAATAAATAATTACACAAGCAATTAAGTATGCCTTATTGAGAAATGGTATAACCTGAAGTTTATGTTAATGTATAGGACAATGCAGTATTGAATTGTAACAGATTCTGAGGTCTGGTAGGGTGCCTGTCTTATAGTTCCGTCACATATTCTCAAAGATTCAGCTTTGATCATTCTAGGTACCTGAGATAATTTACCTTTATTTGTTACATGTATAGTTTACCTTCTTGTCAATCACACCATGCCTCAATAAATTAACTCCATTGCTAAGCAGAAATATGAAGCTGATTCTTTGTAGTTGTAGTCTGATGCTCAAGTATAGGGAAGAGGAAACTTCCTTTTCACCTATTGTGGATTATGACTTCCACAATGCCTTACTATGCTATGAGTCTAAAAGTGCTAGAAAGCCAAATATTCTCCCTCTTATATCCCATCACAGTATCATATAAGCAACCTTTTGCATGCCTCTTACAAATAAGTGGAACTACTAAGATGGAAGAATGAAAATCAAATAAGATCCTCTGTACTGTACATCTAAACAGATTAGAACTTATTTGCAGCTTGAACAACTTCCTTTCATTGCCATTGCATTTTCTTCTTGTATCATTGTGTGTTTATCTATTCTGGCAATATAATGGCTGGCCATGATAGCTGTCATACCATCATGGCTTATTTATGAATACGTTCATCAGTTTACAAACACTGTCACCTTTCGTTAATCATACAGATCAGCTAAGAAGCATGGCAGTTCCATAAATTTGGAATAGATGACAGTCAGATATCTAAATGTACAACCATCCTAGTGGATGAGTTCCCCTGGAGATTCTGTTTGTCATTTAATAAATTGACAGAAAAAAAACAAGGGGTAGCAGAAACAAACAAATAAAAAACACACAACAACACATGGATAGAGTTCATTCAATATTTTGACACCTTTCTCATGGATTCAGTAAGGTTTCTGGATTGTTATCTGCAATTGGTCAATATTTAGTGGCATAGCAGCTGAGAAGCATTCATACTCTTCTAAATGCACCAGTCCTTCAGATGTGGAGGAAATCAGAACATGGAAAACTGATTATTTATGCTGGGGGATTCTGTTAAGGGTAATGTAAAAAATTAATTTTTCCAAGGTCTGGAAGAAGTACTTTCTTGAACCCACATAAGATGCCTAATTATATTCTGAGCACATGGAAACATGGCACACCCATCAACCTCTCACTCACCAACACCAATGTTTTTATCACTCGAGCAATGATTGTAGTGCTATGACATTCACTTTAACGGCCTGATCTTTCTTTCAGCCTGTGTCTGAAGTCTTGTGAGAGGAAAATATTTTTTAAAAGAAATTGAATTTTTAAAGAAATCTATTTTTAAAAAAAATCTTCAAAGTCATACTAGAGAGAGTTCATTGCTGAGGACTCAAATAACGTAAGTAAGAAGAGATATCTGTTTGACATCATAATACATGTTTTCCTCCCCTCTGTAGAATATATTTCCTCTATGCTTTGTTTTGTGATTGGTTGTTTGAATGTAAAAACAAGCTTAATTTGTGGAAGGTCTACTTGCTAAAAGAGCACCACTGGAGAAACCCCACTGCTGGAATGAAAACGGGGTAAGCACAAGAACATGCATTTGTCTTAGCATCTTGTTTGACCCATATTTAATGTAGCCAAACCCACAGGCAAGATATCAAGTTAAAATAGACCTCAAGTTCAATACAGAAGGTATTTCTAATATTGGTTTTTTTAATATTTGTTTTTCCCAAAAAGAACAAAAAGGAAAAATGTTTTTTTGAAGAGCACTGCAAAATAGAATCGCACCCTCACTGAAGTGTCTGAAGGCAAGTAAACCACCTTTTTAGGCATGCAATTATGCCGCTGAAGGCCAAGGTCCTCCACTGTATATTGAATTATTTCAGTTCAATTGAATAATCTGAGTGCCTCTTCACACTTTTTTAGACAACAGTTTGGTTTTGGGTATTGTATTCATTGATCCTTTTAAGATTGTATACTCATTGTTACTAACTTAAATATTGTCTTTAAATTGTTGTAAGGTGCCTTAGGCCCTTTTGAGAGAGAAAGGCTAGGTAAAATCGTTTTAAACAAACAAACAAACAAATGTTTTTGCAAGCCAATTAACAGATAAAAGAATAAGAAAACACAAACTTTTGGCGAATCCTATTTACCTGGTGAAAATGTGTTTTGTTGTTTAGTCGTTTAGTCGTGTCCGACTCTTCGTGACCCCATGGACCAGAGCACGCCAGGCCCTCCTGTCTTCCACTGCCTCCCGGAGTTTGGTCAAGTTCATGTTGGTTGCTTCGATGACACTGTCCAACCATCTCATCCTCTGTCGTCCTCTTCTCCTCTTGCCTTCACACTTTCCCAACATCAGGGTCTTTTCCAGGGAGTCTTCTCTTCTCATGAGATGGCCAAAGTATTGGAGCCTCAGCTTCAGGATCTGTCCTTCCAGTGAACACTCAGGGTTGATTTCCTTCAAAATGGATAGGTTCGATTCGATAACCTTTATTGGCATAGGAAAGTTAAAAGCATACAGGTAAAAAAAGTTAAAAAAAAAGGCATAAACATAATAGTTACACAGCTAGAAATGTAACAAGAAACACGACTGAAGATACTTAGGACAGTCTGATTAATTTTTAGAAACCTGGGAGGAAAGGACCTTTGCAAGAAACTCGGCTACTAAGGCCGTTGTTTCTTGTGAGTAGTCGTGAAGGAGGAAACCTGTGAGAAGGTGGGGAGGGCCGGAAAAGCCTGAAATAATTGGGCCTAAGATACAGGCACGAATATCTTTGAACTCAGGACAGTTACAGAGAATGTGCATGACTGAGTCCGGTTCTAAACCACAGAAGTTGCAAATTCTTTGCTCAAAGGGAACCCGAGCATATCGTCCCTTAAGAACCTCAGAAGGGAAGATGTTCAGCCGGGCTAACATAAAGGCCCTCCTGATAAGAGGGTTCACCAAGGACTGGAAATAAGAATGTCCAGAACCAAAGGAGGGAAAGATACCAAAATGGATTGGGGAACATGTCTGATTCACATTGGACACTAACTGGAGATACTCAGACTCCCATATTCTCTCCTTAATAAGGGAAAGTGCCTGGTTAAAGTTACTGTTAAGAAGGGAGTTTAAAGATATGCCAATGGACATGAGTTTGGTTTCACATTGTGTAAACCATATGGATTGGTAAGAATCTTTAAGAAGGTGAACTAGGAGAGAATCTGGGTTTATTTTAAAAAAGAGACGCAACCAGAATTTAAAAGTGAGTGCCCACGCCATCGTTGAGGGGAGGTGCAGGCCGAGCTCTAGGGCTATAGTAGGTAGTTTAATTAAGTTGGGGATCCCTAGAATCCGTCTATAGAAGGAAGCAGCCAATAGGTCAACTTTGTTGTTCATAGCATTGATCCAGATTGGGACACCATAGAGTAAGCGATTAATCAGTTTGGCCTGGAAAATATAAATGGCAGCTGGAACGAACTGATTCCCAGCATTATGATGGAATTTAGTTATTGCACCAAGAAGGTGTGAGACAGAAGCTATCGCAGAATCTCTATGTGTAGTCCACTTGAGTTGGAAATGAAGTGATATACCTAGATATTTAAAGGTTCTGACTTGTTCAATGGACTGGTTATTAATTTTCCACCGAAGAGGCTTCCAAGATTTTGAGAAAACCATAATTTTAGTTTTCTCCACATTGATAGCAAGATCGTTGCGTGAACAATATGATTGGAACAGAAAGAGAAGTGAAAGAGAAAAACGGGGCTAAAATACAACCTGCCTCACTCCTCTAGTGACTGGGATCTTCTCGGAGACAGAACCGTATCGATCATAACGAACTTGACAAGAATTGGCAAAATGTAATTTACGAATTAAGAAGAGTAGACGTGGGGGAATTCCCCATGAGGCTAACTTTTCCCACAAAATAAGTCTGTTGACAGAGTCAAAGGCAGCTTTCAAATCGATAAAAGCCGCATACAGGTTTCCCTTAAATTGGCGTGTATACTTCTCTGCTAAGAACGAAAGGGTTAGTACATGATCTAATGTTGAGCAGCCTGAATGAAAGCCAATTTGCTCATATCCTGGAAGGTTCACAGAGGAAGACCAAGTAGCAAGGTGAACTAAAAGATGTTTACTATACAGCTTTCCAATTGCCGAGAGCAAGCTTATCGGTCTATAATTACCCGGATTAGAGGGGTCACCTTTTTTAAAAATAGGAACTAAGATGGAGGTGAGCCAGTCTTTTGGAATAAACCCATGCTCGTCAATTAAGGTGAACAAATTTGCCAGGGGGTCAGCCCACCATTGGGCATTATTAATTAGGAGGTCATTGGAAATCCCGTCTGGGCCAGGGGACTTCCCACGTTTCAGAGAATGGATAAGGTTTATAACCTCATCCCTAGAAACTGGTGGCCAGGGGAGGAAATCAGAGGGAAAATTCTTTAATATTGGAGCTGGATCCTGGGAAGAGAATATTTTGAATATATAAACCTAATGGATAGGTTTGTTCTCCTTGCAGTCCAGGGGACTCTCAAGAGTCTCCTCCAGCACCACAATTCAAAAGCATCAATACCTGGTGAAAATGTGTTTATTTCATTCCAAATATGCAACAAAACAAAACAAAACATTTTACTGGTATGCAAAATATTTTAGTGACCGTACCTTAGAGATGTCATGTGAGAATCAGCCTTGTAAAACATAGTAGTAATCTGGAAGAAATGAACGTCTTAACTGTGACTATGAATTAATGGGAAGGGCATGAAGTTAGATCTCATATAAAAAACCAGACTCTGGAAAAGGAATTTGCTGAGGAAATGCAATTTTAATTAATTGGTAGCTTATTTGTAGTTATTATAAAGATTTTGCAAGAAAAAGAGTAATTGAACCCAGTGGTTTAAGAAATGGAGGCAATGTCTCAGTGACTGTTGTTTAGCCTAGTAACTTGCAACTAAAAAATCTTGGAAAAACTAGCTCTTGAGAAGAGAAATGAATATCAGTTTCTTTGGTTTCTGTTTTTATTTGGATCTCTAGCAATAGCTTTTGTTAAAAGAAAAATGAGGGAAGAGAGCAGATGTACCTGTTACTACACTGGTGGTATAATCTTGTGCATTTACTCAGATTAAATTTGATTAAGCACAGCTGGATTTAGTATAGGTATAGGATTCCAAAGTAAGATAAATGGATATTATTTCCAAGAATCAAAAATGTTACACACTAGTGATATTTAGTGGGTTTCTCCAAATCCTCGGCATGTCAGGTACCATCTTCCTCGTCTGTAATGACACATTGTAATGCCAATGTTAACACCACTGTGTTTCTGAGATTTGTCTTTCTTATTCTTTTTAAGTTCTTACTTATATAAGGCATTCAAACAATTATGCTTATAGCTAAGAAGTTGCCCCACTTGCTAAATCTTCCGATCTTCAGAATAAATTTATAAGGATAGCCTATAACTCAATTCCAGTTGACAGCAACCCTTTCCACAGTTTTCAAGGCACAAAATATACTCAGGAGGACCAGCTCCTTCTTCTGAGGGCACTGCAGGATTCTGCAGCTTGCCCAGGGCTACACAGGTTGGTTCTTCTCCAGGGAGACACAATTCCTGACTTGTGTGTTCACAGCTGAACTATCCAGCCAGATTCACAATAGATAACGTTAAATAAAACAACATTCTTCATGTTAAATGAAATGAAGGTAACCCAATTGGTAGATCATAATACAAATATTGAAATTTTTCCCTGCGTAAGGCAGCTATTTGACAGGGTTTTGTTTTAACATGCAGCTGAACACAAAACATACAATCTAGGGAAAACTGTGCATTTGGAAAGCTGAATACAGTTTGAATTGAAATATTAGAATAGCTTGAGCGCGCAGAAGCTCTAGAAGTATTCAAAGATTTTTCTTAATCTGGAAAAAGCCAATGTTTTCGAGATACTATAGGTCTCATGAGGAAGGAGGAATAGACATGGAACGTTGCTTCTGAACTAAGGTAGATTATAAATAAATTGCCATCATACAGTAGACTAGAAATACTGGCCTCTGTGGAGAAACTCTCACTGATACAGTGAGGGAGCAAAAAGCCAAACATGCTTCTGCACCAATCCGATCTGTTAGTTTTAACTAGAGGAGACCCAATATATCAACAAGAATTTGGTAAGTTCAGGTGTGTGTGTCAGTTCCACAGATTCAACACGGCTATTCTCTACTGAGGATATCACTTATATTTTGGCCTTGTGTTTAGATTTTTTTTTGTCATGTGGGGTATCGGATGAGGCATTAGTGAAGTTGAAAAATCTGTTTTTAAAGTTGCTGAGTGTCCCTCACATCCTCTTTGCAGAGTGGCTACTTCTTAACAGAGCCCTAAGAACCCCAAGTATGTTCTCTGAGACAGAAGCAGAAAACCACTGAGCTGTCCAGCAGTTCTTAGAACTGCACAGCTGGAATGGCCGGACCCTGCGGATCATCAAGTCCTCGGAAACTTCACTAAGGATGCAGGAAAACAAAACTAAATTAATAGAAATGTAGGAGAGGTGATGCTTTTATTTAGACCAGTAAAAATCAAACATCTGTGCACGTTTTCATGATTAACTGGACTAAATAGTTGTAAATTTACTATACTTTAATAATAACCCCGAACTGGCTGCATAAAGTGGACTGTATCATTCTGATGAACTATTAAGCCATGGCTGCAAGAACAGAAAAACACACATGCAGCATACGTTTCTTTTAGATTGGTTTGTAAAAGTGTTCATGCCAGAGATACATACGTGCTTCTGGGGAAGTAAAATGGATGCTGTGATGAATCAGTCTGCTCACTTGGTCTGTTTTTTTCACTTCTCTTTATTCTTTTTTCTCCTCCTCCTTTATTCGTAAAATAAATGGAAAATAGATTTCTTCCAAATGTGGTGCTGGAAGAGGGCTTGACAGATACTGTGGATCATGAAAAAGACAAATAAGCAAGTGCTAGATCAAATCAAGCCTGAACTCTCACCAGAAGCTAGGATGCCTAAACCAAGAAGGTCATACTTAGGGCATGTCACAAGAATACAAAACTGCCTGGAAAAGACAAGCAGATGCTGGAAAAAACTGAAAGCAGCGGAGGAAGAGGAAGACCAAGATGGGCTGACTCAGTACAGGAAGTTTGCAAGACCTGAGCAGTGTTGTTAATGGCAGAACCTTTAGGAGGTCAGTATATTATAGGCTTGCTGGTGACCTGATGATGTATAATAACAAGTACAACATTTTTAAAAATACACTTGCAGAACTGCAGCAGCTAAAAGATGGGCAGTTCTCATTATTGTGTTTAGTTAACTGTCATCTGAGAGAATCAAAGCCTTATTGACAAACAGAAATTTCCACTAGAGATAATTCTGGATCATGTCACACTCTGAGAATAAAAAAGCCTTTTAAAAGGAAAGTAAAAGACAAATTGTTTTTGAGCCAGTGGGACATAACTTAGAGCAAGAGGAATGGAAGTAGGTTACTGTATTTGCATTATGTGCACATTTGCTGCTCTTTACAGAGGTGAGCTTTTATTTTTCCAGACAGTAAATGGCTTAAGTAGAAGAACAGAACTCACACCTTTTATACATTTGAACCATCACTTTTGTACAGAGGTGTTTTGTTCCAACAAAAGATCTAGCATTATGAGATTATCAAGAGCTTCAGTTTCTCTGCATTTTGGAAGCCAGGTTGTTCAGTTATCCAGAAAAATTCTGTCCAGAATTTGCTGGACAAACAGAAATTGATACTATCTTACACTATCTTCCTTTTTTTCAGGAGACCACCATATCCAGCTTAAATCCATATTGCTGCTACTAGACCCCTCCACTTTCAAATAGTCTTAGTGATCTTTTTATTTAGTGCAACTCTTCATATATTTAACAATTCAAAAGTAATTATTGTAGAGACCTGTCTTCCCCTAAGCCAACAGTCTGCCATTCTACCTCCCACTCCATTGTCATAGGTGGATGGGACATCTTTATTTCATTCTGGAGAAGTAGAGTGCATGCAGTATGTACAAATCAGCTTCCTCTTTTCAGTGGGAAAAATATGTGCTAATAATCAAAACTAGAGAAAGAAAACCAACTCTGAACACCTCATTTTCCAAATTTCTCAGGTCAACTTATCTATATGTATGGGCTAGCATATTCCTAGGATGGGAAGCTTAAGATGAGGGAATAATACTATTTTAAAGAGACAGGAACATCCCTACAGTCTCTGTCCAGAGCAAGCAGTCTTACCTGTATGAAGAATAGCGTGTTTGGCTGCTATCTCCATTTGGACCAGCCTATAAAGTGGTTTATACTGGCAGATTTTTTTCATTGAGCTAAGTTGACTGCAATTCTCTCCCAAATGTCTCTAAAATCAAGATATCTCAATGAATTCCCTATACAGACAATTATAATTATTTCATAGATGTTCTGATTTGAGGTGGGAATATTACTATAAACTATTTCTTTCCTCTCCTGTTCCATAGGGTATTTCACACTGGAAAGGAAGAAAACATCACCATCCCTTGGGATGTGAGATCTGTGTGTAAACAGTCACCCCTGCTCCCCCGGTCCTTCCATCCGGAGGGAACTTGAAAGCTCCATTTTGATCCTCCATTATTTTGAGCAGAGGTGGGGGAGAGAATTCCTTTTAGTTTTGGTCTTAGTAAAATTTTCTAAAATTCACTTTTTAATATATTGAGAATGATTTATTTATTCGTTTATGTTATATAAAATATTTTTACCCTGCCTTTCTCCTTAAAAAGGACCCAGGGCAGCTTGCATCATTAAAAAGGTCAATATTTAAAAGCTAAATGCAGTAAGTATACAAACATTTGCAATTATATTTACATTATATTTAAAACGATAAACAAAACCAATACTAAGAACACATTTAAAAGGAACAAGGCAGAACAATATATTTATAAAACCCCTCTCAGACAGCCAGTCACTAAGGGAAAGCCGGCTTGAAGATAAAATGTCCATCATTTCTTTCTCTATTTTATCTATTATGTTCTTATGATGAAAAATCCTTGTATCTGTCTTTCATCTTTTAGCTTCTCTATATTCACATCTAATTTTAATAGCCATTTTCAATAAAGCATGATCAGTCACCTTTATAATACCTGTATCAATATCACTCACTCTAGAAAGCAAATCATTAGATAAAAATATATAAACTATCATGGAATAGCTTTTATACACCAAAGAATGAAAAGTAATTTTTTAATAATTTCCTTTCAACTCTCTCCAAACATTTTTCAAATCTGTTTTGTTTATCATTCTCTTCAAGATCATAATATTATTCCTTTTCTGTGTTTTTTTGTGGAATTTGATTTATCTTTCTCTTTATCCATTTCTGTATTAAAATATCCTGCTGTTATTATGGACCTCTTCTGTGCTTCTGTGTTTCATTAAATACTTCTTTTTAGAGATCCACTTGGTTATCATTGAGTGAATAAATATTGATCAAAGCATATTCTTCTCTTCTCATTACACCTTGTAACATTATGTATCTACCTCTATCATTTTTCATCCATTTATTCAATTTAAATTCACATTTCTTAGAGATAATGGCTGCAAACCCTCTTGACCGTAAATTTCCATAAGCTTTCTCATAAATATCTGATGGTTAATTTAAGAGCATTTACACATTTTTAAATGAGTTGATAGGAATAACTGAAACTTGGTGGGATGACTCCCATGACTGGAATACAGCAATTGAGGGATATAAACTGATCAAAAAGAACAGAGAGAATAAAAAGGAAGATGGAGTTGCAGTATATGTCAAAAATACACATTCCTGCACAGAAATACAGGAGGAGGAGAGTGGCTGTCCCATCGAGAGCATCTGGATCAATCTAGTTGGGGCAAAAAACAAAAGGAACTTGGTAGTTGGAGTCTACTACCGACCGCCCAATCAAAGAGAGGAAGTGGATGAAACTTTTGAAAAACAAATTGCAGGGTTTTCAAAGAGACACAACGTAGTAGTGATGGGAGATTTCAATTATCCAGATATATGCTGGGAGGCAAATTTTGCCAAGTATGGCCCTTCCAAGAAATTCCTGGCTTGTGTGGCTGATAATTTTCTCCTACAAAAAGTGGAGAAAGAAACTAGAGGATTTGCTATCCTTGACTTGATTCTGACCAACAAAAATGACTTCATGGGGGAAGTGGCAGTAAGGGGAACTCTAGGCGAGAGTGACCATGTCCTTCTAGAATTCTTGATTTCAAAGGAAACGAAAGCAGAGTGTAGCCACACACTTCTGCTGGATTTAAAAAAAAGCCAATTTTAATAATTTCAGAACAAGGATAAATAAGGTCCCATGGCAGGAGATCCTAACAAGAAAAGGAGTCCAAGAAGGGTGGGAGCTTCTTAAAAAAATGAAATTCTAAAGGCACAACTACAAACAATTCCAACAAGAAAAAAAGAGGGAGGTGGCAAAAAAGGCCAGTGTGGCTTCACAAAAAGCTCAGGGAGGACCTAAAAACCAAAAAAGGCATGTACAGGAAATGGAAAGAAGGCCAGGCCACCAAGGAAGAGTACAGACAAGTAGCATGGAAATGCAGGGATGGCATTAGGAGGGCAAAAGCTGAGAATGAGCTCAGGTTAGCTAGAGACACTAAAAGCAATAAAAAGCATTCTTCAGGTATGTGAGTAGCAAAGGACAAACAAAAAACATAGTGGCACAGTTCCGCAATGGAGATGGAAAAATGATAACAGAGGACAAAGAAAAGGCAGAGGTGCTCAATTCCTATTTCAGTCTTTTCCCATAAGACAGACTATGAACTTCCAAACAAATGTGAAGTGCAAGGGGGGGGGGGGCAGGATTGCAGCTAGAGATTGATAAACAAATAGTCAAGGAATTCTTGTGTGTTCCTTGACTATTTGTTTACACACAAGAATTGGAGGTTGTTCATGACTTTGTGTACCTTGGCTCAATGATCTTGGACACTCTCTCCCTAGATGTCGAGCTGGATAAACGTATTGGCAAAGCAGCTACCATGTTCTCTAGACTCACAAAGAGAGTATGGCTTAATAAGAAGCTGACGGCATATACCAAGATCCAGGTCTATAGAGCCTGTGTCCTGAGTACACTCCTGTACTGCAGTGAGTCCTGGACCCTTTATGCATGGCAGGAGAGGAAGCTGAACACATTCCATATGCGTTGTCTCTGATGCATTTTTGGTATCACCTGGCAGGACAAAGTTCCAAATAGAGTAGTCCTAGAACGAGCTGGAATTTTTAGCATGTATACATTACTGAAACAGCGACGTCTACGTTGGCTTAGGCATGTCATGAGAATGACTGATGGTCGGATTGTAAAAGATCTCCTGTATGGAGAATTAGTGCAGGGAAATTGCCCCAGTGGGAGACCACAGCTGCAATACAAGGATATCTGCAAGCGGGATCTGAAGGCCTTAGGAATGGACCTCAACAGATGGGAAACCTTGACATCTGAGCGTTCAGCCTGGAGGCAGGCGGTGCATCATGGCCTCTCCCATTTTGAAGAGACACTTGTCCAGCAGGCTGAGGCAAAGAGGCAGTCATGAAAGGAGCAAAATCAGGGAGCTGGACAGGGGACAGATTGTATTTGTCTTCAGTGTGGAAGGGATTGTCACTCTCGAATTGGCCTTCTCAGCCACACTAGACACTGTTCCAAGTCCTCCATACAGAGCACGTTACCATAGTCTCTCGAGACTGAAGGATGCCTAATCTAAAGTCAAGGAATACCTTACCTCCTTGAACAAGTTCAAATCTCCAGGGCCAGATGAACTGCATGCGAGAGTACTGCAGGAACTGGCTGAAGAACTCTCAGAACCACTGTCCATTATTTTCTTGAAATCATGGGAAACGGGCGAGGTGCCAGAGGATTGGAGGAGGGCCAATGTTGTCCCTACCTTCAAAAAGGGCAAAAAAGAGGAACCTGGGAACTACAGGCCAGTCAGCCTGACCTCCATCCCAGGCAAAATTCTGGAACTTACGGTAAAGCGGTCATTGTGCAAGCACCTAGAAAACAATGCAGTAATAACTAGAAGCCAACATGGATTTGTGAAGAACAAAAGTACTGCACCTTGGAAAAAGAAACCAGATTCTATGATTCTATGAGTATCCTGTAAAAACATCATCACTTCAATTCTTTTTCTTTTCATAACACTCCCTAGACCTTTAACATTCAAAGATAAAATTCGTAAAGTTTTAACCATTATTAGTCTAACTTCATATCTCCATTCTAGTCCTGTACTGTGATAACCATCTCCAATATACCATAAACAACAAAACCAAACACTCAAACTTTACCTAAATTAATCCCCCAATAACTTCCTCCTACCCAAATAAATCCATCTTTTCCCTTCTTCCACTGGGGTTCTAATGCCCTGACCTCAGGTTGTTGCTAAATCCCTGGGGAGGAGAGGGACCACCCACTATCCCAAATAGCAGTCACCCAAAGCTCCCCAATTTTCTATCTAATTATTTACTACACCCCTACTTCTCATATATTCGAAATATTCATATAATAATTCCGATTATTCTGATTTCATCTCTGTCTTAGTCTACCCTAATTTATATAGGTGAATCCTTCTTTTGTCTATTTATTTATTACTTATTACTTAAATTTGTATACCGCTCCCATTAGTGCTGAAGCACTACTATACTTTATTCTAATTTTGTAATCTACAGTTTATTCTAATCTAATCAAACACATTGGTATGAGATTCCACCTGGTGCATGACCTGATTGAGAAAGGGACCATCCAGGTGGTCTACTGTCCTCTGTGGAGTTGACAAAAGACATTCTGATAGAGACACTACCAAGAGATTGTTTCAAGAACCTGTGGAGCATGATGGAATTTCAGCGGTGTTGTGTGCAAATTTGAGAAGGGGTGTTGAGATAACAACAATTCTGCATTTTAACACTGGGTATCAGTGGGAAGGAATTCTTCTTTCTCACGAACCTATTGATAAAGTTCTTCTTCTTTCCTCTGGCTTGCCCCTCCCTTCTTCCTGTTTGTTTGCTTCTCTTTCTTTGTTTGTTGCAGCCAGAAAGCATGAAGGGGTCTCTCCCAAATGTATAGACTCATTTTTTCCTATTTTTCTACTGACTGTAACTATAGACAGCTACTGTAAATAAAAATACCTTTTTTTCACTTAAAATAGTTCCAGAGTGAATTTTAAACTTATAAAATGTTAGTCAATGTGAAACGGGATGGACTTCTGAGACTTAAGCTATTCTCCTACACATTTTCTTGGCAATTGTTATTTATACCTGATACTCTGCTAACTATAAAAGGAATTAACCAAATTCCCCACTAGCTATTTCCTCTCTGCTAGGCTGATGAAATAAGAGAGAATGTAATCTCAGTTTGATTTTCAGTAATTTACCAAAATTTGTAATCTTCTGTTCAGGATAGGAAAAATTCAAAATTTAAAAAACTTTGAATATAGGAAAAAGCAACAGAAACAGATTTTCCCATTTCTAGATTAAAACTATAAAGAACTGTAGGTTTACAAATTATCACAGAGGTAAATTCTGACTCTGAAATTAAACATGAAGGGGAAAGTGTATAGATGTATTGTGTCACTAATTTTAGCTGTGAAATTTGTGTGTGTGTGAAAACTCATTTGCTATCTACTTGATGTGAAGTTATTTTGAGAAGTTACTTTTCATTTTTACTGTGACTCCCAGAATCTCTCAGGTAGTTGCACCATGGTCTTGGTAAAATTCTGAGAGCTGTAGTCTAAGAAGAAAGCTAGTGTGGCATAGTGGATTGAGTGCTGGACAAGGATTCTGGAGACCCAGGTTCAAATCCCTGACTGGCCATGGAAACTCTCTGTGGAATGGTAAAACAGTCCTTAATATCGCAGATATTTCAAAAACCCCATTGGGCTTGCCATAACTCAGAAATACCTCGGCACCACAAGAATCTAAAATATAACATTTCCAAACTTTGGCTTTCTAATTGCACTAGCATACCCCCAGTTTGGGGAGGGGAGAATCCTTTATACTTATATGTATTGGATTAAGAGGGAAAGGCAGTTGTGTGTGTTTCTGCCCTGGTTTGTGTGAAACCAGGAAAGAATAGTTCTGGAGGTTTCTCCTTCATGGAATCTACCTTCCTGAAATTCACAGAATCCCATTCTGCTCTTCTGACATTCACAAAAAGCCTCCTATCACTTGGAAATATGTTGTTAAGTTGAATACAGAAGAGAGGTAAACAGGCAAATAGTAAACCCTTCTGAATTTGAAAAGGAACATGTTCATAGAGATCTGCAGGAAATGTTACTGGTGTTCATGCTCTCAAAACTGATGCTAAGTAGTGGTTTGGAGCGGAATGTCTTTGGACTGTTATTGCTTCAAATGCATTGCCCACTTCCATTGGTCTCTCATGAGATCTAGTATACTCTGCGGTTGGTGACCACAGAGAAATTCAAAAGAGGAATACACTAAGGATACATGTGGCAATTTACGAATTACAAACATCAGAGATGCTAACAACAAATGCTATTGCATCAGCCTCTGTTGCACCAGGTGTCGGAATATGGATTTCAATGTTTTGTTGAAGTGCTCCACCAGGCCAGTCATCTGGAGGTGGTATACTGAGGTCTTTAAAGGGTGTATTCCCAGGAGGGTCCCCATTTCCTTCAAGGTCTGGTTGAGGATGTTTGTACCCTGATCTGTTAAAATGGTCGTCAGAAATCCCACTCAGAAAAATATGACTAGAAGTTATTTAGCAAGGACCTGTGTGGTGGTGGAATTAGGGGCAGCTGCCTCCAGATAGCGAGTGGCATTGTCAGTAACCACCAAAATATGAGTATGCCTTCCTGCCAACTTTGGGAGGGGGTCTACAATGGCCAGGGCAATTCAATCAAAAGGTTGATCTACCACTGGAAGAGCAACCAATAGTGCACCTGGTCAGGACTGAGGCTATGTTCTTTGACATTCCAGGCAGGTTTTACAGAACCTCTCCAGATCTGCATACAGACCAGGCCAAAAGAACCTCTGGCGAATATGGGTGCCCATTTTATCCAGGGCCAAATGACCAGCCAATGGCAGATCATGCGATAGTGCAAAACAAAACTCTGCGGGTGCAAGGATAGGACCAGCTGGGCATCAGGGAGGATCTCATTAGCAGAAATGCAATATAGCAACCATTTGCACATCTCAGAGCCCGCCTGCCCTTTGGAAGAGATGCCATTCAGTCAAGCTGATGCTAAGCTTGAGGAAGGGCACGGTCCTCTTGTTGTCATGCCTGCAGCTGGTCCTGGGACACTTATCCTGATTCCAGATCGGGATCGGGGGGTGGATTATTCCCCGAACCCTGCCATTTCTGAAGGGAGTTCTCGCAACAGGTCTTGTACTCCCACCCAGTCCTGGCCATGTAGCATAGGGCACAAAAGTCTGGGCACCAAACCAACTTGAAATAGTATGCAGTACCCATTGATGTTAATCTGGAACCGGGCCATGGAGTAGGGCTTAACATTTCCATGGACACACTCTGCTCTAAATCCTGCCAAACTAATTTGATCTCATTTTTTGATCAGGTAACCTCCCTGATAGACAGAGGGAATGCTGTAGACGTAGTATATCTTGATGTCAGCAAAGCTTTTGACAAAGTGCCCCATGATATCCTGATTAGCAAGCTAACTAGGTGTGGGCTGGACAGATCAAGTGTCAGGTGGATACACAGTTGGGTACAGAATCGTACTCGGAGGGTGATGATTAATGGGTCCTTCTCTAACTGGCAGGAGGTAACAAGTGGGGTACCCCAAGGCTCAGTCCTGGGCCCGGTGCTCTTCAGTATTTTTATTAATGACTTGGATGAGGGAGTGCAGGGAATGCTTTTCAAATTTGCAGATGATACAAAATTGGGCAGAATAGCTAATACCCTAGAAGACAGAAACAAAATTCAAAATGACCTTGATAGGATGAAGCACTGGGCCAAAAGCAACAGAATGAAATTCAACAGGGATAAGTGCAAAGTACTGCACCTCAGGGAAAAAATCCAATTGCACAGTTACAAGATGGGGGATACCTGGCTCAGCAAAACAACAAGGGAGAAGGATCTTGGAATTGTCATAGATCAGAAGCTAAATATGAGCCAACAGTGTGAGGTGGCTACAAAAAAGGCAAATGCTATTTTAGGCTGCATTAATAGAAGTATAATTTCCAAATCCTGCAAGGCGCTAGTCCCCCTCTATTCAGCACTGGTTAGGCCTCATCTTGAGTATTGTGTCCAGTTCTGGACACCACACTTCAAGAAGGATGCTAACAAATTGGAACAAGTTCAGAGGAGGGCAACAAGGATGATCATAGGGCTGGAAAGCAAGCCCTATAAGGAAAGACTGAAAGAATTGGGCATGTTTAGCCTTGGGAAAAGAAGGCTGAGGGGAGATATGATAGCACTTTTCAAATATTTGAAAGGCTGTCATACAGAGGAGGGACAAGATCTGTTCTCGATTAGAGATGGGGATGAATATAAAAATGGATAGGCTTTTTCAACTAAAATAGCCGATTCGTTAAATATCCGAGAACCCCCACCGACACCCCCTTCCTATTAAAAAAACAAAAACAAAAAAAACACCATTCTGCTTACCGGCCGCTGATCAGCTGCCATCCCCCTCCCACAGCCAGCCACCCCAACAGCCCACCCCCACACCCCCTTCCTTTCCATACCTTAGCCCCCCACCCCACCCCCACCCCCCTTATCTTAATCGCTGCTGCCGAGGTCTCCTTCTGGCCTGCCTTAAGGGAATCCAGGCTGCCCTTTGCAAAGATTGCAGCTGCAGCTTCCCTACCTTAAATGAAGCCACAGCCGCCATCTTTGCGAAGGGCAGCCAGTCTCCCTTTTTACAAGTGTGGCTGGGAGGCCAGAAGGAGACCTCAGCAGCAGTGATTAAGGTAAGGGGGTGCTGGGGGGGGGCTAAGGTAGAGAAAGGAAGGGGTGGGTAGGTAGCCTGTGGGGGTGGCTGCCTATCGGCCTCCGATCAGTTGATCGGCGGCCGGTAGGCAGAATGGTGGGGTTTGTTTGTTTTTTGTAATGTTTCTGAAGACAAACTCAATGCCTCATGCATGCCTCTCAGTGCCAAAGACCTCTCATTCTGCTGGGGCCAAAAATAACTCCCTCAATACCATGGGCTTCTGTGCCGTATGGTAAACTCTCCTGGGGGACCCAATTTGTGGTTTAATAACTCGGGGGTCCGATATCCAATCTTCACCAAAGTTGGCAGGCGTGTTGGGGAAAGACATAGGAAGCTCCGTTGTGATTCCGGATTCTCTAAGTACCTGGGTGGAGCTTTCCTGGGGGGTGTCCTCTTTGTGACTATATAACTCAGGGATCCGGTATCCAATGTTCACCAAACTTTCAGGAGTTGTAGGAAAGCATCTGAGAAAGCTTCCCTGCAAATGTGTCTCTAGGTCCTTAGGGACCGGTTTTATAGCTGTTTAAAGTGAAGACAAATCGACGAATCGATTTGTTGATTTGTCAAAGAATATTCGTCTATTCGTATTCATTGAGTCGTTAACCTTGACGAATCATGAATCAAAACGAATCTCCATTTTTTTTATTTGTCCCCATCTCTATTCTCGATCATCCCAGAGTGCAGGACACGCAACAATGGGCTCAAGTTAAAGGAAGCCAGGTTTCGGTTGAATATCAGGAAAAACCTCCTAAGTGTTATAGCAGTATGACAGTGGAACCAGTTACCTCAGGAGTTGGTGAGTGCTCCAACACTGGAGGCATTCAAGAGAAACTTGGATAATCTCCTGGCAGATATGCTTTGATTGTATTCCTGCATTGAGCAGGGGGTTGGACTTGATGGCCTTATAGGCCTCTTCCAACTTCACTTTTCTATGATTCTATGATTATTTTGCCTGGGAGACCACAGGGTTCAGCTGTTAGCCACGTAGTGCTGCAACCTGTGTCCACTAAAGATGAAACCCTTCGACTGTCAATCACAGTGTCCACCTCCCAACCCAGCCTCAGATATCCGTGCACCTGCAGAGCCACACTGAAGGCATTGGCCAAAGAACACTCTGTAATTGGATAGTCCCTCAAAAATATCCCTCTTTCTTGCAGGTGAAAAAAATGGGTTGCCTGCTTCCTCGTGGGACTGACAAGTCAGAAGTGGTGCTCTTTGCCATAGCATTGGAACCTGGAGGGCAAGTCCCACAGTGTTCACCTGGAGTCGGAGCCACACACTTTTCTGAGAGCATATGCAGGAGCAGAGGCCCCACCTCAGGTTTTGGTCCTGTGTGGACTTGAGCATCCACAGGTTCCTCTCACACAGCTGACCACATTCTGCTGGTGTAGAGCCAACTGATGTCCAGGTCTTCTCAGCCCCCCAATAGGTCTCAAGTATAGTGATAGTCTTATCTAGTGTTAACGGTAGTCTTTCCATCCCCAGAAAGATAAGGACTAGAGATGGGGGTATTCATATTTGTAGACGAATACAAATATCCCCCCGCAGGTGGAAATAACGAGGGTCTGGCCCCATGGGGCCAGACGGTCCACTCTCCGTTTGCCCTCTGCCGTGGGTGCAGCAGTGTCTTCCTATTGCACTGTGCTCCGCAATGGATTAGCCCCTCCGCGACCTGGCAGAGAGGCTTGTCATCCCATCTCCAGCCAGGAGTGGCTAATCCATTGCGGAGCACAGCGCGATAGGAAGATGCTGCTGCGCCCGTGGCAGAGGGCAAACGGTGAGTGGACCGTCTGGCCCCATTGGGCCGGACCTTTGTTATTTCCACCTGTAGGGGGATATTCATATTCGTCTATGAATACGAACACCCCCATCTCTAATCAGGACCACACACACACCAGAAAGACCACTGTTAACAACCATTAACAACCCATGGCAATGGGAGGAGAAAGACTGCAGAAGAGGGATTATCCCTCACCCCCAGTCCTTTGTCCATCCAACGAGCCTATTCAGACCAGGGGGAAGTGAAACCAACGTGGAGGATATATCAGGGGTCTCCTACCAACTCTCCTCAAACTGAAGAAGCTACTTGGATGAGTAGCGAAACGTTTCAACCTAATAAGAAAGAAGTCCAGTTGCCATGACTCAACTTCCAGATAACCTCACCTGGATGACTGAGAATCTTCACAGATATATTCAGATGTATCTAAAGAAATACACTGTATTCATCTTATCAACTTACGGTGATCCCACCCACTTATCCCAACATTTATTTTTCTGTTATAGCTCTAAAAGTGTAAATAGAAGCTGGTCACTTTTTAATGGCCTCTTGCTCACTACCTATGAGGGATTTCTTATTATCTGATGGGTAACTGGTAGGTGCATGTGCATAATTTCATCTGACTATGATGAGAAATGGAGTTCGATGCCATCAGCGTACTGATAGCACTCAACTCCATACTCCTGTTTACTCTGATTGGCAGATTTATGTACATGTTCAACAGCATAAGAAGAGAATGGAGCCCTGTGGCCCCCCCAGAGCTTAATAGCCAGGGGGTTCAGCAAAAGTACCCTGATGACACTGTCTGTAGCTGGCCCTGCAAATGGGAGAGGAATCATCACAACACCGTGTTTCCTATTCTTTGTTTTTGAGTAAGCATGCAGCAGTACAGGAACAACTTTAACTTGTGGTTTGTCTTTTGACACTTAGAATTATTTTCTGAGCACACTTCCCTCTTTATTAAAGGAATCACATTCAAACTTCTCGCTAAGAAAATAAGGAAGCTTGTGTTTATTGGAGAAATACCATTGCGATAGGAAGGTGCTAGAAGTCCTGTTTCCACCTAACTAAGTTGGAGATGTGAGGAGCCACGATTGCCTCTTCTATCTCTAGAGAATACAGGAAAGACGACACCTCCTGGAGGGACAAGAGAAAGGGGTGAGAGGGAGAGACGTGGCATCAGCAACCCTAAGAATAATAATCTAAACTGGAAAGGAGGTCAGCGCAGGTTAGAGCAGGCAAAAGATAGTCTAGGAAAACAGAAAATGTCCTCTCTCTTTAGTCTTCCTCATGGAATGACATGTATTTTCTTGAGTGTAAGCGGAATTGCACACAATTACTTCCAAGGTTACCTTTCCTCAGAACTGGTCCGATTGGATTTCATGGCTGATAGCTGCAAAAGCCTGTTGAAACATCCACGAGGATCAACAGGACAGCACTCTTGCCATCTTTCCCTTGCAGGAGGTCATCTGTTAGGGCAGCGATCCCCAACCTTTTTCGGTCCGCGGACCGGCTGGGGAAGGCGGGGCACCCCCCGCGCTTGCGCGCATGCGCAAACAAGCGCTCTCTCTCTCGCACGAGCGAGCGCACCCATGCACATGTGCAAACGGCGGTGCAGCACTTCTCTGGGTGCGCTCACGCTTGTGCGCATGCGCAAACGGTGGCACGGCGCTCGCATGGGCGTGCTGGAGCGCGCGCGCAGCTGTGCGGGGGTGAGTGCGTGCGGGGTAGGGTGGTCCGGCTCAGGCCACGGACTGGCACCGGGCTGTGGACCGGGGGTTGGGGACCTCTGTGTTAGGGCAACCAAGGCTGTTTCTGTCCTTAATCTTGGCCTGAAGCCAGACTGAGATCCTGACTACACGTGGGGAAATGCAGGAAATATTACAATTTTGGGATGGGCTGATTCACATTTTTCCTGTTGATCACATGATGAGACAGGAAATATGAGTGACCCCCCCCCGAGCCCGACAGCCCCAATCTCTAGTTTTTCCTCCCCAGCAGAAACCCCTCTTCTTTTTAAAAGCTGTATCCTTTTGCTTTGGTTTAAAGCATGTGATTGCTTTGAACTGATGCAGAAAGGAGAGCTCAATCGAGTGCACTCACACATCCACACATCTTCCTCCTGGCCTCGCATAGCCATGCACAAGCATGCGCGCATGCACACACACACACACACACACACACACACACACACACACACACACCTCCAAGAGGCAGAGTTTTTTTAAAAGGTAAGGAAGTAACTATATGAGGAAATTGAAGTAGGAAGCCTTTTTATTGTTTGCAAGGCAGTTCTTTGTAATGGCACTGCCTACAGGGCTATCTATATGTCCAGAACTGCAAGCAAACAGCAAGTGTGACCACTTAGATTGCACAGATCCAAATTCTATGGTGTGACCTCACAGTGAGTGAATAAGCGTGAATTTACATTTCCCGCAATGTTTAGTCACACTCTGAAATGGGTCCAGGTAATATGCTTCCTCTGAGAATGTCTAGCTACCAGATGCTCGACACCTTGCCCAGGGAAGATAATGGGGTGGTAGCTCTCGTACACTTCTGGAAGTCCTCCTCAGAAAAGGGCACACCACCACTATTTTCACAGTGGCAAGCACCATCATTTAATTTAATGGGGAATTTTCTACCCCCTCTAAACTTAATTGGTTTCTGCTAGATCTTTTCAACCAAAATGTTAATCTGCCACTGCCAAAAGTGGTGGCTGCATCAGAGTTCCCACACTGAGGAGCACCAAAATGCCACCTTTGAGCCTGTTGGCTGGAGTGGGGTAATGCTGTGCCCAAAGAACTCTCATATGAGTTCCTGTCTCCTGTTCTGCAAATGTGGAATTTGCTCCCTTCCAAAGCAAACAGTTCTTCCCCTCATGCCATGCAGCAGGAACAAAGTCCCGCTGTTCACACAACAGATTACTGCACAAACAGAAGGAATGAAGTGGGTTCTGCCGCAAATGGTAACATAGTTGATGTGTGGAAGGAGGCAGAGCTGGCAACTGCCAGGAAATGGCCAGCGATAGAAACTGCACTGTCACTTTGGATCACAGCAGGAAACCAATATTTTAAAGGTGGAGGGAAGAAAAGAAATAAAGAAAAAACTTCTGCTCTTATCCCCAGAGATCCTCTTTCCCTTTAAAGGGGATTCTAGTGATCATGGTTAACATCCGTGAGAGAGCCTACATACTATCACACTTTATGTGCATTTTGTAAAACTCAGATTGACAGCTTAGCAAATGCATTTATCAAAAAGAACCTCCATTTCAATGCTTTATTGACAAAACTGACAGGATAAATACTATGGATAGTGTCATTGGATTGTCACCCTTATTAAAAGACTGCAATTTTAGCTAAATTATCAGTTGACCCTTTGATAGAACACAGTGAATGGGTATTAACAGCAACCATTCACAAAACAGATTTGTATAACAGAGATATCATATCTCTGGCACACAATGTTACAAGATGGAGATATAGCCAGTATTATAGAAACCAAGAATATATTACTTCTCAAGGCAAAACTACTGGCTATGTGCATTACGTAGTGTAGCACTAAAGATCACTTTCCTTTTAACTTCCAGTTAAGCATGTGTGAATTTTAAAGCTTCCTTTTCAGCTGGTTTTAATTTCAAATAATCTTTCAATAGTTCCTATTTTAAGGACTAAAACCAGGGGACGCCCTCCCCGAAACATCTTGAATCAGGCAATGCATACTTACTTAATTTTTTTAACATATTAATCTTAACCTGCCCAGCTAGACTGCTGAGGTTACTGTTGGAGTATCCCGTATAACCTGTCTCTTGGTTTATTATTATTATTATTATTTAATTAAGCTTCTGTACTGGAGGTGAGCACTACATGATCATAGGCTGGTGGAGCAGGATAGTTTTCAGTGGAGGTCACACCATTTCCGATGACAGAGTAGGGCACAAAAGCCACTGCCTGAAACATAGAAAAGAAGTTGCTATAAGAGTTGCTTTTCATTTTTCATTTTTTCATTGCCATCACCCCCCCCCCCCCACATGTTCTACTACTGAGTTATGGCCTATTTTTAAGTTTATGGCCTAATGGAGGGTGAGTCCTGCTGAGGCGTCCTTGCCAAAAATGCCATGAGTTCTAGCCTGGTTTGATCACTCATGGCAGCTTTTATTAAAGGCACAGTAAGGTAAAGGTAAAGGTTCCCCTTGACAATTTGTCCAGTCATGTCTGACTCTAGGGGGCGGTGCTCATCTCCGTTTCCAACCCATAGAGCTAGCGTTTGTCCGAAGACAATCTTCCGTGGTCAGGTGGCCAGCGCGACTAGACACGGAACACAGAGTCAACCCCTACTGCCCCTTGCCTCACAGTCGAGGTCTGGAGAAGCTGGCGGGAAGTATGAGTCCCGATCTGGGACACGGGTCTTATAAGGATGGCTGATGAAAGCAGGTGGTGGGAACTGGGTTCTGTGGCATTGCTCCACCTGGAGCCCCTTTTGCTGCACCGGTTGCCACTGGCATCTCCAGCGCTGAGGCTGAGTTTGGGTAGGCTCCATAGCTAGAGGCTGAGTTGTTAGAGCCTCAGGTTGCTGACCACTTCTATGGCTGAAAAGGCTGGACGGGACGAGGTGGCTCCCCTTGTCCTCTATCCTAGTTTGCACCTCTGTGGAGACACAGAAGACGGGGTTTCAGTGCTTGACTGCCTCCTCCCATGTCTCCTCTTCGCCCTGCAACTTCTGTCCTCTTATTTCCGCCGTCATGCCATCTTCCAGCTGTCCTGTACCAAGTGGTGGCCTTTGCTCCGCCTGCAGCAGCCTTTCCCTGTTGGCTAGGGCCCCTGAGACTTGCTCTCTCCTGGGCTCCCCTGGGCTTGTGGGCCAGGGCCAGACAGCCTGCTGGGGATGCTTGAGGTGACACAGAGGCCACACTACCAGCTTGGGTCCACATCTCAGAAGCAGAACACATGGTCTCCAAAAGCAAAGTCTCAGATTCAGCCCACATTTATCTCCTAGGCAGAAATAATAGGGGTCACAGAACTGGATAAGACATCTCAGTTCATTGGACTCAGGCCACTATAGCTGGATTGAACAATAGTGGAAAATAAGGATCATCTGCTCAAACTGCTAAAAGGCAGATTCCTCTTTTCCAGGTAATGGTGATGAGTCAGTAATCTACACAGTTATCACATCATAGATTCTATTTTCTATTAGCTCAGACATTCCTCTGAGGATTGCTTTACATTCTTTAAAAGGATAACCACTGAAGATTCAGACACAGGGCTCTTTCCAGATAGGAAATTTGCACCTTCTTAAGTGTCTCTTGAGATTCAGGTGACATTTTCCTTATCTCAGTTATTACATTTTTTTTCCTCCTGCTTTCCTGGATCTTCTCCAAAGCCCTGCTTTATTTTGTCTCTCTTAGTTCCAGTGGGTGGAGTTTCACCTTATGCCGCTTTCTTCACTGTATGAAATTTGCTTTTTAATTATTATTTTTTTTAAAGAAAGAGGATTCAAGCACCACTCCAATGGTGGTCTGTGATACTGGGGCATACCTTCTCAATCTGGAAAAAATGGAACCACAGAGTTTACTTCTTTGTCAGGCCTGTCACAGGCTAAAGTGAACACTTCCTTTTGGATTCCCCCACTTATCTCCCTCATGTTGGCAGGGACACGACTGTAAGCAGGAAGTGGGAAGTGGGGCTCCCTTGCCTCCATGTGAATGGTATGAGACAAGTGAGGCCGATGCCATGTCAGTAAACTGCCAGTTCAGAGTTTCTTTCCTTTTTCATTTTGTAAAAAATCAGGGAAGGGAAAAACAACTGACCAAACAAATAATCTTCCCCTGCCACAGATGCCTTTCAAGTAACTTGCTGTTCAATTGTACATCACCATGGCCCAGTTCAACACTTTCTATTTCTTAGACATGACATTGTGCTAGCGATAGTAATACTGAAGGCTGTGTTTCATCATCATCACCATCATCTTAGAACTGCAGAGCTGGAAGAGACCCTGTGGATCTTTGGGTCCAGCCCCTGTCAGGGAGGCACAGTGGGGAATTGAGCCCCCCCAACCTCTGGCTCCACAGCCGGATACAGAGCCATCCAGCAGTCCATTCTCTTTTATGACATACAGTACATCTTCTATACATTTTGCTTTTTAGTATGAAATAATTTGTACTCAGCTTGGTGTTTTTTTTTTTTTAGGTTTCAGGTACTAAAAAGTAAAATATTTTTCATATTATACTAGTCTTTTGGCCTTTATTGAAGATCTTTGTCAACAAGCATTTTCTGATGGAAAATTCCAGCCACAGTTTATAGATTAATTTCTATTGTATTTGTTCATATTTTATTGTTTTAATTTATCGTTCACAGCTCCAGAATCTCTGATATATGAATAAAATTATAAACGTTATAAATAAAGAACATTGTAAGTCATAAAACCTTGTATGGAACAGTTTTAAAAACCTAAGGCCTTCAGAGTTACTTCTCATGATGCATTTGGGTTGTAACTATTCATTTTGGTGGCGGCAGCAAAATCTGCCCCCTCCTGTCTCACACAGAATGCCTATGTGAGGGGAAAGAAATTGTGCCCACATGTGTCAGATGAAGTTGCACACAAAACGACCGCCAATGTTGGTGGCAAGAGTAGTAGAATGTGATGGAACAAACTTGAGCTTGGACAAATGTGAACATTATACAAAACAAAATAACAGATTTGTTAGTTCCTGTATTCACATGCACAGGTGATGTGTTTTGGCCTTCTTACTTTTGTGGGCTTTACAATACGCTTACCGTGTCATTGCTGCAGCAGGCCGCCTGGCACGTGACACGGGCAGCCAAACTCGTGATGAAGAACTCCAGTAAGGTGAACAAGAGAAGCAAGACGCTGAGCCCAGTAGCTACTGACTGTAGAGCAGAAAAAGAGATGAAGCGATATTACTCATACATCCCTCCATCATGGTGGATTGCTCTCACAGCCACAAGTATATGTACTTATGCCCACTGTCAGGCACAAATGTCCATTGGCACATGCACCTCTATGGGCATGAACACATATACCCTTGCCTACATGGATTGCTGAAGGAACGAGGATAAAACCCTCTCCATCTTGATTTCCACCACTCAGCTTATGGCTGATCAGCTGTGCAGTAGTGAAAAATGGGTGGCACTCTGACAGCTGCACGTACAGGCACTGGTGCCCACATATGGCCCATACATCTTGGGGTGAACACCTATAAAACAGAGTAAAATCTAGTTTAAATCACACATATTGACTTCTTCATTGACTTTCATCAACCAGCATTTGCTTCATGTTATTTTAAAATGCCAGACTCTGTGCAGAAGGAGCAGCTATAAAGAACCTGGGAACAAATATGTCTAATGGGCAAAGTAAATCTTAAGAATAAGAATTTTTGAACCAGAAATGATTTTCAAAATACTTGGAAGTCACACATGGGGTTAAATGTTTGAGCTGAATGCTACCTGTTCTTTCTTAAAATTACAAAATAAAGGTTGTGTGAAATAAACAACAATAAAATGTATGTGTGGGAGCATTTGTTCTCTGTAGAGCACCCGGTGTGTTGTTGCCGATTATATCATTTCCCCCTCTGCCCTGCAAATGACATAAGGCTTGATTTGGTATTTACAGTGACAGAATCCATGACTTTGTGAGCTATTTTGTCCCCCTGAAGGAGGCTTATTTTGTTTCAGCTTGTTTCACATGGCAGGGATTACTCCTTTTGAGAAATCTATTTTTAAAACCTAATTATCCTTTGGGAGAATGAAATAACCAATCACTCAGAGAAAAGTATGCTTGAATTGTTCTAGCTTAAAAAAAGTAGAAGGCTCCATTGGCAGGGGAAAAAAACATGTTGGGAGCAAAAAGGACCAGACTACTTTGAATTGGCCTTTGCATTGTGTGATCAGGTTTGGGTTTTTTGTTTTGTTTGTTTGTTTTTGTTTTTTTAAAGATTCATCCATTTTACACCCACAGTAAGTCCCACAGTATTTGGCCATGTAGTCACAACCTCAGACTAATTATATGATAGACAGACAGACATAAACAACCCTGAGTGTTGTTTTGAAATAGGTGCTCTGTGTCTGTTTGGCTCTCAGAAGGTCTCAAGTGCAACCTTCAAGTGCCCTCAAGGAGACACTCATTTGGCCCATCAGGAAGAAACCAAATTTGGCGGTGGACGATATTGGCAATTATAGGCCCGTCGCCAATGTTTCCTTCCTCAGCAAAGTGGTGGAGAGGGTGGTGGCTGATCAGCTTCAAGCCCTTTTGGATGAAACCAATGCTCTGGATCCGTTTCAGTTGGGCTTCAGGCCGCGCCATGGCACAGAGACGGCACTGGTCGCACTGTTGGATGACCTATTGAGGGAGGCTGACGGGCAATATGTCCTTGTTGGTCCTCCTCGATATCTCAGCTGCCTTTGATACCGTCGACCACGGTATCCTCCTGGGGAGGCTCTCCGAGCTGGGAATCGGTGGCCTGGCGCTTGCCTGGCTCTGATCCTTCTTGGAGGACCGCCCCCAGAGAGTACAGATTGGGGAGAATGTTTCGGCCCCGTGGAGTCTCAATTGTGGGGTTCCGCAGGGGTCGATCATCTCCCCAATGCTGTTTAACATCTATATGAGGCCGTTGGGTGGGGTCATCAGGGGGTGTGGGGCTTCGTGCCATCAGTACGCTGATGACACCCAGCTCTACATCTCCTTTTCACCTACTTCAGTGGATGCCGTTCTGTCCCTTCGGCGCTGTCTGGAGGCTGTACTGCAGTGGATGCAGCTGAATGGATTGAGGCTGAACCCGGACAAGACGGAGGTCTTGAGGGTGGGTGGCCCTTCCATCGGCGGTCTGGGAGACTCCCTCTCTTTTGGGGGGGTTACTCTTACCGCACGGAGTGGGGTCCGCAGCTTGGGGATACATCTGGACCCGGCGCTTACCATGGAAAACCAGGTGGCGTCCGTGGCCCGTTCTGCCTATTTTCATCTGTGGCAGATTGCCCAGCTGCGGCCCTACCTTGATGGGGGGGCCCTCACCACTCTCGTCCATGCGCTCGTAATCTCGAGATTAGACCACTGTAATGCGCTCTACGTGGGGCTACCTTTGAGATTGTTGCGGAAGCTTCAAATGGTGCAGAATGCAGCGGCCAGACTGCTCAGTGGGGTGAGAAAATACCAACATATCTCTCCCACTCTGGCCGCATTGCATTGGCTGCCCATTCGCTTCCGCATCGACTTCAAAGTGTTGATGATGACTTACAAAGCCCTAAACGGTTTGGGACCTCGGTATTTGGCGGACCGCCTTCTCCCACCTAGATCTACCCAAATTACTCGGCATAGCCAGGAGGGGCGGCTGAGGGGCCTAACGCCGAGAGAGGTCCGGAAAGAAAGAACTAGAAACCGGGCCTTCTTGGCAGTGGCCCCTCGACTATGGAACAGCCTCCCAACAGAGATCCGCCTGGCACCCTCGCTGGGTGTTTTTAAGAGCCATTTAAAAACTTGGCTATTTAGGCAGGCCTTCCCTTCTGTCAATTCTTAAATTTTATTTTTTATTTTTTATTTTTCCCATCTTGTATACTTTATATTATTGTTTCAATTGTTTTATTGTTTAATGTTTTTAATGTTTTATATATTTGATTACATTTGTAAGCCGCCCCGAGTAGACGTTGTCTAGGGGGGCGGGGTAGAAATCTAAAAATAAAATAAATAAATAAAATAAACCCCCATCATCTCTAGGCAGGGCTTCCTGGAACCATGGAGGGCTGTTGCCCATCAGAATCCTCAATATTAGGCCAGGCATACTTTAGTTTAGGACAGATGTGTATGTTCTTAATTCACTGGAGAAGAGTTGGACATGAATGCTCAGAAACAGATCAGCAGGTAGACAGAAACACAGACCTTAAGCCTGAGAACCACAAATTTGACAAGACTGGCCAGGAAATCTATTGCTGAGAATGTAAAATACCTGCAACTACTAGAGGAAAAATTATATTCTACTATTAAGAACTAGCGCAACCCAAGCTCAAGGTGTACAGTTTTCATTGTCCCCTTTATAATTGTCCACTTACAGTTAAGTAGTCATAATAAGGAGTTATTGTCAGCTGCACTATAAATAGAACAGTGCCCACAGTTGCCACCACAGCACTGGTGATATTCATTGCCACACTGCATTTCACCTGAAAAAGATAACAAAGAAGCTAATTACCCAAGGTGCAGATCTTTGCAAAGGAGAGAAAAAAAGTCTGAGCTTCTGAATATCCCATTTTGGAATATACTTCCTAGAATCCCCAAGCCAGACCAGTCCAAAAATGGAACATTCTGAAGCTTTGCAAACAGTCTAATAAAGAAGGTTCAGAATCAGTCAATGGGAATCACTGAAACATTTATTTATTTATTTATTTATTTATTTATTTATTTATTTATTTATTTATTTATTTATTTATTTATATCCTGCTCCCATTAGTGTTGTAGCACTACTCTGGGCGGATTACAATCTCATAAAATAGAAAACACAAATGAAAATAGAAATATTAAAACTGATAACAAAAACCCTAAAAAAAAGAAAAGAAAAAGAAAACCAGATGGCACCGACTAATCTCAGAGTGGATGGAGGAAAAGAGGGGAGAGAAGAGGAGGAGGGAAGAGGAAAAAAAAAGGATGGGTGGGGAGGAAGGTGGTCAGTTGGGGTCGGTGTGGAAAGCCTCCCTGAAAAGCAATGTCTTCAATTGCTTCTTAAAAGTCCACAGGTAGGGGGCTAGGTGGAGCTCCTCCGGAAGCTGGTTCCATAACATTCAGTAAAAAGCCCCAGTCTTTAGTTATACTGAGGTTTTACCCCAAACAAATCTGAAGCAGTCTAGATGTTAAAAAACTAAAGCCTTTGGTCCAGAGATGGGAGGATTACTTTTGTTGGACTGTAACTAGTGATGGGCACAAACTGCTCACTCTGTGGTTCATGCCAGTTCGTTTATCAGCCAAATAGGTGTGCGGCACTTCCCAGCCACGCCTCCTCTGACAGGCACCCACTCAGAGGTAGTGCCCATAGGAGGCAGGACAGAGAAGCTCGGCTGCTGCCTCTGAGCAAAGTCCTGCTGGAGGAGGTGGAGCTGGGAAGTGGCGAACACCTGTTTGGCCGATAAATGAACTGGCAGTTCATGCCCATCTCTAATTGTAACTGTCACAGTTCTCCAGCTAGTAAGACCCAGATTAATCAGCCTTGCCATGTGTCATGTGCCATGGTGGCTGGGGATTCTGGTAGTCCACAAAAGAAACTTTTCCATCCTCCATTTGTGCCAAATGTGGGAAGGTTAGGAGTTCGCTGCAAACCTGGATGGCAATTTTGGGTCAAGGAGGTGTGGCCTTCTTTTCATTCATATGTTCTGTACAAAGCTCAAGGAAGGTTTCTGAAACCCACGGGATGATTCATGCACCAAGGACGAGATGGAATCCCCTGAACCTGACATAGGGGAGGAATTCCTGGATCCTGTAGCCCCGGGTCTTCTGGGGTCCATGTGGCTGAATTGCCTGTGTCAGAGGAGTAAGCTGGCCCCGAGAACATAGAACGAATTGCTTGACTGCAGGGAAAGTTAGACTCCTCAAAAGAGGATTTCTCAGGAGTTTCCTTGAGAGAAAGCTCTTCCTTCAACTCTGAATGTGACTCCAGTAGCTCAGCTATATAAACCTTAGGATTGGACTGGGAGTTGTATTGGAAACATTATCTCTTTTGCCTCTCGACCTTGCCTTCAGTGTGTTTGATCCTTGCTGCCAACTCCCTAGCTGTGTATAATGTTTTGGTCCAACCTATGTTTTGCGGACTCTCCCAGTGTTTCAGGGACTGCTGGACTACCTTGGCTTTCAATTGCTCTTAGTCAAGGGCTTTGGATCTCCCACATCTGATTTACTGGATGTATCAGCAAGCCTTTGCTAGTACTCTGGAACCAGTCCTGAACTTCAAACAACTTGGGCAAATAGTTGAAATAAGCTGGTACAGGTCATGATTGACCAGCTGCATTGCCTGAGCTGCTGAATGCAATGTTTAGTAGTCTCTTTCTACAGGGAGTCTTCATATACCAGGTTCATCCATTCTCTAACCTCCACTGGCTTGCCTACAGAAGATGAGTACCATTCACATAAGCCAGTGAGCAGGATTATCAGGAATTCCACCCAGAACCAATCATGTGAAGAATCCTCTGCCTCAAGTTGCTTGTAGCAAGAAACAAGGAAACCTGTCATGTGAGCCACCAAACCTTTCAGGGAGGGCTGCCATCATCTGTTACATAATACCAATCAACATTTTTATAATTTTGATTGACTGTGCCTGCTATTTTTTCATCATTATCATCATCATCTTAGAACTGCAGAGCTGGAAGGGATCCTTATGGATCATTAAGTCCAGCCCCTGTCAAGGAGGCACAGTGGGGAATTGGCCACCTCTGGCTTGGCAGTCAGATAGCTGAACTAGAGATGGGCACAAACCCGGTTCATCATGGTTTGTCCCAGTTTGTAAAGGCAGCAGCACAGGTACTGCTGCATTCCCTTCCCCTTTCCTGCCTCCTCTGGCTCAAACAGCCACTCACCAGGCCCAGTTTGCTTGTTTTTTTTTTGTTCCACCTCCTCAACTGATCTTGCAGTCCTGGCAACAGCTGAGGCTTCTCTGCCTTGCCCTCTGGGCTGATCTCCCAGTCAGACAAAAGGGTGGAGCAAAGAAGTCTGGGCTCTTGCTCGTGACTGGGAGATTAGCTGAGGAGGTGGAAAAAACAAGCAAGCTGGGCCTGGTGAGGGGCTGTTTGAGCCAGGGGAGGTGGGGACGAACCAGGACAAATTGGTTCGTGCCTATCTTTAAGCTAAACCACTGAGCTATCCAGCAGGTGTTGGCCTACTGATTTCCCTGGAAGAATTTTCCCTCAAGAACAACCTGCTCTCTTGAGGAAGCTTTTTCTCCCGAGGTGTCTTTTCTCTTTGCCTGGCAGCTTCTAGCTGAGCTCCTGATGCCTTTATGCTGAAGTCTTCTCTGGGACTAGGAGGCAATCCAGCCTCCTTAGCTATAGTGCTATCTTCTTCTGGGAGGTCAGGCTAGTATCTGGCAATTTTGGAGGATTCTGCTTCTTCCTTTTTTGGAGGACTCTAGCAGAGCCATGATAGAAATCTCCACTTTGAGACAAAGTGCCGCATGTTCAAGGGTAAATGATGGTGGGGAGGCCAAGGTTATCCTTTATTCTAGGTTGCCGGAAGAATTGCTGAGGCACAAAACGAAAGGTAGGGCAATCACCCTGTCCAAAGAGCAAAAGTAAGGAGGAATTTGGAATATGCTTCTGAAAAATGTAAAATGTAAATATAATAGTAAACTACCCAAAGTATTTTAATAGGCATCTTCCCTTGTAGCATTGTATCAAGGAAGCAAAATTAAAAAAAAAAACACCTAAATTTATTCATAATATAAAGGGTATGTAAGATATATAGTTAGTTACTCATTATAATTAAGCCATATTTTATAAACCTCAAGCATGAAAGTTGTCTTCATACAGTTCACCCTTAATGTGTCCTGTACCATTCACAATCTATTTATGTTCAAATTTCAATTCATTATTCTCTGAATATGTCTGCAGAAGGTTTCTACCAAAATGTATACGTTTGGGAATTTACTCTTTAATTAAAGAGCCCAACAGTTTCCATATTCTTTGGAGGGTTCCCCCGCTTTTTCCTTTCTTTTGCTCTAGAGTTTAGTTTTAATTTTCCAAAGCCATATAAATAACACACAAATATTACTGTAGATCAACACCTGAGTAGTGTTGCCTCTGGATATGGTCCTGAAGCTATCACAGAAAGATTATTTCTTTGGCATCTACTGTATTAATAGAATAATATAGTCGAAAAGAGCCCTCCTGCCAATTTTCTTACCAAGAACTTGTCCAAATACTTCTCAGCTGCAACAGAAAGGGACCCAGAAGCAATGAACTGAGCAAATAAAAGAAAGAAAAAATGTGTTTCAATTCACTTAATAGTTTACAGAAAAAATCTCTGTATTTGGGAAAACATGGTTTGTGTACATTATATATTTGTCTGGATTATATTATATATTTGTTGTTTCACCTTCATTATATATTTGTTGTTTCACCTTCATAAATAAATACTGTACCATTAAATCGTATGGCATAAATACATTTTCATAAAATCATCTGAAGCAGAATGGGAACTGTTACTTTTTTGGACTAACTTAGGACACATAGCCATTGCACGTTGTAGCTATGGTGTTTGGGGAGGTATGGTCCAGAAAACCTTTCCTATTTCTGATCTAAGGACAGGAGGAGAAGGGGCCTCGAAAAATCCCTACAAGTAGGAGGGAAATTCACTTGGGTGGACTGTCCTTAAATCTTCTGGTATCTCTCTTGTATACGTCAATGGCGTCCTTTAGCGAATAAGAGGAACAGAACTTGGAGAACTGAGATCAGTTTTCATATACATGATGATGATCTGAATTTCATATTTAAAACACATATGAAAAATTCCATAAGTACTAGATCGATCTCTCTCTCTTTCTCTCTGTCTCTCACCTCATCCATTAGCTGCAATTAGCTGTTTCAAGTTACTTGAACACCCTTAGTATTCCAGCTATTCTTTCTCTATCTTTCCTCATGTATTAGTGCCTGTTAGGAATTAATCCATTGACATTTGAGGATAAATAATATACTACTTACAAAAACTCCACCCCAGAATGAAAAAAATCCACGAGCAGCCACATTGGCATAGAATGGAGTACTAAAAACAATCGAGACACCCCCAAAGCCAATATGGATCAGTCCAATGATGATCTGGATGGCCTGTGTGGAAAAAAGTAGACACAGGGTAAAAGCAGCCCCAACAAAAAAATAATAATTACAGAGCTTGTTGAAAAACAGGCATGACAATTGGTTCGGGTAATGTGTGTGTGTGTGTGTGTGTGTGTGCGTGCGCGCGCAGTTGGACTGATATACTACAGAGGGATAGAAGTTGTCCCAAGAGGACACATGTACCAACATAAAATGGAACAAATGAAACAAAGGTAAAATGAACATGTTTGCCATGCAAACTGCAGTGTGAGAACCAGGCAGAGGGAGGGCTGTCAAGTGCTACTTGTACAATGGAAGACAAAACATGCAGACTCATGAGTCACTTCATTACTTAAAGTAAACACAAGAATCCTGAAATTCAACATGAACATTTCTCCAGAATTTCTCTACCTTTTCATATTTTTTTCCCAAAGGATTTTTTTTATCAAATTGAGCGAAAAGAATGCAATTTCTATGGGATACATTTTTGCAAAAGCACCAGCTATAACCACCATTCCAAGGTCCCCTGGAAGAAGCTAGCTACTATTATAGTTACAGGGTTTTTTTTAAAAAAAAATGCTTTACTTCATGGTTGTTCAAAAGTAACTAAATTAGCAACTGAATAGTTGGGCGATTTTGTTGTCGTTAATTAAATATAATAACATCAGAATGCTATAAGCCATGGGTCTGCCAAACAAACTGCATAGAAAACACAAATAGTGAGGCATCCCCTTTAACCATAAAAAAGAACTAAAACTAGTTACAGTTAAGCTACAAAGAAAGTGAAGTTATTATTTATTATAACCATGGTGTAAAGGAGAGTCAAAGTAGAGTATCTAAATAGCATGTTGTTAAATGCCTAAAGTATGTTAGTGCTCCAGCAACACACTTCCTGCAGAGCATTATTTTTGAGTAGTCAGACTTGCAAACAAAATCTGTGTTTACCTACTGTTGACCAGTCACTAAGGAAAGCAAACTGTGAGGAGCAAAGAAAGCTTGTGCTGGGCTAAACATGTATCTTTCAGCAATTCCAGTTTTAAAACATGCTATAGGTATAATCTAGTTTGACTATTAGATGTGCCTTAAATATTGCGAAAGCGGTTACTACTTGAGGAGAGGTGTGAGGAGAAAAGACTTGAAATAGTGGTGTGAAAGAAAGGAATTTCCTTTTGGTAAGAGAACAAGACTGAATTCCTTTGTATGTGTGTGGGGAGGGAAGTGGGAAGACGGTAGAAAAGAGACTGCTAAAATTACATGGAGAGCTAGAATTTGTGGTATCTTCTCCATGACAACGCCTGTAAGTTGTAAAGGACAGAACATCAGCCATACACTGTGGAGCAGTAACATTCTAATATATCAGAAAAGTAGATGTTTTCTATCTTTTTAAAAATAAACCGTGGATTTTGCTCACTTTTCAGTGCTACTGGGAAGTTCCCATCCTTAAGATATTAGTCTTGAGAACGTGGCTGCAGGTTACCTTGGCTTGTTAATTTTGTTGGCCAATCCATTCCAGAAACGAACATTTCACATGATGTGACAATTCTGCCCTTCCAATATTTAGAGTTCTAGAATATTCGTTGATCCTGTCAGGAAACTACTCAACTTACCATGAATAATTATCAAACACACTTACCCCCAGAGTCTTGGCCTCAGCTTTTAGGAATTTATGCAGTCTCTCCACTAGTTGGTTCTGCTGAGGTTGACTGCTTCCACCCTCTTGGCCTCCGTACTGTAAATATTGCACCATCCCTGTTGGTGGGATAACACTAGCTGGGCCCCCATGCACTCCCTGGATGAAACTGGCTCCATTTGGAGGAATAAACAGCAGCATTCCATTTTGTATTCTCATTGGATCTGTTGTCATAGCTAAATTGTCTGCAGGGAGCAAAGAAGCAAAGAACTCTCTGTCAGATTTGTTAAATGTTATAAATTTATACATAAATTGCCCATGCCTCCCTGCACAAATATAGTAAACTACCTTAAAGTAAATCAGACCAATGGTCAATCTATCTCTGCATTTTGTACACTAGGTAATAATCTAGATCATCTGCTTAGCATGCATTTTGAAGCTGTGCTCTTTAGAGGCGTGAAAGATGTCTGTATATTTTCTATTAGATGCTTATTTGTGACTTCCAGCATGCTTTGTATTTTTTGGTTTTTTGTTTGTTTGTTTTGTTTTTTGGTAGGTCATTGGAAGGCCAATTTGCAAGTCTGCCAGAGCACACGTTCTGTAAGAAAATAACATTGGTGGTGATATGTACTAATTGCAAGGTAAATATGCACAGGGCTTATCATTTTTTAAATCTCATAATAACCTCCCATATGGTTACTTTTGATCAACATAATATGTGATCAAGAAAAGCTTTCACTAATTTTTTGGTCTGCAGATCAAGTTCTTTTCAAGCAGGTCATTTCTAGAACCTGTTTCAATGACATAGTAGGGTCAGGAGAGAAGGCATGTCAATATTGGCCAAATCCAATTGGATACTTCCATGCATATAAATAAATATTTTTGCAATTCCTCCTGGGCAGACAGAAACTTCCAATAGAACTTTGGCTGTTGTTCTCAAACAATACAGCCACTCTAATGCTAAACACATTTATTTGTTCATAAGCACCCTTTTGTTGGAGGGAAGGATAATATATTTCTGAAAAAAATGATAAAATGGACTTCCTTTATTGTGTGCAGATCAAGCCAGCTGCTTACCATCTATAATATAAGTTTCAAAATAAGAAGAATTTGTATGATGCAATGTTAACTCTGGTGAACCTTTGCATACCAAGACTGGTCCAGGTACTGATGCTGGACTTGTATGCCACTACCCCCCACCTGCCACTCATTTGGAATAATCTGGACCCCCAGGGTTTCAGCCCTATGGTCCAGTACTCTACATCTCCTTTTCACCTACTTCAGTGGATGCCGTTCTGTCCCTTCAGCGCTGCCTGGAGGCTGTACTGCAATGGATGCAGATGAATGGGCTGAGGCTGAACCCGGACAAGACGGAGGTCCTGAGGGTGGGCGGTCCCTCCGTTAGCGGTTTGGGTGGCTCCCTTTCTTTTGGGGGGACGACTCTCACTGCAAAGAGTGAGGTTCGCAGCTTGGGGATACATCTGGACCCGGCGCTTACCGTGGAAACCCAGGTGGCGTCCGTGGCCCGCTCCGCTTATTTCCATCTATGGCGGATTGCCCAGCTGCGACCCTATCTTGATGGTGGGGCCCTCACTACTCTTGTCCATGCGCTCGTAATCTCGAGATTAGACCACTGTAATGCGCTCTACGTGGGGCTACCTTTGAGATTGATGCGGAAACTTCAAATGGTGCAGAATGCGGCGGCCAGACTTCTTAGTGGGGTGAGAAAATATCAGCATATCTCTCCCACTCTGGCTGCCTTGCATTGGCTGCCCATTCGTTTCCGCATTGACTTCAAAGTGTTAATGATGACGTATAAAGCCCTAAACGGTTTGGGACCTCGATACTTGGCAGATCGTCTTCTCCCACCTAGATCTACCCGAATCACTCGGCATAGCCAGGAGGGAGGCCCGGAAAGAAAGAACAAGAAACTGGGCTTTCTCGGCAGTGGCCCCTCGGCTATGGAATAGTCTCCCAACAGAGATCCGTCTGGCACCCTCGCTGGGTGTTTTTAAAAGCCATTTAAAAACCTGACTCTTTAGGCAGGCCTTCCCTTCAGTCAATAACTAATTTCTATTTTTTGTCTTTTCAGTTATTCCTATCTTGGTATCGATTTAATTTAATTGTTTAAAATTATGATGTTTTAATGATTTTTAAAAAAATATTTATTGTATAATGATGTTTTTATAATATTTGTAAGCCGCCCCGAGTAGACTTTGTCTAGGGGGGCGGGGTAAAAATCCAATAAATAAATAAATAAATAAATAAATAAATAAATAAATAAATAAATAAATAAATAAATACTCTTAACACTAATTATAAGTCATATGAGAATTATTTTTGTCAAGACAACATTAGAATTACTATCCCTAGCTGCAACGTATCTGGATTTAAAAAAACAACAACACACAGAGGAAAGTGCATTATGGTTTCTCAAATTATGTGAGATATTTAAACAGTAGTTTTATCTTTGCCACCCCACAATTAGTTTCCATAGTGGAATGGGGATTTGAACTGAGGTCTCCTAAATTCTAATCCAACAGTCTGTCCACTGCAACACAGTGGCTCAAAACAGAACTGTACATCCAACCAATCCTCTTCCTCCCAGACATTTAAAAATTTCACTCCCTTTTTTTCCTCCTCTACCCTTCTAGTAGCTACTGGGAACTCAGCTCAGCATCTTGATTAGCACACAGCTTTGTGTCTTCCATCTTTGTCTACCCTCTTGTGGCCACTTACAGATCAGCAAAAAAGAGTACATGCATTGCACCAAAGTGTGAGTGCTTATTACAGGTTAAGTAACTGCATGTGCTAATTATAGGTACAGGTGCAAAATTAGAAATGTGTTTTAGTTTTGTGCAGAATTATAAAGCATCTCATTCAAATCAGGAAGACCATGACCAAATTACTACTTGCACCTGTAGAATCTGCTGCCAAGGTGCTACCAAGGTGATTGTGGATGGGAATGTAAAGTTCCTGATCTCACATCTTTGGTTTTTTTAACCTTAAATCAGCTTTGGATTGGATAGCCCTTCAACGGGGAGAAACCTTCCAAAGGAGAAACTATCCTCTGGCAGCCTCCAAATGGAGTGGTTCCTGATAAGAGAGAAAACAAAAATAGCCCGTAAAAACCCGAAGGTGAGCCTTCCTGTGTTCTCTTCGGGGGTGGACATCATTGGGCATGGCCAACATAAGTAAAGCACACAGAGAAAATTGCAGGGTGTCACCTTCATGTGAAATAACCTTTGTTTTTAAAAGGCACTTCTAAATTGCACTGTATCAAGAGAAAAGGGGGAACTTTAGAAATGGCCTTGAATCTTCCCTGTCTGGCTCTGGCTCGATTCAGTGTGTCTCAAGGCGGTGAGAGATACTTCTTTAATTTTTTTAAAAAAAATATTTTTAACTAATACAAAATGCAAAGTACAAACTATAATAATTGTGCTCCCCACCAGGACCTTTTGGACAACTCTTCTTCTCATTGTCCTCCTTTCCAGAATTGCATTGATCCTTATGTTGGGACTTTACCTTTTCTTCTTATAAACACAAATTCAATAAATCTACCCCATATATAATAAAAATTGTCTTTTTTATCTCCCCTTTCTTAACTTTTAGAATACAAGTCAATTTATCATTTACAGCAAGATTCCAAACTTCATTATACCATTCTTCCAGTTGAAATTCATGTTTAGATTTCCAATTCCTAGCTAAAATTAATTTCACAGCAAACAATAAATTAGTAACCAATTCTCTAGTTGTAACATCATAATCTTCAGTATCAAATATTCATAACAAAGCCATTTCTGGATTCAACTTTATATCTCTATCAAAAATATCTCTTAATTCCTTAGTAATTAGTTTCCAAAATTTTTGTACTATTTCACACTCCCACCACAAATGTAAATATGTACCAATTTCATTATCACATTTCCAACAAACATTCGAGTATTTAGTATTTACTTTACTCAACTTAACCGGTGTTAAGTATAATCTTAAAACTATTTTATAGAAATTTTCTTTTATTCTTTGATGTACATTGAAAAATCCTCATTTTCCATATCATTTCCCAATCTTCTTCTTTTATTTCTTTTTTAAAGTCTTGCTCCCATACTTGTTTCAATCCTTCACCCTCAGTCTCATCTTCCTGTAACTCCAAAATTATTTTATATATTTTACTTACTACACCTTTCACTGAATCATCCTTTTGTATATCTTCATTGGTTAAAAGGAATTGTTCATATTTTGTATATTCTCTACATTTATTATTATTCTTTATCCATTGTTTAGTCCATTTCTCTAATTGTTCATAGTTTAACCAAGTTAATCCCTACTTTGAAGAATTTGTTTCATTTGTTTCTTCGATGTCATTTTTTCCATCCAGTCTTTTAATCTACTCACCCGCTTCATCCTAAATAATTTTTCAAGAACTTTCAGATTAGCAGGAAAATTTTCTATTTTAGTTACTAATCTTAACGGTGAATTAGGGGGTCATAGACTTTTAAAAATATTTATACCATACATTTAGCATAGTCTTTAAATAAGGGTTGTTAATCTTACTTAATTTGGATTTTTTAACAGTCCCAAATAAATATTTTTCAATATTATATTCTAATTCTAATAATTCCATTTCCCACCAAATTAATCTTTCTGGATTATATATGATTTTCCCAATAAACCTTAATTGATTAGCCATATAATATTTTTTAACATTGGGTAACCCTATGCCTCCTTTTTTTTGTGTGCATCTTGTACCAATACTTTTTATTTATTCTAGCTTTTTTACCTTCATTACAATATATATTAACCAATCCTTGCCAGAACTTAAAATCATCTTCTGATAGTTGTATCGGTAACATCATAAATAAATAAATAATCTTTGGTAAAATTTTCATCTTCATCAAGGCAATCCTTCCAAACCAAGAAAGTTTTAAATTAGAATATTCTTGTAACTTATTTTTAATATCCCTTTTTAATTTATTATAATTATGTTCTTTTATTTTCTGGATATCCTTTAAGATATCTATACCCAAATATTTAATTGAATTGCACATCTTAAAATCATATTTACTAACAAACAATTCCTGTTCTAATTTATTATAATTTTTCTTATTCAATGGCTGGTTTCTCTGAGGAAAGGCTATAACCAATGACATGCGCCACATAGAAAATATTCCCTCCATCTTTTAGATGGATCCTGGTTATTCAACAATGGTGAGAAAGAAGCCCCATCTAACTATTCCTGATATATATTTTTATATAGTTGCCGAGCTCTGGATCAAATGAAACCTGTTCCCCAAATTAAGTTATCTTCCTCCAAAAGTACTTACGCCACACTCCTTGACACGCTTGCTCTCAGACTCACTCGGTGCGACTACAGTCTCACCAGGAAGTAGGGAAGATATAAAAGCAAATAAACAAGGAACTTTATACCTGTTTTTAACCCTTGCCTGCCAATAGTACTGTGCCTCTCAACACTGTTATCCCAGCCTGTTATGCCTCTCAAAAGCACTTTCAGATTCAGCTGTTATTTCACTCACTGGCAATGTGTCTGGAATCCCTTTCTGTTCTCATCTTTAATCATCATAATCATGTGTTGTCAAGTCAATTCTGATTTATGGCAACCCTCTTCAGGGTTTTCCAAGTAGAGAGTACTCAGAAGTGGTTTACCCTTCCCTTCTTCTGGGGGCAGCTCTGGGACTGTGCAGCTTGCCCAAGGCCACACAGGCTGTCTTTACTCACAGGAGTCACAATGGCAATCGAACTCACAACCTTTGGCTTCTCAGCCAGATACCTAAACCACTGAGCTATCCAGCCAGCTGTTCTTGTTTTTACATTATCTCAAATCCTGATTTATTGGAATAGAAAGGAAAGGAGACTTTTTTTGAGCTAAAATCTTCCATTTTTCTTTCCACATCAGTCTTCCAAATAGAGTTTGTTTACATACATGTAACTCATTTTTTCCCCAACAAAGAGCTACATAAAAACCTGCTCAGAAGCTGGGAAGTACAGGCCTGAGAAAAACCCCATTCCAGCTATAGAGGATTTCCTTGTGCATCATAGTACAAAGCAGATTTTGGTCTGCCCCTTTCTCGCTCTCTTTGAACAAATTCTCTAACACTGGCATTTAGAAAACAAACAAACTGAATATCCATTTATGGCAGAGGTCCTCAACCTTTTTTGTGGTGCGGACTGGCGGAGCCTCTGAGGGAGGTGGGGCGGCCCCTCGCGCTCGTGCTCTCCGACACACGCGCGAAGTGGTTGGGGAGCGTGCGTGCCATAGGCGCGCTCGCGTTTCCCCACCGCTTTGCGCATGCGCAGGAGCGCCTGCCCAACCGCACGCCCACCCCACCCCTGCACGCGGGCGCATGCTTGAAGGGGTGAGGGAGTGTGTGCCGGTGGCGGCGGCGACGGGGTGGCCAAGAGCCAGGAGACTGAGCATGGCCGGGGGGCTCCCTCTGGCCGCTCGCCTCCCGACGGGCTCCAACGAGGCCAGGGTTGGCACTCCTCGCCGCCCTCTGCGGGAAATTCAAATGCAGCCGCTGGTGCCGGTTCCGGAGCTGGAGGCACCAGCGGCGGCATCGGCCTGCTGAGGGCGGTGAGGAGCGCTGGCCCCAGCCTCGTTGGAGCCCGCTGGGAGGCGAGCAGCCGGAGCACCCGGCCATGCTCAGCCTCCCGGCTCTTGACCACCTCCGTCGCCGCCACTGCCGCCGCTGGGAGGCCAGCAGCCGGAGCAGCCAGCCATGCTCTGCCTCCTGGCTCTGGGCCACCCCCGCGGCGGCGGCGGCGAAGACAGACCTCCCACAGGAGCGGGGGGAAGGAGGGGGACCCCTGAGAATCAGAGCCCCAGGGCCAGGCCAGCGAGGTCCGGAGGGCCAAAGAGGTACAAAGGGGTGGAATCGGGGAGAAGGGGGGGATCCGTGCGCCCGGGCGGCGAGGCAGGGAAGAGAGGAAACAGTGTGGCCGCCGCTGCCGTGAAGATTCCAATTTCGAACGCTCGCCTCACTTCGGGGCCGCTGCCGGGAAAGGGCAAGGTGATCGCGGGCCAGTGGGGAGGGAGGCTCGGCTTTGGAGGTCCAGCATGATCCCTGGCGAAGGAGGCGCTCTCTTCCTCCGGCTTCCGACACTCGCTCGCTCTTCCCCCTTCCGGGCCAGCCCCGCCTTGCATGCGCCGCCGTGAGCGCTCCCCCTCCCCTTCGCGCCTGCACGCCCGCCTGCGCGGCCGCTCACCCCTTCACGCAGGCGCTCGGGCACTTCTTCCCGGCCCCGACCCTCTCTTCCGTCTCCCCAAGGACGCAAGCCATTCCTCTTACCATCTTCTCGCTGCTCCGATGGAAGGTGTCACCTTGCACGTGCGCAAAGCAGCTGTGGGGAGGGGAGTGCGTGCGGGGGGGGGGGCGAGGCGGGAGGTCTGTCTTCGTGGCCCGGTCCGGCTCAAGCCACGGACCGGCAATGGGCCGCGGACCGGGGGTTGACGACCTCTGATTTATGGTACTTACAGGACACCTGATGTATAGTTTACATCATTCTTTAAATTAAAAGCTAGAAAGCATTTTTTCACGATCTTCAGATTATTGTTTTAATTAAATAAATATGTTTCTTAATGTTTGCTTGATGTATGAAAATAAATTACAACAATGCACACACACATTTTGTACTGTCAATGCAATTTGCTTATAGTTTTGTATTTGCCTGTGTGGTAAGTGTCTGGAGTTGATTGGCAGTTGTATGTTAGGAGTGACAGTTATTATTTATTTTATTCATTTATTAGTTTTATTTATATGCCACATTCCTCCCAACAAGGGACCCAAAGCGGCTCACAACATTAAAATTCACACAATTTAAAAACACAATAAGTTAAATATTAAAAGATAAATTTAAAAAATATATGATTTAAAATACAATTAAAAAATTAAAACATGAAAACATAAAAAAGATTTAAAATTCTGCTGAAATGGGGTTCAGGGATTCAGTTGTAATTGTTAAAACCCTGCCTGAAGAGATGATTTACAATGGCAAATACATCTCTCCCTATTAAATATTTTGAACAGCTGTAGTTTGCATCAGAATGTAATTCAGCTAAATTAAAATTTGATGTTGCCTGATCTCTGTCAACTGACTCTCCTTAACAGATCAATGGGGGCATAATACTTCTATGGACCCATACAATCACAGAGACAACAGAGAGGATGAGGAGAAATAAATTAAATGAGCCTAAGCAACCAAATGAACCTTTTTCTTCCCCTCTCCTCCCCTGTTGCTATTTCTGTGTTGTTATTCCTGAATCCTGATGTAAATAAAATGAGCAGAGAAAGGGTTTGAAGAATGGCGGGTTTAATCTTGAGTAGCTCAGGGCCTGTCCACACTGTGAAATTTGGTGTGATCTTCAGTGCAATCTCTCTTAAGCAATCCTTCCGTTCACACTGGAGATATTGCTGTGGGTCCTCTTCTCCTGCACAATTAGTTTGTATCAATCCAATTTGTCCCCGTTTCAATTACTGTGACATTCCTCTTCCCACCCCTTCAATTACTGACACTCTCCTTCCTGCCCCTTTTCCCACCTATTGTCGCTTCAGCAGTTTAGTGTGCCATGATGAATATTTTTGTTGTTGTTAAAAAGTTAGAGGCATAGTGCTACACCAATGTATCTGCCAATCGTGGTAGGCATTCTTTTATATTTCAGGCTGTTGCTTACAAATTTCCATTGATTACTTTGCAGATGAGTAATTTCCTGGAGGTGTGTCTGCTTTCACATTGTTCATTTAACAGGCTCACTGCAGTGTACTGTTACGTCTTGCGCCATCCAACTGATTTAGCTTTGAAGCATGGTTTCAAATCGTTTTATGTCCACAGACTACAACAGAGAGCTCACGGCTTTGCAGTGGCTCAAAAATATGGATCTGAGGCAGGGATCCTCAAGATTTCATATGATTTTTAGATGGAATCCTCCCTAAGCCACTGTCAGATCATAGATCCCATCTGTGCCCACAGACTACACCACAGAAATCATGGGTCCTTTGGCACATGGCTTTGCAGTGGCACAAAAACATGGATCCCAGGCCTGGATCCTCATGGATCCACATGATTTTTACATGAGATCCTCCTCAAACCACTGTCAAATCATAGGTCCCATCTGTGCCCACATATTACAATACAGAAATCAGGGTTCCTTAAGTGCATGGTTTTGCAGTGGCCCAAAATCATGCACCCAAGGCATGAATCCTCAAGAACAGAAATCCTCACTTGAATAGAAAGTGACAGTAAAAGGGGGGCTTTCCCACTTCCATTTCAATGCCAAAACCCACTTATTACACCACAGGGTTGTCATCACAGTGAATGCCAGCCCCAGTGCCATTTTGGTGAAAGGTACCCATCCGTGCAAGCTAAATAAAGAACTATTTTGGATCACACTGAATCATGCCATAAAGAATGAATGCCCTAGCAATGTGCCAGAAAGATTCACAACAGCTCTTAAAGGAGAAGGATGGAGCATTGTACATAGAAACACATATGGATGAGATTTTTTTCTGATCCAAACTGTGCTACCAGCAATCCGTATACAGAGCTATATGCCAGTGTGGACAGTCAGACCTTTTCCCCAAAAGATGTTCATGTTTGTGTTCTCAAAGGTTTTCACAGCCGGGATCCAATGGTTGTTGTGGGTTTTTCAGGCTGTTTGGCTGTGTTCTGGAGGTTATTCTTCCTAACGTTTCGCCAGTCTCTATGGCTGGCATCTTCAGAGGACAGGAGCTAGAATTCTGTCTGTGTTCTGGTGTAGTGTGATGGATTGACACCCATCAATCACAGTGACAGATCATCTCCCTCCCTTATCACAACAAAACACCCATAACAAAAAAACACCCTGATCACAGGAAACACCCAATCTCCTGAAAAGAACAAAACAAAACAAAACAAACAAACAAACCTTTATCCCACAGCTACAAATACTCAACAATCCCACACACTACACCAGAAGACAGACAGAATTCTAGCTCCTGTCCTCTAAAGATGCTGGCCACAGAGACTGATGAAATGTTAGGAAGAAAAACCTCCAGAACACGGCCAAACAGCTCGAAAAACCCACAAAAACCATGCTCATGTTTATTTTATTTATTTGTTTGTTTATTTTGGTTTGTTCTCATGAACTCTTCAGAAAGAAGCCTCAGAGATTTCACCCACCTCTAATAAGAACATCTGGAAGCCATGTTGAAGCATGTCATACTTAATATTTTTACATATTCATGTATGCATTTGAATTTATCGATTAGAATAAATTCTAATCAATAGAATTTATTAATAGAGAGTACAGCTTGGGGAGAATGTTTCGGCCCCGTGGAGTCTCAATTGTGGGGTTCCACCGGGGTCAATCATCTCCCCAATGCTGTTTAATATCTATATGAGGCCGCTGGGTGGGATCATCAGGGGGTGTGGGGCTTCGTGCCATCAGTATGCTGATGACACCCAGCTCTACATCTCCTTTTCACCTACTTCAGTGGATGCCGTTCTGTCCCTTCGGCGCTGTCTGGAGGCCGTACTGCAATGGATGCAGCTGAATGGGTTGAGGCTGAACCCGGACAAGACGGAGGACTTGAGGGTGGGTGGCCCCTCCATGGGCGGTTTGGGAAACTCCCTCTCTTTTGGGGGGGGTTACTCTCACCGCACGGAGTGGGGTCCGCAGCTTGGGGATACATCTGGACCCGGCGCTTACCATGGAAAACCAGGTGGCGTCCGTGGCCCGCTCTGCCTATTTCCATCTGTGGCGGATCGCCCAGCTGCGGCCCTACCTTGATGGAGGGGCCCTCACCACTCTCGTCCACGCGCTCGTAATCTCGAGATTAGACCACTGTAATGCGCTCTACGTGGGGCTACCTTTGAGATTGATGCGGAAGCTCCAAATGGTGCAGAATGCGGCGGCCAGACTTCTTAGTGGGGTGAGAAAATACCAGCATATCTCTCCCACCCTGGCCGCATTGCATTGGCTGCCCATTCGCTTCCGCATTGACTTCAAAGTGTTGATGATGACTTATAAAGCCCTAAACGGTTTGGGACCTCGATATTTGGCAGATCGCCTTCTCCCACCTAGATCTACCCGAATTACTCGCCATAGCCAGGAGGGACGGCTGAGGGGCCTAACGCCGAGAGAGGTCCGGAAAGAAAGAACAAGAAACCGGGCCTTCTTGGCAGTGGCCCCTCGACTATGGAACAGCCTTCCTACAGAGATCCGCCTGGCACCCTCGCTGGGTGTTTTTAAGAGCCATTTAAAGACTTGGCTATTTAGGCAGGCCTTCCCTTCTGTCAATTCTTGAATTTTAGTTTTTTGTTTTCTATTATTCCCCATCTTGAATACACTATATTATTGATTTAATTGTTTAATGTTGATGTTTTATGATATTTATGATATTTTATGCTATTTGTAAGCCACCCCGAGTAGACACTGTCTAGGGGGGTGGGGTAGAAATCTAATAAATAAATAAATAAAATAAATAAATAGAAATTTTGCTTCTTAGTTAAAGCTTGCAAAGCTTGCATTGTGACATCTAACACTCCTTTGCAGCTAACAAACCTAACAGAACCTTGACTGAGGATGTCCTGAGATTTTGCTGCCTGAGACTGAACATCAAAAAACATTATCTCCATCATTCCAGCCTTGAATTGGAGGTGGGATCAACAACTGGAAATTAGTTGTTAGATGTTGTGATTAGGCAATTCTTAATCAGGTGATAATGAGACTGATTTGTGAGCCATTAAATCCATACTTCGTGTCCTCCACTTGCTGAAAGCTTATTAGATTGCCCTAGGCATGCATGTATATATGTATTTTCATTTGTGGGTCACCTTTCTCCCAGTGAAGGGACCCAAAAGATATCTGAAGACCCAGTGTGGCTTAGTGACTAGAGTAATGGATTGTTGTGAGTTGAGTGATCTGGGTTCTAGTCCCCATACAGCTATGAAACTCACTGGGGGACCTTGGTTCAATCACTGTCTTTCAACCTGACCAGCTGTAGATGGTTGTTGTGAGCATGAAATGCGGAGTGGGGAGCCACATATGTCACCTTGACCTCATTGAAGAAAAGGCAGGATATAAATGCAACTAATAAATAGATCAGTACATTATGTATCCACATTCCCTTCTGCAATATAGGGAGCTTGATACTGATCTACCCTCTATAGTAAAGGTAAAGGTTCCCCTTGACAATTTGTCCAGTCGTGTTCGACTCTAGGGGGCGGTGCTCATCCCTGTTTCCAAGCCATAGAGCCAGCGTTTGTCCGAAGACAATCTTCCGTGGTCACATGGCCAGTGCGACTTAGACACGGAACGCCGTTACCTTCCCACCGAGGTGGTCCCTATTTATCTACTCGCATTTGCATGCTTTCGAACCGCTAGGTTGGCAGGAGCTGGGACAAGCGACGGGCGCTCACTCCGTCACATGGATTCGATCTTACAGCTGCAGATCTATAGACCTTACAGCACAGAGGCTTCTGCGGTTTAACCCGCAGCGCCACCACGACCCTCTATACCAGGCATTAAAAAGATTACTAAACTAAGTGAAACGGAACACTGAGGTTCAAAGTAGGTGTTGCAAGCATCTGCTGATGTCCACTTTAAAACAGGAAAAGCCACTTGCAATGGAGACAATAAGATGTGAAGCAGCAAAAGGAGGAGAATGGTATGTGTATTTTGCATGCAACATTTAGAAAGTGCTGTACAAAAACTAAATATTTGTGTTATCTTCGAAGTCAGGGATGTGAAACCTGCAGTTCTTAAGATATTTTAGACTGCAGTCACTACCCTGAAGCTCCTGCCATCTCACCCCATGATGAGACATTATGAGAGTTGCTGTTGAAAAGATCTGGAGGCCCAGAGTTCTCTACCTCTGGTTTAAGTGGGGATCATTTCCTATATCACTGAGAAAATCCTCATCAACATGGTGTCCTACACTATGTGGGTGTATATATATTAGATTTGGCCATCAACCAATGCACACAGTAGACAAAACCAAGAAGAACCCAATTTCAATACTTTAATAAAAACTAGAATTGGTAAAAAAATTGGATGGATACATGGTATGCTATCACTATTAAATAACTATAGTACATGCATCATACAATTTTTAACAGAAGAGTTGATCAGATACTCACTCTGCGTACATTTGCCTATAATGATACAATAGCCAAGTAGAACATATTTCATTGTTTTAGGTAACACCTGGACAGATTGTAGGAAATATCTCATATATGAAAACACCTCTTTCTAAACAGAACCTGTAACAGTGCCTGTTAGAGATGGGCACAAATCGCACTCACGTGGGCTCATCTCCCAGCCATACCTCGGCCAGCTGGCTCACTCACTGTTCTTCACACACAACTGGGGACCTCCTTCTCTGGCAGCGTGTCAGTCTGGGCAAGAGCTCAGGCTGCCCTTCCCTGCCTCCTCAGGCAGCCAACCACTCATCGGCTGTGCAGGGAGAACCCCTGCCCCACCTTCTCATCACAGTGGTTGGCTGCCTGCATTTTAGGCAGGATTTTAAAATCTAGATAATTGATCTACCAAAATTTGAAGCCATAGCAGATAGTCTGGGTGGATAGCTTGCAAAAATGTCATGAAAAAACAATAAGATTGTAGTTCTCAGATTGCTGTGATTGTGAATGTGGTAGCAGCCATAGCTTCTCTCCTGGGCTGGTAACTAAGCTGTTAATTTGGCAGCAGAAGACTCATGGGGATTGTATGGGGGAGGACGGCTGCTTTCAGGAAAATTCGTACCCACTTCAAGGACAGTGTATGACACATGGTGTACAGTCTGGAATATGAAAAATAAATACATAAAAAGCATTTAACATAAGAAATATATCTCACTGTCACAACTGCCACTGTTACCATTAGAATGTCATTAATAGATGCCACCATCATCAACATTATAACAAATGCCCCCAAATCCTTGAATATAGCAAAATTCTTCTAATGTGATTCCTGCCACTCTTGCAAGGAATAGGGTTTGCTAATCCATTTACTATCACAAGTGTTTTCTTTTCTTTGAGGCTTAAAAGTCAGGGAAGTTAGAAAAACCTGAAAATATTTTTATTCCTACAGTTTTTACTAGCTTAATTAAACCTTTTTGGATTAAAAAAAAAAGACCTTCCATTTGTGAGCTACTTTTGCTAGGAAGATGACGTGTGGTTTCATCAGCATCTAATGTCTCATACAAGGGATTGTGGCTCTGTAGAAGCTACTGAGCAAAGGAAGATGAGGTACAGGGCACTGGGAAAGCACATGCTTGTATGCCAATGGTCCCAAATCCAGTCCATTTTGAAGGAGCAGAGACAGTACAGGTGGAAAACGCTTTAAAGAGCTGGTCCACGTATAGACCTGGGCAACAATGAGCTGGCTAACGAAACTGCTGATCTGATCTGAGACAATTCCCTATCTTCTACAAGGCAATCACTCTGTAATCCAAATGTACATGGTGTGGATGATCACAACCCTGTGATGTGTTCTAGAAATCAGAATTAGAATGAATACCTTTTCTAGAGAAAAAACAAGAGTTTTTTAAATATATGTAATAGCTGTAGACTAGGAAGTAGAAAAGTCATATTCTTTTACAACAAAAGTAATCTTGAAAAAGGGCATGATACCTGTTCATAGGAAATATAGAATACATGCATACCTATTGAGATAAAAATATCAACAAGGAGTCAAACCATATGTGGCGATCACCCTGCTTTGGCTCATGCATGAGGTTATCTGCATACACCAATGAGAGCTGTTGGGAGGCGGAGCCAGAGAAACTAGAAAGGAGGGGTGAGTCAGATAAGAGGAGTTTAGTGAGTTTAGTGAGGCAGTTGGAGTTGGAGTTTAGTCAGTGAGAGTCAGAGATGAGAGTTTGAAGTTGTGTCTGTTGGAGTTAAAGAGAGTGGCAGAGTTAGGAGTTAAGGGAAACAGTTAAGAGTGTTAAGAGAGTTAAGAGTGAAACAAGTTATTATTAAACTACTGAATACTTTAAGTCTTTGAAGAACCTGTTTATATAACCTGTAACCAATAAACCTGTTTTGTTCAACTTTACACTCAGCATGGACCTCAATTAAGCATTGTTGACGGAGATCAACTGGTGGCAGCGTAAAGGAGGGAACGCGTCGTGGGCCTCAGGCTAGTGAAATAATCTGGGGACACATAGGGGCGCGTCACACCATACTAAAAAGGGAGAATATAAATCTATCCTAAAAAGTCTGTTAGTGAAGGGCCTTTATGTCATGTCCTCAGCATCACAAACAAGTCCAGATTTTTTTCCAGTGCAGACATTTGCTCCCTATCAGAAAACTACTAAAACTAAGTTACATGTTTTGTAAACAGAGCAAAAACAGAGTTGAATGACTTTAGCCTTTCCCCCTTGGTCTTTTCAAAATGGTATGCTTAAAACCAGAAAAAGATATTCACATATTTACCCTCTCATTGTTACAGCACGTTGCTTGACATCCAAAATGTGCAGCCGAAACTGTGATGCAGAACTCCAGCAGGCTGAACAAGAAGAGCAGGACATGGAGTCCGGTAACTGCGTACTGCAAAGCAGAGAAGCAATTTGTTTCCTACCAATTAGTTCAGTTGCAACATTTGGACACATTCTGACCATAACTGTTTAGAGTGGGAAGGGGGTAACTGGAGACAGAAGTGACCATTTTAAATGCATTAATCAAGGAGTCTAAGAATGAAATATCGTTTGGGCCATTGGACCTGTTTGCATTAGGGGAGGCATTAACATTGCAGACTTAACCGTGGTTATTAGCAGACATTTCACCTAGATTCCTGAGCTTGCAAGAATTCCAGATTTCTAAAGCAACAAACTAAAAGGTAAAGAAGGGGTGTGCATAGGTGCCATTTCAACTCGGCTTCAAATTTCTGCTGAATGCTTCCCACTGCCTATTATAAAACATTCCTTTAAACTAAACAAGCAGCAAGTCGCCGTTTTGGCTGTGGGACCTTCTCAGTGAAAAGAGCAACATTCAAACCGTGTGTGTGTGCTTCTTTTTCATTTACACTTGTTTCCTTACTGGATCTTGTAAAAAAAAAAAAGGATGTTTTGCTTTGAATTTGTTCACTTACAGGTATCCAGACCTGTGGGACTAGGACAAACTCTACTATATAGAGAGAGATGCCAATAAGTGCCATTATAGCACTTGTGATGTTCATTCCCACACTGCATTTCACCTGTAAAAAAGACACAAAGAATCAGGAAACTGTCAGGACCTTCATCAGTCATCAACCTGTTCCGTGGTTGTTAACCTGATCTGCTGTGGGTGGTACAAGAGAGTAGCACAGATCAAGCCAAAAGAACTGTCCATCTGGGAGACTGCAAGTGTGCCATTCAGAGAACAATGTATTTTCTGGGTCCATCTGTAGATCCCAAGCACAGAGATCCATGTGGTGAGAACACAGAGTGACATTTATCTTGAAGAATGCCAGCTATACATACTAATTTGACTTTTGATAACAAGAGTACTGGACTGCTAATACAGACCTGAATATGCACAGCAACATTTTAGCATCTGCATCATTATAGAAGAGGGGCAAAATTATATATCTCACCTGAGAAATGCTTAGATGTCTCATTGCATCAACAGAAAAAGATCCTGAAATAATGAACTGTCCAAAAGGAGAAAAAAATTAGTTTGGCAAGATTCACTTGAGATTTACAGAAAACTTGTGTTCTTCAAAATTGAATATTATGAGAGTCACATTATGTCATATAAAATGTTTGTCCCTTTAAACACAGTTATTGTCACTTATTAAAGAAACATCAGCTTTCTAACTGTTTGAGGTCTATAACCTTCGGTCAAAGTGTACTAAGAAGTGACAGAGATATTACACTTAAGTATTAATGAACATGGGAGGTGACTCTGTGAAACTGAGCTTACACTGAAGATGCATGTCTTTATGTGGACCTCCTCAGGTTTCCTAGACCAGCCATTCTCAACTTTTTTTTTTTTTTTTGGCCACAGCCATAAGCACAATATGAAAGAAATATAGACTGAGTCAGGATTGTATAAGTCGTATAATGGACCTCATAAGGTGTTATGTGAAGAATTGTTTCCAGTCTGTGGCACCCTTCAAATTTGCCAAGGCCATAGGGGGGCACATGGTCCCTGTTGAGAATGGTTGGTCTACCATCACGCCCAGCTTAGTATGTCACCAGAATACCACACACAGTCATCCCCTCTGTTCTTTTGGAGAACAAAACAACTGATCACATGGGGAAAAGTCTGTTCAAACCATTCTGGCTTGAAAAAAGTGGAAGCCTCCAGAGGCAAAGAAAAGACCTCCACATTGGGAGCAAAAAGGGCCGGACTGATTCAAATTGGCCTTTGTGTCATGTGATCAGTTGAGAATGGCTGCCCTGGACTGTCCTTTATCTGCTCTCAGCTGATGTTCTAACTGTAGATTCCTGACGTGATTTCCTTTTCTTCTCACACTTTTTTTATGACCCTCTCGGTAGAGGACAGATGGATACCTAAAGCTTTTCCATCTCACTGTATTTCTCCAATAAATGCTAGCTTTCTTATCTTCTTAGAATAAGAAGTGTGGTTTGATTTCTTTTTAAAGGGGAAGTATGTTCTGCTTACATCTCTTTTTTACCATGTGAATCCACATAGAATCACAGAATCATGAAGTTGGAAGGGGCCTATAAGGCTATCGAGTCCAACCCCCTGCTTGATGCAGGAATACAAATCAAAGGATATCTGCCAGGTAGTTGTCTAAATTTCTCTTGAATGCCTCCATTGTTGGAGCACTCACCACCTGTCAAGGTAATTGGTTCCTCACTGCACTTGGTGGCAGCAATGTGTCGTCCTTCACCCACCCAGTCCTTTCTGTGCCCAGAACCTCTGTTCAAGAGGGTCCCATGTTCTCCCAAGCTGATTTGGAGAGCATGTGGGAAAACTGCAGTAAGAAATGGGGCCTCCTCTGTTTCTTCTGATGGAAGTTGTTCCACCAGCGGAGCAACTTAATTGGATTTTGCCCTTTAGTTGTTATTGATTAATACCATTTACGAGCTGCCCACTAGCCAAAAATCTTACTGTAACATATATGGAAAATGAAACATGATAAAATCCATAATGTCCAATTAGACACAATCAAAGTTCAAAGCAGCAACAAAAAGGCAATTTACAAAATGGAAAGCAAACCATCAAAATCAACATTTATCAAAAATGCACAGCAGTGATGAAAACATTTTTAAATGAAGCTTTAGAATACAACTTGAAGGTGAAACATATGGCAAGTTAAAAACCTTCTGAAAATCACAAGCTCATTCCCTGGCCACAGGAAATTAAAAGGTAAGTGACAAGTGGACTTCTCATATATATGTACATATTAAACCATGCACATGGAAGCAAAGTTACCACTGCCATTAAGAGGATTGTCTTTGTCAGGGGGAAAAAGCATGCCATTATTTGAGAAGAAAGCCCTTGGGGAATGTCATAGTTCAGTATAGCCACATTATTATTTCACAAAGACTTCAGCATACTCTTTGGGATTCTTCATGCATAGCAAAATGTCCCTTGAAAAGAAGGGGTGTATATATAAAAAGATTAAATATTGTAAGACCTCATAATAAGTAATCTGTGCACATGCTTGAATCCTATGATAATTTGCATGTAGAGATACATGTACAGCCTTTGAAAGATCCCAACAAATGGCAGTCAGGGGTGTGTTTGGTATACAAAAACTGTAGGACAAATATTGATCTTATCTACAAATGTGGAATTTTCATTTCCCCACAAAATTGAAAAGCAGCCAGCTCTCATTCCCATATGATCCCTTCCTCTGGATCCCCAGCAGTGGGGCTAGAATGCCTAGTGTCAAGGATATAGAGCATGTTTTGTATCTTCTAAAAGAGTGGTTCCCAACCTTGGGTAACCCAGATGTTATTTGGACTGCAACTCCCAGAAACCCCAGCCAGCACAGCTGGTGGTGAAGGCTTCTGGGAATTGCAGTCCAAGAATACCTTGGTTACCAAACGTTGGGAACCACTGTTCTAGAACATTTTCCCCAATCAGCACTTTTTAATATCTTCACAGGAATTTACTTGTACAGAAGAAAATGGAGGCTTGTTTTTGAGGACAACACTAGTGGAGGGCTGTTGACCCCACTGAACCATCACTTGTCTGCATAGTCCTGCCCCAAGTCCTGTTTCGTGGCCACACTACATGTAACAAAAGGATGTAAGAATGGAACAGAGTGGTGCGAAGTGCCCAGACTTTTAAGGCTCAAGGGAAATAATACCTACTTCCTTCCTCTTAATACCTTGGTGTGTTCTGTCTTACATAAATAAAATGTAGAGTGACACAAATAATGCCTGGCTTACAAAATACGACATTTCTGCACACAGAAATTCAACCACTGAAGAATAATTTCAAGGCAGATGATCTTTCCAAAGTTAAAAGGTAAAACCATAGATAATGACCAATGTGGGCTTTCAAAGGTAAATAAGAGATTACAGTACTTACAAACAGCCCAGCCCAGAGGGGATAACCTCCAATAGTAGTAAGGCTAATGTATCCAGAACCAACAAAGAAGAAGGAGAGAATCCCAAAACCAATATGAATCAGTCCAATCATGATCTGGACAGCCTGTGGGTGAAATTACATTAAACAGTTTCCCCATCCTTCTGATGCAAGCAATAAGTAAATACTGAGAAATGATTTGAACCTAGACATCCATCAAGAAACAGCATAGATGGGCACCAACACTGTAAGACAGATTCTGCCATAGCCCTGGTTTCCCACCGCCTGGCAACTCATGGTGGATCAAAAACAAAGCAGAGGGAACTGGTACATCCACTGGTAGCAAAAGTACAAATGGGAGATGGAGTCTCAAGATGTCTAAAAATATTGACTACGTAGACTTTATTCTTATCTAAAAAGCTCAGGCTCGACACATTTTGGCGGTGGCCTTCTTCAGGAGCAAGCTTTTTAGAATGTTAACATCTCCAACACAGATTCAAAGTGGATCAAAAACAACAGCTGTGTCAATTGCTTGATCCCTTTGGTGGGACAAGTTTGGCTCTGTTTTTAGGGAGCATTTACAGATTTCAGTAGTGACTAGGGTGCTTTGGACAATGACCTGTCAGGGCCATAACTCATGGGGAAGAGATCAATATTTACCAATGAGCCATATTGCCAGCAGTCAGCCCTTGAGGCCAATGCATCTTTAATAGATCCACTTCAGGTCAGAGAATAAAAGGTATAGGGATGATATTTTTGTCTTTTTTTAGTACTAGGGATGTAAAAAGCCTATCAATCTCTTTTTTGTTGTGTTTCTCCAAACCCTCAATTCATTTCCATTCCCTCCTTTCTTTTTCTTTGTATTATTTTTTCCTTCCACATGGAAATTTGTACCCATTTTCTCTACCCATTTTTCCTCATTTACCTAATTTTTGTATGCATTTCCCCAATGTATGTGATTTTCCCCCACTGACTAAACTGTGTTTATTTTTCAAATGAATGTGTTTTGAGGCACTCACATTTTTTAAAAGTATGCATGACTCCGTGTGCGTTTTATTTCTCCAAGACACATTGCAAGCAGCTCAAATGAGCAGATTTCCAAAGTCCAGGACCCTTCCTCTTCCAAAGAGTCTATGGAGAAGCAAAACAGATGTTCTCATCACAGTCTTTCCCATCAGGTAACATTCAAACCACCATGGGCCTGAATGTGAGAAGGTATCAACAGCACTTACCCCCAGAGTCTTGGTGTCCACCTTGAGAAGTTTCTCCAGTGGCCGCATGTGTGGCTGCTGGTGAGGCTGGTTGGCGGCACTTCTAAACTCCTGGCCTCCATATGATACATGCTGCACAGTCCCTGTTGGCTGAATAACAGTACCTGGAAAAGCCTGCCCTCCCTGGATGACACTGGGACCATTGGAGGAAACTAACAGCATTTGTCCATTAGATAAATTCAGTGGTTGTGTTGCCATCGCTAAAGTCTCTGAAAAGGACAACCCATACAAACAAATGAATGAACCATCCGCCTGTGAATTCATTAGAAGAACATGAGAGAGAAATGAAATAAACTAGGTCTGAAAAGAATTGAGGGAAAGCCATCTGCTTATGTTAAGAAGCAGCCTGTGGTCCCTTTGAGCCATTCCTAGCTGAGCCTGGGTCAGATAAAACTGTCTTCTGAAATCTACTTAGAGGTACTTACATTACACTCCTTAATGTGAACCGTCTCAGTCTGACAGTGGATGAACATGTGGTAAGAAATGAAAGGACAGCTTGTCGTTAGAGGAAAGAGGAAGTGGGAGGGTTTTATTTCCGATTTTGAACATGAGCTACAGCCCCTTTGGATACGGCCACACTCAGTATTTCCAGTCCATGAATTAATCAGGACCAGCCCCACAACTTCCAAAATTAGGTAAGATCAGGAGCAGTTAGAATGGCAAAGCAGGATGAAGATGAAGAGTAAAAAATTGAAGGTTAAGCAAACAGATGATGCTTGGACTAGATCTTCCATGTAGTAATACTGTGTTTCTCATTGGAGAGAGGGAGAGAGAGAGAGAGAGAGAGAGAGAGAGAGAGAGAGAGAAGTACTATAGACTGTACTAAATGTCTGCACACATTCTGCCACTGATACCCTGCTGTGACAAATCAGATGCTTTCAGCAGCTAAGGTATTTCCTTTTCTAATGATGGGTTATCTGTGACACAATACAGCTTTCAGTCCTTTTGCTAACCCTGAATTTAGGTTTGGTCCTTTTTTCTATGCAGGCTTGCTGTCTCCAAACCTTTTAAGTCAGACATCACTTCATTGCATTTTTCTCTGATGTTGCTTCATTTCATGTTAGGAAACATGGTTCTAGAAATTACAACAGTTGCAAAATGACTCCACCTTCCCCTCTTTTCATAATAGTGAATGTGAAGGAATTAAGAAATTTAAAAACTAAGAGTTATTTCCCCTTGTGTTTTCTGACGCCTTTCTGAAATCTCTTTAATGTTCCAGAATAACACAACTTCAGCAACCATTCTGAGGGCCATTCTTGCAAATGAAGCCTGTGTCTATCTTCCACCAAACAAAAGTAAGGGTGTTGTCTAGAAAAAGAAATTATTCCCCCCTTGAATGAGGATAAATAAGGCTCAAAAGAGTTGCTTGGAAGTGCAAAAAAACAGTATCTTTGCTGGTGTTCTACAAAAGTCCAATTCAACACTCAAAAAGGCCAGGGTGATTCCAAATTAGCTTTATGTCTTGTTGTTTGGTAAAAATAGATTGTACTTCATTGTGCCATTAGTGGACCAAAACAAGGGATAAATCATGGTATAGATACCCTCTACATTAATTTGCAACACAGGGAATGTGACAAGCTCATGCTAGGAAAAACAAAAGTATTTTTGCCTCCTAAGGGAGTTCTGCTTCTAACTGCAAGCAAACTGTAGGTTAAGATCTGCCCTAAGTGTAGTAAGAGGGTTAGTAGATTATTAGTCTGCCATTTTTGTACCCAAGTGTCAAAATTATTGTGTTTAGATCAGGACTCTTAGGGGCTTAATCCACCTTAGGCAAGCTAGGAAAGAAGAAACACTCATCCTTCAGATACTGCTGAAGGAGGGACAGATACAACCCACCACACTTCTCGATAAGATTTTGTTAAACACTAAGCATGGTACCAGATGCTTACCTGGGCATCACGACAGAATGTCACTTGGCACCCAAAATGTGCCATAGAAGCAGCGATGCAGAACTCCAAAATATTGAACAAGAGTAATAGAACAGATAAACCAGCACCTGCAGACTGCACACAGAAATACATTTGTTATATACCTCTCAGTATTGGTAAATGAGCATCCATCTTCCACATACAACTGCCTTAATGACAGTAAAAATTTGTAATTTTAGAGTGTGTGAGAAGATTTTTATACATCACTTCAACCTTCCCTGTTCACCCTAAACTATAGTGGGGTTGGCTAAATTTCAAAAACTTTTAGCATACTGGAATGAATGTGACTTGATTGTGCATCAAATGACAACGTCTACAGAGCTGATGTTGCCATACTAACACTTAAGCAGGAGCACACGACTTTCAGCCTATATGCTACTGGCACCTCCCCTCAGGGCCATTTATGTGGTCCCACAGCATCCATGGGTCTTCCTTTTTACATCCTGGAAAAAATGCTCAAAAAGCTGTGTTGTGCCCTTTTGGGGGTTATGATGAGGCAATTTTACCATATTTCAAGGGATCCAGCACCCTCGGAGCCCTCATGATCAGAGATGGGCACAAACCAAAAAACAAACCAGGAAAATCGTTGGTTTGTTGGTTCGTGTTGGTTTGGGTTCATCCTAGCTGGAGAACTTGAACTTTCCCAAACCAACAAACTATTTTGAGCTGTAATAAACTTCCTGGTTCATTTTCTCCACCCCACAGCCTGCCCCAGCCCCCTTCACACTGACCCTGTTGCCTCCCTACCTTTTCCTGCTGCCTCCTCCTCCTCCTCCTCCTCTTCCACCCTCATCATCTTGAGGCTGAGGAAGCCAGGCTTTTCTTCTTTTGAAGGCAGCCTGGTGGCTCCCCCCCCCCCTGCTGCCTCTGTGCATGAGCTTGCCTCTCAGCTGTTATGAGACACATGAACAGTCTAAGGAATGGAGGCACAGTGGTTTCCCCAGGCCAAAGAAGTTCCGAGTGCAAAGGTCGGTGCAGAAGCAAATGGCAACAGTTTTTTAGGATAAGAAGGGAGTTCTGCTGGTTGACTACCTCCAACAGGGTTCAATCATCAATGTAAAATATTACTGTGCTTTATTGACGAAGTTGAGGCAAAACATCAAGGAAAAACGTCGAGGAAAGCTCTCCAAAGGTGTTATCCTGTTGCATGACAACTCCTCGTCACACACTGCAGGTGAAACAATGGCAAAACTGACCTCCTTAGGCTTTCAAGTGATGCCCCATCCACCCTATTCTCCCGACCTGGTTCCTTCTGACTATCATCTGTTCCCCAAACTCAAAGAACACCTAAAGGGACAACGATTTGGGAGTGTTCTGGAGGCAACTAATGCTGCAAATGAGTGGTTACACTAGCAGTTGGAAGAATTTTATTTGCAGGGACTTAAGAAGCTGCAGGACAGATGTCATAAGTGTGTTGACTTCCTGGGGGAATATGTAGAATAGTGTGGCAGTTACAGCTTCCTAGCTCAATTTTTTTCTGGGTAAGGCTCAATACTTATCAGCACCCCCTTGTAGTCAATGGAAAACAATCTGACCATCCCAATCCCAGAGCACTGCCATATTATATATCAATGCAGTCTCCCTCTTATACACACTTAAATCACAAGGAGAATTCTGACCTCTATCTTGCTTTGAAACCATTGCAATTTTAGCCCTTGTAAAAGATGAATAGAGCATTGTAGTAATATTAGCACAGTAACCAAATTGAGAGGGTGAAGAGGAATAGAAGCTATCTCCCACCTACCCTCAGTCTTTTGTGGCTGGATAGCTCAGTGGTTGAGGTCTCTGGCTGCAGAGCCAGTGGTTGGAAGTTCAGTTTCCCACCCTGTCTCCTGCAAGTAGAGCCAGCCTGTGTGGCCGTGGGCAAGCTGCTCAGTCCCAGAAGAAGGGAACATTAAACTACTTCTGAGTATTCTCTACTTGGAAAACCCAGAAAAGTGTTGCCATAAGTCAGAATTGACTTGAAGGCACATGATGGCGATGATGATGATGACCAAATTCACATGCAACACCCCTGACCTGCACTGCATTAGCAGTATTTTTTACTTGATGGGCCTTTTTGAAATACAACACCTTGCCATGCCACCAAGGTCACATCAGAGGCCTTACCTCACATCAGAACACCATGTGGTATTGCTTCTTTGCTCATCACCAGGGTCCTCCTTCCCAGAAGCTGCAGCAGTCCTGGTATGAAATGGAAACACATTGTAGTTCTCTCCCAGATAACGTGAAGCTTGTGTACCTTCCTGGTGCAATTGTGTAGCCCCCTCTCCATGCAAGAAATCTCAAAAGGGGCCCTGTGTTGTGAAAGAGGTAAGCAGCAGTAGAATCAACATTTTCTATTCCTTAAATAAATTCTTAATTATAAGACAGAGTTGGTGTGCTCAAGATTTGTTAAGAAAAGAGGATGGGATTATATTTTCTTCCCTGCTTTAGAACTCCGACTTGTGCTAAGAGAATTTCTGGAATAGGACTGGAAATAGCTCTGCTGGGTACTGAGAAGGATGCTTATTTGTTGACATCTCCAGCACTGTAGAGGATAATTACCAATCCAGGAGTTAGATGTTTCTCAGCTGACACTGACAGAGATCCAGAAATAATGAACTGCCCCAAAAAGAAACAAGATGAATTAAACTACAGTTGACTTAATATTTACAACAAAACAAAACAAAAACTTTGCGCTTAGGAAAATTGGTATTATGGAAGCAAGTGTCTCTTTTAAAGACCAAATAGGTCATCCTTAAAGGATGAGAAGCATTATTCATGTCAACCACGTTCTCATCACCTCAAAAAAGCAAACTGCCACCGATGTCAGTTGGTGCTGGTTCTTAGAGCTTAGAGTACAGCAAATAAAAACCTATGGAAGGGAGAACCCCAGAATAGCCAAATTGAAACTGTGCCTATTCAGTGGGCACAGAAGGGAACATATCATAGAAGGTGGCCCTTAATGTATTTGTCTTCTGTTTTGATTTCTAGAAGACTCCAAAGAGGAAAAGCAGTACCTATCACATATCGGGGAGAAAGCAGAGGGTGGGAAGGGAGATAGTCAGAAGAACCTCTTATTAAGGCTCAATCAGATGGACATTTGCCCTGTTTGGTGCACGGCAGGGGCGGATTGGTTCACTCTTTTCCTGGGCAATCAGACAACCTGATTGCTGGAGCAGACCAATTCATCCCCAAAGTGCCCCTACCCGCTTCTGCTTTTTTGATACGGGTAGGTGTGCTCTAGTTTGGTCTGTTAATCCATCCTTTCTCAACAGGGGCCATATGGCCCCCCTGGGGGCGCTGACACATCTAAAGGGGGGCCACAGATGTGTCTGTTCATGTTGTATCCTTGTTAGCACACAGCCAAAGGGTTTCCTTGTTTGATGGGGGTGGGGCTAGAACCTGAGAGGAAGTCGTAAAAGAGCTGTGGCAAAAAAAAAAAAAAAAAAAAAAGGGTTGAGAATGGCTGAGTTAGTCCATTGCTGATGCACTGACATTTTTTTTTTATTCTTTGCTTTTTTGTGAATCTTGAAGACCTCAAAGAGGCTGCAGGCAGTTTCTTGATCAGCACTACATAGAAGGAAAAGAAAATATTTTTTGAAAACATAATCTAAGTGATTCAACACATCAGTGATGGTCTAGCACACGGGAAAAAAAACTTCCCCTGCCCCTCTTGCCCATATCCTGTAGCCTGTTTATTAAGCCACTTTGTTGTTGTTTAGTCGTTAAGTCATGTCCGACTCTTCGTGACCCCATGGACCAGAGCACGCCAGGCCCTCCTGTCTTCCACTGCCTCCCGGAGTTGGGTCAAATTCATGTTGGTAGCTTCGGTGACACTGTCCAACCATCTCGTCCTCTGTCGTCCCCTTCTCCTCTTGCCTTCACACTTTCCCAACATCAGGGTCTTTTCCAGGGAGTCTTCTCTTCTCATGAGATGGCCAAAGTATTGGAGCCTCAGCTTCAGGATCTGTCCTTCCAGTGAGCACTCAGGGTTGATTTCTTTCAAAATGGATAGGTTTGTTCTCTTTGCAGTCCAGGGGACTCTCAAGAGTCTCCTCCAGCACCACAATTCAAAAGCATCAATTCTTCGGCGGTCAGCCTTCTTTATGGTCCAGCTCTCACTTCCATACATCGCTACTGGAAAAACCATAGCTTTGACTATGTGGACCTTTGTCGGCAAGGTGATGTCTCTGCTTTTTAAGAGGCTGTCTAGGTTTGTCATCGCTTTCCTCCCAAGAAGCAAGCGTCTTTTAATTTCGTGGCTGCTGTCCCCATCTGCAGTGATCATGGAGCCCAAGAAAGTAAAATCTGTCACTGCCTCCATATCTTCCCCTTCTATTTGCCAGGAGGTGATGGGACCAGTGGCCATGATCTTAGTTTGTTTTTTGATGTTGAGCTTCAGACCATTTTTTGCGCTCTCCTCTTTCACCCTCATTAAGAGGTTCTTTAATTCCTCCTCACGTTCTGCCATCAGAGTGGTATCATCTGCATATCTGAGGTTGTTGATATTTCTTCCGGCAATCTTAATTCCGGCTTGGGATTCATCCAGTCCTGCCTTTCACATGATGTATTCTACATATAAGTTAAAGAAGCAGGGAGACAATATACAGCCTTGAGGGTCACTTGAGGTCAGTATGCCATTTGGATCAGAGGATAGCACCAAATGGCATATCTCTCTTACGCTCAAGTGGCTCTATTTGGAACATGCCTGCTAACACCTAAAGGGCCAATGTGGTCACACCCTTAGTTGTATTTACAAAGACAGTTCTTCAATCTGTTCCCCCCCCCCCAAGGAAATAGCCCTGTTAGTCTCTGTAAAAACAACAACAAAGAATGCAGTGGTATCTTCAAGGCTAGCAAGTTTTAATTGGCATTTAATTTCATGGAGATAGCCTACTTCTTCACATGCATGGAGTGTAACATTCAAGTCATGAGTTGATATACATGTTCATTCTGATTATATGCGTGGGAAACAATGAAATGAAATATACAAGTTGACAATTGTATTAACACTGGTCATAAACCTTCAGGGGGGTGATTTGTACAAACACTCTGCTAATAAAAAGGTCAGTTACACAAGGCAATTGCCCTCAGACATGTTAAATGAATGTTTGCTACTTTCAAGAAAGTGTCATTTTTAACTTGAAACCAAAAGCTCCCTATTTTGACACAAAATAATCCTGTTGGAAAAATAATTTCTACTATACACAATAATTTAATGATGCAAGCAAATGTGAATGGATGACCTGTATTATATATGTAAAGACTAGATAAGAAGCCCCTGTCTTTATTCAAATCAAGAGAAGCAGAGGTGAACTGCTTGATGAATCCTTGTTCAGCTATTCCCCTTTGGAATCTGTCTTTGAAGTTCTTTTGTTCATGGATAACCACTCTGAGGTCAGAGACAGAGTGTCTGAGGAGAGTGAAATATTCTCCCATTAGTCATTTGAATATTACTGATTGGAATATGAATGTTGTGTTTGTTTATTCCTTTCCATAGGGACAGGCCTGTTTGTCCTCTGTAAAAAGTTATGGGACATTGCTGGCAAAAGATGGTATGTATTACATTGAAGGTTGAGCAGGTGCACAGACTGCTGAGATTGTGAGTGACATTATTAGGTCCTTTAATAGTGGTTCCAGTGTAGGCACAAGACCAGAGTTGGCATCCTTTGTGAGTATCTTGTTATCAGCGTCTTTCATTGCTGCCGGTGGTCTTTCCACTTTGGGTGGCTGTCCCAGAGATGCAAGGAAAAAGTCCTTTACACCAGTGGTCCCCAACCTTTTCTGAACCACGGACTGGTTGGGGGGGTGGGGTCTGTGGGGGGGCACCCCTGCGCTCGTGGGTGGGCAGGGTGCACTCACAGGTGTGCGGGGAGCTCGCTTGCACATGCACGGATGGGCAGGGCGCACTCGTGCTCACGCGCAGGTGGTCAGGGCACCCGTGCGTGCTGGTGGGCGGGCCGTGCGTGCAGGTGGACATGTGTGGGGAGAGTGCGTGCGTGGGGGCGGGAGATCTGTCTCCGCGGCCCGGTCCTGCCAAGGCCATGGACTGGCACTGGGCCGTGGACTGGAGGTTGGGGACCTCTGCTTTACACATGTAAGATAGGGTACAAATACAGACAAAATCTGCACAGATGAGCTGATTAATATACACAATGAAGCAAAAGGCCCCTTGCATTACCCAAGATAAGAGAAATACAGGACACTTTTTCTTCAGCCCAAATGCTGTTTTGAAAATAGGAAACATTGCTTTAACATTCTGGAGAATAATTGACTTGTATCACCAACCTTACTATTGTCAGGATGTTTATGCTCATCAGCCCACTGGAAGTTTATGAGAAGAATTAAGACTTCAATTGTCATTTCTTGCATCTCATTTCATTCTATATTGTCGGCATAACCAGAACAGGTGTGCATATAGACCTATGGCTGAAATATTTTACTCCACGCATCTGAAGTGGACAATGTCCATGAAAGCTAATGCTAAGTAAAACTTCTTAGTCTTAAAAATACTGCCAAGACTCTTTGTCATTCTTCCAGTTCTTCACAGTTATGATAAAGCTTTTCCCTGACAACACTGGATCTTGGTGTTCTCTTGTCTTCTAATATATCTTAGAGTTCTGCCTTTTGGTTCAACTGGAGTTTAGTGTGTGTGTTTTTAAAGAACTTTTAAAAAACTGTATCTGTGGCTCTGACATCAGACAGAGTCCTTTTAAATAGGAATGTCAAATAATAAGTTACAGAAAACCCATACACATGAGTTAGCACTACTGCTCTACCATAATCTTTGGGATGCTGCTTACTGAAGGGTCTTCTCTTTCAAATAGCATTGCTGCTAAAGAAGCAAATTAAGCATTCAAATACTGATTCTACATTCCTTTTAGAAAGTTACTGGGGGACAATATATATATATATATCAAAATCTGAGTCCTCTACTATGCAGTGGCAGCTTTGGGGAGAAGAGGACACATAAAAACATAGCTCCCCATTACTCACAGAAACATGTGGCTGGCTGAGGCATTTAACCAGACATCTGAATGAAGAGTTGCAAAGTAATAGCTTCATAATCATAATAAACTAACATTGATTCTTCGAACTATATAATATATTACTTACAAGAAGTCCACCCAAGAATACATAACCTCCCATAGTGGCAATTTGCACATAGTAGTGTAGATTGTATAAAACAGCTGACAATGCCCCAAGGCCAATGTGTATTATTCTGGTTAAGATCTGGATGGCCTGTGGAAAGAAAGAAAAAAACATGAAAAAATGGGTCCTGTGAGTTCCAGAAATATTTCCACTGTGACAGCTCAGCAATGTCTGGAAATGTTACTAAAACTCCAGGATATCCAGCAAAATTACTTGGCCCATCAGGTTTGTTTCTCCACTTTGCCTTGAGTGCAGAAGGTACAGTAGAGTGTCCACACGTCCTCTTTTAGAGAGAACAATCCTCCATTTGAGGTGATGAAACATCTTAAGGATAGTGAGACTGATGTTGCACACCCACCTTGAGCACTGTCACAGCAGACTCAGCAAGTACACAAGGGCACTACTTGCACAACTGAGAAGCACTGTAATTATTTTAAAAATGTAAGGCTGAATTTTTTTTGTGTAGCTCTGTGTATGAAACAGGAATGATGGCATCAGTGGGGACAAATTGCTGCTGACAAAAGGATTCCTTTGCAAATTTTGGGATGCACATGACTCAGGGAGTGACTACATTGACAGAGACTACAGGAATTGCTCTAGGATTGGCATGGCTAGGTTTGTAGTAATTTTTGTTGACTGCCCTCTGTACAGCTCAATGTGAATCAGCCCAGACGTTCTTCCTTCTAATTCATATCTTTTTTCATCCACTGCTGGGCTTCTACTTTTTTTCCAAAGCAAATGCACTCACATTGGTTCAGGCATGTGTGATCACTTGTTCCGTTGAGGAAAAGCAAGGGGGGCTTATGCAGGGATTGATTCGAAAGGGTGCAGGGATGGTGCTGAAGATGATGTTTGAAGTGGGGCATATTTGTTGTGATTGAGGGGACACCCACCCCTTCAAACATTTTCCTTTTCACCCCCAAAAGTAATTTTCTTTTTGGTTAGAATTATCTGCCTTAGCACGACATCACCTGATTGCTGCAAGGTTGGGGTGCTTCTTTTGCATTTGTCCCCTGATTACTTCCCAGGACTACCTCCTGCATTGGTCACACCAGTTCTTTCCATAGCACAGTTTGTCTACTGTTATGTTCAGTTTTTTCTCTCTTCACAATTACTGCATGCTCCCCTGAACACTTTTACATATGATTTCAAGCACCACCTGTAGTGGTGGTCTATGCTTTTGCCATACCTATCCTATTGTTTTGACAAATTAGAACAATGGCACCTGTAGAAAAACCAACCAACCAACCAACCAACCAACCAATAAATGAATAAATGCAACCCTGACAAGTTACAGGAGAGAAGGGATTGCATTCATGCTGTGTGTGTATTATGTGAATGTGTATGTGTGTCTTGCAAAATCCAGGAATGCTGGATTATTTTATAATCTTAGAACTGTAGAGTTTTTTATACGTACTCTTTTCATTTGTCCCACCCAGCAGTTACAACAATATCTTTTTATAACAGTGAAAGAACAGTTACAGGTTGAGTGAAAAATAATTACACGTCTCCTTTCAACAATGCTGGGGTTAAGGGTGCTGAACCCTTGTGTAGTTCAAAATCCATATAAAATCGATATATAAGTCTTATGGCCCCCAAAACATAACCACAAAGCATAAACAGTTGCTTCACACACACACAAACAAGCGTGTGTGTGTGCGTGCGCGCGCGCACACAGAGAGAGAGAGAGAGAGAGAGAGAGAGAGAGAGAGAGAGAGAGAGAGAGAGAGAAAAGATCTCTCTATGGGGGTTCTATTCCATAGCATTGACAATCCTTTCCATACAGTACTGTGTAATGAGTTGTAAAGGTCCTTATGATTTAGAGACTGAATGAAAGATGTTGGGTTTGGGGGCAAGCAGATCACTTTGACAGCTTCAGTGTTGAACTCACGGAGTTCTGGGTGACCAGGGGCACAGTATTTATTGGAATATCTATTGATTGATTGATTGGGCAAAATCTATGTATAAGCAAAAGATTGCTGTTCAGACCCATACAATTTAAGGGAGAAGTAGACTTCCTTGATATTTGAATATCAAGTCAGACACTCTTTTCTGTTTATCTTTGCTGTACTTTATTTCCTCTTTTCTTTACCATGCATTACTTCCTCATTCCACCTGACTACATGCCTTGCCCGTAACATGAAATGGTTCCATGTTGCTTCCACAGGGGCTTTCAAGATACGTGGCATACTCAACACTGCTACCTCACAGGGAGTTTCCATAGCTGAGCAGAGATTTGAAGCTAAGTGTCGTAAGTCCTAAATGTGACATTTTATCCACTGCAGACCCTGGTGTGGTTTACTTCCAGGGACAATCTTCCAGGCACATGTACATAAGAATGCAGACTTTGGGAGTGATCAGATAGGGATTTGTCCCATGGTCTAGTCTGCTCTGTGTATTGATTGGCTCACTTTCCCCCCCTTTTTCTCTCCCTCCTCTCGTTCCTTTTTCCTCCAACCGTTTTCTAGCAGTGAATGTCAGGGAAGTGGTGGAATTACTGAACAAGTGTCTGGATTTAGTTCTGGGATAGATCAGGGAGTACAAACCAAAACCCAGTCTTGGCAAGTTGGTGATTCTATGAGTTGGGAAGTCAGCTGGTTTTGATACTGGTGTATAATCAGTCCTGAATAGAGCGCTGTGTTGCTCTAGAAACACTAGGTGCCCAGCTTTAAGATGCTCCTGTATTAATCACTATCTGTGCAGACACGGGTAACAGCAACAACCAGGATTGTAGTAGTTCTTTTTTTTAAAAAAACCCAATAAGCTCCATTTATTGTTAGAAGCCCTGAGTTCCATTTCTTGGAAGAAAGTTGGAGTAAAAATAAAATACACACATATATACAGACTTACAATGCAAAACAATGACAGAATAACCAAAGTAGGCTATTAGTAACTCATATCTCTTGGTCATGGGAAGAAAGATGCTTTTTCATGATTTCTGCCTATGTTTTCATGGTGAAAAAAATGTAATCCCGAGGCACTAAAAGCTTTCAAGTCAACAGTTCTTTATCCTAACAGCGAAACCAGTCAGTGCATGGTAACTGTCAGAATGATTTTCTTCAGAGTATTACAACCCATGAGAAACTTGGCATAAGATTTCCTAGATATCAGAACAAACAATGAGTAGAAAAGAGACAAAAATGGGAAATGATAGCTGAAACCCTGCATGATTGCGGAAACTTCCCAGGAGATCTACCAGAAGGGTTACTCTGTTCTCCCACTAGCTCCTTTCTTGTGTTATGCCAATGAAGAGGTATCCATGAGAATAGGAGAAGTGGGGTTCACTATTGATCTTCCACCCCCAATGTTATGTGCCTGTATCAAGATAATTTCCATATATTAATTTGTTCTCTAGATTAAACAGGCAGTGGAGGGGAAGATATCAAGGAATATATTGGTTCTGCGCAACACTCCTGGGATTGGATTGCCTATGTTGAGTCTACACAGATCTGCTATCTGGGCTGATCAGCAAAACCACTATGTAATCTATGGGCATCTGGCACAATCTGGGATCACTGTGACTGGCAACGAATAAAGTAAAATTAACACCAATGAATGTGTAACAAAACAGCACTGAAGACCATAATGAACATTTGTCTCATACTTGTGTTTTAACTTTCAGAACTCCATAAATGGACATCAACTGGTAACAAAGTGTATTCTACTCTCAGAATTGCAAGGCTTCCTCCAGGGGATCAAACACACATAATGATACCACAGAGAAGGAATGAGATGTCTTCAAAGTGCTGACTTTACATCCTGGATGAACTGATTTTGTTATGATTTTTCTTAGGCATCTGTTCTTCGATTTCTTATTCAGTCTGGTTTGCACAGCCTAAATTCTCATAGGTTACATTGGCATGTTCTTCATAAGCTGGAGGAGGATCTACTGGTAAAAGAGTTTCTTGGTGTATTACAGCAGCTTCTGGTACAAAAAGGGGTGCCTGGAAAACATATTATAACAGATAACAGTTCAGGCACTGCTGCCACAATAATTTATGCAATTCCAAATGCTTCCATTGACTTCATTTTCTCTGGAGCCGGAACACTATTTTTCAAAAGTATCTTGTTGCCCTACTTGTTGCCAACTCAAAAAACAACTTTATTATCATCATTACCTGGACTTCAAGTAACTCATTGCATTATTGCTGAGTTGCTCATTACCTTAGACTGTGTGGATGTTCTATTTTTATTTTGAAATCTCTGAGCAGCATGAGACACTGTGCCTCCCCCCCCCCCCCCTCAGCAGCTGCAGAGTCTAGGAAGTGGATTGCATCACACACCACTTCCCAAAGTGTCAACACTGCCCTGTAGGGATGAAATGCTCTAGGCACTCCAGGAAGTGTGAGTGGTCACTTCTTCCTGGATTATGTACTTGTAGGGGAAGACAGGCTCTTGGGGCTGTTGAACCCTTCTTTCCACATTAAGAATAAAACATGAACACTCTGTCTACCTTAAATAATTGAATGTAACAAGAACTAAAACAATAACACAATGAGCAATGTAACTTTAAAAATGGAACAGAACTCTAGACCCCTTTACATGATCAAAGATTAGTGATAGCAATCGCACAATGATGGCAGTATATCTGGAAGTCGAGTCATGGCAACTGGACTTCTTTCTTATTAGGTTGAAACATTTCGCTACTTATCCAAGTATGTAGCTTCTTCAGTCTGGGGAGAGTTGGTAGGAGATCCCTCTTCAGACTGAAGAAGCTACTTGGATGAGTAGTGAAACGTTTCAACCTAATAAGAAAGAAGTCCAGTTGCCATGACTCAGCTTCCAGCTAACCTCACTGAGACTGAGAATCTTCACAAATGATGGCAGTACTCATTGCTCTTAAGTGAATTGTTTTGTTGTTAAAAAGTAACATTGTTACTCTCTGTTACTCATAAAAGTAGCAAGTTATGATAGCAATTTTTAATATATTGCTTCCTATTATCTTCTCTTCTGGGCCTTCTATGCATTTTATCACTGTGAAACCAATCTTGCTCTTCCGACTTGGAATGAAACCAAATTGGAATGAATTGTATGGAGACACTTACTTCATCACCTTGGTGGTGTAATGCTTCATATTCAAAACTTGAGGAGGCAAGTCCAATGAAGAACTCCAGAAGAGTAAAGATCAACAGCACATTCGAAAGCCCCTGGTCTAATTTCTACCAAACATAAAGCCATGCCGTCAAATCATATGAAGATTATAGAATTACAAAAAGTCAAAAGCACTGAAAGAAATAATTCATCAAAGATAACAAGGTGAAACAACTTGTGTTTGTTATTTGGTAGTGACACTCCTCCATTAGAATCATGACAGCTCTTTTAAAATGAACTGATAAATATTCTGCCTGGTTAAACTGTAATAGATGCTTGAAGGTTTTTAAAACATTGTTTAAAAAAAATATTATATACCACTTTCACTAAATTTCAAAGAAGCATATAAAATGTATTTTTAAACTTTAAAATTAGCTAATAATTTTCTTTAAGAAGCTTAGCATAGACACTGAATGTCAGAAACAGCAGCAGTTCAGAGCTCAAAGACAAATTTAAAAAATAATCATAGTTTAAAGTTGCCTTCAAGAGAACACCTCCTCTTATGGAAGAGCATTTCTGCTTCTAAACAGAGCTCTAACACAAAAGGACCTGCTTTTTGTTGAGGCCAAGCTGGTCTCTCTGTAAGGCCCCTGTGAAAAATTATATTTTGGCTTTCATGATTCTCATAAATACAACACAGAGACACAAACAATCTGATAACACTGGGGCCATGTCTTAAAATGGGTGTGTCAACTCCATGTTGGCATGCAGCTTCCAGCACGATTGTCCAAATCCCATCAACACCCATTATCTCCCTATCTCGCATTCTCGCCCACACACCATTCCTCTTTCATTGCAATGAGGATATTAACGATGTCCCTGGTTGATTGTGATGGGTGAATTAGCAAAGCACTCGGGAAAAGAAGGTTAGCCCTTCTCACCCTGGCACCCATGCTCCTCTTCTGCAATGAGGCTTCTAAAAACGTCTGCTAGCACCAGTGAGATATTTTTCAACAACACCCATAACACACACCTTCAGGAGAAAATACAAAATACAAGACTGCTAATGAAGTTAAGAAGGCTTCCTTCTCCGCATTTGTGGAACAATAGCAGAGCAAAAGCAAATATAGGCAAACAATTAATTAAAAGACAAAGAAATTCCATGCAACCAAATAGGAAAAAATAGAATAAAAGTAGGTGTCCCAGAGGGGCCAATTTCTATTCCACTTTAGCACTAAGCTAGAGCACCACTATAAAGATAAACACACTCAACACTTTCTCTCTCCCTCTCTCTTCCTTTCTCTCTGTTCCTTCAGTGCATTTTGCTAAAGCCTGCCCTAGCCTCTAAAACCCTGCATGCTCTTTCAGAAGGTGTACATATTGTAGGAGCATTAGGGGGTTCCTCCAGTTTTCCCCATAACATCTCATCCCCCAGACTTTCAATAAGCCCTTCTCCCTAAAAACTTCATTCAGCCCCATTAGATACTTTCATGGAATTCTTCCCTCCACACCAGTTGCTAGCCAAAGTTTTATTTCTCTGCTTTTACATTTCCCCCCCAACATCTTTTTTAACCAGTGGGACGAGAACCAGTAGTGGTAATTTTTTGGCTTTAAATGGTCCCCTCCTCCTGTTTCATGGGTTTTGAAGAATGCCCTAGGATGAACAGGATCCCTAGGAATCCCCCAAACCTGGGGAGACTCTAGGAAGATTTTTATTGCCCAGAAACAGCCACGGCATGGTTGCAACTGATGATGTCATCCTCATTGCATGGGGTAAAGTTGCTCAATAGGATTTTGGTCATAGAATCATAGCACTGTAGATCTGGAAAGGACCCCAGGAATCATGGAGTCCAACCCTCAATGAAGCAGGAAGTCAGGCAGAGCATCCCTGACAGGTAGGGGTTGGGCTCAATGATTCTTTGGGTCCCTTCCAGGTCCATAATTTAAAGGCTTTATTAAATAAAGCTTTAACTGATTACTTTACGGCTCCTGTGATAAGACCTCACATTGGCCTTTTCTCCTTCCCAGTGGCAGTTTCACATCACCATTTGAAATGAAACAATATGTTATGTCAACAATGAGAACAAAATAAATAAAAGAGCAGGTATAAAGAGTAAAATAAAATATTCAACTTTTGGCAGCTGGTCCAGTTTGCTATATTCAAATTAATAAGCACAACAACTCAGTTGCTGGGTAAGAGAGTCCAGAATTCAAACCACCTAACGTTTATTTAGTTGGCTGGTTAGCTCAGCGAGTTAGGTATCTGGTTGTGGAGTTCAATTCCCCTCTGTGCCTCCTATGAGTTGAGCCAGCCTGTGTGGCCCTGGGCAAGCTATACAGTCCCAGATTGCCCCCAGAAGAAGGGAATGGGAAGCTAATTCTGATTATTCTCTACCTGGAAAGCCCTGGAGTCACCATCAGTCAGAATTGACATGATGGCACGTGATTATTATTAATGTGGACTTACCCTCTCCAACACATTAGGGGAAAGAAAATAATTAAACAAAATATTTTCATCCATGAGGAAAAGAATTGTCCCAGTAGCTGCAGCCAAAGTGCTCATGATATTCATGCCTAGACTACCTTTCACCTGCAAGAAACAAGGAAATTGTTTACATAAGAGACACGTTATTAGGACTGTGCAGGACAGCTTCATGAGACTGGTGCCCTCTGCGTGTGAATTTATAGGAAGTGAATTTCTAGCAGCCTTGCATTTCCTTTTATTAGAAGGAAGAAAACAAAACAGCTGTGGATTACATCAGAAAAAGTGCATCTAATAGATGGATTTTGTTCTCAAATCTTTAGAGCAATCAGTCTGTGCAGTGTGTGCACATCAAATAAAATCAAGCAGAAAGACAGAGAAGCTGTCAGCCCTGTCTCTAATATACCTAATAATCCTATTTAAGACTCATTCACATATACTATTTGTTCCTGGTAAAGAGGTGTTCCATCACCCATTGATTTGGGTGATGGAACACCTCTTTACCAGGTGTTTTATCAATTTAATCGATTTATATGACGTTACTGAAGACTTGATTTTTTCCACTTTCAGGATTATTCTACTACAGGATTATTTTCCTTGACTTATCTACTGTTGTTGTTGTTTGCAGCCTGGTTCTTTCCAGATGTGTCAGTCCCATCTGTTTCTTTGTCCCCAAGAAGCCTGGTTTCTATGGGGTGTGAATAATTCAGACTCCCTTGACATTATGTTTGATGTCATCTGTGTGAGTGTCTTACCTCTACCGTCCACTGTGGGAGGGTAAGAGTCAAGGAATGGAGACAGCAAAGAGAATGGGGAGGGCATAAGAGGAAGTAGGTGAAGAGGCAGGAGGAGGAAGAGAAGGGATGTCTTGTGGTGTGGAAATTCAAATTGAAAGAATCTGGATTACATTCCAGGAAAAAATTAAAATAGGTACAAAAGTTTGGAACTTCTGGTTCCATGGGAATAAGGAACCACTCTTCCAAATCACCTCAGTCTGAGCCACACACTTCCTGTGGATGAGACTTTAGTCATAAAGGAGTATGGAGCTAGGATGTCTGAAAAACTGCCCCCCAGAACACACCTTTTATGAGCCTGCCTTGGAGGTAAGAATTTGAGCAGAGGCTGGTGAGTACATGAGACAGGTGTTTCTCTGCAGCAACACCTTGACTGTGGAACAGCCTGACCTCAAGGTCAGGTTGACACCATCCTCACTGAGCTTCTCGCAAGCAGTCCAAAATGAAATTATTCCACCTTTGGTTTTTAAAATTGGTTTGTAACTGACTTCTAAAACTGTTATTGATATTTTAAATATTTTTACCACATATTACCTGGAGGCTCTGATCAGCAGAAAGATTGTTAAGAAATATGTTTTAGTTAATAACGGATAAATAGATAAATAAAACATGCCTCCACACCTTAGCCAAAATAAATTCCTCTTATCTGATGATTGCATAAGGTTCTGCAGGCTTTGCTGATCCTGTACCTATGTTTTTTCTTTTTTAAATGAAGCCTAAGCTTAGCCATGTGGTTAAAAGTTTAGAGATCATCACCAGTATAAGCAAGCGATGAATTTTACAGAGAAAACTCCATTTCTCAAGCCCATTCCTTGTTGATTATAAAACAAGTCATGATTTTAGTTTACTAAGAAGCAGCATGATTCTTCTAACACTCACTGTTTGAATTTTCCTGAATTGTGATGTGCTGATTATCTGTGTGCTGCTACAGATGCAACATAGCTAAGAGCCCTTTTGACCCATAATGCGCCAGGTATAGAACTTGCAACACTGTATTGTGCAAAAACAAAGACAGAAATGACAACTGAATTCAGATGTAAGTTGGGGCATCCCTTGAATGGCACCCTCAAGCCAGCCCTATATAGATGATATATTTTTTAAAGAGCTCTGAGCTCACCTATGTTTCTAGGTGAGCTCACCCAAGAAGCCAAATATGAGTACTATACATTAGGAAAAGTCACACTCACCAAATTGAATCTTTGACTTAGCTCAGCAGTCACTGTAAGATATCCAGAAAAGATGTACTGTGTCACACAAGGGAAAAAAATAATGTTAGTATTTCTACTCTAGTTCAAAAGGAGAAAGATTTATGCCACGAGAAGAGAGCACTGAATGATATGCTTCTACAACAGTTACAACACAAAAGCACAGTGGATCGAGATTATTTGGGCAGGATCAAATTCACCGTGCTTCTTCTGAATGTTCCCCCCCCCCCCCCGATATGGTGTGCTGGCCATTCCTGTAAATAGTTTGATACCTAAGCCAGCATCTCCAGAGAATAAGAGGAGATCCAGATTAAGAACATGGGCCTTGGACAAACTGAAGTGGTCTCTTGGGTGGAGAGGCTGGGAGGTGGCAGAAAAGTATTAGAGGAGATGGCTGGGCACTGTGTGACCTGTTTTGCACTCAATACTCTAGCTGGTAGCTTTCAGATGCAATGTAGGGTGATGTTCCACTACCAATATTGAAGAAGAAAGACTGAATCACCAAAGCAGTCACATTTTGTACACAGGAGGGGAGTCCCATCTTCTTCAGCTCAGATAGCAAAATGTTTTGGGCTGGCTCTGTCTAAGCCTGGAGATCCTACACGGCTGTTCAACCATTTCTCAAAGTAGTATCTGAGTATTCGATCAAATGGCAGCTATAAACAAAAAAGTCATCTTATAGGGTGGTGTCAACGCCTCAGTGGTGCAACTTACAAAGAATCCACCCCAGTAGACATATCCTGATGCAATGATGAATGTTTCTGTCCTTGAGAGAAAGGTCAAGATGCTCCCAAAGCCCAAGTGAATCAAGCCAATGAGAATCTGTATAGCCTATAAGAACAGAACAGAACGGTAAGAAAAATGAATTTCTGGGAAGAATGTGGAGATGAGTAATGCAATGTGTCTCTGGCAAGGAGTAGGAACACCAAGAATTTCCTGCCTCCTGTAGATTCCAAGCTGCAGAATGAGAACATGAGAACTCTTCTTTGTGAACTGCTGGATAGCTCAGTGGCTTAGGTGGAGCCAGAGGTTGGGGCTTCAATCCCCCACTATGCCTCCTTGACAGGAGCTGGACTTGAAGCCATAGGGTCCTTTCCAGTTCTGCAGTTCTAAGATGATGATGATTGTCAGATTGTTTACAGCATTAAACTGTACTTTCTAAAACAGCATCATCTTTAATGTAAGTAGCGGTTTTACTGAACTCACTATTTTTGCAACCTGAATTTTGATAGTCAGAAGGTATGTAGATAAATCAGGCCCGTGCGTGCACACACACAGACACACACACAGACACACACACACACACACAATTTATTTTACTCATATTATGTATACACCTTGCTTTGACTGGGAGTCAGCTGGACCTATTTCTTATTTCCAGACCTTCTACGGTCTACTGTACATAGTCTCAATTATTCTGACCCTGTCCCTAGAGATCAGATCTCTTACTTACTCCAAACACCTTGGGTTCTCCTCGCAGAATGCTGACTCTCTGTCCTCCAGGATAGCTGTTCCCAGCTGGCCCAGTCCTTTCAAGAAGCTGGTTTCCTGGATAGATTGTAAACAGTGTATGATCACCGTATGGTATAATTGTTGGAGGTTGGTTGAGGAATCCAGGGAACAAAATCTGATTGGGCTGGTTGGCCATCACTGAAGAGTGAGGAACAGTCACAAATGCTGGATTGTTCATACTGAGCAACACAGCCTCTGTAAAACAGAATATGACAAGAACACACACACACAAAATAAATAAATGAAAAAAGCCATGAAAGGAAAATGTGAATTGTTCTTGCTTGTTCCAAATTTGTTATGGGGTCTCTCAAGCAATGTACGTACAATGACCAAAGATGGTTTTATGACACAGTATCAGGGCTTTAACAATATCCAGGTGTCATCATGTTTTAGGGGGCTGTCTACTCCCCCCCCTCATTTTCTATGTTGTGATTCAAGACTAGCCTCCTTTGAAGTGGCATACAAATGTAAACAAAACATAAATCTTTATTTATGGTAAAAAAAAATTGTAAGTGTGAACATTTTAGAAGTAATTTAAAACCCATCAGCTTTACAAATGATAACATGACCAAAAATTTAGCCCACTAGAAGCAGACTGTAACAAATGTTGTTTGTAAACTGTTTTCAAGCCAGAACTAACAACACCATATGTACATCTCTTGGGATGCAATTCCATAAATGTGGGATGTTTGCTGAGAAGGCTGTGCTTCTGTACCTACCAATCTAATTTATATTTATTGCAGGCCTATAAGCAGGCTGTTTTGAGGGGCTGGAAAATTGTGGTCCTTCAGATAAGGTAGCCTGAACTCTTTCAGGCTTTAAAGGTCCATATCACTGCTTTAAACAACACATGGGTAACCAACGTAAAATTTTACAGTAATATGCTCCAACTATTTGGGCCCCCACAAGCATTCAGGTGGTGACATTCTGTACCAGCTGAAGTTCCTGAACCATCTTTATAAGCAGCACCATGTAAGTGTTACATTTGGCTGAGTGCAAGCACTGCATAACTCATCAACAAGGTAGATTTCCTTAATATGGTGGTGGTGGTGGTGGTGGTCAACATTTCTGATTACTTGGTGGAGATTTTCTAATGGTTTGGAGACATCTTAACCATTCGGGGCATGTATCTTTGAGCCCTCTGTTCTGAGGGGAAGAACAACAAATGACCTGGTTTCTCTAATACAGGGTGTACATTTTAATGTTAGCTGGTTGGCCAGGTTTCAGTTGAATTTTAAGACAAGCCCCCCAGTGCCTGTTTAACCCATCACCTTGACTGGATTCTAAACTTTAACTTTAAAAAAAAGTCTCCAGCCCTTATAAGAACCAGAGGTATAAGGGGAAAAACATGCATTCACTGTTCAGGCCAATTATTCAGTGAAAAGCAAGCCTTTCTTTGTGATGAGTGGGATCAGTCAAGCTACCCACAGTTTCACAGAATCACAAAGACCAAAGACTGATATGGTTAGACATGGTAGTCACAGGAATGCCTAGTTGGTACACAAACAGCTGAAATCTTTTTTTTTACAAAGTTGCCACCAAATAATGCATGGAAAGCAAAGAAGCCAGGAATGTGGACGCAAAGATCAAAGAAGCTGTGGTCCAAAAAAGAGGAACTTGTCAAAATTATTGTCCACCATACTGCAATTCCCATGTTGGCAAATGGTTGGGCTCAATAACCCCTGGGGTCCCTTCCACCTATATAATTTTGGAAATCTATGGCTTCAGGGCCTTCCGGAAACACCAGTTCCATTCTGTCTTCCAGAGGCTTCTGGGAGTTTGGCTAGGTGTTGCCCTGAGGAAAGGAAGGGTTGGCACAAATAAGAAAAGGAGGAGGAGCAGGAGGGGAAGTGGGGAGTAGAAATCATTAGAATCTTCTGCTTGTTATTGTAGTAGTTGTTACCTTTTGGGGAATGGGTTTAAACAAAGTGAATAATAATCTCCTTTTTGAAGAACGAATTCTCCATGTACTTGGCTTGGTATGCTTACTCCAATGTCTGTCCTACTAAATCAAATAGGCTTGACCTATCATTTTCTAGGACTACAGATTCCCTCAGCCAATGTGTTCAGCTAATGAGGGGTAGGGTTTAGGAACAAGGTGCTAGATTGGATAGGCACTTGCTTTTCTTTGCATGTGTGTGCATGCATGAAAAGTCCACTGCAGCAAAGAAAGAAAGGACACTTTCCAGTTTTAATAATATATTCTGTATATCTGAAGGAAATGACATCTTCATTTCTGCAGTTTGCCCTCACTTTCCCCTGAAAATAGGATGACACCGTGTCACTTGTGGGAGATTCCTGAGTCACTCTCTTTTGTGGCTAGAGTTATCAATCAAAACTGATGGTAAAAAACAACAGCCCTTTTGTGAGGTTATCACTGGAAGCTCGTGTATGACGAAATGTCATTATTTCCTTATTGCACCAGGAAATGCATGCTTTACAAGGTTCTGTTTTGCCTATTTTGTTCCAAACAAAATCTGTATGGTAGCTTTGACTGAGATGTACTGACTGGTCCAAGGATACTGAGTAAAGCTTTGTGGTTAAGCAGAGATTCAAATGTAGGTCTCCCTTTTCCATGTCTGGTTATTTTAACCACACTATACTGCCTCTCCCACATTCAGTGGTTACTGTATAAACAATGGCATGGCTGAAACATATTATTAGGAAAATGCAACAACGAATGTGCCTAATTTGAGAAATTCATATTAATTTCTGTCACCAAAGGTTTGGATTCGGATTCTTTTTAACCATTTGTGAGCTGGTTTGGGTCGCTTCCCCAGGAGAACAACAGTACTGAAATGAAATGAAATGGGGAAAAACCCCACCCAATAAATAAATAGCAGCTATTGATATTAGCAGCCTGGTTATCACAACAGTTTCGTGTATTGCTCGTGTATGTAAGTCTCCAAGGGGCACCTGGACTGTCTATGATTTAAATATTACAAAACAAAACACATTCACCCTTTGAAACAGACTCTTCATTGATTTTACATACTTGATCTTAGCCAAAAAGACTGAGAAGGAATATTGATATTAACTTCAAAGCCAATTGCAGTGTTAAACTGCTGAGCTGATGTTTGTTATCAGATCATAGTTGCTTCTCACAATGCATGTATTAACAGTCTTGTTGCTGGGATGTTTGTGGAATCACCACCAGCTTTGTTAATGTCCAGTGCTAATAATGTATTTGCCACTTTAATTTCAGACTGATCTCATGCTCAACATCCTACCCAAACCATGTATGCTGTGTATATGTATCTACATCTCTAAGACATTCCATGCATCTTAAAAAGTAGATTGTGAGCCACGAAACATAATAGTATTATACTTTTGTTAAAGAATCTGCAAGACTCTGTCCCTGCTGTATTAGAGCAACTTTATTGTCCTGAGTGATGTGTGAGAATGGAATTTTCTCCTGTGTCTCATAGTGCTCTGAACTACTACTGTGTCGAATGTTATCTCTCTTTGTCACACGGAAAGGTCCTGTCCATTTTGAGATGCTTGTGATTCCAATATGGCACAAGTGTCTTGTCTATGTTTATTTATCTTGACATCATCATACCTAAACGTCCCTCTAAATATGTTCTGAATCCAGAAAACACCTTTTAGAACAAAGGCACAATTTTGCACATGTTCCTTCCTGTATAGCACCTCATTTCCCAAATCAGGGCTCAGCATTCTCCCATGCAGTAGGATTGAGATTTCCGGTTTGAAGACAAAACAAGAAACAAACAAGAAAACCCTGCCAACTAGATGAGTAGATTACTAGGTAAGTTTCAGTGATAGGTATAAATACAGTACATGCAATAAGTCTGTACAGAGAATAAGAAAGTAGGATCACCTGGCAAGTTGCTGACTAATATCCCTTAACCCTAATGATAGACATGGCCCTTTTCCTCCATGTCACCAGTACTTCTCCCGTGTAGAACAGCTACTGGAGTACTCATCTAGGAAAAGACACAATTTGCTAGTCTGTATGTTGGGACAGGTGGGCAGGGACAGCTGGGCCTTCCCTCTCTTCCTCCGTACCACCAGGGGGATGACCCAGCCCCTTAAAAAGACCCATTAGGAATCAAATAATAATTATTACCAAGGTTACTGAGAGTTGGTTCCCCTGACTCTTCCTCTTAACCTTGCAGATCCTCCTTGCCTTCCAGAAGCCAAGTGTTCCCTTCCATCACCAGGAAGTTTGTTCAATGCTTTGAAAAAGCAACTTTTATTGTTATTGGACTTTGAATCTGACCTATACAATTAGCAGTCTTCCACCCCACCCCAGTGGGGACGTAGTGGCACTGCGGGTTAAACCGCAGAAGCCTCTGTGCTGCAAGGTCAGAAGACCAGCAGTCGTAAGATTGTATCCACGCGACAGAGTGAGCTCCCGTCGCTTGTCCCAGCTCCTGCCAACCTATCAATTGGAAAGCATGCAAATGTGAGTAGATAAATAGGTACCACCACGGTGGGAAGGTAACGGCGTCCCGTGCCTAGTCGCGCTGGCCACGTGACCACGGAAACTGTCTATGGACAAACGCTGGCTCTACGGCTTGGAGACGGGGATGAGCACTGCGCCCTAGAGTCAGACACGACTGGACTAAATGTCAAGGGGAACCTTTACCTTTACCTTACCCCACCTAGTCTTGCTGCAAGTTCATTGAGGTTCCAGATGCTATTCTGAAGGTTTTTCTCACATCCAGGTGTACTGCATTTTCACCCCCAGAGGTGTACAACTGGTGACCACTCCCTCTGTGCCCCTGAGGTCTGGGGGGGACCCATTCACTTTTCCTGTTGCTGGAATCAGGCAGCTCCATGTAAGCAGTTACCTCTCCATTTCAGGGAGGGTGGGAATATTTGTTTTCCTTTGCTCTGAGAGTTATGCTTGAGAGGAAGAAGACAACATTGGCAGGGCCCACTGCATTCTGTATACTGTGTGTATTGCTGGTCTGATTACAAGAGCACAGTCAGAACCTTTGATGTGCCCTTTAGGTGGGGATGTATAATAGTGTAATAAGAGTTGGACTAATAAGATATGCATTTGGTTTAAGCCTAATGAGCTGTCTGGATATCTCTGTGAGCGGCAAAGCTGGCTGCAAAGCTGGAGGTTGTGAGTTTGTTTCCCCAAGATGCCTCCTGGGAGAAGAGCCAGCCTGTGTGGCCTTGGGCAAGCTGCACAGTCCCCAGAAGTGCCCCCAAAAGAAGGGAAAGGTAAACCGCTTTGATGTTTTATATCTAGAAAACAACAGAAAGGGTTCTTGTAAGTTGGAATTGACTTGATGGAACATTTAAAAAAAATAAATTTAATTACTTTGACCATAAAGGATTAAGGATTGGTGAGGGCCAATAGTTGCTGAACAAGTTTAGCCTAACAAATCACCACTGAGTTAGGCCAATGGTCCTTAATGGGGTTTCAAATGCCTAAAGTGATGCCTTCCTACACCCTCCACCTTCTCTCTTAAGGCTGGGGAGTTGGACTAGATGACCTTTGGGTACACTGAAACTCTACAGGTCTGCCATTCTATAGGAAATGTGATGTCTCCAAAAACCCAAGCATTTTTGGGATATTGCAACAAACTATCTGTAAGAGACTTAAGAAAGATCAAGTGGAGAAGTTGCAATGTAAAATGGATCTCTAGAAGCATCCTCAGAAAGCAAAGAAAATGTCTTTGGCAGGAAAACTGCCAGTTCTCACCAGAAGAACCAAACATCTGTATTAATGGCTGTACCATTGTTGTTGTTTTAAGCACAGGCTTTGTTCACACTTTAGATGCAGTCTGTATTTGGAACAGCAGGGGGCAGAAGAGAACCTTTTGTTACTTTGAACTTTTATTTAAAAGTGTTTGTTAAAAATTAAATAGTTGATTACTAAATGAATTCACCAACAAGTCACCTTCTCCCCAACCAACACAGGCTTCAAAATGCAAAACAAGCTCAGACTCTTAAAAGAAGAGGTGGTTGGGTTGGAGGGTGGAGACCTGTTGTATTTGATGAATTTACCTTATCAAGTGCTCATTACTGGTGAACTGTGAGTTGGATGTTCATGTTTTGGTTTGAATATAAATTACCAAAAGGTTAAGCAGCAGATGTGAAAAGTACTTTCTCAAGAGACGATTCAAGGTTAGATTTAAAATTATTTAGCAAACAGACTGATTAAATGCTGCTATCCTTCCCAGACATGATTTGAAGATGGCTAGTTGTTATTTTTGCCTCCTTGGATGCACGCCTTAATGTGGCAAAGGGGGTCTGGGTGTGTGTAGCATTTCAGAAGGCTAGACTCCATTACAAGCCCAGCGTTCTAGCAGGATCACCCAAGGTGGAATGGTCATGGCTAAGACACCAGACTAAGAAGCACTCCACCCTCTTCAAGGCAACTGCTGGGCAACTGTGATAACTGAAGGTGACATTGGCAGAGGAGGAAACGGTGCTGGTACTCAAGCTAACTTTTGTTAGTACTGGGCAGCAGGTGGCAATGGTAAATCCCTGCTGTGCGTTGTTTACCATGAAAACCCTATGATGATACAGTTCAAAATGAAACAAAAGATAGTGCTGGAAGATGAGACTCCCAGGTTAGAAAGCACTCAATCAGCCGCTGGGGAAGAGCAAAGAACAAGTACGAATAACCTCTGTTGTTAATGACCTTGGTTTAATCATCCATCCAAATGGAGACTGCAACCAAGAAATCAGAAGAAGACCAAGACTCGGAAGGGCAACAGTGAAGAAATTAGAAAAGATCATCAAGTGTAAGGATGTGTCACTGGAGGCCAATATCATCCATAATCTTGTATTCCCCATCACCATGTATAGGTATGAAAGCTGGAGAGTAAAGAAAGCTCAAAGGAAAAAAAAGAGAGGTTTTGTTCGTTCGTTCGTTTGTTTTTGCTGGACTGCCAGAAAGATGAACCTATGGGTCCTAGAGCGAATCAAGCCTGAACTATCTCTGGAGGCAAAAATGTTGAAGCCGAGGCTGTCCTACTTTGGGCATATCATAAGAAGGTAATATTCTCTGGAAAAGACAATAATGCCGGTAAAGGTTAAGGGCAGCATGAGAAGAAGAAGATAAAAAAATGAGATGTTACCAAAAACAAACAAACAAACAAACAAACAAACAAACAAACAAAAAACAGCTTTGTCAAGGCTGTTCATTCTGTATCCATTGACCACTTTAAAAAGTATAAGAAAGAACCTGTCAATCAAGTTAGCTGTGTTTTGACTTTTGATCACATTACCAGCAAGGTTCAAGGCAGTATCAAAAAATACTGGTGTATTTTGAATGATATAGATGGTTGAGAAGAGAGAATTCTGATTTTGAAAGGACACAAAATATTTGAGATGTTTTAGTCAGAAATGAGTTCACGGAAAGACAACAGAGACTCCTTGGCAGGAACAACACGCCCACATGGCCACCATCCTTGTGGACACTGCATCTATTGCCAACACACATGTATAATGACAGAGTTTGTGAACCATGAGAGTGGAAAGAGGTATAATCTAAGAAAATTTACCACCTGTAACTCCCGCTGTGTGATACACACCATCAGATGTCCTTGCAACAAGTTCTACTTAGAAGAGACATTCAGGACCCTTAAAGTATGTATAGGGGAGCATCTTGGCAACATTAGGGATAAAATCTATCAGGCTTTGCTCCTCTTCCTATCTCCACCCGGGACAGCAGGGGTGGGGGGTCGCTTGGGTCCCCCTTCCCTCTTCTTCCTATGCCCAGGCTGGATAAAAAGGCAAGGTGGGCTGGATGTGGCCCACGGGCTGTAGTTTGGAGACCCCTGGTCTAAATGAAGAACTGGAGTTTCTCTCCCCCACCCCCTTTTTAAAGCAATGCCACTTCTTGTTTATTTACTCAGGCCTTGCAAGCCACTAGTTTGTGAATTAATCAGAGTGAGCCTGAACAACAGCTGCAGTAAGGTAACATTCATAAATAAGGGACCTTTCCCCCATGATGTCATAAGTAGTCTAGTGGAGCTATGTAACAGACAAATAAACAAACAAACAACAAAAAAGGGAAAGAAATTCAACATGTACCACAAAATAATGGTATGTATGAAATATATTAGTGTATTAAATGTGATTAATAATATGCCTGATTAATGCTTTTATTGTAAACAATGTACATTAAAGTTTTAAATAGTTGTATGTAAAGTAATGGTAAAATGAGATACAGGATTTTAATGTGAGCCCCTCTTTGTGTGTTTGTGTGTTGTGCAACCCCTGAAGAAGGCTTTAAACTGTTCAGGCCACTAAGTGTTGAGCAGTTTTAAAATGGTAATAAAGCTATATATTTTATGCATTACTAATTATACGATTATCTCCAAAATTATATAATTGTCCCAAAAAAGGTTTTATGCTGAAAAGCTAATTGGAATCAAAACTGAACTCAGCCTGATATGTGCAGAGCAGCATTTAAATTGGGTTATGTCTATCGCAGCAGAGGGGAGAGAGGACTTTTCCTTGCTCCTTTTGTCTATTTACCCATCATATGAGTGTTCTCAGCTAAAAGTTGAGAACTATAAGCTCTAACACAAGGATTCCAGACTGAGAATGTGGTAAAACTTACTAAGATACAGAGTGATTGCTAGTAAAGGGGAAAGTCTCTTATAATGTCATCCATTCACAAGACTGGATAATGAAGAAATGGAACCAGTGACAGTTCAACTTGTTGATTTAGAGTAATTGTCTTCATAAATATTTTTAATAATCTTTGAAATATTTTTGATTTTGAAAAATCAGCCTGATCAGTTTTTTGCCTGCTAGATGTGCTGTTACTTTCAGGACCCTGGACAGCAGGCAGTGCTTCCTCTCTCCAGTGGAGAAAGGTAGGCAGCTGGGGTCTTTCAGAGGATCGAAGTGGATGCTAGTTTAGCCCTTGAAGGAACCATGGTTAATTTTGTAGTCAAAAATTATTGCAAGGCCAAGGGACTGCAGATATAGACAGGACTGCATTGTTCATCCTTACTGCTTTTAATAGGAAGGAAAGGGCTCAAAGGCTCAGGGTTCACCGAATTCATGGAGGAGGGAGTAAGACTTTGTAGGGTCGTCCATGTACACAAAATGCTAAAAGTACTCCCTTCCATACTTTACACCTCAAATCTGTGAGAGGCCTTTTTCTTCTCAACCCTGTTGCTTTTGGCCCCAATGTTTTGACCTCAGAAGAAAAAAACAAAACCTCAGCAGATGTTTCCAGTTGCGACGCCTTCCTTTTTAAAACCTTAGAACTCCTGCGAGCTGAACAAAGGGAGCAAGCTGTCAAGGCCAAAACTCTGACAGTGCAGAGTTCCGAAAGAGGTAGAATGGTTGACCTTCGCTCCCTCATTCTTTGGATCCTGCCTCATATCATTAAAATTCTGTATGGAACATGCTCACTTACCCATGCAAGAGTCATAACATGGGTGAACATACAAATAAAGTGCATTTATAACCAGCTCTGTTATGCAGACACCAGTTGGTGCTGTTCTAGCACTTGATCGTTTCTACGCTGCACCTTCCCTGAAAGAGACAAGCAATTGAGCTATTAAAAGGTGCACAGAGAGTACAAATTCCCTTACAAGCAAATACTCTAATGAACTTTTTTCCCATTTGTTCCATAGATGCAATGAAAGCTGATATTTAAATCCAATTGCTAATCACAGATAGAGTAGATTCGCTGAATTAGTAGGATATACTGTACATATATGGTGACTTATCATTCACCAATTGATTCAATGGGTTTACTCCAGTGGAGATTAGTAATTAGATGTACATATTTCTAGTTGTAAATAACATACAGATCTGTGTTCTGTTCTAGGATATGATGATTGAGTAAATTCATTTAAAAAAAATTCAACTGAGCAAATTTTTCAGAAAAGGCTTTTTCCATATAAGTGAAATAGTGTTGGTATAATAATAAGCAAACTTAAACCAATTAATTTAGGAACATGAAACTGCTAAGTTACTGATAAAAACATTAAGGCCAGAGGCAGGATCTACAAAATTATAGGACAAGTAATGATAAATCTAAATAACAGAATCATTAAAATGTCAGAAGCAAAAATGAAAGATCAAGTGGAAGAATTACTATGAATGTCAACAACAGTAAATAATATTATATAACAGTTTTTCTAACTGGCATACTCATTTATTCATAACCAATAAGTCTCATAACATCCCCCATCCATTCTCTTGGAGAAAGACAGTTTGACTGCCTCTAATTGCATGATCAAGCAATCTTTGCTGCCAGCAAAAGACTACACAGAAAACCTTTCTGTGGATACAGTGAGTTATCTGATTCCACATACTGGAGCAACACAAGCTTAATAAGATCCTTTTAAATGAGAATTGCCCACATTTAGGTAGGGCCATTTTCCAGCATGGCTGGCACATAGAACATTCCCACCATAAATGGTGAAAAGTGACCCTTCAACATTTAAAGAGGAAATGTTCTAGAGGAGTTCATATAACCTTCTTGACACACTGGGAGCACTGATTGACCCAGGATTTCCACCTCAAGAGGAGACATCCTGTACCCAAACATTGGCCCCAAACTGGGCCTCTTCTTGTAACATGAACCAATTCAGTTCAGAGACAGGAGGTCTGAGTGAAATATATATATTTCCAAAACAAACACAACAATACAAAATACTTACTAACAATCTAAAACACAGTGCACCCCCCATACCCATGGGGCCGTTTGGAGCAATTATTTTATTACGAACCTCCTTTCCAAAATTGTATTAGTTGTTGCTTAGAGGCTTTCCCCTTTCCTTTCACTAGTACAAATTCAATAAATCTACCCCAAATAGCATAGAAAATATTTAAACTTTATAAAAAAAACTTTATAATAAAAAAATGCCTTGTTATGCAAAAAAAAAGAAAATATTTAAACTTATTTCCCCTTTTCATCTTAAGTTCAGTAGTCAGCTTGTCATTTAGCACAATGTTCTAATTTAATATCATGTTTGTCTTTCCAATATCTAGCTATTAATAATCTAGCACTTGTCATAAAATTAGCAATCAATTCCTTTGAGTAATAATCAAGTTCTATCTTATCAAAAATTGACAGCAAGGCAATTTTAGAGTTAAATTCAATATCCTTTCCAAATATATCACATATTTCCTTAAAAATCAATTTCAAAAATTTCTTAATCAATTTACACTCCCACCACATATGATAATACGTGCCAATTTCTTCATCACATTTCCAGCAGGCCTTAGAATACTCTGAATTTATTCTGTTCAATTTCACCGGAGTTGTGTACCACCTTAAACTATTTTTTTTAAAATTCTCCTTTATTCTTACCAACATTAACCTTAAAGCTCTCATCTTCCAAATTTTTATTCAGTTCTCTGTTCTAATTTCTGTCTTTAAATCCTATTCCCAAATTGATTTCAAACCTTCTATTTCAATCTCATTTTCCTCCCGATCCAAAATTAGGTTATAAATTCTACTTACTGCTCCCTTCCTCAAAGCATCCTTCTACATATCTTCATGTCATGATAGAAATTGTTCATACTTAGTGCATTCTCTACAAGTGGCAACTTTTTTATCCTTAAATAAATCAGCTAAACCCTTCAAATTTGCTGGGAAATTTTCCATTTCAGTCACTAGTTTTAGTGGTGAAGTAAAGGGACAAAACATCTTTTTGTATCTGTTCCACACATTTAACTTTCCTTTTAGGTACTCTAACTGGAATACTATACTATCAATTCAATGATACAATTGTTGGTTACTGGACCATGAATGATCAGTGTATCCATAAGCTCCCTTGTCATCTCTCATCTTTCCAACATTCTTGTGTGAACCCAGGATTGGTGCTTTGAATGTGGATTGTCAAGCCACGGTTTTCTATGACATCCTCACTGATACTGGTTTAATCCTTTTTTTAAATCCAGAATATGAACCTGGTGTTTTAAAACAGTGATTTAAGCAAGCCAATATAAATGTATCAAATAAATGCGAATGAGGAGAGGGAGGGAGGGAGGGGTGAGGAGAGAGTGCCCTAATTTCATGCCTCCCTCAGCTTCATTCAGTTCTCTAGATATTGCAGGCCCACTTTGGCTCTCTGAATCATCCCTCTGTGAAATGCTTCCTCTGCTCTGTGTGAGAAAGAAGAGCACAGGATGGCCTGAATGGCACTCAGAAAGAAAGAAAGAGGTGGAAACTCTGCACACTTTTTGATCTGGCACAGTCACTACCTCTTGTGATTCCTGGTTTATTTTCCCCATAGGTCAATGTCTCTTCATCAGAAAAAGGTTTGCAATTTCTGGTTTATCATACGGTTATATTTCAATCGACCTAGCAATTTCTGATAAGCTTCAAGCATATTGACATAGATTATTATATTCAGCAAAACCCTCCATATTCACCCTGCACCAATCATGTTCCTCACAGTCTTCAAACGTTGTGCTCCTGCTAAGACATAAGAAGAGGAAGATCTAGACTCACAGGCATCATCTGGTATCTGCAGTAGACCAGAGCTTGGAAAAGTCCACTGCTCATGCAGCTGGGGGATTCAGGTGATGGCGCTGTAGTCCAAGAAAGTAACTTCTCCAAGCTGCACAACAGACTTCTTGACGTTAGAGTTGCACTAGCCATATAGGATAACACTTACATTAATTGATCAAGGATGTAAGAATAGCAAGAAGTGTCCCAACTGTGTATACTGGAATTTAGGGACAATGGCAACTGTCATCCTTTGTTGCAATCTCACAAGAGGGATATTCAGTTTGTTACTGTTTGTTAATCACATAGCAATCAACCTGATTTCTTCATTCTATTCCCATACATAACTTTTATAATGACAACTCTACTCCCCTACCATGCTTCTATAATTGTCTCCCTTTTTAATATCTTTTTCTACCTTTGGTAGTCCCAAGGGCTGCTCCCTGTGGCCTCCTATCAATTCCCCCTCCTTTGATAACACCTTTCCCCCATCAACAGAAAGGGGTAGTGTGAATCCCAGCTAAGGGCCTATTCAGACTGGCTGTTTTGGTGTGGGCTGGATCACACTACAAAGGGTTGGTTGAGGGGGGGGGGGAGGAGCGGTGTGCCATTTGGTGCATTCCTCCTGTCTGAATGGCAAACAACCCTTTGTAGTCTGGTCTGCTGTCATTTAAGCGCTTCCCTGATCATTTGTGGAGGATCAAGAGAGGTGAAATTATTATTTTTTACATCTGCTAGATTATTGCTGATGTGATGATGCACTTCAATTAAATAATAAAAATTGTCTTTGTCAATCTGTGTATGGTTGATTGAGAAACTGGCTGCAGCCATGGTTTTGATCACAGACAGGCAAAGAATTAAAAAATAATAATCAAAATGATTCATTGCATCAGCAATGATCTAGCAGACATTTTTAAAAAATCACTTCCCCTGATCCTTCACAGAAAATCAGGGGAAAGGTTCAATTTCCAATATCCTGAAGTGGATCGTAAGCCACTTCAGAATACTGGAAATTGACACTGGAAGGAGCCACAAGGCTCTTATTTAGTCCATTGAAAGTGCCCACACACACTGGGAAGAGACTAAACTGGAGCCTGCCTACCCATACCAAAATAATAGAACCCCCCTGATAGGGGTTCAAAATGGTGTGGGTTTGGGGCAAATTGGTCTGTCCAGTAATGTCCACATGTGGATTTCGGGAAAAAGAGAGGAGCAGCCCAACCCATCAGTGCACCAACCAGCGGGACAAATGCCCATGTGGATTCCCTATAAGGCTCAACTGGCACTAACATTGGAGGCTTGACTGGTAACAGCAGTGGCATCATTTTGGCACCAAATCAAAACAAGCTTATTTATGGGTGGGTGAGGATTTTGGTCTGTGCAGGTTTTAATACAATGGTTTTAATGTATTAATGTTATGTGTTTTTAAACTGTTCAGTTTAAAATTGTTTGAGATTTTATGTTTTTTAATTGTTTTATTCAGCTCTGTAACCAGCCTTGAGATCTTGTGATATAGGGTGGACTATAAATGTTTTGGATTCCCAGTGTGGGGTAGTGGATAGACTGTTGGATTAGGACTCTGGAGAACAGGGTTCAAATTCCCACTTGGTTGTGGAAACTCACTGGGGGAGTGGAACTGGTAAGACCACTCCTTAATTGTCTCACTTACCTTGAAAGCCCTATTAGGGTCACAATACGTTGGTTCTAACTTGATAGCACAAACCACACACACACACACACACACACACACACACACACACACGTGCGTTTTAGAGAAATAAATGCCCTCAAGCCACCTCCTTAGTGGCTTCCCCCAAAAGGGTAACTCTCCCTTTGGACTCACTCTGTTTGAAGGGGAATACTCCAGTACCGGTCCTTGACCCCATTGCAGACCTGCTTATATTCCTCTCTCCCAGGTGGAAAGACTCAGGGAAGAGGTAGGTGGATAGTTGCCCCACAGCCCTAGGGGTCCAGTCCTTTCAGGAGCTGGAGGAGAGTCTTCTGCAGCCCGAAATCCTCAGGGAAGAGAGGCTGGTAGCCAGGTGGGCAGGCAGCTGGAGATCGTACAGTTACCCTCCCTTCCCTGGCAAGTTGGTTCAGCAGAGGTGTCTCCTCCTCACTGTTGTCATAGCTGAGATAAATATGAATTGTTTAGTACAATGATTAAAAGGAAGCCAAGAAAAGGAGGAAAGATGGCACAGGAGACAATGCCTATAAATAAATAACCATCATCTCAATGTAAAGCATGTGATTGAACCAGATGTTACAGAAAACTCCTTGCCAGAAGTGGCAAAACCTCAAATGTTAAAAGTCATCTGACTGTCATCACACAGCTCTTCCGATTGCTCAGCAGCTTAGCTTGTTTTGTGATATATGAAATACCTGAATGTATTTTTGACATTCAGCTAGAATCTCCTGTTTTGTAATTTGAATCCATTGGTTCAGGTCCAGCTGTCTGGAACAACAGAAAACAAGCTTACACTACCTGAAATAATTATATTATTGCCCATGGCAAGGATTTTACTATTGACCAACATAACCAGTTTCACACAATTAAGAATTTTCTGTCTGTTCATGATTCTCAAAATAAGCTGCCTGAGGCAGCCACTTAACTTTCCCTAATAGTAGGGCAAGCCATGCCTTGTAAGTGATTTCAAGTGTAACCAGGCTGACAAAACCCCATTACAACAGTAAGAGGTATACTGGTTACCAGTTAGTTTCTGGGTGAAATGAGCAATGGTTTTATAAAACTCTCTGCATGATCCAGGTGCCGATTTTACCAAAGGATACTTTCTCAGTTGTGTTTTAATCTCATTCAAAGCACCTCTACTACTGCTATCATCACATTCTGAAGTTCATCCTATAGCAACAAAGGCAAAGCCCTGATACTGATGCCACATTTTGAGGTAAAAACCTCAAAAACAAGGCACAAATATTACTATTTTCTTTTCCAAAATGCACAGAACTATCCTCTGCAATAAGAAATGGTGCCCTAAAAATCCATAATTTATTATATACACATTTTATTTCTAGAAAAGCATATCATACTGATCAGGTGCTATAAATCTCTCTTTATTTTATTGCCACCCTGTGGCTGAAATTCTGTTGCTTAGCATAGTAAGTCACACCAGAGGAGGCCCATTGAATCAGTGGGGATTTGGTGAGTCAACATTTCCATGTTTCAAATGGGCTTACTCTTGTTGTGACTTACTTCTCTAAGCAACAGGGTTTCAGCCCATATCTGGACTTAATTTCAAAACATATTGATAAAATATTATTATTTTTTGCACTACATTTTATGTCATTCAGAAACTATGCACAACAATCAAATAAATAAACAAAAACAATAGCAGGTAGGTATATGCATGCATAGAAGCCCAATAATGAATGCCACATGTCTGTAAAAACATAAATAACTAGAAGCCCAGTAATGAACACTGCATATCTGAAAACCCTGCGTGTATTTACCAGCTAAAGCTGGCATCAGGGAAACTATCACCTTACAGTGTTTTTGCTCCTGGGAGAGAGATGCAATTTCAAAACAGAATAGGACAAGCAAAAGGTTCTGCATTATGCATCAGGGTATTACAGATCTGACCAGGGAATGAAAACTAAGAGCCTCCAGCTAAAAGCTGGGAAGTATTACATGTGTTCTTGTTTCATGAATTCAGAGATACCCCTATGTGATATACCACTGAAAGCCATACATGTACACATACTTTGAGTAACAGAGTGCAACTGAGCAAGTAGATTTCCACCTCTCCACAGTTTTCACAGTTGTGTGAATCCACTGTTTCTGCATACCCAAATTTAGTCTACCTCCCATGACTTGCCTTTCCTTCGATTCACACCTTGTCATTCCTGCAGGTCAGGTTTCAACCCCAGTAGACTGCCTGCTATGCAAGAGATTAGATTTTGTTGCTGCACCGCTAAGCTTCCATCTGCTTTCCTGCAAAGGAAACCTTGAGACAGTGCCATTGAGAAGAAATACAACTGTATAGAGGGAACAGCAGCTGTGCTCCGATGAGATCCCAGTCGAAGAGAGATCCCTGCCAAGATGAGCCCCAGGTAGGATCAGAGGCAGACAAAGCCATGGTAATGCAACCAGCTTCACTCTGCAGAGGTATCGATAGGCATAACTCTCCCATTCACCTGGTTTCTGCCTTGTGGAAGAGCACAGAGAAGGGATTGCTTATTAGCTAAACATTCGGGACAAAAATCTTCCTCAATTTTTCCTGGGATCTCACCAGAATAGCAGCTACCTGGATGAGTGCTGGGACACTAACTTGGAAATAGCTTATGCAGTTCTATGAGGCAGTGGTGTATGGGGCCTCTCTGCTCCAGTTGCACATGGACCACTCATTACTGGAAGCTTCTTCTGCAGTTTCTTCCACATAAGCCAGAATGAAAGTGTGAGACAAGGTTATGGAGTTTAAGTTCACTTCCTTACTAATCATCTTACCTCAGGGAAATAAAATATGAAACACACACATAAATCTAATATAGAACTGTGTGGGCTGCTAGCTCCACAGAGAAGTAGGATAAATTCTGCCATTTCCCACTGTGGGCAATAGTGCTCTTGCTCCAGGCCTCCAGTCAGAAGGTGGGGCACATCAACCTGGCAAGCTGAAGGAAGCTGTTATTGCATATCCTGCACCTACAATGGCTGGCATTTAGTAGGCTGAAGTGCCCATGACCCAAAGGGCTTCCTTTCCTGCAGGCCGGCCGGCCCTAAGAAGTAGTGAAACACAGACAGTGTTTGACCACGGGGTTGCTTGTGACCAAGGGGCTCAACCTATACACTAATTGCCTTCCTGCCAGATGCACAGTGAGCAATACTTGCTCATGTTGCATCTGGGCCACCAATCACCAGCTTCAACCTCAAACATTATTATTTTTTATTTTAAAAGAACTTTAAATTGGCTCATAGTGTACTTTCTTTCAGTGCCTCTAGGGAGCTATAGTTCACCGGGAGGCAGCTGCACTTTACCTTTTTCTTTGTGCGTCAGGCGTCCCACCGGATGCTAAAGTGTGGAAGAGGAAGAGAAGGAAGAAGACTTATCCACAGGGTGGTGGGTAGCCACCACCCTGCAGCATGCATCTTTTCTGATATTAGGCATTCTTTACCGGTTTTGTCCCCCCTGTGTAGGGGTGGAACTCGAAGCTAGCAAGGGAGAGCAGAGGCAGACACTTTAAAGAGGCACTTCCAGCAAAGGTGATATGAAGGTTGAATTAAAAATGCAGCTACCAGAAAAGAAACAGCCGTTGTTATCGAGATTCAGTTAAGGTGTTAAAAGTAATTGAGGTCTGAGCATCTGCCCGCCTGCAATTACCGGCCTTGCTGCTTTGGGCTGGCATGTGTTGATTGTGTGGCAATAGATCAAAAATACATTTCACTCTCATTATGATTTATGACCTGGATATTTTAGTTAAAAGTGGCCAAAAAAATCCCTATCTATCTTATGTTTATAAAGTTGTAGTGGATAGGGTAGCAAGAGTTGCATGAGCTGCCCAAAAGTTGAAGAAATATGTGTTAAGACTCATACAATGAATTGTAAAGGGTTAATTTAAAATTTTTGAAATTATCTGTATTTTTGATATGGTTGCACTTTGTTTTTAATCCAGTATTTTGTGGGTGTATGTATTTGCATTTGTATATTTTAACTTGGTAACACTACATCTTTAAGTCAATGTCCGGGAGGTGTGTTTATATGTATATTCATGTTTTAATTGTAAATCTGATTGTGCTTGAATGACCAAAGTGGTTAGATCAACAGTAACGATACCAGATTTATGACCCACAGGGATACCTGAGACAAGACCAGTATCTTCAGATTCCTTCCACATCTCTAGTTGGCCCTGAGGAGGACAAAGAAGAGGATTCAGACCATTGTAGACTACAGCCCTTAGCTCCCTTCCGTCTTAGATCATTTCCCTCTTCTTTGATAACATAATTTAGTTCTTTCTTCTCCTTTGTGCTCATGTGCAATGAAGGGCTGGCCATGAGAGTGCCACCATGTCAGTCTTCAGCATACTTACACACATGGAAGCCAGCTTTCTCAGGTCTACGTTTATCCTGCTCTATTGTGGATAATAAATAAATGTAAGCATTCCCTTTCACCTTACCACAAGCACCTTAAATGAGCACCTTAATTCATAACCAGTCCACTTTACTTAGCCTGCTACACTCTGTGGACATAATTACCACAATTTCCTTTTGGTCATAGTAGATCACATGAAATGGGGCAGCGCAGCAACAAGTTCCAAGAAGAACCTCCCACAGATCTGTGATTCCCCTTCTTCCTCTGAATGGTAGATGGTCCCCTATGGAGATCTTAATGCCATCTGTGCAGACTCAAATGGCTTTAGAGAAAGGTATTGCCCTATACCTGCACCAACATATGGAAGTTCTTTCTTCTTACCACCAGAAGAAGCGTGAGATCTTTCTGTACATGATGGCATTAAATTAAGTTGGGGGATTTATTTTAAAATTATTCTACTAGGGCATTTAGTGTCAAAGGATTGACATTAATTGATGCTGAAAAGTTGTGCTGGTAGCAACAGCAAGCAATTTATGACCCATAAAGATGACCATGACAAGAGCAGTATCTGCAGGTTCTTTCCACATTACTCATTGGCCCTGAGGATGGCAAATGCCTCTTGATTCTGGAGCTCAGCCTTCATAAGATACCATCTGAAATCAAAATGCACCAGACAAATGCTTTAGCTCTCCATCCAGCATCTTAAAACATACAATAAGTGTCATCCACATGAGCATATTCCAGACTTGCATCCCCTGTCAAAGCAATTTGTGGCCAGTGGGCACATGCGCAGAATTCAGTTACTTTATCAAAAGTAATTACGGAGCGAAGGGAGTGAAAGTATATAGTGGCTGAAATCCTGTTACTTAGGTAGTAAGTAGCAATTAGAGTAGGCCTATAGAATCAATGGAATTTACACAGTAGCTGATTCAACCAAAGCCCCACTGATTCAGTGGGCCTCCTCTAATTGCTACTTACTACATCAAGCAACAAGATTTTAGTCATTATGTTTCTTTTTTAATCTATAATAGGCTGTTTCCAGGCTCCTTGCTTTGCTAAGACCAGTGCAGGTGCCATCATATGTTTTTCTCTCATTCAGCTGATGGAAGAACAACTAAAGGCTTTAAGTACAAAAGCCTTTAGATCATGTGAAAAGTATCATCACAGATAACTCCAGTGAACTGTTCATGTATACAGTATTTGACTGAAAATCTAGTAAGAACATTTTAATCACTAGGCAACAGAGCTATTAAAATGCGTTTGTACTGTCTGAGTTATTGTCTGCAAGCCAATAAGAATCTCTGAATTCAGCAGATCTGTATTTGGAGTCTAAATTCAGCTCTCCCCTGAAAGGGCAGTTGGTGGGCCATTATAACAGTAAAGGAAATAATAGCTGTAAATGCCTAATGCAATGCATCTGTTCATCACAGGTTAGGTGTCCATTTGCTGCTGCTGTATAATAGTGGCATCTGAAGTTTTGAATACATTTTTGAATACTACAATCACCAGTCACATCATCTCTCAACTTTGAAAGATGATTCACACCTCACTATCTGTAATTTTCAACACACATTTCTAACATATTTCAGTGTCTTATCACTCAAGGATCGCTTCCACTGAACCCAAGCCACCATGTTCCTTATCATGTGAGATGGAATGCTCACTGATGACAATATTGTGTGTGCCGGCCAGCCTTGCTTCATGGGGACCATCAGTCTTGATTTCAGACCAGAAAGAGATGAGAAAAGCAGCCTGTAATTAGAGCTGAAAGCACATTAATATTGTAGAGAGGTGATTGAGGCAGTCTTTTCAGGTTTATGAAATCAAGCTTCAGAGGAATTCCATGCTTAAATCCTGAAGACCTATAATCAAACAATGCAAGCTAATTTACCTAATCTTGAGGTGCGAAAAGCTCATGCAATGACACTCAGATGCTTTCATTACTGAAGAATTTCCATCTTTCAGATGTGGGCTATCACTAAAATCTGTCTCTCGCCTCAGTTCGATCTTGGCTGGCCTACATGACATGGCACACCTAGAGTTGAATACCGAAGGGCATCCTGCTGCATTTAACATAATAGGCCTGAGATGTCAAAAGAAGTGAAAGGTGCTTCACATGTTGTCATTTCCAGGCTCTCAAAGTGGAATTCAGAGTGTCCCATTTAGATCTGGCAACACAAGAGAAGACCACAACCCAAAGGAGGAGAATGTTTGAGAGTTTATCTTCTTCACACAGGAAAGGCCTAAGGCAGCCTGAGTTAAAAGGCAGGATGGTAGTGACTTTCCCAGTTCCATGCACATGTAAGCTGACAGAATCTTGCTTTACAGCTGCAATGAGATAACATCATCTGCCATACCAGAGAGCATCAAGCTAGCTTAAGGGCTGACAAAACAAATGCAGCTGTGTATTCCAACACCTCACTGCTGGCTGCTCCCACCTGCCCTGGCATCTGCTAGGTAGCTGCCTCTCCCTACCTAGTGGTAGGACTGGTCTGTTGCTAAAAAAAACAAAACACCCCACAGACCTGCTACAAGAACACTATGGTGTGTGGACATTTGTTCTGCTCATGCAGTAGATATTTCAAGTCTTCCCATCATGCTGAGAAGACTCCCACTTGGGCTAATGTCCCCAGCATTTTAGGGCTGGCTTATGTCTGACTTCACAGAGGATTGTCCTCTATATGAAGCTGTCCTCAGCTTGAAACAGATCCACTTGAGAGATTAAAAAAAAATAAGAAGAAGGGAGAATAAGGGACTTGTAATTGTCCATCAGCGGCCACCACCTGGATGACCCATTGCAGAGGTGCACATATCACCTGTACACACTCTCCATGACTATTGTTAGTGATCTTGTGTCAGTTGTTAAAACCAGAATAACTATCTCTGAATTTGCTTTTATACATATGAAGTAACATATTTCAATTTTATGTAGATCTCTACCCTCTTTTTGTGATGCAAAGATTTATATCCTCTCCACATAGGTATTGGATTTGCTTTGATCTGGATTCTTGCATTGAGCAGGGGGTTGGACTCAATAGCCTTATAGGCCCTTCCCAACTCAATTATTGTATGATTCTCTCTCCCTCCCTCTTTCTCCCTGTATATATATTTGAGTTGGCATTCACTATGAAAGTTCCTTTAGAAGCAACCACGGAGGTTCCTTTAGAAGCAGTCACAAAAGTCATGTGTGGTTTGATGTGACTGACAGAAGCAGTGGGTGGCTGATGTGGTTAGGGGCCCCAGGCAGACTCCCAGCAGCCATGGCAACCTCAGGCAGCCACGTGGCTTATGATCACTGCCCACTGCTGCCCTGCTTGTGCCCTGTGTATAGAGGCAAATTCATTCACCATCACCATGTAATCTTGAAAAGGATTTTTGAATCAGTGTGCCATGTTCACAACACAAACTGAGACCCAGGAGCTCTTGCCCTGGACTTACTGTTAGCATTTAACGCTGGGCACTCAGCAATAATTTTAATACATTTCTGTCCTCCTTGGCAAGGTGTGAATGCATGGTTTGGACCTAGGAAAATAACTTGCTCAATATTTTTGTTCTTCTTCCCACCTATCATCTGCTATTTTTGTGCAACAGGCCAATTCTCTGGCTTTTTCCTCACTTTTTCATTTTAATATCCATATTGAAACTTTACCATTTTAGACAGGGGAAGAGGAAGAAAGAGAAAGATACAAATGTGGCCTTAGTGTTCATCTTTTGCTAGTCACTTCTGCTCAGCCTCAACTGCTATTCCAGAAGACTGTTTCCTTACTTGCTTCCTATCATCTTTTTGGGAGATGGCATCCTTTGAGCAGGAATTTATCCTTATTTCATAGTTATTGTGCAAGGCGCCCTCTTTGAGACCATGATGAGACACGGAGTCCCTGCCAAGGGAAGCCTACTGACCTCTCTGGTGTTTTTTTGCCATGTCACAAAGACCTTTATTTATTACTCCAGGAATCATTTGGCCTTGGGTTTTTCACTTTCCTGAAACTGCTTCTTTTTCTAGAAATGTGTCTTGTTAATAGCTTGTTCTTGATGTTAGGCTTTTCTCAAGCCTTTCGGCCATATAAGCAGCCAGACTAAAGAGCAGTTGGTGCCCTCCACATTCACTTTGCAACAGGTAGTGATCTAGGAGATACCGCAGACAGATTTTTAAAGCATTGTGCTGCTTCCAACTAATCCAGCAAATTATACATTTTAAAAAAATATACAGAGAGAAATTTTGCCAATGCTACATTTCATATGCTGGGTTGCCCTATATCTGGTTGTTACATAATGTTGCCTGAGAAACTGCCTTGTTGTTTATCTCTTGCAAGTGCTGTGTGGGCTTATTTGGCTGAATTGTACAATAGCAGCTTCCTGGTGCTTAAGCTACACACACACACAATGCCTGTATGTGCCTTCGTATCAGTCAAGGCGATCGGAGAGCTGAATTCCCAGGTGGGATAAATAAATCCTCCTCATGCAAGTACAGACAAGAAAGTCAAAGCAATTTACACCAGCTAAAGATGTATCCTGTGTTTCTATATTAAGCAGTTGTCTCCTATTTTTAATAAGGTCTCTCAGTGCATTTGTTGCTTTTGCAACCTTCTGTTCTCCTCTAAGTAGTTTCTTGGGTCACAGTTTTAAGCTGAACCAACTCTTTCAGGATTTGTATGTCCTTTGCTACACTTTGTACCAGTCTGATGTAGTCAAGCCCCCCCCCCCCCCCCATATGTTCTGCACAGTGCAGTGGAAAAGCAGGGCAGGCAATCTACAGAAGTACAAGCAGGTGCAGAATAAATGGCAGATTTCAAAATGAATACTGAATTACAGTGTGGATGTTCAACATTTTGGAAGCTGAAAACATGTATCAGTGTTTTGTTCCCTTCTAATTAGTACCACAATTCATGTTTGGACACTACTTATATAAGATCGATTCAGAGCCACAATATCTGAATCGATCTTGAAACCTTCAGAACTCTTCATCAAGAAAGATGGCAGCAAAGCAAAGAGGCGGAGGGAAAAAGAACATGGTGGAAGGGATGTCTGCATTTAGATACAACCCATGGATAGGACTGGAGAGGCTGTTGTGGATTTCTACTGGACGCTCTGAGGATTTTTCGCAGTGTTGATTGCAATGAAAAACAAAGAATCATCCCTCCATTTTAAAAAAATATAACATTCAGCTGTTTCTCAGGACTATTTATGTTTATCATCTTAACTGATAGAGAGTTCTGAGGAACTCAGAGGCTTGCATAATTTTTTGTGAGCTTGAGTCAACCTATAAAGGTAGTGCCCTGATATGGATTTTAGAATATTTCTTAGGACCAACATAGCTACTTTTTGCTGCTGTTGCTGCTTTTTGTTTAGTAAGTGTGTCATTTAAGTGGTGATGTATTTGTTCTTTTCCTTCTTTTTTCATTTTAATCTACCTTGAGCTTTCCAACAGAAACATAAAACATACAATATTTCTGCCTCTGATACATTTGAATTCCTTCTGTGGAGCAGCTGCTAGGCAGGAAGAAGAGCTGAACAAGATGGATGACCTGGCTCTCCAGCACCTGTTTTCTTATGGGTTAAAATAAGAGGAGTAAGACCTGCAGTAGAATGTGTCTTCCTGCAGTAGAGAATAACCAAAAGATAGACATGGGTAGTTTCATGTACATGTTTTATTTAATTTTTTAAAAATCATATTCATGAAAAGCAAGATCAGACTTAGAAAGTGTGAATCCTTTGCAGAATCTAAAACCTAAATTTGTCAAGGATCTAATAAATCGCTACAAGGAATTAGACCTCTGTGAGGTTAGTTAAAATTTGCTATCCCTGTTTGACAGACAGGCATTAAATACTCAGTAGAAATTTCCCAGGAAAACATGCTCTGAATAAACATTAACCAAAATGCTTAGAAGTTAATGGAATAGATCCCAATCCTGCCACACTTAGATCCTTAAAACAACAATTTTAAAATTTCAAAAATGCGAACTGGTTAACACAATATGCAGCCCAAAACAAACAGGCAAAAGGAAAAAATATAACCAAAACCCACCCAATACTTTTGGAGACCAAGGGCATGATCTACCAGAATGTGTGTGTGTGTTTTTTTCTCCCCACCGCCCTTGTTGAAATGAATTGATCCTGTTCAAGAGCACTTAGTGTTCTTGTGTAGCTTCTGTCCATTGCAACAGACCTCGGGCAGGAGAACCACACTCAATGCATTTCATTATGTACACTGAAGCTGCATATAGTTCAGTGCAAACACAAATAATTCAGTATAAGACTATAGTCAAAATGCCTTCCAGCAGACACATTCTTAGTTGGAAAGCCACTTTCTTTTAAATCAGTCTTTTCCAACCTGGGTCACTTCAGATGTTCTTGGACTACAAACCCTATCATCCTCAACCAGTGGTCATGTTTGTTAGGACTGATGGAGTATATGGTCTAAAACATCTGGAGGGACCTAGATTGTGGAAGGCTGTTTTAAGTCAACAGGGCTCTCTTCATCTTCTTGTCACTGTTGGAGCAAAGATTTGTCCCATGGGGACTTGTATCAAGTTTTCTTGGGCCTGCCTCAGCACCATGGCTGATTTTGAAAGACGTGAAGAAACGCTAAAGGTCCATCATGAGACCTATTTAGTGCAAAATCTTGCCCCATCTTTTCTGGCATCACCAATAAACTGGATGTCATTTCTTACAAGGCCTCTGAATATTAGACAGCAGTGTATAACTCTGGAATGAATAGGATTCAATGATCCGGAATATGCAATGGGTGTGCTCTCTGAGAGTGTGTATGTTTACAGCCCAGGGGCTGCAGCAAGACCAGGGCTAGTGGAAAGTAGAAAGACAAACTGCTGTTGCTTGAGCTCCCTGTAGCTGCAAGTTATGCATCCATCAGAAAAAGATGAATCTTCTAGAAAACTAGCAGAAAAAATCCCAGGGCAGTTATTATTGTATGAAATATTCTTAATGGGCACATATGTACAGTTCATTGAAATATAAATAGCAGTAGTAGACAACAGTGCTCCAGAACATCTAGTGTTGCTGATCACCCTCACAAGACCAATCAACCGGGCTGGAAATTTCAAATGAAATTCCCAAGTCCCTACAAACCCCTACATTGAACCCATGCTTCCATATCAGAGCACAAAGTTATAGGTATTGGGGCCAAGCCAGCTAACTCCCAAGAGAGCTGAATTTGGAAGACAGTCTTTACAAACCAGCCTCAGCACTAGGCAGTGACCCATCCAAATTAACACTGCTCACTGTTTTCTCTTTCATTTTGTATCTGAGTCAGCAACAGAGCCAGCTCAAAGCGAAAAAGATGCACTTATGACTTGTCTGTGTTTTGATGTACTTCAGTTCCATGTTCTCCTCTGGGTCCCCAGCTATCCCATGACCACCACCCTCAACACTAGATCAAGCCTGCCTTTAAACACATTTTGACATTTTTAATACCCCACATGCCAGACTCACGGCTCATTCCATACACAGCCTGTCCAAAATGGAGTCCAAATATCACCTCCCAGTCCAAGGCAGAGCATATCAAGCCACATGCTTCTCAGTCCCAGACTAAAACTGAGACAGTACTGGAGAAAAAAGAGAGATAGTCCCTTTGACTTCGTTGGCCCAGCAGCTAGAATACTGGCAGTAACTGAAGGAACTCTGTCATGCAGGAAAGGGCCAGCGTTGACATCTCAGAAGAGATGCGGCTGGTTTGATTTTTCCATACAGATTCCTCCACTTGAGCCTTCTACACAGTCTCTACCTTTAGAGCATAACTTACATCATTGGAATTTGGCGGACAGTTTATTGATGATTCTACAGAAGGGACCTCGGTATCTGTCCTGATGGTATTGGGGTCAATCAATATCGCCTAGAAAACAGAAAGTATTAGGTTCACTTGAATTCTCACCATCTCTCAGATTCCTTTCAGTTAAAGAAGGACAGCATCCCTGGATCAGAAGCAACATTGCATCCCCCCCAAAAAGCAGCCAGCTGCTACTCTCAAGTCCCCCAAGGATCTCCTCCTTCACCACAAAAAGAAACAAACAAAAGCACTGTTTGCCTTAAACAACAAGATGTTCCTTTGCAGCTGGAAAGCACACACCTTCCTATTTCATTTACAAGGTGTTAAGCACTAACCCCTTAATGGGGTGGGAAGCTGCACACGTCTCCGTTTTGAAGGAACTGCCACCATTCTTAAAGGGTAAATGATGACTGATTGATTTCGTTATTGTTGCTATGATTTGTTTTGCAGCAAGGCAGTACTTGCGATCTTGTGTAAAGCATAAAAATAAAGAGGGGTCATATGAAGCCCATGGTCCTGTGTTGCACATCCCTGCTCTGAGGGACTGATTCAACTCCCACTGATATCAGAACATGCTTGAATGGATCAGGCCTTAAATGCTAGTTATTACTTCACTCCTTCTTTAACCCCATCTGAACAAAGCCAATTTTCCTCTCATCTGAAATATCCCTCACCTAGATTATCTACCCAGCGTAGCTGTGCCATCTTCCCCACCACAGTTTTTTCACTTCTCTGTGTATTTCAGTTAACCTGACAAGTTACAAGTAAAGGCAACCACTTCACTCTAATTCCCAAACACTGATGCTACTAGAATCCTGGTGAGAATTATGCAGTCACCTCGTTGGAGTCCGAGCGGGTTGCCCGGCACCAGAAATAGGCAGTGGCAGATGCGATGCAAAATTCCACGATGGTGAATGTCAACAACACAATGGCAATCCTATTGCCGGTCTTTCACCCCGTAAGAGAAAACATACACAGTGTTACAAGGTAAACAACAACTTGAAACCAATCACTTTATCTTCTACATTAACTGAAGGTGCTTGTGGTCGTGGTGATGGTAATGATTTGTGTATGCTGAGTGAATACAGTAAGAAGACATTTCAAGTTCTAAAGCAAATGTCACTTCAGCTTGAGGTTTCATTGTCTGGAGTTGGCAGTACTATAATGTAAGGGAAAACATTCAGATTTGGTACAAATCAACTTTAATTTAGTGGTAGCTTGACTATTTAGCTGCTAAAAGATAGCAAACTGGTGGTAAGGCCACAATCCTGTGCATGCCTACCGCAGAGCAAGGATGGACGCTGTGGGACTCATTGGTGAACAGAAGGCTACATGTGTCCTTATTCCAAATCAATTTTCCTAACAGAACACCTTTGATTTTTATGCAAGCAATTTGAAGATATGTGGATGTGTTTTTCTGCATAACATGTGAAGGCAGGGGAGACAAGAGGTAGACTGGATATTGTTCCTGGTATTCTCTGGCTTCTGTCTCAGCTGGAACCTTTCAAACATAGTTAGTAATAATAAGCAGCATCACAATGCCAACCATTTTAAGTTCCCTCTCAACTAGGGTTCAAAGTCCAGATGTTGATATGTAAGCAAATTCTAGTATAGAAAGAACCTTGGTCACTAGCATTTACCAGGGCTCACAGTGGTGATGCAACACCTAGCCATAATCAATGTAGGCAGAGGATGATTAGGGGATTTATGCTGGAGTGTTAGAGGCTTGGACATGTCATGAACATTCTCTCCATCACTACAAGCCCTTAGGGCAGCTCCCACCAGAGTGGCTTTCACACTATAGCATCATCCTAAAAGTGGGGCAAACTTCATAGTACCAAAAAAAGCAGAGGATAATGGTGGCAGAGAGTTTTGGTAGACAAGACACTGATTCTCTACCTAGAAGCAGTGCACTTTTATAAGGATAATGCTATTTATTCTAATGCCAGCTTGTCTCTCTGCATCTTTGGTAAACGAACTTGCTTTTGCTTTCTAATTGATCAGTTATGACAGAACACGGTTGTGTCTGCATTCCTGCTGTCTCTGGCAGGTGGTACTGAAAGACTTGCATGCCTGGAGGAATAGCATCATAACAGGAGGAAATACTCATTTGCTTTAACATATGATGTGATCCAGAGCCACTCTGAAGTTTTTTCTTGGCAACTGTGCTATCAACAGCTTGAAACTTGTCTACCAGTTGGAATCTACACACAGTCTCCAGGTGGCTTATATCAAACATGGTGAGCATGCATGATTGACAACCCAACATTTCCCTCCCATCTTGCTGCTTCCTAACCCCCTTGTCATTATCAACACAAGTGCTAATATGTGGAAACTTACCATGACTAGGGAGTACTGATGACTGTCATCAGAATGAAATGGCCCATTTATGCTCAGGTCTACTATAAAGGCCAGTATTCCAAGTAATGCAAAGATGGCACTGATGATATTCATGGCTTGGGAGCCTTTCACCTGAAAAACAGAAGCACTGAATGCAGGTTACTGCTGAAAGGAGTAAGAGGAATTATACTGAATAATTAGATCAGCACAGCTAGATGGGGATGATGGGGGGTTGTACTCCAACCTATCTAGAGGAGGGCACCAGGGGAAGCTTGAGGAAGGATGACTCAGAGTGTCAGCAAATCTCTGTTCTAGGTCAGTAGATTTGCCTTATGTCACATGACAAGCAAGAGTCATGGATGCTTTATTAGAGAGGAGGGCTGTTAGAGACAGAAGCTGGTCAGGACAGAGATGGGCAACAGCTCTTGAGATAACTGAATGAGGTACGACAGAGACATGGTTCCCTGTTGTGCATACTCTCCTTCCTTCTCTTCCACTGCTATCTCTGCTCAGGTATGGCACGTTTTTGACACTCTCATCACACCAGCAAATTCTGAATAGAAACAACAATGATGAACACGCCAGTCAACATGTTGGACAATCATGTCTTTATTGTGCTTCTGTCTACTCTGAGGATGCTGTTGTCTTATATCCAGCATTTGTTATTCCAATATATTGAACCAACTATTTCCCTCAGTGGAAGACCCTACTGGCTATGGCTTCACCAAAAGTCCCTGTGGTATCACCACCCCTACTATTTTCTTTCTTGCTGTTATATTATATTTACACCCCATGTTTCCTGCGAAGTGCTGAAGATGGCGTTCATAGTACTCCTCCTGTCTTTTATCCTCATTAGTACTCTGTATGACAAGTTTTGCTAAGGAACAGTGGCTGGCTGGTGAGCTCCACGATTCAATGAGAGTTTGAAGCTGTTTGTCTGCAGCTCCAGACTTTGTCTGACAGCACTCAGTTCACAACATCGGACTGAAATTGAGTTGGTGCCAGATCTGCAAAGCTTTAGCTGGTCATTCCAGATACCATGATGTACACAGAGAAAACTATTCTTAAACAGAAGAGAAAAGAAGATCAAGCTGACTTACTGCACACTCTGTAGGGCTCTTCTCAGCACCGATGGAGAGGCATCCAGAAACAATGAACTGTTTAGGAAGAAAGATACAAGGACATCAATGGAAGTTCACGTTATTGATAAGCTCCATTCCCACCTACCTCAAAGGCTACAGTAGAAATGAAGAAGAAGACTGGAACCTTCCTTGCTGGTGTTTTTTAAAAGGATATCAAGAAAGCCCCCTTGTCACATGCTATGAGGTGTCTTCAGGGGGTTAGACTTTCCACATATTAAGAGGCCTCTATTGATTGGCATGATTCAAGTTTTTCCATCTCCGTTGTTAATATACTGGTCTTTCCCTTCCATCCTCTGTTTTGGGCCTCAAAGTTAAGTCTGTTCCTGCACTTCCTCTTTGTAGGAAGTTGTTAGGAGGCACTTCCCCAAAGAAGAGGGAGATGCAAGATGAATGAAAGCTGATGCCTTCACCCAGCTCTGACATTCAGAAACCATACTGATTGCCAGCTCAGGTGACTGGTCTCAGCCATGCAATAGATTCTCTCCCATCAAGAGGAGTGTACTTTTAGGGTTGAGACAAAATATGTTGTCAAATTTCATATTTGGTTGGAATATTTGATCCAAAACATTCCCCTCATTTTCAGCAATGTTCAACATGAGAACATATACAGTACACATTTTTTTCAATATTATCCTGTTCTGTGTCATTAGCTTCCTCCTTCATTGTCCTTGACCCCTACCCACCCAGTCTCATTGCTATCCCAACCCTGGAATAAAGACGTGAGACAAAGATATGGGTTAAATATGGGCCACTTTATTGATAACGTCAAATACGAAAATGGCAATCCTTTGCCAAAAAGAGGGGGCCTGCTGTAGTGTGGAAACAGGTAAAAGGCAGGGGTATGCCGATACCCCTTGATCAAGAAATGGGTGAGTCCCCGGCCCCAAGTTCCAGTGGTCTCCAGACAGCAGGAACCCAGCCAGCTACTAATAAACACCCCCAGACCTCAAGCCATCTTTTGCTGATGAGTGTTGGTCTGGAGGTGGCCCAGCGCATCTTCCTGCCACAGGCACTGTAATTGCACGATCCGCAGTGCCGGGAGGTCGGATACGCTGTTGGCTTACCTGAGATTACAATTGGGACACACCGAAAATACCTGTTATTTCCGCACTACCCGCCTGTGTGACCAGAATTTATCCACCAAATTGCTAACAACCCTCATCCAGTGTGGGATAGGTGAAAAATCCCCCCATCCAAAGCCAATCAGGATGAAGGTCAAAAATTCCTATCCGGCCCCTAAAAGGCGACCAGAAAAACTCACACTAGAAAAAGGGCGGGCGGGTGGGAGCCCGAAAAAGAAGAGGGCGGTGCGAGGGGGAAAGCCCTTTAAATACCCAGGGCTTTCCCGCCCCTCGCACAATTCTCATGAGACTTAAACACAGTCTCGCTCTATCCCGGGTGGACAGCAAGGATCGATCATGCTGCCCAAAGGCGATGCCTTGGCAGCGATCACAGCATTTGCCCATACACCTGGTTAATCCAATTGGTTGTGGTGAACCACACAGCTTTGTCAATGGTGTCATGAAAGGAGCATCTGAGGTCATGATGTCATTGAAATTTCCTTTTTTTTTCTTTTTTAAATTTTTAAATTTTATTTCTAAAGAAAAGACAATCCATCATGTTACAAGTAATAAATACAAAGCTTAACATAGTAAACTGTCATCTTACATTGTTATATAATTTAACTGTTGACCAATTGCTATTCCCCACAATTCTCAAAATCACATTTACACCATTCCCCGTCACATCTTAAAGAAATATCGACCAACAATTTAAATGCTCCAAATTGTTTTCCAAACCACGTGTCTCGAAATTTATTTTATTGGCATATTTTAATAAAGGCTTCTAATTTTCAGTGAACTGACTATGCCTTATTTCTCCTCTATATAGTGTAACTTTATTAGTCATTTTTTCCATCAACATTGTATGCCATATCTTATTCGTAAATGCTTGTAATGAGAGATCTTGAGCGTTTTTCCAATTTCTAGCGATCTCAGATCTTGCGGTGCCTATAAGATTTGCAACTAATTCTTTATTTTCACGTTTCTCATTTCCCCCTGTAAATAATGAAAATAACAATAATGTTTCATTCATATCTATTTTTTGATTGGTCAGCGTCTCTATCCATCTAATTACCTCATGCCAGAATGCTTCTATTTTGGGGCAAGAAATCCACATATGTTCCAAAGTTCCTTTTTGTCCACAGTTCCTCCAACATTTATCCGATATATCTTTATTAATTCTATGTAACTTTGTAGGATATAAATGCCACCGATGCACTACCTTCAGAACTGTTTCTTTCACATTTGCTAATATAGATTTATATGGGTATTTGTTCCATATTTCTGTCCAGATTTCCTTGGGTATATTAATATTTAAATTTGTTTCCCACACTGTTTTAGGTCCTCCACCTTTTCCATATTCTTTCTCTCATTGAAACTTCGAAGCATGAACAGAGATTATAACAACAAATCAGGTGAAATGGCAGTGCAGCAAAGATGAAGGCACTCAGGCAAATAGTATTGAATCCATTTCATTACTAGATTGCATTACCATTTTAAATCTATAACTTGGCTGTACCAATTTCAAGATGAAAATCTGTCACAATTCCAGTCAGGTGAATTAAAGAACATCTCTTGAGAATGTGGTTTTGCAGACATAGCTTAAGAGTGCTTTTACACGTAAGGCTTAAACAACCTTTGAACCTTTTCCTTGCCACTTTTTATAAACACATTGTCCTTGTTAATTATCTAGCATCGTCACCGTCAGGCAAAATGTCACACAATGTTCATGTGAAGCAACGATATTTATCTTTAAAAAGAGTTAAAATGTATTTGTGTGCTATGGACAGAAGTTTACTTGTGAATGTTCAGGCATTCAAAGCAAAAATAACGTTCTTTGTTTTTCATTTCTCATTAGAGATTAAAAGGAGAAATGTTAGGTTTTCAGTCTGCCGAGTGACTGTTGATAATCCAAGAATAATATGAACCATTTCCTTAAACTGGCAATCCTTTCAGCTATGGCTTCTTTGATAGCAAGATGCTGGCTATATACTAGCTGAGGTTCCTGTCTTTCAATGTGCCAAGTTAGCTAATTAGGTGCCATTAACTGACTTATAGAAAGCCTAATAGGACTTCCAAGGCAAGTGAGATATTTAAGGAGTGGTTTTACCAGTTCCACTCTCCCAGTAAGTTTCTATGACCAAGTGGGGATTCGAATCCTGGTCTCCAGAGTCTTAGGTACAGAGGGTGTACTTGCCTGAGTCACTTGAGTAGAACAGTCAAGCCTGACCATTCACAGGGAAATTAGGGATGGTTAGGAACTCTCTAAAAGAAACATCATAGCTGACATTTCTTAGAGTGATTTCAACCATTCCAGCAGTGGGCTACAGAGTACAATAAACTCCCATGCAGCTGACCTCTGTTTATCAATGTTCCACTAAGTCTATCGGTCCCTTACTAGACACTAGGAGGGATTTCACACACACAAAAAGAGTTGATTGATTGGAGGATCCTGGTTGAAAGGATGGTTCAGCACTGGTTGGGGTAGTCAGGTAGTTCTGGATAGAGGAAGAGCTGTGGGAGAGTCAATAATGAGCCTCAGAAGTTCAGGCCCTGAAAATCTGAGTAGTGAGGAGACCATGCCTTCTCCCTTTGGAAAGAAATCACATCCAGAGTTCTTATTTTAAGAACATAGGAAAGCTAGTGTTTATTGAATAAATGCACTGGGACAGAAAAGGTGATCCAAATTCAAGTTCTACCTAACTAAGGTAGAAATGCAGAGAGTCACGTTTGCCCTCCCATCTCTTGAAAACAATGAAAATGAAGGCAAGACATCTCCTCCATCCTCTTTCAGGGTATGTCAAGAAAGAAAATGTGAGAAGGAAAGGAAGCAACACAACAACCCGAAGAATATCAGTCTAGGTCAGGGGTCTCCAAACCATGGCCCGCGGGCCACATCCAGCCCACCTTGCCTTTTTATCCAGCCTGGGCATAGTAAGAGGAGGGAAGGGGGACCCAAGCGATCCTCCACCCTGCTGTCTTTGCAAAGACAGCGGGGGTGGGGATCGCTTGGGTCTCCCTTCCCTCCTTCGGCCGTTGAAAATGTGTAAAATATATGATGTGACCCTCACACTAAAAAATTTGGAGACCCCTGGTCTAGGTTAAAACGAGGTCAGCACAGGCAGCATAGAAAAAGGGCAACTTAGGAAGCCCGGGGAGGCTCTTCCTTCTCTGTCTGCATCTCCCTGGGCAAAGATGTGCATTTTTATTAGCGTCAGCAGAGTTATAGCCAGTCCCTGCCCATAGCTAACAGTCGCTTTGAGTTTACAACCCCTGTTGTTAATGGTGAGAAAGCAGAAGACAGGTATTGGTGATGTTAATGTGTATCCTCCCCAGCTTCAGTAGTGTATTCCCATCACAAAGTGTTTCTAATGGGTGGTCTTAAATATTGTTATATGTTTAACTGTTTTTAAGTATTCAGTCTTTTAGTTGTTTTTAATGGTGATTATTGTGGTTTTGGTTGACTACAAGCTGCTTTCAGTGTCTAATGGGGACAAAGGTGGCATATAAGACGGAGGTCCTGAGGGTGGGTGGCCCCTCCATTGGTGGTTTGGGAAACTCCCTCTCTTTTGGGGGGGGGTGACTCTCACTGTGAAGAGTGAGGTTCGCAGCTTGGGGGTTCATCTGGATCTGGTGCTCACCATGGAAACCCAGGTGGCGTCAGTGGTCCGCTCCACCTACTTCCATCTGTGGCGGATTGCCCAGCTGCGTCCCTATCTTGATGTTGGGGCGCTCACCACTTTGGTCCATGCGCTTGTAATCTCAAGATTAGACCACTGCAATGCGCTCTACGTGGGGCTACCTTTGAGATTGATGCGGAAGCTTCAAATGGTGCAGAATGCAGCGGCCAGACTCCTTAGTGCAGCGATGGCGAACCTATGGCACACGTGCCACAGCTGGCACACAGAGCCCTCTCTGTGGGCACCCGAGCCATAAGTCACCATCGAGAAATACTTACCCATCCTCCGATCCCGGATTTTGGCACTCCCCTCTGCTGGTGCAGTGGTCCAGCGGAGGGGTGCAATGGCAACCAGTACTGGTCTAGCCCAATGGGGGATTGGAGGACCGGTAAGTATTTCTTTGTTAATACCGCCCATAGAAAAAAACAAACACACAAGCATTTAACCCTTGCAGTGCAGGAGCAGTTGTTTTTTTCTAAACTAAAACCTCAGTATTCGGGTTTTAATTGCAGTGTTGGCACTTTGAAATAAATAAGTTGATTTTGTGTTGCAGTTTGGGCACTCGGGCTCAAAAAGGTTCACCATCACTGCCTTAGTGGGACGAGAAAATATCAGCATATTTCCCCCACTCTGGCTGCCTTGCATTGGCTGCCCGTTCGTTTCCGCATTGATTTCAAAGTGTTAATGATGACATATAAAGCCCTAAATGGTTTAGGACCTCGATACCTAGCGGAACGCCTCCTCCCACCTAGATCTACTTGAATCACTCGTTATAGCCAGGAAGGGCAGCTGAGGGGCCTAACGCCGAGGGAGGCCCAGAGAGAAAGAACAAGAAACCGGGCCTTCTCGGCAGTGGCCCCTCGGCTTTGGAACAGTCTCCCTTCAGAGATCTGTCTGGCTCCCTCACTGGGTGTTTTTAAGAGCCAACTCAAGACCTGGCTCTTTAGGCAGGCTTTCCCTCCTGTCACCACTTGATTATTTTTATTTTCCCATCTTGAATGATATCATTATTGTTGTTTTAATTTATTATGCTATTTTTATTGTTAGCCGCCCAGAGTAGACTTGGTCTAAATGGGCGGGGTATACATTTAATAAATAAATAAATAAATAAATACAAATAAAAGAAAATGAATGAATGAATGAATGAATAAATAAATAAATAAATAATCACATACTAATTTAAGAAAGAAATGCTTTAAGCCTCATCCTTGAAAATGTAATACAATACTGAGGAATATCAATAGGAAACTAATGGAAATTAAGCTTAAACGGCAAGATCAAACCATGATCAGACTACTAAATGGTCAAAAACAGATGGGACAGTACACCACACCACCCTACCCAATATATCCCCAAACAGCATTTATTATGTGCAGTTTTCCAAAAGTGAGATGAGAGTTCATCAGTTTTTTTTCAGATGATGTGCTTTAAAAAACTGTATGAAGGCTTAGCAATACCCAGGGTTTCATGATCTGCTCCTGTTTAGTGTTAGGTTCCTTTTTTAAAAAAAACAGCAACAAACTGTGCATGGATGAGATAAATAAAATAAAATAAAATAAAATAAATGAGGTCCATTAAAGCAGTAGAGGCTTTGCCACAAATGGTTGTGCAGAGCTTTTGTGCTGTTACAGCAGAGGTCAGCAAAGTGCAGCCATGAGGCTGCCAGTAGCTCCAAAAAGTGTCCATGCACTCCTCAGCCATCCACAATGCTTCCCCACTCCCAGCAAAAGAAGTCAATATCCAATCTTAGAAGCTATGGGTCCCATTAACATCTAATGGGATGTTAGATGTATTTGTGGTAGATGTATTTGGAGAATTAAAATCAGGTCTCTCTATTTTTTCACCACTTTCTGCAGTATATACTCTGGAATCTGAATATATTCTGGAATCTATAGGTTAGAGCAGATCACCATTTTCATGTTTAAAAGCAAGTTGTCAAGTCTGGACAAACTGCGAGAGACGTAGGCAGGCTTGGACAAAACTGCAGGCAGAAGGGGAAGAATGGTGGGAAGGAATTGCACTGATCCAAGGATGAGAGTGCTTTGCTCTGCATAGCAATGATGGAGAGCTCCAAGGGACAGGTCCAGCACTGAAGTTCTGCTTGTGCAAGAGTGGGATCTACCATCAGTATGGGGTGGAACCATCATTAAAGGTGCCCTCCAAGGATCCCCCAAACCTGCACCCTCTGGGGCATGTTTTTCAGCACCCAAAAGGGTTACACAAAGAACAGGGAGAGACTGGGGGTGGTGGTCTTTGGCTGGCACGATCATCGCAACCATCACCGGTAAGACAGATGGCATGCTCGCTTGGAGTCAATGCAACAATGGCTGAAGCAAATGGCAGCCCAGCACAGACCCTGATCAGCCTGTGGGGTTGCTGCCAGCATGCAGACTGGTGCTGGCACTGGCTAATTCCATGCATACCTTCCCTTTCTTCAATGAGCATTCTTCAAGGCTCAGCAAAAAGAAGTGTTCACCAGACCCCAGAACTCTTCCCTTCTTAGGTAACCACAGAGCACTAGTAGATAGAGAGAAGGTAGGATACACCTTTTTACTGAGATACCACCAAAACCATCTTCCTGTAAAGCTTCCAAGGTGTGACTGAGGCACTGAGCTCTGCACCACTGCAGTAGTTTTCAAGAAAAGGCAACTTTAAGGCTAGAATCTGGTTCCCTGCAGTGCCTCTCTATAGACGGCCAGCAGCTGCGTACTACAGTGGAAGCGAGGGATGTGTGATCTCAAGAGACGTGATGGACTGAAGCACCCTCTGGGTTGTATGTGTTAACTGCTATTTTTAGCAAACCTGTACCCATTCATTTTGTGAAATGCTTGTTATTATTCCACAAAATTTCAGAGTTCAAATTTTAACCAAAGGCAGCCATATCTACACAGTTTACTCTGCCATTAATTAGTAATACAGAGCTCAAAAAAGTTACTTTTCAAGCTATAGTTCCCCCAAGTTATCACAATAGCTGTTGGCTAGGAGCTTCTGGCAGTTTATTTTTTCAACTTCTGCTGAAAGCATTTTGCAAGAGTTGAAGGCATTTTACACAATAGAATATTTACTTTACTATACTGAAAATCTTCCCTGTGACTGTTTCTTCAGGATGAATTATAATTATGATGCTGAATATATTGCAGAGTTTTGAATTTCTGGTAAAATTCCTTTTTGCTACACAGTAGAACTACAGAGACTCACAGAGAAGGATACCTTCAAGTTTCCCTGAACCCACTCCTTTCTCATTAACTGGCACTTAAAATCTCAATAACTCACTCTGAGACATTTATAGGAGAAAGAAAAAAAATGTATTTACTTACAATTGCTTGAAATTATAGACTTGTGCGTGCTGCTTTCTTTACTATGCACATACTTAGCAACCAACCAAACATATCAACAGCAAACAAAAAACTGACTAAAAACAGGGAAAGAAAACTCAGCAGAGAGGCGGGGCTCTCTTTGAATTCAGAGGCTGGAAGGAACAATTGGTTAGTGCTAGATATATAACCGCTTCAGCCCAGAAAAGTCCCTCCCAGTCACACAAACCATAGACGGCATGCAAGGTACCAAATAAAACTCCAACAAAATAGACTAGATAGGTGTAGGCCATTTCTAGAAACTAGAGGACTGCATTGGCAGCCCTTGAACCCAAGGGAAGCTGCACCCCAACCCTGCTGCCAAAGCTACCACTGCCACATGTGTTGCTTCTGCTGTGATAGCAAAACCTTGTGGTATTTCTCTTAAATCAAAAAATATGCCTCCTGCACTTCTTGTAAACAAGTGGAACCGAGCTTCTGGGAAGCATCCAGGAGCCTGGCCCCACTGGTAGACAAGGCACACCAGTGAATCAGTGAAACTTATGGAGGTGTTGATTCCTCAAATCCCCACTGATTCAGTGGACCAACTCTAGTTGTGAATTACTACTGGATTTCAGCCAGTGATTTACAGGACAAGTATTTCTTATCTCTACCACCCCAACTACAGCAGCAGTTGATGGTAGTGGGATTGGGAGGGGGGGGGAGCGGTGTTGAAAAATTAGCTGGGGAGCTGCATGCCATCCAAAAGGCATTTGCTGTCCATCCATGCCTGGGCAAGATCCTCCTGTTGTCTTACACCTTGTGCTTTTAAACTTCTCAGAAAACAGCTATATCTTGATCTTAAGACAGGGCTCCTAGAAACCAGACATTTAAAGTACGGATGGGATGTTCTAGATACGCTTCAGTAAACATCTTCTAAACATCCTAATCTTTACCTCAAGCCAGCACACAGCAACTGATGGGGGGCGGGGGGGGGGAGGCTTTCACAAGAAGGCGAAGACCTTTCTCTTCAGGCAAGCTTTCCCTGAGTGACTGGATGCCTGAGTGGGGTTTTAAATGGATTGTTCTACTTTACTGCTTTGAATGTGTTTTGGCATTGCTTATGTTTGTTTGATTCTTTTTAGTATTTGTATACTCACTATTACTAGTTTTCATATTGTCTTTTAATGATGTAAGCTGCCTTGGGTCATTTGAAGGAGAAGGACGGGGTAAAAATGTTTTAGATAAATAAATACATCTTGTTCAAAGGTATGCTGAGCACATACGGTTTTATTTGTTTTCCACTTTCAAATTGGTGGTCAAAATTAATAATCCAGCTTGTTCTTGCCAAAAGGCCTTGGTTTCTGTGGGTCCTGATCCAAGTACCTTTTCTTACTCCCGCCTAGAGGTTTATGAGTGGACATATTTAATCAAGAAGTTCTTCCATGGTGGGCAATTAGTAGTTCTTCATGTTCCAATTTTTAAACACAGAACAGGTAATATGTCAGGTCACTGACATCAACAGTAATAAATGAAGGTACATAAATAAAGCATGTGAATACCTCCATTTTTTTCAAGAGTGATATTTCTCTCCTGCAGGAAAGGTCTTTTGTGGTTCTTCATTGCTGATCACTATTTGCAAAGAATGTGCCTTTCCTTTGTCAACAAAGGCACTTACACCATAACATACAATGGAAGTCTACATTATAATAACCGTAGAATAATAATAACCTTTGAACTGCAGAGCTAGAAGGGACCCTATGGATCATCAAGTCCAGCCACTATCAAGAGACATAGTGGGAAACTGAACTCCTAACCAGATGCCTAAACCACAGAGCTATCTAGCAGCTCATCTGGACAGCTGACTACATCTGGGTAATCTGACAATATAGTAGCATACAGTGAATGCAGGCAAGTGTAATCTAACAGTACCAGCTTTCTGTAGCATTTTTGGGTGTTCCTAGTCCTTGATTTGCAATCCTTGTAATTATCCTATAAAGTAAGCCAGTATTGCAAATGAAGGGATGAGTTGCTTGCCGAAAGCTGCCTAATAAGTCCATTAGCTAAGAAGTTCGTGGTTTGTAGCTCAGTCTCTTAGCTGCTCCATGAAACCAGTTGTGCTTTATAACACTATACACATCTCTGCCTGGCCCTGAACTAATTTTTCCTATGTCAGAAACACATTGGCCGCTCATCTGCCACCACATCTCAGCAACTACTGGACCCTAAAAACCCTGTTTCTTGGCCATGATTTAAATGCTTATTATGCCATCCCATGCAGCTGGAAGCTACACCCACTGAGGCACACCAATGGGACTCCTTTCTTTAAACCCCTACCCATGTCGGTGGGTGGTGATGATGATCATGATTTTGATCATAATTTTGATCACAGTTTAAAAAGGTCTGTTTTTAATCAATGGCTTGAAAACAAAGGAGAAAGCTCCCCTTGTTGCAACGATCAATACAATAAGAATCACACAGACTCAGACGCTGGTAATGAATGGCAGTGATATAGTTGCAGATGACACATTTAGTTACATGCAGTTAGGCCTTCAAAAATGCTTCATAGATGCACTTTACACTCTTAACACAATAGTTGTACATTTTATCATGAAAGATCCAGCTGTCTTCTGCAAGAATTCCTGATTCTGTGTACATGCCCTTTAGATCAGCATCCTGACATTAATATACTAGGATGGACAGAGCATTGTAGATAGTAGAAGTTTATCTCGTTTTTAAGGGTAACTGATTGTTCTGTGTCCATGTTCTCTCTGTGGCTTTTTGTATAGAGTCTGAGCCAAGGCTATCAAGACACTTCGCAAATGTAGTTCTCTTCTAATCTGCTCTGGCAGGCTCAGATGTTTTGATATAATGGACAAGTCAGTGGTTAGTACACTGATGGTGGGGAATTAACCCAATGCTAACCAAGAATCTGATACAGATACTTAACACAGCCCAGACTATGATTTTCCCATTCTTGTTCTGTTTGCCTACATTGTCTTCCAGTGACCTCATGGAGATTACTGCCCCACAAAACATCTGTTGCTTGAACACTCTTCTTTGGGTCATTTTGGGACACCAGCGGCTATATGATCTACCATGTTCATCGTGTTCATCAGTTACAGCTGATACAAACTGTTCTTCTTCAGTGCAAAAATATTTATTGATTATGTTTCAGAACACACAGCAGACCAATTTTGGAAGAAATGGCACATGAGCCTTTCGGTTACACCTCAACTCTGTTCACCGTTTGAAAGGTCCTTTGAGTCTCTGTGAGCTTGGATGGTGGCTGGCAGATTGTCATTAAAATGGTAAAAGTACAGCTTTGCTGATGAGAGTGTAAGGACTGCTTTTATGGACATATGACTGGCCATAACCTTGGAATCAAGGTCAAAATACTAGTAAGCAGCCCCCACCATGTACACACACTGTTCCTTCTCCAGTCTCTCACAAGGTACACTGGGTCTTCCTGATCTACAACTGTTAGTTGCAAAGCACAGCGGCAGCTGCCATGTAAGCACACAAAGCACGCTGGCTCTTACATTTTCTCCCACCCACCTCTCGTGATATGGCTATAAAAAGATTGCTGCCAAGATCACTGCTACCTGCTGCACGGCAAAGCTTCCCTTGGGTACAGATTATATACACCGTAGTTCCACACGAAACCCAGCAGGTACTGCAAGGCTAACAATTATTTCCTGGTGAGGGTAGACGTTGCCAAAAAGCACCATCTGCACTGTTCATCAGGACTGTCGGATAGGAGCAACAGTTGCCCATAGGAAACAGAAATAAAAATAAAAATGGAGTTGAGTATAAATCTGCATTTGGACAGGAAGGCCAAGCCTTTTAAAACAAAAGGTGGAAGCAAAGGCAGGAGCATGTGTTTCTTCTAACATGAGGCGTATCTCATAAGATACTTGTTTTGTTTTTGTTTTAACTGTTATACTTTTGAAAAATGTGTTAAACACAGGAATACTGTGACTATGAGAGAACAGAAGACTGGCTAGAAAGTTCAGTGGTTTAAGCCACAGGTTGGGAGTTTGATTCCCCACTGTGTCTCCTGGGAGAAGAGCCAGCCTGTGTGGCCTTGGGAAAGCTGCACAGTCCCAGAAGTGGCCCCAAAAGAAGGGAATGGAAAACCACTTCTGAGTATTCTTTACCTAGAAAACCCTGAAAAGGGTCACCATAAGTCAGAAGTGACTTCACTGCATATTATTATTATTATTATTATTATTATTATTATTATTATTATTATTATTATTATTATTATTATTATTATTATTATTATTATTATTATCGACCAGAGTTATTTGTCCCACATTGTAGGGCAGGGGTGGCAATACTTAAGGCTCAGAAAAGGTTGTTTACGACAACTCAAAAAAGGTATTGTAGGTTTATTACCTATTGTATGACATCTGATATACCAGAGCTACTCATATGTACCACAAACAACACAGTGGAAATTGTACTTGCCTGAGGCAAGGGCCACTACAGTGCCCAGACAGTCAAGCCAGCAACACAACAACGGTGAACCACATTTAAGCCACTCTAAGGCTACAATTGTGCACACCCTTTCTGAGAATAAGTAACGTTGCCAAAGGGGACTACTTTTGAATAGACAGGTTCAGGGGGACTTCCGTGCCCAAGGCTGAACCTAGTTTGATATAGCCCTAGGTTCTAGGTTGTAGGTTCTAGATTTCAGATTCCTGCATTGAGCAAGGGGTTGGACCTCATGGCCTCATAGACCCCTTCCAACTTCATTATTCTATCATTCCATGTTGCACTATTTATGGCAGTGTCTAATTGTTGTTAAAGTGGAAATGAAGGAAGGAGAAGCTTTTGGAACATGAATGAGCATTCTGGCTACTCTGGGTTTTCTGTTTCATATTACGTATCGATTGAAGCCCTTTTGAAGCCCAGCTGAGTCTGGCACGGAGGGAACAGCACCCTTGCCCCTGATTTTTCCAACAATGCAACTGCTACAGATTTCACAACACAAAGGCCTTCCGTGCTTTATCTGATTTGGTGCAATGCATCCTGTGTGAGAACAACACTGACGTTAATGCTGAGGAACAGACAACAGACAACAAAGAGATGTTGTTCACATGGAGGAGACCCCCCCCCCCATGCCAAATATAAGAAGGTGCCTGTCGAGGGTGCCTTGATGCAGAGGAATCAAGAGGTGGGGTAGCGCTGGTCACATGTTCTTCTGCCCAGACCATCACTGTGACCTCTTAGGGACATGCAGATGGATTCAAAGCCATAATGCACCCAAATTGATGTCTTTAAAGGTGGCTACGCACCCCAGCCCATTGCTGTCTCTCTGGCTCAAGTACCTATCATGTTGTCAAATGTACATTTCTCTCCCTCCCACATTACAGCTTCACACACAATTTCATTTATAAGCTAAACCTTAACATTCTGATCTGAAGCCCAAATCAGACTCATTTGACTCTCCGCTCTGCACCGCTGAATTGTTTAGAAAATTTGCTTGGAAATACAGATGTTTCCACCTAGGACACAACTGATGGCAGGCCCTCTTTCTGTGATTGCCTTTTGTCACAGTTATACTATATTTAATAGATCTACCACCAAGTTTCCATCAATAATTGTAACAGTGTTTAGATTCTGACTTCAGGTAAAGTTACACAATACACACAAACATGTGAACCATAGCCTTAGCTCTTTCTTTTACTTGTCTTAATTAAAAGCAGACCCCAGAGTGGGGATGAAGAATGTATGGTGCCCCAAAAGTTGTTGGACTTCAAATCTCATAATCCCTCCATTGGCTATGCTGACAGGCTGAGGGAACTGCAGCCCAGTAAAATCTGAAAAATTATAGGACCCCTGCCCTTGATCCAGAGACCCTAATTTAGAGCAGAGGAATGAGGGTGGTGATGTTCTCAGTCATTCTTGGGGCGGCTATTTTATTACCCTTTGGCAACCTAAGAACGACACAACATGCAGATCTTGTTTATTACATGCATGTGCCCATACACATGTATTTTAGACAGTATGTATTTTATCTAACATAAAACTGGAACTGTAGTTTCTCAGAAGTAAATCATCTATTTTCTCCAAGGAATTCACTCCAAGGACATCCATTGGATACAGAGTGTGTATGCACACATGTATGCACGCACACACGTGCACATGCACACGCACACACATGCATGCATGCACAGTTATCCATTCCTTTTCTAAAGAGAAGAACATCTTATTCCTTGGAATCTCTGATAAAGATTTTTTAAGTAGAAAAAGATACTGATCCAAAATGAAAACAATTTCATTTTTGGCAAGTATCTCTTTCCACTTAAAAAAAAACCTTTATCGTTTTAGTAAGAATGTGCTAAAACTACAATAAAGTAAAAAGCAGCATTTTGAACATGAAGGAAGGAAATAAGTAAGTCAGCATTACAACAGACTCTAGGATATGCAAGACGTTTTTAGGCAAAACATTTAATGAAATTCAAAATGGACTATGCCCCTTTGAAAAATGAAAAACATCATCTGTTCAGTCATTCGGAGCCAAGCAGGAGTTTCAAGGTTTTCACTTTACAGCATTGACTAAAATCTCAAGTAGTGCTGTAATCCCACAGTCTCACATAGTTGGGAATATCCTCTGTATAAGAACATAAGAAGAGCCCTGCTGGATCAGGCCAAGAGCCCATCTAGTCCAGCTTCCTGTATTTCACAGTGGCCCCACCAGATGCCTCTGGGAGCACATAAAACCTGTCTCCTGATACCCCTCCCCTGCATCTGGCATTTTGAGTTTACTTCTGAGCAGACTTGTATAGCATTGCACCGCAAATCACCTTAGTCCAGCAGCTTTCTGATGGCCCTGCAGACCTTCAACAGCTGATGCTACACCATTACTATCTCTTTCTCACAAGTGGCCTACCAAGAATCACTAGTCTCATTGCTCTCTCTTCATCTATCATCTCTTCTCTGCTCTTGCCTGCCTGGCCTGACACTTAACTTCCCCCAGCTGTTTACCCAAGGGAATTTGTCCATGTTAGACTATGCAACCCAGCATGTATATAAGTGTGCATGTGTATATAAGAATGAATGAGATGTATATGCATAATATAACATATATAACCAATCAGATTCTGTCTGCTGTCAGCCAATGGGTTCTTAGAGGGTTAACTGTCAGATACAAGAAAAAGTGATAGGATGAGACTTGTCTGTTGTCTAATAACTTGTCTGTTAATATGTAGGAGTCCCATTAGAACTGTCTGCTGCTAGGCATGTGCTGTTACTATGCACTTGCACACACCTTATGCAACTGATATAAGACTGTCAAGCACAAAACAAATCTATACAAAGTCAGAATGTTCAAGCACTGTCAGTTTATTCTTCAACATGTTTTCCAGTAAACATTCTTAAAGTTTACTATACCTATATGAACATTCTTTCCTCTGCTGGCACACATATATACCAAGGGATAATATTGTGGTTTTTTAATACTCACACTTGACCCGCTGTGTGTATAAACTTACAATAATTTCAACAGCCCAGTCCCATATGTGATACTCACCGATGCTCCTCCCAAGAAGGGGATCTCTCCAGACACGAAGAATGAGGTATATACACTGGTCAAGGTGCTGAGAATGATCCCAAAGCTAATATGTATGAAGCCAGTCATGATCTGGATGGTCTGTGGGGACAATCAGGGGAATAATACTCAGCACTTAGAATCACACGTACACATGCACACGCACACACGCACACACACCTTTTATTGACTGATTGACCCTAGAATCTGCTGACTTCCTCATTTTATAATGGAATGACTAGCATTCATTTTCTCCTAGGGCAACTTTCTGCAAAGGAAACACTTCACAATTTTCACCTATATCATTGATATCTTCGATTTTAGAAGAACTTTGTGTTCCCAAATGTTTGTGGGAACAGTTAATGTCATCTGCTATCTGAACAAAATCTGACATTTATACATCTGCTTCAATTAACATTTTGGCTTTGTTCAGATACTGGCAGACAGGAAAATGACAAAATAAAAATTTAAGACCAGGCTAAACTGATCCAAATGAGGGGGGCGTATGAGGAGGGCAGTTTGTCACTATAGACCAGTGGTTCCCAACCTTGGGTTCCCAGATGTTCTCAGACTGCAACTCCCTGAAATCCTGGCCAGCACAGCTACTTCTGGGAGCAGCAGTTCAATAACATCTGGGGACCCAAGTTTGGGAACCACTCCTCTAGACAATTCTATTGGATGATTCTGTTTTTTACTCAAATACACAACATGCCTTGAACTCTTGACTGTTTGGTCTTCAGGTTATTGCACAGCAGTCAAATTATGGCAAGTTCTAGAACAGGTCTGGAAAATTTACAACCCAGCCAGGTGAACTCAGGTAACCCAGCTTGGTATGGTAGCCTACCGGCTAACTCTCTAATAGTCTGGTTTGACCACTTGTCTTACACAACAGGTTGGCAGCAGTTTATTCAGCAGGATCATGCGTTGTGCAGGATAGACTGTATTCAACTGGGTCACAAATTGTGCAAAGCTATTCTAAATGAGTCACTGGGGAGCATCCAGTGAAGACATCTGTTTCCCCTCTCCTCCGCAGGCTGGCAGCAGCCTGGGTCATTTTCTAATATGTTTTACCATTCCCACAGATATTATGTAGTACACATTAAAAAGCTCCAATTTTCTTTTAAAAATTCAGGTCAAATTGGCCTTGATTATAAAAATATTAATCCTCTCAACTTGGAAGGCAAGGCAAAGAATAATCCTGCCACCATTTTACAGCCTGATGAAGTTGTAGTTATGGAGCAATGTTAAGACTCTCGCATTTTTGGCCAGCAGTACAGCAGGACCCACAATCAAAAGATGTTAATGTTCAGGACATATGAACAGGACACCAGGGAGGCAGAAAGGTTGTGCGAAGAACAAGCTTGTACACATCTGTCTCCTGGGGCCTAGTCTGTTCTGGGCTGCTTTTCTCTTCTCCTGGCACCAGCTGACAAGCTGCTGAGGGAACAGAAACTCAAAATAGAGGGGAAAGTATCTAAGTGGGTAGCAGCCCTCAGAAGGCACCTGAATAAAGGGTGAGTGGGGGGACTATACAACATTTCAAGATGATGTATGGGCAGGTGAGAATACTGTTTCTGTAGGTGGGGCATTTATCCTAACAACCCTCTTAGTAACAAGTGAAAAGTGAAATTTAAGAATCACTAGGTGAGAGATCTTAGAGACAGGCACGAACTGCTGGTTCAGCAGTTTGTGCTGGGGTTGATCAATATTTCAAAGTTAAGAAAGGCTGGTGCATATCACAGAATAGGCTGGTGTCGAGAGTAATTAACCGGTTGAGCCACATGATTCTTGAGTGGCCAGATGTCTTATTTGGGAGTGGACAGTCCTCTATTCTTTTGACCAAACTCCGGGAGGCAGTGGAAGACAGGAGGGCCTGGCGTGCTCTGGTCCATGGGGTAACGAAGAGTCGGACACGACTTAACGACTAAACAACAACAACAAGTCCTCTATTCGAAGGATTGGCCAGTGGAGGTTTAGTATAAAGTTAGAATCCAGACAACAGCTTCAGCAAGCAGACATATTGTATTTCTATCTGAATTACAATACAAGTTCCTAAATAAATGCATTTATGAATGAGGATATGCACATCTGTTTCTTTTTTCCAGTGGCGACACTGCCTAAGGGGCTGCCCTAGCTGCACCTTCACTGCTGATGAATTTGGTCCCATGTGGCAGAAGAGCAGTTTGCCCAGTGCTAAAGAAAGTTGAATTTGCCATCAGCCAATTACTGCCTCATCTCACACACATTTGGGATAGCTGACAGGGGAAAACACTGGCTCAAGCTTCTTGGTTTGTTTGTTTTTTTAAAACAATTTTATATTTATTTCCCCATTGTTATTTCCTCCCTCTTTTCCTTTTTAATCCGATGGAAGGGAAGTGTATCCGTTTAATTTATCCTAGCGTAATAACCATCCAAATGCATTAATGCATTAAAAACAAACAAAGAAAGAAAAATGTGTCTGAGCTAATTTCTGCGGGCAACCTGAAAAGGAAGAGTTAATCTAGCTCTTTTACAGACAAGTCCCTCTTAGTACAGGAGAACAACGTGTTCCACTACAGACTGCTTTGACGCAAAATGCTTTCTTTGAGGATGCAAAGCTCTCTTTAAAGAGTATCTTATCCTTTACATATTGTGGAGCTTCACCTACTCGACTCAAGGGTCTGTGCTGATTTCATGAAGGCAATCAGTGCTGACAATCTGGGAAATTCTGCACAGCATCACACTTATTTTTAGCAGGATGGGAAAAGTCCTCTTCCAGGCTTTCTCCATGACACCAAAGCACTCATTCAACCATGGGATCCCTCTTTGGAGATGTGACCTGTGTTGGACTCAGGTTCATTCTGATGCTCAGGACTAATAAACATTACAGTGTGTAGACTAGTACTTCCCCAGATGTTCTTGGATTACAACTCCCAGGAATCCTGGCCAGCACAGCTACTGGTAGACTTCTGGGAGCTTTAGTCCAAGAACATCTGAGGACCCAAGGTTGGGAACCATTGGTGAAGACATAATAGATTCTAGGCAGGGGCCTTTACTTCAACTGTAATCTTAAAGCACTGCTGTACGTTTTGTTTTCTTACTACTCCAGAATATGAAACTTTCTTGTTCACATGGAAGACATTAAGAGAATACCACCCCATAAAATGCAGCTTTTTAAAGCATTTTATTGCATCAAGTCCATTTGGTAATGTGTTTTTGAGGAGCAGCTCTAACGTCTTCTCCCACCCCCCCACCCCAAAATTATTTATCTCCATCTTATTTTCATCCATGGCTGTGTGAAGAGCCAGGAGGGGAAGGGTGGGGGGTGGGGCCAGTGTCTTATCTGCAAAAGCAACATATGAGTATATTGGCTCAGCTTTTAATGTGTGGAAGCCATGTCAGAGAATACTCATATTGCCTCCAGGATCAGAGGCTGGATTCATTTTGTTTCAAAGTTCACTACATTTCAGTTCAGAAACCCATTTTACAAGCTAGGCCCCCAGTGTGGCTGGAGTATGTGGGCTAACAAGGAAGAGAATGCCCCAGATCGTGTGCAAAGTAATTACACTCACAAACATACTGTGCCTGGGAGTAGTGGTCAGGGCTCCCAAATCAAGTTTCCAAATGCCCAATACCGTCATCAATTTCATATATGAAACAAACGGCTGGATCACAGCAAAGGCCCATCTAGTTTGTTGTTCTGCTCCTACCAACAGTCAACCTGATGCTTCAGAAAAGCTCACTGGTGGGTCATAAAAGTGGAGGTCCTTCCCTGTTCTGCTTCCTCAATATCAGATATTCAGGGCAGGGTATGCTGTCTCTGAAGACACAGGTTTCATTCATCTAAGCTGACATGCTCGAATCATAGTTGTTCTGTCATGCCAACAGTGCACATTGGTTTTGACAGTGTTCTGCCTCCATCTGTATTTTAAAATAATCTGTTCCTCGAGTGCTCCTACTCTCTTCCTCATAGATATAGAGGTAATATCCTTCTGCTGTCCTAATATTGGAGCTGAGGTCCGTGTCCCAGCTGTACAAACCAAGACAGTGGGTGCTCCAGAGTTAAGGGGCAATAGGATCCTTTTAGTGTCCCTTGTTTATTGGCTTGCTCCTTGAAAACATTTAACAGATACGTGCACAAATGTTCAAAACCATCATTAAAATGAGCTGCTATCAGAAAGGTATTCCTATCAAATGGCAGGGTCTCCCCCTTCCCCCTCCCAACAAACTTGAGGCATAAAAGGTATGATAAATTCCCAGGATTCTTCATGGGAGTATTATGATTATCTAGCTTGACAGTATTTCTCTACCCTTCTTTCCTTCTTCCCCTGCTTGTCTCTCTGTCTCACAATCATGCACACACACACAGAAACAGGAGCCATCTAGAATAATGCTGTCTCCTAAGTTAGGAGATCGGGTGCCATTCCAGGGGAGCCCTTCCCCTTCTCTTCCATCCAGCCCATCCGCATGCCAGCATAACTCCCTCGCTGGCCCCTACAGTTGTGTCACTCACCCCTAGGACTCGGTTCTTCCCTTTGGGAATGGTTTCCACGGTGTACATCACAGTCCTTCTCCCCAGCCGGAAGGTCCCCATTCCCTGCATGGGAACAAGCGGGTGTGTTTGCTGCTCCCAAGTCTACTGGGTCGCTGATAACCGAGGAGCGCTCGGCTGCATCAGCCACACAGGCTGAGCATGGATGACAGCTCGCCTGGCCTGACTGCTCAGCTCCAGTGTTCTCTTTGATCAAGAAAAGGGGGAAAGCATGGTCTTATTGGCTTCTGCCAGTGATGATGTCACACACAGTCAGCCTTGCTGCAGAAGAGGCAGTTGCGGGGGGGGGGGGGAGAGAGAGCGGGGGAAGCATGTTGGGGAGAAAGCAAGGATCCTGCTAATAAGTGACGCCTGCTTCTACCAAAACTGCTTTCTCAGCAGGCAAAGAGGCAGAACCAGTGGGTGTGTTTTACATCACATTATGAGGGAATTCTATCCAGGGAGAGTATATCCAGGGGGATTACACAGAGGGAAGAGGCTGGTGAAGTCACAGTGACAGCGATGCCACGGAGATGGGCATTCAACAGAGAAACAGGAAAAAGATGTACCAGGAAACACTCTTGTAAGGGAAAACTTCCTGGATCTTCTCCAGGAAATACACTTTCATAGATAATTGATGGGCTGATTACATTTGTTGAATAAACGTTCTAAGAAACACTATGGGCTGCATATATAATCTGTCCCTCAACTGTTGTTCTCACAATAATTATGTGATGTAGGTTAGACTTGAGTGTGAACACCATGACAGAATTCAGAACTGAATGTAGGTCTGCTACTCCTGATCTGGCACTGGTCTGCTCTCCGCCAGACCAGATCCATGTATTTCACACCATGATCAGAATCATACTGATGGTTGCATAAGTTGTGTGTAACTTGCTGCAGCTAATTGCACCTAATTGACAAGATGCTAGTGTATTTCTCCATCAGGTGCCTGGTCACATGCCTGATTGTGCAACCAAGTTAGTTGTAATTGGACACAATATTTTATGCAAACATCAGTAAGATTTTGGCCAATATGAAATTAAGGTAGGGCTGGCTTGAAACCTTTTAAGGTGAGGCAAAAAACAAAATGGTTGTCCAGACTCCCCATTTTAAGTACAGAACCTGACAGAGCTGACACCTGAATCTTGCATCAACAGTGTTCATGGGAAAATGTCCTCCACCACATGGTGCACCTGAAGGTGGCAGACTGGTATAAGGGATGCAGGGCAGGCTGTGTGACACATACTGCTCTGTCCTCCAACAGAGGGAACAAAGAGAACAGCTGGAGCATAACAACGACCAAATCGGAAATGAAAATTGATTCATTTCGAATGTTCAGTGGACATTTTTCAAATTAATCTGTTTTGGCTGTTCCATTATTTCTAATCAAGCAGAAGAGATACATCCTCCCATCAGTCATTTATACTTCTGGCATGTCTCCAGTGAAGAAAAGAGCTTCTTTTCATTGGCTTCAGAATGAAACAAGTGAGTCTTGCATCCAAGTGTAGCAGCATGGCCTGCTCCTGCTCAGGAGACCCCTTTCCATTCCCAGACTTTATGACATGAAGTCAAACGGGATGAACTGCAGCCAGATGCAGCTTTTGCCCAATGTGGCTGGTAGGACAGAAGGCACTGTCCATGATAGGCAGAGCCAAGTATCTCCCTAGATGTAGTGGCATAATGTTTTGCCCCGTCCTTTTCTCTTGGAAAAAACTGAAACAAAGCAAAGCAAAAAGCAAAGCAAAGAAACCTCCTAAGCACATTTATGAAGAAGAAGAACCATGTTCCGTCAAGTCAATTTTGACTCATAGTGATCGAGGGTTTTCTAGGTAAAGAATACCCAGAAGGTGGTTTACCCTTCCCTTCTTCTGGGGGCTCCCTGGAACTGTGCAGCTTGCCCAAGGCCACACAGGCTGGCTTTACTCATAGGAGGCACAATGGGGATCGAACTCCCAACATCTGGCTCTGCAGTCAGATGCCTAAACCACTGAGCTACCCAGCCAGCTGAGTATATTATAATATAATATATTTATACCACATGTTCAAGCAATGCTCCACCACCAAGCCATGCACAGAAAGGGAAAACCAATGCTGTGTAAATGAAATGAAACACAGGTAGTGGAAAGCAGAGAAGTCCACAGAGAACACCCACTACACCATGCTCAGCTCCTTCATGCTGCTTTACTGACCTCGCCCCCTCCAACTACTTTCCTTCCCCTGCATACCTTCCTTGGCCCCTTCTGACTTCCTCCAATAGCTCCCTGCCTATCCCACCCCACCCCATCCTTCATTCCTTATGCTGTTTCCCTAACATAGCACCACCACCACAATTATGCGCATGTGAATGTGTGAGAGAGTAGTCTTAGAAGAGGTAGCTGTGGTGATGTGTGCTAGCTTATCAGGGCAAAACCAAAAGAAAAAGAAAAAATAAAGAAGAGAAAAACATGGTGGCACCTTAAGGCTAACGGCAACATTTTCATGTCAGTTTTCGTGAGCAAGTCCACTTCCTCAGATGTAAGTATGTGTGAGAGAGGTGACGGGTGATGTGCATGAGGCATATGTGCATCTCAGACCAGCTGATCACGGGAAGGCTCCTAAGCACAATGGTCATCCTCAAAGTCATAGAGGTAGCCCTGCACCTTCTTGTAACCCTTTCATATGTGCATGAATAAAAAAGTCAAAGAGAGCTATAGATATAGCAATATAGCAAAGGCACCCATAAAAAGATAATTCATTATACTTGTAAGTTAGATATTCCCATAGCAACCACAAAAATAACTAAGATCTTCCTGCCACCCTTCAATAAAAACAACAAAATACAATTTAAGAACATTCAGTAGCCAAGTCTGAGGGAGTGATTGGATGGCTGCATGACCCTGATCGCACCAGAGCAATCTCCCCAAAAGTGACCCTTCTATGTGCCAGGGAATTGCTCCAGCCTGGCCCAAAAGCAAAAGCTGTAGAGCTGGACCAAAAGTTCCAGCTTGGGCATGGATCAGGGCTGGGCTCGAGCGCAATTCCCCATATAACATGTGATTGACAGGAAACAGGCCACACCAGACTGCTCCACAAGCTATCCAAATTACAATCTATTTCCCTGGGTGATCACATTCTGAGTAACAAGAACTGAGTAGGACGCCCTTAAACACAAGGTCCCAGTTGTAAAAACATAAAATTCAAATGAGTTGCCTGATGGTGAAGGGGCTTTTCAAAACATATCAGAATCATCTAGTCAAAGTGCTGTGATTAACATATGCCAGCTTGAAAAGCAAAGCAAATCTCAGTGAGAATCAGGCCTGGGCAGATGTAAAGTTTAAAAGGAACTTGTTGGCATTACTTGAGATTTCTCAGCAGCTTGGTGGCCATTACTGTTATTATTGTTCATTGGCACAAGTAGTCATTGGTGCATAGCACAATATCGCTGCACTGTACTGTGGTGACAAACCTATCTGGGAAAATGCAGGGAAACAATCTACTGCCTTCAAGTGGCCAATTCCAATATTCCATCTTAGAAATAGAGGCTTTTAAATTTTTTTTACAAAAGATAAAATCAAAAATACTTCCCTTACCAATTAGGATTGATAAATAGAATGGCATAAGCCCTGAAGAATCTCTGCTAAAATGCCTTCAAAAGTAACTTCTGACAGTAACTTTTACTCACTGTACTCATGTAATATAGTTATTATTTTTTATATTTCATAAGTAGCATTTAACTACTAGCTATATTATTTATTACTAAAAAAACCCAACCAATTATGTAGATAGTTTGCTATTTTTAGCTAATTAATTTCAAGCTCTGTATCCTGGGCAATATTTTTGGCTCATTCTTTTTTAATCCATTTGATGGGAAGAAGAGAGAGAGAGAGAAAAAAAAAGAAATGCTCTCCAAGCTTGGGCTCTGGAATCAGGAGAGAGAATTTCAGAGATAGTGGTGGAGGGTTGTGGGGTTCACCCTAACCTTACTAGTGGCCAAGAGTTACAAGGAACTCTGCCTGGAGCAGCATTTTCTGTTACATTGTGAAGTGCTCCCATGTCATCATGTCTTTCTATCTGCATTTCTGGAAACTGTGGAGACATCTGAGGGTGGTGCCGAAATTGTCACTGTGTTTAAGATAAAAAGACTTAGACTTACATTTTTAAAAACATTCCTAAAATGTCTCTGGAATTCTCCCATACACAAAAGCAGCAGAAAATGGCCCTCCATGATCAGAGAGGGCAAACAGACTTACAAACTGGTGGGGCCCTTTTTAGCACACATAATCTAAACATGGCACAATAATACAATATAGCTGTGTTACATACAATTGGGCAATAAAGCTTTATGTTTCATACCATCAGTAAAGATTGTTTAAAAACAAACAAGAGTAATCATCTTAAAAGCTTAAGCCACTGCTACTTATTGGCTGCACATTGTCGTGTTGGGGGTGCTCTCTATGTTATAATGACATGCTTTTATAAAACTAGAGATTATGAGGCGGAGCCTGTAATGTGGTACTGCAAGCATGTGATCTCTGTAGGAGCCAGTCTGCACCTCAGGAAACAAGAGAAAGATACTCCCTCCTCTCCCTTCTAGGTTCTTGTTAGAGTGAATCAGAGCTGTGGGAAAGGTAAGACAAACACTCCCTAATTTGGTAATATTCATCCTCTGTATAAACAGAGGCATTTGGTCTCTAGTTACTTTAACTGATGAATAGGCAAGATATATCCCTTAAGATGTTGTTGGACTGCAACTCCCATCAGCCTCAGTTGCCACAGCCAATTACAAAGAATACTGGGAGCTGCAGTTCAATCATCTCTCAGGATGACTTTACACAACCAAACTCCACCACACACACGTTTCTTGTATCTGTATCCCCAGAATTCAACATTTGAACACAAACCCATGGGACTGAGATTTTATTTCCCCATACTTTGCAGCTCTCCTTTCTCCTTTGAAGATGTGCTCATGTGATTGCTCCCTGTAGTTGCTTCCTTGTCAATCACCTCTTGGCGTAGATCTCATTCAGTCCTTCTTCTCAGAGAGGTTTCTGCCTCCCTCCCATAGGGAGAAAATGCCCAAGCGGTTTTCCAAGGAGATCACAGCTTTTCTAGTTCATTGTTCATTCTCTCTACCCAGGCTCTAACTATCCAAAGAACACAACCCTGTTGCCTAGTGAAAGTCAGTAACTATCGCAAGGATTATCTGCAACACACTGAAAAGGGAAATCTCTCTTTAGAAAGATGCATGCTTAAACAAAAGATTGCCACATAACACAATTACCTATGTAGATCTTGCGAATACTCTAAGAACACTACAAGGGCTAAAGTGCTTTTAGTGTTTAGAATGCTAAAATAAGTTTGCATGAATACTGTATTGAGAAACCTAGCATAATTCACATTTTATTTTGTTTCAGTCATTATTGTTGGACGGGATGGGGCTGTCGTTGTTGTTGGTGTAACTAGCCACAAGAAATCAAAGAGAAATATCCACCTTGGACACCTTACAGGTTAGGATTAAGATAAACCAGTTGCCTTGTCCTCCAAACACTGTTGTCATGTGTTGTCAAGTTGCTTCCTGCTTCTGGCAACTCAGTGGTCCAAATCTTCTTGCCTAGTTACACTGGTGTAATACAAACAGGATAACTTTTAGAGGCAAACAGCCTTAGGTTAAGAAATCATTGTAGACATTATCTGTTGCATAGTGACCTGTGTGACCAAATGAGCAACTGATAGTATCTATGGTGATTTCTTAACATGGGGCAATTTACTTTCAAAATGTATGCCATTTGCATAGCTATGCAAGAGGATTTTGGCCTAGGCGTTAGTGACTTCCAAAGGGTTCAGTCACTAACAATCCTGCTCAGGTCTTGCAAATTCAGTGCCATGGCTTCTTTTATTGAGTCAATCTGTCTCATATTCAGCCTCCCTCCCACCCCCATCTTATTTCAGTCTTCCTCTATTTTCCATCTCATATTTGGCCTTCCTCTTTGGTCCTCCCTCAAAACAGTCCAATGAAAGTAGGGGAGTTGACCCAGCACTAGCTCAAATATACACCCTTTACAATGTGGAGACAAGCCAAGAGTGCAGTCAATTAATGGGTTAATCACTGCAAACAGATCCCAGACAAATAAACATTTGCTTGAGTGTCTACGTTCATTAAAAGCAGATGCTGGAACCAGTTTGGGTTTAGGAGACAATTAGCTACTATCATGGAAAGTAGTTAGCTGTAAGAGAATACATGTTGCGATTCCATTAGTTGTTCTTTGTGAGGAAAGATTTTTCTTTTCTTTCTTGCTTGCTTTTTTGCTTTTTGCTTTTGAAAGGTAACATTATACTGCACCACCTACTCTAAAAATAGACATGCTGCTAGACATAGGACATCATAAAATGCAGCATTAAATGTTGAGTTCTATTCTTACAGACAGTTCCTTGCTTAAGAGGCATGCATTTGTATCTCCTAAATTCCTTTTCAGTGGCTTGGATTTAGGTTCTGTTTTCACTCAGGGTGGAATCGATACGTTTTAATGTCAGGAAACAATGTTATACACCAGGTCAAATTGGCTGCTGCCCAGTGGCCAAAAGGCTGAAATGTCCTGCACTGCAATCCAATTTTCCTGTCTGAGTCTCCTATTCATTAAATGCTTAATTCACACTTGCTTATTTATTAGCAGTGTGGTAGGAGAATTCGGGGGAGGGGGGAGTTTCACAATTTAACGTGAACCTAACTAACTTGCATTTCCCAAACCATCACATGAACCAGAATGCTGAGAACAAAGTTGAGAGCAAAATCATACAGGTTGGAAAATGGGAGAAAAACAAATCGAAGGATTCATCTGTCCCTATTCTTGAACTTCATACATTGATAAATGGGGATTCTGGATGTACAGCTCTTCCTTCTGGATAGAAAGGTGGGCTGCACTTCTCTTGTGTTCCTTCCAAATCTAGGATTCACATTAGCTCCATGTCTAATGGTCACTGTTCTTATAATTTCTTGCCCTAAAGACCTGTGATATTCCATCTTGTAACATCTTCAATAACAACGGCTCCAGATATTCCAAGTTATCATTGTCCTTATATGGTCAGTGTGTGCTAATTTTGGACAAATGTGTAAAGACAGACCAAATCAGAGTTACTTGCACATTTCTGAGGCAGCCAAGGGATCAAGTAGAGGCCGCAGATACATTCACAGGGTGGAGTGGCACCCCTTCCACAGATCCCTCATGTTAAATCCAGGATCCATAAGGCTAAAAATGTTTTTTTTTAAAAAAATAAATAAAATTTTAAAGCCAGGTGATTAAAAGTAGTGATGGGGAGAGCCAAAAATGTTACAAGAAAAACGATGACCTGGCACCAAAGGACATGGATTCACATTAGCTTCCCCTGCAGTGAAGCCCAAGACCTCTCCTGCACCCGCCAACGATTCGGGGTCTCTGAATGACATCACTGGACTGTACTAGCAGCTCTCCTCATTTTTTAGCTGCAGTGCAAAGTGAGGGATTTTCATTGGTGGGCTTTGGTTCCCCCCTCTCCTTTTAAATTTTTTGTTAGTTAAACTAGTTGGATTGAGTGTGCATGTATGTGCAGATGTATGCCTGCATTCCTATAAGGCTTTTGAGTGATTCAGCTTTAAGATGCTAGGGCCTTCGTCCCTCTATCTACCCACTTTGGTTTCTCTTTTCTTGTTGGTATGGTAGTATCACTGCCAAGATTCATAGCACCTGTCTCCTGCTTCTCTTTTTCTTGTGTTCTCTGTGCTGGAGGGAAGCAAATAATGCTACCAGATATAATTCTGATGGTGCTGATTAACACTCTCTACAATACCATGTCATCACTATTTATGTTTGTCATCATCATCATCTTAGAACTGTAGAGCTGGGAGGGACCCTTGTCCATTGGCAGAAAAGAGGTTTTTCGTGATGATCTGGAAAAGCACAGATACTGGCATGAGCATGGATTGGAATGAGCCCCAGTCTGTGTGTCCCTGTTCAGGCACAGGCCAGGTCAGAGACAGTACACATCCCTATTTTTAATCATTGTGGTGTTTCCTTGTCCAGAGTCCTGTATGGGTACTAGGACTAACACTTCACATCTGCACACATTTAGAGTAGAGAGACTCAGTTGCATTGGGTGATAGGCCTTTACTTGCTTACAGGCAGGTGTCTGATTTAAAAAGCTTAGGGCTTGTCTTACATGGAGTGGGTTGGGGCAGATTAAATAGAGCCACTTAGGGTCAGGTAGAGATCTGGTATGCCATTTGGGGTGATCCTCACATCCAAATGGCATATTAGTGATCCTATTTGGCCCAACTGCTTCTGCTAGGAATTTCCAATATCATGAAGTGATATATTTTAAAATATTTTTTTAGTAATATATTGCCATTTTAAATTGTAAATTGTTATATGTTATGTTGTTACCTGCCCAGAGTAGTCTATATGACTAGATGGGCGGGCTATAAATGTAATAAAATAAAAATAAATAAAATAAAAGTGGCTTATGAAGAGAGTCACTTCAGGATATTGGCAAATAAAAAAATTCCTCTGCTGCTCCATGGAGGGGCAGAGGAGGTTAAAAAAATTAAACTCCACCAGGGCTACACAGATGTGTTGCATTACCTATAAAAAATTGAAAAATTGAAAACTTCCTCCTGGAAGTGAGAGGAGACAGGAAGGGACAATGAGGGGCATTTCCCCCCCCCCTTTCCTTTTGGCTTAGCTAAGGACCAAAAACATGTTACTGACACACTGGCATTAATTCACAGATCTATTTTTCTACAGTGTACCTGGTAGTCTCAAGAGAATACCACCATCACAGTCACTGGGGGCAGGGGTAGAAATGGCATGAAAATCTTGACATCATGGCTGAACCAACGTATATTCAAGAGTACTCCAAGAGTGACATGAGCTATGTTATCTATGGTGATACCATGATTCTCCTGGCCAGGGCCTGAAAAAATTACTTTTTGGATTGTAACTGCCAGAATCCCCCAGCCAGCATGTCAAGGATTCAGGTAGCTGAAGTCCAAAAAGGGGAGCTTTTCTTAACTCTATTCCTCCTGGCCTTCTGTATGAACTTGTGGGGGACTAATGCACAGATTCTGTACGAACTAGAGTGGAAAACACACTTTCTGCTCTTGCAATGAAGACTTTATTGGACCGGATATATATCAATGCCTTGACTGCCCAGGGTGTTGCCTTTCATCACTGACTGACATCCACACTATCCTCATTTATCAACCTGGCACGACAGAGTAACTTGTGACTGGAACATTAGCTTTCTTTCACAGAGAGTACCAGCATGTAGTTTGCCATATTCACTTCAGTGGAGAGAACAGGATGAATTGCAGTAGATTATAGTAGGAACAGGTGAGGTCTTTCTCGGCTGGTAAATATGTATTAACTTGCCTATCATTCTGTGACAGGAGAAGACTGGGGAGCAAGAAGTCAAGGTCTGCTGGCCACAAAAACTGAAGATGGGACTAATGCAATGTTTGTGGTGGTAGATGGTCTCCGTCTTGATGCTTCCTGTAAAAGAGCTGTCTAGATGCTCCATGAAACATTTGGCATTATCGTTCAGGCAATTGGGACCAGATCAAATGCTCACTTGGCGCTGGGACTCAAGCGGAAGATTTAGCATGTCGTGAAAATGCAAAATTAATTCCTCCTCCTCCTCCTCCTCCTCCTCCTCCTCCTCTGGGAGTAGAGAGGGGAGACTGTGGAATTATTTGCCTTATGGACCAAAGTACTGCGCACCTTGACCTGGATGATGGGTGTGGTGCCATTTGCTACTCTGTCATATGCAAAAAGGAAGGGAGGGAGGGAGGGAGGGAGGGAGATGAAATAGTTAAAAAGAAAAGAAAAGAAAGACTTGGGCCAGCCATGGGATCATATGTCATACACATGTGCACCCCTTCCTCACATGGATTTCAGGAGGCAACTTAAGACCTGGTTGTTCTCCCAAACCTTTCTTTAGTTCACCCCAAAGTAATGTTATGTTTGCCTCTTGGGCTGCCTCCTATGGTGTTTTTTTTGGGGGGGGTTTGGGGGGGGTTGTGCAGCCCATGGGCCTGTTGGATTATTGCACCCATCGGTTCTCACCTGTTATGGTCCTGGGATTTTGTGCTTTTCCTACTGATGTTTTTATTGCTTTCTATTATTGTTATGTTTTGTTGTGTTTGCCGCCTAGAGTAGTAGCTTCACTACTAGTTGGGCAGGATAAAAATGCAAACAAACAAACAAACAAACAAATAAATACACACACACACACTTGCTCACATCACTCATATATTTGTATCACTTGAATGTGCAACACTTGAATTCTATGCACGAAATATATCCATACTGAATGAAGGCATGAAAGTGGAAGAGAAGCGCCGTCACTTTTGGCGCAACACCTCAACCCTTCATACATTAGTCCAAAGATCTGAGCAGAATCTATGGGTATCATTTGCCCACAGGCTGGCCTGTTTGCCAAAGGTGAAATGATGTGGGGCATTGCTGACAAAATCACACTGGAGAATGAGCAGGTGTACAAACTCCTGATGTTGTGGATTACATTACTGGATCTTGCCGCAGTGCTTCTGGGGTATGCATAGGGAGAAACTGGGCATCTTGGTCTCCCACAGAGTCTTGTTCCTCTGTCAGTATCCCTGTTGTGAGATCTGATATGAAGAGATGGCTCTTTTCAGACATGACAGAAATGTGTTGGGTCAGAGGCATATGATCCCACTCTTCTCTTCCATGTGTTTATAGAACATCTCAATGTTTAGAAGAATACATAAAGATCAAGAGTGGGGATGGAGGGCACATTCCCCATATCCCCCTAAGCATTTACTGAATGTATGAAAAGATCTTTGATGACTCACAATGTTTCACTGACATTTACTGTGCTTGAATGGGATATCACCTTATAAAAAGGCCATTTGTAGAGACCTTGTTTCAAATGATTCATTCAGCTGTGCAAGTCACTATAAAAGGTGTACTCATAAACACTCATGTATAAACCAACATGCTATGACTGTAAGGGCGCTTACGAGGAAAGCAATCCAGCAAGACTTCCTTCTAAGTCAACATGCTAAGATTCAGAGTTCAAGTGAAATTCTTTGCTGTACAAATCAGAGTCATTTCACTGGCTCCTGCCACCACATGGGTTCTAAGGACTGCTACAAATAGGACATGAAACAGTGAGCACTTGTACAGAGTCCATGCTGCCCTTTCCCCCCCAACATACATCCTGTATGAAAAGGATTAGAGCAGCTGAAGAAGAATGACTCAAGACCTCTATGCAGCCTTTTACTGAAGCTGGCATGGGTGGTATTTGGGACAGAAGCCTGCAGGGGTTTTTCTCCTGCTGAAGAGGAAACGCTCTGGTGATTCATAGCAAGCCTTCCCTTCTGCTCAGTGTGAGCTTACCAAAGTGTACAGTGTCGACAATGATTTAAAAAGAAGGAGGGGAGGAGGGAGGGAGGCAGACCGGCAAGTCCATCTGTGCTCAGGCACTGAGAGAAGGGAGGGGAGAGGGGGCGAAAACCAAACACAAATCTCAGAGCATATTGGCAGTGTGGAAAGGGGCCCCGCGAAATGGGCCTAAGCATGCGGCTGAACCAAGGGAATTGTACAAGACCAGATTCTGTTTGTGACCGTGTCACAAAAACACATGAGAGCTCCAAATGACTGACAGCTCTTCCCCACCCCAGCCTTTTATCTGAGTGGAAAGCAAACAAATGACAGAGCTATAAGTAGGCACAGATGGAATCAGCGCAGCTAAAAAAAGCATCAGCCACTGAAGCGTCGCATAAAGCTCAGCCCGCAAGGTTTGAAAGCGTCCCATCATTCTTTCCTCCTCTTTGTGATATTTCAGATAGAGCCAGTTGCACACGGAGCTGCACTGTGGGCTGCAGCAGACCAACACAGCTTTGTCAACAGTTGAAGAAGGAGGGAACACACACACACACATGCCCACTTGCTGATGTGCATCTGTGGTGCAAAGCAGATGCATGCATCTTCACCACTAGGCAGCTGGTTGTGTTGAAACATAAAGCCTCAAACAGAAACATCAAGGATGCCAGCCGTCCCTTGCACTTCAAAAACAAGCATAGTTAACAATGCTGCAAGAAACAAATGGATCAAATGAAGGATATTGTCTGTGAGCAGGAAGAGCCACTCACAGAAAAATGAGCCTGTGGGTATCTCTGTGAATCCTTGCTTTGCTTTTGCTTCTTTCAGTCATATTCTGCCACATGAGAACATGCATTACTGCATTGCAGATTAGATCATCAGCCTAAATAGGTGGTTCCTAACCTTAGGTCCTCAGATTTCTTGGACAACAACTCCCAGAAATCTTGGCCAGCACAGCTAGTGGTGAAGGCTTCTGGGAATTTTAGTCCAAGAACATCTGGGAACTGAAGGCTGGGAACCGCTAGTCTAAGTATAGATATAGTGTTTATACAATATTCCTATAAAATGAAATATAAAACAAATATTTACCGTATATACTATCCATACCATATGAAAGTATTTAAAATATAAACATAAATACATACTACATGTATTATAAAATACATGCAATATAAGGTAAATACAGGCATACAATCTGAAAATGCATAATAAAATAACTGTGTGGTGTCAAGTTGGTTCTGATTTATGGAAATCCTTTTAAAGTTTTTTTAAGTTATAGAGTATTGAGAAGTGGTTTACCGTTCCCTTCTCCTGGGAGAGCCCTGGGATGGTGCAGCTTGACCAAGGCTACACAAGCTGGCTACTTTCCACAGAGGCAAAGTGGGGAATCAAATCTCTGGCTCACTGAATTATCCAACCAGCATAAATTAGTAATTTATAAAATTACCAGTACATTAACATGCATATAAAGATACAGGGGAAAGTGACATATCTGACAGTCACAAAAACTGAGTAACAACATTCATGTCAGATGATTTTCTCTGGAAAGAGAAGTGCACAAACATAGCACCAACTAGAAGTGTGTGGGTGGATTCAAGGAGGCGGTTAGTATCTAATGTTCACCATTTAGATTGTTTAGAGAAAGTATACTACCCCACTTTTGTTTCTTTGTGTCTGTGTCAGCAGGGGTGAATAGATGTATCAACTATTGCTCTGATTTCATTCATTGGCCAATGAATGAAATCAGAGCAATAGGTGGTGCCTCTTTGTCTGAAAAAGGCACTGACTGGTTCATTTTAATGCCATGTGGGATTTTTTCCCCTGGTGGAGCCTACTCATGGGAAACAATTCACAGGTCTAGAATTTTAGTATCACTCTGATTCTGCCATTTTCCCTTCAAGTTGCTCTGCCCTCCACCTCCCAGAAGTAGCAACAAAGAAAGGAATTTATTATCTTTTAAAGTTTTATTTCATACAAAAAATTACTTGGTTTGTTTGAACTTATAAACCCAGGTGGTATAGGGTGGAAAGGCCCTAGCACTGCCAGAGGAGAGACATTCCATCATTATGTTTCCCTCTGGTTGCCCTAAAGGTTGGTCCTTGGTTGCTTAAGCCTCTTGCACAGTTCCACGGAATTACAGACATGAAGGGAGCTGTTCATTCTTAAGTACTGAACGCCCTCAGATACTGCATTTGTTTACATCTACTCAAGAATTACTTATTATTTTCTTTCTTTTTTAATCCATCATCCATCATCTCCCCATGGGAAAAAAGGCAGCAAATAAATAAATAAATAAATAAATAAATAAATAGTTTTCAAAAGGCTCCTTGCATTGAGTGGGTTGTTTTCTGATTCCAGGGGAATTCCTCTCCTTATTGAGAGCTAGCAAAAAAGTTAAGGTCAGGGTTAGAAGAAGGGTTAAATTCCAGTCCCTGAGTGAGGCTAACCTACTGACAAAAAACAAAGGTGAATAATAGAATCATGCAAAAAATATCTTTCTCAAACAATCTTTTTCCATTTGACTACCTCACCATATATCACTTCTACTTCTTGGCCTCATGGATGGTCAAAAATTGGCATGTGGGTTTTTTTTTTTATCCCATTACATTGCATTAACTGGGACAAAAACGGATCAAGCAGTAGATTTCCAGGGACAATGTTTTTGTTGGTGGAAAGAACTATATGTGTCACGTGGCTGAAATTTGGAGACATTGAATGGAATTCTTCAAGTGACAAGGTAGGTCCAGTTGTGTATGAATTTCGTAACAAAGCATGCCTCTGCGGAAGTAACATTTCAGCATAAGTGGATGAGGGTTAATGCAATTGTTCTCTTATGTCTTCAACTTAAATCCTTCGATAAATAATGTGATGTAGGCCTAGAGTTGTGTAATGAACTTTCTTTCCCAAACTTTATTCATATTTACAATATTTTATGCATAAAGTATTGGATTATGTAGCCTCTCCTATTCTGAGGAATAACACATGCTTGAATCCCAAATGTCCAGACTTGGAGTAATTAGTATCAGAGCTTGGATAAGTTACAGACTTACAGACCTCACCTCCCCAACCTGCATGGTTAGATTCTCGGAGCTGTAATACAGCAAACAAACTTACAAAACCACGACCATTGTGCAACCTTTTCTAAGCTCTTATTCATAAAATAGTGGCAGCTGCTGGTTACTAAAAAGGGAAAGGCTCAATCTGCTTTGCCTCTTAAGAGGAATGTGAGCATATGCACCTTCCAGCACACACCTTCCAAATCAATTTTGGCACCTGAGGCAGAAAATCCTGCAAGTGATCCCACAGGGAAGAGTCTGCCTGTTCCACACCAATGATCAAGTGATGCTCCACTGAAGGAAGAGGGTAAAGCTGTAGGGTTTTCTCTCCTGCTTCGACTACTCCTCACTACCTATTCTCAGCTTCAGGTTGTACTGACTGTATAGCTACACCTTGGTTAGAGAGACCATCTAGCAACTCAGGTTGGCATTGCAGGCTTCAGACAAATGGGCATGTTTAAATTAATTACTATTAAGTAATGAATGTGATAAAAATAATTCCCATGTGTATAAGGCCAGTAGTCTCTTGTATGCATGCCAAATTTTGGTTGTCTAGATATCATGGTTTAGGCTCTGACACAAAGACATACACACTCCCTTCTTTTATGAACAACAAGAAATATATTTCAGTCATTATCTACGCCAAGGTGTGAGGGTTCGACTTTGGGCTCCTTACTTGTTTCAAAGAAATCAGGAGATTTTTGTTGTTTTGAAACAGGTGAAATATTTATTTATTTATTTATTTATTTTATTAAATTTATACCCCGCCCATTTAGACAACGTCTACTCTGGGCGGCTAACAATAAAAATAGACTAAAAGCAATCTAATATATCAAAACAACAATTTAACAACATTTATTATTTATTGGAGTATTTAACAAATAACGAGTGTCCATAACGTGATCCCAACACTTTTCTCCTTCTGACAACGGGTCTTGAAGGGGTTTCCAGTCATCACAAAGGAACGGGTTTCTTCCACCGGTATCCCACAGCCCGGCCAGTCTGTAAAGACGTCGTCGGCTATGGTCTGTCCCATCTCACCTTCCAACAAGGGCAAGGTCTCGTCATCCCGGCCGTCATTCCACAAGGGGGAAGGACCCCTTGTGCTGGATCCTTCCAGGGTCCTCCCTGTAACCCTTCCTCCTCATCTCGTTTATCCTCCATTCTAACCTTTCTTTCCTTTCCCTCTCAACTTTCTCCTTTTCCTCTCTCAGCCTCTTTCTCCCCTCTCTTGCCTCAGTCTTTCCCCAATAGGATGGTTTGGGCGGGATTTCTCTTCTCCTCCTATAATCTGCCTCTTCTTTGGGCACTCTTAACCTCTCCCATACCCCAGTCCAGGGATCTTCCATCCATACCCACTCCCATCCTGGTGGTAACTGCTCGTCCTTCCTTTTTATCTCCACTGTTCCTGCCTCAAACTCCACCTTCTTCTTCCGCTCTTTTCCCGCCGTTTCTCCCTGAGCCTTTTCTAAAGTCACTCTTTGTATCTCTCTTTCTAGCCCATCTGTTTCTATCCCTCGCTGCTCTGTCTTTGTGGGCGCAGGGGTAGGTTGTGTTTGTATTTCCTTCTCTTTGGTATGGAGGAGGGACGGCTCTCTAGCGAGTGGGATATCCCTCTCACCTACTGTCTCACACAAGGCTGGGAAAATTTTTGGCCTTGCAGGTGTTGTTGGACTGCACCTCCAGCCAGCATAACAGATGGTAAGAGATCATAGGAGTTGCAAACCAAATATACCTGGAGGGTCCCATATTTCCCATATCTGATCTCATTCATTTACTGAAGGAAATAAAAGGTAAAGCACATAGAGGGTAATCTATTATCAACCTGCTTCTGCCTTCCTGTGTTCTAGGTAATGGGTAGGGTTGTCAGATACATGGGTACCAAAAGGAGGACATAGAAAGACAAAAAAGAGGACAGAGGAGGACGTATTGAATGTTTCATTTGAATCGTTCCGGATTAAACCCGCAATCAATACAATTTTATTACAATAGCTGCCAATAAATGTCTCTTAGTGAACTGACCAAGAAACAGTCAAGTTAAAAAATAAAAATAAATTCAATGGAGGCTTTTTTTTCAAAATACCAAAAAACATTATTTAAACAGCCAATTGTACCCAAACCCACCCCAGCCCGGCTGCAGGATCTCCCAGCCACTTGCACTCTGCACAGACTCAGAGGCAACCTTGCTAATCTGGACGCCCAAACAAGGCTCCAGCGCAGGCAGGGGGGAAGCAGGCAGGGGAAAAGTCATAAGTTCAAGGCTGGGGAGTGTGGGAGTTGGAGTCCCCGAAAGGGACTTTGAACACACACAGTCCGGGCGCTCGCCTTCCCATTGATGCGCTCGGGCGCTGCTTGCTCCTGCCTGGCTCGGCGGGCGGCACTCCGCTCGCCCTGCTTTTCTGGGCTCCATGTGGGCTGGGCGGGCACGGCGGATCGCCGAGCAGCCACCACGGCGGCAGAAGGGGGTGAGGGCTGTGCTCCAGCGCCAGCGGCAGGTAACGGGGGGCGGGCGGGTGGGTGGGGGCAGGGAAAGACAGGGGGAGGGGGGTCCTTCCACCTCTCCCCCTCCCATCCAAAATTATAACATAAAATATACAAAAGCCTGACATTTTAAAGGTTTTTATCTTTGCCTGCCTGACGGAGGACATTAGGCTAAAAAGGAGGACATGTCCTCCTTTTGTCTGACATCTGGCAACCCTAGTAATGGGTGCAAAGATGCTCAAGTAATTGACAAGGATTTACCTTTCCTTTTTAATTTTTTATGAAATTAAAATCTGTAGTTTGTATTTAATGCAATAAGATTATAAGTCTATATTCACACTTACCTAGGAGTAAGTGCTATTGAACACAATGGTACTTACTTCTGAGTAGACAAGCATTGGAATGTGCTCTAAATGTGTTAGGTTTACCCCATTATTTACCTGTTCTGTGCTGAAACTGTTCCACATACAGCCTCAGGCTCCATGAGCGCAAAATGTCTGCTTCAGGCCTGGAAATGAGGTAACCAAGTAAATTTTGAAATGTTTTCCCTCACAAGTTGCTGTTTAAAATTCCCTGAATCGGACACATTTGTTCTATTTAGAGCAGGGAAAAAGAGAAATAAATTTGCAGTCCTAACACATAATGGCCAAAATCCTGTTGCTTAATGTAGTAAGTCACACTAGAGTAGGTCCACTGGATCAGAGGAGATCTGGTGAATTAAGAGCTCCGTAAATTCCATTGTTTCAAATGGGCCTAATCTAGTTGCAATTTACCTAGCATAGTAAATCACAACTAGAGTAGGCCCATTTGAATCAATGGAACTTACCAAGAAGCAGGCTCACCAAATCCCCACTGATTCAGTGGGCCTACTCTCGTGTGACTTTCTACGCTAAGCAACAAGATTTCAGCCAATGACTTAATATAGGATTGAAATCAAGGAAATGAACAATCCTACACACACCACAGTGGATGGAAGCCACTTCATTGTAAACTTGCAAAGCATTATACTGCATGTCATTTTAATGTGACTGCTTTTCTGAGCCAAGGCCTCTCCCTCCCAACAGACACATTTACGCTCCTAATTTCTGTCTTCCATGCAGTTTTTCCTTTTGCTTCACTTCAGTGAGAAATGATCTTTGATCATTGCTAATACTGTTGATTTAAAATAAACAACTCAGCTGACTAATCATAACCAGTAGCCTCATTTGACAGCAACAGCAGTAAAGAAAAAAAAATTCAGCAGTTTTCAGATGAAAAAAAAAAAAAGGCCCACACTCCATGAGACCTTGGAGAGATCTGTGCCTGGTGTTCTTATTTATTGTTTTAAATCTCTTTTTAAAGCAGGTGTGGGAGAGGAAAGGGGAACTGGACTGGGAGTGTATCATTCGAGGAAGGACTGCAACACTTTCTCCCACAATTCCTCTACCAAATTGTAAACAGTTATTTTTGTGATCAGTGTTAAGATATGATTTCTAGAAGCAAGCTCTGTTGGTCAATTGCAGCAGAACCAAGAAGAATGGCTTGTGGCATCTTAAATGCTAATGCATTACATTTGGCAAAAGCTTTCATGAACTGCAGCCCACTTAATGCAGACTTCCTTCTGGGGGCAAAAAAAATAGCTGAGGAGTAAACAGCACCTAGAGAGTGCTGTGATTCTGATTCCACTCATCTCTCATCTCTGCCCCTGTGGCTGCTTTTAAGAGAAAATTCAAGAGACGAGAGATTTCATAATAATGTCTTTGGCCTTTTGTACCATCAAAGCAGTACCCTGTGCCAAGGAAGCAGGCAGAGATGTCTAAAATTGACTTCAGGGGTGTGGGGGTGATTTCCTTTCATTCTTTATCTGATGTTGTAGTTATACGCCATCGGGTCACTTTGGATTTATGGCGACCACATGAATTAGTAACCTCCAAAAAATCCTGTCACCAACAGCCCTACTCAGCTCTTGCAAATGCAAGAATGTGGTTTCCTTTACTTAGTTGTTCTATCTCTTGTTTATCTCACAGCTGTGTACAAATGGCTTTTTGAAATTCCCTGCCGTCTCTGTGGTGGGAGAAATTGGGGGCTGGAGACATTCTCCCAACATTTTCCCAGAGGCAAAGGCCCACCATAAGCAGTGGTGGTAGTACAGCTTTGTTCTTTTTCTAAAACCCCAGTGGATTTTAAAGTTTGGCATGAGAGTCACTGCTTTCCTTCTGCACAATGATTTCTATCTAGCGTCACTGTAAGACCATCAAAACTATGATGTTTTGTATAAATAAAGTATGGAAATAATGAAGAGGGTTTAAAAACTGTAACCCTGAAAATGTGGATTGTGCTCAATCAGTGAGGTTCAAGCAGCAATTTAATGCATCTCTATAAGAGGTTGCTTCAGGGCAAGCAGCCAGCTTCACCAGGTTAGCAAAATGCATGTAAAAGGTCAAAGGCTCCACAACTCCAGCAGAGCCCATGGTCCTTGAGCCGAAGTTTGCAACCCTGACAGAACTCATTGTAAAACATATGGCCTTCTACCAGAGCAGAAGCCCACAGAAAAACACTGTATCCTTGTTTCAGGGGCAAGACTAGCCTTCTTGTTTATAAAAACAGCCTTATCAGCTTTTTCTGCACTGCAAGAGAAGTCCATTGGGATTTCTATTTTAGCCCCAACCAAAACCAAAGAATTTGAATAACTTTAAGTAGAGATGGGCATGAAATGAACTGCAGAGTCAAAAAAACAAAACAAAACAAACAAAAAACCACAAAAAACCATGAATTGGGCTGCTTCATGGTTTGTTTCAGGGTGCTTTGGGGAAATGCGCCTGCCCAAAACAAAATGAAATGCTGCACTATTATTGGCATTGGCAAATTTGTATGCTTCATGGTTCATGTGATTTGAGACTGTCAGGAGTAATAGAACAGCCCCCGCATGAGTTAGAGATGTCAAATTCACAGTGAGTTGTCAGCCTATCCCCTCCAAGTTTGGCAAAGATTGGATTAGGGATGTCTGAGTAATAGCCTCCCAAAGCAGGTCTTCCCAGAAAAGTGCTCTCTAGCCACCTGCTAAAGTAAGGAAGGGGTAGGGAGGAGAGTCAGCTGAAGATTCACTGTGAGTTTGGCATTTCTAACTCGTGCAGAGGCTGTTCTACCACTCCCAGAAGTCCCAAATTGCACAAACCACAAAACAATTTGTTTAATCGGAAAGTTCATGGAAGTCTACAGTTCGTGGTTTGTAAACAGCAATGAACCATCACAAAACACTGCTTTTCCAGTTCATGCCCATCTCTAACTGTGAGTTGGTTAGTGCAGCAACAGCAGCCGGCTTCTTTACCAGAAGCAGGCAACATGAAGCAGGCAGCACCAAACAATGAGAAACCACAGAAGCAGGAACCAAGAAGCAGGACAGAGGCAGAATAAGCAAGAATATCATGGTTTTCCCGCCATGGAGTCTCATGGGCAAAAGGCTGGCTTGGCTGGGTAAGAACATCACTAAATAATTTTATTCTATATGTGAAATACGCAAAAACTATAAACAATTGTTTAAAGCTGTAACTCTTTTATTTTTCAATGTAATTTTTTTTTAGAGATATGATCTCTGTATCTCTGACTGAAATATATTACTGCTGATTTTACTTTTTATGACATGGGATAATTTTAAGAGATGGACTCTCTGGGGTTTTTATTGTGCCTTTTTATTAAGGCTATAATCTTTTGCATGTTTAGAATTGAAACATTCTCTTTGGTCCTTTTGATTCATGACTCTGCAAGTTTTCTCGCTGCCTGTATATCCTTACTTGAAAAAAAAAGTCCTGTGGAAAGAGTTACCTCATAGTTTCTTCTCCCAGGCCCTAATTGAAGTGTGGGAAGCTGGATGGATGTGCACTGCCAGAGAGATGATTGTACAGTGATTGTACACCACATGTACGCATAGTCCTCTGTCACCTGATAAGCAAGATAAATACAAGATTCCTGAATCTCACTTGGATTTCTCTTCCTTAGAAATTTTGTTTGATGGGAAATTATTTTCTACCAAATTGAATCTCATGGGAGAAATTTTCAACACTACACTTGTTCATCTGTATCTATGTCTATCCATCCACCTTTCTAATATTCCTCATTTCAAACACCAGCCAAGAAAGCTTATGCTAAAACAATTCTATTCCTTTGTCGGGTACCAAAAAACGCTTGGTTGGTTTAAGGTTAGAGTATTTTTAACATGGAACGCTTAATTCTTCCAGTTGAACTTTCATCTCCCACCACTACATTCTTGACCAAATCTTTGAATGAGTTTATTGCCCCTTTGGAAATGTGCTGATTCCTATGAAAACTTCTCAAGGGTAAGAAGGCCTGAATTGAGAAATTATAAATATTAACTTTAAGTCATGGGGAAATGTGCATATTTATCTCACAGGCCTTTTGAAATGTTGGCAGGATTAAGGAGCCATAAGGTGCTAGCTGGTTGTGGTATCCTCTAGCAGAGCTACGGGACAGGGGACAAAACCATTCACAGAGAGCGCCATACTTCCAATCTCTGACTATGAGGGCAGGCACCAGATAAAACTTCAGTAGGGAACACTTTTGAAGTTACAGAAGAGGGGCAGCAGCATGTGTTTGATACTGCAAATTGTGGGCACTCATCCTTCAGAAGTCTATGAACCTATGGTATTCTGCACTATTGCTTTTAGTTTTCAGACTGTGTTATGTGGAAGATGAGAGTCGCTTGTAAGCTTCTCAAATTGGGCAGATTAGAAATGGTGGACAAGCATCCTCAAGAGACAACTTGCCCATCTGTGTTGATTTCCATGTGAAACATTCATCAGCAAGGCAGTTTAGTAACATCTAGGCTGGAACAGTACATATAGACTAAGAACGAAACTTACCCGGACTGCTCACCTCCTGGGTGAAATAGGCGTGCACCCTCGAATTCATTCCAGCACCCTTGGCAACATACCCTTCAACACAACCACCCTGGGATTAGGGGCGCCAAACCCCTGCGTAGTTCAAAATCCATGTATAACTCTTATGCCCCCAAAACGTTACTGTGAAGCCTAAACAGTCAACACACACAAACACACATACACAAACAGACAGTTCTCTCTATTGGGGTTCTCTTCCATAGTGTTGGGAATCCTTTTCCTACAGTGCCATGTATAAGCAGCCTTATGGCCCCCTGGATCTAGAGGCAGAATTAGAAATACTGTGTTTGGGGGCAAATAAACCACTTCAACCCCTTTGGTGTTGAATTCATGGGGTTCCTGGGGTACAGTATTTATTGAATGTTTTTTTACTTTTTGAAACAAAAAGTTATTTATTGGGGGGAAAATCTGTGTATGTTTTGGAAAAAACCCTGTGTATAACCAAAACCCTGCTGCTCTTACCCGTGCAGTTCAAGGGTATAAGTGCTCCAAGAATGATGGACAGAGGTCTGTCCTCAGCTATCTAGTGATGCAGAAAGGTTTCATAGGAGATAAGAAATCTAAGCATCAGCAATTTCCTCCAGATGCTATTGGCTATGTTGATAAAGGCTGATGAAATATGCAATCCAATAACATCAGGAGGGATGCATAATGCCCAGCTAGAGTAGGGAACAACGAGGTTACTATCTGGCAGCTCATCGGTAATACTGTGACAGGTAGTGGTTAGGTCAGAAGGCAGCAGATGGATCAGGCAACATTCCTGAGCTTCCTATGAGCAGTTAAGTAAATATTTCTTCCCAACTCATTATTTAATATTGATATATGTGTCTGGTGCATAATGGGATTTCCTGCCAAAACGAACAGTTTTAAAAATAATGGCTCATCGCTGAAAAATGTGATTTTGCTCCTGAGATGTGGCTTATTACTGGCACTGATAGATCTCCTGCTGCACCTTTGGGATGGGCATAATAGCACAGACAGGTGCAGGAAGTGAGAAAATGTCCAGGAAGGAGTGAATGATATTCAGGTACCTTGGCCAAGAAGGTATATGCAGAGATGAGTGATGGGGAAGAAAAAGGACGGCCTGAGGGTGGGAATCCTTCCCAGCATGAAACATCTTGAACAACAGGCGCCTCTAAGACAATCTTCATCAGTCGTGGGGTGCTCAGTATCTCAGGACTTCTAATTTGATGAAGTGTTAGAGTGACCCCATAGCACACTAGGCTTATTTCTGTGCTGCTTTTGAGCAAATGGAATGAATTTTGCTTACAATCCAGCACAGGTGTCTTTACCCTATTCACTCTTGGCTTCCCATTCAGGTGGAAAATCAATTTTTTTAAAAGCTGCAAAGATATATAGCCAATTAATTTTATCAGGCTTTTTCAGCATCGAGTCACGTAATGGCAGTAGGCTATTTGTATGCACTCATTCAGAGACAGTATCCCTTTGTGTGTGTTAATTTCTGTATTCATTGTACTGAAGCACATGAATAGGCTGCAACAGGCATAACACAATGGGGAAACTCTCATAAAACCTTAAAACACCTCAGAGAGAACATTTTAATTGAGCCAGTTAAATATACCAAAATCCTTAGGGAGAAAAATATACCAAAATACTTAGGGAGTAAAATCCAGTGATATTCGTGGAGGTGTAAACTAGCCCTAAGTAATAGAGAAGAGCAATTCTATTTGGCACCAAGTTAGTCTTGACTAGTAGCTCATAACCTGAGGGGAAGGTAACTGACAGCAGTTTGTTGTAACTGGGGCTGGAAGGATGTACAGTCTCCTGTGTGGTCTGCATTACCATTCCTTCACTGAACAATTTATTGAGCTTCTCAAACTTCCTTCTTCCTTCTTGCAAGGCCAATTATGCTCCCTCGTCTTGCCAATCAACAGCTCGTCCTTGATGAAAAGAGGTACATCTGTGATGGAAGCAAGCAAACTCTTTGATTTCAAATAAAGAAGGAATCCTACATTTTCCCGAACACCAGCTAAACAAAATAAAACTCCCCCAGGTGAATATAAATCTGGATGTATAGTTGATCTTCATCATCTGCCAGAATCCTTGAAGACCATTATTAATCCAGCATGCTCAGCTGCTTTCAACATCTAATCAAGTAAGGTGCTCAGTCATATTCAACATCTTGATTATGGCCAATCAAAATAGAAAAAGAAAGAAAGAAAGAGTGCATGTTTTTGAGTTTACCATGCTTAATCTGAGTTTTCATTGATGAGAGCCTGACAGACAAAGGGATGTTACTCCCCATTGAAGAAGACCCACTTTTCTTGGACTCATCCTATACCATAAATACACCTTCTTTTCAAGGAGGTTAGGGAGCCTCATAGTCATGTGCAGATTTTGACCACAGAGTCTGGAAAATTGGTGTAGTTTTTAAGATTCAAACTTGCATGGCCACTACTTATTTTGGCTGAGGCTTCTGAGAGTTCTAATCCAACCTATTTCCCAGACTGGTGGATTTTAGGATACCATCAATCTAATTTTTATTTTCTCTTATAGATTCTTTTGATGCATCTTCCAGCAGCTGGCAAAGCTCCTTCTGCCTGTAATTCTGCTGAAGCAAAATGGCATCTTAATTATTTCCTTAGTGAATGTGAACTTCCTCCAGCCTCTCACTCCCGTTTCTGTATTCATTAACCCAACAATACCGTCCAGTCACAGGGAGGAAAAGAAGAAAAGACTTGTCCCAAGCACAAGTAGCATCAAGCTTATTCTGTTACACATATTGCTGTATTCATTCTGAAATAGAATTTAGGGCTGGTTCAGATTAGCCATTTTGATAAAGGCTGGACTGGGCTCACAGGAGAAGAAATGTTTCCCATGTGAATGGAAGATTCACTCCAATGTGAAATAAAATAGGTAAAGGTAAAGGTTCCCCTTGACATTTAGTCCAGTCGTGTCCGACTCTAGGGCGCGGTGCTCATCCCCGTCTCCAAGCCGTAGAGCCAGCGTTTGTCCGAAGACAGTTTCCGTGGTCACGTGGCCAGCGCGACTAGACACAGAACCTTCCCACCGTGGTGGTACCTATTTATCTACTCACATTTGCATGCTTTCGAACTGCTAGGTTGGCAGGAGCTGGGACAAGCGACCGGAGCTCACTCTGCCGCGTGGATTCGATCTTACGACTGCTGGTCTTCTGACCTTGCAGCACAGAGGCTTCTGCGGTTTAACCCACAGCGCCACCACGTCCCCTTATAAATAAAATCCGAAGGGATTAAATAAAATAGATTGCACCAAAGATAAGAACCTTTTAAATGCAACCTGGATCACTCCAAATTCCCTCATCTAGTCATACCCTCACTTACCGTGAAAGTCCTATTAGGGTCCAACATGAGCGCACATAGCACACACACAATATTAATCCAGGTTGTCATTGTTATAAAGTCACTTCTAACTTATGAGAATCCTATGCATTCGTGAGCTCTAAAAAACCCTAACATCAAAAGCCTTGCTTATGTCTTGCAAACTCACAGCCGTGGCTTACTTTACTGAATCAATTCTTCTCACGTTTGATGTTCCCATTTTCCTGCTGCCCCAGCATTACTGTCTTTTCCATTGAGCCTTGTTTTCTCATTATATGCCTCACATTCAATAACCTTGATTTTCGCTTCTAGAGAGTATTCAGCCTTGACTTGATCTAGTGCCAAGAATGTTGGCAAGTCTTTGGGTCCAAGTCCTGAATCCGAGGCTAAGTCTTTGGTACCAAGTCCCAAGCCCCAAGATTGAATTCCTGTTAAAAACAAGCTTTTCCCCCCAGAAAAAAAGGGAGGGGTGGGTGGGTTCCGAGTCGAGAGTTGACTCTGAGTCACTGAACACCCTCCCCAAGTGCAGGGAATGCTTGTCAAATTTGCAGATGATACAAAATTGGGCGGAATAGCTAATACCCCAGAAGACAGAAACAAAATTCAAAATGGCCTTGATAGGATGGAGCACTGGGCCAAAAGCAACAGAATGAAATTCAACAGGGACAAGTGCAAAGTACTGCACATCAGAAAAAGAAACCAATTGCACAGTTACAAGATGGGGGATAAATGGCTCAGCAAAACTATGAGCGAGAAGGATCTTGGAATCGTCGTAGATCACAAGCTAAATATGAGCCAACAGTGTGAGGTGGCTACAAAAAAGGCAAATGCTATTTTAGGCTGCATTAATAGAAGTATAGTTTCCAAATCCTGCGAGGTGCTAGTCCCCCTCTATTCAGCACTGGTAGGCCTCACCTTGAGTATTGTGTCCAGTTCTGGACACCACACTTCAAGAGGGATGCTAACAAATTGGAACAAGTTCAGAGGAGGGTGACAAGGATGATCAAGGGGCTGGAAACCAAGCCTTATGAGGAAAGACTGAAAGAATTGGGCATGTTTAGCCTTGAGAAAAGAAGACTGAGGGGTGATATGATAGCACTTTTCAAATATTTGAAAGGCTGTCATACAGAGGAGGGGCAATATCTGTTCTCGATCACCCCAGAGTGCAGGACACGCAACAATGGGCTCAAGTTAAAGGAAGCCAGATTTCGGTTGAATACCAGGAAAAACTTCCTAACTGTTATAACAGTATGACAGTGGAACCAATTACCTCAGGAGTTGGTGAGTGCTCCAACACTGGAGGCATTCAAGAAAAACTTGGATAATCTCCTGGCAGATATGCTTTGATTGCATTCCTGCATTGAGCAGGGGGTTGGACTTGATGGCCTTGTAGGCCCCCTCCAACTTCACTTTTCTGTGATTCTATGATTCTAAGTCAAGTCAGCAGCGCAACTTAAGTCCGACTTGACAGTGAGTCCTGCGACTCAAGTCCCCATCCCTGTCTAGAACCCACTTATTTGTCTTTCTGGTGGTCCAAGCTCTTCTCCACCATCACATTTTGAATGGAATTGATTTTTCCCCCTGCCAGCTTTCTTCATTGTCTGCTTGCACAGTTGTACACAATAACTGGGAACACCATTGTCTGGATGCCTGTGGAATTTGTCTTCAGTGACCAATTCTTGCTCTTAAGAAGTAAGTAAGCTTTATTGTGCAGTCATAGACCCATTCATACAAAGATAAAATAGATAAAATAAATACATAATATAATATAAAATCTTGCTATAGCGTTTTGCAAGTTCTTATAGCTGAAAATAAAAACTTAACCACTAACTGTGTAATTATTTGATTCTTTCCATACAACAGAAACTTCAAATAGCTTGTGGGAGGTAGACCAGTACATTTAGTCATGAGTGAACCAAGATATCGAATACGTTCGATCCTATATAGGCTACATTTATGTGCGCCAAGGTCTCAATCATTTCTTTCCCACAGGGACAAATCCTTTCACCATATGGGGTATTATTAAAATGCCCTTTTGAAAGGGCTGAGGGAAAGCTATTAAACCTAGCCCTTGAAAAGGCAAAGCGATACCTCGGTGCTGTAATTTGGTATAAGTAGTTAGCTGGCTTGGGGAAGTTAAAATTTAAGCCAAAACACAGTGGTGAGCAAGTCCTGTCTTCACCAGCTAGAGAGTACTGAAGGTCTATATCTTTAATACATTGAATAAGTATTGGTTTAATGCTACCTTGAGGCTGTCTCAGTAGGAAATCCATAGAGAAGCCTAAGAGATGTAATTTTTCTGTAAATCCCTTATGCCATCAGCTGGCAAAGACATCTTTCTGCAAATAATATAGGTAGCCACAGGTTATTGGGGCATAGACCACCTTTAACCAATAATGAAATGCACGTAGCTACGCTTGACATTCTACTGAGGGCATACCAGCTTTGAGCCGCAGACCGGCTGAAGAGGCGCATTGGTCTTCAGTGACCAATTCTTGCTCTTAAGAATATTTTCTGTCTCCTTCAAAGTTGCTCTTCCTAGCCTTGGTTTTGTTTGTTTGTTTGTTTGTTTTCTTGGCTGCAGTCTCCCTTTGGATTGAGGATTGAATCAAGGTTATAACATTCTTCAGCACTCATGATTTTTGTCATATTAATGTTTAACTGTAATACTTTGTTTAACCTTTCACAGTAATAGTTTCAAGTCATTGCTGTTTTCTGCTAGTAATATGGTGTTGGCTGCTTATTTTAAATCCAGCTTTTCACATGATGCGCTCTGCAAATAGGAGGATAAAATACATACCTGTCTGACATCTTTGTGAATAGGAAACCATTCTGCTTCTCCATTTTCTGTCCTAACAGCAATCTCTTGTCCCAAATACAAGCTATATATCAGGACTAACAACATTTTTGTTGTTTAGTCCTTAAGTCGTGTCCGACTCTTCGTGACCCCATGGACCAGAGCACGCCAGGCCCTCCTGTCTTCCACTGCCTCCCGGAGTTTGGACAAATTCATGTTAGTAGCTTCGATGACACTGTCCAACCATCTCGTCCTCTGTCGTCCCCTTCTCCTCTTGCCTTCACACTTTCCCAACATCAGGGTCTTTTCCAGGGAGTCTTCTCTTCTCATGAGATGGCCAAAGTATTGGAGCCTCAGCTTCAGGATCTGTCCTTCCAGTGAGCACTCAGGGTTGATTTCCTTCAGAATTGATAGGTTTGATCTCCTTGCAGTCCAGGGGACTCTCAAGAGTCTCCTCCAGCACCACAATTCAAAAGCAGCTATTCTTCGGCGGTCAGCCTTCTTTATGGTCCAGCTCTCACTTCCATACATCACTACAGGAAAAACCATAGCTTTGACTATGCGGACCTTTGTCAGCAAGGTGATGTCTCTGCTTTTTAAGATGCTGTCTAGGTTTGTCATCGCTTTCCTCCCAAGAAGCAGGTGTCTTTTAATTTCGTGACTGCTGTCACCATCTGCAGTGATCATGGAGTCCAAGAAAGTAAAATCTGTCACTGCCTCCATATCTTCCCCTTCTATTTGCCAGGAGGTGATGGGACCAGTGACCATGATCTATGTTTTTTTGATGTTGAGCTTCAGACCATTTTTTGCGCTCTCGTCTTTCACCCTCATTAAGAGATTCTTTAATTCCTCCTCACTTTCTGCCATCAGAGTGGTATCATCTGCATATCTGAGGTTGTTGATATTTCTTCCGGCAATCTTAATTCCGGCTTGGGGTTCATCCAGTCCAGCCTTTCGCATGATGTATTCTGCATATAAGTTAAATAAGCAGGGAGACAATATACAGCCTTGTCGTACTCCTTTCCCAATTTTGAACCAATCAGTTGTTCCATATCCAGTTCTAACTGTTGCTTCCTGTCCCCACATATAGATTTCTCGGGAGATAGATAAGGTGGTCAGGAACTCCCATTTCTTTAAGGACTTGTCATAGTTTGCTGTGGTCCACACAGTCAAAGGCTTTTGCGTAGTCAATGAAGAAGAAGTAGATGTTTTTCTGGAACTCTCTGGCTTTCTCCATAATCCAGCGCATGTTAGCAATTTGGTCTCGAGTTCCTCTGCCCCTATGAAATCCAGCTTGTAATTCTGGGAGTTCTCGGTTCACATACTGCTGAAGCCTACCTTGTAGGATTTTGAGCATAACCTTGCTAGCGTGTGAAATGAGTGCAATTGTACGGTAGTTGGAGCATTCTTTGGCACTGCCCTTCTTTGGGGTTGGGATGTAGACTGATCTTTTCCAATCCTCTGGCCACTGCTGAGTTTTCCAAAGTTGCTGGCATATTGAGTGTAGCACTCAACATTGTGGCATGCCTATTTCTTTTAGAATGATCCACAGCTTTCCATGATCCACCCAAAGGCTTTGCTGTAATCAGTAAAGCACAGAATTAGTTCCTTTTGAAATTCTTTGATACACTTCAGTAGCCAACATATGTTTGCCCTTTCTGAATCCAGCTTGAACATTAGGCATTTCTTCCTGGATAGGTGGCAAAAGCCCTTGTTGTAAAATCTCAAAAATCACTTTGCTTGCATGGGGAAATTAATGCAGTGCTCCTCTATTTACTGCACTCTTTGATGTCTCCTGTCTTTGAGATTCAAATATACATTGATCATTTCCAGTCTGCGGGCCACTGATTTGTTTTACATATTTATTGTTGACATATTGTTGTTAGGACATTGATAGATTCAGTTCCATTGTTATCCCATCTACTCCTGGTGGTGTCCTTCTTTCAAGAGCTTTGAGACTTGCTTCCATTTTGCTTTCTACAATTGCAGGCTCTTCATCACAGGGGTCTCCTTTGAAGGACTCTGTCAATCTTGCATCTCTTGTCTATAGTTCTTCAGTATACATTTCCATTTTCTCTTTATTTTACCTTGGTCATACACTTCCTGTCATCTTTGAGCAACCCTAATCTTAGTTGAAATTCCATTTTGATTTATCAGATCTTATGGAGGAGATATCTCATTTTTCCTCTTTTGTTCTGTTTGCCTGCACTGGTTATAATAATTCTTTTAGTCCAGTCTCTGATAAGTTGCATTCAGGATTCTGACCTGTTTCTGACCATCTTTACTTTTGTTTCTCATCTGCTGCTAACATGTTTAAGAGTTTCATCATCCATCTATCCTATGCTTTTCTTCTTTGTTTGATACAGGAACAGTCCGTTTGCTTTTCCCCCCTGATAATATCTCGGGTCTCAACCCCACAGTTCATTTTTGTTGGTGAGCCCTAATTGGTATACAGTATATGCCATAACATGGAAATGACTGGAAACATCCTGTAGTGTGTGGAGACATCCTCTGTAATTGGAGGTCCCCCCTCCCAACTGGGAAACTTTTGGTCCTAACAATTATGTTTTTGACAACTCACACAATGGCTTACCATTGCCCATCCTGGCAAGGACCTGGAGGGCAAGAAATCTCTCATACCTGCCTTGCTTTTCATAGAGAGATTCCCAAAATGGGGATTTCTTGGGTTTATCTGCTGGATACGCCATGACTATTTGAATCTCATGGCATTGTACTTTGTATTGCATCGGAACCTTCTCCTGAAACCAAGTCTGGCTGGGGGTTGCACGGTTGTGACTGTACGATCGCAGTCTAGGATATTGTTAATACAGTGGACCCTCGACTTACAGACGGCTCGATCTGCAGACTTTTCGAGTTACAGACTTCTCTGGCCGCAAAATTTAGGTTTGACTTGCGGCCGGAGAATCGACCTACAGACCGGAAAATCAAACAAAATGGACCAAAAACGGCCGGTTACGGATTAGTCGGTTTTCAATGCATTGTAGGTCAATGGAGCCTCGACCTACAGACTTTTCGACCTGCAGCTACCGTTCCAATACGGATTAATTCCGTAAGTCGAGGGTCCACTGTACTGTACTTGCACCGCAGTCTTAGGATTTAACCACTAGGGGCACGAATCTGATTCGAGAGGATTCCGCTTTCTGGGAGAGAGTCTGTTCAAGACGGAGCTCTTGCGACCTCTACTGGACACACTGAGCATTGCAGCCAAAAAAGAGCCGCAGAGTCCCCCACCTGACTCCGGCTTGCATTACCAATAAGAGCAGCTGCAGTTGGCAGATTTTCTTGTTCATTTCGGCCATTTTTAAAAAAATCCTGTATTCTTTCGTCCCTCAACGTACTTTGGTAGTTAAGACCTATAAAAAGCAACGAAGAGAGCAACACTGTGCAGGTCTACACTGGAAGGAAGACCCGCGGATTTTCGTGGCCGAACAGTGCAATCTATGCCTGGTCTGAGTGAAATCTCATTGAATCCGGCAGAGCTCTTTTCCAAGTCGTGGGTATAAAAATAAACTGGTAAAATGCGCGATTAACATCACCATTCACAGGTTTCACAGACTCCAGCAAGGACCCGGTGCTAACCCCAGGGTAGAAAGCAAAAGCCACAGCTGGCCACTTCCTTCACTAGGAATCCACCTGGATGCCACATAATACTTGCACTGCTAAATCACGTTAGAGCCTAACGAAAGGGTGTCTGTCGCCTTTTTTTCCCGGCGGGGGTGGGGACGAGAAAGCTGGGCAGGGGTAGATTACCAGAATTCCCGCGCAGTCCGCGTGCCCTAACAAGGCGCCGTGCCTGGCCGCGCACATTAAAATACATGAAGTTAGGACCCGGGTGGCAAGGGGCCCCGCGCAAACTCAGGATCCCAAGGTCTCCCTCAAGCCCGTCTCTTATTCTGGGACCCCTAGCAAAACAAGGGCGTAACAGAAGAAAGGGGGAAAATAAAAAAAGTCGTCCCCACAATGTCCGGGGTGGCTTATTTTGAGAAGAGGTCGCCGTGTTAGTCTGTGCAAACGCATCAGGCAAAATCCAACAAGACAAAAACCATGTGGCACCTTAAAGACTAAGGATTATATTTTAATGTAAGCTTTCGTAGACGCGTCCACTTCGGCAGACATGAAGAAACAAAATGAAGTATAGACGGTGGTTTATGTTACGTGGAGCGCCGACCCCTGACCGGCCCCATGCCGTCCCTTAAAAGAAAGCCGCAAAGACCGGGGCTGGCGCTGTTTCCACCACGTCCCCCTTCTCCCGTGCCTCTTCCGCCCTCCGTGCATTTTGGGGGTTGTAGTTCACCAGGGGGGTTTGCTCCGCGCCGAGCGCCCTGAGGACTACAGTTCCCGGTCGCCCTCGCGCCCTCCCTCCCTCCCTCCCTCCCTCCACGTGCCACAGGTTTGTTGCTGTCTATGGGAGGGCAGTCTCTCGCGCTCGGTCTGTGCCAAGGGAGCCTCGGGCGGCTCCTTCCCGTCCTCTGTGGGGAAGCTTCTTCTGCCCCCCCCCATCCCACCTGCACCCCCAGGAGGCGGGCGAAGGCTGGGTCCTGCCCACTGGGCAGCTGGAGTCCAGGTTCTTCAGGTGACTCCGAACGGGGCGGGAGGCGCGGGCCTTCAAGGTGTGTAGCGGGTCCAGAGAGGAACGAATCGTAGTGTGCCACTTGCAAGGTACGGGACGGAAAGCGGCCTCTGCCCTTCAGGAAAGGAACGGAAAAGGAACGGAAGGGGAAGCCTCGTCAAAAGGAGGAGGGAGAAGGAGGGCACTTGGTTCAAGCGGGGTGCAGAGTCACTCCCGCCACCATGGGCATCCCCTCCCGTGGCTGCTCCCCTTTCCATGTTCTTTCTGCGTTTACGTGTGTGTATGTTTGGTGCACTTAATGGCACTGTAGGTCAGCTGCCTCTGTGTGCAGCAGACAAAACAGTTAGAGATCTTCTGTTAAAGTCTGGCTATTCAGGAGGAAGTATTGTTGAATTAAAGGAGACTGTAAATATGTTCAAAATTGCTTCCTTAAACTGTTGAAGATCTGTAACCTATTCTGTACCAAATACCAAACTCACAGGAGAGCTTATGCTATAATAAATGTTAGTCATCAAGGTGCCACAAGAGTTTCAGTTTTCTTGCTACAATCTGTTAGCATGGCTAGCTTTGGGAAATCGCCACCAGAGCAATCGGTATGTGCTCTGGTGGAGTTAAGGCCCTCATAATAGCTGGGATTGTGAAAATGTGAAGTCCTGACAATCCCACAGAGTGAGAAAGATAAGCTAATCTGTATAATGATAAGAAACAATAGTAGTTACTAAGGGTATGTAAGATGCTATCTTTGGTTAGTCCATGCCTGTTATTCTACCATTAGCATGTGGGTATGCTAGCCTGAAGGAGCAAAAGAAAGGTCTGAGACAGCTTTCTTAGTGGGGTAGAATTCAATAGGTTATGCCCTACATGCTATGGTGGGGGTAGAACTTTGTAGTCTAGCAGCACTTGACAGCCAAGAAATATCCAATCTGTAATTCTTTTGTGTGTGTGTGTGTGTGTGTGTGTGTGTGTGTGTGTGTGTGTGTGTGGACAGACTGCTCTAGATGCATGTTGAATTTTGCGAGTGAACATGGGCGTATTTGAATCTTTGCAGACAGAAGGCTCTAGGCTTTACGAAGTGTTTGCTTTTTTTCTATAAGCTATAAGAATTGCAGCCTATCATCTACACTTCAAAAGGATGAGCACTTGCTATGGTGTTTAGATCTTGCTAGATTTCATTTCCATGGTGAGCAGGATATGTTGCTCCCTTTCCATACACCCCATGGACCCATCACACTCTCCCTTATTCTGCTTTGATAAAGCTATTGTACTTCTGAGTAAACCACTTTCCTCCTCTAATAGTTTGAGCCAGCCTTGCTCATAATGTGCAGTAGATCCTACTAATTTCCCCTGTGAATGCCCAGTCAGATTAATTATCTCTTCTCTCACAGGCTACAAGGCAAAGGTAAGCTTCGAGGAGCATCGGCTTAGAGCCAGGTGATGCTCTTGTGCCAGTGGCCCCATCACACATACCCAGGTTGGAACAGTCACTTGACAAGAGGTGGTTTGCTCGCTCAGAGGTGGAGCAGCAGGAGGCTGGTTTCATCTTCTGCTGCTCCTTTTGTTTTCCAGATTATAAACAAGGACCCATTTTTTAAAAAATGGTTAGCTGTGCTACTTAATCATAAAAATTATTGTACTGTTCAAAATTTCTTTTTAATAATTTTGAAAGGAAAGAAGGAAGGAAGGAAGGATATATTTGCAACTTAGAGGACTATAGAATGCCAGGTAAACTTGCTTCTGGATAAATGTTATAAATTGGGCTGTAATTTGATTGCTCCTCGAGATGCTGAGTCTCAATTTCACGGTCTGATTTTATCTGCTGACCAGCTAGGTGGACCAGCTAGATCTTTCCTGCTTGTTATGAGGGTCTCAAATTCTTGTTTTATTAGAACATCTGCCCACATCCTTTCAGAGCAATCCCATTTTTATTTTTATTTTCCAATAATTTCATTTTGGTATGTCAGAATAGTATGAGTACCTGATTAAGTAAAGGGGAAAGGAGAAAAATTAGAGTCTTGTAATCAGTTAGCTAATTGCAAGAGATTGAAGAGGACAATAATTAGGATAACTTGTTCTTCCTTCCTTCAGTCTGTAAGTTATCCAGTTACTACCAGAACCACCCTCAGGAAATATTCAGTTAAGGAGAAATTGAGAATCAGGCAAGAGGTACAAGGCAAAACACACAAAAAGGAACTGGGAGCTCTTTAGAGTCCTGCAGGACAAGGAACAACTCAGGAAATAGAAATTCAAGTGAAACTGTAGAGAAAAGAGAGGCACCCCCAACAGGGCATCAGTTTCAGCTCTCCCAAACCTGCCTCAGTCGTGCATTTTTCTATGCACACCCATACGTTTTCAACTAGCAAGTGTCAATAAAGTGTGGCTGTTATTTGGGGAATGATAATAGCTTAGGTGGCCTATCCCTGGCCCATTCACAGTTGCCTTCTTCACACGGTCACCAGTGAACTGGAAAGGAGAGATTTCTGGAAGATTCGGGTTCTTGCTCATGTGGAGAGTCTCCACGAGAACAGGAACCTCTCCTCTTCCTACTCATTGGTGATCCCTTGAAGAAAGCAGAGATGAAGAGCGACATTGCTAGCTGCTCCCCTCTAAGTGTGTGGAAAATACTGGGTTTTCTGACACCTGATTAAGAAAGACCCTTGTCATTTGGCAAAGGAGTTGGCAGATGACATCAGAAACCTATTAATAGTAATCTTAGAACTGCAGAGCTGGAAGGGACCCTCTAGAGATCATCGAGTCCAGCCCCTGTCAGGGAGGCGCAGTGGTGGGAATCAGGCTCCCAACCTCTGGTTCTGCAGCCAGAAATCTAAACCACTGAGCTATCCAGCAGCTCTTGATCACTCCACTTATTGAGTCGACAGTTTTTTAAATGGCTTGGTTGCAGTGCCTCTTTTATTAGGAGATGCAATTGAGTCACAGTGGCCTGATGAGAACCAGAGGCTTTGGTGGTAAAACTGGAAATTTTTAATTAGATGTAAAGAATAATAAATGTTTTTCAACAGGTAGGTGAGCTGTTGCAAATACGTAAAGTTACTACTGACTTGGAGAATGGCCAGAAAAATATCAGTCTTTCAAACCTAAGCAAGTCTAGGCCTTCTTGGTACCTGAGATAGGTACTGGTCACTTTCAAGTCTCCTGCCATGAGTTCCAGTAGGATGCACATGTAATAGGTAATGCTAGAGGGATTTGACAAAGCAAAGTCTTGTTGAGGGTCTAACTCAGGAATCTGACTTTTCTTTAAAATGCAGTTTTGCTCTGGCTTCATGTAAAGACTGTGAGAAAATCCATCTTATACCCGTACTGTTATAACCAGTTCCTACAACATCCCCCCACTTCCCAACTTGTAAGTGGAAAATGAAGCATGGTTGTAGCCACTTTGTTTACTCTATAAGTACGTACCCAGAATCCAATGAGGAGAGAGTTACACATTCTGCTAAGCTTGCAATTTTTTCTCAAGTCTCTCCCTCTTTCCTGTTGGAGAGTTTTTTCTGTTATGTTGGCAGAGCATATCTGTTCTTTGTTTGGAGAGGATTATAGTGGATTGAAGCAATCTTTTGGTTTTATGGTGCTATGGGAGAGCAAGATGGACAGCTCATTGTGTTGAAGGAGGTCATGGCTAGTCCCCCCCCCTTCTAGAGGCAGTTCCTTGCACTTAGTAAAATGACCACTGATCCTTTAGCTTTTGGCTTTCCATGGGCACAAGAGACTGCCACTGGAACAGGGAGATGGAAAGCTCTGGGTGCATGTCTCTAGGTGTGCGTCATCTGTGACCCTTTGGATCCTGGCCAAAATACCTAGAGATTTAGCAACACAGGCAGTAGTAGTTAATAGAATGGTATGTTCAAGAGACACAAACATTCTCTTTTTACAACAAAGTGTATCAAACTCTTAGGGAGTAAGGTGTTGTGGAGGGAGAGGAGTGGGATATTCCAGGAAGGGGGAAGCAAAATGAGGTAAGAAGAGTGCAATTATGTCTGTGTTTTCTAGATCCCCCAGTGTATTTTGCACACAGCTTTTCCTCTAGGAAAAAAGAAATCCAGATTGAATTCAGGCTAACAAAGTGTGAAAGAAACAGCTTTTCTGGGATCATCAGAATTCTCTCTCACACCTATTGGCTTTTGGGGGAATTGAGGGATTATGGTGCTGTTTTGGAAAATTCAGGCTTTTTAGTCAGTGGCCGGAACAAGCTGGCTGAGAGAAGGGGGATAATGCCTGCCAGTAATTGGAAAGGAGGAACACCTTCAGCTTGTTGGTTGTGAGAGCAGCCTTCAAGGCCAGGCTGGTTCATTCTTTGGTAGTGAGTTAATTGAGAAGATGGTTTTCAGCTGGGTGAGAAGAGAGGGCAGAAACTGCTCTTGCCTTTGTGAATGTTGGACTACAACTCCCTAGTGGCGAAGGCTTCTGAGAGTTTTGGTCCAAGAACATCTGGGGACCCAAGATTGGGAAGCACTGGACTAAGATGTTGGGAGGTTGCAAGGCAGGAGGATTCCCCCTGCCATCAACACATTTGGCTCTTCTAGTTTCACCCACACCAGGACAGCTAAGATATTGTGGCTGAGTGGCTAATGTGGGCCTCCTTGAACCTGGGCAATCCTTGACAATTCTTGACATTTCTTTGTTCACGGATGATGTGTGCTATCCTCTTTCCAGTGGTTGTCATCACCTCAAGTCATCTGTGGTATGTTTAGGCACATACGCCAACATCTGTAGTCACCAACCAGCATGGGGTGCTAGTGGGGGATAAGAGGGGTTGTAGTCTGCCAAGTCTGTAGGGTGCCAGCTTGTGGCAAGCTGATCTATACCATTGGGCTACAGTCTTCTTGTTTAAGTCTGTGGGGAGGGAGGGAGATGGCAAACTAATCTTGGCTGAGTTGGCTAAACGGCACAGATGAAGTAACACTTTGCTTCCCCTAATATGGGTGGGTTTCTGAGCCTTGGTGCCTAGAGAGGAGCGGAAGAGTCAGTGGGAACTGGCAGAAAATGGAGCAAAGATTCAAGCAGTAGAGGAAGGTCTATGCCGGATTTTAAAAGCAGGCCACTTTTAACTAAAAAGTGGGTTTCGTTGCTGCAAGAGGAGCCTTTCAGCCTGAACCACAGATACTGCTGCAGTTCTGTATCCACTTAACCTTTGAGTAAGCTCACTGAACTCAGTGGGATTGATGTTTGTATAACTATGACTAGGCTTACACAGTTCTTCCTCTTGGGTGACATGAATAAAATGAAAATTAGCAAGTTTGAGGATGCCTCTGAAAGAGGAGCACAGAAATTCTTCTCTGATTTCTTGACTGAAAACTAGGTGGAGGTATCTTTTTAGATAGGAGCAGTTTCTGCATATGAGGGGTGTGTCTCGTTGGGTGTTTCTCTGTAGATTCAGGGGGGTATTATGTTATCTAAAAATTAATTTTCATTTCATGTTTGAGAACATTAAACCCCCCCTCCCCATGAGAGCATTGTCATTCTCCTTATAAGAACTTTGATTTCCTATTACACTTTAACTATGTTAAAGATTGGTGAGGTCGGCTCTGAAATTGCAACACTGACCTACTTCTGAATGAGGAGCATAGGAGTCGTAGGAGTCTCTCCTTTGGGCTTTATACAAGTTTGGGGTTGTCACTTCTGGCCCTCCAGCAGTTTTTGGAAGATGGCTCTCATAATCCATCACTATTGGCTGTGGTGGCAAGGCTGATGGGAGTTGCAGTTAAAAAACATCCAGCTGGATATAGGTGCCCAATCCTTGTTGGCTTTTTTCTCAATGTGATGACTTTTCACATAGTCGCTGCCATGCAATATTAGGATCCAGTTATCATTTCTTAGTAATGATTTTTAAAAAGATTTGCCTGTGTAAAAATGGTGCCAACAGGAATATAGACAATGGAAACAGAGAAGTGTTAAACACAGTAAAAACCCAAAGTAACAATGGAAATAGTAGGGACTCAAGCAAGCATTTGGAACTACAACAGAGGAAAACTGCGTTCGCATGGTGTCCAAACGGTCCCAAAGTAGATGTTAGTTTGACAAAGGCATAATAACACCACCATAGAAGAGGCTTTTCTTGTTTTCACCTGCCTTATCAAGGTTGTGGGGGAGGGGTTGACACAGAGGAGGGCCTCTGAGGACAATTGGAGTGAAAGGTCTGGTTCATCAAAGCCAGGTTTGAGCTGCTTGGGGCTTTGAAATTCACACAAAGCTGGTGCCTGGGATTCTACCGCAGGCCCAACATGAAAACCATGTAAGACCTTGACAACCCAGGAAGCTAACCCAAGAATCAGACCGTTGGTCAGTATAGCACAATATTGTCCACACTAGATGGGCATGGGGTCCTCCATATGTTGATGGGCTGCAGTTTGCAGCAGCATTCTTCACTCCTGGCTATATGGGCTGAGACTGATGGCAGTTGCCGTCTGAAAACATCTGGAGGACCACATCTGTCTAGACCACTCCTGGTCTTGACAGACAGGCATCAGCCCTAAACCAGGGACCTCCCCCACACAAAGTGGATGGTCAGGCATCGAGCAATGGCTCTTCTTGCTTTGAACCTCAGTTAGGAGTCAACCCTGGTCATACTTATGTCCAGGTTGGGTTGAGAGGCATTTTCACACACAGTGCATTGCAACCACCTAATCTAAACATGATTAGAGCACAGATAATTGAGGTGGTGGTTAATATGACTGTTGCTGCTATTGTTCATTCTTTTATTGAGTGCAACTGACTGTGACATAGCAGCTTTAGCACTAGAGTTGTATGTGGGGAATTCTGGTTCAGATTGCTGCACAAGTTGTGATGTGACTTCTCCACTCTTGGATATTTCTTAACCTCACAGGCTTGTTGTGAAGGGAAAGAAATTTCTGTTCTAGGCTCTTTGGAGCAAAAGCAGAGCCCAGGAATAGCAGGTAAAGAGATGGTGCTTATCGTTCACTGCTTCCGAACTCGGCTGTCCAGCTGAATAAACTTGCCTGCGCCAGGGTGGTCCATGGGGTTCTTTGACTTGCAGATCTGGCAGCCTTAAAACATTCCTTTGAAATTTTTCTTTCTCTCTGTGCAAATAAGCATCATGTGCTTTAAAGGGCAATGCAGGGGATCGGGTGGTTTTAGTTCTTTTAGATCTCTATCTGCAAAATTAAATAAACAAATTCTTGGCAAGATAATGATGTTAAGTAATAATAATTCATATTAGTCCCTCCCCCCACCCCCAAAATCTGATGTGTTGCCAACCTTTCTGCTTTTTCTTGCAGACACCGTGGTGAGTCTTGGGGACCGTATGCAGCAGTGGAACAGAGTAACTGACCCAGGAACCCTTCTACCTGTCTGGGCTTTGTTTAAAAGATTCAGTTCTGCTGAGATCAGTGATACCTGTGAGCTATGTCAGGTGCTGAGGGTGAAAATCAGCCGCCTGATCCTCCACCAGATCCACGATGGAAATTCCTCGTGTTCTACCTCTGCTTCTATGGCTTCATGAGCCAGATCAGACCTGGGGAAAGCTTCATCACACCCTACCTGTTGGGGGCAGAGAAGAACTTCACAAAGGAAGAGGTGAGTTCACCAGACAGTTCGGCACACACGGTCACAGTTGCAAGTGGCCAAGACGACAATGAGGGTGTGAGCACAGCAGGCAGTTTTGCTGAAATTTTTATAAGTAACTCATAGCTTTGGGCAGGTGTTTCAGAATGGCTGGTCCCTCCCCACTTTCCCTCGCTAGTATTTACTGAAAGATGAGGAGGGCTTGTGAGCTCCCCCCCCCCCCCCCGCCATGCACTGCTCTCCATATGGGAGGGAAGTGATATATGGCTTAATTCAGCATTACCCAATTTTTAGCTCTCTGGATGTGTTGGATTATAATGCCCATCATCCCCAGCCTACATAGTGTGTTTCTGGGGTGATGGGAATGGTAGCCTCACATGTCTGAAAGGTGCCAGTTTGTGGCAAATTGCAGAAGGAAAGGGAGGAGGCATCTTCAGTTCCACCTTCAAATGATGGCTTTGCTCATGATCTCTCCTATTGTTCTCAACTCCAATAGATAGCTGATGACTGATGGGCAAGGGGCACCCATCTGAAATTGTGATTTCAGATGGTGTGCCCCTTGCCCATGGGTGATACATTCCCTTATGTGTCCCACTAGCTGCTCCATCAACCTCCTGTGCCACATCCCAGCCTACTTAGTAGGGTCTCTCTTTCTTTGGGGTGGGGGTGGTTCTGAAGCTCACTGGAAGGTTTGGCTTCCACGATCTCTTTTGTGGAAAGATCTTTGAATTCAATGCAGAGTGTCTTGGGAATCCCTAATTTCAGTGAAATCCCTTCCTGAACTTACCACCTTTGCCTTTGGGGTGGTTCATGCACAGTATCAAACCGTGGTTTTAACCAAGCATGAGGAATGTGTGGCCCTCTAGCCCTGCTTGGAATATAATTCTGGTTATCCCTCTCCAATGGCTATGCAAGTTAGAACTGATAAGAGGTAAGAGATGCAGTCGCACACGTGTTTGGAGGATTACATGTTCCTCACCCTTTGTTTTGACTTTGAATGAATGAATACTCAGGTCCCTTGGAATTGCACATTTATTGATCCTCCTCTTTTGAATGGGAATTCCTGTTTTCCTATTCTGGGTTGAGTCAGTTCCACATGGTGGGGAATCCTAGACCTAAAGAGCAAGTCCAACACCTCAAAAGGTATTTTGTAGCTATTCCTTGGAGGTGGAGAGTTGACCAAAAAGACAGAAAATATGGTAGGACAACATGAGAGGGTTAAAAGTTTTAAAGACAATGACATTTGGATCCCTGGTAAAATTCCATGTTCAAATTGGGCCAGTTGCACAGTAAAAGCCTCTTCTGGAAGCACTCAGCATCTCATCCAAACTGACAAATTCTGTTTTCTGTCTTTGGTTTCCAGGCCTGCACTGCTCAGTGGTGAAACATAGTGGGTCCGTTTGAGCCAACCACTATCTTTCAGTCTAACCTACTTCCCAGGGCTGTTGTGAGGTACAGTGGGGAGATGAAGAGCCAGATATGCTGCTTTGAGCTCACTGGAGGAAGGACAGGCAATTACTATAATATAATATAATATAGGCAGGAAGGAAGGGTTGAAGGATTAACCCAGTCTCCCTGCTGCAGCATAAACTGGGCTTTATGTAGGTCAGCTACAATTACAGTGGTTATGTTTGAGCATGATGTGCAGGGTGGCGAAGGAAAGATTTGAGGTGTGCTTCACAAAGGAAAGAGCTGGAAATACGATGTATTCGGCTCATCACAGGGAATCAACTTGAGTAGCTGTTCTTGATCTAAATGTTTCAGTGCTTGCTTTTCTCACTTACATTTTGTCTTTTTTTAAACAAACATAAGTTGAACAATCATGATCCTCAGTACTATTGGTAATTACTGAAATAACTTACTGGGCAAATGCGTAGTTGAAATAAAGAAGATTATATTTATTTGGGGAGAAAGGTTGACCAAGCTAATCTTCTCTGGCTTCAGTGAGTTCCATGCTGTGTTTATTTTTCTTCATCATATGGATGCATTTTACAGTGAATCCAGTCCAGCTTGCTTAGTATTCAGTCCAAATAACTACCAGTGTATGTTACAGTGGCTCCACTGGCTGCCAGTCAGCTTCTGGGCACAATTCAGAGTGCTGGTTTTAACCTATAAAGCCCTAAACAGCCTGGGTCCAAGCTATCTCAAAGACCGTATCTCCCATTACGAGCTGGCTCAGGTGTTAAGATCATCAGGAGAGGCCTGTCTCTCGGTCCCCCCACCTTCACAGGCACATCTGACAGGAACACAGGAAAAAGCCATCTCTGTTGCTGCTCCCAGACTTTGGAACTCCCTCCCACAGGAGGCCAGACTGGCCCCATCTTTGTTGTCCTTCCAAAAGCAGACAAAGACCTTTATCTTCAGGCAAGCCTTCCCATAGTAAAGTAGCTACCTGTGTGTGATATTTTTTTTTAGATGGATTGTTATGCATTACTGCTTTGATTGGATTTTTAGTACTATTTGTGTTTTCTATTTTTGTTTTTTTCATTTATCAGAGTGGCATTTATTTTAAAAAATATTTGTATATTTATTGTTCTTAGCTCTAATATTGTCTTTTAATTGTGTAAGATGCCTCTTTACTCATTGCTCTTGGCTTTAAATATTATCTTTTAATGGTGTCAGCCACCATTTTATACTCATTGTCTTCAACTTCAAATATTATCTTTCAATTTTATAAGCCACCTTGGGTCCTTTTCAGGGAGAAAGGCGGGGTAAAAATATTTGAAATAAATAAATAAATAAAAAAGAAATAAGCCCCATGGAGTTCAGTAAGATTTACTCTTTGGTGTGCTACCGCAGAACTGCAGCCTAAGACTGTATGTGAAAGCAAGCCCACTGAACTTAGAGGGCTTTACTTCTATATATATATATATATGAATTGTAGAAGCAAAAACAAATGCTGTATTTATTTTCTAGTTTACAGGCTTTATGTAGGCAAATTATTTCAATTTAAGAGAATCACGAGGTGCCCTGAAGAACCTCCGTTAGGATTTTGCAATGGCCTTGGCTGTGCTAACTCTGATCTGCTGCTTTGGTTTCCATGGGGTTTATATGTAAACCTTCAGTCTCTTGTCTTGAGTAATTTCTATTTTCTCTCCATTCTCAGAGCTCGCTGTGGGTCAAAGGCAGCTCTTGCTGTTTGGGAAGGGAAAAAAATGATATCACACAAGCCTGGCCCTGGGCTCAGGGTGACAGCCTGTATGCTGTTCCTTAGTCCTGCCTGTCAACTCTGCCCTTTGGAAGGGTCAAAGTTCAGACTCCGTAGGCATGAGGATGAGGCATGAGCAGTTTATTTGCAAACTGTGGGGGGCAAGCCGTGTGGGGAGAGGATCTTTGCAAATGTAGGAAAGCTTTTTTTTAAAAAAAAATGTTCCAGGTTGCGGTTAATCTTTTGAATGTCTAATGGAGCAGTAAAGCTGGATGAGTGCTGAGTCTCAAATTCACCTCTGTGGTCAGTTCATGGTGCAGAAGCAGAAAGGGCTGGGTCACTCCATGTCACACAAAGCTGGACCAGGGATGGTGAGGCTGAACGGCCGTCACCATCTGTCACTGCTCTTTGGATCTTCTTCTCAGGGAACATAAATGTGGCCTGCCCCTCCCCCACCATGTCCCCAGGCGTCTCTCTTTGGCCAGAGAAGAGAGTCTCCTGCTGCTTTGTTTCCATGGCTGAAAAAAACAGCAAGTTCCCATCAAAAAACGAGGCTGGAAGAGGCTTAGCTGACCTTATTTGGCAAGGGTCCTGGCAGGCTGGGGAACAAGGTTTGCTGTTGGCCACAGATATAAGCAGCCTGAGATTTCGAAACAGACCAGCTCTTTGTTATTAAGCAACAGTGGCCAGTAGGTGGCTGTTTTCAAAACCAAGGGGTTCCAGTGGGTTTTACGTAACTCAGCAGATCCAAGTGTTTTGCCTCCCCTGAACAGTGGTGTGCATGTATTGGCATGCCTGCCCATAATGTGTCTTGTGAAGGTTTTCTCAGCATGTCGCAATAAACTATCTGAAAACAAATTATTAAAAGCAGTTGGTGAGCTCTTTGGAGCATAGAGGTTTTTCTGTTATTATTCATGGCTTATTTGTTGCATTTATATCCCCACCGATTCTCCAGTGAGCTCAAGGCAGCATATATTGTTGTCCTCTCTCAGCCTATCTCCATAACAACCCTGGGAGGTAGATCAAGTTGAGCAGCTGTGATGAGCCCAGAGTTGGTCAGTGAATGAGGATTTGAGCCCAAGTACCCTGAGCCATAGATCAAATGCTCAAACTAGTGCAACCCTTTGGCTCTTACCCACTACTTACCTCCCCACTCCTCTGTCTAAGACAGTATTAGAGGTTGTGATATGATTACAGGATCACAAAATAATGGTTGTTTAATAAATCCAGCTTTGTTCTGTTCCCATACCCTACAGTGTTTGTGTATATTGGAAGCTCGCATGTTGTGCTCCATGCATCTACGAAAGTGAGTTGTAATCCATCAAAGTTCATGCTCAAGTTAAGCCAACTTCAGTTGTTAGTGAGTCCAGCATTGTCAGCAAGGTTTGGGAGCTGCCCCTAGCCCTGCCTCCTTCTGCTGTTGCTTTCTTCATGCAAGCAGCCACAAGTCTGAAAAGAAGAAGAGGTACTGGCACACATGGGAGTAGGAACCTCTCCTCTTCAGACTTTCTTCTGTCTTTCTTTTGTAAGCAAATGTAGGAAAGAGGAGGCAGTGGGACGCTTAGTATCTCCAGGCCCCCAAAACAGCTGTGAACTTTCCTGTCAAATCATGCACCTCTTCGATGCAGTTTTAGTGGCAGGTCAGTCAGAAATATGTTTCCATAGTAAAAAGGTTGTGTTGAGGAGGAAAGAATACAACTCATACCTGTTATGGCTTGGTAAACTGTGGCTAGAATCATATTCTTTCTGCCCACCAGTATAACTCCATCCTCATTAGTCTCAGCTGTGAATTGCCGCAAGTTAAGTCATTGTAAACTTTTGTTCTTGCAGTTGTGTGACTCGGCCTGCAACAGCAAATCCTTACATTGGCTTCTTCACTTGGAGCAATGAACAGCTGAAATTTACATTGGTAAGGTTAAAGCTGGTATAGTTTTTCAGCTAGATTCTGGCTGATAGCACGTAATGACCAAAATCCTATACCTCAGTAAATCACGGTAGAGTAGGCCCACTGAATCAGTGGGGATTTGGTGAGTCCACTCTTCCATTGATCCAAATGGGCCCACTGTAGTTAGCATAGTAAGTCGCAATTATAGAAGACCTAGTTGAATCAATGGAACCAAATCCCCACTGATCCAAGGGGCTGCTGTAGTGTGATTTACTGTGCTAAGCAACAGAAGCTTAGCCATTGTGATTTTTCTGAGGAAGACTAGCAGTGGGAGGGAAGAGTATCTTTGTCCAAAAAAAAAATCCAGCTTTTCTGACTATATTAACTTGAGATAGAAATTAATATTACCTCTGCTAGTAGAATAGTGTATATGTGGAACGAGAGCTGGGAATCACTGCAGAAGCAGTGAGGTTGAAGGATGACATAGAAGGACTTTGACTCCTGGCTTGGCAGATTTTTGGCAGAAGATTTATAACATAGTCCCAAACAACATGGGCCCTGAGCCAGAAATCTGCCAAGCTAGGAGCCAAAGGCCATGGCTCAGAGGTGGAGCACATTCTTTGCAGGCAAAAGGTCCCCACTTCTGTCCTCTGCCTCTTTGGATAGGGGTGGGAAATCCTGGACGGCTGGTGGTTGTTGTAGATGATACTGAGCTAGAAACACTTCCAACCTCTCACCTGAAACTCCTGTGCAATCCTGTTCATTATCAGGAAGCCATGGAAGTTTTGGGATGGCAGGGGGAGGGTAGTCTTTAAGTACTGAAAATCACCACTGCCAGGACGACTTTACACAGGATTCCAATGAATTGGGGCCCTAACTGTTAAAGTGAGATTAAACCTCTGCAGCTGCATAGATAGACCAATAGCACTCTGGACCCAGTGTTCATTGGGCTGTTTCCTCCATTTTTAACTCTCTCCATCTGATGTGTGTTGGGCACACTTGTGTCCACTACTGGCTGTGTTCAATAATGTGATCTCTTTATCAGTCTCTGCTGCCAGCTTTCTGTTTTGGCCCTGAGAAAATTTTAAGATAGCTGTATAGTTCTGTAGGTCTCTTTCTATCGTGACAACACTGCGTTCTGTTCTTCCTCCCTCTCCCCCACCCCAGGTTGTCTGTGTTCATTCCTTTTCACTCATCTAGCATGCCAAGGCGTATTCAAGGGTGGCGTTTCCCCCCCCCCTGTAAAAATATGTGTGTGCATGCAACTCTTGCATGGTGATATTGTTTGGATGCAGCTCTGGAAGCATGAAAAAAATTAAGTCAGTATTTGTATAAATATGTAACTAATGAAAAAGACCTTTGCCCTTGATGCTCAGAGAGGACTGTGGGGAGAAGGTGCCAAGATCAGCAACTGTGTGTGAGTGTGTGTGCTGAAGGAAAGGCCTGTTTGGTGTGGCTATAGGAGAATTTGAGAGAGTAGATGTGCCTGCCTCCTAGTTCAACTAGACTTTTGTAACCTGTCTGTCTGTCCGTGGCTTGGTGTGACTTGGGGTGGTGGTGGTCTGGTTCTTCCCTGGAGAAAGCATTACACTTGGCTTGGTTTTTGTCTTGCAGGTCACCAATGAAATTACTCCTGTCCTCTCCTACTCCTACATGGCCGTTCTGGTGCCCATCTTCCTCCTGACGGATTACCTGCGCTACAAGCCAGTGCTGGTGGTGCAGAGCCTGAGCCACATCTCCATCTGGCTGCTGTTGATCTTTGGCACCAGCATCCTCGCCATGCAATTCATGGAGTTCTTCTATGGCATCACGATGGCTGCCCGAATCGCCTACTCCTCCTACATCTTCTCCCTGGTCTCCCCTTCGTGCTATCAGCGGATGGCCAGTTATTCTCGCTCCTCTGTGCTGATGGGGGTTTTCACCAGCTCTGTGCTGGGGCAGCTCTGTGTGACAGTGGGGGGCACTGGCTTCATGACCTTGAACTATCTCTCATTGGGGTTTATGTGCTTTGGGCTGATCCTGACTCTTTTCCTGGAGCGCCCCAAACGCAGCCTCTTCTTCAACAGGAACGACCCAGTCTGCAATGGTTCTTCTCCCTCTGAGCTGGATAAAATGAACCCAGGGGTGCCTGGGAAGCCAGCATGGCACAAGGCCTCTGCTTGGCAGAACCTGTTCCTTGTTCGGATGTTAAAGGAGCTGGCCACCATGGTGCAGCTGCCCCAACTGAGGCTTTGGTCTCTCTGGTGGATATTCAATTCTGCTGGCTACTACCTGATACTGTATTATGTACACATTTTATGGAATGAAATTTACTCCACTTCTGATAACAGGAAGGTGTACAATGGAGGGGTGGAAGCAGCTTCTACACTCCTGGGTATATAATGTGTTCCCCTCTCTTCACACTTTATGTTTGGTGCGCATTAGATCTCTCCCTCTTCTTACTTAATTGTGCTCAAGCTTCCAATGACCATGAGTCCTCCTAGCAGACTTTCCTAAACTCCAGTACTAGGACATCTTCATGCAAAGGCAAGTGGTGCTGAAATGGGACTTAAATATTGCTTCACCCATTCAGAACTGTGCTCCATGGCATGCACCCCAGTGATCCCCTTGCATGGAGCATGTAATGAGGTCCCCCTGCCCAAACACTCTGACACTACTTGGAAGATTCCCATGATTGTGGAGACTGAGAAATGTTCTACCATGTTTGTGGAAATCAATTAGTGTGATTGGATGACCCAAGGGGGTTGATGGATGATTCCTCCTTGCTCAAATGATGGGGAGAGATAAGCCATCTCTATCTGTTCTAGCAACAGGACACTGGCCGTATTATTTATGGAAGAGATGTGCCCCACCGCACATCCACAATGTGTACCTGCTGGCTAGTTCCAGAGCTTAGAAAAGTTAATCTGCATTGGTTGGGAAGTTCTAGGAATTGCGGTCCAATCAAGTAACTTGTCTAAGTTCTAACTTAAGGGGGTGCAATCTCAGTGAGGCTGAGGCCCATTTTTCAGATTTGCTGGTAGCCCAAGGGCCTCACTGTCAAAGAGGTGAAGGCTAAAGATGAGGATGCAGCCAAATATTCTGACTTGTGCTCAGGAGACCTAGGTTCGAATCTCTGCTCAGCCATGGAGGCTCACTGGGGATGTGCAACTGGTAAAACCACTCCTTAAATTTCCCATTTACCTTGAAAGCCCTATTAGTGTCACTGTAAGTCAGTTGAGGGCAAAACATGAGAGTAGTGGTGGCTATGTACCCTAAAGCTTCCTACAGTGAATTTTGTTATCTGAAAAAATGGCTAATTAAAAAAGGTGGGCTAACTCACCAAAAAGCCCCTTGCACCCTCTACTGGCCAAAAAAATGATAATTTAATTAAAAAGTGGAGTATAGGCGGTCCCAAGGTTGCTAGAGGGAACAAAACATAAACAAAATGGTTCTCAATATTTCCTCAAGGACATAAGAGGACTTTCTGAGAGAATTCCCCCCCCTAAATTTGGCAGAGGGATGGAGGGCTACAAAGATGGTCCTGTGGGTTGCATGCAGCCCATAGGTCATGTGTTACCCACCCCTGCTCTAGCTCGTTTACCAGTGTGCATGGTGTGTATGGTAAGCCATGGTGTGTATGGTAAGCCCCAAGGGTGCACCCCCATCTCGGTGTGTGCTGGCTCAGTGGCAGAACACATATTCTTCACACAGATGGCCAGAGGCTTACTTATTCCCTGGCACCTACAATTAGAAATACCATGAAAGGCCATTGGCAGTCAAAGGAGGCACCGCTGGGAGCAGACACCCCAGCAACGGGGCACCTACTTACAAGCCATCTGTTTTAGCTGCCCAGCTGTTCTCTTAAGCAACGTATCTTGCTCCATGGCCTGTGCACTGCAGTTTCCCAACCACTAGCATATCCTATGTTGTAATCATAGCATTATCTGTCTTCGGAAATGCTGTTAGATTTATATCATTCTAAAAACCAGGCTTTCAATGGTTTTAATTGCATCCCGGGTGTGACAGATTGGTGCCAGTAGGTGGGAATTTACAGGTATGATATAAAGTGACAGTAAACTATAGCATATAATAAACTGGGACCTTAACAACCAGTTTTCTCAAAGATCCTAATGGGCTGCTTGAGACAGTTTCTCTTTTGCTGAGTTAAACCTGCGAGAGTTGTACTTTATGGGACCTGGTTGGTTGCTGCTAAGTGCAGGAACTTGTGCTAATGTGGTGTGTTGATTGTTGTCTTCACTTTGGTCTTACATGGATGAATCTGCTAACTGCAGTGAAAGGTAGCTCTAGCAACAAAGAAAAAAGAACAGCTCCCGAGCCAGGCCAGTGAGAGCTCCTAGTGATCAGAGTGTTCTCAGTCTCACTTACTGCTGTTAATGCACAAAGATGGTGGGTAAATACTATGTGGTGGTTTTGCTGCTGGTGCTGTTATCTCCTGGCAACACTGTGTGTTTTCCCCAGGGGCCATCACCGCCTTTGCTGCTGGCTACGTGAAGATCCGTTGGACACGCTGGTCGGAGCTCATTATAACTGTTGTGACAGCATTTCAGGCGGGTCTGCTTTTGCTGATGAGCACGACCAGCAATATCTGGCTGTGCTACATAGGCTACATCCTTTTCAGAGGCTCCTACCAATTTCTTGTTCCCATAGCCATGTAAGTGGTGAGAACGACATGATGACTAAGTAGGCATTAAGTGAGCTGGTGGTGATGGGCATACAGAAGACCTACACAAACATATTTTAATTATCATTTTGACATGATGTAAAGGTGGGAGGAGATTGTTTGCATACTCATAACTTGTCTGTGATGCCTAAAGATGCTAAGAGTTATAGTCCAAGAAATTTCGTAAAGGGCTTATTACATTGCAGTATCTTATGCCACATGAAGCTGATGACATCAACACAACTTTTTCAGAAATTAAAGACTTAACCCCCTGCTGTTTTCCATGGCTTCCTGATGAGGAAAGGGATTACACAGCAGCTTCTGGATTTTTGGGAGAGAAGTATCTTACATAGCCTTTCACTGTGTAAGATACAGCAACAGGTTTTCAACCATTATGTAGGGTTTTTTCCCCCTGTAAGGATGCCAAAGCTGCCAGCTAATTGTTTTACCCAATTGGTTTACAAATTAAAAATTTTAAAAATCCAATGACCTCATACAACAATACAATCAATATGGTAATTTAGTTCTAGATCTAAAATTAAACAAAAGAAAGGAAAACACAAGGAAAACAATTTTTAATGAAAAACTGGTATTAATCGTTTCCAAGGTTAAGTTATTGAAGTAAGCTTTGTACAGTTCTATCTTCACTAATTTCCTGAATATCAGAAGGGGAGGAGCCTGGCGTACTTCAATTGGGAGCTTTTTCCAAGGATTGGGGCCAACACTGAGAAGGCCCAATTCCTTCTTGTTGGCCTCTCTCAGTGTGGCCATTTTTTTTAAGCTACGTGGATTTGGAGGAGTGGGTGAAACGACTAGCTGTTTTCTGAGAGGCCTTCCGACAAGTATCTGATGCTCTGAACAGTATGAACAAATCTGTTGGAAATGCTGGAGTGGCCAGGGTTGAAATGAATTGCCAGGGATGATCTTCCGTATTGTTCCATGCTAACCACTATAGCCATCTAACCCTAAAGTCTTTTGCTAGTATTCGTAACAAAGTGTTATGGCTTCTGAAACCTTTCCCCTCATTTTTGAGCTGCTTTCCAAAGCGCAACCCCTAGTTACTAGTCCTTGCTGTGCTGCAGCAGAGCACCTCCAGATTTTAAATGACAACACCCTTTGCTAGTTGCAAATCCTCCCACTTGCTGCTGCTGCTGTTGCAGCAGCATATGAAATGAGCCCCTGGCCTATAAAGTGATTTCTTTTTCCTTGTTCTTGTTGCCTTCTGTGCTTGCTGGCCAAAGTGACTTGCCTTTTTTTCTTCTCTCTGCTTAAAAGCTTCCAGATTGCATCTTCTCTGACCAAAGAACTGTGTGCCTTGGTGTTTGGAATCAACACCTTCCTTGCTACGGTTCTCAAGACGGTCATCACCCTCATTGTCACAGACAAGAGAGGACTGGCTCTCTCAGTCCACCCTCAGGTAAGGGGCACAGAATTACCCTGTGATTCTGATCAGAGCTTGGAGAAATGATTTACCTGCCTGGAGGAGTGATTGTGCTGGCTGAGGGATTCAGCCAAGCGGAGAATCCTGACAGGCAGTGGACCCCGGTGAAGTCAAGGGAAGGGCCGAATTCTCAGCAGCGACCTCTCTTTCTTTTCTTGGTCCAATTCTGCTGGTTTTGCCTTGATTTTGTGCATTGCCCACCAACATTACGATTCTTTGCACACTTTCTCCGAAGCAAAACCTCCATGGACGTCAGTGATGCTGGTGCCGAGGGAGGCGTACACCAGATTGCAGCCTCTGTTTTGTAGGAGGAAGCAGAGCCTCTTCCTGCCAGGCAGATTTCTGACCACCATAAACGTGGATTCAAATTACTACTTGCGATTGCTGTTTGCTAATTTACCTTGCATCATCAGCAAGAGCCATTTTGCATAGGTTTAAGTGGGTATAAATCTTCATGAATGAAAATCAATAAAGCAGCTTGGCAAGACATTCTTTTGGATTAGCACCAGGGAGCTTGACCCAAAGGCTGCTTTTTAGTCTTTCTTTCACTCTGTGCTCACCACTATAAAGGAGGGCGGCAGGATTTCTTCCCCTTGCCCCCATCAAGACGCTCAGGTGGAATTCCTGCTGCTGCTGCTGTGGTTGAGGAAGGAGCCGGATCCGTGGCATCGAAAGAGATAATCTGTGTTCAGAGACAATACGCTGCAGGGCATAAGCAGGGAAGGAGGCTGCCATCATGCAGGCTTTGTGGCTTTCCAAGAATCATTTGCCCAGCAGTGGTAGGAAGCAAGAGGCTGGGCTAGTTGGGCCTTTGCTCTGACTGAGCAGGGCAATTCTGATGAGGATGCATTCCAGCTTTTTTCTGTGCTGCTGTGGAATGGCCAGGCAACTTTGGGCTATAATTTTTAATGTTTTTTTTCTCTCTCTGGATTATAATGTGTTTTGCCCCAAAGCTGTTATGGAAGTTCACTTCTTGTTTAAAAAAATAAAATAAGACCTTGCCCCCACTCCCCAACGCAAGACCCCTCTGTCTTGCTTGCTTTAACGGGCAATTTCCCAATCCTGGATGCTTCCAGGAGCAGCAATTCACCTTCTTTGGGTAAAAGGAAATCTATTGTTGGAGAGGGCTGCAAAAATAGGAGTGCATGTGTGTATGTTGGGAGTGCATGTGTGTGAAGTCATTGAGGCCCTGCGCATTGAGGGCGAGGCATTTTGTTGCATGTCAGTACTCTCTCTCTCTCCTTGTTTTCCAGTTCTACGTTTACTTTGGCTACTTCACACTCCTGGCTGCTGTGTATCTTGCAGCATCCATCTACATGGCTGTGAGGCACCATGCCTGCAGGAGGCCTCAGGAGGCAGTACTGGCCAAGGAGCTCCGCAGTCCTGTTGAGGAGAGAAGCCCACAGCTAGCGAGCTCTGAAGCATGAGAGACATGGTGGATGAGGCAAGGAGAAGGGCCTCCCTGCACACATGTCCCGTTGGGATGTGACCAAGGGGAACTTGCATGACAGTCAGCACTTACAAGGTCAAGACATCTAATGTCCTGTCACAGCAAAGGCCAGGACGGGGAGGAGCAGGCGGAGAGCCTCACTTGCCTTTAAGAAAGGCTATGAGTACAGACAATGTGTAGCTCATATGCTGTCGTTTCCCCATCCTCCCTGGGTGTTGTGCGGGCATTTGACATGGGTTCTGTGCGCCGTCCACTGAACCAAGGAGCTATTGCAGAGACATTGTTTGCCAGTGTTCTGGATGGGCATCCTGTGATTGGATGAATTTAAACACCAGTGTTCTCTTGCTTAGCTTGTAAATGAGCCAGCAGACAGAGCAAGGTGGGCGTAAAGCACTTACAAAATAAGTTTTAATTTTTTTTCTTTTAAAAATCCTTTTTTAAAAATTAATTTGATGCCTCTAGATGTACTTTGCTTTGATTCTCAGTTAACATTTGTTCATTCCGCGTCCCTCTTCCAAGAAAACTGAATTCCTTTTCTAACTGGTGTTTAGCTCTAGTATCTCTGTTGCCATCAGCTGTGGAGCATGGGGGGTTCCCATCCCAGCAGTACAGCCTCACAGCCACAAGGGGCAGTGAAGCACCAAAACATATTTGACAATCATTTCCAAATACAGGCACCGCCAGGTCATCTACTGAAATCTAAATCTTGCCTGTGGCTCTGGTTTATTTCTTGCTGTTATCAACCTACCTTACCTCACCCTGTTACGAATTTATTTTCAAGCCACTTTCACTGTCCTAGGACGACACATGCCACCCCAAGAATGTAAGCACAGTGGGTCTGGAAGTGAGTATTTGAGGGGAATATGGATCAGATCTTTGGAAGGGACTACGTACATTCAGCAGTCTTCTCCATGCTCACCCCAGTGGCTTTATAAATTGGCCTGGAACTTGTGTGCCTTTTACCTTTGAAAAGAGTGGAGCTACTAAATCAGGCAGCCTTGTAAAATGATCCCAGGTCTCAGTAGAACTTGGCTAGGGTGATTTGCCATTTAATGTACAAGCCCTATCTCTCCCCTGATCTCAGTAAGCGAAGGGCATTTTGCATTTGAAATCATCTGACTGTGGAGTTGAGATACTAAAAGTCATTAAGCCCCCTCTGCTTTCAATGCAGGAATTCACAGCTAGCCACCCAAATGCTGTGTAAAAATCTCCAAAGAACGAGTGTCCATCACCATCACCAGTTTCTTCCACGTTTACTCAAAACCTCCTTGTTGTTTCGACTCTGGTTTATATACTGCCTCATAGTGCTAGAGCACTCTGTGGGTGGTTGAAAACATAATTATGCAAACAACAATTAACTCCCCCCCCCAAAAAAAAATGCTGAATACTCTGTTTACCAACCTCAGGGGGATGAAAGGCTGAGTTGACCTTGAGCTGGCTACCTGAATCCATTGGGATCAACCTCTGGTTGTGAGCAGAGGCTTGACTGCAGTATTGCAGTTTAACCACTGCACCATGAGGCTCCTGCAATTCTTATAATTTGAATGCGTTGCCTTAGGTCTTTCTCTTTCGAACAGCAGGAAACAAGTTTGATCCATCTTATGTGCCAGACCTTCCAACATCTATTCCACTTTGAAATAGCTCAAGATGGCAGTCATAGCACACATCTCAGACTTCTCCACGTTAAACACACCTGGCTCCCTCAATTCTTCTTTATGGGCCCTTGGCTTCCAGAGCACTCATCGTCTTTATTTACTCGGTAAGATTTCCTCTTAGGCGCACGTGACTCCACCTCACTCCACGCAGCTTTCCTCCTCCCTCCGCACAGCCATTGTTTTTAGCCCCTTTGGTTTGGTCACAACGGAACCCCACATGCACATGCAGGGGCAAAGTCATGCGCAAGAGAGGCGGAGCCTCGCCCATCGAGACTGACAATTAGAGAGGGTACGTTGCTCCTAGGCATCTCTTTATTGCTTCATGGGTTCTGTGATTGAGACAGAAAGCTTCTACATTTCTACAAACACAAAGACTAAAAGAGGATACTTTCCTTTATTCAGTGCCTTTAGAAAACAGTTTATAGAACACAACACGACTGACAAAGATATAGAGATCCACAGGCTTTAACAAACTGCATTAAAATTTCACAAAATACAGTAGACTTTTTTTTTTAAAAAAATTGTGTGACTTGCACAGTTTCCTTTCCCTCCCACCCTTCAATGTCCCAGTAATAAAATCTCATTATGACAATGAAAAACAAAAAAGCTAGGTAGAAATTCAGCACCTTGGTTTCTCAAAACCAATCTGTTTGCACATTAATGTAAAACTGAGCAGGTAGGCAACAAGCATCAGCTTGACTAAGACTTCTGGCCTAGAAATGGTGAAAGGGCTGTGAGGTGGTTGTTGGGCACTCAGTCCCAGTGTAACTGATGAACAAGGAAAGTCAGGTTCTCCTTTACTGTGCATTTTAGCCTTAAGATGGCTTAAAATGCCACTGGGCCATGAACCTGCCTGCCTGCGCTTCTAGCCCTGAATAAAACAGTGCTATGCAACACGACCAAGCGTTCATCTGTCTGTACTCCTGTTCTTCCCACACCATAAAGTGTCAGCACAGTGCCAGTCAACATCCTGATATAATACTTTGGAAGAGTGGTTGAACATATAGCTGTTAGGAATGGCTTATTTCTAGTGGTTCCTGCCACGTGGGGGTTGGGTGGTTGGGTGAGGGAGCTGATTACAAGCTGGGACAGAGTTGAATCTCGTCTAGTTCTGATTTGGGAGCAGTAGCTGACAGCAGGTTCTAGATCTGACACTGATGAAGGCCAGGGTTCAATCAGGATTGGCGAGAAAGCCATGGGCATAGGATCAGAGTTCAATGTGGAGTTAGGCAGTTTGGCGGGTTCATCTGGCTCTAATGGAAAACTGTCCTCTGGGGCCTCAGAGAGGAATCTTTCTCATTGTGCCTGATACTCTTGAATGGAAGGTTTGGATTTGAGACCCTCTGTGAGAGAAGCATGAACTTTGCCTTTAAGCTCTGAAACATAACATGAGCTGCAGGAGTAGTGCTACGGGCCTGCCACTTGCTTCTGTATTAACCCATTTTCCATGAAAATATCTGGGAGAACTTAAAATATGACATTCTCTCTGGAAAAAGTAGCAGGCAGGATAAGAAAAAGGTTTATAAATATGTGTTTAATGAGTTCTGATGCTTTTAGTGGCAGATGTTTCATTTCTACCTACCTCCTGCATACATTGGCAAAAATCAGCTAGAAAGCTGTTACTTTTAAACACCTCTGGCTGTCCTTCAGAACTAGTCAAAAACAAGGTGGGGCTGAATTGTAGGTAGCATCACTTCTAGCCTTAATCTCAGCTGCCGCCCCTCACAGGTTATTTTTTCAGAGGACAAGACAAATTAAGTAACAGAAGGGGGGCTATGAAGAGAACAGTAACCATCAGCTGTATATTTGGAAATAATGATGCATAATCAAGCAATGAAAGCCAGCTAGCTAGTGAGTTAGGCAGAAGTGTTGGAAGCTATCCTGCAAACCCATCCAGAGCGATTGTTCCCAAAAAGGGACCGGCCATCACATTCCTAGTATTCATCCCCCACCACCGTTGCCAGGATTTTTGTCCTTGAGGCTGTCCTGGGTACACAGAGAAAAGTCAACTCAGTGTTTACAAAAGCCTTAATGGTGGCCACGCACTGTCCCAGCAGGGAGCAGATTGTGTGCTCTTGCACCCTGCGCCTGAAATAAGGTCAGGCACAGCCAGAAATGCCTAGTTATCCAGGGCTTTTGGAAGCAGAGGCAGCTACAGGCTACAGTGACAATAATAGGCTCCAAAGGACAGCCGTGTCCACCAGTTCTCTGCTTTAACAAAGGCTACCTTATGTTAAATCAACCAAAATAAATATGGTTTCTGACATCTCCCACTCAGTCTTGCCTTTTTTAAAAAAAGTTATCTGAATAATATAAAAGGATAAGGTGGAGGAAGGAAGGCAAACAGCACAGGGTATAACAAGAACAAATACAATTCAAGGGTAAAAGTGAGCAAGATTAAAAAGAACGACCATTTCATGTACTAAATTTGCCTGGAGATTGCCTTGCACAAAAGCCTGTTCTGCTTTCAGTTCCTCTAGCAGGTACTATTCAGAACAGCCATGCCAGGAAGAGGATTTAAAAAAAATACAAAAACATTCAATACCAGATGTGTGCTGGGAATTATATGAAGATACTCTTTGGCTTTTTTTCTTTTTCTTTTCTGCTTATTGATCTGTTTAACTGATATATTATGGAATCAGCTTGGGCACATCATCCTGATTAGGGTGGGGGTGGGGGAACCATGGCCTGCTCCCCCATTCCTTAAGGGAAACAGGGGCTCCCATCTTCCGCTTGCCGTCAGCGCTTCTGTTGTGTGCTGTTTTATTTTTTGGAGGAGGTCATGAAGCTGTTTTCAATGCAGAGGACAATGAAGGCATTTTTGCAGCTGCTGCTCTTCTGCTCCAGGAGCTTACCCGATGCCAGCGAGGAAGCCTGACCTGTCACCACAGCGTCATCTGTCCGCCACGTCTCACAGTAGCTCTCCGTTAGCCGCCGCCCTTTGGAGTCAGAGCCATGCCACACGTGTTTCTGAGGCCTGAAACACCGTCAAGATTAGAGCCATTTTATATATAAACATTTTGTGTTCTGGAAGAGGGGGCTTCTTAGCTAAAGCATGACGATATGGTGCAGAGTTTGCTGTCCCCAAATGGTGTGCTGCCAAAGACTGGCTATTCTAGAAAAAGGCCTTTGGGGAATTGTTGCAATTAGAGATGGGCACAAATCAGAAAAACTGATTTGTTTTGATTTGTGATTTGCTTCAGTCTGTTTTCCCTCATCCATCCCAGCACTGCATCCAGGCAGCGCTCAAGGGATGGGACAGCATCCACTGCAGAAGGGTGGAAGGAGAGATAGAGCTGCATGTCATCCACATATTGGTGACACAAAGCTCCAAAAACCCCGATGACCTCCCCCAGCAGCCTCCTATAGATATTAAATAGCATTTGGGAGATGATTGACCTCTGCAAGACTCCACAATTGAGAGTCCACGGAGCGGACAACATCACCCCAAGCTGAACTCTCTGAGGACGGTCCTCCAGAAAGGATCGGAGCCAGGCCAAAGCCTGACCACTGATCCCCAACCCTGAGAGCCTCCCAGGAGGATACCGTGGTCTACGGTATCAAAGGCCGCTGAGAGGTCGAGGAGGACCAGCAAGGACATTTTGCCCCTGTCGGCCTCCCTCAAGAGGTCATCTTGCAGGGCGACCAATGCTGTCTCCGTGCCATGATGCGGCCCGAACCCAGACTGGAACGGATCAAGGGCATCGGTCTCCTCCAGGAGAGCCTGAAGCTGGTCGGCCACCACTCTCTCCAACAGCTTGCCAATAAACGGGATATTGGCAACTGGACCATAGTTGTTAATATCATCAGCCACCAAATTGAATTTTTTCCGGATAGGCCTAATGAGTGTCTCCTTGAGGACAAGGGGTGTCTGGGAGGGGGCGTTTTATAGCCAAATGAATAAAAAAATCGGTAAAAATTTGTTGATTCATATTCATTGGGGGCATTGATTCATATGAATACAAATCGATGAATTAGCAATTTTTGAATGAATTTGGTGATTCGTTTTTTAATTTATGCCCATTTCTAGTTGTAATCCAAAAAAATAACTTCCAAGCAGTGCTGATTTTGAATTATGTACAACTGTAGGGGCACAATACCTTCTTCCTTCCCTTTCTGCACATATATACCCTTTAAAAATCCTGTTTTGTTTTGATTTTTCAAGGAGATCTGAAGCTCAAATGGGGAGGGGGGAGACTATGATCTCCTCTAGCATATAACTCATGCATACCTATATATACATCGGAATTTAGAAAACTTACTTTTTGGACTACAGCTCGCAGAATCCTTCAGCAGCTATCCTAATAACTATAGTGATAGGGATGCTGGGAGCTGTAATCCAAGTTCTGTCTTCTAGGAACAAACTGTTACTGAGGTAGAGGAGAAACAGATCAAATTGTCAGCAGGCTAAAACAGGTGCTCGGCCTCTTGAATTTGTGCTCGATCTTTCAGCAAGGGAAATACTATTATAAATGTCTGGCAAAACAAATTGACTTGACTTCTGAAAACATTTACTATTGCAAACTTGCCCCAAATGGAACATCAGATGAAGCTGGGGGGGGGGGGGGGGGGACAAACAAAACTACCAACCATAAACAAATGCTTCTGTTTATAAAGATGTGGGGCCATGAAGAGCTGTGGGGCCATGAAGAGGCCAGGCCCATCTGGATGGATACAGCAAACATGCAACTAAAGCACATTCCCAGATCTCCCATGTTCAAACAAACAAGTCTCTTTCCCCCGACCTACCATGCAGAATCTCTCAGGACGTCCCTTCCATCAAAGGAGAGGATGCGACCCCCAGTTCTGAATGGAGCCTCAGAGCCTGAGAAGAGGCTCTCCCAGTTATTAAATAGCATTTCATCCTACAAAAGAACGAGAAAAGGCAATGCATTTGAATAAGCATGGCTTCAAGAACAATTTCTGCTTGTCTGACAAGGACTCTGCCTGAGGAAATCTCAGTCTTTTCACTGCAAAGACTCTTAAGTCCTTAGGAAAGCACATGACGTGCATGTGGATGGTATTAGATTCAACCCACAAGCTCTCTAGTTAGAGAATCCCAGGGGATGCTGTCCTGGAGAGACACCTGCCTAAGGGTCTAAGAATACTGCAGACATATAAGGTAGCCAGTACCTTGGTTGAGTACAAAGCAACTCCTTGTAGAATTACATTTTGAATCCTTCAGTGTTCAAGGTAGAGACTCTCATTGATGTGCACAAAAATGCTGTACCATTGCCAGTACAGTTTTCTATCATTTCTGAAACCCGTCTCCAACATTTTGTTTACTGAGCTGCGCGTCTGCCTTCCGCTTTTGTTAGAGTTTAATTTCTTCAGGCTTGTGACTAGACCTACCCTGAGATTGACTATAGGCACCGTGCTCCTGTCTGCTCTGCGCACAATGCTGTAGAGGTCTTGCAAGCGGGAGGAAAGGAACGCTCGGAAAGTGCCTGTCAGCCCAACTTCCCTGGCTTGCTGGAAACACTGGAAGTCAGCTCCTCGGATGCCACGCATGCTGCCACTCAAGGGAGTGTTCAAGGCTATAAGGTGAAGCTAGAAAAGCAAAAAGACCACATGTGAGGAACAGCCCGTATCCATATGTCATGTCGCTATCAACACCACTTTGCCCTGATGACTCTAACAGACAGAGGCCCTAAGATGTGAGCAAATGGCATGGCCACCACTAGTTAAGCAGCTAAGCACTGGTCTCTGGACTCTTCAGATGCTGGTAGGTTTCTACCAAGCATCCTGGCAACTGGGAGGTATCTGGTCTCGGAAGAGTTGGCAGGAGCCCATCCTGTTATTTATCCCAGGGCTAGCTGGAGGGAAGCTGCTGGAAGAAGCTGCCTGTTCAGGGCTTGCATTCTCCAAGATGCTAGTGTGGTGCAGTGGTTAGAGATCAGGACTGTGAAGAACCAAATTTATATCTTCACCTGACTATGAAACCTATGGTGTGGCCCTCAGCCAATCACCACACCTTACGCTTATCTACTTCACAAGGTTGTGATGAGGGTAACCTGAAGGTTTGGGCAAGGAAGCAGTCATGCCTGCTGCCATGAGCTCTGCAAAGGATGACTGGGAATGAATGGAAGCAAAAGAAATAAGAATTTACACTGCCCACAAGGCAGCATCACCCTCAGTCTCAGTGCAGTTATCATGACTTGAATACAAGATGTATTCTGTGACATAAACACTTTCTATACAGTAAAAAAAAAAGTTTTTTCCTAATATATAGAAACCTGCAGACAGTGACAAAATAGTTATACTTGTCTGAATGTCATATTGTTAATACATTCACCATATACAGTATATTCAGAGTATTTCATTGCAAGCACATCAATTATTACCCCTCCCCGCCTTTCCTTTAGTAACTTTCGGCAGAAGGTGGTAAAATAGCTGTTATGTTTTTGTGTCTTTTATGGCATAGAAGCAGGGATGTCAGTGTAAAAAATCCAAATGTGACCAAAGAAAGCCTGTGCTGCTCCTTCTTACAGAAAAGGAAGAAAGACAGTTGGTAGGCTGCCAGGACTACTTGTTACCTGGGACTGCTCACACCACTTGAATACATGAACACCCAGGATGCTGGGAGCAGACCCAAGCAGGCACCGAGGCTGACCTGGAGCAACCACCTCCTCAGAAACTCCATGTGTTCCCTCCCTCACACACAACATAAACATGAAGAACATGCTAATAGGATGGAATGACTTTAAGAGGAGGACTTTCTGTTTATACAGCCACACAGGATGAACAAACCCATCAGTCCCTCACAATAGCCATTTTGAATGCCATGGGATCCCGGCAACCCACTTGGGAGCCCCTCAGCCCAGGATAGACTGGGTGAAGTTGGGAAGCACATGGGTCAGCAGCCAGCCTGCCCTGTCTCTCCCCCCCCCCCTCCCAGCACGAGCAGGCAGGTAAGTAGGTACACTCTGAGGTGGGAAGGAAATTGCCCCACTTCAAGCTTTCCCTCCCACCTTTCAGCCTCACCCTTCCAAGGGGGTTCTGTGTTTAATGGGCTTCTTTTGGGGCCAGATAGATTTTCAAGGAAATGACCTTCCACTTGCTTTTTTCCTACCACCGGCAAAGGCCAAAACAAGGTCATTTCGAATCTTAATGGTGACACATTATATTTTTACCCTCCAGCGGAACTTTTAACTGCAAAGAATATTAAAAATATTTTAGCTTGTAGACCATACCATTTATTTGAATTGGTGACAGGCTAACCATGAATACACACACACACGTGTGTGTAGCATAGATATACTTACATTTTATTCCTACCTCTTGGATATGTACCTTACATACCCACCATGCATACATCAAAATGAAACACTGGCACTGATCCCTGGCTTAGGCATCTAACCCAACCTGTGTACAGGCCTCTGTAATCCTTTTCTCACAGCCTGTCTGTCAGGTGGATGGACCCAATGGTATGATTCTCCATGGGTACATCCACAGACCAATGGTCCCAGTGGTGTGGATCTGTAATTTCTGCCACAGAGCCTTGACCTTCATTTACTGGAATCAGCTGCATGAATGACACCGCCCTGAATCTCCTTCTGCAGGACCACTTTGGGAATAGTAGCAGACCTAATGTAGGGGCGAAGAGTATACCAGCTACTCACAGCAGGCTGGAAATCATGATGCGTATGAACAGCAGAAGGAGCTGCCTCTGGCTGGCGATTGTTAAGAAAGAAGGCATTCAAGGGCTCCTGCTGGTGTTGTACTCCCTGCTGAGGCTGGTGGACGGCAGGATGCTCAGGGAGGCGATGTTGGTTGATGGCACTCTCATCTCCTCTCCAAGGCTTGGCAGTGGAGTAAGCACCGTACTCCCGGTGTGAATGCACAGGCAAATGCTGCTGGAAAGGGCGCTGAGATCCAGATGATGCTGTTCCTCCATGTGAGTAATGGACACTGGAAGGCCTATCGTACACCTCATTGTCCTGGAAAAGAACAATAACTTTCTCTCATAAATAATAAGTGCTATGGAGCATCTGAAATCATGCCAAAACCAAATTTTGTGCCCTCACAGTGGAATACAGTTCTATTTTCAACAGAGGCCAAGCTATAGCAAACTCCATCACTACAAATCAATTCTGGTGGCATGAAATCCTTCGTGGTTCACTGTGACTAAATCACGGAAGCTGCACTCTTCCCCGGGTAGAGTGTCCGAATGTCCTACTCTTGATATATCCTTAAAGGCACAGCAGGGGTCACTACCTATTAAAATCCAAGCAGTAAAAACATGTGTGCATAAAGACTGTAACTGCATGCCAAGTCAAGCCATGATGAGGACTGTTAAAACCTACCATGTCGAGCTATGTGACCCCACTTTTACTAATGAGCCATGGGGTTTTTTTTAACAAGCCATAAAAACAATCTGGTTTGTTCCTGGCATACAGATTCTGCTTGTTTAAATCATGGCTTGTTGTAACATCTGAACCTTCTACTGTGACTTGTTTTCCCACCTGGAAACAGGAGTCTACAGGAATTGATGAAAGAGGAAAGAGAAAAATGAACTAGAAACAAAGTTGAAATGGGAATGACAAAGAGCAATTTGTTTTGGCCTCCAGTCCCGCAATTCATGGCTTAAGCCGGTGGTTCCCGAACTTGGGTAACCCAGGTGTGTTCTTGGACTGCAATTCCCAGAAGCCTTCACCACCAGCTGTGCTGCCTGGGGTTTCTGGGAGTTGCAGTCTAAGAACACCTGAGTTGCCCAAGGTTGGGAACCACTGGCTAAAGCAACTAACTCTGATAAACACATACCATGGCTTATGGTGACACCAACCAGATAAGAACATGAAACAGCATCTGAAGATGTGTGCAACACAGGAATTCTAAAAGTTTATAATGTTAGCATGGCACAATGCCAAATAAAGGTGTTTCACTCACCAGCCCAGGGCCAGAGAGGGATATCCTGTCCTCAAGCTGAAATGAAGTCAGAACCATTACTATAGCATTCAGAACTGGAAACAAGCTGAAGGCATATCTAAGATCATCCAATGAATCCATGATGTGAACGATTTAATTCCCAGCCTAGAATTCACACTCCCAGTTGTAGCTACACTACCCAACACCAGAACCCAAGTACTATTTTGAATTTTGCCATTTTCACATTAATTCTCAGTTAGCAAGCCACCACGTCAGTGCCACTAAAATAAATGCAAATCTGAACCACTAAAGATCCTGGTACAAGGCAACTCAACTGCTTCTTGGCAACATGAAAGATGTAACATTTAAAAGCAGTAAGGTAATCTGAACATAAACAAAATGACTGGAGGAGGTTAAGCAATACATGCTAATTCAGAAACAATCGTAAATCGCCTTAGAAAGGAGGGGCAGGTGCCCTTCCAACTATATTCTGCCTTTTGAATAAAAGAGCTTAATGAAGAAGATGTGCTGGAAGCTGGCCTCTGGCAAGATTCACTGACCTGAGAGATACAGAAAAAACACAGATGCACCTGCAGTTTGGAATTAGGGAGAGTCTGCAGCATGAATATCCCAAGTTCAAAACCCTGGGCTAACTGCTACTGAGGCCAAAGTTTGGAGAACTGGCTCATAATCAATTCAGCTTCCCGCCTCCCACTACTGACATGACCTAGTATAAACAGGAATTCATAAAGAGCTGCTGCTGAGGCCTTCATTAGGCCACACAGCAGCATTGTGGGGTGTGATGATATTGGCTGAAATCCTGTTGCTTAGTGTAGTAAGTCACAACTAGAGTAAGGTAAAGGTAAAGGTTCCCCTTGACATTTAGTCCAGTCGTGTCCGACTCTAGGGCGCGGTGCTCATCCTCGTCTCCAAGCTGTAGAGCCAGCGTTTTGTCCGAAGACAGTTTCCGTGGTCACGTGGCCAGTGCGACTAGACATGGAACGTCGTTACCTTCCCACCGAGGTGGTACCTATTTATCTACTTGCATTTGCATGCTTTCGAACTGCTAGGTTGGCAGGAGCTGGGACAAGCGACGGGAGCTCACTCCGTCGCGTGGATTCGATCTTACGACTGCTGGTCTTCTGACCTTGCAGCACAGAGGCTTCTGCGGTTTAACCCACAGCGCCACCACATCCCTCTCACAACTAGAGTAGGCCTATTTAAATCAATGGACCTCATTAAGAAGTTGACCAAAGTTCCCACTAAGTTGGGTGCATGCACAGGCGCACATCTCTGCCTCCCTGCGCGCAGCTGTCTTCCTCCTCTGCGCAGCGATCACATTAGGTTCCGGTTGCAGCAGAACCCAGTGCGTGGGGTGTGTGTGTGTGGAGTCACACGAGAGAGAGGCGGAGCCCTGCCCAGCGGGGCTGAAAATTAGAGGGCACATTGGAGTTGACTTACCAAATCTCCACTGGTTCAATACGTCTAAGTAATTTACTACACTAAGCAAATTCAGCCAATGTATTCTGGGTGTCACAGACAGTATGCCAGTCTGGAGACCTTCCATCCTATTCTCCAGTGGAAATGGGTCTAATAACTGCCTGTGAGTGGGCACCCACCAGAGCTGGCAGGGCTAGGAAGCTGGGACACCTGTGGAACAGCTGTGCGGCTGGAGGGCCAAACTGGCACAAACCAACGAACCACGGTTCATGCCCATCTCTAGTCACCGTAAGTCAGAAGTGACTTGACGTCACATAACAACATGGAGACAGTGACAGGTGGTGGGCTCACATTTTCAAATTAACCCTTTCTGGATGCCTGAACAGAGCTTCCAGGTAAAGGTAAAGGTTCCCCTTGACATTTAGTCCAGTCGTGTCCGACTCTAGGGCGCGGTGCTCATCCCCGTTTCCAAGCCATAGAGCCAGCGTTTGTCCGAAGACAGTTTCCATGGTCACGTGGCCAGCGCGACTAGACACGGAACGCCGTTACCTTCTCACCAAGTTGGTACCTATTTATCTACTCGCATTTTTACATGCTTTCGAACTGCTAGGTTGGCAGGAGCTGGGACAAGCGACGGGAGCTCACTCCGTCACGTGGATTCGATCTTACAACTGCTGGTCTTCTGACCTTGCAGCACAGAGGCTTCTGCGGTTTAACCCGCAGCGCCACCACGTCCAAGCAAACAGAGCTTCTAGTACAGCATTAATCTGAATGTACAACCTTTACCCTAAAAAGGGAAATCATTCTCCCCATAAAGCTTTACACCCAATGCTGCCGATACCCAGTCTCTACATACGTATAAGGTACTCACAAGGACTCTCCTGAAACCATTGCGAACACGGATGTAGAGCTCTTCTCTATCCCGGATGAAAAGAAGCTGGCCTTCAGGTACTTCATGACCTCTGCCCATCATACTCTGATATGTTGGAAAGATCCGCAGCTGTTGGGAAACAAATGGTTTGATGGTTAAAACAGCCCCAAAAGTACACCTTTGCTGCCATTCATCACCTTTGAAATGCTTCAATCTGTTAAATTTTCACTAACATAGTATGCACGTGACTAAATTTGCAAGGTTTGCATTCAATGAAACTGGAACTTTAACAAAGAGGCATCAGGCTTTTCAAACCACTAATACGACTTTTAATCAGTACCTGAACACAGTCACTTTATCTGGCTAACAGAACAAAGCCTACTTACCTGGCATGCTCTCTGCATAGCCAGTATATTACTAGCTCTTTAATCCTTCCGCTTATACAGAGCAATATAGTTGCATCACATATGCTGGTCAATGCCAGAAACCAAACCAACCTTTGTCATCACTGCTTATGCTATTATTGTGTTTAATACAGCTACACTGGTGTATGTGTAATGACAGAAACTGCAGCAGCTAACTCCTACTAGCTGAGATACAAGTGACAGCTCTTTAACTATTGGGAATTTCCCAATGCAATTCATGTGCTTATGCTGCTGTAAATAATCAATAGGATTCTAGCCAGTAATTTTCAAAGACTCAATACAATGTTCTCAATATACCAGGAACTCATCAGAGTAGCGTAGAAAGTTACTCCTCTAATGCAAGTGTTGGTTGTGAATGTTTGCTGGTGCTGTTTTTGCAGTCACCTTGGCAGTGACAATCTCTACCCAATTAGTTAATGGCTCAGTTAAGAATACTCATGTGAAATCGGGGCCATTCACAAGAATTTAGCTTGCCCACCTCCACCCTCCTGCCGAAGTTGCTCTCACACGTAAACTATTTGCTTGGTATATTTTTCTGGCCCATTTTCTCACCCCAGAAGAAGAAGAAGAGGCATCACTAATTCCTGGAGGTCCTGGTGGTCCTGGTGGCCCAGGTGGTCCAGGAACGCTTATTGCTGGAAAGGAAAAGAAAGAAAACTGGAACTTAACTATGCAAGTCTCCACAACCTACTTTCTGAACAACCTTAATTCCAGTGCAAGGCTACTTGAAACAAATAGGCGAATGGGGGGAGAGGGGGAGAGACACCTACTCACATTGCCTATGAGGTCCTGGGAAAGAAGGAGGACCTGGAGGACCTGGGGGACCAGGAGGGCCTGGGTTCCCGGCACGTCCCTCGTATCCTGCACCAGGAGGTCCTTGGGGACCTGGAGGTCCAGGTGGGCCCCTAATACTGTCCCCTTTGGGTCCCTGAGAAAGCAAATAGCACACACGTCATTAAAACTACGGGAGTATAAGAAAAGAAAGGCTGTGTAGCTTCATTCTACACCCAAATGCAAGACCACCCACTCATTAGAAGCAATTCGTTTGAGCAATCAGTTTAATTCAACTTACATGTATAGTTCAAACCCTCCCCCCCCCCCCTTCCATTCCTCTACCTCAAAACATTAGTATTTCTTCCCAGGGCAATGTGGCAGACGGACAGCCTTTTGACCAGTCTCTGTAACCGGTTTGAGCCTCTCATCAAGAAACATCATTGGCCTGAGCCAATTCATATAAACCAAAACTACAGCCTCTTAACTAACATTCCCCTCAAGGAACCCCCTGGGATTGCAGGTGTTGCCCACATTTCTGCCAGACTCTCCTCTCAGCTGCCTTCTTCTTCTTCTTGCTCCTGCCAATGATGCTTTAGTCAAAGCAATTATAATGGTCTGCAGTCTCATGGAAGGAGGAGAAACATTTGGGGGACACGTCTTACCCAAATAACATTACCGGCTGCTCCCCCGGTCGGTCCTTACACATATGATCAGTACAAATGTAACCATCACACATTTTGATCAACTGCCTGATGTAAAAGAAGATTTGCCACCTGAGGCAGCTACTCCCCTTTGCCTAAGGGTAGGGCCAAGCCTGCCTGGACAAAAGACAAAGCACGGCTGCCAAATTCAATTATCTGGATGGGATGAACAAAAGCTAAAACAGAAAAAGCATTTAGAGTATGTGAGACAAGAAGGATCCAGACCTGCATCAAATGTAAGACACTCCAGACCATGCCATTGAGAAACTAACATGGAAGCAACTGTTATTTTCTCCAAATATTGCCCAGAGGTGTTCCAAATACACTGAAAAGCTGCCACTAAACGGCTCCAGAGCATTATGAGTTCACATTAATGCATTCAACTTCTTGCTTCAGAGTAAGGGCATTTAAGAACCTTTGATCTTTGGGGACTTAATGCTTTTCCTCCTGAGCCCAGCCCACCCCTCAAAGTTCTCAGCTTCCTCCACTTTGGAAAATTTCCAGGGATGCAGAAGGTATACACCACTTTGCAAAGAGACTGATTGGCCATCACCATTTTTACAAGGCATTATGGCATATCTCACCGGAATTCCAGGGTATCCTGGAGGACCTGGAGGTCCAGCAATGCTTGGTCCAAACAATCCTCCGCCGCCTGGCTCACCTTTTTCACCTTTCGTCCCAGAGTCACCTCTCTCCCCTTTTTCTCCCTATAGAAAGTGATGGTGACACAAGCAAATTCATAACCAAATGCCTCACCTCAAAAGTTAGGGTCATTTAGTTGTAGAGATAAAGCTTATCTTTAAATTGCTAAAGGTATTTTTTTAACAGTTTTAACTAATTGTTCTAATTAGTTAAAATACTATGTAACAGTTCTAATACTATGTAACAGACTGTTACTATGATTCTTCCTAAACATACAATACTTACCCCAATGGGAAAGCTAAATCTCTCAAGATTGTAAGGGCCTTTGTGAAGAAGAAAGAAAAGGGAGAAGAGTTAGATGCTCTTAATGACAAAGATCCTTGGTACAATCTCTTTCTCAAACTACACGGTCTTCAAGGCAGAAACTACACAGACATCTATGTCTGTATGAAGAAGGTGTTTGTGTATCACCAGATGAATATTTTGGAAGACACTCTCCTGTTCACATGCATCTTTGTGAATTCTTAAAAGAGGGTTCCCCCATCCCAGCACCTTCCAGATGTGTCACCTACAGCTCCCCCCAAAAAAACAGTCTAGCCTTGATACTGGGGATGAAGAAAATTATGGTCCAAACCTGGAGACTGCCTGGTTGGGGAAAACTGTTCTAAAAATGATTTAAATAAAGACAGGGTCGTCATATGTCAACTGATATGGAAAGGAATGGTAATGAACATTAAAGAAAGGCAGGCTCACAATTCTTTGAAGTGGTTTTGGTAGCAATGATAATGGAGAATAAATGATTAGGAGACCAATACAGATGGAGAAAACAAAAAACAAAACAAAACAAAACAAAAATACCTTAGAGAATCCCTCTGTATATTTTTCTTGCCAGAAAATTACAGAAGGCAGGTTCAAAGAATCATGCTATGGGCCTTCAACAGTTCAAACATAAAACCTGAACAGGGTGCTTTCTAGAAAGCAACCTGCATTTCTGCAGTTAATCTCTTTATGTAAGCTAAAGGGCAAAAACACTATTGCACCCAAGAAGCACTGCAGCAGGAAATGAGGGCTAAAATACCATACAGCCTCTGAGGCCTTGGCATTCTGCAAGTGAGTGAAATGAAGGTGTCTACAGATGTAGGACTATGGGCTATAACTGCTAGAACTCTGCCTGGGGAATATTTGGACAGTTCTGGTAGTTGAAGTTGGGGAAAAAATGGCAAATCCCTACCTGCTTTGCTTTTAAGTTTGATCTCCAGCATGTCTGACTAAAGAAACTCAGGACGAAATAGTGGGAAGGCACCTCTGACATAACAGCCCCCCCCTTTTTTTAAACCAGGTTTACTATCACCCTACAGTTCTTTGATTACTTGTTGAGCAGCAACATTTTTCTTTCAAATTCTGTAGTTGTTAAAATACAGCTGAAAAAAGGGGAAGAGATTTGGCTTATACATAAACCAGATAAAGTGCACAGGGGTCTTATTTCATGCCTACAAGAAGTCTGTGGAAAAACTTTTTTTTTAAGTGCTGACAAACAACTGGCCATCCCATAGAAGTCTTGCATTTTAAGGAAAATTACCTGGAGGCCCTGGGGGACCCACATCACCCTTTTCTCCCTTCTGACCTGTAGCACCTTGGTAGCCTAGAAAAGAAACCACTGGTATGAGGCTTGACAATACCTAAGAACTTGCACACCAGTACAGCAAAATGGTCACCACATTACATTCAGCACATAGGGAGAAGGGGGTCATTTAAGTTACCATGTGAGTATATTAACTTTGGGTTTTAACAGACTTTGAGTCAGGAATAATACAATGGTTCTGTACAGAGACTGGCATATTGATGCTAAATAAACTTTTCTTTTGCTTTCTATTTTTTTTTCTTAAACTACGACATAAATATAAAATACATAAACCAAAATACAAATCGACTGTGTTCCCCACCACCATAGTGGCACCGTAGAAGTCTTTGGAAGGGGAATTTTATTGTAGCTCTACCATATCTGTCACACAAAAAAAATCTGGGTCCCTCTAGATATTTTGAGTCCTCTCAATGTACAACTCACATCAGCTCTAGCCTTCCTGGCCAAGGGATAATGATAGTAGTAGCCCAAAACATCTGGAGAGACTGGGTTTGAGAGGGATGCTTTGATGGCTTTTCACTATCAACCAAAGTGTAACTCACAGACAAGCTCCCATGTTCAGGCATCTCCCGATGGAATGTTTGTAGGTCCTTCCTTCCCTGCTTTTATATCTGGACTAGCTGTTTGTGACCTCCAGAAGTTTTCATGATACCAGCTTGCTGGCCTTCCACTTCACCAACATGCCTCCCTCACCTCCAGCAATGGCGCATCCTGTTCTGTACTCTGCAGTTAGATTTGCCTCAGGGATCTTACACACACACCCTTTTCTATTCTGTCCCAATCTGTGGCTTTACAACTCTCTTACCAGGTAGCCCTGGAGGTCCAGGGGGGCCCACGTCACCAAAGGCCTGAAAGTTGAAATAGAAAATTTCCAGTATAAGTTAGGTTGCCCCATTGTACAACACATCCCTGGTCCTAAACACCAGATAACCCCCTGCTTCCCCACTAGGCGTAATGCACCTGGGCTGTACTCACATTATTGTCATAAACAGGGACAATGTTGCCTGGAGGACCTGGTGGACCAGGAAGTCCCGGAGGGCCCTGGAGGGCAAAAGACAAACATAAGCATCCAACAGCAGCTTTGAAGGCTAGGTAGAGAGAAGGCACCAGGCCACTAGCCAAAGGCCTTTCAACAATTAACAGTGCTAGAATTAGCATGCATTTGCATATGAAATAAAACTGCTCACACTGGAGTACAAAACCCTGTCATACCACCAAGGCAAAGGCACTTTATTCATGGCCACGGCAAAGAATGACAAAGAAGAAAGAAACAGACAGTGGAATATACTGCCCCTTGTTCCCCTTCCTTGTTCTACGCTGAACAATTTCTTCAAGGCGGTAGCAGTGTTAACAAAACCAAAAAAAGGTCCTGTGATACCTTTAAAACTAACAGGTTTTATTTAGCAAATGTTTTCACTGACTGCAGCCCACTTCTTCAGAACACAGTGTAGCCTCAGTAGACAGACATCTACACAGCAGTGGGTAGCACACTACCACAGGATCATCTGTCCTCTTCACATAGATATAGTGGATCACCAAGAAAGACAAATATGTTGGTTAAAAGCAAGCCCAAACTCTCTCTCTCTAGAATAAAAAATAACTAAATGAGGCTATCATACTTTGGACGCATCATGAAAAGCCAAAATGCTTGGGTGTTGTTGCCTTTAAAAATTATTTGTGTCTGGCTTCCTCAGATACTTGCAAGTGCACTAGGGCAAAACTGATGGAAGTGTTACACAAGAGCAGAGACATTACTGTTGTTTAGATGTACTTTGGATGGCTTGGGCGCCCTCCCCCATTTCTTATGATGCCAGAGATTGAAAATCCTCATTCTAAGAGCGGACAGGGTAGACAGAGTACAACCATTAGTGGTGCTGCATGCCCATCTTCAACACAAAATAAAATGTCCAGACAGACATGCCTATTCCCTCACTTACCGGTAGGCCCATCCCTCCACTTGGGTTGGCTGGGTCACCTTTTTCTCCCTTCAGTCCATTCATGCCAGGTCGACCCTAGACAGAATTAGCAAAACAGGAGAACGTAATGGAACCATGTAACTGCACAGTGCTAATTGCATACCTAGAGTTTAAAGGACACTGCAAGCACCCCTTTCACTGCTCACAGAAAGTGGAATGAAAATGCTGAGAAAGAGGAAAAACCTCCACATTTACCTCCTATATTTTGTTCCCATGTCTAAAGCCCTTGTGAATGGGCTTTAGACATGGGAACCATGTCGTGAGTCTGTCTTCAATGGCTGACCACATTGAGGAGGCCAGGACTGTTAAGATCAGGCTGGACTTTGAGAGTGCACACAGACGAATACCCCCTTGTAGCTATCACAGAACCCTGAAGGAAATTCAGAGGTGCTTTCTGTCCGTTCTTGAACCTGTCACACACTTGAACAAGAGAGTCACTCACCAAACAATGGGGTAACAAACAAAACTGTCATTCCATGGTAGATACAGAATATAGGATGTGTGAATAAAATAGTGGGAACTGATTGTCTGGGCTACTATGGCAGGTTGTTTAATCAATATAGCCACTGCAGAAAGGACTGCAGGTATAAACACAGTGCAGCTAGGACTGATGTGGGCAGGACTTCACACTGGGATGGCACAACTGTGCTTGCTCAAAACCAGCATTCCATTGTTTTTGGGAGGACGGAACCTACAAGGATTCCCAGTCCTGACCTACCAGCAGATCTGCAGAGCCAGCTGCGCGTAGAATCACCTGCAGGGCGTTGGGGGCCTGCCGACCTTCCATTGAATTTTGCTTTTAATGGTTCTGATCTCAAGTAAATTAATGCAAAACCTGTTCTAGAAGTTTGGTTTTTTGCACCCTCCTCTTTAATGCTTATCTATTAAAGAGCTAGCAGAGTTTATAATATCATTTTAACATATATAATTTAATATATATCATTTAAAAAAAGAAAACGGAGTTCTAAAATAAAAATTCTTACTGGTCTTCCAGGGAAACCAATTTCTCCTTTCTGTCCAGGCCGTCCAAGAGGCCCCTTGAAGGGAAAGAAAGAACAAAACAACAGTAGGTTGGATTGAAAAGACAGTGAGAGAGCATAAAGTACAAGATGATGTGGCAGCTGTAATCTGGTATCATATACTACAGGATTCATAGTGCCAAATAAGAATAGAGAAGCAGAAGACCCTAATTTCTTATGATAGTGAACTTGGATAGTGGGTGCTGAAAAGAAGGGCACTGAAATAGAGCAACAGAGAAAACCCCCAGGCTTTATCAACACAACCTCTACCGCTGTGAATGAAAGCTTTCAGGGACAATTCTTGCTGTGCAAACAAAACTCATGGGAAGATCATGCAAGGTTACCTATCACAGAATATAGATTTAGCTGAAAAAGAAGAACTGAGATGAGGGGACAGGAATGTCCCATCCGAGCCCTTAACTGTTTATAGTATCTTGACGGGTGGGAGGACTGACCAGCAGGACATCTGAATGGGAGATCTCCTACTAGAAGCTGAAGGCCCACTGAAACATTTCGCTACAGGTTCCAGTTGACCAATCTATCAATCAGCTTTCCTAAGCACCTCCACTGGCATGAATGGGAGCTCCGCTAAAAACACTTCTGTCCTTTTCAAAATTAGTCACCACCACAGTGGAGACAATGGCTGAAATCCAGTCATAAGTCGCAACCAGAGTAGACCCATTGAATCAGTGGGGATTTGGTGAGTCAACTCCTCCATATGTTTTATTGATTTAATGGGCTTTATCTGGTTGCAACTTACTACTGGACTTCGACCAACGATTCATTCCCACTGTAAAAAAATTTTTTTTTTTAAATCAAACAGTAAAAATTTGGAAACAATAACTAATATTTTCCTGAGTGGTTAGATCTGTGTAAATTCCTTGCATAAAAATAAAGATACCATTTAAAACTTACTGCTGGTCCCACAGGTCCTCTTGCACCTGATTCACCCTGCAGGCAGATGTAAAGGTGGTTATGTGAATATTATTACTATTTAGAGCAGCCATCTCCACCTTGGTGCCCTCCAGAGGAATGATGCCAATGTTTGTTACCCCTCCCCAGCATGGCTCTTATGGGATACAGAACATCCATATTATTTTGCCTGGATGAACAAAGGTGGCTCAGATCTTTTTCAACCCTAAAATCAATTTATTTAAAATATAATAACATCATTTCTCGTAGCGGCTTGGGATCCCTTTCCCATCAGCAGCTGCTGGTGAGCTTTAGCAGAAATGACATGGCCCTCATGTGGAGTGACCGAGGCATAAAGAGATTCATGTACATGCAAGAAACAGTGTGAAAACAGGAGCATCTCAGTTCAGTGTAATGCTTATGGCAAGGTCACAGCCTTCAGGACCAGCAGCTATGGTCAGCAGGGGTCGTAAGCCTTCAATGTGCTTACATGGCACTGAGACAGCTGCTACCTCGGCTACCACCTCTTGGCTAGGAAGGGCACACTTCTGTCTGTCGATTCAGTCACTCCATGTTGATGGCATATGATTTCTGCCAGAAAAAACTACCTCATCAATGACTGCTGTTCTTTGCCCCGTTCGTGGACACAATCACAGCTGCAACAAAGCATTCATGTTGTTTTTCTTTTGTTGAAAATGACCTGCATGGTGGGAGTGCAGTGAACTCTTACAATATTTGGGGGATTCCCCTAGTAAGTGGTTATTGCTATATGGAAGGCACATATCCAATAACTAAGTGGCAATCAGTCTCAGACCACCCAAGGAGAAAATGATACTTCACTGCAGAAGCACAACTGGATCAGAACCTCTTTTAAAGACCCTCATTGTCTTTAAAAGAGGTTTTGTATTTAGCTTACACTATGCAGGAAAAGAAAATCCTCCAGCTTCTCATTACATAAGAGGAGAACGAGATACCTGAATGAATTTTTTTGAATTAGAGCAAAAGCAGCTTACTCTCACCTTTTGTCCTTTTGCATCTGCTGCTATGATTGTTCCATCAGGACCAATTATAACTCCTGGCTCTCCCTTCTCACCCTGTTCAGGAGACGAAATACAAATTCCTTATCAAAATGGAAATTTCACACTGATTTAACTAATCTTTCAGAGCAGTAATGTCCCATTTTTATAAACACCTATCTAGCACAACTATACTGGTGATGCTGTGACAAACTGAGCTGGATTCCCTTATGGTACTTCTTGTAATTCTGCCTCATATTGTTGCACAGGACATGTTAAATCCTGTCTGACCCTAAAAGCATTCAAGGAAATAAGCAACTAGTTGTGTGCCAACCCTAACTCACCTTTACTTTTTATATCCAAGATGTACACTGGTTATTAGCAGCACAACCCAAACATGAAATTCTTTCACTAAAGCTACTCTTGATTGAAAGCTCAATCAAATATTCTGAAGGTTTCTGATGGGGTGGATTTAACTGCGAAGGCTAAGAAGCAGTTCAGATAATTATGCTACTTATTCCAACCACTTCTATATGCATGTTCATACATACAGATGACATCTGTGACTCTAGCATGCCACATCTATTGGCCAACATGATTAAGACAGAAGCAGCTGCTTTTGTTAACTAATTAGGAACACACATTGTGCCTGTATGTGCAAACGTATATACAAGGGCACCAGGATGATTCATGTAAGCCATATAATATAATATCTGAAAACTATAGTCCTATTTTATACCCTTTTCTATTAACTTAAACAAAGGACATAACATGGGACTATCTGCACATAAGGCTCATTCTGCGCAGAAATTGTACTCATTGCTTATCAAAAGAAAAAGTCTTTTTGATAAAATGGTAAGAGAACTCTAAACAAGACAGGAGCAGCTTGTGCCAATGAATACGACAGCTAAAAGGATTACAGAAAACATGTTTTACTGTCTTACCTTTGGTCCAGGAGAGCCTTGAATACCTGAGGATCCTGTCTCACCTTTTGGTCCTGTTGGGCCCTGTGGATGAAACCATGGAGGAATACACCTGATGATAGGAAGGTCCCACCTCACCCCCAAGCCTGTTCAGTTCAGTAGGGATCCAATCTCTTTTTTCAGAATTTTTGCTACAGAGATAAGGAACTTTGTACCTTCTAGATGTTCTGGACTACAACTCTCACAAACAATCCCTGGCTACCATGATGGTTGGGGCTGATGGGAACTATTTAAAATCAAAGTGGGTATGAGACTGCTAACTAACAGGGACTTCCTTTCCTTTGATGTCATTAATTTGATCTAAGGATTTGCAAAGCAAATTCAAACTCCATGTTAGACCGATACCTTTCTTAAGCAACTAAAAGGTGAAGATAGGTGCCTTCACCTTTCCTGTTTTCAGTGATTCTGGTAACAGTATTCCCCTAATATGGATTTTGGATTTTGTCAGTCTACACATCTGCCTTTGTCTGTGTAAGCATTTCACCCACCTTGAATTAGTCATCTTCCTGCATTCAGGGGTTCACATGTGGGGGAAGCTGGTGAAACTTTGCTTTGAAATGAATCAGGTGTATTTATTTTTAAAACACTCACTGGAATTTTAAAAAGAATTTGTTTCTCTTAATCTATATAACAACCAGTCTATATCACAGGTGGCTTGTGACTCAGGTAGGAAGCTGTGGCCACCCCCCTATTTAAGGTATATGAGAGGAAGCTCCTCCCCGGATCATGGGCTGCCTCTGGTCTGTATGTGCTTTCTCCCTGGTGTAAATGTATGGATGGGTTTTAAAAATCTTTGTTATCGTTATTATTCTTGTTATTGTTGTGATTTTTGTGATTTTTATTGTCATCACGGTTATTATTCTGCTGTTTACAGGTTACATTGAATTGTATATCGATATAACTTTTAAACAGCAGGAACAAACAAGGCTTTTTAGAAAGATCTTGGGGGGTGGCAAAACGGCCAGAGAAAAAACACTGGACAAATCTGTCTGCTCTGAAAAAGTCTTGAAGGTTTTGGCTCTGAGAATGCAAGAGATGCAAGAGAAGCAGAAGAGGTGCAGCCATCCTGCACACCTGGTCTCTGGTGTTCCCTTCTTGTATCAATCAGGAAAGGAGACGGAGAACAGCTTTGCACTCTCCAAACAACACACGTTCCACTTGCTGTTTGTTTCATTCCCTGACCAACTTGCCCCCCCTCCAAAAAGCAGCAAGAAAACAAATAAAAACAAGATGCAGCCGCTTAAAGGGCTCTTTTAAGCCCTTTTCTAAGAAGCAAATTCAACTGTCATGGTGCTAAGACTTAAACTGGCTATGATATATATCATTATTGCACAGATACATATATAAATACTTGGGATAGTAAGGTATTTGTGGGGGGGAGGAATCTAGTAAGTTTTATGGACTTATTAGCAATGCTAACTGAAATATCTGATGCAATGCTAACTTAAATATCTTTTTGACACAAAAGAGGTATACACAAGGAAAATACATGCAAACATTTCCTCCCTGACACAAGGCAGATATGTGCTAATAGAAAAAAAGGAAGCTAACAGAAAATCTAGTCTCTTAACTTTACCCACTGTTATGCTCCAGTAAGCTGCAAAAAAAAAGGTGCAGCAGTGAAATCTCACAATATAAGCATTGTGAAGTCATTATGACTGGCAATGATGAAGAAAACAACTACTTACCGGGAAACCAGCATGCCCCGGTTTGCCCTGCAAAAAGAAAACTTAAGTGTAAGATCTTATTTACAGGAAATGTCCTCCAAAAACAACATGCACATCAAATTCATCGCCAACACTCTGGATTATTGAGGTTTGTTCAAAGAGTGCACACAAGTCTATTTTGTTTCAAGTGGAAAAGATAAAAATTCAGATAAAGGCCATATGTACCCACAAGTGGCAAACTATTTCTTCTCTGTGCCAATCACTAAGGAATATGAGCAGCTGGAATTTATGGCAGACCACTGGGGTCACAGGGTAGTAGATGGGTCTTTAGTCTGATCTAGTAGGGCTCTTCTTAAACTCTGCTGTCTTGCCAGAAATACTAACAGCTTTTCAAAAGATGCAGCGTTTAAACAATAAAATGTTTAGAACTGGAAGAATTAAATCTCTTATTCATGCCTTTTGGAGGGACTATGCTGTTGCTAATCTCCAGCTCTCACTGTACATGACCCTTCTTCATGCAGGCTGGGGATGATGGGAGCTGGAATCCAACAATATTTGGAAGGCCAAACATCTCCCACCCTTGCTGTATCTATTGTATGCTTCCATGTAACCATGTACCAGGGCCAAACACACATAACTCTTAGATAGCTTCACCCAACCAGTGGTTCTTTCTTTGAAGCTTATGCCCAGCCTGTTAAAATTAAGAGTTACTCTTTGGATAATCAACACCTGAGCTCCCTCTTCCTGAACATGCATATCTGTAGGTTGCTATATACCCAACTTTGACATTGAAAATAGGTTTCAAGCCCAGCCCTAACACATTGGGTCAGATTAAGCACTAGAAAAAAAAAAGACTGGGAGGCTCGCCTAGCCATTCCTACCTTTGATCCATCATGGCTTCTTGACCTATTGGTATGCAATGACTAATAGTTTCAACAGTCTGGCTGACTTTTGCAGGGTTCAATAGAGGAGTTTCTATTGCAAGATTCATTAGTTTTGTTACAACCACTTCTATGCAATCATGTCTATGTTCCGTATTTATTTTTATATATTAATAGGTATCTGTTTCAAGACGTCAGGAGGAAGTGACCACTAGAATAGAGACTACATTTTACTTACTTCAGGGCCTGGAAGGGCAGACAAGGTTTCCTAAAAACAATAAAAACCATACATTAAAAATGAACTTCTAACAAAATTGAACATTTTGATTCTTTGGCAGCGGATGCGAAAAGTTCAAGTAAGCACCACATAGTTCTGGCCAATGACTCCAAACCATTTATCAAGTTTAGCAATATAATCTAATCTGTCTCTTTGTTGTATCTTTAACATTACTACACATATTGTTAAGTCAATAAGAATGGCTGTTACACTCACATACTGGAACTGAATTCAAATTTTTACTTCAACCTCCTGAAAATTCTCTCACTTTAAAACTAAAGGTTTTTTTTTAAAAAGGAGACTTCTAATATATGAATTCATACAATTAAAATTAATATTCCCTCTTAGAACACCATGGAGGCCACTCATGTTAACAACGAACATGATTTTGAGAAGTACTTCCAGCATTTCCTAGAAACATTGTTTTCAGCAGAAAGGAAACTGTAAACTGTCAGTTAATTTCAGAATGTTAATATTTTCATGGCAGGTACTAAATTGGAAAATGAAATGAAATTACAAATTAATCTTTAGTGAAGTAATAAGCACTAAGGTCTTTGCTCTTATTCTGATAGATTAGGATAACCTTCCCTACTTGCTGTCCTTTAGACATGTTAGACTACAGCTCCCATCAGCCTCATCCTTTTGATTGGGATACTGAGAGTTGTAGTCTAAGACTTCAGGGGGAATAGGGAAGAACTCAGACACAGGTTGGAAGAAGGAAAATCATAGTACACTGTCCAATTTCTTACACACCACCTAGGTCTGCTGATGTCTGGGATTCAGGCAGAGAATGAAGGACTGAGTGGACAAACATCCAGCAAAAATATTTACGTTCTTAAAGAAAAGAGTATACCAAACAGACTAGCTATTATGTAAGAGATGCTGAGCATGTATTGAATATTTAAGTCCATAGATCAGATAGGTTCTAATACTAAAGTCATATTTGGAAGAGTGGCTCTGATAACTCATAGAATCATAGAATCATGAAGTTGGAAGGGGTCTAATGCCTTGCTCAATGCAGGAACAAATCAAAGGATATCTGCCAGGTGGTTGTGCAAGTTTCTCTTGAACACCTTGAGAAGATAACATGATTCTAGAAGAAGGAGAGCGTAAAAGAAAAGAAAATGATCTCCTTACATCATTGCTGGACAAGTAGGTGGTTTGTCCTGGTGGACCAGGAGGACCTGGCAGTCCAATTCCATCTCGACCTGGTTCACCCTGAAAAAGAAAAAGAGCAGCTGAATATTTTAGTTGGTTCTCTTCTGAACCTTCTGGAGTGCACAAATAGGATTCCTGTACCACTGAGAATTTTTTTTTTTTGGCATCAAACAGAAGATTCTGGGTTTCCAACCATACCCACATTCTTTAATGTTTAGATTAAAAGTCTACATAAATTGCTACTATTTGGTGAAGCAATCAAGCACTACAACAAGCAGACATTTTAATAGTAGAAGTCTATCCTCCTGCCCTGCAACAGTTCTCTCAAATTTCCTATAAGACGCTGTGGCATCCTGAAACTTCTTGTCTCACTGGGAATGGTCTAGACCAGTAGCTAGAACAATGGAAACTGATGCAGATGTTTTGTAAGGAGTGGAGTTAGGAAGGCAAGTCAAATCACATTATTTGCACAGCAATGTACTGTCCTGATGTTTTGAATATTGTCTTAAAACCCAGCTACTTCCACTTCCACGAAACCCAACATTATAATCACACACTCTCACACACATATTCAGATACAGACAGACAGACAGACACAGAAATTTAGTTATTTATGCTCAAATTCATAGCAGTACTTACTCTAGGCCCTGGATTTCCTCTGTCACCCTTTGGCCCCTGAAATGAGAAACATAAGCAGATTTCTAGGGAACAAGACCACTTCACACAATGGTGGACTGTGTCTAGCAATGCAAGGTGTCAGCGGCATCCCGTGTGGTCCAACAAATGGAGGCCTGGACTGGGATTCAGCAAATCTGGGTTGAACTCCCAGTTCAGTCACTAACTCACTGGGTGGCTTTGGGTAGGTTACCATCATACAATCTGTTCCTCATATAAAAAACAACAACAACAACAAAAGAACAGTGATCTCTCTCATGGATGAATGCAATTAATATTTGTGAGGTGAAAGCTGTACTGCAACAATGATGAGCATAAATATTTGAAGTGTATAATCATTTGCAGATGAGGAAAGCAACACTGCCATTTTGTCTATATAGGGACACTGTTCTGGAGTCAAAATATACTTCCAGAGGTGGGATACGGCTTTTCTGCTTTGTTCAGTAATTCTTACACATGTGAGCCTCATGGTGCAGTGTTTAAACTGCAGTAGTGCAGTCAAGACTCTGCTCACAACTTGAGTTCAATCCCGACAGGCTCAGGTAGTCAGCTCATGGCTGACTCAGCCTTTCATCCTTCCAAGGTTGGTAAACTGAGAACCCAGCCTGCAGGGGGGCGGGCAATGTATAACTTGCATATTTAAATTGCACGGAACCCAGAGAGTGTTCCATGCACTTTGGGGCAGTATATAAACAGCACATTTTGCTTTGTTTGTACACATATGCTTTTTTTATTATTATTGCTACTATTATCTTAATTTTCCAATTCCAATGGCCAGACTCCCTTGAAAGAAATATTTTTATTAACTAGAGATTTTTTTAAAATTAGACACACTGAAGGGTCACTGAAATTCATGCTCACTTGTGGCCCTGGGGAACCCGTTATTCCAGGATGTCCATCCTGACCTTGCAAACCAGGCTCTCCCTGTAAATAAAATAATAATGTAGTTAAAAAATGAAGCTTCATCACAGAGGCCAACCCGTAATCCAATCCAATTCCTATTATAATACTTTCAGCAACAAAAGAATAAAACATCCTGTAAAAGTGAGGATTCATTGGAATGGAGACAAATGTTCTCAGTAGCTGGAATTCTATGACATTTTTATACTGGTGCAACACAATCCTTGTACATCTCAATGGTGAAATTAAAATGTTAGCATAGGTATTTACTGTTGTGCTCCCTGCCACATAACTTGGTACACAGGAGCACATATGCTTATTGACTTCTTAACCTGTAGCACTTTGCCACTGAGGTTTACACCAACTGTTTTACGTCAACAGAGGATTCCAGTCAGTGCTTCTTAGACTGTATGACAAAGACGTACCTTCTGTCCCAGCAAACCTGGCAAACCAACCTCACCAGGATCTCCCTGAAAGTGAACAACAATTGGTCATATAAGGCCTATTTTTACCAGGCATGGGAAGTATCTACTTTCTGTCTTTTTCATTTGCATCTTCCCATAAGGAGTTCAGGTGATTCACACAAGCCTGCCTTTTAGTGGTAAAGAAACCTATCTGCATCCATGCTGTCAGATTTGTGGTTTTGTTTATGCAGACAGATCTGAGTTTAGCGTTGCAGCAGATTAATATTTCCCCTGTGGCAAGTCTTCTCTACCCACATTTGACTCACACCAAACTTTGTATGACATATTTATATCATCCCAAGCCACAACAACGCAGTGCCCTGAGCACTTTGTAGCAAAGTGGCAACACCACTACTCACCACACTAGACCAGTTCACTAGCATCTGCACCTACCACTATCTACTTTTCACCATGTATAGTGAAATAAAACCTGGAGTATTAAAGGAAATTATTCTGATTTCTGTTAGGACAATGGTTTGAACAACAACAACAAAAAAGAGCATTGGAAACTACATAGAGGTCATATTGGACAAGGGTGCATATTTTGAAAACGGCCCATGCAACACTGCCTACTATGAACCTACCACTTAAACACAAAATTGGAATAATTACTTACCTTCAATCCTGGAAGTCCTGGTGGACCCTATAAGAAAAGAAAAGGAATTAATTGCCCAGATTTGACAAGCTTTATGAGAATATGTTGTTCTGAAGCCTATCTTTATAGGTGTCTGTATTTAGCATTAGTTAACAAGAGTCCCATGGCAGGGTTTGGTGTTACAGTGCAAGCAGGCTGTGCTAATCAGATCATAAAATACCACAGGGCTTGGCTAGAAGGCCAAATTGGAGTGAGCAGGATTGGGCTAAATTGGGTTGCTTAAGGTTGGATCTAGTGGATCCTTGCGCCCACATCCAAGTGAAAGATATCTCAAGACCACTAAGGTCGTTCCTCTGGAGAAGCTGCTTAATTGAAAACTTCTGCTGAACTCCCTTTTGGAGGACAGGGGAGGGGTGACTTTTTGTATTTCTTTTTAATTGTTGCTAAGGTATGCAGCAATGCTTTGAAGAGTTTTTCAAAAGTGCTGTCAAAGGATCTCTAAGTTGCTGCATCATTTAGCAACCATTAAAAACAAATGGGACCTTTTTTTTGTCTCCCTTCTCCCCCAAAGGCAAGGGCAATTTAAAGGGGAAGCTTCCCATCGCTCAGTTGAAGATCGGTTCTTGCAACTGTAAGGGCCAGAGGATGATTTCAAGTGTGCTCAGTGTTCTTTAGATTGTGTCCATCTATTGCTAACACACAATCCCTTTGTAACACAACACTGAAGGGGTTACAGCCTTCAGTCTGTGCACAATCTGCTGCCCAGTTCCATTCATGTTCACCAAGAAATAAAGAACATTGTAGTATTTAATATTCTTTGATTCCAAATTTGTGCATATAAGTGCAATTGGTCCTAGAGAAAGAAAATGCTAAGCGGAAAAACGAGCAGTAACCTGGGGTCCTGGTGGTCCACGTGCTCCAGGAAGAGCAGAAACAAATGGCAGTCCTGAGCCCTCCATGTCATCCTAAGTAGTAACAGATGCCAGTTAGTTTACAGGTACACCTCTTTAATCATGCCTCTTTGCAAGGCACTTTCCAAGGCCTATGAATATGTCAAGGAAATGAATGAATGAATTAATGCAAGTAGAGTAACAAGCTTGACCGGGGACCAGTTTGGATGCACAATTCCTGGCTTAGTAAATTATGGTTAAATGGGTATGAACCTCATTTTCTTCCCCTCCTTGACTCCTTTTTCTTTAATTAAACTTGCAATTCACTGCTAACATCTGAAAAAGGAGAAATGTGGTTGCATGACAGCTCACTAGACAAAATCTTAAATTATCACTGGCAGAAATCTTTTGCTTAGTATTGTGAGTTGCGAACAGAGTAGGCTCATTATATCAATTGAACTTACAGAGGAGTTGACTTAGCAAATACCCATTGAATCATTGGGTCCAGTCTAGCTGCAGCTTACTACCATCAAGCAACAGGATTTAAGCCTCTTTCTTATAGTTTTTAAGACCCTGATATGATAGCAAAGTTGCCCATTCCCAATGTAATGGCTAACGGTGGTTTAATTAGCTTGTGGGGTAGGTAAATTGCACAGAAATTGAAAGGGAAGGGGGTCAGCATACCTCAGTTTAGATGAGGTAGAACAGAGTCTTCTTTTCTCTACAGTTTATTTTTTTCTTTACAGTTCAAGGAGAGCTTTGTAGCTGCTTGTATGAAGAGCAGGCCCATGTATGTTCAATGGCGAGAATGCTCATGTGAACTATTTTAGTTGGGGCATATACTATCATTCCCAGTAAAAAAAAATGGTGTCTGTCTCAATTTCTTCTTCTTTTATATATATTAATGTATATGTTTACAGAGATTATGTGAGCAATTTGGCTCCAGCACAAATTCACCTTTCCTGCAAAACCCTCTATAGCCTTGTTTCCTCTTATCCTTCTAGCCTCATATGCCAACATGTCCCTCTCAGGGATGTTTACTTTATTTCAAAAAAAGAAAAGAAAAAAAAAGAATGTCACCCTTAAGACATCTGTAGGTTGCTTTTGCCCTTCCTCCTTGTTCCCCTTTCATGCCTTGAACCACCACCTCCAAGAACATGTGCATGGTCCTCACACTGTCCTCAAATCCTTCCATCATCAGACTGCCTCTCACTAACCCACTGACGTGAAACAAGAGAACACTCATTAAGACACATTCCAGTGGCATTGCCATCATCACCGAGCAGCAGCAGGAGCAATGGAATAACACGTAGAATAAATGTACTCATGCCTTAGCTTTTGTCCTTTGGGACCTTATATTAATTCAGACATATCAATCAACATTATTTGAAACCAGTACTCACAAATCCAGCTCCCAAACCTGGACCTGGGGGACCAGGGGGGCCAGGCAATCCTCGGGGGCCCATGGGCCCAGGAAGCCCTGCCAGGCCAGGTTCGCCAGGTGGTCCCAGCAGCCCTGATTCTCCTTTATTGCCCTGGAAGGAAATAAGAAAGAATGTCTGAATGGAACAAAGAGCATTTGGGGGGGGGGGGGGGAAATAAAACAACAGAAGACCAGAGAATTGCCAGAACTGAGCAGGTCAGAACTTCAAAACAGAACAGATGGAAATGCAAGTCTGGAAGACCCCCTCTTCTACTCATAGAGCTTTCCAACTCAAACAGTGTTAAATATCTCAGCATACCATAAATGAACATATGCACACCTGCACATACACACAAAGGCAGGAAGCTGAACAGTGCACCCCCAGTAAGAAAAACAATTCCTCATATACACAGAACAAAATTCTTCAACAGCTTCCTGCCTCAAATCACATCCATTAAACACAACTGTTTAAACACATGTCAGAAATATATATGCTGATTATCTGCATTTTGTTGTCTTATGCTTGCACTGGTTGTAGTATGCAATTCATAGACATTGCATTGAGAGCAATGTGTAGGACTGTAATGCAGGAGGCATGCAAACTTGCACAGAATAGGGATATGGACCTCCAATTGTTGGTGGGCTGCAAAGACATAGGCAACCTAGTCCTAATCAGCACAAGCATAAAATGGTCATTTTAAAATGACACTATATTTAAAGGGGTGGGGGAGGGACAGCTGGGAAAGATTAGGAGTAGCATTGCAGAAGGGGCAGTGGCTGAAAGCCAGAACAGCTAGAATGGACACCAGGAAAGCAACACAGCTAGGATCAGGGGGCATCAGTCAATGGAAGTATAGGCATCTAATGTGATTGTCTCTGAACTTGTGGGGATTTTAGAGACTCGTTTAAAGCATTTATCTGGCTAACTTATCCACCTGTTTTTTTCTTGTTAGGTTGAAACCTTTTGCTACTCATCCAAGTAGCTTCTTCAGTCTGAGGAGAGTTGGTAGGAGATCCCTGATATATCCTCCACATTGGTTTCACTTCCCCCTGGTCTGAATAGGCTTGTTAGAAGGACAAAGGACTGGGGGTGAAGGATAATCCCATTTCTGCAGTCCTTCTCCACCCATTGTCATGGGACATTAACGGTCATTAACAGTGGTCTGGTGTGTGTGGTCATAATCTTCCTGGGGATGGATGAAAGGGCAGCATGATAAATAGGAGACAGATTTATCTAAGGTCTCCACCCCTGATGAGTGAGGGATTTTCTATAGTACATGTATGGCCTCCCTGACCCCTCTCTCAAACCACCTATCTTCTCAGGCCAAAATGAAATACAATCTATTAACTACCATTAACGTCCGATGACAATAGGTGGAGAAGGACTGCAGAAGTGGGATTATCCCTCATCCTCAATCCTTTGTCCTTCTAACGAGCCTATTCAGACCAGGGGGAAGTGAAACCAATGTGGAGTGGAAGATATATCAGGGGTCTCCCACCAACTCTCCTCAGACTGAAGAAGCTACTTGGATGAATTGCAAAACATTTCAGCTTAATAAGAAAGAAGTCCAGTTGCCATGACTCAACTTCCAGATAACCACACCTGGATGACTGAGAATCTTCACAGATATCTTCTCCACCTGTGTTTGCTAAAGTAGGGCAATGATACAAATACATGTCTGCTCCTAGCAAACAACTGGGGAGGTAATAAGATAATATTTACTGACAATTTTGTTGGCCTTTTAAATAGAACATAAATATGCAAGCTTTTCAATATTAACTGCACAATCAGTCACAGCTGGTAAGAATGTATTGTAATTTGAAAAAACAAAAGCAGTTACGTTTTCTGGCATGAACTTTCCAAGGAAAAGGGAGAGAAAAATGCTGTGCATTTTTATAAAATTAGAAAAGACCAGTGAGTTCCCATTTATGTTTTATCCTGAAACAACATCCAATTTTCTTCACCAGTGAAGAAGTTAAGTCTTTTTTCTTCTTCATTATTTATCTTTCAGTTTATAAAAATTACTCTTCCTGGGTGACAGATGTCCCATGGGGGCTTGTGTGCCTACTTTATACATTTGGACCAGGCTCAGATTGTAGATGTGTTTCAACTGCCTTTCAAAATTCTCCTCCTTATTTGGTCTGTGGCAGGACCATTTCACTAAATTTCTCCATCAGTTCCCAAGAGGTGGGATTCACCATCAGCCCTGGCTGTAGCACTGCTCTTTCCCCAAGAATTCCGCCGCCCCCAATGTGACCATAAGAGGCAAGAACAGCAATTCTGTTGGCAACCTGATCACCATTTTAATTTCTGCACACGGCATTCTACCTAGTGTTTTTATTTGACATTGCGGTAGCAGCAGCAGCAGCAGAGACAGACATTGAAATAACTGTGAAGAAATTTTAGAAATAATTCTACAAAGTGGTGTTCTATCTTTAAGGGAGCAAGAAACTACAAATCTAATATTTTTTCTCAGAAAAATGTTTTCTGAGAAATTTTGGCTTAGCCCATTGGCATTCCTCAACACCTTCCTCAGGCTTTATAAATGTTTCATTTTATCTCTACTGATTATAATACAGTTCCTTCCCTGTAGTCCTTATAGCAAGTATGAGGGAGGACACTGTTGTGCCCAGTCTGAAGAACAACGCGTGGCATATGTTGTGCTATAATTTATTCTCCAATTTCCTAGTAGAGCTTCATTTCCCAAAGAAATGGGAAATTTTTCTGCCTCATTCTCAAGACTCTTAAGAACTTCTCTGGGTTACATTTTTTGAGTGCACTGCAAAGTTGCCAGAAGAGCTGCATCTGTTTTTTCTTATGAAATCCCTTTGCAGTTGACTACCCACATTTCATGATCTGAGAAGAAGCAACTGTGAGAGATGTTACCTGATGACCTCTTCCTTGGGTGTCAATTGAAATGTGGGAAGGTGGAGGAAGAGGTTGCTAGTTGTCATACAGATGGTTGTACAGTGAAAGACAAGGCAAGCACACATCCTCCTCAGCCATCACATGAATCTTAAACATCACCCATAAGAACTTATCTGGAATTTCTTCTCCTTTGGAATCATTTTTGAACAGATGTTCTCTCTTACAAATTAAAAGAGAATGCTCAAAATTCTCAGAAGATAACCTTTTGGCTCAATGGTGCTTCAGAGCTAACTAACTCCCACAGCCAGGAAAGAAAGAAACTTAGGAATTGCATTTTCAAAGCAAAAATAGGCAACTATGGTTGTCCAGACATTTTGGGACAGCAAAACCTACAGTCCCTCCACAGTGGCTGGGTGGCTAGGGTTGGTGAAAGTTAGAAGTCCACAAGTGGAGAGCCATGCATTGCTTATCCCTCTTCAAAAGGGCCCAGGGTTCTCTAACATGGTATGATACTCAATGGCACAAAAATGCAACCCTCAATGTTTTTTGAGGGCAGTATTATTTTGAAATGGGTTCCCTCAAAAGCAATAACTTCCCTGACAAGGAGATTTTTTGAATGGCTTTCAAATAAAAGTGGTTTATATCTATAATACAGAAGAGCCTCATGGAAAGAATTTAATTATAAATAACTATATACACAAAGGCTTATAATCATAGAAGACAGTCTTTACAATGGGCCATATAGCCATCTCAGAACCAAAAGACGGAATGCAACAATTTCTCCAGAAGTGAGCTGTTTTACCTTAGGTCCAGGTGCTCCCGGGAGGCCGAGTTCACCTGGTTCTCCCTAAAAACAGGAAAGGTGAAATAAGTGAATTTTTAATACTGGGTTTTGAGAAGCTAGCCAGAAGAAGCTTAGTTTCTCAGTGTCTCCCTCATGGGCTTGCTACTGTGTTGATATTCCAACTCTGTAAAAGGAACTTGCACAGAAGAGATATACATACATTTTCTCCTTTCTCTCCAGGCTGTCCAGCAATCCCATCTCTTCCTGGAAGACCAGGAGGGCCCTGGAAAACATCAGAAAATAAACCTATAAAGCATTTTTTTAAAGTTTCCAGAAAACTAGTTTGCACCCATTGAACACAGATGGTGAAAACCCCAGCGCCTCTCCTCCTCAATCTCATCCCCACATAGCAACAAAGCTTTTAGAAATGCCGGTACCAATAATTGTAAAATGCTCCTCAAAGCCTATTTGCCATGCAGGACTAAAATGTCCTTGGAGTAACACTTGACTGGAAAGGATTTACGGAAAAAAGCAATGAAGGGGTAATTCATCAGTGAAAACCACAGAGAGAAAAAGAGCTCAGGAATGGAAAACAACAGCAAAGTCTGCAGTAGAGGAGTCTCCATATGCACTTATGCCTTTTTTAGCTGTTCTCTCCACTCCTGAACAACTTTTCCCCTTATGGTGCTCCAAATATATGTTTGCTCATCAAGGGGCATGCTGTCTGCAACTGTACTGATGAGGGTTGTTGAGGCAAAGCACTCTGGGACAGCTTATTCTAAACACCAGTCCCTCCCAGCTTGGCTTCTATTACATCTCTAGGCGTGTAAAGGATAATTTTGACCTGATTTATGCAAACTACTAGTTTTGCTACTAGTTCTGAATTGGACCTTTTGTCTGCCAGATCTGTGGGATATTCTAGCTCAAAAACACAACATATACAATATTTTAGCTTGCACGCACATTTAGGATATTGCTTTGGTCCTTGGGGATAAATCAATAGCATAACTGTATGCTTTCGGATGTGTGTAACCTACATCCGATGCAGAAGAATAGAAGCCTGAATTTCCTATCTGCATTAACTGAATTAGTTTTCCTTTTCACATTATCTAGAAAAAGCTAAGCTAAAAAATGCTATGAAAACATCCTTCCACAAGCTGATTTCCCCTTTAGATCCCATGGGGACAACACATGGTCAAATATTTATAGACTTTCCTGCTTCTTCCTCTCACCTCTATTTTTTAAAGAATATAACCTAGACTGACAAAGAGTATTGGAGAACTCAAAAACTTGCATGCTTTTGTGGAATTTTTATTGATCATGATAATAAGCACTGAATACCCAGTGTGGTATAATAGACACTGGGTGATGTAGTGGACACCCAGTGTGGTACAGATAACGTGACAGACTAGGACTCAGGAAGCCTGGGTTTGAATCTATTCTCAGCCATGCAAACTCACTTGCGGTGTAGAACTGATAAAAGCACTCCTTAAATATCCCACTTACCTTGAAAGCACTATTAGGGTCACTGTCAGTCAGTCCCGACTTGACAGGACATTAACAACAACAAATAATAAGCATACTGCCACCTATGGATATTGGTTTAGTTTTATTTTCATAAATACAACTATCATAAATATAACTATAATACAACTATCTTGGTTATTACAAACAAAGTGTTTCTAATGTTCAGCAATCTCTTTGCTTATAATTACAAGCTCTTTGGTGTAGAAATGCAAGAAATCTCAAAGGAGTCAACAAAGCAATGTGAAATTGCACTTCAACTTAATTTTACTGAAACTACAATGGAAGAAACATGTGAAGACAAGCTCGTATGATACCATCCTTAGTGAACTCTCTCCAAATCCCCTTCAACTTACAGGAGGCCCTGGCAATCCTGGGCTACCATCTCTGCCTGGCACTCCAGGGAGGCCAGGTGGCGCAGGTAGATCTGTACCATTCGTCCCAAATCTTCCAGGTTGTCCTGGCAAGCCGGGTACACCAGGAGGTCCTGGGGGGCCTGGTGGTCCTCTTGGGCCCTGAAATGCAACAAACAGTTATTGATTCAAGTTGCTCAGACATCACCCAAAGAGAGTCACCTGAAGATTCTACTGAGCTGTAAACAGCCATTTATTTGCCATGTCTTGTTTGGAAGTTAACTTCCAACGAGCTTGCTAGAACCCACCACCCATGAAGAAGCCCAGTGAATGCAGCACTAGTTAAACTGCTCACACAGTTTAGGTACATACTCGTACGTTCTCCAAATCACCTCCAAAGCCAGAGCCTTCCATATCAATAAATGTCTGTAAGAAAAGGAGATCTAAAATAGTCAAGCAGCTCAAGGTTAAATATTATTGGGGAAAGAAGTGTATGAGTTAGGCCTCCTAAGGACACCTCTCTCTCTCTCTCTCTCTCTCTCTCTCTCTCTCTCTCTCTCTCTCTCTCTCTCTCTCTCTCACACACACACACACACACACACACACACACACACACACACACACAGTGTTGGTGCATTGTACTCTCATGAAAAACCACTAATGCCTTCTCATCAAACTACTTAGCATTTATTGTGATATTGACACCTAGTTTTTCAGCCTATCCTCACACCAAAGGCGATACAAGACATCAGGATTACTAACGCAAAACCAATTAAGCCCTTTAAAAGCATAGCAGACAAAGGCTTTACCTGATACCAAAATGAGAAAAGGTCCAGAAACAAAGACATGTAAGTGAAAGAGAATAATTCTGCAGACATCTTCACTGGTGGAACAATATTTCAGGATTATCTAACAGTGACCCAGAGGGGGGCAGTGGCATCAGGAATACACTTCCAACTCACCAACTTGTCCAATTTAGAACTGAATCCAGGTTTCCCAGGTGGTCCTGGTAGTCCAGGGGGACCTCTTACACCCATGCCAGGGTCACCCTAAATGCAGAGAGAAAGTGACAACGCTGACAGCACTCACAACATACTTGAAGAGCAGTAAAAACTGAAAATGCTGCTCAAAAACGTTACTGTCTACTGAATTTTAGATTTCAATGGAAATAAATCAAATAGCTCTGATGTGATCCAACAGCTCATACCTTTTCACCTTTCTGTCCAGGCTCACCCGGGGTCCCTGGAAATCCTTGTGGCCCAACATCACCCTGCATGAAATGAAGTAAGTAAGTAAGCAGCAAGAACAGGCCTGGGTATTCCCAGCAACCATACAGAAGGATTCATAACTTTTGCTGATACACTGAAACACACACAGATACATATATACATATGTGTGCACAAGCATACAATTGCATATTCTGTGTAAGGTGAGCAAACATCCCTGAGAAAGAGGAGGACTACATCCAGAGCTTCCCATCAAGACCTTCTGTCCCAAGATTAGATATCCCTGAGTCTGGATCTGATAAAAACTAAGCAACTGCTGACAAATTCTACACACAACAGACATATTGGTTGAAATTGTAATTACAATGTTTAGGTTATATCTATTGTTCCCAAACAAATACTGGTGAGAAAATACCATTGAAGATTTGCCTGAGAATGAAGTTTATAAAGTATTAATAAATTATATTTTAAAATATTTTGATTGTTTGCTATTTTGGTTTGACTAATTTTGTTTCCCCGCTTCTAATTACACTTCTTATGTTGTGAGCCCTTTCTTGGTGACACATGTCATCAAGTCATCCATCTCATATTTGGTCTTCCTCTTTTCCTGCTGCCTTCAACCTTCCCCAGCATTGCTGCTTTTTCCAGAGAATCTTGTCTTCTCATGATGTGACCAAAGTAGGACAGCCTCAGTTTCAACATATTAGTCGGACTGTATGGAAAACCTATCAACATAACCATCATTCAAGTCTATGCTCCAACTACAGATGCTGAAGAAGATGAAATTGACAGCTTTTATGCAAGCATTCAGAAGGAAATTAATCACACACCAAAACTAGACATAGTTTTATAATCATAGGTGATTGGAATGCAAAAGCAGGAAACAAGGCAGAACCAAATGCTGTTGGAAAATTTGGCCTAGGGGACAGAAAAAAGCAAGAGAATGACTCAAAGCAACACACTTTAGAGTTCTCTGAAGTCAGCAATCTGTTTATTGCAAATAGATGTTTCAAGCAACCTGTACATATGGATATCACCAGATGGTCAATAGAGAAATCAAATAGACTATGTAATTAGAAGCAGAAGATGGAGAAGCTGCCAAAACAAGACTAGGAGCAGATTGTGATACTGATCATGAACTGTTAATATCCAGCATTACAGTAAAGCTGAAAAAGAACACTGAAAGAACCAGACTGCTAAATATAATTTAAACAACATTCCCGATGAATTTAAAGTCCACACAGCTGAAGGTTGACTCTACCTTCCATTCTTCCAAAGTTGGTAAAACAAGTACCCAACTTATTTGGAGGAATAATTTATTATGCAGGTATAATTATTCCTTGCATAATTATGTTATAAACCACACAGAGAGTGCTCTAGCACTATGGGGTGGTAAAAAAAATTAAAGAAATAGCTAGGAAATTTTATGATAATTTGTAGAAGAAAAAATAAATACATTTACAGCAACAAGAAAGATTCTTAGAAGGAAACCTCCCTTGGAAATTATCGGAACAACAGTTAAAAAATTTAAATAACACTACAGCAATGAATGAAATTATGGGAAAAACAGAAAAACAGTAAGACCACCGGACCAGACGGATTACCGGCAGAATACTATAAAGTTTTCCAGGAACTGATGCCACATTTCAAAAAATTGTTAGAAGCTATTGAGATAGGTGGAAAAATTCCTGAATCATGGAAAGAAGCCTATATATCTCTAATACATAAAACAGGAACGGAAAGGAATCAAATTAACAATTACAGACCAATTTCTCTCTTAAATGTGGATTATAAGATTTTTGCCTTGATTTTAGCTAACAGGTTGAAAAAGGTCTTAACTCTGATGATACATAAAGACCAGACTGGCTTTGTACCCAAACGGAAACTGGGGGCAAATATAAGAACAGTAATAGACATACTGGAGTACTATGAAGCCCATCCAGAAAAACAAATGATGTTGATCTTTTTAGATGCAGAGAAAGCCTTTGATAATGTGAACTGGAACTTTATGTTGAACCAATTAAAGATGATGGGCCTTCAAGGAAGCTTTTTTCAGGCAGTGGAATCAATTTATTCACAACAAAAAGCAAGAGTCAAGATTAACTGCCAAATTTCGGAAGAGATTCAAATTCAACAAGGCACAAGACAAGGGTGCCCCTTATCACCTTTACTTTTCATCTTGACATTAGAAATACTAAACAGAAAAATAAGGTGAAATTCCAGAATCAGGGGGTTGAGAATAAAAGGAGAAGAATATAAATTACAAGCTTATGCTGACAATTTGGTATTATTGCTAGAAAACCCAGAGGAATCGATTAGAGAATTAATATCCACAATTGAAAATTTCGGTGCAGTATCAGGACTTAAACTGAATTATGAAAAAACCAAATTCTTGAAATAAAATATGACACAAGAAGAAGCAAAAAAAATTAGAATTAGAAACAGGCTTTGAACACACATCAAAAATTAAATATTTGGGAGTATATATTTTTTAAAAAACAAGCACCTGATGAAAGTTAATTATCTTCCAATACTTAAAGAAATACATGAACATTTGGAAACTTGGGGTAAACTGCAACTTTCATTGTTGGGTAGAATTGCTACTATAAAGTTGAACATATTACCAAAGCTTTTGTTCCTGTTTCAAAATTTGCCAATACGGTTAAATTATAAATATTTTAAGGAGGTAGACGCTGTGTTCTCTAAGTTTATATGGCAAGCTAAAAAACTGAGAATAAAACTCAAAGCTTTACAGGACTTAAAAGAAAGAGGAGGAATGGGCATACCAAATTGTCTACTATATTATAAAGCCTGTGCTTTGAACTGGATAAAGGAATGGATTAATTTGGAGGACCAAAGACTTAAAATTGGAAGGAGATGATTTGAGATTAGGATGGCATGCATACATATGGTATGGCAAGGGCAAAGATCAAACACCTTTTTCTGATCATATTGTAAGGAAAGCACTATACCAGGTTCGGCAAAAATTTCAGGGGCAAATGTATAAAAAAATTCTGATATGCGTAGCATCTTTGGAAGCTTTTAATCAACCTTCTTAAATTTTGAAAGAATGGAGATACACATATAAAGACCTCTTAACTAAAGAGCAACAATTAAAAAATATACAGGAGCTAAAGGAAATGGGTCTACAGATGGACTGGTGGGCAATGTTACAATTAGACTCAAGGTTTAAAAAAGACAAAATAATGGGTTTTTATGAGGGGAAGGTGCAGGTGGATGAGTTATGGATTTATACTAGTGATAAGATTATACAAAAAATCTATACTTTTTGTTAGACTATAATTTAGAGGATGAAAGGGTGAAAGCAGTGATGATTAAATGGGCACAACATTTTGGTTATAATATAGATATAGACGATTGGACTTGAATGTGGAATGAGAACTATAGATGGATTAAACCAGTAAACTTGAGAGAAAATGTTTTAAAGATATTTTGTAGATGGCATTTCACAACTGTAAAACTGACAAAAATGGCGCCAGGGGTTAGCAACTCATGTTGGAAGTGTTCTCAGCAACTTTTTTTCATATGTGGTGGACATGCGATAAAATAAAAAGATTTTGGAGACAGATAAAAGATATTACACAAGGAATTATACAACAAAAAATAGCTTTTAAACCAGAAATGTTTTTGCTGAATATAATGCCAGAAATCGTTGATAAAAAAATTAAATATATGTTGCTGCACATATTTACAGCTGCAAGGTTGATCTGGGCCCAAAAATGAAAAAATCTGGAAAATCCGAAGACAGAGGAGCTGTTTAAAAAACTATTAGATATTGCAGAAATGGATAGCTTGTCAGAGGCATTACGTGAGAACCCGAGAATATATGTTAAAGAAAGCTGGAAAATGTTTTATGATTGGGCCCAGAAACAAACATGAGTAGAGAATATAATATATGTTATGGATTTTAGTATTGTAACACAGCCATGGAGTCCAGATTATATTAGATACAGTGGTGCCTCGACTTACAAACATCCCTACTTACGACCATTTCGAGTTACGACCAGCTCCGGCCGCAAAATTTTGCTTCTACTTGCGACCGGAGCTTCCACTTACAAACAGAAAAAGGCAGGGGGAAAAGGCGGGAAATTCAAATTTCTAACTGTAGGTGGCGACAAGGCTGCTTCTTTGAAGCTCTTTCACCCCAGCAGTTAGAGAGTGTGTGATCGGAGGAGGCTTGGGACTGCCTTGCTTCTGCTTCTGAGTGAGCGTGTGTGTGTTTGCAGGGAGGCTTGGGACTGCCTGGCAAGGTAAAGTGCTGTTTCCTGCTTTTTAAAAACTGTTCTGGGTGTTTTTGCAGCATGGTTTTGGGCTGGGGGGGTTATGTTTCTGTGCTGTGATGGGTCTTGGGGGGTTTGTTTGTTTATTGGTTTTTTTTCCCCATTTCCGATGGATCTTGGGGGGTTTGGTTGCTTTTTTGGAGTGTTTTTTTCCAATTTCTGATGGGTCTTGGAGGGTTTGTTTTTGTTGTTGTTGTTTTTCCCCCCATTTCCGATGGGTCTTGGGGTTTTTTTTTTTTTTGGTTTTTTTTTTGCTTCTCCCCCATTTCCGATGGGTCTTGGGGGGTTTGTTTGTTTTTTTGGGTTTTTTTCCCCATTTCTGATGGGTCTTGGGGGGTTTGTTTGTTTTTTGGCTTCCCCCCCATTTCTGATGGGTCTTGGGGGGTTTGGTTGCTTTTTGGGGGTTTTCCCCCCATTTCCAATGGTCTTGCAAGCTTCCCTTGCTTTTTCCTTTGTTCTCTTTGCATTTCCGACCTGGTCCCTTTGTTTTCTGTGCATTTCCGATCTGCTCTGTTTGTTTTCCGTGCATTTCCGACCTGGTCCCTTTGTTCTCTTTGCATTTCCGATCTGCTCCATTTGTTTTCTGTGCATTTCCGATGGGTCTTGCACGCTTGATTGCTTTTCTCCCCCCCCCCCCTTCGGCCGGAAGGGATTAATCGCGTTTCCAATGAGTCTTGCAGTGATTTATTTATTTTTTGGTGATTTTTTTCTTCGGCCGGAACGGATTAATTGCATTTCAATGCATTTCTATGGGAAATGGTGCTTCGATTTACGACCATTTCGAGTTACGTCCATCTTTTGGAACAGATTATGGTCGTAAGTCGAGGCGCCACTGTATTGTATTATTGCTAATACTTCCCTATGTTTATATTTTGTTTTGTTTTGTTCTACCTCCCTTCCCCCCCCCGTATTTGTATTCCTTTGATTGTTGTTTGTTTGTGTGTTATATAATAATAAAATTTAAAAAAAGAAAGGAAGAAATGGAAACAGTGAAAGATTTTGTATACCTTGGTTCAATTACCAATCCAAATGGAGACGGCAGCTAAGAAATCAGAAGAAGACTGAGACTAGGAAGGGCAGCAATTAAGGAATCAGAGAAGATTAGCAAGGATGTGTCACTGGAGACCAAGATAATCAACATTCTTCTATTCCCGATCGATATATATGGGTGTTAAAGCTGGACAGTAAAGAAAGCTGATAGGATAAATATTGATTTGTTTGAAATATGCTGCTGGAGGAGAGCTTTGTGGATACCTTGGAGTGCCAGAAAGACAAGCAAGTGGGTCCTAGAACAAATCAAATTTGAATTATCTCTGGAGGTAGATATGACGAAACTGAGGCTGCCACACTTCTGGCACATCATGAGAAGTCAAGATTCACTAGAAGAACCAATAATGCTGGGAAAAGTTCAAGGCAGCAGGAAAAGAGGAGTACCAAATACAAGATGGATTGATTCCCTAAAGAAACCCACAGGCTTGAGTTTACAATAGCTGATTAGGGCTATTGAGGACAGGACATTTTGGAGATCACTCATTCACAGAATCACCATAAGTCTGAAGTGACTTGACGGCACATAACAACAACAACATATCAATTAAACATGAAGTATTTATCTGAAAAAGATGACATTCAAACTGTACAACTTACTGGTTTACCATCTTCACCAGGATCTCCCTAACAAAAATTAAAAGCATAGTTTAGCAAAAAACCAAAAAAACCAAAACAGATTTGTTCACACTGCTGTAATTCAGCACTATAATTTCAACCAATCCTTACATCATAGGCTTGCTTCGCTTGCTAGTTTTCCACAGTTCAAAAGTGAATACTGATAATACTGTCTAATCTCTATGCCGAAAATGGGTTCGACATAAAGCTGCCAAGGAAGGAAGGAAGGAAGACTGGGCAAAGAGCACAGTTGTAGGATTGGGAAAGGGGAGGGAGTTACTTCGGCCAACTTCACAAGAAAGGAAAAAAAGTTAAAAAGCAGGAGCACTAATCAAGGAGGAACTCAGTATTCACACAGAGACAAATAAGAGAGAACTCAAGAAACAAATATGTAGAGTGCAAAGAACAAGAAAAGATGAAAAAAAATTACATAGAAAGTCAATAATAATCATTATGTGCTGAGAAATCACTTCTCCTTTGTTCCGGTCCTTTCCAATAATGAAACAACTATGCTTTTTTACCAACAGATAGGGAAATGATTTCATTATTAGCATAAATTACACAAATGAGAATTATTTACATTCTGAAACTCCCATTAAAAATGTAGCACCTGAAGCTCTGACATGTCTGTGAGCTCCAAAGGAAGCTGACAGCACTGCTTCAGACAGTATTATAATATCAAGATTCAATGTTTTTCACCTTTGCAGCCATTGCTAATATTGCAGTAACTAAAAAAAATATCATTTTAAACAGACAAGTAAATGTAAATCTACCATTACTGGATTAAGTTGTATTTTGGACTACAGTCTCCATAATCCCCAATGCAGTGCTGGTTAGGGAGCTATGGCCCCCCAAAAGTAAAATTTCGAAGCTTTGAAGTCAACATACAACACAAAGATTCCTCTGACATCTAAAAGGGCTGGTGGCTTACACAGAAGATCTCAAGAACATAACCTATATGCATCTGTTTGTGAATCTAATCACCTCCCTTTTGTTCACTGGGCATAAAAGGCAAACCTTTCCAACTACCACACATGCTGAACCTAGCCCAACAAATCAGCCACTATGTGAAAAGTTTACTCACCGGCTCTCCATCCTTTCCAGGCAAGCCATCTTTCCCAGGTGGCCCTGGAGGGCCCGTGGGTCCTGGTTGCCCAGCAACCTGTTCTACCACCGAGCCATCAGGGTGCTTCACGACTGTCCCTGGAGGGCCTGGGGGCCCAGCAGGGCCTGGAGACCCTTTAGCACCAGGTTCACCTTTCTGTCCTTTAGAGCCTGGATATCCAAAGCCTGCATTTCCCTAGAGGTACAGAAAAAAATAAGTCATTTCTGCTTGAGCATACAAAGGCTGGAGGTGGGCATCAGTTAGACTCCCTTTCTCTTTCCTATGAGAGCATTACTGCTTTCCTCTCTTATATATCACTTTAGAGTTAACTATGTATACTTTTTTCTCACCCCTTATTCCATACTTAAATCCCTGTCCCCTTTGAAAGTGCTGCTAAGGAAAGGCCGACACTGGTCCTAAGGATGGAGAGGTCTTCGGAGCATTAGTCATATTGCTAAAAACAGTTTCAGATGTCCACACCCACAACAGTACTTACAGTTCTTTTCTTCCATGGACAAAAGTGACACATATTGTTTCAAAAGCAACAGGTAACTCTGACATCAATATCTGACAGGTGTCCAGTACCAGGCCTTTGCTACCTACATGGGGTCAACTAGGGCTATGCTTCTCTAGCCTAACATTTTCTGCAGGAGGAGGAAACAACTTAGGCCTTCACTCCTCTGCTGAGAGATAGGACCAAGGAGGACAGAGGGAAGGAACCAGATGATGTATGTACACCTGTTCTTTGACATTTCTGAAACCAAGCAAAGGAAAATCCAGAATAGCCAAAGGGAGACCTGAAATAGAGGCCATATTTAAACATCTGCAGTCACAGTTATGAGTCAGTGGTTCACTATTCTGACTTAACTCTTCAGCATTCTAAAAACTTAGGTTGGACACTTAAGCCTGGAACTAAACTCAACACTTAGTATTATTACAGTATGTTTCCCACATAAGGCCTGATTTATATGGTGTTAGAAATTCAAGGGCAATGCTGCTGTGTGGAGTATTCCTACTCAGAGCCCCAGCCACCCAGAGCATCTTCCTATTCCATCTCCAACCCCACACCCAGTTTTCCATCTTCTTGACAGTCAGCAGTCAGTGGCCACCACTCATGCTCTGTCCTTATTGTGCATCCACTCAGTGCTTTTCTCTTAAAGTGTTTTTTATATTTCTGTAAAGCTGGGGATTCTTTCAAGACTTCTGATGCTTGGCCCTGTTATGTAAGGACAATGCCTTTTCATATACATACACATTTGTACTTGAAGAATGAGTTTACTGCTCATATATAGCAAGGACAGGGAACATGGTCTGGGCACCCCCATCCAAAATATTTTTTGGTTAAAAATGGAAGTTTCCATTACTGGAGGCTTCCTTTGGCAACAAAAATCTTGCTTTCAAATTGAGGGGGTGCTGCTTGTTTTTCAAATCTGAAAATGAACATCTCATCATTTGTGATTTTGGAAAAAAAATACTTTTAAAATACATTTTGGAAACAGTAGAGTCCATGTTGGCTCTGAGGGTGCAAAAATGCCCCCCCAAACTGCTTCAATCTAGAAAGCTATCAGAAGACACTGTCACAGTACTTTGAACTCTCTTTAGAGTCAAGCAATATAAGAGCCATGCTCACCTTAACACCCAACTCTCCTTTTTCTCCCTGCAAAGCAAAAAGCAAAACATTTCAATATGGTACAGCTATAATCAACCCAGCAAAATGAGGTTTCATCACTTGTACCTGGAAACAAATACACACTGATAAGCTACTTTGGGAGCAAAGAAAAGGAGCTCACAAATCATGTTTTAAATCCAAAGTGGGCAACTTATGGTTGTCTAAACGTAGCTGAACAATTCCTATTAGCCCTAGCAGGCATGACAAAGGAAGACGTGAGCTGTACTGTAACAAGCTCTGGAGGACCACAAGTTGCTCACAACTGTGTTAAAGGATGAATGAATGAATGTATTTATTGTGGACAAAGAACTCAAGTCTCACCTCATAAACTTCAGTTCTGTCCAACAGCTAAAAGAAGTCTTTAGCTGTTGGTAGCCTCTTGCTACCTCAACACGGAAAAATATTATTCTGAATTTCATAAGAAGCCACCCTTATTCCTGATCTCGCACACTTCTACACATGTTTCCTAATATGTTCCACTATTTAACAGGCCTTCTATCCTTCCCTCAACACAAAAATTGTCCTACCACTTGCAACTGATGCTCCAAATTAATGTATTTAGCATAAAACATGACATAATAGGACCACCTTAAAGAGGTGTGATGGGAAGAAATGATTCCCTGTCCACACTTTTCAGGGCTGAACACTTGTACCACTTTTAAATGCTTTTAATCTCTTGTGTTGGTATTCTCTCTCCATCACACACACACGCCTCTCAAGCATTACAGCAGAAGAATCATTACAGTAGACACTACTGAGCTCTCTTTTCAAATGACTGGCTTTTGTGAGCTTCACTTCACTGGAGAAAGTCACAATTTTCTTCATGCTGGCAGAAGAACTTCTGGGATGAGGCAAGACTCAAGGAGGGAAGTGAAAAGAGGCCATTGTAGAAGGCTAGTTCAGTGATGGAAAGCAAACGACAGCTGATGTCCCTGTTTAATTCTGCATGTAAGCACTCTCACAACGTTGCCACCTTTGAGTAAAAACATAAGGAGCTAAGTATCATCATTTTACCTTTTCACCTTTGGCACCAAGAGATGGCAAGACTCCACTAAGTCCAGGCTCTCCTTTAAGGCCACGTTCGCCTTTTTCCCCAGCGTCCCCTTTCTCACCTTTGATTCCAACTATAGTGGAAAAAGAAAAAGAACTATTTGTTCTGAGAAAACCAAAACAAAAAAGAGGGCACTGTTGCAAAACAGGAGGATAAAAACCAGAGGCTTGGTGTCCAGATTCAACAGTTAATGTCAGATTCTAAAATCTAGCTGTTACTCCGAACAGTCTCCATCCTGGGGAGAAACACAGTGAAAATTTAATTGTCATATTACTGAAGATGTAGACCACTGAATGATGTACTTGGTAAAAAGTCAACAGAAGCCATCGTTGGAAGGATAGGCCCTCAGAGACTGAAGTCCACACATCCCATCACAGGTTTTTGTAACAACTTATATGATGAAAAGTTATCAGGCTTACAAAAGCTTGCACATATTTGTGACCTCTGAATTGGTCTAGTAAAGGTATTATCCCAATATAAATCTGAGAATCTTTCTTATGAAAAATACAACTATCTTTGCTTTAATGAAGAATACACAACATTCAAAGATTTCTCCTTCCCCACCTTTCTGCACCACATTCCAGAGAGAACAGTCAGATCTACAATTGTATATATTTTTCTTTTTTTTAAACAGGATGGTTATCAATCTTAGGGGGGGGATATCTAGTCTTACCTCCTGAAGCAGATGGTAACCTCTCTTTTTGTTCAGTAAGCTCAGTTTGCAAAAGGATTTTCTCTTCTGCTTGTGTGGGCTCTTTGGCAGTGGGAGGAGACGTGACAGGTGGAGGTTGCGGCAGACTTGAGATCACTGGAGTCACCTGGCCAAGGCAAGAGCACTGGAGTGAGCTTTTGCTTACTCTGCAGGACATCACCCAAGGCACGTTCTGCAGCCCTATGAATTCTTGGGTTAGATCCAGACAGACTTGGTCACATTTTATGGCAGATGATGTATTTTCTCCTGTGTAGCAGCAGATAGTGGCCTGGAGGACTACATGCCAGTGAAGTGTGTGGCCAGAAGTGATGAGATTGAGGCTCCACCTTCCCCATGTCTCTTTCATACATGCATAACTACACACATACTGAAACATGCATGTACATGTGCAGACATGCATCACACACCTCTTTCTGAATTATCTGTCCCCCATACACAATTGATCAGCACTGAAGAAGACACCGGTCAGTTTCTCAAGTGTGAATCAGCATGGTCACAAGGAAGCAATCACCCAACAGAATCTGGTGATGACTAACACAGGCATCATTCATTTCAATGGGCTTAAGTGTGACTAGCTCAGTCTGGATCCAGCCGTTTTCATCTAACAATAAGTAAGTCTTTCACAGTTCACTCTGTGATATTAAGGCACCTACTACACTGTACATTCTTAAAAACAGCAACGCTGCATCATTTTAAAGACTGTATGTTCACAATTGTAATATTGATTGCCAACTAGAAGAAAACAACATCTCTGCCCATGCACAACTGTATACATAGTGTGTGCGTGCGTGCGTGTGTGTGTGTATGCATATGTGTGTGCATGTATAAACACACCGAGAGAGACTTAGAATCCTTCCCATGGTTGCTTATTTCATAGACCTGAAACTGACAAACTAAATAATTTGTGGAAAATGGAAAAGGCCTTTTATAAAATATTTTCTCTTTCAAATTGAATAAAATACTCTTTAAAGTCATCACTCAAAAGCAAAATGGTTAAAGACAGTTCATCTGTAAATATCATAGATCCAACATTAAAAGACTCTATTTGTGATATCGCATTGCTACTGGCCCAATTCAGCGGGAACAACAAACTGGTTGATTGTTACTTGGTCATCCAGTTTATAAGCCTCAAATTCATATGCAAGGAAAGGAGATACCAATGTACAAGGGACTCATTGCTCATTCTAAATTCTACAAATAGTGGTTTGTTAACAAGCCAGACTATCCTTGAGTTTGATATCTCACCTTGTTAACTAACTGTGGTTTGGAAAAAAAATTATTTGCAAAGTTTCGCTGTCAGACATTTTCTTGCTAACCAGGAACTAATGCATGCAATAACCTCCACCAGACATATCTGATCACAACGCTTGTTTTATAAGACTGCTACAAAAGTTTTAGAAGATACTGTTGGAAAAGTACTTTCACATGTTGCAGAAGTGAGATTATCCCGTCTAGTACATGATCTTGTTTGGGAATTTGCCCAGCGTATTCCTTCTGCAGTGCAGAGGAAAGCCTTTTGTGGAGCAACAGAACACAAGGTTCGTTCTCATTTTCCTCTTGCTCCCATGTCAACTTTATCAACCGAAAGACTGATGAATGTTTGTCAAGCACATTGAATAAATAAATGCTGAGAAGTCTGCTGCAGTTAATGCTAAACTTCCATTTTTAATGTCCATGAGGTGTGAAGTGGTGGCAGCGACAGCAGTGGCAGCCTCTCTGACAGCAGAGAAGGTCCCTGCTGCTGTTGGTGCCAACAACACCAGTGGCTGCCACCACTATCCAGTCACCTGCTGAACAAGTAAGCCCTGCCGAGAAAGAAAGGCAGCAGAGTCCTTGCCTGCCTGACATGTAGCAAAAGCAAAGCCAGTGTAGCTGACCAACACACAGATACAGGCAAGAACAACACTGCCAGCTAGCCAATGCTTGAAGACTTCTTGGCTACCCCATTACTGGTTGACTAACGTTATTCTTGCCTGAGGGAGCAGCCTGTGGCTCTGTTTTACTGCACTAAAACAGGGTGTGTGTTTGGGGTGGTCTTGCTATTTGCAGATAGCCCTCCAATAAAAAGCTACTGCAGATTATCTGTGAACATGTTGTTCCTACCACAACTACAATGCTCAATGTAAATGTACTGAAATAGGATTGTGTATCTCTCGATCTCTTTCTCAGTTTTGTCTATGTCCACATGATATACTGGGGTCTGTATACATTATAAGAACAACTAGATTTACTACAGTACTGATTGTTTTTAGTTTTTCTTTTACGCTTATTTTTCCAAGCATTAAAAAATGAACAAAATACTTAAATATCTAGGTATGCAGTTGTAGTGATCACCCTGCTTTGGCTCAGGTAGAAGATTATTGGCATGTACCAATGAGAGCTGTAGGGAGGAGGAGCCAGAGAAACTAGAAGGGAGGGGTGAGTCAGAGCCTAGTTAGTTCAGTCAGAGACAGAGAGGAGAGAAAGAGTTTGGGGGTTTGAGGCAGAGAGAGAGTGTTTAAGGAGTGATTAGTCAGAGTGTGACCTGTATTAATTAAGATAGAAGAGGTTAAAGTAAAATACTGAAGCCTGGTGTAACTTTAAGAATGTGCTTAAGAACTATTCCTAAAACAACATGTAATCAATAAACCTGTTTCTGTTTAAAAGTTCAGTACTGAATGGACCTCAGTTTTTCATAGGAAATATAGGTTGATAAAGAGATCAACTGGTGGCAGCGTGTTAAAGGGCGTGTTGGGATACTCGTGTGAGCTCTGTGTTTGGTGAAACAAGCAGGGGCCACGGGGTAAACACCACAGCAGTTTATTTATAAATGACTGTAAAAATAAATCTAGCAGAATCTGAAGGAATCACTACTTTCTAAGCTGGCATGCAATGGCCAAAGTAAAAGGTGTATGTTGCCTTTTGACCCCAACACGACACATGTAGTTGTTGTTCTTCAAGCAATTCCAGGTTTGCATTGGACTATGTGGAAGATGAGTAGTGCCTCCCCCTGTTCCCACCCCCCTCAAGATATATTGGTTGCCTTTCTTTAATTGTCCTTTTAATAGGTTTGAACGAGTTTTCCACCACTGCAATAAAGAGGGCTCTAAAGGTGGACAAGCCTCTTCACCTATGGACCTGCTTCTCCCTCTCACGTAATACCAGAACCAGGGGACATCCACTCAAATTGAGTGTTGGGAGAGAGAACAGACAGAAGAAAATATTTCTTGACCCAGCGTGTTGTTAATCTGTGGAACCCACAGGATGTGGTGATGGCATCTGGCCTAGATGCCTTGAAAAGTGGATTGGACAGATTTCTGGAGGAAAAGTCCATCGCAGGTTACAAGCCATGATGGGGATGTCTAATCTCCAGGCTTAAAAGGAAGGTACCTCAAAATGCCAGATGCAGGGGAGGGGTAGCAGGAGACAGGTATCTAGCTGTCCCGTGTGCTCCCAGAGGCATCTGGTGGGGCCACTGTGAGATACAGGAAGCTGGACTAGATGGGCCCTTGGCCTGATCCAGCAGGGCTCTTCTTATGTTTTTATGTTCTATTAAATGGCTTCCAAATAACCCAGTTCTCCATGTGGCCAGGGGGGACTATACTTTCTTCCCATTCCATCCATTTTAAGAGCGATGTAGTTCTTTTCACATTCTGTCCCTGGCATTCCATATTCTCAGATGTTCCGTGAAAAAAATTCCCTTGATTTTAACCTGGAAGGAGTGGCATGGTAGCTGAAAAGTGGAAGCACATTTGATATAGATGCTTTTAGTCTCTCACTATCAGCTGCTACCTCTTTCTGTATGTCACTGAGTACAGTCCTGCTAGGTAACTGGTTTTATTCATAGGGTCACACTTCAGGTATCCAGTAAAGGCTTTACAACTTTCATGGAGTGCTACATCTGGATATCGCACTTTAAGAAGGATGCCAACAAAGTGGAACAAGTTCAGAGGAGGGCAACAAGGATGATCAGGGGACTGGAAACCAAGCCTTATGAGGAAAGGCTGAAAGAATTGGGCATGTTTAGCCTTGAGAAAAGAAGATTGAGGGGAGATATTATTGCACTTTTCAAATACCTGAAAGGCAGTCATACAGAGGAGGGGCAGGATCTGTTCTCATTCACCTCAGAGTGCAGGACACATAACAATGGGCTCAAGTTACAGGAATCTAGATTTGGGCTGAATATCGGAAAAAACTTCTTAACTGTTAGAGAAGTACAACAATGGAACCACTAGCTCAGGAGGAACTACTACCTCAGGAGGTGGCGAGCGCTCCAGTGCTGGAGGCATTCAAAAGAAAATTGGACATGCATTTGTCAGATCTGCTTTGATCTGGATTCCTGCATTGAGCAGGGGATTGGCCCCTTCCAATTCAAGTATTCTATAATTCTATCTATCTGCTTTTCATGGGCTGAACTATACCACACTGGGCTAGTGTATTCATCTGAAGAGCAGCATAAGACCAAGGCTGTAGTTTTTAGTGTTTGTGGTTGTGCGCCCCAACTGGTTCTCACAGCTTTCAAAGGATATTGTTCCTGATGGAGACCTTTTGTTTTGTATTTAGACAACATTTCTTATAAATCAGCGTACAATCAAAAGTACCGTGTTTCCCTGAAAATAAGACAGGGTCTTATAATAGTTTTTGCTCCAAAAAACGCATTAGGGCTTATTTTCAGGGGATGTTTTATTTTACAGTCATGTCATCTTCTGGTTGCTGCACAATGGTGGAGGGCGGGGTTTCACTTAACTAGGGCTTATTTTTGGGGTAGGGCTTATATTTTGAGCATCCTGAAAAATCATACTAGGGCTTATTTTCAGGTTAGGTCTTATTTTCAGGGAAACAGGGTAGCACCTAGGTATCTGTGGGAAAAAGAATGATCCAGTTGAATGCTCTTTCAGGTAACTTGGTTTTGAGATTTCTGCTTGTTTCTCAAATGGAAGTCACACATTTGAGTTCTAGCATGGTTGGATTTAAGTTGATTTCTATCATAAGATGCACCATATTCTTCTAATGCATATTCTTCTACAATATTTTATTGTATCTTATTATGTCTCCTGTTGTATTTTATGGTATTTTGTTTTCCACTTTTATAATTTATTGATGTTGTTATGTTTTGTGATTCTATTGTTGTTCCTGTTTAGTTGTTGTAAACCACCCAGAGTGGCTTTGGCTGCCAGATGGGTGGTAGAGAAATCAAATAAATAAATAAATAAAATAAAATAAAATAATGCACCTATTAGAAGATTTAGTACAATCTGAAGGCTGTCTGACTGAGCAGCAAGTATGAGATTGTCAGCATGAAAAAAACTTTTGCTTCCTTGAGGACATAGTTGGTTATTGGTGTAGATACTGAATAATATAGGAGCCAGTATACTGTTCTGGGGGAGATCGTTCTTTTGAGTCCTCCATTGGCAGCATTGTCCTTAAAACTGGATGAAAAATCTGTGATTTTGCAAAAGAGTTTCTATTACTTCTGTTATCTTATAATCCTTATAACTTTTGCAGTAGTATTTGATGATGAACAGTGTCATAGGCATCTGAGTCAACAAAGTGATATTTCTGGGTCCAAAGCCATCCTCAGGGTGGTGTGTTAAAGCTAGGATTTATGTTGTATAATTCTTCCTAGGTCTAAAGCCATCCTGTTGTGGGATGAGGATTGGTTCTACCATGATCATTATATAATTAAGAATAATTCTTTCCAAGACTTTATAAAGATGACAGAGTGGCCTCAAGTTTTTTGGGTCTGTGGGTTCTTTAATATAATAATAATGTGCTGTCAAGTGAATTCTGATTTACGGCAACCCTTTCCAAGCTTTCCTAGGCAGAGAGTACTCAGAAGTGGTTCACCATTCCCTTCTTCTGGGGGCATCCTGGGACTGTGCAGCTTGAGCAAGGCCACACAGGCTGGCTCAACTCACATGAGGCATAGTGGGGACCTAAACCACCAAGCTATTCAACTTGCCAATAATGTGCCATCAGGTCAATTCTGACTTATGGTGACCCTTTTCAGAATTTTCCAGGTACAGAATACTCAGAAGTGGTTTACCATTCCCTTTTTCAGGGGGTGCAGCTTGCTCACACCCACATACCACGTTTCAAAACAGCAATAGCTTGTATCTTTTTCCAAATTTTTGGAATCCTGAGTGAGTCAAGAAAATTATCAAAGAAATCAATAACTGCTACTGTGCCAAAATATTTTACCATTACAGGCCTAATGCTTTACCATTCTGCAGCTACCGATAGCTTCTTCTACTTTGCTTAAGCTGAATGGTCTGGTAAGGTCATTGGTCCCCAGGTGGTTGTTTCTTTCAAGAAGTCCTAGTCTTCTGTAGCAATGTTCAGATCTACCATTTCCAATAAATTGTCAGGATATCTGATTTGCTGAAATAATTTCAGTAAAGCCTTTAGCTGGGTCGTTGTTAAGTCACTTCAATAACCTCCAGGCCTTTTGACTGTTTCTGACATGTTTATTTCTTCCATTAGTTTTATCCAATTATCTCTTTTCATTTCTGAGACCAAATAAATTAATTGCTACCCAGCCAAAATGGTTTCTTTGCTCAAGAAATTTTGTTCAAATAGTACTGCTCCTCCATCGTTATCATTAACTGTGTGTTCCCAGACACTGCTATTGAAGTCTCTGGTAATAACATTTATTTTTTGCTTATGAAAACTGCTCAGGGTTTTAAAGGAAAAGGTTGCATTAGGTAACTTATAAATGGAGGATACTGTGCAATTAACTTAGGTCCATTGCTATTATCTCTACATCATCTTGTTTTGTGAAGGTGGTAGACAATATTTGGAGTTCAGGTTAGTGTAATGCTTCCATATTGTCTATGAGGTCTCTCAGCTGCAAGTCTCATGCTGGATATTTTGGACATCAGTGGTGTCTCTATGTGTTTCTTGTACACAAGGTATATCACAATCATGTGCTGGCAGAGCTGATGCAGCAGCTCTTCAGGTATTGACAAGCCTTTTGTTTGAATAGAAATAATAGTTAGCTTCAGCCCTGACAAGAGCCCTTTTGTCATTGGTGGCCCTAGCAGGCCACTGTCAAAGTCATATAGTCACTCTTTCAATGCGGTTTGTACAACCTCACATTGGTGCTTCTGGAGTGGAGAGCTCAGATGAAAAATGCTGTCATTGCCCAGGAACACCCAAATGTGTTCACGTTGCTTTAATGAAAGGTTGTGTTTTATATAGTGTACACATACAAACATTTTTTCACATTGTTTGTTTTCTGAACAAAATATCATCAGCATCAGCACCCTGGCTTCAAGATTTCTTGAAAATTTACATGTCTGAACAATCAGAACACATGAGCTTGGATTATTACACCATTAACCACTGGGTGGCAAGTGTGTTCCACATTCAAGAGGGGGAATGAAAACCTCTTGGATTTCCTTCAATGTCTTTAAACCAAGCTAAACTTAAGAAATACTTTTGTATTTTTATTGCTCATACAATTCATGCTAAGCCAGAATGAGAAGTATATTTCACATACTTTATCTGGAGGGAGTATTTTTTGCTAGGAAATTGCTTTCCTCAATCTTCTTGTTTTAGTATTCCTTCCTGTTTTCATGAAACACTTGGAGGGTAATGTTCACCAGTCCTGAGTAACTCTTAGGATTAGGCACAGGGAAGCCCAGTTTCAAATACCCAGGCAGCCAGGAAATTCACTGTTCTAGGTGATGTAACTCAGCCTGATCTGTCTGAGATGACTGTTGTGAAGGTAAAATATTAATTTATTACACAAATTTATGAATCACTCCTCCAGTCAATAAGTATCCAAGCTTATATATTATTCAAGTAAAAATAACGATGACGATGATGAAATAAAATATAATACAATTTAGTACACTGGGGCAAAAGCCCACTAAAAACAGGAACAAAAAAACCTTTATAAAAATGTTAATAATACTAAAAAATTACTAGATTAGCCTGTCCCTTATCCATGGTTCCTTGTTTACTATTTTAACAGTTCTGCAATATCAGTCCAGGATGTGATGTGCTATGTTGAGTCCAGGATAGTTCCAAAATATGAAAAAGTTTATTTTGGAGAAAATAAACCATGGAAAGGCCATCCCAGCCTCCCCCCACATAAGTGTCTACAACCTGATCTTGCACTATTTCAGTCTGAGGTGATGGCCCTTGTCTCAAACCCAGGCAGAGGTTTCTTGTCATCCCTTGAGAAACATCATGAAAAGCCTTGAGAGGAAATACAAATGAGTTTAGAAACTGATAGGCCCCTAACTCACGTAGCTCTATTATTTAGTAAGAGCTATATGAGTAAGGGAATAAACATTGACATCCTGGGCGTCAGTGAACTAAAATGGACGGGAATGAGCGAATTCAATTCAGATGATTACCATATCTACTATTGTGGGCAAGAATCCCGTAGAAGAAATGGAGTAGCCCTCATAGTCAACAAAAGAGTGGGAAAAGCTGTAATGGGATATAATCTCAAAAATGATAGAATGATTTCAATACAAATCCAAGGCAGACCTCTCAACATCACAGTAATCCAAGTTTATGCACCAACCACCGATGCTGAAGAGGCTGAAATTGACCAATTCTATGAAGACCTACAACACCTTCTAGAACTGACACCAAAGAAAGATGTTCTTCTCATTCTAGGGGACTGGAATGCTAAAGTAGGGAGTCAAGAGATAAAAGGAACAACAGGTAAGTTTGGCCTTGGAGTTCAGAACGAAGCAGGGCAAAGGCTAATAGAGTTCTGTCAAGAGAACAAGCTGGTCATCACAAACACTCTTTTCCAACAACACAAGAGGCGACTCTACACATGGACATCACCAAATGGGCAATACCGAAATCAGATTGATTATATTCTCTTCAGCCAAAGATGGAGAAGCTCTATACAGTCAGCAAAAACAAGACCTGGAGCTGATTGTGGCTCTGACCATCAGCTTCTTATAGCAAAATTCAAGCTTAAACTGAAGAAAGTAGGAAAAACCACTGGGCTAGTCAGGTATAATCTAAACCAAATCCCTTATGAGTACACAGTGGAAGTGAAGAACAGATTTAAGGAACTAGATTTGGTGGACAGAGTGCCTGAAGAACTATGGAGGGAGGCTCGTAACATTGTACAGGAGGCAGCAACAAAAACCATCCCAAAGAAAAGGAAATGCAAGAAAGCAAAGTGGCTGTCCAACGAGGCCTTACAAATAGCAGAGAAGAGAAGGGAAACAAAATGCAAGGGAGATAGGGAAAGTTACAGAAAATTGAATGCGGACTTCCAAAGAATAGCAAGGAGAGACAAGAGGGCCTTCTTAAATGAACAGTGCAAAGATATAGAGGAAAACAATAGAAAGGGAAAAACCAGAGATCTGTTCAAGAAAATTGGAGCCATTAAAGGAACATTTTGTGCAAAGATGGACATGATAAAGGACAAAAATGGTAGGGACCTAACAGAAGCAGAAGACATCAAGAAGAGGTGGCAAGAATACACAGAGGAATTATACCAGAAAGATCTGGATGTCCCGGACAACCCAGATAGTGTGGTTGCTGACCTTGAGCCAGACATCCTGGAGAGCGAAGTCAAGTGGGCCTTAGAAAGCATGGCTAACAACAAGGCCAGTGGAGGAGATGGCATTCCAGTGGAACTATTTAAAATCTTAAAAGATGATGCTGTTAAGGTGCTACACTCAATATGCCAGCAAGTTTGGAAAACTCAGCAGTGGACAGAGGATTGGAAAAGATCAGTCTACATCCCAATCCCAAAGAAGGGAAGTGCTAAAGAATGCTCCAACTACCGTACAATTGCACTCATTTCACACGCTAGCAAGGTTATGCTCAAAATCCTCCAAGGCAGGCTTCAGCAGTATGTGGACCGAGAACTCCCAGAAGTACAAGCTGGATTTCGAAGGGGCAGAGGAACTCGAGACCAAATTGCTAACATGCGCTGGATTATGGAGAAAGCCAGAGAGTTCCAGAAAAACATCTACTTCTGCTTCATTGACTATGCAAAAGCCTTTGACTGTGTGGACCACAGCAAACTATGGCAAGTTCTTAAAGAAATGGGAGTGCCTGACCACCTTATCCATCTCCTGAGAAATCTATATGTGGGACAGGAAGCAAGAGTTAGAACTGGATATGGAACAACTGGTTGGTTCAAAATTGGGAAAGGAGTACGACAAGGCTGTATATTGTCTCCCTGCTTATTTAACTTATATGCAGAATACATCATGCGGAAGGCAGGACTGGATGAATCCCAAGACGGAATTAAGATTGCCGGAAGAAATATCAACAACCTCAGATATGCAGATGATACCACTCTGATGGCAGAAAGTGAGGAGGAATTAAAGAACCTCTTAATGAGAGTGAAAGAGGAGAGCGCAAAAAATGGTCTGAAGCTCAACATCAAAAAAACTAAGATCATGGCCATGGGCCCCATCACCTCCTGGCAAATAGAAGGGGAAGATATGGAGGCAGTGACAGAATTTACCTTCCTGGGCTCCACGATCACTGCAGATGGTGACAGCAGCCATGATATTAAAAGACGCCTGCTTCTTGGGAGGAAAGCGATGACAAACCTAGACAGCATCTTAAAAAGCAGAGACATCACCTTGCCGACAAAGGTCCGCATAGTCAAAGCGATGGTTTTTCCAGTAGTGATGTATGGAAGTGAGAGCTGGACCATAAAGAAGGCTGACCGCCGAATAATTGATGCTTTTGAATTGTGGTGCTGGAGGAGACTCTTGAGAGTCCCCTGGACTCCAAGGAGAACGAACCTATCCATTTTGAAGGAAATCAACCCTGAGTGTTCACTGGAAGGACAGATCCTGAAGCTGAGGCTCCAATACTTTGGCCATCTCATGAGAAGAGAAGACTCCCTGGAAAAGACCCTGATGTTGGGAAAGTGTGAAGGCAAGAGGAGAAGGGGACGACAGAGGATGAGATGGTTGGACAGTGTCATCGAAGCAACCAACATGAATTTGACCCAACTTCGGGAGGCAGTGGAAGACAGGAGGGCCTGGCGTGCTCTGGTCCATGGGGTCACGAAGAGTCGGACACGACTAAACGACTAAACAACAAAATATGAGTAAGGAGATAACACTGTCTTTTAGGAACTCTTGTTCATCCATTTTTGATAACATGCTTGGATCAGCATTCTGCACTAGCCTGTAAAAAAGTCAGTTGTAAATAACTACCTCCAAAGTATGTGTTATCATTGACTGAAATCACGTTGCATACTCCCACATGCGCAACAGAGATGACATCATCATCAATGGCAAAATACCCTGTTTCCCCGAAAATAAGACCTAACCTGAAAATAAACCCTAGTATGATTTTTCAGGATACTCGTAATATAAGCCCTACCCTAAAAATAGGCCCCAGTTAAGTGAAACCCCGCCCTCCACCATTGTGCTGCAACCAGAAGAAGATGACATGACTGTATTTGAATAAATGTAGATGGTTGTACATGAAAAAAATTAAACATCCCCTGAAAATAAGTCCTAATGCGTTTTTTGGAGCAAAAATTAATATAAGACCCTGTCTTATTTTCAGGGAAACACGGTATGGAGTGTGACAAAATCATTGCCACCCTAAAATCCACAACAGAAGCTTTTCATCAACCACAATTTGCCACTGCTACTGACATTGTCACCATTGTGCACGCAGAACTGCGTAACAAGATTTCAGCCAATATGTACTCAGAAATGATACATTTATGTGAAAGCCAACAATCTGGGAAGCAACTACCAGAGATTTTACACAGGTCTGTGAAATATTGCCATGTATGCAATACAAAACAGTGTCAAGTGACCAAGACATACATCATATTTCAAGAGACTGTTGTCGCTAGCATTCATATAAAACATGAACAAAAATTAATACAAAAGAAAATTAATGTGTAAAAGTTGCAGCCTAGTGGCACAAATCCAGAGCAAGGCCAGTGAGAGAACTACATTGCTTTAAATATATCCTTTTTAAGTGAAAAAAGACAAGCAGGCATTTGACATTTAATGTAAATTGTGTCAGCTAATAACTTATGCTTTGAATTCCAAAGAAAGAAATACAAATGACTAAGTGATAGTACTACTGAAGCCACCTTGCTGTTGAAGCCAAGGTTAATGGCCTTATTCAGTCTCATTACAAGTGGCCATCCTTGTTTGCTCAAGAGAAGAAAGAAAAATGCCCATAAAAAGCCTTCCTTTTCAGAAAAGTAGTAGGAATGTGGTTCAGTTAAGGCAGTAGGTGTTCCTCCCCATCACCCCAGATTTTGTTTTAGTTTTTGGTGCTAACCATCCCCAAGGGACGTGGTGGTGCTGCGGGTTAAACCACAGAAGCCTCTGTGCTGCAAGGTCAGAAGACCAGCAGTCGTAAGATCGAATCCACGCGACAGAGTGAACTCCCATCGCTTGTCCCAGCTCCTGCCAACCTAGCAGTTCGAAAGCATGTAAAAATGGAAGTAGATAAATAGGTACCACCACGGTGGGAAGGTAACGGCGTTCCATGTCTAGTCGCGCTGGCCACGTGACCACGGAAACTGTCTTCAGACAAACGCTAGCTCTACGGCTTGGAAACGGGGATGAGCACCGCGCCCTAGAGTTGGACATGACTGGACTAAATGTCAAGGGGAACCTTTACCTTTACCTATCCCCAAACAGGATGTCAAAAAAAAAGCAATCTTTTTCAGTGCTCATTTTAACTTGAAAAAATATCTATTTTAAAAATATTTTACTCAAGACATATCAAGATGTCTTGAGGGCAGGCAGGAGAGGACAGATATGTCATTAGTTCAGGGAGGAGAAATTTTCAGGTCTAAGAACCCCATTTTTATTGAGCTGAAACAAAATTGTTCAGTTTTCCACACATCTTCTCTCCGCCTTGTTATCCACTCTCTACTCAGCAAACCTGCTCACTCACCCTATTGCTGGATTGGCTGTAGAAAGAGGGAGAAACAGAAACATAAAAGCAGTGGCACTAACCATGACTAGCAACAGAGATGAGATCTGGCAAGCCAGACACAGAAGGCATTTGAAGACCATTAACAGAGTCTACAATTACATGACTCACCACTAAAAGCAGCATGACAGGGATAACTAGCCATTGCCAAAAACACAGAAGCAAACCTCCATTAATAGGAAGTGAAGAGTCCAGCTTGACCAGCTGCCTCCAAACCTCACTGCCCTGGATCAAGTTCACATCCTCAATGTTACAAATGGCTACGCTTGGACACATTGTTTGGATTAACGAACAATGAGGGTAAGTTTCCAGGCTGCCTTGCACATCTGTTGGGAAAAGGATATTTAGCAAATCTTTGGATGCTTTCTTATGCTTGGAATCTGTCTTAGCGTAACTAAAATTCATATTTGAAACCATGGTTTTCATAAATAGAGATGCTAATGGCATGCAATAAACATACGGCAAGTATATTTAAATATATGTATAAATATATGCCCCTAGTATGCCAACTGTATTTCTAATTGAAAACCAAGGAACTACCCAACTCATGCATAACTTTTATCAAAGACAGTAACGTACTGTATATGGGCTGTAGTTGAAGACTCTTCAGAAAATTGCTGCCAACAAAAACGTGACCCACTTTTTAGATGGAACTATATTTAAAGTGTCTGATGCAGACTGATAAGTTTTCACTAAAGGCCACTAGTTCATTTTTGAGCAGAATACTGATTATGCATAGACCAGAAAGTTGCCAGAAACTACTGACAAGAGAAAATACACATTAATTATAAAGTGGAAATAAGAGTCTGCAAGATTCTACATGTTCAGAGAAAGGGCCAGACATAACAGGGGCCAAAGGCAGAACACACACACAACACAGAAGCTCCCTAAAGGAAGCCACAGAATTGAGTTTGGGTGGTTAATGACAAAACATTTTGGCGATCTCTCATTCATAGGGTTGCCATAAGTCAGATGCAACTTGACAGCATAGAAGAACAAGAAGAAGAAGAGGAGGAGGAGGAGGAAGAAACCTCATGCTTCACTGTTCAAAAGAAAGGAAACACTAGTTTACCAAATGCTAAAGATTCCTTACAACTTCTTCTTCTTAACAGTGTCTGGTACAGTTATGTTTTAGAGTCAGTGAGGAATCCAGCCAAGCATCCAGCTTCTGCTAAATCAGTGCAACATTAGCAGGGGAAAGGAGGAAGGGCTGTCTAACATTATGCTGACTCACTTTCCCCAAGTACACACCTCTCTTGGGGAATGAGCAAGATGACTTTCACAAGCACCTCTAAAGCAGGGGTGGAAAGTGTGAGAAGACCAGGAGCCACTTCCTGCTCTCCCAATCTACCACACCCCTCCTAGAAAAACTAGAAATGACCAGAAGGTCTCTTCTGGCTCTTAAAAATAAATAAATAAACAAAAAGACATACACTACTATATTTGTAAAAAGGCAGAAGTGATCCCCCCCCCCAAAAAAAAAACAAGGTCTGCAGGACCCATACTTTGTTAGAAATTATATACACTGTCCAGAAACTTATTTTGATATATTTCTTATACTCCCCCCAATATGTGGGGTGCAAGAGGTACACAAAAGTAGTCTTAAGGCTACATTCAACCTGTTACACATAGTTACTTCTCCTGCACTAGGGAAATACTTTTTTAGATTGGCATGGGGCATTTCTGAAGGTTGCTACCGTCATCAAAAATCAAAGAAAGCCACTGTAATTTAGCATGCACTTTCCAGTCAATATAGCTTTTACATTCAATTTGCAGATTGGCAAAAGGCAACAAAATTCAATGTTGCCAAAGTACTAGATTTCACTCTGGGAAAAGTGGTGGTGTCTCTGTTTGTTAAAAAAAGATGTTGGCTCTATCGTATTGGCAATTTACACATGAGTAAGGAGAATTGTGTAAGTTGCAGCAGTGAGTTGCCACTAATCAAGGTTGCTCTCCTGCTTGTGCATTTGTGCATACTACCTTGAACCCAACTAGCATCTTATTAAATTAGCAGCAATTAATTGTTGCAATTTAATGTGATATCACTTACGTAGAACTTGCCTAAGATTCTGACCACTGCTTTTATTTTTCAACCACAAAACAAAACCATTCTATTTTAGGTTTTCTACACCACTTTTCAGAGTACTTAGTGCTGTCTTATTTTATTGCCTTGAACTCTCTTTCAGCAAGGCTGCACATGTGAGAAATGCAACACAAGCAGATGCTACAACTTAACAATATATCAAACTTCTACAGTTACACTGTATAGCCAGACCATCTACCTAGGAAAAGAAATCAACAATGATTGTGATGATGATCACGATGATGACAATGATGATGATGAGGGTGATTATGATAATGGGACAGCCCACATGCATCAGACTTATTCATAATGGTGATTCATAACAAATGTTTCCAAAGGTACATTTCTATAATTGGAAGACAAAAAAAAAAGCATGAAGGAAATGACTTTGCACTCACCCTTTCCTTTTCTGATGGCCGTGGCTTTTCTGCTATTCCACTTCCACCATCTCCAGACATCTAAGTTTAAACAAAATGAAAGAAGATGAGCAAGCAGTACCTTAGGGTGGCCAACGAAAAAAAGCTGACTGGATTAACATGATGCATAAATTTCCAAGAATTGTCTGTTTCCTCGAAGAAGACAACGGAAGCAAAAGTTGGCATATGTCCATACCAACAGAGTTTTCCCTGCAGGACATACGTATTTCTATTAATAGGAATGTTTTTGACCCAAGGCCATTTTAAAGAGGGGGCACAGTGGAAATGGCCCTGGGCCTCTCACAGGGGGCTTCACACTGAGAAGGGGTCACATTAGCACAACTGTTGCTGCTTTGTTGCCAACTCCTTTCTTCCAGAATCCCATTGACTTGAGTTCTATGAACCTCATGGAAAAGATTGCTCTGCTGGTGGCAAGAGTATCCTTTTGTCATGACAGCATGAAAGTTTGGACCAGACAAGTTACGAAAGAGCAGCTGAGAGGGCACACAGGTGGGGTGGAAAGTGGTAGTGATGGAAACAAGATCTGAAGGGGGGGGGGACTGCACAGAGGTCATGAGCCTGAGGCAAAGAGGGAGGGCCATCTTCTCCAAAGAGCAGCCAGACTGGCAGCAAGTAGAGCAAGGCACTCACATGGTGCAGGCCTTTGACTTCCTGTTGTTGCTGATTCTCTCCTTCAATGGAGCAAAAGGAAAAAAAAGGCAGTATCAAGGGAGACCCAATGCCCCAGACAAAGACTGAGTTGCATATTATTATGGACAGGTCTTGGAGCCTATGGATACGTTGTTTGTACTTGGATAATACAAAATAGGCTCAAAGACTTCTCAATATGCCCTCATACAATAGGCAAAACAACAGGGGAAGGAAGACAAAAAGACAGACGAGCTCTAGCCACCGCCAACCCAAAGATGAACATTTGCCAAACTTTTACGTCCTTTTTTTCAGTCTGCCAGTGCCTCCCTGGGGACCTGTGTTTTCAGAAAGACCAGCAACTACTAGACCTCACAGAAAAACATCGCTTTTAATCCTCATGTCCTAAACCCACTCCTTTTACAACCCCTCTTGCATCTTGAGAAGCTGATCATCTTAAACAGCATTCCACCATAAGGACTGTTATAAAGTGTAGGAAAGGGGGGGGGGGGAGTGCTTATTTTTTACCAAGATTTTGGATTTACTGTCAATTATCAGTTAGGAATTGGTTAAGGAGAAGTAGGGAGGCATAAAGGTTTCTCAAAAATTCAAAGGGAGGTGTGATGCTAAAAGGGATTATGAACCTCTGCTGCAGAGGAATGTGACAAATTTGAGACTATTGCACATAGTAGTTTGAAGATATTTATAATAGGGACCTGGCTGAGGCTTCTACGAATGGTAGTACTGGGCTCCACCTTTATGTAACTCTCCCAGTTTCAGATAGGGTGGTTATTGCCTCATTGCCATAAAGGAGGATGTAGAGAACAAGAAACACCAAAAAAAGGAAGATATTCTTCACAAAAAAGGAGAACTTTCTCTACATGTGAATTTATTACTGCTCACCATATTGCACTACTTAACTTCCTTGGGACATAGCATTGAGAGAAAGATGAGATACAAATCAAATCAAATCAATCAATCAATCAATCAATCATCAATCAATCATCAATTAGATTAATTAGGCATTCTGTTTAATAGTACTCTGAAATGCCGTGTGCCTTGTATTTTCCTACAGCCTACTGAAAAGGAATATATAGAGAGAGAAAACAAACTGAGGTCACTGTCACTAATTGTTTATGTATATATTTAAAATGTATACATTTATGCTGTATATTAGTATTTCCATTAATTTTTCTGCGTGGGAGGCAACTGGGAACTCACTGCAGCTTCTTGTCAGCAACTGGCAAGTCCCCTCTTGGATTTTCAGATGTATGCCAACTCACCAGACTGGTGCATGCATGAAAAAAGTCCTTGTAAGCCAAGAATCATTAATTAGCAGTAACAGGTCACTGCAAGTTATGCTATTTGCCTTCTGCAGACATAGGATTTTGCCCAAGATGTGAAAAGATGAGACTCACTGACTCACTGAGTAATCTTCAGAAGTGTGAATTATAATCAGTGGCACACTTTATAGCTAAGTAACAGAATTCCACAACACAGCTCTAGACAGGAAGCTGTTCACTCTCTATGACAAACATAACAGTCTAATATTTATATAGCCACTGATGGAAAAGTTGTACATTTTGATCAATTGTTTTTGTTTCATTAAAAAAATTGTCAGCAAACAATGTTGCAATTCTAAATTAAGATATTTCTACATGTGTACTCAGAAAGCTGCCTGTTGTTGTTTGTTGTTTAGTCGTTAAGTCATGTCCAACTCTTCGTCAACCCATGAACCAGAGCACGCCAGGCCCTCCTGTCTTCCACTGCCTCCCGGAGTTTGGTCAAATAGAAAGCTGCCTACTCATCTGTATTTGATTTCTGGATAAACCCTACATCAAAACATAAGCTTAGTTACAGGAAAGGTCCCCCCTCCCAATTTTTATTAATAAACATAAAAAATAAAGCTAAATAAAAATAATAAAACTAAAAAAAATATCTACATATACACTTATTGTTCTCCCCCTTCACTGGGATCAATGGAGATAATCTATTCCTTTCTTTTATGGCAGCGATCCCCAACCCCCGGTCCCCGGCCCGGTGCCGGTCCCTGGCCTGGGCCAGACCGGGCCGGCGAGAGAGACCTCCCACCGCCCCCCCCGCGCGCACTCACCCCCGTGCCGCCCGTTTGCGCCTGCGCGCGTGCTCCGGCATGCCTGCACGAGCGCCGCACTGCCATTTGCACATGCGCACGGGTGGGCGCGGGCCCGCACAAGCACGCTGCCGTTTGCGCATGCGCACGAGCGGCCATGTGCATGCGCAAAATGGCGGCACACGCTTGTTCGTGCACGCGCGCACACGCGCACGGGGGGATGCCCCGCCTTCCCCAGCCGGTCCGCGGACCGGAAAAGGTTGGGGAACACTGTTTTATGGAGCCCGATTCCCCTTCCAGAAGTACATTGACTCTTGCAAAGGTACATAACCCTTCCCCTTTGTTAATACAAAATTGATAAATTCTCCCGATACATCCCCAGACACATTCTTATTTAATATTCCATTTTTTACTCTAATTTTGCTTGCTAATTTATCATTAAAACTTGGCTCTTCATTAAAACTCTTCAGGCAGGCCTTCCCTCCTGTCAATATTTGATTTTATTTTATTATAATTTCTGTTTTTTCTCCATCTTGAGTATTATTAATATTAATATTATTGTTTTGAATTGTTTTATTTTAATTTTAATTGTTCAAGTGTTTTATATTTAATGTTTTATGGAACCCGCCCTGAGTAGACTCTGTCTAAAAGGGCGGGATAAAAATCGAATAAATAAATAAATAAATTAATTAATTAATACCCTGTTTCCCCGAAATTAGGACCTAACCTGAAAATAAGCCCTAGTATGATTTTTCAGGATGCTCGTAATGTAAGCCCTACCCCCAAAATAAGTCCTAGTTAAGTGAAACCCCGCCCTCCACCATTGTGCAGCAACCAGAAGATGACATGACTGTACAATAAAACATCCCCTGAAAATAAGCCCTAATGCGTTTTTTGGAGCAAAAATTAATATAAGACCCTGTTTTATTTTCGGGGAAACATGGTAGCTATATTTCACACTTCTTTAGTTGGAGATTGCACTTAACATTCCAGTTCTGTGCTATTATTAATTTAGCTGCTGTTCCTAAATTTATAATCAATTCTTTCATTGTCAACATCCATTGTTCCCTCTCAAATATCTGTAAAAGTACTATTTTTGGATATATTCTTAGATTTAAATTTAATATTTCACTTATTTCTTTGAAAACTAACTTCCAAAATTTAATTATAGATTTGCATTCCCACCACATATGGAAGTAGATTTCCACTTCTTGCTTACATCTCCAACATACCTTGGAGTATTTTTTATTCATATAATTTAATTTCATTGGTGTTAAGTACTATCTCCAAACCAATATATAAAAATTTTCTTGTATTCTTACAGACATACATTTTAAAATTCTTTTATTCCACAAATTCTTCCACTTCTCAGAACATATTTCCTCTCTCAAATCTGTTTCCCTTAGCATCTTTAAAACTTCTTCTTGATCCACTACTTCTTCTAATATTTTATAAATTTTTACTTATCATCCCCTTCAATCTTTTATGCCCATTTTCTTTTTTAATCTGTAATACTGTTTCTTTAAATTTTGTAAGCTCCTTACATTCACCATTTCTTAACCATTCTCTAGTCCACGGGTCTCCAAACTACAGCCCATGGACCACATCAGGCCCGCGTTGCCGTTTTGTCCAGCCTGTTCCCTTCAGCCCATGCGCGTGGGGGGCTGCGTGCGTCCATGTGGGCGTGCTGGGGGGCGGACGGGTGGGGGCAGGCATGTGTACAGGCGGGGAGATGCATGCTTGTGTGTGGGTGGTTGTGTGTGGGTGTGCGTGCGTGCAGCCACACGTATGCGCACGCACACACACACATTCCTGTTCCTTCAGCCCTCAAAAACTTTGAAAATATCTGGTGTGGCCCTCACTGTAAAAAGTTTGGAGACCCCTGCTCTAGTCCATCACTCCAACTGGATAACATTAAACCATGACAACTCTTCCCTTCCTTCCTTCCACTTCTATTATTTGCTCTTTAGTATTCATCCTTTCCATCCAGTCAGTCTTTTATTCTAATAACCTGTTTCCTCCTTAATATTTTTGCCAAACTTCCTTTCAAATTCCCTGGGAATTTCTCTAACTTTCTTACAGGCTGTAGTGGGGAAATTGATGGGATAAATATTTTTCTATATCTATTCCAGATTTGTGTCATGTTTTTTAAAAAAACGATTTTCAATCTTCTTTACAATACCAGTATTATTTTGTTGAAAATTTTTTTCTGGGTCGTTACCAACTTCTTGAAATTCCAATCTTGACCATATTAATTTATTAGATTGTGTTAAAATAGCCACTATATTTCTCATTTCATTAGCAATATAATATAATTTTATATTAGGAAAACCTAATCCTGTTTAGACCAGTAGGTAAAGGTAAAGGTTCCTCTTGACAAATGTCCAGTCATGTCTGACTCTAGGGGGCAGTGCTCATCCCAGTTTCCAAGCTGTAGAGCCAGCATTTGTCCATAGACAGTTTCCGTAGTCACGTGGCCAGCGCGACTAGACACAGAATGCTGTTACCTTCCCACTGTGGTGGTACCTATTTATCCACTTGCATTTGCATGCTTTTGAACTGCTAGGTTGGCAGGAGCTGGGACAAGCGGCGGGAGCTCACTCCGTCGCGTGGATTCGATCTTACGACTGCTGGTCTTCCGACCTTGCCGCATAGAGGCTTCTGCAGTTTAACCCGCAGCGCCACCACGTCCCTCTAGTTTAGACCAGTACTTTTTATTAATTCTTGCTTTTTTATCACCATTACAAGATTTGTTAATTATATTTTGCCCATCTTTTAAATCTTCCTCTAACAGCTTTATTGATATCATTCTGAATAAAAAATAATTTTGGGTCATATTTTAATTTTGCCTATTGCTATCCTTCCAAATCATGATAATTCTGTTCCTATTAACTCCTTTAATTTATCTTTAACTTCTTGCTTTATCAAAAAAAAATTTAAAAAGTAATAAATTTTTCGTTATGTTTATACCTAAGTACTTTTACATATTTTAATCTTACATTGCCTTCTAATTCCTTCTTCCTCATCTTTAACATAATCTCTGACTTCTGCCAATTTGTCTGTAGACCTGCCACCTCCCCAAATTCTTTCAGATGCAGTTTAACCTGATCCATAACCCTCAATGGATTCTCTATTGTTAATAATAAGCTAATCTTAATGTTGTCTTAAGGTTGTCTTAGGTATCCTGTCTAATAGCGTTCGTCAATATCTCTATAACTAGTGCAAATAATATTGGGGGAAAGGGACATCCCTGTCTAGTACCTCGGCGTAGGGATATTTAATCTGTTAGTCCATCATTTACTAGTACTGGGAATTTTTAAGGAATTTCTAAAAACATTTTTAATTAGGCAGGCCTTCCCAGACTCTATTATACCTTGTTACAACAACGCTTAAATAACCAGATATTTGCTAATGTTCAACCCCCACCATGCTTTTAATATTTTATTTTAATGTCTTCCTGATATTGGCGAAACGGCAATATTTCTCCAGCCGTATTGCTTCCTCAGAATGTCGTCCAGCAGAGCTGTTTCGGGTGGTCTGGGATCTTCTTCAACCGGGAAATCTGGTGGAGGTCCCGGACTGCTCATCAGCTCGCTGTGATGAGTTTGCTATTCATTTTGAGGGGAAAATCGCTCAGATTCGCAGTGGGTTGGACTCCACCATTAGTGCAGAATCAGAGGATGTGTCCAGTGTGCCGTGCTTAGGTCAAGTATTAATGGATGAGTTTCAATTGTTGAGACCTGAGGATGTAAACAGGGTGCTTGGATCTGTCCGTTCTACCACCACTCCGCTCGACCCTTGCCCATCCTGGCTAATTGGAAGATCTGCCAGGGGGGTTTGCACCTGAGTCCAGGAGGCCGTGAACGCCTCTTTGAGAGAGGGAGTGGTCCCTACCACCTTGAAAGAGGCGGTAATTCGGCCACTCCTAAAAAAGCCTAACCTGGACCCAAGGCTGGTGGTTAACTACCGACCAGTGGCGAACCTCCCTTATTTGGGCAAAGTGTTGGAGCGGGTTGTGGCCGGGCAACTCCAGGTGCTGCTGGATGAAACTGATTTTCTGGATCCATTTCAATCGGGTTTCAGGCCGGGTTTTGGTACAGAGACTGCCTTGGTCGCCCTGTACGATGACCTTATTTTCATTTGTCTATATTGTATTGACTATTTATATTATTGTCCTGTTATTGTATTGTTTTGTCTTTATATATATATTTTTATTGTGCTGTATAAACCACCCTGAGTAGCCTGGTCTGCCAGATGGGCGGTACAGAAATTTTAAAAAACAAAACAAAACAAAAACAAAAACCTGTAGCAATGTTCTCTAAATAAAGTTGATTTACAATTTTTTTAAACGATTCCCAAATCCTAATTTATCTATCATCTATTTTAATGCTGGTCATTCTACACAATCAAACGTTTTGAATATATCCAGTGTCATAACTTCTGCCTTCACTTTTTGTTGGTCAATAATATGTATTATTGACTCTTCTAGTCAAATCTGCCATTTGTCTCCCTACCATAAACCCACTCTGATCCTCTTTTATATATTTACCAATAAAGTTATTCATTCTCCTTGCTAATAATGCTGAAAATATCTTGGCATTAAGGAAACAGGCCTATAAGCACTTGGATCAGACAAATCCTTATTAGGTTTAGGAATTAATATAATCAATGAATGCTTTCAATACTTGGAATTTATTATCTTTCCATAATCTTATTAAATAGCAATCTCAACTTTGGTATCAACGTATTTTTAATTTTTTTATAATATTCTTGTCCCAATCCATCCATGTCTGGTGTTTTCCCTATCTTTAAGTTACTAATAATATATTTTATTTCTTCTTCTTTCACTAACTGCTCCATTAAATCTCTATCACTCTCTCAGAGTTTACTTCTCATATTTTTGTGTATGTTTTAATATGCTTAATCGATGGCTTATCACTTTTATAAAATTTATTTAAAAATTTATGAAATACTTCCAAATTTTGTTTCATTAAATTTCTATTGATACCCTTTTCATCTCTAACCATTCCAATTAAACTCTTTGCTTTTTGTTTGTGTGGTTCTGGCCAACATTCTAGAATTTTTACTACTACATTCAAAGTATTCTCTTTTCATATATGTTAAATTCCTCTGAATCCTTTCTGTTTCAATATCCTGTAGTTCTTTTTTTAGCTTGTATTTCTGATGAAATTTTAATATCCCTGTCATTTATAAAATTCAGCTCCAGCCCTCTTATTTCATCCTCCAACTTTACCATTTGTTTTTCTTTTTACCTTTTTAAATTACAAGATTCTTTAATATTCAAACCCCAGGCCATACACTTCATAGTATCCAAACTCAGGGTTTCTTTACTATTTCCTCTATCATTTATATTCCATATTTCCATCAATTCCTTCTCCATTTTCTCTACTATACGTTTATGTTGTAAAATACCTATATCTAGCCTGCATCTCCTAGCTTCTTTATAATCACACGTAACCTTAAATAAATTCACCAATGTGTGACCTGTTACTTTTATTAACCCCACATCTGTTTTACAAACTCTGGATTACAAATCTTTAGATACAAATATATAATCTAACCTAGAATAATTTTTGTACACTCCATGCCTCAGTTCCATATCATTTACACCCCTACATCTTGATTCGTAAAATCTATTTAAAGCATGTTACAAATAATATAATATTTTCCCCAACCTAAATCAAACATTAAACAATACATTAACCCCTCCTCTTCCTTCTTCTTCTTGTTTTGCCTCTTTATTTCTTCTTCTTATCTGCTTGACTTCTGGGACTCTCTTCCACCACTCCGATCATATCGTCCACTCTGATCATATCCTCCATTAACATTCCACCAGCAACTCCCTCCTGTTCCTCATCCTTCTCTTCTTCTTCCTCTTCCTCTTCTTGCTCCAAACTTGTACTGTAGCTGATTCTTTCTTTCCATCTGCTTTTACAGCTTCTTAGTCTGCCTGGATGTCATCTAGTAAGCCCCACTGATGCAACAAATCCACACCTTGCTCCACTGAAGTTATTATATGGTGCTTCCCTTTATAAAATACTTTCATATAGACTGGGTACCCCCCAGTTATATCTTATACCATTCTTGATGAGCACCACATTTCACAACTCCATTGAACAGTTTCAGGGCAGATATCTTGGCAGATTTGAATAGCTGCCTCTTTACATTTTACTGTCCAGACTTTCTTCTCAACAGATTCATTAACAATTCTTTTTTATAAAAATTTGTGAATCTCAGCACAATATCCCTTGGGAATATGCCAGATCATCACTTTGTGTGACGCACTCTATATCCTCCTGGTGTAATTCTACTTCTGGAACTGTTGTTTGCAGCCATTCAAAAAATGCATCTCGAAGGTTCTTGATCTGTACTCCTGAACCTGTTCTCTCAGAGAATCTGTAAATTCTCAGATTTTTTTCTACGATTTTTGTCCCTGATGTCAATAATTTTCTTATCAATTTGATTTAGTCTTTCTTTCTGCTGATGGATCAGCGTGGGTTTTTTTTCCTGCCAACTTTTCAGTCTTTTGAACTCTTAACCCCAATGCTTTAAAATCTTTCTTAATATCTTCTGTGGTTTTCTCCATCTCTTTCTTTAACTGTGCCACAACTTCGTAAGAGTTTTTTTCATTATCTGGATTCATTTCCCTGGTAGTTTCCTCATTATCAGCTTTCCTTTCTTTAACAGCTATTTCCATGAGTTTCTTAAATTCATTCATCATTTTTTTTCTTTTGCCATTTCTCCATGTTCTTCTTCACTACCAGTCTTCTCAAAATTACCTAGTGTTTGCTCTTCAAAAAGCTTTGTCCTCTCCAATCTGCTCAAAATCCTATCTGAAGGATGTTTCTGTTCCGGAACCACCTTCTATTTCTTTTTCAATTGTCATCAAGGCATACAGCCGTGTTCTTCTTTCCAGCCAGTAGGGGGAAACAAACAGTTTAGCTCCTTTCACAATAAAAGAAAAGAAAAAGCAACTCTCCTTCTTTGTCAGTGGCACAGTTTCACACATCAGAGTTCAAAGATTCACTTCCTGGAAACTTATCAAACTGCAATCTCCGCTTAAGTAAACAGTCCTCAGATAAATCGAAAACTTTGGCATATAGAGTCCAACAAGATTCAACTCAGCCAGATATTATAGTGTCGTTCACTCCTCCATCCACAGCTTTCCAATGCCAGTTTCACTCTCCAACTAGAAGGCATGGAGGAGATAAGGAACATAAATTTCCAGGCTAGTGGCTTCAATCAGCTTCAATCAAGCGCTGCTTCCACAACAATCAGAGTGATATATTAGCTGGTGGAGACCAGTCACAGCTTTTCTTCACCTAAAACCATAAATCGACCCCTCCTTTCAGCTGCTCTGCTCTCTTCCAAATGCAGTGCTCACTGAGGTAAACAACCATAAATATTCATACCTTTTAGGTCTTATCAGGATGGGGGTATTTTCAACATCTTTATTACTTACTCAGTCCTTGTACCTTTTTCAAGGGTGCAATCTGAAGAAAAATGTTCCAAGGCACCAGAGAGTGAAAATCTCCTGCTTACATTGCAGACACCCAGAAGTTCCCCCTCATCGTTTATAAATTGCACGTATAAAGTCCAAGGCTTAATCCCCAGTACTTCTAGTTAAAGGATCTCAGAGAGGAAGAATGGCAAAAGAACTCTGTGTGAGATTTTGGAGAGCCACTGCAAAATAAATTGGATAAACACAAGCCTAAACTGACTATTGGCCTGATTCCCCATTTGGAAGAAACACTAAACGAGGGTTCCAGAGCCTCTGGTTTTTGGGCTTAATCTGGTTTGTGGAGATTCCTCAGTCACTCCTTCCCCTTCCTGAAGCCATGTCCTCTTAGAAAGGATATATGGCTGAAGCTGAAGATCTTCAAGGTTAAGGAGGCAGCTTTGTTCCTTTGCACTTTCACAAAACTAATGCAGTACAAGGGATGTTATTATGTTCAAAAACCACAAAGGGCGGAGCCACTTACCATATCAGAGTCATCTTCCTCTTCCTCACACTGGGTTTCAGCTGCCCGAGGATCTCCCTTCACTTTCAATTCCGCAATTACACCCTACAAAAACCAGAAACACAACTTGATTAAACTTTCTCAGAGAGCACCCTTCCCAATCATGGAGAAGTACAGCCTCCAGGCTTGCACACTAATGGTTGTTTATATTTCTCATATGAATGTTAAGTCAAGATTCCTTTCTGATATAAATATAAATTCACTCCTAATCTCATTGGGAAGAGTTGCACTGCACAGAAACCCCCTGGCAACAGCAACACCAACAGCGGTCACATCACACTTAATTAAGAAAAACAGTTCAATGATATCTGGTTATAGCCCACAGATAACATGTCTTCATTAATCAGATCTTTGGTATTCACTGAAAAATGTTTAAATAGAAAGACGGGATCTATGCAGGTGAAGAAGAGGAAGTTTACTGTGCCCTGGGGTAAAGAGCTTGGGTTTATTTCTTTCTGGTTTCCTCCAGATTCTGCACTCTCAGCACCTACAAACCACCTATGTACGGCATCTGCACACTTCTCTGTTGACGTTTCCTAGACCAAATGGAACCATTAAATAACGGTGGGTAGTACAGTCTGACACAATAGGGGTTTTGCTCAAAATGATTGTATTGTTGGTCCAGCTGTCTCTTAGCACATCCCCTTCAGCCACACACACACACTTCCAGCTTGGAGCTACAGCATTCAAGCAACCATTGGGAAAGCCTCCATTTGGACAAGACACTTCAAAATATACTCCAAATAGGTACTAATCATGTTCTCCATTTTGAAGAAAAATGTGGAAAGTATCATTGAGACAATATATATATGGTAGGTCATCGATTAACTAAATAATACCACCATGTTATTCCCCCACACACATGTAATATCAGCGCAGCCATACGTACATAGTATCAGAATTTTATTTTTTATACATCAGTGTTTGCAGTGCAATATGCATTAATAAAAGGATGTTCACAGTAACCATCCAGTATTTTGGTGCTGAAGTGTTCACACCATCTTTAGGACACATCACATGATGTTCGAGAAATGGATTTCTATGGATATATCCACAATCCATGGATTGTGGATATAGATCAAAACATGCCTTTTATGTTCTTGCTCACAACCTCAGATTGGGGCCATAAATCACTTTGTTCCTTTATAATCTGATTTATAACAGTTTTTAATACTTATAACATCTCTATTTGACAGCATCTTCATGAAGCTTTTCTGACACACTGTGACTGACTTTATAATAGGGGCCTTTCACTCTGAGTTAACAGTCTGGAAGCTGAAAGCACAGCATGACAGTCAGGCAACAAACGTATCCTTGGAATCTGATAGTGAGAAAATTCCTGATTTTGCCTGCCAACAAAGCTGGTTTTATGGGGGTCACTGTCAAAAATGACAGAGAATGACTTTGTAACATTTTACCTTAAAATTCTGCTCTTTAAAGCTGCTCTGGAGCAGAACTCACTGGTTTTCATACCACTCACATAGTATGTTAGGAACAGAAGTCACCTTCAAGCAGCCTCTTCCTTTCCTGCTCACAATAGGCAACCATCATCTCCCCACACTTCCAGGAAAAGATCTTGTCCCATATCACAGATTATATGTCCGTAACAAATGCCTGTATGTACACACATTCTCTGGCTCATTTGGCAAAGAATTACTAGTAACCCCCCATCCCAAAGTATCAATCTTTCTTCTTGTGTTCATTTCTCAGGGTCTTTTAAATTCAGTATCAATTTACGCAGAGCTCAAAATAATAACATTACATCTTAACAAATGGTAAAAGATGCAAGTGTACTTTAGTGTATGCCAGTGTACTTTAACCATCCAATTTTTTAGCAATTATAATGCAGTGCTATGTATTTCCCCATTTCTGTCTGCTAAGTAGCAACTGCCTCAGTGAGGCATATGTGAAAATTTTCTAGCAAAAAATCAATTGCTATAGCTCTAGGCATCTCCTCCATCAAATCATGACAACCTCTGTAACAGACTGAGGTGTTAAGAAAGCCAAATCTTTCTATTTTTCTCTCAGTGAACAGGCAGTAGGTTAAGCAATGACCCTGCATTCTCAACCTGCCACTTCTAAGCCCCCCAGTTAATTAAACATGCCAATCATAGTTTGTAAAGCAAATATAGTTTTGCTCAATTGCAAGTTTACAATAAGTCTAATAACCTCAAGGAACAGCATGAACTTTACCAAGACAACTCAACTGAAATCACAGCTATTGAATATAGTAGGCAAATGAATTGAAGAAGCAGCCACTAACCTGCCTCTCACACTTGAATTCCTACTGATAAATATAAGCTAATGGTAGCACTGCTTAGTGTTGAGCACAAATTAGAGAAGGATTGTAAAGTTATACTTGTGCAAAAAGTTTTTAAAATTTAAAAAGGCCACCATCCCTTTTCCCTCACATTCACTGTGCCCCTCTAACACACCACTAAAAACTATTCACCACACCCTGCCACGTCTCTGCCCAACCCACTCTTTTTTCCTCGTGCAAGTACAAACTCCTGCCAGGCGGAAGTAGCAGTTTGTGTGCCCTTAGATCTTGTTCTGGAAGACTGCCAAGCTCATATGTTCAAGAGCAGGATTTAGATATTTCATCCCACTGTAAAAACACAGCACAGCGTATCACCTCATGCTTTTAGGACAGAAGGGGGAAAGGAGACAGGCAGAAACAGGCCAGAGGGCTACGTGTATCTACACGACCAAAAGTAGGAGTGCAGATAATGAAAGACCTCAAAATGTTCCGTGTACTGAGGCAAAAGCAGGAAAACTGACCAAAAAAAGCAAACAGCTGGACATTTTCTGAAACAATCTATAAGTATTGTCTCCCACATCGTTCAAATATTTGTAATGAGGGTGAAGAGAACATGGAAGGTACTGGCACATAAAACAGGCAGCACCTACTTTAAGACAAGGAAACCAGTTTAGGGAAAATGTTTGCAAGTCCCCTTGCTTTCCTTTCTGGTGAGTTGTTAAATGCTTTTGTACACCTCTTTGCTTGATCTCAAGCTTTGGGAATTAAAAAAAAAACAATGTATTTCCTCCTGAAGCAATGACAGGCAGCCATGATTACACAGGCAATACAATGCTATTGCTATCATCCTGCATTGCATCAAATTTGGCCAAATGACAAGGGAAGAAACCAAATCAGGGTGGCTGACGGAACTGGAGTCCTCTTTCTGACCAGACTTCCCAAAGATGGAATGAAGCATAATACAAGTGGCTATGTACTGATTTCAGGGGATAGCCAGTGTGTTTTAGTGGACAGAATAAGACTCAGGAGACCTGGGTTCGAATCTCCACTCATCCAAGGAAACTTACAAGGGGGGGGTTAGCACTGCTAAAACACTCTTTAACCTAGTGGCGCAGTGGTTAAACTGCTGTACTGCAGCCAAAACTGTGCTCACGACCTGGGGTTCAATCCCAGGTAGCCGGCTCAAGGTTGACTCTGCCTTCTATCCTTCCGAGGTCAGTAAAATGAGTACCCAGCTCGCTGGGGGGCAATGTGTAGCCTGCATAATTAACTTGTAAACCACCCAGAGAGTGCTTGAAGCGCTATGGGGCGGTATATAAGCAGCACGCTTTGCTTTTTGCTTTAAATATCTCACCTACCCTGAAAGCCCTTATTAGGATTGGTATAACTGGTTCCGACTGACTGGATGGCACATAATACACATAACAGTGATTTCTGGAAGCCAATTCAAAATAACTGGCATGGCAATGCTTCTTGTTCTCATTCTGAATTTTTATCCAGTTTTTAAGCTCCCAAAGAGAAGTGTCAAAATCCTTTTGTAAAAAACAAGCAAACAAAATCTGGCAGGACCAGTTACATGGTGGTTATCCTCCCCACTCCCCCAACACCACCCCAGGTAGTCTGTCCTTCAGGCAATCATTTGTGGGCCCACTTCTGCAACCAGTTCACAATTGGGTGTGTGAAATGCAGCTGCTTCAGATGGAGACCGGCTGCACAACTGCCCTTGCGTTCAGTATTTCTCCAACAGTTTTCTGGTCAGATAGTGCATTCCATAGGAGGGATTTAGTTCTTCAACACTTTGCCTAGTTCAGCCCAGCGCAAAGTACAGTTAAATGCATGTATAAACCCTTAGTTTCCAAATTATCTTTAAACATATAAACAGTTTAGTCTATGTGTACATAATTTTTTGGTCAGGATTTGCCATTGCTTTCTGTACTAAATCTCTGACCTCAAGAAGCAGATGATGTTCAATGTACATTCACTTGTTTTTCCAGCATTAACAAAGGAAAACACTGTGTGTTTATTAAAATGTTTTAACTACAATATCCTCTAAATAATCTCCTATCCATTAGCCTGTTATGATGTGTTTAATGATCCAGGATCATCCCTGATAATCCACACTTCCTTAACATTTATTTATCCTTAACAACTACTGTACACATTTCGAGCACAACACGTTCTTTCCCAAAAGTCCAAAGAATGAGCCAAAACAAAGTTTACGATGTAATTGGCTAGCGGTTTTTTAAAAGAAATAGAAAACTTGATACTCTCTCTCATCTAACCACTCTTAATCTTCCTAGCTGGGAGGTCAGTGGTTTTCTTTTTATGCAACTTACCTTTTGTGCAAGTTGCCTTCCTGGGTAGCACATAACCAGACAAGAGTGTCTAAGACAAATTTTGCACAAAACGAAGAACTACAGCTGTCAAAATGTAAACACTGGACAACAAACATTCAGGGAAAATGAGGGAGGAGAATTGTATATTCTGCAAACTCTTGATTTACATCAGGTCCACATTATTTGAAATAATATTTTCAGGCAGATGCTCCAAGAGAGAGAGACTCATTGGCTGAACCAACAAGTGGGAAAAGTTATTACCCTCTTTTAAAGCTGACACAGGAAGACTGTGTGTACTCAAAGCAGGCCAGGCCAGTGTTTTTATTCTCCATCATGACCCAGTTGCAAGGCATGGATGGCTCTAATCCTCTTCTTGACCCACAGTCAAGAGCACTTTCATACTTGTTATTATGAGGAATGTTTCCCCGTCCAGAGCCAGACTTAAAAATTCATAAGCTGGACTCTTAGGACACTATAATGAGTGGGGCTCCAGTCAGCTTGTTTTGCAGACAGTGCAAAATAAAAGTTTCCTCCCAATTCTGTTGCTTCAATCAAACTGGAAACATCGCATATTTCAAAACCATGTTTGCTGGCATTTCCACCCTTTTCCTCTTTTCATCATCTGCACTAGTCCCTGCCAACTGTTGTGAAGTAGTCCATGACAGTCTTTAACATTTCCTCTGTTTTATGTTTGGGGTAGCGCAAAGAATATCTGCATCTTTTGCTAAATGGGATAGGGAAGTAAGGAAGGCAGCATTCAAAAGATACTGCTGCCCTATTTTGGAATTAATTCTCTAACCTTTCTTGGATAAAGATACGCCATGCTTTGTCTGCAGACAACAGCTTCAGAGAATTTGTACCTCCTTCCACCCACCCCTCCAAAAAAGGAAGAATGCAGCAATGGATTTGATCTCAGTGGGGAGGCCCAGCATAAATTAGAGGGTCACTAGACTGACAAATTAACCCAATGTCTGGAAATGAACTCACGATGAAAAATGTTAATTACTTTCACTCTGGATGGTACAGTGGAATGACTATTTAGATTCATTTTAAAAGCTTCTTAAAACATTAAAGAAATAATAACCCCATTATTCGCGAACAAAAAGACCAACTATAAATGAAACAATGAACTAGTAGCCACAGTTAGTTGGATGTACTGACTGATTTAGTCACTTGCAGAAAATCTCAACCAATTCCTCACAATGACAATAGCTTGTTTTGGGGGGAAAAAACCCAAAAACGTCAAAATATTCTCAAGTGTATATAGACACGTATACATGGAACATGCAGAGCAAAAGAAAGAGGGAAGCAATGTTTTGAATCTCCAACTCATGCTGGATAACCTACATTTGGCAGCAGAAAACAGTGGGAACCCTATCCTACAGCAGTGCTATCCATGGTGCACTGTGGGGATATCAAAGATCAGGAACGAAGCTACTAGGTGTCAACTGCATACCACACAGATGCGTACGATGAATTGGGTCTGTAAGAAAACATAGTGTAAATTGCTCCAGTTAAACCCAGCTGCCTTCTCTTCTCTGGTTAGGTCCTTAACTATATAAATCAAAGAACAAGCAAATTAAGGGGCTCTGGTCTCAGAGTAATGTAGAGCAGCGAATTGTCATAATAAATCAATGCTCAGGAAATCTCTGGTAGTCTTCCAATAATTCATGTGTTACAGAGTGAGATGATTCATAATTCCTATACCTCTGGGCCTCCTCCTGCCTCTGCAGTGAACAATGAGTATGTTGATATAAATATGGAGGATGAAGCAGACTTAGTATTAGGCTGAGGAGAAAGTGCTCTGACACAGCCTAAGCCAAGGCCACGTCAGTGGAAAATTATGCTCTTCACTATTTGTTTTCCTGAATCACACAAGGCTGGGCAACTCCCACTCTTCTTTTTTTCCGTTGAGAGAAGATGATAATTTATAATCATTACCTCATTGGAAATAATTCCTCGATGATAATCATACTTACCTGGTATTTATCAGGATCAGCTCCTCCAGCCTGTGCCACAAAAAGCCCTGAACCATCTTCCAAGTCCATCTCATCAGGTGAGCGCTCAAAATGGACCCGCTCAGACTCCTCACAGTCCATGTAGAGAACCACTTCCTCATCCTCCACGCTGATGGCAAAGCGAGTCCACTGATTCATCAGGGAAGGCACAGTGAAGGTGGCAGCAGCATAGGAGTTCTGAGAGCCCGGCTCCGTGTAATAGAAGATGATCTGTTGTTTCCCATCTTTCACTTCAGATAACTTCACACCGACATAAATGATTGACTGGGAGGCATCTGTGATAGCAAAAAGCACTCCCGCCTTATCTGTCGTGGGCTGCACATGGAACAAGAGGGAGAAGTCTCTGTAAAAAGGGCTAGGGAGGTGGTAACGTGCCACTTGTCCAGTGTTGGCATCCAGTCCAAACACATAGCCAGGGCTGTTGTCTGGGCCATACACTTTGGTTATCTGGTCTGGTGGGGGATCTCCAATCAGCTCTATGAGGCCAACTTCTGTACTGAAGTTTTCTGTTAAGAAAAGAAAATGGACATCTCAGAAACAAGCAAGACAGACCTCTACAATCTGGATCACACTCACTCATACAAGGCAGCCTCCCAAAAATCAAAGAAATGAAAAAGAATATAGCCCAAATCCATATCACAGGCAGAAGACCATTGGGGTCTTATTTATAATACCAACCACTGCCTTTTCCCCCCTTTTTTCCTTTTGCTCATTCACGCAGGCCCTAATTTCTTCCTTGTAGTGTATTTATCTCTCAAAAACAAAAAATCCTAGAGAGAGATGTTTGCAATTCGTAAGTCATCAAACACATGAGAGGCTATACTGCCTGTATTCAGTGCATCTAGATCTTTGAAGGTGAAGTACTGCTATTACTGCTGCATTGAGAGGATGTCCTTGTACACAGTCTCCTTACTATTTACTGGAATGAGGGGTTGAGGACTACCAATTCTTCACACATACTTCTTTTCTTTAAAACAATATAGGCAATACACCCACCATATTGAATGTCTATAGGGCCAAACCCAGCCATTTTGAAATGACATGTTGAGGGTGTGTATATGTGAAGCACATTGCAGGGCCCATCAACAGTGCAAAACTGCATGAATTCCCAGATAGTTTCATACATTTAAAATCAAACAGTTTAATTTAAACCTTTTTATATAAAATATAATTTTAAAAGTAATAATAATAGAAGTTCAATTGTTATCTGCTTCTCCCCATTGCCTTTGCACTCATTCACTGAGCTTGTCTTGTAATCAAATCTACACATTTAGACAAGATATTTGTCTTAGAATGCTAACTAGGAGATTGCACAGGAACATTTGCAGGGGTGAAGTGGTAGTTAGAGATGGGTGTTTTACTCTTCCTTTCCCAGAAGCACATTCTCCAGCTTCACCCACTTGTCAGCGCTACTTCCAGCCTCTGAGCCAAGCAAGGGAAGCAGGTCTGGCTATGACGCTGGGAGAATGGCCCCAGTGGGATATCTGTATGGGAGAACCGGTAAAAAAAGCTATGTATCTTCTCTTGCCTATTAATTCTTCCACATAAATGCCCAGCTAAACTTTGCTTCAACAAACACAAGTTCGGAGAAATATGGCCAGTTAGAAAGTCTGAGAGAGACAGAGAGAAAGAAGCAACAGTTACTGCAATCAGACTTTAAAGGCTTAGGAGACTAAATATTTTTTCATCATGTCCAAAAGACAGAAATCCCTTTCCTGCAAAGGGAACTGTACCAAAATGTTCCTCTCTCCATCACTGTCCACATCACCTTGGATAGTAAGGAGATCAGAAAAAGAGTCTTCCAAGTTGAAAGCTTGCTGGGGTAAGTTGGATCACTAAGGGCCTTTGAAAGGCAAACATCATTAGTTCTATTTCTGCTTGAAAACAGATTAAACTACTGATGTGATTTAAGTAGCAGAACAGTGATGTATGTTTCCAATGACCCATCCTAACAGAAAGTTTAGCAGATGTATTTCAAACTGAAATTTCTGAGAAGTCTTCAGAGTTAGACCTGTGTATGATGCATTATAGCAATCCAGGGAATATGAAGAATATGAACATTCTTCCCTGAATGACGAGGTTGAATACTCCCCGCTCTTTGTATATTTTGTATATTTCCATATTTTTAGACTGAAGCAGACAATTCAGAGGGAAGAACCTGGAATACTTCTAAGGGGACCACTCTTCTCACAGCTTCTTCCCTCTGAAGCTACAATTCTGTCTGCTAGCACTTAATTTAGACAAGTGTGATGTCAAAGGCAAATGTTCAAAATCCTCCCTCAGATTGCACCCATTACACAACAACACTATTCTACTGATTTTCAAGGCTTGCATGAAACATACCACGGCATCACCATCTGTTATTTTCTGGCAGCAGCTAAACAGTAGGGAGTAATTCACACCAGCAACAAGATAGTGCTTTCCCAGTTTGTATTACAGTATTTGGATGAGGGGAAAAATTCTTCCTGAACCACAACTGGAAATCCCTGCAGCAGGTCTCTTGTGGCTCCACCAAGGCTCATGTTGGAAAGTTCACCCTGAGAATGTGAACTCAGCAAAGACTACATTTCCCTTTCCATTTGCTGGTCTCAAGAGAACTCATGTACTCAGTAACATTCCCTACATTAAGAAAAAATGGGTCGATTCAAACAGAGGCTAATAAAGAGTTTCAAACATCACAAGGAGATAGCAATGTTGACTGTTAGATTCAGGAAAGCTGACTGGAAAAATTGTGAAGGAAGAAGAACAGTGAACTGATTACAGTTGATAAGGGGAACTAGAGCAGTGAATCATAAAGTCATCAGCCAGATCCGCAGTTCCATCAGAAATATCTGCATGAAGATTTAAAAACAAAACAACTCCAACCAGTAACAAGGTTTAGACCGAGCTTGCAGTTAGACATTTACTTATTTACCCACAGTAAATACACAATTATTTACCCACAGTAAATAAGTGCTGCCTCCAGGTGGCTAGTTTAAGAGTTTCTAGTAAACTGAATCATACTTCTTTTGTCCTGGCTCATGTTAGGGCAAAAAATATTTACACTGGGATTGAGGTTGGAGCCTGCAGGCAGACTCTGAGGGGGAAAAATAGTCACATGTAACCCAGTATGTGTGAACGTACTTGCAAAGGCAACTTAGTTAATACATGAAGAATTCATTTCATTCCTCATCTGTGATGGGCAGGTGGCTCAGAATACTGGCTCCTCTGTGTGTTTTGTGCCATCAAGTCAGAACTGACTAGGAATTGTAATAGGCCTTTCAAGATAAGTGAGATATTTTAAGGAGCAGTTTTACCAGCTGTAACCCCTACCCCAAGTGAGTTTCCATGACCAAGCAGAAATCCAAACCCAGTTCTCCTGAGCCCTCAGCCATCACGTTTTCCACTACAGCATACTGGGCTCCTCTAGCTGCCATTAAAGGGATCTGTTTATTTTCCTCTTTTTCTAAACTCTTTAGTATAAGAATGTACTGAAATAAACAGATCCTAGAGCAGGCTGGGGAAAAAAAAGAACTCAGGAGCTCAAGTCTATTTGTTCATGGTCACTAAGCACAAAGAAAAGGAGAATGCTCTTATGTACAGAAAGCAAATAAATTATGAGCCACAAACACATTTCTTACTCCTCTCTACAGAATTAACTTTCAGCCATTTACATTGTATTGCTAGAATCTTATTGGTATTGCGTGCAATGGGCATACCTCTGAATAGAGAACCACCTCTAGTTAATGAGTCACTCCTTGTACGTCTCCTCACACCCCTGTTGTATGACTTGGGATAGAATTAGAAATACAAGTGGTAACTCATAACCTGGCAGCAAATTGCTGCTATGATTTTCACAACTTCATTTACATTGGCATAAATAACTAAAGGATTATGTCCTAAGAGCATAAAAATGAACTTACTTAGGGGATCTATGTGCTTTCATGTGCATACTTGGACAGATTCTTCCTTCAAAGCCACGGAAAAGGGATCAGTTCAGGTATTTTACTGGACAAGCACATATACCTGCCATTACACCTTTATGTATATTTATTTATTCTTTGTGCACGTAAGATATGAAAAGGGGGAAAATCTGAAAATTCTCTGTTCAGTTGTAAGGTTCCTTGTTAGATCATGGCACTCATTTTCTTGCACTCACTGCCTCCACTGTTAGGGCTCAAGGAGAAAATGAAGGCCTGGACATGATCATATTTGCCAAGTAGCTGCCATCAAAACTGCCTCTCCTAGAGCAAATAGCTGCAGTTTTTTTCAATGCAAATGGCTGCAGCAGAGGGAGAGGAATTGCTCCATGCATGTGAAGAGGTGTGTGTTTGCAAACATACTGATAATGAACTGTGAGAGTTTTGCAAGATGCTTATTTACAATATATTTGCAGATAACATATTTCCTCTTCGGCCCCGCAGTTCATCTTGTATCATCTAAGAGGAGTGTCAAGCAACTCTGGCATCACACATTACTAACCCCCTCCACAGTTCATGGCCCTTCTTTCTGCTTCACCTCCAGAGAAAGTTCTTCCCACTGAAGTACACAGCTGGGAGAGACAAGCCTGCAGGAAACTAACAGACTTTGGCCGGCAAAGGCTGACATTTGGAGTTTGGTCAAGTGCAGAACTCTCACTTTTCAATGGTGACCTGGATTCACCTTTGTATAAGTGTATTATTTTTTTTAGAGTACAGCTAAAGTGTGTACAGCAGGAACACATCACACAGCTCAAGTGCAAACCAGGTGACTGTATGAAAATGGGAATTACAATCAGGAGACAAAAGACTATGACTCATAACTTTCAGCCTGCAACTTTATTCATATATACATAGTTGTCATTCATCTTGAACTGCAAAGGTATTTTTAGTGGCACGTTCACTACACTACAGAACACCTGGCAACTCAAAAGAAAGGCATATCTTAACAGCAAGGGTTCACTGGACCTAGGTATTGTTATGGTAAGAGGATATGCAGATATAATGATCACATAGATTTAAAAGATTTATTATTTCCACAAAGTGGGGAAAGGGGAGAGAAATGCTGCTTTAGAAGGAAGTAATGATAATAATGCTGACTGGATAGCTCAGTGAGTTAGGTATCTGGCTGCAGAGCTAGAGATTGGGAATTCGATTCCCCACTGTGCCTCCTGGGAGAAGAGCCAGCCTGGGTGGCCTTGGGAAAGCTGCACAGTCTCCAGAAGAAGGGAATGGTGCTTCTGAGTGCTCTTTACCTAGAAAACCCTGAAAAGGGTCACCATAAATCAGAATTGACTTCACAGTGCAAAATTATTATTAATGGTAATGTCACATGTAGATATAATGCAGAATAAAATGTTTTAAAGAAAAGCTGAACCTTTTGGTGTGGCCCTTCATCTCTTTCATTTTTTTTTCTGGAGATGATTTTTCCCCCACCCCACTCTTAAAGTGTTTACTTTGCATTTCCAGATGTAAGGATATGAATGCTGATCCACAGAATGATAGGAGATTTGAAAAGGGGATAATATAGATGATATTAATAATTTGGAGGCTGAAGACCTCCCAACTCAGTAATTGGGAAGGAAATGATACTGAAAGGCAGAGTTTGGAGAAGTTACTTTTTTGGACTAACATGGCCACTGACTAGGCTAGGGGGTGCTATCTGGAAGATTATGGGATTCCAATCCAAATAAAGTAACTTTTCCAAGCTCTTCTGAAAGCAACAAAGCATTGCACTTAGCTGCAGGAGCCTGGGACTTGATGGGAAAGCACAATGACAGGATTGGAACATTATTTCAACTTTGCTACATAATAAAATGATGGTACAGAAGTAAAGAATAAAGGAGAGGGTAAAGGATCTCCTCTTCAACAAACACACGTATTATGGTTTAATTTGGTCAGTTGCCAAAATAATAAAGACATCCTTTTAAGTAGAGTAGAGCCAGCCTAACTCTCTTAAGGCATCTCTTCACCAGCTGTTTCTCTAGGTTATATTGGCCAAAATCCTGCTGTTATTTTATACTTGAGTAATGTAAATGGCGTACGTCTTGGCAGTGAACTGCCACAGGTTAAGATGTCAGGGTAGACATTATTGGTGCACAATTGATGTTTGCACTGACTTAACAACTTACAGCAGCTCACTGTCAAAAGTCATGCCATTTATGTTACACTTGTAGATGTAACTATGAAAATTTCGGCCCTTCAGGAGCATCCAGTGTCATCCTCACAACAGTTTAAGGCGTGTCCTTGGATTTAAGCTCCAGTTCCAAAATTTGCATTTCTCCTCTGAGTTCCTTATAGTGCCTGAGCAGCCTATGTCCACATCAACAACATAACTCTTATTTCATGTTGACCTCGCCTGTTTAAGACAAAAATAAAAAGTACAATCCTAACTCAAATTATGTTACCCCTATACTAGAGTTCACTTATATCTGTGAAGATATAAGTGATCTCTAGTATAGGGGTAACATAACTCTAGTATAGGGGTAACATATCTGTGAAGATATAAGTGGTGAATGAAAGGTATTTATCTCGAAATGCAGGAGGACATTTCAGAAGGAAGCTACAATTGATTTAAACTCCCTAGACCATGTCTATTTGTGTGTTTGAATAGGAATATGTATATTTCATAGCATACATATTTTCACAGATACAGACAAACTGTAAATATGGCAGGTTTGGAAATAGCAGCAAAGCCCCCACAGACAACCCACAGGCCACAACCTCTGCAACCAAAAGCTAACTAAGGTATGTCCCACATACAGTCTTCCCACTCTCCTATTATTGACACACTTCTCTTCCCTCTGATGTCTGGATGAGAAGTTTCATATCCCCATTTTGGTGTGCTGTGATGAGAGAAAGGGTGCACATACTGAGTGGGTAGGTGCCATTGGGAGTTGGTATCTGAGTGTTTAAGTGTGCATCAATATTTGGGAGAGGAGAACCAAAGCCACACCCACCACTGTCTTAGAATCTGCCCACTCTTAGCATGCAGCCTTCCATCTGCCATCAAGCAGTGCCTGTAGCACTTGGAAGTAAAAAAAAAAAAAAAAAAGGTTGTCCACACACATAGTAAAGATTAAACATCACCAGAAAAAAACTAGGTGGCCCCCAGGTTTATCCATACCTATACCAGCTCCTTTTGTGTAATGCCTACAAGGTAGAATTCAGGAATGTTTACTTCCATTTTAAATAAGGAACACATTCGCCATGTCATCAGTCTTAACCATGATCAGGCAACCTCAAATCATGTTTAGGATGGGGAAGATTTGGTTCCAGATGTATCCTTCCATGAAAATAAAGGCTCTTTCAAGATACAGTGGGGGATTTTTGTTGCAGAAACTGAGAACTATGGATTTTACTGATTCCTCTTGCTGCCCTTTTGCCATTTTCCCAGGTTGAACCAGAGGGTCATCTAACGATCCAGAGATGATCTTCAGAAGACCTACAAGGGAATCTGAGACTATCACCTCCCTCTCCCTTCCTCTGCAAACTCTGCTCATGAGAAGTCTGGCTACAATCTTATAAAGCTGGCTTATTTCAGATAGCCATAGCTGAGACAAAGCACAGTTCAAGCATTAGATGCATTAAAATTTGATTAATCCAAAGTGGAAGAGGAAGCTTTCAATACTGTCCTCACAGATATATTGAAGGAAGAGGTGGAGACTGGTGGTGAGGTAATTCAGCTTACTGTCACACCACTGAACCCTGTGGATTACTTCATAATCATATCCACATATTCTCTTACTTGAGAATATGTATCACTGAACCCAAAGAGGCTCACTTTGAGGACACATGCATAGTATTGCTCATGAGAAAGGCTTTGAAAGGTTGAATGTACTGACATTGAGCCACAACCAACATCATTCCTCCCTCATAAGGCCCTCCTAGGATGGCACATTCCTTTTCTCTATTCCATGGGAAAGTCTCTTAGATCGACATTCCATGCCTTTAAATTTAATTTTACATTCTGACGTTTTTGGAAATAATTATAAAGAAAAGTAAAGAGTTTTTCTCAAGACATGCTGTCCTTTTCTTATCCAGAAATCATTTTCTTACCAGAGGAGAACATCTGGCCATGTGCATGCTGACCTTCACATAAATTCTTGTTTTTCCAGCATTGTTCTTCTTTGTCTCTCCATCACCCACACAGAGATTTTTTTTCCTAACACATATTAATTCTTCAAGCTGGAGCCAACTAGTGCAAATAAGCAACTTCTCTCTGTGAATTTTTAGAAACTCAGTCCTATCCTTCCATTACATAAACATTAGGGGGGGATTAAATAGAAGTACAGTACAAATTGCCACAATTGAAATAAAAGTTCATTAGAAATTGACACAATTCAAGGTGAAAAAGTGTGCTATAGAATAGAAATGGGGACCAAGACATCTTTCTGCCAAAGGCAAAAAGCAAAGAGTCTCAGAACTGAAAAGCCAAATACTATTGGCTCAGTGACAACACAGACAGGAATGTTGGGACTCAAAAAAGGCAACCCTAGGTCATCTACCAGATTTAATATAAAAATGAAAATAAACAGGAGCACCTGAATGGTAAAACATTACCTGTTTTTCCCTCAAGGTGCAAACAGAAGGACATGTTTGGTTCCCACAGTTGTCAAGTATATGTGATTGAGGGAAAGAAATACTATTCAACACAGAGATAACTTGAATCAAATCCACACAGACTTGCAAGGAAAACATCATTTAGCAGCTGTGTTACAACAACTCTTGCCATTGTGGGAGAGGTCTTCTTAAGCAGTTTGAGGTCAAAAAAGGTCAGTGTGTTTTCAGAACCCTCCACATCGTTTAGGAGAAAATGCCATATTAAATGAGTCTGGTATACAGTATAAGCAAAATCATGGAATGAAGTAGATCGCAGATGAAGAAGTAAGTTCTCTGTCTAGCAATAACCACCTGCAACAGAACCATTCTGCGACCTTTGAGAGAAACATTAACTACAGCATCTAAATCCACTGACTGTCAGGTAAACAATCTTACCCAGTCTTGCATACATTTGCATTTTAGTGTGCACACAGGCTGTATAACCTTCAAATGACATTAGCCTAATAAACCTAAAATGTACTCGGCCACGAAAAATCAGACAGAGTGGCTATTTCTACAGAAGTGAAAAATGAAGTCAAACAAAAACATCTTCTCTTGAAAAAATAAGCCACACTGAAAATTAAACCACTTCTCCTTTTAACATATAGACAAGCCCTAATCCTTTGAAGTCCCTAAAATGTTGCTGTTTTGTGTCTGCAAATGTTATGTTTGGATCCAATGAATGCTAAAAAGGCAACAAAAGAGGCAGCTTTTCAGATAACAGGTAAAATATGCCATTAATAATCATTCACTCTCATGCTCAAGTACATTGTATACAGGGAGCTTGTCAGACCTACAGCCCACAGGAAATAGCAGAGGGACACCCTGCAGGACTTCAGGACCATGCTCCTTTTTGACCTTGGCCAGTGCTTATACTGTGAACAAAGATAACCCTGTGTCTGTTGTGACTCACACACTGCCACCAGCAAGATTAATGGCCCCCTAAAGAATGAGCAGTCATAGAAGATTACCAGATGCTTCCCCCCATCTGTATGTACAGTGAGCTTTCGGAAGTTCCCCTTGACACAGATCTCACAGTCAATCCCCCTGCAACATACAGAAAAAAGTCTGGAGCAAGAGATGACTTACATGACCACTTTGACCTTTTGATTCTCAGAACATTAGTCAATTTAACCCACATCTGGCTATATGAATGCTAGTGGCTCCCTAGAGGGTCAAACAAAGGTCCTTCCCAGCTCTGCTTCTGAGATCCCTTCAACTAGAAATTCTAGTAATTCCACTTGGGACTTTCATTATGTGAAGCAAGCTCTTTGTGGCCAATCCTCAGACATTTTATTTATTCATGTTAGCATTTCCATGCCCTCCAACTTAAAAAGGGTAACGTACAAAGGACTATAAAGCAACACAAGCAATAAATATAAAAATGCAGAACATCTAAAAGCAAGCTAAGCCAATTAGATGGCAGGTTTTAAAAAAGAAATGAAAGGTATAGAAAAGATTTTAATTGGTTTAGTGGCATTCCGCTAACAACATCTGAGGAGAGTTCTACAACCAGAGGCCACCACAGAAAAGGCCCTCTCTTTAATTGTCAATGGGATGATCAGGCAATCAAGTTGAAAAGCAGTAGTCAGTCTTGCTAATACTCCAACAGTTCTCTTATACAACCCAAGGAACCTCTGAAAAACAGAATGAATCAGAACACAATTGATTTTAAAAACCTGGTCGTAATTCCAAAAGAATCCACAATATCTTTTCCTGAATGACAGAGGATCATTGGCCCTTGAGGCTTCCCCATCTGACCTGCCAACATTTCCTGTCAGACCATACGTTGAGGTGACCAGTGAAGGATGATTTAATAGGGCAGCTAGGGCACTTCTCAACTCAAGGTCAGGTTACCTCAACCAGTCCTGCCGGCTTGCCTTCTTTATCAGAGGCAGGGTTTCAGTGCCTTAGATATATTTCCCTCCTGCTGAACTCCCATTCCCATCCCACTCTGTGTGAGTTTGTGCACAAGAAAGAGATGGAGGAAAGAAGAGGTACAAAGCAGCAGCAGAGAGGAACACGTTTAATGTGGCGACATGATCTTTTCATGCTCTTCATCTGAGATGTACAGTGAGTGTACGGGGTGCGTGAAGTAGTTGCCCAAGTGAATGCCTGCCACTGGGTATATGTGGGTATTTGATGTACATATATATCTATGATAGTCGACGCTGTCCCTCTGGGTGTGATCACACATGGAAATAGATTACATTCTGGACTACTTGTAAAACAGTCCAGTGCAATCTATTTCCCAGCGATTACATGACATCTGGAGAATTGTTCCCCAGTCTGACCTCAATCCATGCCCAAGCTTGACCACTTTGGTCTAACTGTAAGGTGACTATTTTTGGGGGTCCATATGAAGAAATTCCTTGACAGATGGAGGGGTCACTTTAAGGGAGGCTGCTCCCTGCAAAGCTACCCTTTCTGGTGTGATTAGATGTATGCCTTTCCTGACTTCAGATCGCACCCTCTGTACCACCAACAAACAAAATGGACACCGCCCAACACAGTAGGGATTCCTACTAACAACCCCATAATGTCCCTTCTTTCTTTAAAGGACATGCTGCTTTGAACCAGATCATTAAATGGGAGACAGTTATCCCATGAAGTCAGAAAGGGACTGCAGATGCCCCTGATTTTACTTTGTTCTCTTCTGGACTCTCCAGTCTTCTCCAGAGCTTTTGAGACTTTGATCATTTCTATCCCTTGGTAATATGCTCTTTTCAGAGGATTTCAAAGCCTCTGCTCTGCCCTCTTTTGACTCTCATCACTCTGTCACATCATACTTAGTCATGACTTAATGATCCTTCATTCAGCAACAAACTAGCTGGATTACAAACAGTAGATGCACACAACTGGAAGATCCAGCAACTGATTTTGTCAGCTTTTCAAAATTGCCTGAGATATAGGGATGTTCTATTTTGCTGGCTATAAAATGCCCTTGATTATTGATTGATGACTTCAGACAAATAGTTTGGCAGGAACTGCTGGAGGACTGCAGAGAACTTTGATATAAATCCAACCCTGCACTAGCAGATGTCCACTAGGACTTTACACATACACAAACATGCACATACACTGCAATTCGCTGTCCCACTCCAAAACTGCTTCAAGCTGTTTCCCAGGTTTGCATAGCAGAATCTGAGGGTGGGGTGGGGTTTGCATTTGGAAGGGGGAAGCACTCTTGCACCCAGTTTCATTGATGAACTCATGTATCTGTGGAATGATAGCTTTAGATCCCTGACCTTTGTGTTGTTTTGCTTTTTCTTTGTCTTAGTGGCTACATGTATAGAGGCTGTTATGCTTCCTGAAAAGAGGCCTTAAGGTGTTATACCTGTCATATGCCTCAGCAGACACTGCTGTCTATTAAAAACAGATATAATACATACATTTGTGCCCCATCCACTGGAATGCCACAAGTCTTTCCTCATATTGCATTCAGTCCTTGGTATGGAAAGGGATCCCTATCCCCTTCTTTACTATATGAATAGTATCATAGCAATAATACTGACTGAAGCAGTACTGATGTGGACATAGTAATGGACAGAGATACACCCCAAATTATATCCTTTCATATTATGACTTATTAATTAATGTATTTATTTCTGACATTTGTAACCTGCTTTAGTGGAAACCACTATGCTGGGTGGTAATTATTAAGCACAAATGAAAATATGTAGTTTATTTCTAAAACCATTCAGTCATTCAAATTACTATTTCTAGCTTTACTTTACAACCTTCAGACCCAAAGCTGGAAAGGCTCAAAAAATAAAGTTCCACAGAAAAGAGCTTTAGCCTGAGAATCAACAAGACAGAGGATTGTGGCTTTCCCCCCAATCCTGTTCTGAGAAAGCCACTTTGTGCCTGAACTTCCCCCCTCCCTCCCTTGCCTTTTTATGTCTCTCCAGTGTAGTCAGGTGTGCAAAATCTTGGGAAGAGGAGACGTCAAGCAAAGAGCACTGAACGTCCTTCGAATGCACTCCCTTCCATGGCTAGTATCCGATTGAGCTTCTACTGAGCAAAAGATCCCTCCAGACTCATAAAATGGCATCACTCCACTTGTGCCATCATTGGCCCTGTGCAAGTAGAAGGTGGCCGTTTATCAGGCCCTATGCAATGACAAATCATCTGCACTGCGACTGAGGGTGGGCACACCAGGCAGATAGATAGCCTTCCTCTTTTTTTTTCATCCCTCAACTTTGCATGTATTATTTAGCTTCCTTACTCTTCTCTATAAGTTCACTTTCTACTTCCTGTTGTGCCTCATTAGTGAAATGGCTGCCAGCAAACCTACAGTATATACATGGGAATTAGATGTAGGCAATTAGGATTCTTTATCCTCCTGTCTATCTCCCAGTCAATACACAGCAAGTTTCTTTTCTTGACATAATATTGATCTTCAAAATGATTATTCCTCCCCAACAGTCATAAGCTGTGCACTAGGCCACTGCACTCTGCAAGTGGCCTAGTGCATGAGTTGCTAATATCATTTAGACTGGGTTTTGTTTATGTTTTTTATCTCACTCATAAGCCATCTTTGAATTATGTTTTTATTCTGAAAGGCAAGATACAAATCCTCACAGCAAACACGAAATATGTAAATAAGCATGGCTCCACATTACTTATAGGACAGGAAAGGAATCCTCCTTCACGGTGACTCTGTTTGAATTTTACATCTGATTTAGAGTTCTTTTTGTTTGCCTGTTCCTGCTGCTTTAGAAAAACTAGCAAACAAGCAGAAAAGAGTCAAACAGGACTGTTTGTGAAGAGAAAACATGCATGGGGTGCTGGTGGTGGCGGAGGCAGAAGTAGGTGGTGGGAGTGAAGAACAGGGGCACTGGGTTCATCAGACAAACACGGCACTTGTGGAACAGACTGAACGAACTGGAGTCATGTTCAGACCCAACCAATGTGATTTCTGTCTTTTGTAGGACTGCCGACTACAATACTGTATTGTACCATAGCCATTTGACAGCTGTAAAAATTACAAAGCATGAATGCCAACAAGTTTGGGATGTGATGCAAATGTTTGGCCCTGAACTGGTGCCATTAAAAGAAAGGGAGTCAGTGCCAGATGTTTCAAATTATGCAGCTGCTGAAACTCCTGCCCATGCTACAAGCATGGGAAACTTTTCAGATTTCTTCTGTCCATAAACAAAGCATAGGATTAGAAGCAGGCAGATTACTTACCTGTACCTGTTCCACATATAGATACTGCACTTACTGAGAGTCAATGTGAGGAACATTTTCATATTGTAGAGTAAGGGAACTCACACCCATGATCTGAGCTGCTACTCCTGCCACTGCAGCTGACAGAAGAGAACTGGATGAGAAGGCTTTTGTCTCGCCTGTTTGAGCATATGTAGACAGACAAAGTTCTCCTCTAGAGAGAGGCGGGTAGGAATGGCATCTCCCTGGTTAGACTGCTAGAGCAGTTACAGACACTTGAAATTTACTGACAGATATTTGTCAGGATTTCTGACACACGGTTATCTATCAGCAGAAACAAAAACAAAAAATGCTTTCCCCCCCTCCCCTCCCTTAAATTAGTCTTCTGAGAAAATATGCTTGGGGAAAAACAAGGGTGGATTTTTTGCATAGCAGGACTTATGAGCTCTACAGTATTTGGTTAATGATCAGTAATACCACTAATGCTCATGGGGACCTTGCTCTTTATTGGATATGCTTGCTTGTCCAAGCCACTGTTTTCTACTGTAGACTGAATGCTGAATTTCAGAGTGTAGAGCCTGGAAGTAGACGTAGAGCCTGGAAGCTGAAAGTTTGCCCATCACTACTATGGATCAATTTCTGTGCAGGGTCAGAATGCATACACTGTGCTCCACAGAGACGGTACAGGAAGCAAGCACCACCTCCCCCACCTTAATTTCCTCCTTTCATTTCCTCAGGAAAGGAAAACCAGCACGTAATTTCCCTTCAGAAAGTGAACATCTTATAGTGATGAACAATGACATGTGTAAAGCACTTTAACTAGCTTAAGCAACAGGGGATTAGTAGCCAGAGCTGTAACTCGGGTGTGGCAATGGGTACTTTGACTCAGGGTATCAAAATTTAGAGGGCACAGACATTTGCTGCTGAAGGATGTGAACCCACCTGCTGGTATTCGCTGCTGGGAGGGCATGAACCTGCCCACCTTGAACACATCATTCCACCCAATCCTCCCTGGGCAAAAGAAAACACAAAACAGGTGGGCTCAATATGGAACCAAAATGGCCACCACATGCGCAGGCCCAGGTATTTCTTGGCATACCTCCATCTGCTCCCCACGCAGCATGCCAATCTCACATGAACAAAAGTTAACTAATAGAATAGCAAAGCCCCGTGTGCCAAATTTGCTAGTTACGGCTCCCACAGTGGCATCTGGATGCAATTGTTCTTTCTGAACTTGTAGACCTCTCCAGTGAGAGATAGCCTGGGGTGGCTTTGGATTCTACAATGAAGACAAAAGCAAAGCTCTGTGCTAGCTAGCTCAGATCAAAGGCCTCTCTACTCCAACATCCTGTTCAAATAGCGGCCAATCATGTTGCCTCCTGAGAGCCTGCAAACAGGACACGGCTGCTATCTGGACCCTCTGTCTCACCTCCACCAGCAACTGATGCTCGGCACGTCTCATTTCTGCAGTGCAAAGGGTTAAAGGAGCTTTACGATCCACAGATTCCCCACTCGTCTGTTTGTTTGCCATGGATTGGCACAGATTGTGCAGGTCACATCTTCCTCTGATTCCTTTGTAATTATGGAAATACAGGATTGCAAAAGGAATATGTTTCAAATGACATGTGTTCCTTGAAAACTCTAGGTTGGTCCAACTTTGAGTAAAATAACAATAACAATTCCTGCTGGTTCCTCAGTTCTTGGCAGTTTTTCTGCAATCTCTGTCCTCTGGATCCATCAGAAACTACTATGTTTCAATAAAGATTTTAAGGCCAATTTCAGCATTCACATGATTCCTCTTTCCCTCAGAAAAAACAATTTTGGAAAGTAAAGCATATAGGCTCAGCATTCCTAGGATCTATAGCCACCTACAGACTGTTTCCAATTTCTATGCTGAACTTTTAAATGTCTCAATGATGAATCATCACAAAGATGTGTTATTCTGGCTAGCACACTCCAAAATAAAGGACCACTGATCCAAGTTCTTTCTCAGCCAATGTAGTTGTACAATGAGCTTAGTGAACACACACACACTCCCACTACTGAATGTCTGTGAAATTGTATCTTCATGTCAATTTCTTTATCCTTTCTAAAAAGTATTCTTAAATAAATAATAATAACCAGGCCCCGTCAAGTCAATTCAGACTTATGGTGACCCTTTTCAGAGTTTTCTGGGTAGAGAACACTCAGAAGTGGTTTACTGTTTCCTTCTTCTGGGGGTGCCCTGGGACTGTACGGCTTGTCCATGACTACACAGGCTAGCTCTTTCCCTCAGAGGTGGAGTGGGGAATCAAACTCCCAACCTCCTTAAATGGTCCCTTTTATTTTGTGTGTGGGAGTGGGAGTGGTGGAGTTTGTTGTCCTTGATCCAGATTGTCCATCTACTCCACAGAGTAGACGTGCCCAGTTAATTGCTTTAAAAAGCCAGATCAAAGTAATTAGTCGTTTGTGCCCCAGAGTTTATTTGTTCTCTTCTCACACTGAGAACTGCCTATGCCTTCCAGGAAAGTTCTGTTTGAAGTTCTCTATAGATCGAATTAAAGCAGCATGCAAGGATTTCAACATTACGGATTTATACAAAAAGAGGGAAGGCTCTGTTTGACTTTTCTGCACCCTGGAGATACAAAAGAGTTCCATTTAATGTAATTTTAATCGAAACCACAGCCAAATGAAAAGGTTAGAGCCAAAACTTTTTGCGTCATACAACAGAGGAACACACATTTCCAATACCCTTCTGTCTTTCTATCTGTCTGTCTGCCCATCATCTCCCTATTCCAACTTTGCAAATTTTAAGAGAACCCATGGCACATCACACGTGATAAGGCACGCATCTGTGCAGTATATGAGGAAATGTACTCAAGTCAAGAGGGAGCATGTGAAGCAACTCCCAATAGAACCTGCCATCCTACTGTTTCCTGAGCTTTGCAACCTTGACCTCTCTCCACATTCCAACTTATGGGTCTTGGACTGATAGGCCAGAACCACTTGTTTGCAGCCTGAACTAAGGTGAGTGACACCAGCAGAAGCACTACACAAATATATGATTTTAGAAATGAAGAAGTTAGACCTGGGACTGAAAAGGTTGAAGGCTGCTATTTTAGGTAATGGAGAATGTAAGCCCTTTGGATTGGGATAGCATCATTTCTTATCCTGTTATTTTGACTGCTACCCAGGGGTTTGGGAAGCAGAAGACAAGTCCTCTGCTCTTTCCAGTGTGGCAGACACTAACAAAAGTCTTCCCACTGCCCTGCCCCATCTCATCATCACTATATTGCAGAAACCCTGATTGCCCCATGAACTCAAATGAACCTAGTCCAACAAAGGATATTTTGACCCTAGCCTCGACCTTTGGAAGGTATTGATTCACCAACAAGAAGAAATATTTAATCACTGTGTAGAATGTCAGAGCAGAGTAGAGTAATTGTCAATACATGTAGTTCTAAAGCACTGAACAAACTGTACACTTGACAGTCATCTTAATTCATAAAAAAACATGGAAGAAAAGAAATAAATCCCTGTCAGGTCAGAACAAGGACAGCCTTCACAAGAAGTATTCATTGTTACATTTCCCCCCTTGCTAATATTCCTCCTTTTATGGGATATGTGTTACTTCTTTGGATGAAATGATCCTCAAAATGGTGGCACCATGGAGAGGTAAAGTAGAAATCCCAGTGCTACTAAATGGGCAAAGTGCAGCCTTCCAGATGTTGTTAGACTACAACTCCCAGCATGACTCACCACTGACTGTCCTTCCTAGGTCTAATGGAAGTTGCAGTCCAATAACTTCCAGAAAAGGGCCACAGTCTGCCCCTTCCTTGCTGCAAAGTAAACTGATCTCACAATAAGGAGGCAATGAACACTGCAAGCGCTACAACACAAAACTGCCTGTCTTGGTTCTTCAAAACCCACAGATCCAGCAAAGACATCCCCTGCTCTGCTCATGGTTGTAAATGTTCATGGTCTCCCTTGGCTTTTAAGAGTAAAAAGGAGCAGATGCAACTACAATAATCCTGAGTGTTCCTGGTTTCAGCTGGAAAAGGCAGCACTGCATTGGCCCAGCACTTCCTTCAAGCTTTTGAAAGTTAGACGTTTCAAGTGACAATTCAGCCAAGAAGGATAAGGAGGGCGACTGGATTTGTTTGAGAACTCATCGTACCTTGTGATTTGGAATCCAGGCAAGAAAAGGGGCAAGAAGAGCAAGGGAAGAGGGACTCAACTTCCAGTCTTCAGTGCTAACGTTCTACGGGTTCCACAAGGGAGAAAATGAGGATAGTACATGAGCTAAATAAATAAATCAGCCTCTCCCCCACAAATTTCTCTGTCAATGTTTGGACCTGTAAGTTTATTATGAACTTTTTCCATGCTGTACTTATGCCAGGAGCCATCTGCACGTACCTGCAGGGTGATGAAACATCAAGGAACACACTGAGAAGAGGAAGGTGTACACCGCAATCCTTGAGGGAAGAGGTTCTTAGACATAAATACTACTGTCAAGAAGTAATAACTGACACATCCCTTAAAACAGGCTGAGCTTTAAGAGTCACCTATGCTTAAAAAAACCCTGGGTTTTTATGCACAAATACTCCACTTTGCAAAACATGTATCTTTTCTATATCAAAGGGGAAAAAAAGACTTATCACTCTAACATATTACGCATGTTTTGCTGTTACTGGGCATGTTTATCATAATCTGAATAAAGCATTGGATGCATGCAGAACAATTATCCTAGCTGTTTGAACAAAATGCAATTGCAATGTTGCTGTGAAATTTGGATTGTCTCAAAAGGCAATTTACTTTACATGCTCCATTCTGCAAAAGTGCAATTTAATGTTTACAAATCAATGCAATCGCTGAGGTTTAAGTTGCTCTTCTACTCAGCTGGTGCCTAAGAAACAGATTGCCTCCATTTAATAAAACTTTCTGCTGCAAAATTCTCACCCCATGCGGGAGCATTCATTTATCAAGGAAGAATTTCATTCAGAATGCTCTGAAAAGAGTAGGTTGGTTTGACAGCAGACAATGAAGATGTTTCAAACATTCAGGCAATAAATGTAGATAGAACTGTCAGGAATTCTGCCAAGTATTAATGCAAGCTGCTTCATTCTGAAGCCTCTTTGTGTTGCTTTTTTTTCTTTTGTAAAATAAAGTGAAGCATTAAAACACTCAAGAATGTTATGTGGGTTTTTCTGACCCTGCAACATAAGAATGTCTTGGTAAATCCTTTGAGAAATACTCTCAGACTTGCTGAACTACAAAAATCAATGAAAAGGAAGCTCTTCTTATCTGTCTGAAGTTTGAAAAGCTCAAGTGCAAAGCCCAACAACTGAACACTTCTAGGAAAGATGGAAACCTTCTAGTGAATGCCTATATAAGTTATCTTCCAAAAATGCTTTCACAAAGCAGTACTGAGAAATACTGGAAGATGCAATAAGAGAATCAATGTATGTACATATTTTTTAAACAATATTTTATGAATTATTAAGTCAATTTCATGATCAACATTGCACACAGCAAATAAAACAAGTATATTTCAACAAGGGCTGGGGAACTCTTCTTCAGCCTAAGGGTCAGGATGGCTTCAGGCATAAATAGCATGCCAATAGTGGGCAAGGCTACTGCACCGCTAGTCAGAGTCCCCTTCACATACTTTTTCTCTCTCTTTCTTACACAGACATACCACTCACTTTTCCAAATAGGACTGGGGCATGTGTGGGCTACTGTATCAAGGCTGGGGAATTCTAGGAGGTGTCCTCTGAAAAAGTGAATTTTCAAAGTTCTGGGTGAGGACTGAGCAAACCCGACTGGACCACCATCTCAAGGCACCAAGACGGTTCTTATAGCATCCATTCAGCTAGAAGCTGGGAAGCTCTCTGATGCAGGGCTCAGTAACCCTCAGGGCCAAGAAACCTCTGGAACAGTTTTCTGCTGCTGCGGAAAGCAAAAAGTGGGAGGGGAAAGTCCTTCTTCCCTTGTCATTGGGTGAACTGATTAATCTTGGCCCATAAGCCCAGCCAAGCCCTCCTGCTCAACTGGGTTGTGAATTGAGGTTGCCTGCAAAGGGATATCACAGCAGAGTCAAATATTACAACACTCTAGGCTGGCCTAAACTGATTTACAAGTACCAAAAAAAAAAAAAAAAAAAAAGGCTGGGAATAAGCTGAACAGCTACATTTCTACTTAATAAGCCAAGACATGAAGAAGCTTTGGAAGGACACAAGCAGCTCATTTACACCTGCTAGAGACTAACTAGTAAGTCTACAATTAACATTAATTTATCCTTGTTTCTATGGTTTGCCCCTTCTTTCTGTAACTGGTGCCAATTATTTCACCAATCTTATTAACCCATTGTGGCGCTAGGCTTTTATGCTGACCAGATTTAATATTATTCCCTCTGCTGTTCTTTTCGGCAGATATTGTAAGATCCCCTTTAAGAACCGTCGGTGTAAGCATTGCCTAGTGGAACCAGATTCAATCCCACATATTCTTCTTCACTGCCCGAAATTTAGTGAGCCCCGTCAATTACTACTTAGCTCTATTTCAAATTTCTCTGGCTCCCCTGAGAGCTTAATCCAAATGATGTTAGCAGATAAACAACCTGATTTGACTGAGCGTGTAGCTGAATATATCTTGCTATTGTAATGAACTAAGCTGACTGCGCCAAGGAGCCTTGACGGAACTTGACCATATTTATCCTACTGTAGTAGAAAGCAGAATCTTGATTGTACGATTACTGGGTTTTAATGCCAATAAAGGTTTTAATAATAATAATAACATTAATTTCCCATGTAATACAAGGTGGAAAGCTATAGTAAGCCATTTAGGACCAATCCAGCTTATTAAGCAACTTCAAAATATGCCTTCATATCCTGGCTTGTTATGAAGCAGAAACTATAGATAATTGGGCTTCATCACTTCTTTGTTCACTCATACAAATAATAACAATTATGTGCCATCTAGTTGACTTATGGAAATGGCTGCCACTGCCATCCAGTTCACCTGCTGAACAAGCACGTCCTGCAGTAGACAAAGGGCTCTCTTGCCCTGCTAAAGCCTTAAGGTGTTTTTAAATGGTGCCCAATGTGCAGCAATGTGTGTGTCATGTGAAGCAACAGTAGTCTGTTCACATTGACACCAGTATGAGGCAAACGTGTTGTTCCAGCCATACGGTATTCAGAAATGGTTTACCAGTCCCTTCTTCTTCAAGCACTCTGGGACCATGTCAGTTGCCCAAAGCCACACAGGCTGGCTCTTCTCCCAGGGGGGCACAGTGGCTGAATCGAACTTCCAGGACAGTTATTCTGACCCACTGACCTATCAATCCAGTTTCACTCATACTACGGGAGGATTTATCAAGCAAGTGCCACATATGCACAGAATAAGACATTGGCAGCGTTCAAGTATAGGTATAATGATAAAGCACCATTTAAAGTTGGTTTGTTTCAAACAAGTTTTAAGTTAAGTTTAAGTTTGTCCAGTTACTGAACTGTGACTAATGAAAAGCACAAAACCACACTGGAAGATTGGAAGGGAAGATACAGCAACATTTGGTGGGCCATGGGTTTGTTATTCCTTTCATTGGCATCCTGCCCTCCTTAAGCCACTCTGAGTGGCATTCTGGCATCACAAAATCTCAGTAAGTTGAGACAGAGTAGTTGGCTCAAAGTCACCCAGCCAACTTCATAGGTAAGAATGGACAGTCAGATCCACACCCCACACTTTAGCCACGTGCTTTGATATGTAAGTTGACAACATTTACTAAAACCGCAGTTAAGGAAGCCAAGAGAGAGGGGATATCCAAATATCAAGCAGTAACCTTCCCTGTGGCTTAAAGGAACACAATTCAGCAACTTTGACAAAGTAAAGCAACTTAGGGTCTGACCCATGCCTAGATGGCAGGCTGCTTGGGGACCCTGAGCTCCACTGAAGAATGCTGGGATACATCGATAGGTCACCCCCGGCACTGTTTCTGGTCTCTTTCCATCATAAGCAGTAGCAATTCTGCACAATGTTGTATACACAGGCTGCAGATTTCAGCTTTTCTTGCTTATGTTTGCTCTAAGGAGTAGGCACACAGCTCCCCCCCCCCGAAGCTTGAGAAAGAAAGGGGGGGAGGGAGAGACCTCCTCCTCCTCCTCCCACCCCAAAAGCTGAAGATAATTTTGAAATAAGAATGACACCACATGATGAGTAGCTTTATCTCCCCTTCCGTCTCTGGGAAAAAAGGCTTTGTAAGGTCTTGCAATTGTTTCAATAACCTGAAACCCACTTGGGGGAGTGGAACAAATGCAAAATGTATCTACACCATGGAAAGTCAAGTTTCTCTCACACCATTGTTCTAAAACTATTGTGTATCACCAGCTAAAGAATGAACTCTACCAGAAGTTCCATTCTTAACAGTTATATCAAATGGGCATTATTAGATCTATCATAACAACCTGTGGCAATACGTTTCATTCCTAGATGATGTACTTTACATAAAGTACTCCCTTTTGTCCTCTGTTCCTTGCCAGGCAATTTTGCTGGATGACCCGCAACTTCTAAAATTCGAGGAGACAGCAATTATCTGTCAGTAGAAATCTGAAATATAGATACCAATACAGATACCAAGCGATATTCATATCTTGTAGAGACTTGCTGTCTACAGTGCTACAATGTGGGCATAGGGAAAATTCCAAGATACGGGAAATGTATAATGCACAGTGCCAGGTAACTAGGCAAAGACATGCTTTAAGAGGCAGTTATTTGCAAGGTGGGGATTGGAGAGATCACTTTCTTCCAATTTCCAACATCTCTGAGTTAGAATGCAATTTCTAAGCACAAGAGAGATAAATCAGAAGAAATGGGCTATTATACTGCATAGCTCAAAAGCTAAACATTCTGAATAAAGCAATGAAAACAAATGCAATAATAGTCATTCCTCCTCAAATTCCAAACAGAAAATTGCATTTACTTGGGTATCTGTAAAATCTGTCAAACTGCATTCATTCATTATTATATTTTGTTAAACATTTAATTTACTTGACAAGTAAGATTTTTCTGTCATATACCTATTCCTAAGCACTTGCATGCACCAATAGATTTGACTTATCATTGCATACAAGTTGTGGAACTGTATGCATTTTAGAGATAGAAAGCGCTTCAGCTGACAGATTTTTCAGTGAAGCAGCTAAAGAAAATGTTGATTAATGACAGCCCAGTGATTTCCATCACTTCAGTAAGAGTATAAGAATAAATCTCTCCAACCACACCCAGACCTATTAAGACCTCAACTGTAGAAGCCCCCTCAGCAAGTTCTACTTATTCTTCTTTCTAATGGTTAAGGTTCCAAAATGAGGAAACAGAATGTAAAGCAAGAGTGGCCAAACTCTCTGATATGTTGGCAGACCAGTCTAATCTGTAATAAGAGGCAGTGCTACTCTGATGAACATGACAATGAATGCACAGCCGTCCACGCCTTGCTACAGCTTTGCTCAGGTCTAGCAGAACTGGGGAGTAAGCAGTCACACCACAGGCAGACCCATGGGTCCTCTTGTTCTTGCCCAAAACTCTACTACACCTCCCTCCTCTCTGATTGGGATGCTAGCAGTATCTATTGCACAGCCTGGTGACCTGTCCTCTTATGCAGCCTTCCCCAGTCTGATCCATTTGGGATGTTTTAGACTCCAAAGCCAAAAATCCCCAGACTTGTGTGGACTGCACCCAGTTGGGGAAGGCTGCTATTTTGTACAGCTCACATCATGACGTTGCTTGGCACTTGGGCCATATCTTCCTTCAACTAGAGAGCAGTGGTTGTTGCCCTTGTGTGTTTTCCTGAAAATGGAGAATGGCACTGATATCACTACAAGGCAAAGCCACTTACTGTTAATTTCAGAGTCCAGGGCAAAATTAAGTCAGTTGGTGACAGAGAGGAGAGAGAAAGGCACTATTTAGAGATATGGAACCCTTTCCACATTACCTGCTGAAACATTAACAAACACACATGAATCTACACCATCCTCCTCTGGAAGAGAGTCACACGATATCGGAAGGTGCCCCTCTTTCAGATGAATCCAACACAGATCTTTCAAGGCCTCACAAAATCCCCGGCATGGTGGAGGTGTTATTGGAAGAGAAGCATTGCACCCAGGTACCAGCAGCAAGCAGAAAAACCACTCCAAGTAGCGGTGACACCGAGATTTAAGAAGCCCCTCCCACTCATGCAAAGCAGCCCGAATTTCCTCCTCACTGCCCTGATGCAAATAATTCGGCACTCGGAAATGCTTCATGCCCAGGGTGTTGCAATACGACAGCTTGGTTGGTAAGGACAAGCAGTGGCCAGCTGTTGGCTTCAATCCAGGAAAGAAGGAAGGAAACCCTGTGCTATTATTGCTAAAATGTTGCATAGTGTAGGTTAGTAGAAACTCAAGAGAGTCAGAGTTATTGGCAGAGGAGAAATCCACAAAATTAGTTGCATTCGAATTAGAAACAGAATCACCAGGTGTATCAGCTACTACTATCCCAGAATGCTTAAAGAAGGAATGATCTTTAAGGTGGAGGTGGATTCTATCACCCTTAGAGAGTGATTGGTCTGAATCTGCAACATAACGGGGCAGCCAGTGGTCTAAAGCACCCACCACCTTGGATGGCATTCCACCATGCATGCGGCTGCTATCAGCCTGAGGCTTGTGCAATTCCAAGATATCTGCACTGGACAAAATTCCTTCTTTTCCTGAGTCAGGTTCCCAGGCTGCCCTTGTTGCTGGGACAGCGGTCGCACCTCCTTGGCCCGCCTCTGTCGTTTCTTGAAAAGCCAACATGGTGCCAGTGATATGATTGTTGGACGAAAATGAGAAAGAAGCACTACCTGCGAGCTGTGCATCAGGCTTCTTTAAGAGGAGGCGCGTCTTGTTCCACAGAAGAGCAGGCTTTGGAATTACAGAGAGAATATGCTCCGGCGGCTGATTTTCCAGCGAGGTTTGCCCATCAGCTCTGGAGCTGGAAGTGGTGTTCTGGATGCTCACTGGCTCAGTATCCGGGATCAGGGATGCTTTCAAAAGGTCAGTGGCTGCAGGTGTCTCTGTCTTCTCTGTTCCCTCTGATGTTTTTTCATCCCAGTGCTGAACCAAGTTGCTGATCTCTTCAGCTACGTTGAGGATCTCAGTCCCTACTCCTGCAATACTTCCTTCTCTGTTTTCCAGCGGAGTGGGAGATGCAGCTGTAGATATGATGGTGGCTGGAGTGAAATCAGGTCTCTTCAGGGTGAAGATAGTCCACACTCTTCCTTTTGGCTGAGCAGTAGTACTTTCCAGGGGGCTTCTTGGAGTAGCTGTACCCTCAGGCGTGACAAGACGCAGAGCTGTCTCCTCCGTCTGAGTCAACTGCTCGTCAAGATTGGCAACTGTGGTAGGAGGAGGAAGGGTTGTTTTCTTTGAAGACCCCCAAAGCCAGCTCCAGCCCTGTGCGTTAGATAAGCCACAGCAGGTCAGCAGCAGCAGGAGCCCAAGACTGAGCTCAGCTGGAGCCATTAAAAAGCTGCTTTGGGGGAATGTCCTGAGTAGCAGTGCAGGGGAATGGAAGAATCCACATTGATCTGTCCTCTGGAGCTCTGGGCTTAGGAAACATACAGCTCTCTTCCAAGCAGATATAAAACTTGCGGAGGTGTGGCTAACAGAGTCCTCCCCTCCAGCAGCTTGCTTCCCACTAAAATCAGAAACTTAACTGCACAGCCTGTAATGTTCTCAACCGCAACAGAGGGGCTGCATGTTACAAACATACCTGAAGATTTATTCCCCCGCTTTTTTCCCCCCACCCAAGGAACAAGCACACAAGAAACACATACCCGGAAGACATCCGCTCTGCACAACTGCTGTACAATTTTAGCATTTTGCTGTTTTTCCTGCCCCTGGAGCTTATAAAAATATTTGGGCACATTAAACTCCTCCCTGCCCTGAGCCAATATTAAGACAAGGCGGAGATCTTTTCCTCTTCCTTTAGGTTTATAGCCTAATTTTCAAAATCATTAACATCAGCAATGAGACCGCAGGCACTTTTCTTTAGAGAAATCATTTCTAACAGAAGAGAAACAAACCAGAAATACTGCAGGGTAGTAAATATACGCCAAGCCACGCAACAGGATCAGAAAGGGCTCATGTTTAACTGATTTATCATTCAGTAGGCTGCATCCTTCCACATCTTGTTAAATTGTCAAGATGGGAATGATTCAAATAAAACTAAATGCTTTTCATCTAAAATGCTCTAGTGATATAACGGGCATTAGCTATATGCTTAAAATCTCTGCCATTCAAATTAACAGGACTCTGAAGTGCTAATATTTGCGTCCTCAGTTATGACATAAAAGACATAGGGGAGGCTGTCTGCCCTTTTGCAAATTAAGACCTTCTGCCCCATACGAAAAGCTGCACTAGACTGACAACTCTATCCTAGATATCTGTAACAGTATCATTGTGTGCTGTCAAGTCAGTTCTGACTTATGGCGATCCTTTCCAGGGTTTTCTAAGTAGAGGGTATTCAGAAGTGGTTTACCTGTTCCTTCTAGTGGGGGCACCCTGGGACTGTGCACCTTGCCCAAGGACACACAGGCTGGCTATTCTGGGGTGCACAATGGGGAATCAAACTCTCAACCTCTAGCTCCACAGCCAGATACCAAACTCACTGAACTATCCAATCAGCTTTACTCAGCATTAAACTGCAATCGTATGCACAGTGATTGCTGAAAACCTGAACAAAATCAGGCAGTTCAAATCAAAGGAACAGAAGAAAAGTTTTGAAAAGTTACTTAGAGTGGCGACAGAAGAGAAGCTGCCCAGATGATGAAGTAGTTCAATACTACTTAACTACGCACTGTCAAATCAATACTGACTTATGGCAACCCCTTCCAGGGTTTTCTAGATATGGGGTGCTCAGAAATGGTTTACCATTCTTTTCTTCTGGGGGCGTCCTGGGACTGTGCAGCTTGCTCAAGGCTACACAGGTTTGCTGTTCTTTCAGAAGGCACACTGGGGAATCAAACTCTCCACTATCTAACTCACTAAGCTATCCAGCCAAATACTACACAAAAGCAAACTTTGTCTTAATCTAGGCCAGAGCTTGGAAACACTCTGTTACTAGAGTACAACTCCCAGAATCCCCAGCTAATCTGATTAAGGGATTCAGAAAATAGTAATTCAAACAAGTAATATTTCTAAGCTTTGATCTAAACTGTAAGACGCAGTTGTATGCAGCTGACACATATTCCACATATCTAAGAGAGCCATTTTGTTTAAAAACAGCCTCCTCAGCCCTCTTTGCCCTTGGCTGGGAGGACCTCCTCTTTATGATTGCTTGACACTGGCAAACGACTCCCATCTTGCCTTTTCCAACCAACCACCAACACTTAATGCCCAGCAGCAAACAATTCATCTTTTCCATTTTAAATTTCTGACCTCAATCCATCAAGAAGCCTGAGCATAAGTAACGACTCTATGGTTCTAAGCCAACTCAGAAGCCAACGGTACAGCAAAGCTGGAATTGTGAGCAACTTGTCTAAACACAGCCCTAGCAACTGGGCTTGTCTAATTTCTGCCAGAGCATGGCTATGTACTAATTCCCCAACAACAACAACCTAGTGTTGCAAGCTATGTGTTTCCTTACCAGTCATCCTCTGAGGCTGAAAAGAGGCACAGCAAACGCTTCCTTAAAGAATAACCAATTCTAGGCACACTGCATTGAGGGCTCCCCTTGAAAATGCTCCAGCTTTAAATATTAACTTCTCAACATTCTTGGTTCACCCAGAGTGCATCATCAGGTGAGCAGCTTTCATATTAAGCATAAAGGAAGAGAGATATGCAAGCTTTAGGCCAATTAACTGGCAATAGCAACCAACTTAACAGTTAATTTGAGATTCTCGTGTACAGTAAGTATGAGAAGAAAAACTCTAGGATTCATAAAACTCCATAGTCTTGCAAGAATAGAGGCTATACAGATATACCAGGTCCTTATCAGCAAAGCAGCTTTGAAAAAGATTACACTCTCCACCTCTTCAAAGTTTGTGTACAAAATTAGCAGAAGATTCATCTTTCAAGTTAATATGTAGGCTTTATTTCTAACAGTAAATATCACAGAATAAGTAAACTATACAAAGCTTTCTAAAACCCTGTCCAGTTCCGAGCATCACCATTTAAGGAGGATATTGACAAGCTGGAACATGTCCAGAGGAGGGCAACCAGGATGGTAAAAGGTCTCAAAACCAAGCCCTGTGAGGAATGGTCGTGGGAGCTGGGTATGTTTAGCTTAGAGAAGAGAAGACTGAGAGGAAATGTGATAGCCATTTTCAAATGTTTGAAGGGCTGCAATGCGGATGATGAAATGAGCTTTCTTTTCTGCAGCCTCCAAGAGCAGAACCCAAAGTAATGGGTTCTAATTGCAATAAATGAGATTTTGCCTTAACATAAAAGGAAGATGTTTCTGACAGTAAGAGCTGTTTGACAGTGAAATGGACTGCCTCGGAGGATGATAGAGTCTCCTTAGTGGAGTTCTTTAAACACTGGTTAGACTGACACCTGTCAGGGATCATAGATTAATGGATACCTGTTTTGGCAGGGATTGGATTCAATGATCCTTGGGGTCCCTTCCAGCTTTGCACTTGTATGGTTGGTATGATTCTAAGCTGGGGCAATTATATTTCCTCTAAGGATCTTAGGATGCTACATAATCCCTCTACTCCTCCACTTTACCCTCATAATAACTCTGTGAGGTCAGCTAAGCTAAATGCAACTGCCCCCAAAATACCCAGAGAGCTCCACAAGTCAGGGAGAATTTAAATGTGGGGAGCTCCAGTCCGAGTCTGACACCTCTAACCATTGCTGGAGTGTGGTTTGCTTTGTTTTGGGTTTGATCTCTTCGGAACCTCTTTGTTGCCAGAAGACTCCCTGGATAGCTCAGGGAGTCAGGCAAGAGATTGGGATTTCAATTTCCCACTATGCTTCCTGGGAGTAGAGCCAGCCTGTGTAGCCTTGGGAAAGCTGCACAGTCCCAGAGGGCCCCCCACAAGAAGGATATGGTAAACCACTTCAGAGTTCTCTCCCACCTAGAAAACCTTGGAATGGGTTGCCCTAAGTCAGAATGGATTTGACGGCAAGCAATTTATTTGCTATGGGCTTCTACCTTGGGAATAACCAATATCACTGAGCTCCACTAAGATGGCTCCCTCCTAACTCCCTGAAACCCCCTGACCTGCCTCCCAGACTATTCAGCTTTGTTTCTAGTTCAACTTTGCACGCCCTGTCCAAGTATCTTCATTTTTCTCCAGGTCAAATGTACAAATAAGTGAAGACTCATTCATCCTTGACCCAACTCTGAAGCTAGAGCCAAGTTGCCTCCATAGATATGAAAGGACAGGAAAGAATACAGTATATGTAAAGAAGTCTAGGCCATCTGCCCCTAAATCCGGTCTTAATCCTATCACTCCTGTTCTTGTTCATCAATGTGCTGGTTACACTGAGGAAGGTCTGGGTCCTGCCCCTTTGTCTAAGACCTTTCTCGAATATATTCTTTTCTATCCCTCGATATCTATAGATGCAATTAACTCAGCCTTTTCTTCTTTACTCAAGCATCAGCCAGAGACCTTTGTAAGGCTTGCTATGTGGTATCACATACAGACTGAAATCTGTTTCCCAGGCAGGTCTGGCAGGTCCTTCCTTTGAGCTCTGCTTGAGCGGTCCCTGTTGCCCTTCTGCTAGGTTTAGACTACACAAGGAAGGAAATGAAAGTTGTCAGCTTCACTTTTACTACGTATGTTGTCCAATCTCTACTGAGGGGCTCTTCCACCTTTAAGGACTGTTAAGAAGAAGGAGCTTCAGGAGGTGTACTTTGTGTTAAAACATATTTACTGAAATTCTGTTTTCTTCAGACTATTAAAGATGCAGGAATTTTGTCCTCTTTTGCATCTGGCCATCCTAAGAACATAAGTGGTGCAGCCCATCCATTTCCAAGGTACTGTTGAGATATCCTGCCACACATTTCAACATTGCTATTTATTCCAGTCAGACTTCATTTAATCTGTTTACTGACCCCTGGATTTAATACAGCCATTACAGTATCTGCAAATCTCATTAAAGGCTTATAACTATTGGTCCATCCTTACTTGAAAACATATTCCTCAGGGGTGAAAAAACAGGTATTGCTTAAAATACGAAGAATGGAAACAGACAAGACTTTAAAGTTTTGGTTTCATATTTGGTGTGTGGGGGTTAAACACATTTTTGAAGATGGGTTGAAAGACAAATAGCTTCTTATTAAATACACACATGATTATTTTGACATCAGCACTAAAGTTTAAGATTGGATGCAGTTAAAACACTGGTTAGCCAAGGGACAAATCTCTTTCAACAAAACTCTTTTTTTTTAAAATGGCAGGACAGCAGACTCTGCTCTACATTCTAGTTTTCTTGACACTCTGCTGCCTGTAGCTCAGTCACCCATCTTACCACTTGCCAAATGCAGCAATTTTTTTTTTACAATTCCAATGGAATTTAAAACAAAGCAGCTTCTGTTTTTCTTCTCTATAACATGTCCATTGTGTAGGGGTAACCCTATAATGAGTCGGCTAGTTTTGACCGCTCTTCACAATAATGAATGGCTACAGAAAATTTGGAGGGGTTTGGGGGGAGAGACATGGAATGGAGCTGGACTGATTGATCAGAGAACAGTTAACAGTGTGTCCCGCTTCCCAACATGGGGCACCATTCTGGCTAACAATACTCCAAATCCGGTTTTCAGTATGTGTATGCTGAGGACGGGGCAGTCAATTAAACTGGCTCTTATCCTGGGGTCAGGGTTGTCATTCCCCAGCATTCCATGGCCAGCTTGTCTCTTTTCAAGCAGCCCCATCCAAACAAGCAATTCCCACAGAGTTCTACTGCTTCAGAGACCAACCAAAGGCTGCTTTTCCTCCTGGGCCACACTTTCAACTATCACAGATTACCTTGAGTGTTTAAAGTAGGGTAAACTGATTTTTACGCAAGAGCCAATCACAAAAAATAAAGTCAAGTGCTAAGAAGCCACAATGCAACAGGTAAAACTGGAAGGAGAGCAGCAGCTCAGTCAATCATTGGGGATAACCAAGGTTTAACTTTCTTTGAAGCTAATGCCTATGAATATAATCAGTACATGGGGCTCCACAGGAAAGCCATAGATAAAAAAACATTACATCATTTTTGAAAGGAAAAAAAAAAACCAGAAAGATAGGCTTCAATTAGTGCATAGTGATCTACCATGGACTTAAAGCATGTCCAATCAGATGGACATCTCAGTTCAGTGCCACTTACCAAATTTAGAAAAGTTACTCTTTTAGACCACGGTTCCCAGAATACTAGTGCTGGTTGGGAATTCTGGAGTTGTATTATAGAAAAAATAACCTTTTGAATCTCAGGGCAGATAACTTCAAGTAAGGCTGCAACTATACTGGCAAACTGAATTGGAGAGATTCGGCTTTGCTGCAGCTAGATTCACAGCCTATTTTATACTTCTGTACAGTTTAGGATTATTTCAGTGCCAGTGTCCACACTGGTCTCTCAATCCAACCTGGTTCAATCCACACCACAGCCCCCCTCTCTTTGATCCCCTCCTCTGCCAATCCCCAGCTCTCCTCTTATGGTTCACTGTAAAGCTGGAAGGCTGTTTACAGTGTTGCATGGCGTTGGGGAAAAGGACAGGTTTCTAAAGTTGTCCATGATCTACAAGCATATACACACATACCATGGAACCATAGTAGTCTGGGCTGATTCACACTGGCTGTGAATGGCTATACTGAAATTAGTGACACATCATTTTAGGGTCCCATTCTGAAGCACATTTAGGCTGCAACTACACTGACAAACAGAGATGGGTGTGAACTGCTGAACCGGCAGTTTGTGCTGATTCATCCTTTGGCCAAACAGGTGTTTAGTGCTTCCCAGCCCTGCCTCCTCCAGTGAATGCCCACGCAAAGGCAGTGCCTGGAGGAGGTGGGGCCAGGAAGCCAGCGCGCTGCCTCTGAGTGGGCACCCACCACAGGAGGTGGGTCTGGGAAGCACCTAACACCTGTTCAGACGAAGGACAAACCAGCACAAACCACCGGTTTAGCAGTCCGTGCCTATCCCTACTGGCAAATAGTATGAAATTTGCAGCACAAGTACAACAGATGAATTCAAACTTTAAAAAAATGATCAGATGACACAAATGCTATTAAACAGCAGTATTTATACACAGGAAATAGTGTGAAGCTATATGAAGACACTGGGGGAAGTATTAATACTTTATCTCACCTCTTGGAAGCTCCAAATAAAAGCAGCAGCTCTTACTGTCCTAGCCAAAGAAAAACTCTTTGAGCACTCTCAAATTGACAATCACACAGCTTGAAGAATAGAGCTAGACATGTATTTACATGAGTATAGTTTAAAAAGAAAGCCACCTTAAATTTTTTTACAATCAATCTGCCAATGTAACTTTTAACAGGTAACTACAAATGTCCAAGACCACGTAAGATGATTTTACACAATCATGTTTCTATTGTCCAAAGATTAGATTAGATTAGGCATCCTTCAGTCTCGAAAGACTATGGTAACGTGCTCTGTATGGAGGACTTGGAACAGCGTCTAGTGTGGCTGAGAAGGCCAATTCGAGAGTGACAATCCCTTCCACACTGAAGACAAATACAATCTGTCCCCTGTCCAGCTCCCTGATTTTGCTGCTTTCGTGACTGCCTCTTTGCCTCGGCCTGCTGGACAAGGGTCTCTTCAAAATGGGAGAGGCCATGATGCACTGCCTGCCTCCAGGCTGAATGCTCAGATGTCAGGGTTTCCCATCTGTTGAGGTCCATTCCTAAGGCCTTCAGATCCCGCTTGCAGATGTCCTTGTATCACAGCTGTGGTCTCCCTCTGGGGCGATTTCCCTGCACTAATTCTCCTTTTGGAATCCGACCATCAGCCATTCTCACGACATGCCCAAGCCAACGTAGACGTCGCTGTTTCAGTAATGTATACATGTTAAAAATTCCAGCTCGTTCTAGGACTACTCTATTTGGAACTTTTTCCTGCCAGGTGATACCAAAAATGTGTCGGAGGCAACGCATATGGAAGGTGTTCAGCTTCCTCTCCTGCCGTGCACAAAGGGTCCAGGAGCAATGTATTTTCACTAAGTTAATATTTCTGCACATATTAGCAATACAGAAAAGTTATGCGCTCTTATGGTTGGATATTGTAAGCCTCTTGGCAGGGGTCTATTTGTAGAGCATATACAGAGAGAGAGAGGAGGAAGAGAGAGAGAGAGAGAGATGCAAACTCACATTCCATGCAAAACAAAAGGTACAGTGCTAAATCTCAGTGTCTTATTTTTCCCTCAAAAAGGAAGGAGAAAACTTTTAAAGGGGAGGTAGGGAAAGAGGGTAACTTACAAACTCTTTACATATCTGCATCCTGGTTTTTCTCCACACTTCCTTCTTCCCATCTTTTTTCTTTTATCAATTTGGTTATCTCCAAGGGATTAATAGTGATCATCAATGTGTTTTTCTGATCCATTTAGGAATTAGTGGCAGAAATCCTGTTGCACAGCTTCATGTGCAAGCAATGGTGTTGACACCAGCAGCAGTAAATGTGGGGATTTGCATGTGACTTCATTGCATAGTGTACAAGTCATGTGCAGTTCAAAATTGCCATCACCATCATGCACACAGAGCTGCAAAACAGGATTTCAGTGAATATGTGAAAGTGCACAACAGGGTGCAGGAAAGATGAGACAGGTAATATGTAAAGTTACAATATTTGGGTACAGTTTATCTTACTTCTTCCTTTTTTTTCAACTTTGAATTTAAGAGATAAATCCAAGGTGGAACTTCGTTAAAAGTACAACAAAGTGAAACACAAAGCATACTGGAAAACATTTGCTCAAAAATACACACACTAAATAAATTAAACTGAGCTTGTTCCCCAATAAGTATGGGAAGGATTGCAATTCTAAATCACTATTGTAATCACATGGGCATTAATTACGGCCTGAAAAATGTGATCCAAAGTAAATGTATATGCAAATTTTGTATAATCATCACAGTGGCTATCTGTCTGAAAAAGTAAAAGAGAGATGATCCATTTTCAAGCATGTCAGCTGGACTATATTGTTGGCAGGGCAAGCCACCTATGCCAATGCAGATGGCTTGGGAGATCTGAATCGATTTTCCAGTGACATATTTTTCATTACAAGCCCTGCCTCAAGGTGTCCCATCTCTGCCTATTTCCATGCTACTCTCAGGTTTAGCTGGGATTTGAATCAGCAGCCCCCTTACTGCATGCTGGTAGTCATTGCAATGAGATACTTAGGTATATGAAGATGAAATTGTTGCCTGCCCATTTAAATCACTCTGTATACACCTAGACAAAGTTTTGATATTAGCCTTTATCTCAGTACTAAAGACGTGGAGCAGGTAAGTGAGAGTTTGCTAGCACATACAGTGGGAGCAAGATTGCCAAAGCAGATAGCCACTTCCCACCATCATTGATCTCTATGCATTAGCTCTTCTGTACAGAAGGTATATTTATAACTGTCACATAAACCTAGAAACTTGTTCTTCAAGTGTCATAATGGAAATACCAAGTAAAGCAACATCTTGATAAGATGAAACATGGAAACAGTGATGGACTTTTGAAAGGGTACAACAGTTTATCAAAGTATTTTTCTTCAATGTTCCTGCATCCTGCACATACCCACATACACACATGGGGGGTTAGTCTAAAAATTACAGATCTCTCTTGCACACACACATCACTTCTATTTATCCACTTCCATGTCTTTTCTATACATTCACGTGCAAGAAACTTTAGCTGCGATCTCAGACCACTGACAACATATGGTACTTAATCAGAAGGCACCAGTAATTTTGGTACAAGTTTTTATCTGTAGAAAGTGGGAATGGGAACAGAAGAAAGAGTGGCATGTAACATTAAATAAAGAAAAAGTAGATAACCTCTTATTCATTTCACACGCTAGCAAGGTTATGCTCAAAATCCTACAAGGTAGGCTTCAGCAGTATGTGGACCGAGAACTCCCAGAAGTACAAGCTGAATTTCGAAGGGGCGGAGGAACTAGAGACCAAATTGCTAACATGCGCTGGATTATGGAGAAAAACAGAGAGTTCCAGAAAAACCTCTACTTCTGCTTCATTGACTATGCAAAAGCCTTTGACTGTGTGGACCACAGCAAACTATGGCAAGTCCTTAAAGAAATGGGAGTGCCTGACCACCTTATCTATCTCCTGAGAAATCTATATGTGGGACAGGAAGCAACAGTTAGAACTGGATATGGAACAACTGATTGGTTCAAAATTGGGAAAGGAGTACGACAAGGCTGTATATTGTCCCCCTGCTTATTTAACTTATATGCAGAATACATCATGCGAAAGGCAGGACTGGATGAATCCCAAGCTGGAATTAAGATTGCCGGAAGAAATATCAACAACCTCAGATATGCAGATGATACTACTCTGATGGCAGAAAGTGAGGAGGAATTAAAGAACCTCTTAAGGAGGGTGAAAGAGGAGAGCGCCAAAAATGGTCTGAAGCTCAACATCAAAAAAACTAAGATCATGGCCACTGGTCCCATCACCTCCTGGCAAATAGAAGGGGAAGATATGGAGGCGATGACAGTTTTTACTTTCTTGGGCTCCATGATCACTGCAGATGGTGACAGCAGCCATGAAATTAAAAGACGCCTGCTTCTTGGGAGGAAAGCGATGAGAAACCTAGACAGCATCTTAAAAAGCAGAGACATCACCTTGCCGACAAAGGTCCGCATAGTCAAAGCTATGGTTTTTCCTGTAGTGATGTATGGAAGTGAGAGCTGGACCATAAAGAAGGCTGACCGCCGAAGAATTGATGCTTTTGAACTGTGGTGCTGGAGGAGACTCTTGAGAGTCCCCTGGACTGCAAAGAGAACAAACCTATCCATTTTGAAGCAAATCAACCCTGAGTGCTCACTGGAAGGACAGATCCTGAAGCTGAGGCTCCAATACTTTGGCCATCTCATGAGAAGAGAAGACTCCCTGGAAAAGACCCTGATGTTGGGAAAGTGTGAAGGCAAGAGGAGAAGGGGATGACAGAGGACGAGATGGTTGGACAGTGTCATCGAAGCTACCAACATGAATTTGACCCAACTCCGGGAGGCAGTGGAAAACAGGAGGGCCTGGCATGCTCTGGTCCATGGGGTCACGAAGAGTCGAACACGACTTAACGACTAAAGAACAAACAACAAAGATCACCTCTTGCAAATTGTGATTAAAAGGCTCCCGGATGTGAAATTATTTATTACACCAGAGATTATTTCAGAAACATTTCTCATTTTTCCTTTCCAAAGGCAGACTACAATTCCCTCTTTCTTCTGGCTGTTCTCCCAGATTTCACATTTTATCTCCTCATGTCTTGACCTTGGCAGCTGGTCAGTCACTTCATCCACCTCTCCGCTCTGCTCTGTTTCCTGAAACAACGGCTGAGGCAATAATCCCTCCTAGTGCAAGGCTCCTTTCCATCCCAGAGATAAAAAGAAAACCCCCACATACACCTCTGTTCCAATAAAAACACATTCTTCTCCAAATAACTGTTTCCCCATATTGTTCCTGTTTTCTGTGGACTTTCAGTCAGAGTATCTCTTGATGCCTCTAGCTGTCCTTCTATAGCCATGCCCCATAGAATGGGGTGCCAGCAGTCAACAGAAATGTCCTTGAACATGCAGTTAGTTGCTTCCTCTCTGGAGATCCATTATGGAACTATTGCGTTCTGGACCCATTTCCACAAGAAAGGAAATTCAGGGAAATCAGACTCACTAGGGAGCAGATAACATGGCAACTCTCTGTTTCTCTCTTGGGAATCTGCCAGGAGCCTGTTTCCTTTCCTAGACACATCCAGTATTTCCTCCACGTATCTTGGTGCCAGCTAAGAAAACGGACAATTCTACTGTGACCTGCTACTCCCAACAAGAGCCACATCAGACATGATGCCACAGAACCATGAATAGAATCTCCCTTTGTTTTTGAAGTGTTAATAGCAGCCGCTGGGGAGGATTTGTATCAGGACTATTGCATTAGGGGAAAGGAGTTAGAACTCTTTTTTCAATTAAAAATAATAACCTAATCATTGTGGATTAAAGAAACTCTGGTATCATACTATAGAGTTCTCCATTCCAACAATATATACTTTATATAAAACTACAATTGTATATTTCATCCATGTCCAGTATCCTATTGAGTTCTAATAGAGTAGACCCATTGATTCAATGAGATTCAAGGCGATTTTAAGATACATTTAGGAATATTTTAACTGGATTTTTTTATGTTTTATGCCATTCTTTTATCAATTTTATATGGCAATGTAGATATTCTTTGCCTTTGTCTTCCATATTTTCATAAATATTTTCAAGGTTTAATATCAGGATTGACTATTACAGGGCACCCAAGAGAATTTCCCTACATTTTTTCTCAGCTGTTCATAAATCACAACAGCACACTGCTTTAACAACTTGCAACATACCAATAACTTGGGTGATTGGAGCAACAATAACAAAAACACAAGCTGGTTGCCAAGAAGTAACAAATAACAACAATTCTGGTCTGCCATCTAAAAGCCTGCCTCTTTAAAAGCATAGCCTCCTTGACCAAGTTAGCTGGCATCCAAACCGCCACATTTTCAGATCTACAAGTCAGCTACAGACAGCTTAAGCAGACATCTTTCTAGTTCTACCTAGATCTCAAGAGCAAAGAAGGGTATCTTTTTAGCTAGTGTTCATGTTATCACTGAACCTTGTGTGTCAGGAATGGCAACTAGCCACAGAGGACACTGTGTTACATTCTACTCAGGTGACCACTATGTTTTTCTTAATTTCCTCCAAAAGGTTGACCATGAACTAGCAGACTTCATACAGGTTATTTTATTTTCAAGTAAGTTCTGCCCCACCCTCCACTGCCGCCTTACTGCATTCTTGCACAAACATGCAAATCTCTCTTTCTAGCTGGACTGAAGATTTTAGGATGAGTTGTATCCAAGAAACCCAAGGGACAGTTCTCTTCCAGCCCACCTACACTGCTTTAGTTAAGCTCCAGCCTTTAAGCTAAAAGCAAGCGAAGGGGAGGACAGATTGAGATTTGACCAGCAAGAGCTTGAGGGCTGGTTCCCCCAGCACTGGAGTCTTCTTTTAAAGTTATTCAAGATGAACAAGTTATTAAAACCAGTTTAATATGTGCAAACTATAAGAACATCCTTTCTCAGAAGAAGACTTCCAAGAGGGTTTGCCAAGGGTGCCACAGACATGCCCCAAACCTGCCAGCATTAATGTTCACTACCAGTGTTCTTCAGTTAAGTAAAGCCATTCATAATTGGAATAATGCATAAGCTAGAGAAGGTGTGGGCGAAAAAAAGAAGGATGTGGACATTTGAGCTAGTTGTTTCCAAGGTCATGGAAAGTCACTAAATAGGCCTTTCTTTGGAAAGAGCAGCCAAAATTGATTTCTCATGCTGGTGAGTCAAAGACTAAAGAGAGAGCTGCTGTTGCTGCCGCCTCAGTTGCTGTAAGGAAAATATTTTGAATCACGCCTGCACAGCTGGGCTATTTTATTTGCATCTAATAAAAAAAATTAAAACAAAACCTACATCTGTGCTGATTTCTTCTTCCAAAATGTCAATGTGTTATTCCTCCAACCAGCAGCTATGTCCTGAAAGGGATGAAACTCCACAGGCACTCTGCATGTTCTGATGCTTCTTAAGAGCACAGAATTTTTAGATTTTGAAATAATCTCTTTCATGGATCAAAATCTAGGTTACCAACTCTCACCATTATCTCAGCTAAGGAGGTATTAAACAAATATCACAGCTGTGGTTAATTCTGTGGTTGACAATCTGGCATGTGTACACTCTGGTTTGTGTTTATTACTGAATTATTATCCATGGTGGGAGTGAATCTCAGTTCCTTCCTCTGCAATAGAATCTTATGTGTACCAGAAAAAACTTATTGCGCCTTTTCCCTGATCTCCTAATATTCATATTGACATTTTTAAAAAGACAATACTACTCCTTGTGTTATACTTCCTTCTTGCTCACAGAACTATTTAGACCCAGGTGAAATGAGCATCACTACTGCCAATACAATAACATTCTGGTAGAATAACAGAAGTTGCACCCCTTTATTCTCACAATTGGTTGTCCTGGTGTCCCACTACTGTTTAACTCTTTACGAAATTAACACCAATTTACTGCCATACAATTACAATGGATATGCCAACTTTGGCGTCCTGTCCCATACTGAACTGTCAAACCTATGCAACATCATGTGTCATTTGTGTGCTGTGAAAGTAAACAGTTACTTCCACACTTTCTTGCGAGACAGATAGGTAACTGAACTGTAAATCTTGCTGTAGTATAGCAGAGCAACCTTAACAGAATATAGTTCAAGGCAAGCTTGACACCTAGGCCAGCAGCAAATTCCCTTTGCAAATTTGCCAATACATTGATGTAAATTGTGTTTTCAGTTTGTTTTCATACACATGCCCACCCTGTAAGGAATTCCCTTTTTTTTCTAAAACAGAATCTCAATGACACTGCATTTTTATATGGTCATACATTGGCCCCCTACTGCCAGTTGCACTGCCTTGGTTTGATTACCTCCATGTAAAGTGTTGATAGTGTTATGGAGCACATACTTCAGAAGGAAATAAACCAGAAATGGACAAGATCCACATAATTATTTTCAAGAAGAGCCCTATTAATCACGAAAGAGACACTGACTGACTGACTGACTGACTGATTGACTGATTGACTGATTGATTGATTGATTGATTGATTGATTGATTGATTGATTGATTGATTGACTGACTGACTGACTGACTGACTGACTGACTGACTGACTGGCTGGCTGGCTGACTGGCTGACTGGCTGGCTGGCTGGCTGGCTGGCTGAATTACTTGAGGTTTTACTAACTTTGCCCCAGCCATTTTCTGCGTGTATACTGTATTACCAACTGACTGAATGTAATTTTAAGCAGTCACATTCCCCAGCTTTTTCAAACATGTTATTTTGCCCTTAAAAGACCCATGAACGGTAAAATTTCTTTACAAGCCAATTGTGCTGTGGTATTTTGGCACTGTTTTCTTACTGCTACACGCCAAAGGAAAAGACTGGATTTCTAACTTCCTCATCCAGTTATTCCAGGGACCAAGTTTATATTCCAAGTCAGCAACAAAAGATTATTGTGACCCAGATGGAAAGTTGCCTAACACATGCACAGTTTTGCATACATCTTTCCAAAGTATTTCTTCTCTTTTTCCCTAGAGTGTTTTTGCTTTGTTTTGTTGTTCCAGAAAAAATGAAGCCCACAGGTTGAAATTCCAGAATACTATGGATCCCGAAACCAAAGAATGGGAGCAGGGTTCTTTAAAAAGGAGAAGAAATGTTTGGTATTAAATATTATTAAATGTTGAAAATCAGTTCCCTCCCTCATGCACCATTTAAGACTGCTTCCCCATGTCCTGGAATCATACATTTCCTCTACCCAAGCAATAGTTGGTACTACAAAGTAGGGACAAGGAAATGCACCCTGTCATGATATTATATTAAGAGCTAATTCATAAAACCATGAACTAATAGTGCTGGAAGGGATTCTAAGGGTCATCATTTTTACTCTTCTTGACTGTCTTCAAAGTTGGTTGGATAGCTCGGGGAGCTAGGTAAGAGGTTGGGATTTTGATTTCCCACTGTGCTTTCTGCAAGCAGATCCAGCCTGTGTGCCCTTGGGCAAGCTGCATGGTCCCTGGATGCCCCCAGAAGAAGTGAATGGTAAACCACTTCTGAGTATGTACTTTTAAAAAAAATTGGGCAAAATGACACATTAAGAATTCAGTTCTTTACAATTTACATTTTCACATTTAAAAGCATGCTTCTAGCCCTCATGATTGTAGAGCTCTGTCTCAAGCATGCAGGCATGGCTCACAGAGCCATTGAGTGAGCACTCTCTCCATGGCTGAGCAGTCTCACTGTCTGCGGTGATTCGTACATGTTTAACATTTCTTCTCATGCCACTCGTTTAAATAACGAACTCTTTGCAAGGCATCTGAAGAAAGGCAGAACTGACAAACAGCACCAGGGTTTGGAAAAGGGAGGAAATGTCCTTTTCACTTTCAGTTCTGCTTCATATTCTGTATACATGAATTTAATACTTTATCACAAAGCACAACTTTAAGTACAATTTTAAAAAGTATTTCTAATGTCTTATTGGGCAATCTATGATTCAGGTTAGAATGTTATAGATGTACCTCTAGGTGGATCTTTGCAAAAGACAGGGCCTTCTAGAAGCAGGGTCGTGGCTCACATGGAAAGGCTACCCAGATACAACAGACTCTACCTCCTCAGACCATCATGTTTTCATGTTCTGTGTAATAACAGAAGGGCCCAGGAGTGGTGCCCTCCCCCAATGTGTGTGGGGTCCACACCCCTCCCTTAATGTCAGTGAGGTGTAAAAGACTCCTAAACATCAGAGTAACTTCATAATTCTATGACAAAAAACTTTGGAAGAGAAACAATACCAGAATGCCAGTATATTAATTTCTAGCACAGATATTTATAGAGTATTGTGCAGAATTCTGGTCCTCTCAATTTAAAAAATGTCAGCACAGAGCTGAGAAAAGAACATTAAAGGGCTGCTAAAATAATCGAAAGGTTTACATTTCATAAATGCTTGAAGCGTTAGAAGCTTTGTTGTTTAGAAAATAAAATAAAGGGTTTTTTTAAAGCTAGAAATGGCATGGATGCAGGAAAAACTTTTCTTGCTCTTATCCAGCTCTAACAGCCAGGTTCACTGAATTAAACTGGCTGACAACAGGTTTTGGACGAACAAAAGGAAGCACTTCTTCACGCAACCTAATGGAATTCACTGGGATAAGATGACTGAATGAAACTAGGTTAAGATAGCATTCTGAAAACATTAGGAAAAAAGAACAGACTGCTGCTTTGTCAATGGTTGCTGTAAATGACAATTTGCAATAACTAGCTTTATGCTCAGAATTAGCATGCATTTGACTCCCAGGGAGCAAGGAACGCAATTCCAGTGGCATCCGCTGGTTACCAATGGGAACAGAACCCTAAATAATGATAGAGAATCCAATCTGATTCAATAAGATAATTCAGAGGTTCCTACACCACAACTGACACGTGTGCTCAGATGCTTTCAGAATGGTGTTGTCCTGCCTGGTTTGGCTCTACACTACAGAAACATAAATCAGAGATGGCATATAAGAGCATCCTGGCATAGCACTATTGGCCTTCAATTCCCATTCACCAATCTAAACTTCTCCTGTGCCAGAGAGAAACTTGGACTTGGGCATTTCTTCTGAATATACATCCTCTGCAGAAGATTGTGAGTAGCAAGCAACCTGGTACCACTGCAACACAACATGGCTGAGTGCTGGTTTGCATATGAGGATCATTGCCTGGGGACCACTTTACAATTATCACTGCATGCTACCACGTCATAATAGCCATCACACAGGCTTATTTAAAATGACTTCTACAAAACTAGTCCCAAATGTGCAACATTCTCACAGTCCTCCACCCTCAATTTCATTCCTTCTCTCCTTCCAAACTTGTGATTGTTCATAATCCTGACCACACATTCCAAGCTTGATGTTTTTGTTCTGCCAACACACGCAGATAATGATGTAACTCCACTCCAGCCCAAAAATAACTGTAATAACTGCTTTATGAATCGTCCCTTTACAAATAGCCTGCACTCATCATTCCTCTATACTTCTTTTAACTATACTTCTTTTTAACTTCTTTTAATTTCTGAACACAAAACCAGTTTCATGGCATTATCAGCCACAATGCCATGACAGATACTATGTGAGCATACCACACATTCCTTTCCCATGTATATCAATTAAAACATTTCCTCACAGAGCCTGGCACAAATAAGACAAAGGAATACACAGACTTCTGCACTACATACACCCTACCAGTCGCCTTTCATGTTTTCAGCCGCCAGCATTAAAAGAACTGTAGTCAGAACGAAGACTGGTTCTTCATGAAATAAAAAACTGTTGTAGATCAGTTCAGTGTCTCCAGTCAAGAAGTTCCAATCTATGTGAGAGGTGGACAGCAGACGGCTCTGGAATAAGTTCCCTTCTATATTAGGGGTTCCTGACTGTGGAGACAGCAATACTCTAAGTCAGCCCCATATACATCTGCCATCATGTAAAGGTAACACAGTGCCAACCCACATTTAAATTTAACACAATGCCATATACTAACAAGCATAACACTTCTGCACTCCCCACTTCTTAAGACAAATGGTATTCTGATGTGATGACTTTGTACTCTTCTCTACACGTTGTTTCCACACGCTCTTTCCATACAGCCTTTGCCTTCTCCCTTCCTTCCTTCATTCTCAACACCTGCACCCCATAAACCTGCCACCCACCTACACAAAGAGTAACTAAATATCTTGTGCAATACGTTCAGAAAATCATCATCACATCATCGATCAGTTCCAAAAGGAACAGAAAACAGTCATTTACAATCAAGAGAAGACTGGGCCACCGTGACGCTCACAGGCTTTGCTCAGTTTATCAGCAGAGCAGGGTGGATTTGATTTAAATCAAATTGATTTATATCACGATTTAAATCATGATTTAAATTTTAAAAATTGGATTTTTTGATAATTTAAATTTTAAAAATTGATTTTTTAAATTTAAATCATGATTTAAATCTATTTAATTTCAATCAAATCCACCCTGCTCTGCTGATAAACTGAGCAAAGCCCATGAGTGTCATAGTGGCCCTCTCTAGCCAACTGATGCGCAAAGTCAAGGGTTGAAAAATACTTGTTGGTGCAAATTTCTCCCAATCTCTCCTATATTCCCATTCCATTCTTTGTTCATATCAGTTGCAAGATGTTGTTTATTCTTCCTGTACAGAAATATGGAGATATGTATGCATTTTCCATAATGGACATCTTTTATCCTGTTTTTCTGGTGGACATATTGTTGTAGACATTTTTCCTATTGACTGAAGCATATTTTCATTTTTGGACTGCATGTATTTTTAATATGCATGTATGGCTTCATGCACATAAAATACTGCACGGCATATGGTGCAGCACATGCCTGAGCAAGGGGCACTTTGTTTTCAAATGAGTCTTGGCAGGTACAAAATGGTTAATTTCAGTGAAAATCTTAAAACCACTGGAATTCTTTTCCATCCCTAACAGACCAATGCCATCTTTGTTATAGGAGGAAATATAAGAGTCCCAAATAAAACTGTTAATCCAGCTAGAATATGCCCACTGAGAAAATGCAACTTCTTACAATGACAATAATTTTAAGTCCCTTTGATTCAATGGCTCTAGTACGGACTAACTCTTGGATTCAACCCAGCTTTTCTCCAATTGATCTGGCTGGACAGCTTGGTGAGTGAGGTGTCTGGCTGTGAAGCCAGAGTTTGGGAGTTCAATTCCCCACCATGCATCCCAGAAGTGCCAGCCTGTGTGACCTTGGGCAAGCTGCACAGCCTCAGGATGACCTCATTAGAAAGGAACAGAAAACCACTTCTGGGTAGTCTCTGCCTAGAAAACCCTGAAAAGGGTCACCACAAGTCAGAATTTACTTGACAGCACACAATTATTACCCAGTGTGGTGTCATAGATGTGAATGATGGTCTAGGACTCTGGATTGAATCCCCATTTAGCCATGGAAACTCCGTGGGGGTGTGGAACCACTAAAACCACTCTTTAAATAGCTCACGTACCTTGAAAGCCCTGTTAGGGTCACTATACATCGGTTCCAACTTGATGGCACATAACTAACTTTCTCCAGTCAGCTCAGGACAGCATATATGGCTCTCCTTTCTACTTTATCTTTACAACAACCCTGCGAGATAGATCAGAAAGAGAGGGAGGGAGGGAGGGGAGGGAGGGAGGGAGATGGGCCCAAATTCACTCTGTGAGTTTAACAGCTCAATGGGGACATGAACATAGATCTCCCGAGTATCACTCTTAACTGTCTTTCCAGCCCTGTTTAATATATACATTGGTGGATTACCAAAGTTGCAAAAAGAAAAATTAACTGGATGGTACAATTCCACAATTTGTTTAAACCCTTTGGGGGGAAGGTATGGGGAACAAAACAAGGCATGGAGTACTGCTACTTGATTTAAGGCAAGGCAGAAGCCTTGGAGAGTTGTAATAGCTATTTGATGGGCATTCTAAATTTTTTGCAGTCTTTTTTTATCTGTCAGGAAGGGGGACCCTGGGGCTGCCAGAAAATGCCAGCCTACACATAGTCCACACTTTGCCCACGCTGTTCTAACTAAAATCAAAAATGTCAAGCATATCTATAAACTTTTGACTGAAGTTAGTGAGATCCAGCAGTGCTCACCCTTAGGAATGTGCTTTGTGATTTAATTGTTTTGACATACACGTTTACCTCTACTTGTCCTCTGTCTGCTTCACAACTCTTCATCACCTAGCCTAATTCACATTTCCACTGTGCTCTTTCCCCTCCTGCCCTTCCCTTAGCATGATGTGGGCTGGCAAAGAAACAAGCACTGTGCTGCCATGTCTTGCAGATACAAGAGTAAGATGCTTTACTCATTAGATCAGGCTATGGCACACATCCTGGGAACAATGGGTAAGACCCACTATCACTCTCCAAAAACCACTGACACACCTATTGCAGATACTTAGAAGGCTCTCTAAGTGTACATAGCATTTTGGCAGCCTTTTGCTTTGCTGAAATTCAATCCAGTCCCGAGAGCAATCCTGACTCTCTCCAGAAGTCTACATTTTTAGAGATGCTTTTTCTTAAATTAAAAAAAAAACACATTTAGAATAATTCCGTCCGTCCATCCATCCATGTGCATGACTGTATGTGTGCTTTGTGTACAATCTAACAATCTCTAACTCGCATTTTAACAAGAGCAGAACAGAAAGAAGAAAGAGATTCACAAATGTGCATTTACACTGAACAGGCATAACACCTTATTATGCAGGGAAACCTTCAGGTTACAGAAATTCCCACTGATTACAGTGCAATAACAGACATGCCATCTTGCTTCCACCATGCTTATTGTCAGCAAGAGCAAATTCTGTAATCTGGATGGCTTGACATGGTTTGTGAAGCAATCTTAACTGGAAGCTTTTGGTAATAGTCCTCAGAGACGAAGAGGAAAACCTGAGAACTTTCATGCAGTGTATAAATACATTTATACAGCAAACATTGGAAGAAGGATTAAATGAATAGCTAAATTAGTAGATGATCTGCTTCCTACTTTTCTACCAGTCCATCAACACCCACCATGGTTTCCATCACATGCTGTAAGAAAGGGTGTGTTATACAGTGGGCTGACTATTCAGTTTGGGTATGGAGGACATTCACTGAATAAGTCCACTGTGTGACATTAAAAAGTTGCTACATCATAACAAAAGAGTTGCAGAAGAACATTTTATAAGTAGAATAATTATGCAAGTAAATAACATAATAAACTTTAGAGTAGACCTTTGGTCTAGATGGGCGGGATAGAAATCCAATAAACAAATAAACAAATAAATAAATAAATAAATAAACATACCGGTAGTAACTCAGTATTATTTAAACCTGGGTCCAGTTTTGGCAACAAAATAAAACAAAATTATTTATGCTGTCTGCCCCCAGGATTCCCCCCCACCTCCGATTACCTACAGCAGAGCTGGAGAATGGGTGACCCTTCAGATGTTGTGCTGGACTGCACCTCCTGTCAGTCCTAGCTAGCACAGCTGTGGTGAGAGACAGCGGGAACTACAGTCCAAAAACATCTGGATTGTCATCTGTCTTCGACAGGCTCTTGTCAGAATCAAGCCAATCTCAGCTTTTGTTTTCTAGCCTTTGTGGTGGATTGGTTCAACAGGTGAGGGCAAAACCTTCCAGTTTGGTTCCCGTCACACGTGCTCAAGGAAGATGAAGCCGCAAAGCTCTCCAAACTCTGAACAGCACTCATTTACATCTGGGTTCCAAAGCTATTGGGCCACACAGCTGAAATTTAGAAGTGACACAGGCTGTGACACCTGTATCTACAGACATGATCAATCAACATGAACGTTCTTTTTCCTCCTGGAGTCCCTCCACATCAAACCCAACCAGCTGTTTGTGCTCCATGAAGTCCAACATCTGGCCACCTCCACCAAGGAGGATTTGTTGGTGGCTTCGTCATTCCTGTGGTTTAGTCTTCTGCAGATGTTATTGCCTTCAAGACTGTTTATTTATCCAAACAAAAACAATAAACACATTGTTTGTTTTAACAGTGATTCTGAAATACTAGGAAAAAAAGGGGGAGGGGGAGAAAGGCCAACTGATGGGAGAGAAATGCTTCCTTTATCTTGTCTGGGCCAAGAACATATTTCCCAGGATCCAGCTTAAAAGCCTTGGTGGCCTCAGTCCACAGTTTAGCGATTAAGAGGGTGGGACAATTGTTCATTTGCACTGGCAGTCACAGCAGAAGGCTGAAATTAAAGGGCCACTGAAGTGAAGACTTGAGAAAACAAAACACTTGCAAAGCACACATGGCCACCAGCACACTCTTGGAATGTGCAAGATGCTGAGAACTACCTCCCCAAAGCACAAAAAAATATGTTCCAAAATAATGGAAATCACACTTAACTGTCAGGTTACTGTGAAGATAGTGATCACTCCCCCAAATGGCAGGATTTTCACAAAAGGCAGAGCAAACAATACTATAAAAGAGATCATTAACCCTACTTTCACAAAGTGCACATATATATATAAGTGGCTGGATAGCTCAATGAGATAGATATCTGGCTGTGGAGCCAGAGATTGGGAGTTCAGTTTCTCACTTTTCATCCCAGAAGAGCCAGTCTGTGTGGCCTTAGACAAGCTGCACACTCCCAAGATACCCCCAGGAGAAGGGACTGATAAACCACTTCTGAATACTCTCTACCTAGAAAACCCTGAAAAGGGTTGCTACATGTATACACACCATAGATTCCTTAAAGGCCATTTTATAGTTGCATGGATAATCTAATAAGGCAAGCAGACAAAATTTCAATTTCCCATGCATTCTTTTATTAAAGCAGAAAAGCTTTTGTAACTTCATGCCACATCTGGCCTTTCCAGACAAAGAAGATATCTTCCAAGCAGAGGGTCGTATTATACTCTAGGGTGGCTAATAAACAAGCATCTCTCTGGCAGAGGCCACCAATATTATATCCTGTTGAAACTTCTTCCCATCACAATTTATTCCATTTGAATAAACACCCAGTGTGTCTGTTGTGTCACAACATTCTCTCCTTTTCCCTGTCTCTAATTTACAACATAATGTATAGAGAGAGTCATTCTATCTATTGGTCTGAAAATAGCAGGTGGGGTGGAGGTGGAGGAGTTTTAGCGGAATAAAATTAACACTTGATTTTGAGGATCTAGAGATAGAACTTTGAGATAAAGAGTATAGCAGCAATTGTCACTGTCTCAACATCACATTGTATTCATTCAGTTGCGGACGAATGTGGGGGGAAATGCATTCTTCTCCAATCTGATAGTGTTTTTGGACCACAGGTTTCATCATACGCGATGAGCATGATGGGTCAGGTGCAAGGGATACAAAAACAGGAGAAGGTTATCTCCACCATACTACCCTGCATGTGACCTTCCCAGGGTCTTCTAGTTCTCTGCTTCTAGAGTGAGAAGGTTGCGGTAGGTTCAGTAGCACAAGTGGTCAAACAAGCTCACAGAGCTGCTTCCATCATTGGATATGGGCATTGTATAAATTTTGGCATAGCAACTTCCCAAATGTATCAGGATCTGAGTCTGTGGGTTGTTTTAACCTTGTAGATTCTGTGTCTGAATTATTGGGAGAGAGAAAGTGGCAGCTTGCCCCATAAGTATGTGACATTACATGCTGATCATTTTTTTAAAGCTACTGTAAGCAGTAGCCTTTGGGTAGCATATGCCAGCACTTTGGTCATTCACAGTGAGCTGTAATGCTGTATAAAACAGAAAGAAAGAAAGAAACTAGAGACAAAAACATTGCAGCACCTTATAGACTAACTGCTGTGTTTAATGCTCATATTAAAATACAGCAACTAGTTTCTATCTATCTATCTATCTATCTATCTATCTATCTATCTATCTATCTATCTATCTATCTATCACATTTGTATCCCACCTATCTAGTAACAGAGCACTATTCTGAGCAGCTAACAACAACAATAATCCTCCCACAACATAAACCCACTGATCATCGTCATCGTCATCATCATCACCACCACCACCACTATCCAATGAAAGGGACATCTAGGCAATGGCAAACAAGGCTCAAATTAAAACATGGGGGTCAATGAGAGTATCACAGAGGGAGGATGTTACCAAAGGCCTCTGAAAAGCTCAGCCTTCACATGTTTCCTGAAGGTCAGAAGGGAGAGAGCCAGTGACCGTCAACAGGCAATGCATTCCATGGAGTTGCAGCCACCACCAAGAAAGCCCCGTTTCTAGTGGAAGATCTCTGGGCCACTCTAGCTGCAAAGCCTGGGTAGATCAGGTGGCCCAGGTAGACGATCTTAAGGAGAGATGCTCCAACAGGTAACAAGGTCACAAACCATGAAAGATTTAAGGTGTTGCAATATTTTAATCTCTTTTTTGGTTTGGTTTTGATTTGTTTTTTTGTTTTTGTCTGATATGCTTGAACAGACTAAACACAGATACTTCTTCAAAAATAAAGCACAGATATAAGGAATTCAACCTGGGGCCCATCACATCCCTGACAAGCATCCTGCCTGTGCTCATTGATCCTGAAAAAACTTTTGTTAATTCTTTAGCAATACTGTGCAAGCCTAAAGGATATTGGGAGAGCTGGAGCCCAGCAAGACCTGTCTCCATGATATGTGATTTAAGTAATTCTGTTTATTTCAGTGGTTCCCAACCTTGGGTTTCGAGATGTTCTTGGACTAAAAGTCCGAGAAGCCTTCATCACTAGCTGTGCCAGCCAGGATTTCTGGGAGATGTAGCTGAACACCATCTAGGGACCCAAAGTCTAGGACCACTGGTTTACTTTGTAGTCTCATGTTCCTCTGAAGCACAAACCCACCTACCTAAAGAAAACGTCCCTCTCATTCCAAACTTTGGAAATTCAAAGCAAAGTTAACAGTCAGAACCTGGCAATCTTTCTGACAAACTATTCATATACCACTGGCTTAGTTCTTTCTCCCCACAGCTAAAAATATTGCCTATTTCAAACTCATTCAGCACCATCTAGTGACCAGTAAGGTAATTTGTCACGTGAAGTTCATAGAATGCCAGTACCTTGGAAAATAAAGTGAACGGGATCCTAAAAAATGTCTCCAAGAATATAATCAGATGCCCAGTACTGGCTGAAATTATCATAATTTCATAGTTAAAACCTATGTGATTGTGATAGACAACAATAATTTACAATCCAGGAACATGAAATATAACGAAACAAATGAACATTCATCTTATGCAAGATTTTGCATACAAGGCCTCGTGTATTATTGTACTTATATAGCACAACTATATTATTGCACTTATTGATCATCACCCAGTTTATTTTTATGAAGCAGTAAAATTACAGTAATGGCCCATCTATAGCAAGAAAAAATATTAAAGCATCAGGTCACAATCTGTTCAAAAGCAGCTTCCCGTGACACCGTTTGCCACATCGCATTAGGGAGTGGGATAGAGTGGGGAGAGGGAGAAGCTGTGTGGTCCTCGTATACAATCCAAGGACAAGTGGGTGATCTCTTTATTAGACAAATTTAAAAAATCACAAACATAAACCCACTTTTGACTCTGCATTAATCATTATCAGGCGAGGTGGTGCAGAAGAAACAGAAAAGTTCCAAAATCCATGGCCAGATGTGCAGGCCAGCCTTCTTTTTTAAATGGAAGTTCAAAAACAGTGGATAGCTGTCCAGCATGATTAAGATACATTGAACTGGTAAAACCACTCCTTAAAATATTTCGCTTACCTTAAAACCCCTATTAGGGTTGCTATAAGTTGACAGCACATAACAACAGGAAAGATCACTCAGCCTAGTCTTCAGATCATATTTTAGAATAACTTATCAGCCAGTCACTTTTGTTCAGGCATTGCATGATCATGTAGCAAATTTTTAAAAATGGAAAAGCAAGAAAAGGAGATGGAAGGAAGGGAAACAAAATTGTGTGAGCAATCCAATGTACATTCTTTGGCAAAGAAGACAGGATAGAGGACAAAGACCATCAGGCTGGACTAGCCCTTCTAGTATTATTTAGTTGTTTATTTATTTTTTTAAAATATCTGTCTGTCTGTCTGTCTGTCTGTCTAAAATATTTTTATCCTACCCTTTTCCCTAAAAAGGGCCCAAAGTCGCTTCTAGTATTAGGACTCGAAGGGCTAGAGCAGAAAATCAAACATCTGTTATGGTCTGATGTAACAGTGATCCATGAGAGACAGAATCACAAAAAGAATGCCAGCTTTCATTTAATTAAGAGAGAGAAAATTTGATCTCTCTTTGTGTCAAACAAATGGCAAATAAAACTTCTTGTTAAGTCAATTAGAATGGATTACATGTAGAAGATTTCTCTAGTCAATATACAAAGAATAATCCAATTGTTAGTTCCAACGGGAACTGGTCCACTGAATGAATAGAACTTACCAAGTCAACACTTATTTAAGCACCTGTGATTCACTAGAATCATAGAAAAGTGAAGTTGAAAGGGGCCTACAAGGCCATCAAGTCCAACCCCCTGCTCAATGCAGGAATACAATCAGGTATACTCTAGGTATATTCTAGTTGGGAGTATACTAACTACTAAGCTGTAGTTAGCCCAGGGAATTAAACTAGAGTGTGTTCCTGGAACAGGATTCCAGTTTAAGATTAGGCTGGACAAATACGGCTAAGTTCATCAAGCAGGACAATCTATGAGACAGTTCAGTTATCTCCTAGAGCAGTGGTTTCCAACCCTGGGTCCCCAGATGTTATTGGATTAAAAGTCCCAGAAGCCTTCACCACTAGCTATGCCGGTCAGGATTTCTGGAAATTGTAGTCCAACAACATCTGGGGACCCAAGGTTGGGAACCACTTTCCTAGAGAGTAGCCTTCCCTACCCTGGTACCCTCCAGATGTTTTGGACTAAGCCTCCCATACCCTGACCACTGACCATAATGATTGTGGTGTCTGGGAGTTATAGGCCAAACAAATCTCACAGTCAGCTGGTTGGAGAAAGATGACCAAGAATATTTCCAGAAAATGTGGGTTTTGAACACGATAAATGTGTAAGTCAAACCCATTTCATGTAGGATATCCAGATATCTTTGGATATATGTATTTAGTGTACTTAACATTTTTGGCCTCCAGTTTGGTTTTGGGACCAAGCTGGCTGTGATTACTTGGATGGGTGATCTATTCTGAGTACTAAATAGAACAAATGAGCTGCTCTTGGTATTGCCAGATGTCTTAGTGACACTAAACCACAATAAATTTTCATGTAGCACTTTTGAAATGTTCAGAACACTTCACATATATCAACTAATCCTTAGAACAACTTTCTAAAGCCAAGTCACTATAATTATCCCCAGTACCACAGTCAGACAATGGAGGCTAAGAAAGAGCGGCTTTCCTAAAGCCGAACTGTGAGTTCATGACGGAGGTGAGATTCAAACAAAGGACTATATGTTGCATATCTCAGTGCCATAGCCACTACAAGGCTGTTAACCAGTCTGTGTTACACTTTGTTTGAATCTGGATTATTTTAAAATTTCTAACATAGTCCACACCTTGGATACTTCTACTGATATGTTTTAACAAATATTACAGAGATGCTCTTGTTTCTGCAGCTGTCAAGCCACACATGTGCACCTAGAAAAAAATGTGAATCCCCTCTTCTTGGCAGCAGCTCAGTTGTGATGTGGAGTACCCTGCAGAAGAAACCCCAAAGGCTATTCAATAGGACCTGATACAGCACTCTTCCTCTATTCAGATGCTATTTTATGGCCATTTTGAAAGCTTGATTAGAGTGCTTACTTCTCAAACATTAAGTGCTATTCTGCTGCACCAATGTAACACAAGCACCCTATATTTTTTTAAATGATAAGCAAAGACAGGATCCGATCTCCCTTTGTAAACAAATGTCTGTTTAAAGCTCTTTCAGTTTTGCTTCCCAAACATTAATCAGCACTCTATACACCATATGCTATGTGCCCCTGTGCAATACTCTGGCTTCGTTTTGTGTTTCAGCAGAAGAATAAGAAATGCTGTAGGAAGACTAGCCTGTCCACCCCAATCCAGCACATGAATTACCATGCTACTGATGCTCGATGCAAGCCTCAGAATAGAGCCAAGGACAAAATCCAGGTTGTTTCATGTTCTGGAAAGACCATTAGAATCATTTCCAAACTCCGATGAAAAGTAGCTGTCAGTCTGTCTCTGGAGATAAAGGTGGAAAGCATGCCATGAATATGCTTCCAATTCCCGCACAGAATGGGCACGTATTAAGGAAGTATTAAAATTGTGTTTTAAAAACCGTAAATTCAGAATAACTATCTCCCCCCCCCAAAAAAAAAAATTGGAAGAACCTCATCCTAGTACATTTTACAGGATGAACAAAATTAGATATAAGGACAGCAGACATAAAACAAGAAGAAGAAGTGGACCTGTCCATGAAAGCTCACATTAAAATAGTTAGCCCTTAAGGTGCCACAATGTTTTTGCTTCTCGTTTTTTTGTCTTCTATGCCTGCACAAACACAGCTACTTCTTCAAAAATTTCAGCTATGAAAGGCACTCAATATAGAGACTGCAACACATCCCAAACCACCAGAGGGAGATGCAGAGCTGATGAAACTTGTAGAATATAGTTTACCTAAGAACTAATTCCCATGCTGAAAATTTCTTTCAGGGGGAAGGGACAGTTAGCACTAGGATCCAATGGAATATATTGGAAGGGGGGGGGGGTGTTAGGACATTTAATGTGGGGTTGAATAGTCTTGTGCTTTGACCCTGAAAAGGGTCAAGTATCTTCAAATGCCACTTTTTAAAAGGTTAGCAAACATGCAGCTATTTTTCTCTACTTTTATCTTAGCAAGCAGGATGGAGCTTCATAAACATACCATAACAGCCTCCTACTCAGTGCAGTTTTCTGGCCACACAGAAAGCAACATCATTACTCCTCACAGTAATTAATGGTGGAAGAGAACTGCCAGTGAGCCAGCCACCACCAGATCTGAAGAATCACGGCCAACTGAAAACTGTGAGGTGTTGTTTTAAGGCAAATTCATTCATTTAGTACAGGGGTCTCCAAACTTTTCACCGTGAGGGCCACATAATATATTTTCCATATTTTTGAGGGCTGAAGGAACACATGCTCACACATATGCATGCACTCCCGCTCGCCTGCCTGCCCGCATGCACTCCCGCCCACCTGCCCGCATGCACTTCCGCCCATCTGTCCGCACGCACGCCCACACCCACATGCACCCACACACACACTCCTGCACTCACGCATGTAGCCCACATGCGTACATGCACACATGCACAGGCCAGATAAAAAGATAAGGCGGGCCAGATGTGGTCTACGGGCCGTACTTTGGAGACCCCTGATTTAGTATATGCCAGCCTGTGTTTTCCTTAATATCGAGGTGTTAATTATTTCCACTCCCAGGAAGCTAGTTGACAATGATGGCAATATAGCATACACTAAATATAGAAGCAAAATTATTGTATTTCTCCTTCATATATTTCTAACTGGTATAAACATTACTATATTGTCCAGAATCCTATTGCTTACTTATGCCAGCATAAGTGCAATAGCATAAACGACAGCAGCAAATTTTCACTAGTTGAGTTGCCACTTCTATGCCTCTTCATTCACAGACTTAGCCTTCTGGGAGGAATACAAATAGCAACTCCTTAACTAGCAGCGCCATGCTGCGGTGATTTATGTCATCACACTTATATCAGCATACATGAACAATAGGACTCCAGCCAGTAATCTTAGATTGAGCAACACTTCATACAACAGGCCAAGGTCTCAATGAGGCCAAGTGCCAGCTGAAGACTAAAACTGTTTAAAAGAGTGCATTGTAATCCCATAGATTTGTAAGGATCCTTAGTGAAATTCTAGTAAAATTTCCTGCTCAGTTCAAGATCTACAACGGGGAATGCAAACTATAGCATTCATGACACATGGTCATTCACTTTCCTTTTAAATGTCTCAAAGAGCATTCCTCCCAAAGCTGTCTGCTTCACCGCCAAATACTTCATATAGAGAAGCGTGTGATTACCTTATGATCTAATCTGTATCTCAATATTTGCCATTTACATTTGGTCAGATGATTCCCAGGCTGATTTAGAGGTGTCCTGGAGCAATTTGTTCTCTGGTTTCTGCAGATACTTGTACATACTTGCCTTAAACTTTGGGAATGAGATAGACCCTCAGCTTCTACCATGTTCCTTCCCTCAACTCACCTCCCCCCCCTCTTGCCCCCACCAGTGAACCATGCTCAAGGAAAACATGTATTGGGGATGTGGAAGGCATCCCCCTACTGTTCCAAATCATTGCCTTGACTTGCCCAAGTTTACCTACTTACTGCCTTGCCCAAATCAGATATCTGTACATTTGGCACCCACACACTCTGTAACATACACAAAAGATGGAAAAGAATGGTTTGGTAAATAAAGCATAGTTTAAATTTTAAAAAAAGATGAAGTGGGTGGTTGAAGAGGAGAGAAAGACAATCTCTAGCGCCATCTTGAGCTAGCCAATCAAAGCCCAGATGTCCACCTCATATTCACACACACCCTCTAGTGTGAGAAAATTCTAGAATGTGGCTAATCTACATTCCCTTTGCCATGCCTGAGTGTGAACTGGCTGCTCAGTCAGATATATGGGAAGATCAATCTGAGGCCTCCTCAGGGCTCAGTTTTGGCCTTCCATTGGAGTGTCAGCTGTCAAACACTTTCTGCTTTAGTACTTCCTTTGCTACAGCATGGATACACCATGGAAACCCAGGTGGTGTCAGTGGTCCATTCCACACACTTCCACCTCCGGCGGATTGCCCATCTGCATCCCTATCTTGATGTGGGGGCACTCACCACTTTGGTCCATGCGCTCATAGTCTCGAGATTAGACTACTGCAATGCGCTCTACGTGGGGCTGCCTTTGAGACTGACGCGGAAACTCCAGATGGTGCAGAATACGGCGGCCAGACTTCTTACAGGGGTGAAGAGGTATCGCCGTATTTCCCCCACTCTGGCCCCATTACATTGGCTGCCCATCCGCTTCCACATTGATTTCAAAGTTTTAACGATGACATATAAAGCCCTAAATGGTTTAGGACCTTGATATCTGGTAGAGCACCTCCTCCCACCCAGTTCTGCCAGAGTCACTCGTTTCAGCCAGGCTGGGTGGTTGAGGGGCCTAACGCCGAGGGAGGTCCGGAAGGAAAGAACGAGGAACTGGGCCTTCTCGGCAATGGCCCCTCGCCTTTGGAACAACTTGCTCATGGAGATTCGCCTGGCTCCCTCCCTGGGTGTTTTCAGGAGCAAAGTTAAGACCTGGCTATTTGGGCAGGCGTTCCCTCCTGCTGTATCTTAATTCTGACATTTTTGCCATCTTGGATTTATAGTATATGTTTATTGGTTTTTCTGTTTTTAAATATGTAAACCGCCTAGAGTAGACCTTTGGTCTAGATGGGCGGGGTAGAAGTCTAATAAAATAAATAAAATAAATAAATAAAATAAATGGTGCCAAGCATTACTGTTCAAATTTCAGCATTTTTACCCCCCAAAATGCTGGATCAAACTTCGGTGATTTTTAGGAATGTGCCAGCTAACCCAAGCATGACTGGGCCTTTCTTGACTACTATGTAGCTGATCCATAAATACTTAAAACAACCCTGCTCTGATACATGTGGACGCTTGCTCTGAAGCTAGTGCACATTCCTACTTCATAAAATTAGGAAGTTTCTCTTAAATGTTGAGCCAAAATCTGCTTCCCTGCAATTTTCACATAGAGTCAAGAGGTGTTCTTTCCAAAATTAAATAAAAATAAAAATCAGACGTTCAGGAATGTATTCAAGCCCTTGGTCATTATTTTAAATGAAACTCGTTGTTAAGTAGAGGAATAACATCCTACAACAGGCAAGTCAAGAGAGACACATTTGAAGACCCCCTAAATTCTGACACAGCTCAGCAATGCCCCCTACACTGTTGGGTAACCTGCTGTGCAACTTGATTCCCATAACAGTTTTCTCACTCTTCAAAGGTATTCAAGGATATTCCATACATCACCCAGTCAAAAGTCAAGATGCTCCCTCTTAGATCATCCTCTCTACAATGAATCTTTCATATGCTCTGGATTCTAAGACATTACTAGGTAATTTTCCCTAGAGTTGAGCTGAAGGGAGGTGTACTTGATTACAGGCCTCAGAAAACTCTAGAGGAGACAGGGACAGACCAGGGTATGTCAGAGAGTTCATCCTAACCTCTTGAAGGCAGAGACCCTTGTGGGGAAATTGTCAACTCATAGAGAAAGACATCTCTTTTTCCAGATCTGTAAGAACGCCCATTACAAAAACTGCCAATATTTTATATGGCAACTCATGTTCTCTGCCTGGAGACTGATTCTTTAGACTCAAGAGTAAAAGGGTTCTGTTGTATTCAGAAATGAAACTGATCAGTCTACATGGCAAAGAAGTGTCTGGGCTAATTTCAGTGTTTCTGGGATTTCATATTCAGGAAAGGTGACACGCTCTGCAGGATCCCATCATATAAAAATCATCCTTTTTCTTCTCTAACAAGGCATTGCCCCATCTCTACTGCTTTTGCAAAGCCAACAAGCTGCTTTTAAGCCACAATGCTTAAAAAAGACATCATGTTTTTGGACATGGCTGGCAGTACAGTGGTGCCTCGACTTACGAATTAATCCGTCCCAGAAGATGTTCGTAAGTCGAAAAGTTCATAAGTTGAATCAGCATTTCCCATAGGAATGCATTGAAACCGATTAATCCGTTCCGGCTGTTTTTTGTTTGTATGTAGAGGCGCCGTTTGTAAGTCGAAGCATTAGTTCCCATAGGAACTAATGCAAAACCGGTTAATCAGTCCTCTACCACTAGGGGGAGAAATTTTTTTTTAACCTAAGATGACTTAGGTTAAAAAAAAGGGCAAGAAAGGAGGGAGGGAGGGAACGAACACCTTTTAAACAAAACACCTTTAAAACCAAGCAGCTTTAAACCAAACCAAGCACCTTTTAAACCAATGTTTACATTTTAAAATTACAGTACCAGGCAGTCTAAAGTCCATTTCCCACTTCCCCCGCGGGTTTTTTGTTCGTAAGTCGAAGCTCCGTTCGCAAGTCGAAGCAAAATTTTGTGAACGGAGCTGTTCGTAAGTCGAAATGTTCGTATGTAGGGGCGTTCGTAAGTCGAGGCACCACTGTATATGCCACAGAAGCCTCACTTGCCTACTGAGAACAATGCTCCTGAAGTCTCCTTCAATACAGTGCCTTCTGTCTGTGTTGGACTATACTGCCTATCATCTCCAGGCAACTGGCTGAGGATGAAGGGATTATTGCTGATCACATCTGAGTGATACCAGTTTGGAGGATCCACTAAACAATGTCTACAAAGATCAAAGTTGGCAGGTTAAACAGAGGAAACAACCTTATTTCTTGCATAGGAAAATCTTGGCTACTTTTGGATACATAAAAATTACTTCAGTTTTGTAGTTGATGAATTTTAGATATTTTTGTGAAAATGTTTAAAGTTAACTATTTATCTTAAAATAAATTATTTGTTTGTTTTAAAATAAGTAACAAATCATGATTTAAATAATAAATCACTGATTTAAATCGTGATTTATTAGAAGGTAATAATTTACCACTTATACAATGTACTTCTAAGTGTTGATAGTCCTTCATTTACAGTATACACAGATAATACCCTGTTTTGTTACAGCAATCATTTCCACTAATTTCACCCAACAGAACTGTGGAACTGAATAGAGCACATCAAAAACAATGTGTTTGGTCTTGTCAATTCTACTTCCAAAGGAACTCTTGAAAAGAAGAGAAAATGTCTTTGAAAGGCACTTATATTTATCCACTTGATCTTTTTTAAAATGTAAAAGAAATTTTACTCATCCCAAGTAACTTCACACACACTATCCAACATGTTCCCATGACGGTTGCCCACACTCCAACGGAGTCTTGAAGGAAAGACATCTTTGTCTAGATTCCTGAGTTCTACACAACCTGTATTCTGCAAGAAACCCTTTTCTTTCCTTCCCTTCAGGTTGGTATGTGCCAAGCTTACATTCTGTTTGTGTGCTGCTCCACACCTCCCATTGGTAGTGCTCACCAAGAACAGACTTCTCCCTCTTTCTATCCCATACAAGCAACCCATGGCTACAACTGGCTTTGTGAAAAGAGATTGTTCTGACCCAACCTCACCTGAGCTGGCTGCTGCAACAGAGAATGAGTAAGGGATGCAGAGGTAGGAAAGAGAGGGCAATCTATGTGTGCCACAACCCATTTAATTAATATGTGAGAAAAGAGTGCGGGTTCCACTGGGTTTTTGGCATTCTGGTCCTCTGCAAAGAGGCCTTTAGTTAGTAAACATCTGCTCAAAAAACAACTTTTCTGCCAAGTAGGAGATTTGGCCATTCGTCCTCAAGCTGATCAGCTGACAGGCAGCAGCTAAGCCCAGAGAGATGAATGCACGGAGATCCCAGTTCTCATGAACTCTGACCAGAGTTAAAAGCACTTTATAGATCAGCTATAAACTATGTGGTGGAAGGATGATACTACCCATGAAAAGAAACCTAAATACAAAAAGTAGCAAGTCAACATGCTTGCATGATTGCACACCCACTGTGGTTTTGTTTAAAACAACAGAGGCTATGTGTACATATTGTCATTTTTTTCAAAACAATCATAGCTGGGTTTTAAAGTAATTACACAAACTTTTTTTAAAAAATGGGTGGAGGTCTGACTTATGACAGAATATTGGCAGTAAGAACTGTCAGGCAGAAGTTATTTCATATTTTAAAAGGTTACACATGGCAGATTTTTAACTCACAGGTCTCCTTTCATGACGTTCGAGGTTTGAGGATAACCTTAGTGTAATATATTATGTGCCATCAAAAGTTGATTCCAACTTATGCTGACCCTAGTTAGGTTTTCAAGGTATGTGAGATATTAAAGGAGTGGTTTTACCATTGACACACACTCACCCGCTGAGTTTCCATGGCTGAGCAGAGATACTGAGCCCGGTTCTCCTGAGTTCCAGTCCAACCTTCTCCCTACCACATCACACTGGCCCTTGTTAGTTAGAATATGGTGCATCTGAATTTAGAACAAACAGATTTCATCCAAGCCCTGCTCAGATGTTCTGAACCTTCAATAAGTCAAGCACATGAACAGAAGGAACAAACTAACTCTTCCCTTTCTATCACCTTCTATATGGCAGAGGTTTTCTCTAGAGGGGCTCCTTCACAAGGGGATGCTTTCCACATGATTGGGAACACAGTTTTCCCAATAATGTGAAAAGTCTCCATGCACTGAAGAGACCCTCCTCTTCCAACTGTTCCCTTCCACATATGAAGGGTGATGGAAATGACCATGGAAGGGGACAGGGGAGGGCTCATGCACTTCCCCTCATCACACTTTCACCTTATTCAGATATCAAAAGCTCCAAACACAGAAGAGCCCAGTTCTCACAGCCACAGGCTGGGCCCTCTTCAAGACACTGAAAAGGGTCAAACATTCCCTTCAGGTTATATTCCGTTTTGGCATCAGCAAGAGGTGAAAAGCTGTTACTAAGGTGTGGGAGTAGCTGACTCTGATTCCAAAACTTGAAAAATGACTGATGATGCCCAAGTCACAAATTAAAATGTGAGTTTTATCTAAGCTGATTATTTATAGCAAGACCATATCACTACTCTCTAAAGGAGTTTGGGGGCATTCTCCTTGTTTGGCAGCTTTTGGCTCCATGTGAGTGGAAAACTAGGGTTGGAGCTGAAGATGGAACTGGCAAAAGCTACCAGGAACCTGCACTGAGCAGCAGCCAGCCGCTGTTGGCAGAGGTGATGTCTCCATGGTCTTGCAGTGCAGCCAGGCTGTCGGCCAGACTGCCTGGGAATGTGGGGCAAAGGAAAAAAAGGAGCCCAAGGCCTACGCATTGATTAAATTTGCAGGTCCTTGACTAACATCAACAGTCAATAAATGGAAAATTGAGCAAACTTGAAGTGCTAAAACAAGCCCTGTTCCTTGGAGTATACTTTCAGTTACTACTGTTACAGGCTTGGAAAGGGAGAAAAGAACACTTCTCAAAATTGGAAACATGGGACTATTTGTCAAGGCCAAAGGCAAGCATCCATGCTGCTTTCCTTCAACGAAGGGCCTGCTGCTGTTAATCGTCTGGAATTCCTGCTATTGCCTCTGTTTGGTTGATCATTCAGGGTGATATTCTGCTTACAGCATTTGCAACTGACCATGACTATTTGTTTGTTTGTTTGTTTGTTTTATATGCCACCTTTCTCCCAGTAAGGGGACTAGCTGACCATGGGGCAGAAAGTGGCTTAAATTGTGGTTTCAAGCCTGTCCCCCATGTCCAGACGGCTCTGTGGGTCAGCCTTCAAACTGGCCAAACATCTTAGAGGGCAGCAAGCACTTCTTGCAACATGTCAGATGAAGAGATCTGGAAAGCTTAACCGCTTTCCCACTTCCCCTAATATCTGGAGTGGCCTAAATCAAGGTTTAATGTGGATTTTGACACACACACACACATCCCTTGAGTAGGACAATTGCTTTTTGGGTTTAACTATTCCTAAACAAAGTGCATTAATTAACTTGTAGAACTGGCTACCACAAGATGTGGAGATGGCTACTAATGCAGATGGCTTCCAAAGGGGGATTAAACAATTGTGTGAACAATAAGGCTATCCCTGGCTACATAATGGCTACATATTACTCCTAATATCAAAGGCAATATGCCTCTGGACATCACTCACTGGTGAACAGGAGAGGGAGGATGCTATTGGGTTCACATTCTGCAGTATAGCTTTCTATAGACATCCAGTTGGCCATCATATGTTCTAGAAATAAATTTTTGCTGCAACAGCCCTATTTACCATGCCATGTAAAGCATAACCTGTAGCTGGAGACATATACTTGCCTGTCTAGCACATTCCCACATTTCATCAAAACAAAAGAACCCAGTAATTTTCTTGGAGGGAAGACATGCCCCGGGATGTCTTTTTCTAATATTTCTAATATTTTCAAAAGTCAACTCAAGATTTAACCACATAATTTGTAAACAACAACAGCAGCAGCAGCAGCAGTAATCATTGGGGCTTTGGAAACAATATCAAGAAATTTCACACAGTACTATAAGCAGTTGCCAGTGTATTTATTTATTATTATTCAAAAACACCAAGCACAGTCAAAATTATAAAAATATTGACTGGTATTATATAACAGAAAGAAGTTTTAACCCAAAACCTAAGTAAGTACCTGTTAAATATCAGCGCAGTATGTATGCTGTTCCTAATATTGCTGTTTTTTGTCGCTCCGATAGTGTTATTTCTGGGATCTGCAACTGCTTATAATACCGTGTGAAATTTCTTTATATTGTTCCCAAAGCCCCAATGACTACAGGTGTGTTTCATTCAAATCAAATCAAATCAAATCAAATAAATTTATTGTCATTGTAAGTATATACATAGTATACCCATACAACGAAATTCACACAGACACCCAGAGACCAGACCCACATGCACACACATTAAAAAATCCCCAAACACTCCCCACCCACTAAAATCCCCCACTAAGAATACAAACATCTACACCGCAGGCTAAGTAACACTGTCCAACTATTCACTACTGGTGGTCTTTAAGCTCATTATTAAGTGCAATTATAGCTCTGGGATAAAAACTATTCAGAAAATGTGTGGTCCGGGCCTTAATTGTTCTATATCTTCTGCCAGACGGCAACAGTTCAAAAAAGTTGTAAGCAGGATGGGAAGAGTCTCTCAGGATGTGTGACTTCCTCAGACAGCGGGATGTGAAGATGTCATCCAGGGTTGATAGCTGGAGCCCGATGATATTCTGGGCAATTTTAATGGTTCTCTGTAGAGCTTTTTTGTCCGCTACAGAGCTACTCCCAAACCATACCAGAATGCCATAGGTTAGGACACTCTCAATGGTGCTACGATAGTAGGACAGAAGTAAATGCTGAGATAAATTTAACTTCCCGAGCATTCTCAGGAAATACAGCCTCTTCTGTGCCTTCTTCACTAGCATGTTGGCATTTATAGTCCATGAGAGGTCCTCTGAGATGTAAGTGCCCAGAAATTTAAAACTACCAACCCTCTCCACTTCCTTGCCATTTATGTACAGTGGTAAATGTACATTTCTCTTCCTCCTAAAATCAATTATGAGTTCTTTAGTTTTTTTGATGTTAAGTGTAAGATTATTTTCTTTACACCACAGTATCAACCCTTGTACTTCCTTTCTGTAAGCAGACTCATTGTTCTTATTTATGAGCCCCACCACTGTCATATCATCCGCAAATTTAATAATTGCATTGGTGTTATACAGTGGGGTGCAATCATGTGTGTACAGGGAATAGAGGAAGGGACTTAGCACGCAGCCCTGGGGAGCTCCTGTACTTAGTATCAGGGTAGAAGAATGGTGAGATCCCATCCTTACTGACTGTGGCCTATCTGTCAGAAAGTCCTTTACCCACACACAAATCTTCTGAGGTAATCCCAGGTTGATCATTTTAAAAAACAACCTATTGGGTAGAATGGTATTAAAAGCAGAGCTATAATCCACAAACAACAGCCTCGCATAGGTTCCCTGTTGTTCTAAGTGACTCAATACAGTATGGAGTACAATGGACACAGCATCATCAGTAGATCTATTTCTCCTATATGCAAATTGCCATTCACAAGCGAGATGTGTCAATTGACAGGTCTCTGTATTTTGTTAGTTTTTCCAATTCTTTATTTTCAACTCTGGCATTTACTAGAATTGCAATGTCAATGATCCAGACATTTCTTCATTCTATTACTACTACGTCTGGTGTGTTATGTTCAAGGTGTCTATCCATTTGGATCCGGAAATCCCACAAGATCTTGACTTCCTCATTTTCTGGCACCTTCTCTACCTGATGTTCCCACAGGTTTTTCGAGGCTGGCAAGTTATATTTTTTTCATAATGACAAGTGCACTAATTTTGCCACTTTATCATGTCTAATTTTGTAATCTGTGTGTGCAATCTTTGGACATTCACAGATTAAGTGTGACACACTTTCATCTTTTTCTCAGCAGAGTCGACATTTGCTGTTAGCACTAATTCCTTGGATCTTAGCTTTCATCACATTGGTTTGAAGTGCTTGTTCTTGTGCAACAAAAATCAAGCCTTCGGTTTCTTAAGGGTCCCCAGTTTTAGCCATGCCCATGTTGAATTATGATCATGCTTTCCATCAATATTTCTCAGGTGTTGTCCATGTAGTGGTTTATTTTTCCAGCTGTTTAATTTATTTTCAAATGGTTGTTTCTTATATTGAGCCTTTGTTTCTGTTGTTTTCAAAATATTCTCCATTTTCAATGCCTTAAGTAATTTTTCTCTGCTTGTTCTCTGCTTCTAGTATTCCAAGGTATTTATAATTTTCATCACTTGATAGTGATTTTATAATATTGCCATTTTTAAACTCTGTTTCATCTAGTTTTTGCATCTTGCCATGGTGTATAGACAGAGCTGTACATTTGTCAATTCCAAATTTCATTTGGATATCTTCACTAAATATTTGCACTGTGTTTAGCAGTGATTCTATCTCTGTGGAACTTTTTGCATATAGTTTTGAATTTGTTGTTGTTGTTAATTAATTAATTCATTCATTCATTCATTTTGTATCCCGCTCCCATTAGTGCTACAGCACTACTCTGGGTGGGTTACAGGATATATAACATAAAACAAAAATAAAAAATAGAAACATTAAAAACAGCAACAGTAACCCTAAAAATAGATGGCACCGACTAATCATATAAGCCCAGAGCAGATGGAAGAAGGGAGGGAAGAAGAGGAGGGGAAAGAAAATGTGTGTGTGTGGGAAAGGTGGTCAGCTGGAGTTGCTGTGGAAAGTCTCCCCAAAAAGCAATGTTAAAGACATTGCTTCCTAAATGTCAACAGGGAGGGGGCTAGGCGGAGCTCCTCTGGAAGCTGGTTCCATAAAGTTGGAGCCACCACAAAGAAGGCCTCTTGTAGAGGATTTATGGGCCTCCCTCGGGGTGACCACCTGGAGGAGACTCAACTGGGATGATCTTGTGGGTTGGGCAGATGACATTAAAGAAAGATGCTCCAACAAGTAACATGAGCTCAAACCGTTGAGGGCTTTGTATGTGAGTGTCAAAATCTTGAACCTCATCCAGGACACCACAGGCAACCAATGGAGGCGAGCCAGAACTGGAGTGATGTGGTCAATTTACTTGCACCCACCACCAGTCTGGCTGCCACATTCTGGACCCACTGAAGTCTCTGGATCAGGTTCAAGGGGAGCCCCACATAGAGAGCATTGCAGTAGTCAATCCTGGAGATGACCAGGATCTGCACCAAAGTCCTGAGGGAGTCCTCGTCTAGGTAGAGGCAAAGTTAGGTGATTAGCCTAAGCTGATTAAAACCTGATATGGACACAGCTGCAATCTGGGAATCCCAAGAAAAAGCCAGGTCCAGAAGAATGCCTAGATGATGCACTTGGTCCCTAAACTGGAGGGGACTACTATCCAGCCTTCCATTCTGAAGGAAATCAACCCTGAGTGCTCACTGGAAGGACAGATCCTGAAGCTGAGGCTCCAATACTTCAGCCATCTCATGAGAAAAGTCGTCTCCCTGGAAAAGACCCTGATGTTGGGAAAGTGTGAAGGCAAGAGGAGAAGGGGACGACAGAGGACGAGATGGTTGGACAGTGTCACCGAAGCTACCAACATGAATTTGACCAAACTCCGGGAGGCAGTGGAAGACAGGAGGGCCTGGCGTGCTCTGGTCCATGGGGTCACGAAGAGTCGGACACGACTTACCGACTAAACAACAACAACTATCCAGCCTAGGGACCATCCCCCCCCTAACTTATCAGAGGTCCCTCCCAGGAGCAAAATCTCTGTTTTGCCCAAGTTCAGTTTGAGCCTGTTAGTCCTGGTCCATTCCAGTATTGCAACCAGGCAATGCTCCAGTGTCTGGATGGCATCCACTGCAGAGGTGGTAATGGAGAGATGAGAGTTGTGTGTCATCAGTATATCTTATTCCAAATCTCCTGATGATCTCCCCAACAGCTTAACATAGATGTTAAACAACATCAGGGATAGTGCCAATCCCTGAGGAATCCCATACCATAGGGGTTCCTCCTCCACTAGCTGAACTCTCTGGACATGGTTGAGGAAGGATTGGAGCCAACTCAATGCTAAGCTCCCAATCCCAACCTCAGAGAGCCTGTCCACGAGGATACCCTGGTTGATGGTATCAAAAGCCACTGAGAGATCTAGGAGTACCAAGAGGGTGCATCTGCCCCGTCAGCCTCCCTTAAAAGGTCATCCTGCAGCTCGACTAGTGTCGTCTCAGTACCCTGCCACCGCCTGAATCCCGACTGGAATGGGTCAAGGAAATTCCACTCCACCCGGTATGACTGCAGCTGATTGGCCACCACCCTCTCAATCACTTTGCCCAGGAATTGTATGTTAGCAATCGGACGGAAATTGTTAAGGTTGTCCAACGCTAACTGGGGGCATTTGATGATGGGTCAGATAATGGTTTATTTTAAGTGGGAGAAAAGCATTCCCTCCCTCAGTGATGAATTAATAATATTCACGACCCAATCAATCATAGCCCCCTTTGTGGCTCTGATCAGCCACACTGGGCAAGGATCTAGTGAGATGATGATGATGATGATGATTACACTACATCCACCAAATAACATCAGAACAAAAGTCACAAAGTGTACCAACAGAGATACACAAGGAGCTTGATTTTAGACTCCCACACATGTACAGTATGTGCTGCTATATAGAGGACATAAAATACAACTCTTTGATCATTATCTCCTATAGTTTCATCACTAGAAGCCCTACATCCTCTATAACTACAGCCATGCAGAGTCCACCTACTGAACTCCACTAAACTGTCAGATAAGGAGAATATTTCCTCCTCCATCCCATGTTAAAATATTTTCCATCCTTATCACTGTGGAAGATGTGTTAGACTCCTACCAATTACAGCAAACTAAAAGCTTTCTTTTGGAAAATATTTAATCATACATAAAGATGTAACACTGTGTCTGTTTTATCTTCATCAGGAAACTCCATTCTTTCCCTAATCTTAACAGTCCAAAGGTTTCAGCAACAGAAATCAAAAGCAAACAGGGAAAATATATGACTGGCTCCATTTGAAAGGGAAGTGTTGATACTATGAGACGGCCAATGGGTGGTGGTGGTAGTCTCTGTTTTTTAACTTGATCAGCAAACAAGCTGGCCAGCAGGTAACCTAACTGCTTTTGCTGCCTGCTGAGATCTGAAGCCCTACATGTGTGCTTGGGAATGGGAATCCATGGGAAATGGGCAGCTATTTCTCTTTCTGTGCAATAACCACAGAAACATAGAACTGTTTCTGAACAGGGTTTTCACCACTGCAACATTGCGACTTGTCCCACAACCACTGGACCCAAAGAAGGCCAAAAACAGTGTCCCATCAGTGATACTGGGGGCTCAAAGAACAGCTGTGAAATCCCTGCACCACCTTGTACTGTGGCCAGAGACTTCATTCCTAGCCCTTGAATGAAATATAAGGCTCTGTTCAGACCTAATTTTATTTATTCATTTATTTATTGGATTTCTATCCCACCCATCTAGACCAAAAGTCTACTCTGGGCAGTTTCTGATGGGAAACATATTTGTGTGTCCATAAGGCTTATATGCTCCCTCACCCCCGATTCCTATGGCATGGCCACGAAAAACAGTCAGAAGCTGACAATGTCATTTTTAATTTACCACAACTTAATATGACATTCAAATTTAGAGCAACTGTGTTTTATTCCTAACCATGGTTTACCAGAACAAGCCAAATGCAACCCAGTCCATTATGCCATGTCAAGTCATAAAGCTTTGAGAGCAAAAGAAGGTCAGTTGAGCTGGTAGAAGCATCTCTCACAAAACCAAGAGATACGTTTCCCCAATGTGCTGCACTAAGGAAATTAACTGGCAAGGGTTTTCAAGGGGAGCTGTGAGATGAGGGGATGGGAATACATGAATTCAGGAAGGGGGAATTGGCATATAGGACCTAAAAAGAGAGAAGAAAGAAGAGAAGGTATTCTGATAGAAGAAGGGACTAAGGAGGTCTGTTCAACACTGATTCACACGTAAGACAGTCAAAATAACCATCCAAGGTTTCAGCCGCCAATCTCTGTAGATGGTATCACTACTCAGGGATGGGACTTGTTTGATTATTCAGATACACATTGTTTTTGATATGACAAGACACAGATCCATCGCCAGGTTAATAGCCGTATTTGTATATCACAGTAAGTCACAAAACAGAAAGGATCATAGAAGAGAACATTCCCTCCTGTCATCACTTGATTATTTTTATTTTTTCCCCATCTTGAACTATATTTCTATTGTTGCTTTTTATTTTATTATACTGTTTTTATTCCATTTTTATTGTTAGCCGCCCAGAGTAGACATGTGTCTAGATGGGCGGGGTATAAATTTAATAAATAAATAATAAATAAATAAATAAATTCAGTCAAGTGTAGCTACTTTGTGGTTATAACAATGTTGTGAAAAAGAGAGAAATCTGACAAAATGCTCTCCTCTCTCTGATTCTTAAATACACAGAAACCCACACATATTCTGTCATTGGTAATTCTAGGTCAAGGGTGGGTAACCTGTGGCCCTCCAGATGTTGCTGGGCTGCAACGCTCATCAGCCCCAGGCAGTTTAGCAGATTGTAAGAGAGGACAAGGGTTACAATCCCACAATATCTCAAAGGTCAAAAGTTGTCCATCCCCATCCAATGTAGAAATTTTTTTCCAGAACAATAATAAAAGCTTAGCATGGTGAAGGAAGAGGCGTTCATGTTTACTTAGTGAAGAGTTTGTGATTATTTCAAAGCTAAGGACAGGAAAAGACAATCTTAGGAGACGTTCAGACTGAAATACAAATTGGGATCAACAATTAGTACCAGGAAGTGTATAAACCAGATAAATCACCTCGGCACCTTTCATGCTAATCTGTGATGAAAGCAGATATTACAGGTTTGCCAGGAATTCCATAATGTTTTACTTACTTATAGACACTGTTGCTTATTTGTTTTTTTAAAGGTTTTCTGCAACTCTTTGCTGCTTGGCCAACATCCATTTGTTCCTGCCTGCCCATCCAAGCTCACTTCTGCCATTGCTCTTCAAGCGCACGCTGCATTTCTTCCTGGCATGTCTTTCCACAATGGATTTATTAGAAGGCTAACTATATTTATGTTTTAAACAATAGGTTTCAAACTTTTTCAGTGTGGGCTGAAAAGAGTATGCAGCCAATCCAGAGACTGAAAAGGTACTTTTAAGGAGAATATAATGACATGTGAAGCCGTTCATAACTGGGCAACAATAGCATGATGCTCTGGGCCCCCATGTGTCATCCTACCATTGCTCAGCTGCACGTGGCTTCAGCTGTGCTTTTATTCATCCTAAAAGTCACCTTCCAAGATCTACATCCCTGGTTGTTAACTCACATTATCCTGACTACTTGCCACACTATCTAGGACTGAGGGGGACTGCTGTTCTGGGGAACTGCAGCTATCCATTCTTCGTCCTTCCATGAGAAAATCATCTTCACACTCTGGCTCCCAGGGTCTCAATCAAAATATAAAAGATTACTTTCATTCAATGTATATGCTCTGTTTTCACTATAAAAACAGATTTAGAAGAGGTAGCCGTGTTAGTCTCTGCAAGCATATCAAGCAAAACCCAAAGGAATATATTTGTATAAAATAAATAAATAAATAAAATATTTTACTTGTGAACTCTGCATTTTACTGTATTACACTCAATATGTCTCAAGAAGTGGACAGTCTTTAAGGTGTCAAAGGGTTTTCTCTTTTTATGTTTATGTTATTTTATTTATTTTGGATGGATGGATGGATGGATGGATGGATGGATGGATGGATGGATGGATGGATGGATGGATGGATGGATGGATGGATGGATGGATGGATACACAGACAGACAGACAGACAGACTTTATTATGTTCAATAACTAATATCCAAAATACATATATACAAAATAAACAACATCCAAAAAACATATACATATACTCTGTTTTCTCTTTAGATCATATAAACATTTTACCATATGTATATCTTTCACCATATATATCCACTGGGGATTGGTTCCAAGTATCCCCCCGTGGATACTGAAAACTGTGGATAATAGTGATCTCTCTCTCTATATTTATATTTATTTAAAATAGTAAAAAGAAAAAAGTTTCACGTGCATCACCAGAACTGGCCACTAGAGGGTGTCAGAGACCATGCTACGTATTCTTCACTAACAAGTTGTATTCATAGCACAGTCTCTGGCTCCATTGAGTGGCCTGTTCTGGTAATACATGTGAAAATAGTTTTTCTTTTACTGTTTTTAATATTTTCAGTCCGTGGATACTGATCCCATGGATATGAGGGTCCTACTCTCTCTCTCTCTCTCTCTCTCTCTCTCTCTCTCTCTGTGTGTGTGTGTGTGTGTGTGTGTGTGTGTGTGTGTGTTTCACACACACACCCTTGGGTTTTGTCTGATGTGTTATAAAAACAGAATCCAAGGGATAGAATAGGGGCTCAAGAAGAGAGAGGTCTGCTCTTTTAATGGACTTTTCTGCTTCTCTTCCTTGACCTACAGCCTCTTCCCCAAATCTGCTCCCGAAGGTTACTCAACCCTCCACAGCAAATTTTGAGGATGTAGAGAGAAGGTAACTGCTCCTCTTCACATTTTGCTTACAGAAACAGTCCTGTCAATGAGGAAACATCCCTGAATTCCACTCAATGTAGCTAACAATATTACATTGTTTTAAAGATTGCATATTTTGAAATAGTTTTATATGGCTGTATAACTCGTCCTAAGATCTTGCACTATATGGCAGGCTATAAATATTTTAAATAAAATTGGGGGGGGGGGGGGGACCCAGTGCGTTCTCAGATTTTAAAAAGGAATTTTCCATACCCACTCCCGAAAAGAAAAAAAGAAAAAAGGCCAGCTGCAATTTTTCAAGGCACACTACAGCCCTTTTGAAACACCCTAGCATCCCACACAATTCTGAGATGTGCTTTCCTAGACAAATACTACAGTGACTTCATTTGGGCATCTTCATCTCAATACATTTCGGCTTAAGGCAAACCAGCATCACATGAAGATACTTTTGCTTCTTCTCTCTTCCTTTTCTGCAACCACTCCAGTCTGCTCCAGGTGGTTTCGCAGCCCTGCAGAGCAGACTTGAGCATCCTTCCACAAAGGAGATCTGCTCTGCAGCCACTGCCTGTTCCTGTGGCAGACCAACAGACATCACTCATGCATCTACTCAAAGCAGTGACAAGACTTTTCTTTTAGTCAGCTACCTCAATGGGAAACAATGGATTTGGCAGCTGAATATAAACCCTTTGCAAATCATTTGTGATATCTGACTCTAATATAAAGGAGAGCCTGGGAGAGAAAAACAGACAAGCAAAAGGATCAGCTGTTTAAATAACAGAGCAACATCTTTATCCACTTTCAATAACTAGTGTTGATTTGCCAGTCATCTTCCTTTATCATTAGACACTAACAAATGGCTTTATGTCAATTTACACAGACTTGATGAAAGTACTGAGAATGCTCATTTAAATGTGCTAATACTGCCAACGGCCTGTGATAACAAATGGAAATGTTGATGGAAGGTATAGCTTCAAGAGGAACCTGGGGATATAAAATTGGGGACAACATGTCATTCTGCAGGTCCCGTTAACATCTAAGAGAGAAGTGAATGAGCAATATCAGGGCTTTGCTCCACTTTGTTAAGGAAAAAAAACACTGGCTACTCTTTAGATTAGTGCTGAGTAAAGTGGATTAGATTTAAATCAAATTGATTAAAATCACAATTTAAATCAAAAATTGATTTTTTTATGACTTACATTTTAAAAAATGATTTTTAAAAATTTAAGTTGTGATTTTAATTGTGATTTTAATAATAATAGTAAAAATCAATGCTGGATCACCACTGCTGCGATCAGGACCTGGAAATATTGCTGGTACCAGTTGCCCAAGCGGAGCTTTAAATCCTTTTTCTGCGATACAGAAATCTTTGACACACTAAGGATCAATAAGCTATTATGAAAACTAACGCATGTCAACAAAATCCCCTCAGTATCATCCACAACTTTCCCCTATCTTAGTGTTGTTGTTTTTTTAATCAAAAAGCACAATGTTGTGGCCATGCTTTTTGAATGAGAGAAAAACCACGCTTGCATTTTTTTTTTTAAAAGTCTTGTACAGAAAGACAGTGACTCTGTGATGTTTCTACCAGGCACTAAAGTTTTTGCTTTAAAGGTGTTGTAATACTTTCTTTTAAGGTGCAACAAAATTTAGTTCCTTTTTAGATAGAACACAGACTGTCCATCACCTTTCTGCTTGGTTCAGGTTGCATGGAGTTTCTCAGCTAGGGAAGGAAAAAGCAAGCTGCTGGGCTCCATAATCTTTTTTGGGTTTTCTTTTGTTTACTGTATTTCCCAGACTCAGGGAGGGGGCAGGTCCCACAACAGAACTCTTGGTCAAACAGTAGTTCATTTACCCTGGATGGATAAAGGTGTGGGGAGGGGGGCAAGTCCTAATTCAAGGTAATATAAAAATAAGGTCCCCTGTCAGTTTCTCACAGAGGTTGCCTGGGATCTAAAGAAGTGGATTTTGATCCATGAAAGCTCACATTGAAATAAATCTGTTCATCTTTAAAATGCCACAGTATTTTGCCTTTTTTCTCCTTCCCCCCCCCCTTTTTTCCCCATTAGTTTTGCCAACATGAAAATCAGCATTTGCTCCAAATGCCAGAAGCATATCCATGTTTGCCTAAAAGAGTGTTTTTTAACTTTGGGGGGAGGGGGGTGTCACAACCCCATTCAACAATCTCCAGAAAGAAGCACTGAAACATATACAACATTTTGCACACATTTTTGTTTATGCAAAAAAAACCAACACATCATTTTTGGTGCTTGGTTCATAAATCTCACAAACTACAAAGTTAAGAGCCTGTAATCTAAAGGTTAACAGATTTATTGTATTGTTGTGCCTGTGAGCGTGGGTGTGTACTTTGCCATATTTTCCAAAACATTCCTAAACTAAAATACATAGAACTACACAATGAAACAATTAAATAAGGATTAGCACAGTCACGAAGAGTCGCACAAATTTGTTTCCCCACCACCACTTTGCTCTAGGTAAATCAATAAAACAATTAGTTACATAGATAAAACAAATGCTTGAAATTAAACCCATTCAGGAAATGGGAAAGGCAATAGAAACTAGCTAAATCCTGGAGACAGATGGTCTCTTTAAACTTTACAATTGTTTGTGATTACAGTTTGAATGGAGCCAGGACATGATCGGTTAGGCATTCCTTGACCAGCACTTGTTTATTTACTAGGAATCTGAGGAAGTTGCTACATCTCAAATTGGCTGAACTCAACCTCTTGATAAGGCATATGTAATTTCATTGCAAAAGTTATGATGACTAGGCACAATTTAGGAATTTCCATTTATCCATTAGATATGCGGATGTGACTTTATATCAGGATTAAGATATTTTCTGGTTTTCAAAAACAAGATATACAGGAATAAAATTACATGACTTAGGAATTAGATCTGCAGACATGTGGAACAGATGGTCCAGAGACACCCTGGTAGAAATTAGGCAGCGGGGGGGGGGGGGGTGTTGAGGAAGGTGTTTAAAAAGAGGAATTCCTTCAGGAAAAACTGCCTTAAACCAGGAAAACATTTCAACCTTGCCTGCCAGATTCATATTAAACTCTGTTACAGATAAGCAAGGTGGGTCCTGGGCTCCCATTTCAAGTCTTTGCCCTGCACAAAAGTTAATTCAAGAGTTAGTATAACTTTTTTTGTGGATTTTATAACATGCTGCAAGTCTGTGTTTGCTCAACTCAAGGGAAGACTTAACTAGAGCTAAAATTTCATAATGTAATTTATGGATAGATATTGAGCTGACTGGATAGCTCAGTGGTTTAGGTATCTCGCTGCAGACCCAGAGGCTGGGAGTTCAATTCCCTATTGTACCTCCTGAGAAAAGCCAGTCTGTGTAGCCTTGGCCAAGCTACACATTCCCAGGGTACGCCATTTTATACAAGTTAGATTTTGAATTCCAGTTGCCACACTACCCACAATCCCCTCTGCTTATGAACTTCATAAAAATCAGGGCTGCCAGGTATTGCTGTTGTTCTTCTCTGAGTCTTCAGCCAGGGAGACAAATCTCAGGCCAAGCAGTGCTGGAAGAGAAACTCTGGATTCTGTGCATGAGGTGACTTATAGCTTGGGCACCTATCTGCACCATTTCAAGCTGGCAGCAAAGCTCCCTGGCACATGGGTGTGTGTATGTGCTCTACTGTCCTTGTGCAATATCAGCAAACCAAAAGGCCAAGAAACAAAGGTGGGATGGAAGAGCAAGGCCATGGTTCCGTGGCACTACAGGCAGGTGTGGAGGGCCTGTGTTGTGACTTTGGAATCTTCTTGCCCTGTCAGAGGTTCTTCACTTATCTTGCAACTAAGCACCTACACAAACTCTCCACATGCCACCTGTCCTGTACATATGGCCACAGGGGATGTGAGCAACTGTTGAATGGCAGCAACTGCTGTAGCTGCTGGATAAATTTTGCTCCCTGCCTGTTCGCCAAAAACTGGCTGCCTTCAAAGGATCCAGGTTGTCATATGGCCTGGTTAGTTCCATTTACCCAAATTCTGGGCCCATGTATGCCAATTCTACTTGCTTTCATTTCCACAGTCAGCTGACTGAGAAACACTTCCCAAACTCTGTGACATCACAAGGATCAACCGCATTTGATATGACAAGGCCCCACCCCATTTTCAGCCCTAAAATCCCAGGGAATAGATTGCTTCTGACCTATTGACTGTCATATAAATGTGGCCTTGGTACTTACACCAGCTGTGGATACTCTTAAATTTTCTAGAAACTATTTAACAACAGCTATACTATTCTGGAATCTATAACCAACACAATGAAACAAATGTCAGTTCCTCACTGACAACAGATCTTCCTACATTCAAAATTGGCAACAGTGTTGCAGGCAACACCAACTTCCACAGCCACAAGGTCAACAGAAGTGTTGAGTTCTTGCAGGTTTTAGCCACCTCAGAGCTTAGAAATAACTAGTTACAAGCAACAACATTGTATGTTCTATAATGTATCACATTGTAACTTAGAACAATATGTAACAAGGTTTGAACAAAGTTACTTTTCAAAATTAATGCACTAAATAGTTACAATGTTACTTTTTGGTACAAGAGGTAATGTTTCTAGTTGCATTTTACCTCACTGTTAGAGGCATTTGGACAGAAATGTTTCGAGTTTTATGCCATTCTTTTATCAATCCTAAACGACAAGGCAAGGATTATTTTGCCTTTTTATTTTTGTATTTTCAAGGTATGATATCAGAAATGAGAAAATATTCCCCTGCATTTTTTTTAGAGTGGGGAAAACAGTAACAGAAGACCCTTGCCAATGCACAATGCATCAAATTACATTTTTTGTGAGTGGGTCAACCATAATGCCTAAAAAAAACACAAGTTGCTTTTGGAAAGCAACACTTCATAATTTGCTGTATTTGTCATTGCTCCTAAACGAGTATTTTGGATACACTTGTTTATTCATACATTTATGTAAGTATGAAATAAGAATTTCATATATGGTACATGTATAAATATAATACTCCCACATGTGCCTGCCGGGAGACCCTCAGCAGGGGGCTTCGTTGCACATCTCAGCATCCCAAGGGACTACACAGGTAGGTATAAGAGGTAAGGCTTTCTCTGCAGCGGAACTCCCTCCCATGGTGGAACTCCCTCTCAAGGGAAGCTAGGCTGGCGCCATCTTGTTGAGTGTCCAACAGGCACCTAAAATGGTTATTGTATCAAAGTGCCTTTGGTCTCTACAACGGGTTTTTACAACTGGCTTTTACAGAAAGAATGTTTTCAATCTGCTTTTAAAACGCATTTTTAATCTTTTTAAAAATGTTTCTGTTGATTTCAATAATTTTCATCCACTGTGCATCATTTTTGGGAGTCCTGTTGAGCAAAAAAGTGACAATTGTGTGCTTCAAGTAAATAATAAACAATCCTTAGTCAAAAAACATAATAAAACATTCACATCACACCTTATGCATGCTTACTCAGAAGTAAGCATCACCTATTTTAATAAGACTGTGAGGCCAGCCCCCCCCCCACACACACACACACTAAGAGTTGGGGAATGTGGGCATCCTCCTTTCTGGCTCCGGACTGGAAAGTTGAGGCAACTCCAATTTTACTGGGAGAGAAGTGGGGTTTACAATCCCAGTTTCATCACTGGTAACCCCCTCTCCCACGCGCCACCGCCCCAGGTCCTGCCTTGAGGGAACTGAGTTTCCTTCACTGGCTTCCTTGCAAGCAGATTCTCTTCATGGCTCCTCCCCCTTGACTTCAGTAGGGCTGATTTGAATAGGATCAGCCAAAAGTCCTTGTCCTAGTCCATGCCCCCACCCCAGCCCCTTCCAAGGAGAGCTTATACCACACTCCAGACCCTCACCCAGGCACTGGGTTCCCCTTGCCTGCAGCCACCGCGGGCATTCTCGCTGGTGCTGCATTTTCACCTCCAACACCTCTTCTGTGTAGGCACTGGAGTTGGCGAGGGTGGCAGTAGCAGAGGAGGACTTGCCTGTCAGCGGTTGGCGTGCCTTGGCCAGGGTCTTCTGTTCTGTAGAGCACATGGGCTCTCACTGGTCCCTTAGGCACAGGGATAGTTCAGGGGTTTAGGTCTCTGGCTGCGTAGCCAGAGGTTGGGAGTTTGATTTCTCCACAGTGCCTCCCTGACAGGGGCTGGACTGGATGATCCAGAGGGTCCCTTCCAGCTCTGCTGTTTCAAACTCTGAGCTCCCCTGGGATCACCCTCCAGAGATCCTTTTCCAGGATACACTCAAAGAACTCCACAATATAGGTAGGCATGGACACCTCCTCTGCATTGACCCAGTATTCTTCCTTTCCTGATCCTTCCATCCCAGCCTCCTGTCCTTACTCCTCCATTCATATCCTTCTAGCCCAGGCCTACTCACACAGCCTGGCTAAGGTCTGGGTTCTTATTCTCCCCTCCCTACTTCTCTCTCCTATATGGGCCAACCATTTCCAGTGCCCACCACAGATCCAGCATTCTTCAGGTCTGGCAGACCTTTCAGATGGCAACGGGTGAGCTCAAATGGCCTGCTCAGGGCACTGGCCATTGAGACCCCCTCACAGAGACATACTTCCAAAGAGGTTTGGTGTCTAGCGTTGTAACCAGTCATTTACTTCACTTCGACTGATTGTGACTCAGAGCATTCTAGGTGGTTCATTGGTTGGGAGCAGTACTCAAGACTCTCTCTTGTGGCATCTTGCCTATTTTAAAGCCCTCAGTGCAGCTTTTTCTAACCTGTTGGCCTACAGATAAGCTGGCCTACAAGTCCCATCCTTCTCACCTTGATGCCAACAGACCTGTGCTGAGAGTTCGGACACATTACTAAAAGAATGTCTGAAAGCAGCCTGCCTCAGCTTCAAGGGAGAAGAGAAAGGAGATAAAAGGGGATTAGAAAGGAAGAAAAGAGTAGGTGGCCCCACCTATTCCTGGCATGTGATTCTCAAGAGGTATCCCCAAGAGAATGTGCCCTCCCCCCCCCCAAAAAATATTGTTTACTCCATAAGAGTAGCTTATCCTGACTAGGCTAGAACAGTAACATAAAAGAACCCAGGATGCAGTGCTGTTTCAGTATAGGACACCTGGTCCATCGAGATTAGTAGAGTACAATTTTTTTTTTTACAAACTTGAAACAACTTGATTATCCTTAGGAACAGTATGTTTCACAGGATTGTTGATAATGGAAACATATAGCAAAAATACAGTTATAATCCTAAATACTGATTTTGTTCTTACTGCTGGAGTTGTTGCTTACTTGAAAAGACAGACTTGTAGAATCCAGTAAAGCTACAAAGTACAATTGGTTAAAATCAGGCATTATTATGGAAGGCTCAAAGAAAGATTTAGCAACCAACTGCCTTCCAACAAAGAAGTATTTCATCAAAACACACAGGTAAAATGAGCTGCTCCTGAATTTAAAAAAAAATTGTTCTGATTTTTTGAGCAACAAGGTTTAAGTGATAATTGGCAACTGAAGCTCACAGAACAATGTGGGAAAATGAAATGAAACTATTTTGGATGAATGAGCAAATGGAGATTAAACACCATAAAGTCACATGAAACAAAAGAGACCACACACATTACAGAAAGCAAAATGTAATTATGCCTACCACAATGCCTAGGATTGGTTTTGAAGGCTACTGGCAAATGGGAAAAACAACAACTGCATTTTCAGCACCAGAAATTTTAAATGCCATCTTGAGTAATCCAATCCAGAACTCCCCGAAACAGAATTATCATGCAATAAAAGAAAGTACTTTCCACAGACAGGTGCACAGGACCTTTCAGCCTCCAGCAGCTAGCACAAGGTCATGCTCCTCCACATGTGAAGTTACGGGTTGCAAAGGGAAGTGCCACATCAAAAGAATTTGTGCTTCCAGCAAAACTACTGCACAATCCTCTCAACTGTGACTTACACATCTAAGATCTAGTCCACGCTGAGCATTTGCTCAATTTCCACGATACTCCAATTGTGTTTTGGTGTCCATAAAACACGAGGCAGAAACTAATGTTAAAAGAACCAAAGCAGGATGAAAAAACTTTTAGGGTTTTTATATCATTATTGGGTGGTGGTACATTTTTGTTCTGATTTACACTAACTTGCCCCAGTTCAGGCTAGTACTGCATTGTTCTTTGCTGATCTACACCCAAACAAGGTAAAACAAGAAAGAGAGAGAGAGGGAGAGGGTGGAGAAGGTAGACAAAAGGGGAAGGCAAGCTATGTTGAGAGTGAGATGTCAGAGACCAATTCCAGATGTATGTAGATAGGTGGTACCAGAGCAACTCAGTGTACCCCAGTACATCCAGCAATAAATACACTCCCCGCGTATGAACACAAATACTAGGATGATCTATTCAAATCTGCAATGGTAACAACAACAACAAATCAGAATGGCCCAGAACAACCGGAAAGAGCACCACACTGAGTGGATGAGCCCTATATTTAAAATACAGTAGTTCCCTAAATTAAACATGAAATGATTATTGGGAATGGACTGGGTGTTTCCTTCCATATTTGTTACTGTGGAGAAAATAATAATGATAAAAAATACACGTATGCACGAACAGCAAATCCCATGTTGACTGTCACCTGAAAACGTGTCAACATTTTAAAGCAAAGGGTAATATCCTGTTCAAATTATCACACATGCAATGGCAATCATCAAAATGGCTGCTGCAACGTAGAGAGATCCAGTCATGTACACGTCTCTCATGACCAGATTTCCCTCTGCCACAGCAGTCTCTTCCTCACATTTCCATGAATACACAGTAATTTGAACAGGATAGTGCCCAAAATATAAATGAGGCCCACTGCGTCACCACCATGTGAAAAATAGTACCCAATGCCAATCGCCTTCAAAAGAACTTGCATTCAGAGCTTTCTATTATAAACAAGCAATTCTTTAAGCCAAAGATAAGCAAGATGGTCTCACTTTGAGCTAACAAGTTACCATACTCACTTACCTCAACAGTTTACAAAGAATATTTGCTGACATTTTCTTCACAGATTTAATTAAAATGGTGTTGAGGAGGTTTTAGAAGCTGGCAGTGGGAGAAGAAGAATTCAATTATTCTAAATTTCCAAAGAATGATAAATTGACTCTGTTTTACTTCACCTACAGCTAATTGACAGCTCAGAGATAAGGTGACGGGGGATATGATCGGAATTTGACCTCTTCACACAGTGCTCAGCAGCCCCCCTTCCCATTAATAAATTACCTTCAAGACTTATGAAGCAGCACAGAATGGGGTTTGAGAATGTTCAACTAACCATCTTGCTAGGATAGCTGGAGATGGTTTGTTTAACCTTCAGTCTGTTTGCCCACACTGTGCAGTTCCATTCAAGCATTAAATATTTCAGTCAGAGTCAAAATAGGCATTTTGATCCACTTCTTTGTTCCCAACAGAAGAGGAAATCAGAGTGATTGGGCATCTTTGTGTAAAGAATTTGTACTAAATTTAAGAAGCAGGAGTTGGCATCCATAAAAGATGGCTCTTTAAAAAAAACCTAAAACAAAACACAAATAAAGTAGTAGTGTAGGAATATTTGCACAGCATTTCTATACACTGACAGTAGCAGTTACAGGATGATATAGGACCCTTGTTCCAATTTAGGTATGGAATATAAATGAAAAGGAAATGTCTGGACAGGCATATAATTTGAGCAGTTAAGCTTCCTAAATTCACAATTATGTAGAGTAAAAGAAATCTGTACCAGTTAGGATTTTCTTCACCTACTTCATTCAAGTTAATTACAGTCCACTCTTATTTAGGAAAAAAAAAAAGCATGGACTTGCTTTACTGCAGTTGCAGGCAATACTAACGGGCAAAATATGCCCTCACTGTCATCTGAAAGGGAACATGCTGTAATCGACTGAATCCATATTTATGTTTCTACAACTGAGCTGGCAAAGAAGGGCTTTCCTAATCCTCCTTCCATGTCAGATACTCCAGCGCCCTTAAACTACCATAATACCAAAGTTCACCAGGAAGTGGGGCTGTTAAATGAGATAGGCCATGGTGCTGTAGGAAGAGGGAACACATGCCGCTTGACAGTACATAACCACAATTGAGCTTAGGGTTGCTATGAATCTTTAATTCCTGGAAAGAGGGAAGGAGGGGATGCCATCTCTTGTATTATGTTACTATTAACTGGAAATAAATAAATACAAAGATGGCTAAGCTGTTTTTATTTTCCTCTTTGCAAATGTTATTGTCTTCCATAAGATGTCTGTTTTGACCCATCACCACCTATGTAACTGGGTTGTGTAGATTTTTTTGACAAGCCTTTTGTACCAGTCATAATGGCATATCAATGTTTCTTCTATGAAGCTTCCAGAGTCATGGGCTATTAACAGAATCAGAACCTGAAGTCAGTCTATACTAGCTATGAACAAGCTCTTAGATGACTCTTGAATAATATTGATCAGAAAAACTGTAAGGACAAAACACCAATCTGTTGACTACAATCCTGTTGCACAGCTCCACGTGCACAATGGGAATGATGTCATCAGTCCTGGCAAATCACCGCTGATCAAAACCTTTCATAGGTATTTCATGGTACATTCAAGTCATACAAAATACAATCAAATTGTGTGCATCCCTAAATCACCAAAGAAAGCCTTTGATCTGCAGCAATTTGCAGCTGATGATGATGTCATTCCCACTGTGCCTGCAGAGCTACACAACAGGATTTCAGTCATGGTACATTTACCTTTAGGAAACCTCACCTGTTGATCACTGAAAATCTTTGCTTCTTTCCACATTTCTAATTTACATAACATTTATAAATAGAGCCTAGAAGCTGTGTTCAGCAATCTTATTTGTTGTCTTTAAACATAACTGGAGCAGACTGGAGGTAGCCCCTAACTGAATCTCTGTCATGTGTCTCAAAAGTGAATCCTCCACACCAATCTTCCCTGGCCACAAGTACGCTAGGATTTATGGGAGCTGTAGTCAAGCAAATTGAGACAGGATGGCTGCTCCACACAATAGCAGATTACATCAATGTATGCAGATTACATCATGAAGATTACAGCATGTAAGAAGTACAAAGCAAGCTCTCAGATAAAGTGCACCATGTGCCAAGAGTGCCTGGAGGCAAGGAAAAGCTTGGCAAATCAACCCCCAATGAATTAAGCCATTGCATTAAACCACATTCTAAGAAAATGCCTGCCTTCTGCTCAGCCCAGGATTGCCAGGCAACCAGAACATCAGGGTGTGAGTGCTGGGATCTCTTTCCAATCCCACAGTGAAGATAGTAAGATCCTGAGCATGAAGCAAAAACCATTCACCAATTCTTTCTAGAGGAACCTTTCTCAGACAGAGAAACAAAACTGAGACAACAGCGTATTTTCCTTTTCTTCTCCCTGCCTCACCCCAATCTGCCACACAACTGTACTGAGATTGTCATGAGGGCAAACATTTTTGCCTCATCTATTTCTATATGGCATTAGGTCTTTTCCACCCGGCAAATTCATGACCTTCAAAAGGTCCTGACATGAACAGCCCTTATGAGGTCTTGCACACTGAAGGCCACAACTTCCTTTTTAAATCAATCTCTCTCATGTACAGTCTTTCTCTTTTCTTACTGGCTTCTACTTTTGCTAACATTATTGTCTTTTCAAGTGAGTCTTCTCTTCTCTTGATATATTCAAAGCATGATAGGTTCAATTTAGTTTCTAGTGAGAATTAAGGTTTCATTTACTCTAGAAGCCATTTATTTGTCTTCATAGCCGCTCTTCCAAGTCTCAGTATTCTTATTTCTTGACTGCAGTCTGTATTTAGATTGATGATTGAACAGAGGTAAAGAAAATCTTTAACAATTCTGATTTTTATTTATTTATTTATTGCTCATTAAAATTATATAATTCTTGTGTAGTCATGATTTTGGCTTCTTAATGTTAAACTGTTATCCTGCTTTGTACTTTCTGCTTTAACCTTCATCAGTAGTTGCTTAAAGCTGGTAGTAAATGGCATCATCTACACAAATTGCTGGTGCTTCTTCCACCCATTTTCATTCTCCCTTCATTTGAATCTAATCCAGGTTTATGCACAATACATTCTGCGTATAAATTGAACAGATCTAGCAAAACCATAGTAAAGTTTAGAGAGGTCTATCCTAGAACCCAATCACTGTGTTAGATGTTAACAAGTGATGTGGCACCCCTTAAAAATCTGCTGAGTAGATACCCTCAAGGATGTGATGTAGGCAAAAATGTAGATTTTCTGCCTTCCCTGCCACACAACAGGCACAACTGCATGCTCTTGTGCACCTTTACAATGAAGTTTTACACCATTTGTTCTCCCATTATCATCCAGTCTGCTTCACTACCTGATGCTCCACAGTCTACCAGAAGAAGGACACGGGCTCTGCCATGCCAGAGAGAGTGATCAGGAAGCAGTGTATCCTGGCCTTACATAACTTGTCACTTGGTACTTCAAAGCAAACATCAAACGATTTCATCCAGTGAAAGAATTGTCCTTCTGTGTACAACGTATTCAGAACCTCATATGGACAGAACTGCTGAGATATAAACACTCCCCTACAATTATGAACTGCTGGCAACCCTAGCTAATGAGTACTGGGAAGCATTTTCCTATGAAAATTTGTCAGATTAGAAGATAACTGATTTAGGGCCCCATCCACTATTATTTACTGTAAAGAATAAAGACGCAGGTCATAAACATATATAGGGTAAATTTAAGGCAGGGAGGCAGTAATAAAAAGGAACCATAAACCAGTAGCTACAGAAAAGCCAAGCATCATGCAGTAGGAGGAAAGCAAGTGCTTCTGAGGTGAGCATGCATTTGTAATCTAGCATCTTGGCCTTTGGACAGAGGATTAATATTCCCTCCTACTAACACCTTGGGTCCAAGCTACATGTTACACTGGAGTTCTGAGACTGCATCTCAGTATTATTTATTTATTTTCTTAGTCAAAAAATAAGTAGCAGAGAAGCCTGATTTGGACCAAAGCCCTGTGGCAATGGAGTAATTCTTTGCTCAAGCACTGATTCAGTGACTTAACACCCTCTTCTCGTCTGCTATTAATCATGGAGTGGAAAACACAGGGAAACAATTTTCACACCTCTTCTTTTCCCCACTGCAGCTAACAAGCACCTCCTTGGAAGCAGCTGGATAAGGCTGCAACAGAAAGTGTCAGACGTCCACCATCTGTGCTGGGTCTTTGAATCAAATCACACTTCTCCCAATTCTCTTTGAAGAAGAAGCTGCACAGGGATTTCCAACTCATGGATCGCCACTATAATTTGTACCCTGGCTCTTAAAACCTGGTTTGAAATCTGTGAGTGATTTTAGCCACTCTAAGACAGACAACTTACACACCCTGCTCAATGGCACTGCTTCTGCATTTGCATTGTTTCCACGACCATGTGGCCCTTCCCTTATTTTTCCTGCATTTTGCTTGACTCTCACCTCTGGCCTCCAAAGATGAAAGCATTTGCAAAATTAAATAAGGCTAGGAGTGCTTTATAGAAAACTGCACAGAAAATGGAGTGGCCATTCATTCCCATGACTTGTATGTGCACTCCTTTTTTTCAAAAAAAAAAAAAAAAAAACAACCAAAAACCTAGTATATTTAATATTTAATAGGAAGAGAATATTTAATATGAAGAAAGTAACTGGAGAGGATTTAAAGATCTTTGTTACAGAGTCCGATCACATTGAAACAGAGTAAAAGAAATTCACCTCTGCTTAAAAGGAGGACTGTGCGTCAGTTTGCAGGTGATCCAGACAGGTTATGAGTAATGCATTCCACAGACACAGGGTTTATTCAGAGATGGGTTGATGCAGATCTGAACGTGAAACTAACAGGGTGTGACACACTTCAAAATATACTGTTTTTCCCCACCCTCAGGCACCTAGGGTGTCCAAAAAAATTGTGTGGCAAATAACACCTTTCATCCGGTCTGCACAACTTCTGACCCATCCAGACTAACAAAGTCATGGGGTGAGGGGGAGAGATGGTAAACCTCTTGCTTTTACTACCAGGCCTTTTGTACTTACCAATAAGAGCATCAGCATGACCTTCAATCTGCCTTCCTTGCAACTCCTAACCCAGAAATGATGACAACCTGACAATTCATTGCTACAGCCCAAGATGCCTACAAAAGATCACCACCACAGCAACATTTGTGATAACCACTACAATGAATAACTATCCATAGTGATTGTGTCGACATAATCTTGATGCACAGATGGTCCTATAAGGACTGATTCATACATTACATAAAACACAAGTTCCTGCAGGCCTGCTATATCTTTTCTGTAACACTTGAGGGGCATTTGCCTGTCCAAAAGCAGTTAAGCATACCTTAAAGCATGCCTCTGGAAGCTAGACAAGGCTCAACAGGGAGGATTTGGCACATATGTTAAAAGCAACAGCTTTTAAATATTATAGAGATATCAACATCTACAGTATATTCCACTGTATATTCCACTGTAACAAGCTGTGACGAAAATCAAAAGCCCATTCCCATCTTGTGATCTTGTGCAAATGCCCCTTGCTTCCTCTGCCACCTTTCGCCTTAAAGAAGAGTCTGTTACGCCAAAGTCTTCTAATAAAACTGGTTTATTCGTTAACAATTATTCTGCTTCATTAATGCCAACACTTTCAACCTCAGGTTTCAACAACAAGTCATAACTTTTCATTTTTTTCAAACCATACCAAATCCCCCTTTAATGACAAGGGTGAAGAACTTATAACTCCATGACTCCACTTGGGTGTCAGGCCCGATCCGTCAGGCACATGATCATTTAACATCATTGCTGAGGGTGGAAAACCCAGCCCACCTGTGGTTCCCATACCTTCTTGTCCAGGTTCGGTCTCAATCTCGGCCAGAAGGGACTGGCCCCACGGGGTCTCCTATGATTCTCTGTACATCTCTGTTGTTCTCTCCTTTGCACCTCTCTCTGTTGCCAAGCCTTATATTCTTTTCGTCTTTTCCTTTCTTCAGTCTCCCCCCAGTAAGGTGCTTTTCTATATATTTGCCTTTTCCATTCTCTTTCAGCATATTCTCTAGGCACTTTGAATTCCACCCATTCCCCTGTCCAGGGGTCTTCTTGTATTATTTCTACCAGATCCTCTTTCTTTTCCACATTCTCCTCCTTCACCCAGCAAACTTCTTCCTCCTCTATCTTTGAACTGTCCTCTCTCTTTTTCCTTTCCTTCTTTTATATCCTCTTTCTTTCCCGCCAAAACGGTGCCCTCTGGTGTCTCTGTCTCTAAGTGTAACTCCTGCAACTCCCCCACAATAGTTGTCATGTCTTCCTCGGTCTTTCTGCTGGAAGAGACGGAGGGTACACTCTGTGGAGTGCCTTTGGAGGTACTTCCAGCCTCACACATCTGCAGCTCTTTCAAATGCCCCAGTTCTACACAAAGATTCTTCACCTGTGGTCGCCAAAGCAAACACTCATCGTTTGCACTCATCCACCCTGGATGATTCTTTTACTTATCCCATTCTCACCAGAAGCCAACAGATTATTCCCATTCATTGCAGATTGTAACAACCAATTCCAACCTGCTTCAGTCTCCCTCCTAACTGCCCAGCTAGGCCCTCTTTCCTTCTCCAACGCCATTACTGAACTTCCAGGAAGAGGAAGAGATAGGCTTCCCCAGCACTGTTTTGAGTCTCTGGAATGCCTTCCACAAATTGCCTGAGATGACCCATGCTGCAAAGTCTGTGTTAAATACCACACAGCAGTTAGGTATTATTGGTTCTTCCGGCAGGCCTTCCCCGCTCCCATTAAATAGCTTCTTTGTCCCATCTTTCTTTATTGATCCTTCTGCTCTTATGATCAAAGTTATTTTAATGCTGTTTTTATCTTTATATTCTGTAAGCCGTCCAGAGTAAATTCCCGAATCTAGATGGGCGGGGTAAAAATGGAACAAACAAACAAACAAACATTATCTTCTGTATCTTCTTATACCACTTCAAATGAACCCATTCTGTTTAATCCTAACTCTAAAACTGATTCTACTCTTGTCTAAATGTAAGGTTTAAACTCATCCCACAGGCCTGTTCCTTCCCGCATGCTCCACATGAAAGAGTGGTAATTGAAATAATGTAACAGGGCCAGGGCTGGCAAGGCCATCAGACTGGATTAAAAGTTAACTCCCTGTTCCCAGGACTACAACAACTCAATAGAAAATTAGTGTACAGGCTGACTCTGGATTATAAACTGGAATGTAAAGCCAACTACAAGTAAAGAGATCAACAGAATTTAACAGTTCCCAGAAATCTGGGAACAAAGATCTCTCCAGATAAGTGTTAGGCCATGTCACCTTCTAAACATGGTTGAACAACCCCCATCAACCTGACCACCACAGCCAATAATGAGGCATGCTGGGAGTTGCAATCCTGCCCACACCCAGAGCAACAATCCCTGCTCTAGATGGTCAGGAAAAAGCTTTATTTTCTTTCTTCTTGCAAAAAATATCAACTTGTTTTTCTTTATTCTTTGACATAAAAAGCAGAAGAAACATCATAGAATAAAGGGAAATACAAACAAACAAAATGTGTCAGATGTAAAGGCAAGAAAGGAAACAATGAGGGAGACAGGAAACTGTAGGAGGAAGATTTCCCCAACAAATCACAAGGAATTTAAAGTCTTCCATGTCTTCATAAAAGGAGTTATGAGAGTTTGAAAGGACAGGCAGTGTAGTCTAGTAGATGAACTGTTGGACAAGAACTGATGAGACCTGGGTTCAAATCCCTCCCAAACATGGAATCTCACTGGAGGTCTGTAATGATAAACCATGCCTTGAATATCTCACATACCTCAAAACCCTAATAAGATCACCATGACTGTGAGGTAAACATGATGGCACACAACAAATAAGAATTTTAAGGGGAAGGAAGAACTATAATCACCACAAGCTATTTCAGGCCCATTTGGAAATTTAGAGAGGAAATAAAAACAAAACATGGAGAATATATTAAAAAGAAGTAATGGTTGAACAGGAGCTTATGATGCACCAGAATATATTTTATTCACAAAGAAAATGTTAAGGAGGAACTGAGAGAAAACAAGAAAGAAAAATAAAATTCCTACATGTACAACCATCACATTTGCACATCATTTTTGAAACAAAACATTTGGACATTTATGAGGGTAGTCCTAATGCCAAAAATCACCTTTTTGCATCCAGCAGATACCCTCTGAAGCATCTAGAGTCCACCTTCAAATGATGAATAAAGTATTTTAAAAAAACCATTGAAAGAATTCAAGAGAACTGAGACTGAGAACAGGATGGTTTGTTTGGATTTTAAAATGACCTTTGTGGAACAATAAACTGAATTGTTGCTCAGTTATGCAAGAAGGGGGTGTATGTTCAGTAACATCATACTTTTAAATAATGAGAGGTCTACACAGTAATTAATAACTCCTATATTATCGATTTCCCATGAGTTCTGAGTGAAGCCTACAGAGTTGTACAATATTCACCATCTGTTCCCATGCACAGTCACATTCTCCAGCAAACAGAGGACATGTAAACAGTTTAAACTTGTTACACAACACACAAAACCACAGTTGTAAAATCTGAAATGTCTTGCTAATTGGCTCTAGCTTATGTGACCATTCTAATCATCAGATTAAAAGGGAAACATTTTTATCTGAAAATTAACTGTCAAATAAAACGCAGAACAAGAGGATTTCAAATAAAATGGACTACTTTTCTACTTAAGCTCGCCCACCCCCTATATAGGCATGCACATTCATGAAGTTCAGCAGAAAGATTTCCAATTACTGTCTCTTTCCCATTCAAAATTCAGCTGTACCAAGTTCCAGGTTACCCACTCAGGAAGTAATAATATCCACTTGATTTTGCCTTGAGGCAAAGAGAGGGAGATGATCTATTCTATGACTATCACAACTTTTTTGCTATTTGCTGGATACAACGGAGGAAAAATAGTATTATTTGATTAACCAGTTGTTACAAGCCTGGAACATTATATAGGTCCACAAATAGTAACAGTCATAATATTACAGTAGTATGAATTGCATTGAATATTTCTAGAAGAGATTGGCAGTTAATATCAATATACAAGTTATGGGTAAGTTCCGACAGGAAACGTGGAGGTTACTTTGGTTCATGAAAAAGAAAATTCAGAATGAGCTCGTGGGCATGACATAGACAGCTAACATACAGAAGCAGCTTATCATCTCTTTGGCCACTGCCTCTGTACAACAAACCACTACCTTTACCATCCTAACATTTTTCCATGCCACTGCTGCAAACGTTTTAAACATTTGCACGGCCTCTGAGAATACTCAGCAGATCACGGGAAAAGCTGTCAGTGTAATTCTAGTATTCAGGGTGAGCAGCATGCTTGAGGAACAAGTAAAACTATAAGACAAAGACTAAGAAAAGTGAGTGTAGGAAGGTATTTCATAGAATAATATAGTTGGAAGGGGCCTATAAGACCATTGAGTCTAATGACCCAAAGCTCAGTGAATTTCCCCACCATTCAGCCTGGTTGGTAAGGATAAAGGTATGGTTTCTTTGGCTATCTCTGGAGGGCATGAAAGTAAGTTGAAAAGCCAGAGGCAAAGGAGAAAAGAATCTTACTTCTTTTCAAAATACCTTTTGGAAATGGGTAAAAGTCTTTCTTTGGGTTTTAAATGGCAATTTTACATAACTGTTTTTAAACTATCCCTGGATTTTGAATTATTTTGCTGCTGCTGCTACTGCATTTGAGCATTAATGCATAGGGGTCTTTGTAATTAAATTCTTTGAAAGAAAGGCAGGATAGAAATGTTCTAAATTAGAGTGGAAAGCATGATGAACCATCTTGTTACTGGAGTTGGTAGTGCTATGAAGGATAAGGTCAACAAAAGTGAAAGCAAAGATGCGCTGGTCACCAAGAATTTAAGAAAGCAAATACAGTAGGTACAAGCTGCTTACATTTCCAACTTGCAAATGTCTACATATTAATACATGCATATATTGAAAAAGAAAATCAACTTAGATAATTCCAAGATAAGAGAGCTTCTCAAGATCTGCAAAAAAACTGATTTAAGCAACAAAACTGGTGATCTGGTTTCAAACTCCAGCACACCTATCACTTCCATACATGAGATGATGATCACCACACATTTTGATCATGATTTAAGAAGATAAAACACACACTATGCAGTTAAATGCTACGGCTACACCTTTCAGAGCAGGACTAGAATTTTAAAGTTAACTGTTAAGAAATGTGTTGTGCATGGAGGGATACTCATAATTTAAACTGTGCCATCATAAATGGAATCTGAACATTACATGAAAGAATTTGCTCCTTAGGTTTCTTTTGCTGTCTACAATGCTGCCATTGTTTTGTCAGCAATTGTTAATTATCTGCAAACTGAAAAGCACTGCTATTCCCAGCCTACAGAAATGGGAAACTTGGACTTAACAGTGAAGGTCCCTTCTGTCTAATAGGCAGGAAGGCAGGTAGGATAGGATTTGGCTCCAGCTCCGGCTCCCCTAAGAAAAGAGGGAGAAGAACATACAAGAAGCAAAGGGGGAGAGAGACTGACCACGTGGCTTGCTGAAAACCAGGATTCACTGGAGGTCTACCACCCTCTTTTTCTACAGCAAAACACCAGACTGCCAGGCTAGTCTCTGAAGTCCACAGGAAGAGATGTGTTCTCTAAATTTGGTGCCCTGAGGCAAAGCCCCAGTTGCCAGATTCCAGTTTCAGCTTTGCTGATCACAGTTCAAAGCACCAGGTATACCCTACAAAGCCCCATACAACTTGAGACTCAGGAATGTAGAAGACTGCTTTCTCCCATATGAGCCTTTTGGGGGTTTCAGATCCTCAGAAGAGAGCATTTCTAAGACCATCACTATCAGGGGCACACATTTGAGGGGAAGGTACATGGTGCTGCTGCAGGTTAAACCACAAAGCCTCTGGGCTGCAAGGTCAAAAGACCAGCAGTTCGAATCCACGTGATGAAGTGAGCTCCTGTCGCTTGTCCCAGCTCCTGCCAACCTAGCAGTTTGAAAGCATGTAAAAAATGCAAGTAGATAAATAGGTACCACCACGGTGGGAAGGTAACGGCGTTCCGTGTCTAGTTGCGCTGGCCACGTGACCATGGAAACTGTCTAAGGACAAACTCTGGCTCCATAGCTTGGAAATGGGGATGAGCACCACCCCCTAGAGTCAGACACAACTGGAAAAATTGTCAAGGGGAACCTTTACCTTTACCTTTTGCCCGAAAGAGAGCCATCGCAGTGTTAAGTTCTTGCTAAGGGAGAACAGATCCCATCCTTCTTTGTTTTCCTTTTGTTACAGGCAATTACCATTCTATTCAGAGAAACCTTTATTAATAATTCTGTGCTGTCAAGTCAATTCTGATGTATGGCAATCTGTTTCAGGGCTTTCTAGGTAGAGAGTACTCAAATGTGGTTTACCATTTCCTTCTTCTGGGGGTGTCCTGGGACTGTGCAGCTTGCCCAAGGCCACACAGGCTGGCTCTTCTGGGAGGCACAGTGGGGAATTGAACTCCCAACCTCTACTCTGCAGCTAGATACCTTTAGTGAGTATTCAAGCTTGCCTGTTCAGCTGAAGGAGGTTTCAGACCGGCTGGGTGCTATTTAGCTATTTTTATTGTTAGGTTTTTAATTGTTTTTTTGTTTTGTTTCAATTGTTATTTTTCTTTCTGTTTCTATTATTTTGTCTCTATTTTATTATTGTTAGAAGAAAGATAGGATATAAACTTAAGTTAATAAATAAACATCTTTAGTGAAAGGTTTGGTGGAATTCCTCTTGTGACCTTGGGAAATTTAATCTTCTGAGATACAAAAACATTTATTTCAAGACAGACAGGAATACAAACCTTTACAAGGTTACTTTAAAAAGAAGCAAAGTGAATTTTGAAATTGCATAGTTCAGTACCTCAAGGAATAAACAAGCCTTCAGATCTGTTTCATTACTAAATTTAAAAAGGTATTTCATTTTGTCATGGGTATATTCTATTGGAGGTAGGATTCCTTTATAATCTGCTCCAAGATTCAGCAGTTAGCAAGTCTCCTTTAACAACTTACTTAAAAAGTTATAACAGATGCTCAAAACTATGGTTTCTTTTTATTAATATTTTCAGTTGTCAGATTTTAGTCATTCTTTCATAAGACAGAAATATACTATAAAAGAAAGGAAAATGATAAACCTCAGTAAGTAGCACTGTACAAAACATGGGGAAACACACTAACCTTGTCAAGGTTTGTACTATAGAGAAGACACACCAACATGTGCTGCTATCTTTCCACCCTACCAGGTCACTGCAACAGTAAAATAAGATAATCTTACATAGTTCATTATACATTCACTAGAAGGAAGAATTCCCTCACATGGCCCATCCCAAGACTCATTTTGGGGACCCTACCAGAAAAAAAAATACACATTTTTTTTTATCATGGAAGCCTCCAGAAGTAGAATTATTATGCACCATCTCTCAATCAACCCCACTCCCCAAACCTAACCCAGAAGTAGATGTACAGCAATGTCCTGTTTCCAGAAAACTGGCCCTCAGACCACATAAGTTGGAGGCAATTTGACAGCACATGACACCAAACAACAACAACAACTTATTCTGGACACTGAACTTACCCCTTCCAGCTTATTTTATAGATACATTCTAATTGTATACTGACAGGCATTAATGAACTGTGTGAATTTTAAGGAAGTCTCAAGAGCTCAAACAGGAGACAGAAGTCTCCAACACTGAGCAAGTACCTCTTTGTCTTAGAATGTTTGGAAGATAAATGAAGAACATCCTTTATTTCTAGATTTTAAAAAAAAAGGAAAGGAAAGGAAAGTGAGATTATAATAGCAGACATCACAGGCATCACCTCTCTTGAATGCTAGATGATGGCAGCCAGCCCAACAGTGCAAATTAATGAATGTTGGGATGTGTTCTGTCCAGAACGTGTTTTGAAACGATGTTTGGACAATACAGCTATTCTGTTGCTCTGTGTCCAAAATACCAAGCCATGCCTCAGGCTAAAAGAATTAAATACTTTAAAGAACAATGCTTCAGATTCATGATTAGCCTACGTGCTCTATGTCATATTTCCCAGGCATGTGAAGGACAGCACTTGAGTTCCAGTACAGGAGATTAGTCTGATGGCTAACAGCAAGACAAGGACCAATGTTCAAGATCAAGTTGCACTGCTCCTGTTGTTCGCAAAAGGTAGGAGTAAGCATCTCAGTGGAGTATATGGTTCACTCATTGTAACCAGCTTCTAAAGATCTGGTCAAGCACACCGAATTCTAGCACCAGCCATGCAAACGCCAACCCATATGGCACCTGCTAGTAGACATCTGAGTAGCTCACAATCATTTGGAACAGCTGACTCTGTGAACCAACATATGCACAATAAAGTTGTAGAATAAATGACCATCACTATTTATATGCCTTCATGGCAGACTTCTCTATACAACAATGTCAGTCTACCTGACCAGCACATCTATGCAATCCTGCACAACTTGTAAGCCCACCTGTTCCTCTCCCTGCACTTTCAGGGAAGATGTTGAACATGCCAGCTGTTCATATTAACCTCCAGTCTTGGTGATGCTAAATGTGTGAAGAAAGCTACAAGTTGAAACAATTATTTTCTTAGTTAAGAGTAAGTGCCTTGAACAACAAAGTACTACAGTTAACTCCAGTTACTTATAACCTTGGAAACATGAGAACATCAAATGTTTATTAATAAGTCCCAGGAAAAGTTCTTTATCTGTCTGTGGGAACAGCAAGTTTTACTTTGAAACAGAGTTACATTTTAATACATTAACTTTTAAACCAAAACATGACAAACCAAAGTCTCATAATAATCTCCTATAAATTTCAGCAGCGAAGGGTGTATTATACAGTAAACGTATCTTATTAAGCAGGAGGACCACAGCTAAGTAGCACATTTTTTAATATTTTACATACCCCAAGTGTTAAAGAGTTAAGGAAGGCTATAAAACAAAAATGAATAGATGAATAGGGACCAAATAAGGGGAAAGCTTTAATACAGGGTCACGAAATAGCCAGGTTTAGCTTCTGTTAAAAGAAATTGATAGACAACATTTTTAATCCACAATAACTAACAGGAGTTTGCAGCTTCGGGGCAGAGCATAGGGAAGTTCCTTTTTTTTTCAGTTTTACAATACTTAGATCCCCTCAGCCACTGTGACATGACCATTGGTGATGGTGGCCGGGGGATTTTGGGACTTGTAGTCCAAAAAGGTAACTACACTAAGCTCTACTTCAGAGATATTATATTTCTGAGTTTCAAATGGCCAATGGTACAAGCAGGGAGGTGCCTCATGAGGTTTGAACCACAAGATGCCCCTATTTTTGAATACCAACTGCCAGAGGATAAATGGTGGTAGCTGTGTCCTTTATGCCTTTCTTGTAATCTGCCAGAGACAAGCAGTTGGCTACTGCTAGAGTATCTGTAATACTGACTTTTCATCTGATGCCACCAAGTTCTTCTTAAGTGTAGCACATAAATTTCATCACAGAAAAAAATAAACATTAAAAAATGAGAGGTTACAGGATGGTTGTGGATTGATTCATAATCTCCCAGCAAAATTTGCCATAATAAGATGCCTACATGTGACCTTCTGACTGCTAAGCAAGGTTTTGCATCAGGATCTGTCCACTCTCTATTCTATCTGCCAGCCACCACAACTTTGCTATTCTCTTCAGCCATTCACAAACAACAATGTGAAAGGTTGGTTGCCAATAGCTCACAAGCACACATGAAAGAAGAAGAAAACGACGCAATAGACAACATCAGCATTTCTCGTTCAGATCACAAACCATGCAACAGCGCTCTCAAATACAAATGACAAGCTTCACTGTTTGTTAAACCACTCACTGGACATTTGCCTGAACACAGATGTGACTCACTGCGCCCTGCTTACTGTTTCTCTTCCTTTTGTTGTGTCAAAGCTAGTAAGTACCTCATTAAACAAAAGTACTTGTAAAATTCATATGACAGCCCTCTGCTTGCTTTGGCATCTCATCTCATCTCATTCCTCATCCAGGCCATAGCCTTGCTACTCCTTCTCTGCTACCATTAGCAGGGTTGTCACTAGAAAATGATGCTGGATATGCACACTTTCACTGTTGCACTATCTCTGCCACACATTTCTCACCAACAACAATGCCATCCAAAAATTCACAGTTCCATTTATTTCTCAACCTCATGAAGCCAAATTTTTCACACTCCCTTTTTTCACAAGCAAATTTGATACGGATCTATATGTCATGGCCCACATCTGCCTTTGTGGATATTCAGCAATATTTGTAATATTTGTAGCACCTACAGTCCCAAGAAGAGGAAGTCCATGTAAAGAAGATGAAGAACACACCATTCTTTGCACACAATTATCAAGATGCAACTGGGGACAACACAATATAGAACAGATCAGCATAGTTACAGACAATCCTAAGGAATGGAAAATGCTCCCAAATGAAATCAAGTGTTGTCCTGCCTACAACCCCAAGCTTTCCACAAAAAGTAACCTCACACTGCTGAAACACGGAGATGCCACTCAATGTAATCTGCTGACTCTTTACTGGCAATGGCAGCAAAAAGGTGCCCTCCTCATGTAGGCGACTGAAACGGAGAAGATTCTACCAGAAGATTCTACCAGACTCGATGTGTGAAATGACTCCAAGCTTGGCTTTGATAGTAAAACAAAATTCCTAAGATGAGCACACACACTTTCTCTCTAAGTTTATGTCCATTCCAAGTATAGACCTTCTGCCCCTCCCCTGCACACACACACTGAACAATCACTATTTTGTACCTGGGCGACCTTGGGGCTTTGAAATCTGCCATCCACCCAGCTCTACCCAGTATGCATGAACTGAAGAAAGAGATCTGACACCAAGATCCCTCTCCTCCCACTCCCACATCCTCTCTGCACACTTGTTCACTCACTCAAAATTGATTTCTGAAAAGAGCTACGGGTGGTTCCTGGAATACCCATTGGTGATCGAGTCTTCCAAAGAATAGCATTTTTATAAGCTAGTCCTCATACAGATAAAGAGGAAGAGACTCAGGAAGAAATTGCCAAATAACTGACATAACAAATAAGTAATTTTGAATATTACAGAAAGAACTGTGGAAGAACCATAAACTGTAGTTTTGAACTCTCAGGGAACATGGATGCATGAATAATATTCCAGAAATGTATATATATTTTTATACATTCTTCCAAAGAGTTCAGAACCCTTTTGAAAAGCTGAACAAGTTTATCCCCTTCTCCAATAAAAGAACATATCAGTTAATAGAAGAGATGAAGGAGGAAGAGAGATTCCCAAGCAGAGATGCTGGTTTTTGGAGTCTCTTTACAAACAGAAACTGGAGCCAGGAAGGTGGTACAACGCTAGCATTGCATACCATAGCAAGGCTCAATGACTGTCATCGTCATTCTCAAACATTAATCCATGTTGCTTAGCAACTAGCTAGGAAGAAATGCCGTACTTTCGGATTAGCGTCTAGACTGCATGACCTTTCCCTCAGTTTTCCGGATATAATTGCCACCAAAAATAAATAAATATATAAATCCTGGGCTCATGAACAGATAGTCATTTAATTTTTTAAAGTAAATTATTTGTAGTTCCCTAAAGGGTAGGACATAAAGGGAGAGGCCAATGCACCCTGTTGCAACTGAAAACTCCATTCAGTTACCTGTGTAAGGAAAAGTGTAAAGAAGATTTTCTAGGCTTTGCAGTCCAACTGCCAAGATTTTGGTTTGCCCAGCAACCAACTCTGACAAAGGGTTCTTTCATTTAAGGGGATAATGTCAACTCTTCAATTAGCAAAGAAAGAACTGAAAGAAGATTATTACCTCCAGTGCTTCAAGAGAGGGGAGGTTTCATCTCCCTGATAATTTCATTAACTCTTTTTTTCAACTGAATAAAAAAAAGCCCAAGAACACATAACTTCAGTGTGTTATCTGTTCTTTGTTGTGACAAATAATAAGCACACACAGCTGCAAAACCTCCTTTTTTAAAAAGTTGGCCTTGTCATCCAAACCCCCAACTTTCAATTCCAATCATCCTGGTACAAGGGCTGGACTTCTGATTTGCAGCAGAACTCAGATCTGTAAGATCCCAGCCCTTGTCAGTAGACCTTGTTGGGATATGCCCTCCCCTGTAGCTTGGAAAGATTTGGCAGCTGGTAAGAACGGAGAGCTGACTAATGCTCTAGGAAAGTACTTTTATCCAAGATGAAATAAATGGCTTGAGGCACTCCTGTGAAAAAAGCTCCCTGATTCATCTGGTGGTGCCTCCAGCTCAACAATACAAAAGGAGAAAGATGAAGTCATCTGAGTCCTATGACTAGCAACAAATAGTGGGTTTCACCCTTATGTCTGAGGAAGTGGACTTGTCCGAGAAAGCTCACGTTAAAATATAGCAGCCTTTAAAGCACCACAACCTCTTGTCTTCTTCTTCTTTTTATTTTGTTTTTGGCCTGATATAGGACCCACTAAATGCCTCTATCTCTCTGCATGGTCTCTTAATGAGGTGATTTCTTAAACGTCATATTTAGTGCTGTCCAGAGAACAGATTCTTGCTGGGACCTTGGCATAAAAAGTACCACTTCCTCTCTTCATCCTCATGGTCCTGAGGCTGCTCAGGCTTCCCTTGGGATGCTACTTACATAACAAAAAGCATACAGATTCATGGCATTCACACAATTATCACTCCTAGTTTGGCCCTGAGATTCACTGGAATAGGTTCAAAACAATAAGCACTTCATAAATGAGAAGAAAATGAATGTAATATATAAATGAGTGAGATTAATCTTGCCCTATGTTGTTTTTAGTAGGCACTACACAAACACTAAAACATGCAAGATCTTTCGAAATAGTAAATGTTATAATTCAATTTGACTGCCCATAATTCCTGTCAATTGCACTGTGATAGAGAGACTTTTTATTTTATCTATGAAAAAAAATATGGCATTGTATTTTCTCTGGGAGAAGGAAACTAACACTACCTAGTGATTTAGTAAAATTAATGTTTGTTTGTTTGTTTGTTTGTTTGATTGATTGATTGATTGATTGATTGATTGATTGATTGGCTGCCTTTCTCCCAAAGGAAACCCAGTACAATATTGGTAGTGTGTCCTTATCTCTTAGCACTTTTTCAGAGAAACATCCTGAAAAACATATCTCCTTTTGCATAATCTTACAAAAATGAGATTTGACTAACATCTGAGTGGATTTAACCAATCATGATCTACTTCTTAATTAATATTCTGAAAACTCTCACCCTAGAACAAAGTGATGCCATTTCCTTTGTATTTACAGATCATTTCCTTCAAGGTTACAAAACAAACTCATCAACAGAAACAAAGAGTTCTGTGGCACCTTAATGACTTAACAAGAATTTTTGGCAAAAGCATTCATGATGTAGCCAAAAAAGGATTATGCCAAATAAAACCCATGCCATCTTAAAAGCTAACAAGTTCTATTTGGCACACATAAGCATTGGGGACTGAAGCCTTGACTCTTCAGCTGTAAATAAACCTCATCTTGAAGACATTGGCCTTTAAGGCGCCACAAAACATTTTGAGAGGGGCAAAAGGGAGGGGCTATCCTGCCCATCCAACCCATCTCCACCCTCACCAGTAATTTCTGATTAACAGAATTGTCCTTGTTTGCTGGCATTGTTTGTTGCTTCCTGTTCTTTTAACAACTGCATCACAAGACTGAATTTGGCACTTATCATTTCTCACTTGAATGAACATGCAGTAATGGGGAAGCTTTACCTGCCAAATGGTTCTTCAAACATGTTGAAAGTTAGCTGAAGGATACCTGCAAGAGGGACAGGCAGATAAGAAAGCAACTTTTGAAGGCTGCTTTCTCTGATGAACCAGAACACTTGCATTTATTTTTTTCATGCTAGCAAACCTTTGTATCAAAGGAAAAAAAATATTTTCCCTAATTCCCCAGTCTTCAGCTTCTCATTACCTCAAAGCTCAACCAGATGCGACCCAGAAGATCAATGATATTCCTTTCTAGACTCGTGTGTTACACATGTAAAAGCTGATACAGCTTGAAAACTGTTCTATCCATGTAGGAGTGGTCACAATGACTAAGAATGGCCCAAGTTATAGACCCAAAGGAGAGAGAGAGAGAGAGGGCTGTGGTTAAGTGCATTTGAATTGTATTAGGACAGTCTCAAGGAGCAATGCAGCAGCTGGCCATGCATGCAGAGTCATGAGCAATGACTACAACTCTTATTAGCAATCACTCATCTGGAGGACTGTTCATCATCATCACCATCACCACCACCACCACCTTAGAACTGCAGAGCTGGAAGGGACCCTAGGTCTAGGAATTCCTACTGAACTTGTATTTCTTTTGTGTGAGCAGAGAAGTAGAAACAGAGAAATGGTTATGTTGAAGATTTGAGAGTGACAGAGTTATATTACTGCTGGATTGCTCTGTGGTTTAGATATCTGGTTGCGGACCCATACGTTGAGAGCTCAATTTCACACTGTGCCTCCCTGACAAGGCCTGGACTTGATGATCCCTAGGGTTCTTTCCAGCTCTGCCGTTCTAAGATGTTTATTATAATTCAAAAACATCAGGCACAGTCAATCAAAATTATAAAAACATTGACTGGTATTATATAACTGAGACAAGTTTAAAACAAAAACCTATGTATCTGTTAAATATCGACACAGGATGTATGTTGTTCCTAATATTGCTGTTGTGTTTTTTTGTAGTTCTGGTGGTGTTATTTCTGAGATCTGCAACTGCTTAATAAGAGATTCATTCATTCATTCATTTTATTCGACTTCTATACCGCCCATCTGACCACTAGGCCACTCTGGGCGGTTTACATGTTAGACAAATAAAACATACACTATACCAACAATGAACATAATACAAAATCAAAGTAAAGATAAAACAACCAACAATTTAAATAAAATAGTTAAAATAATATAAAATAATGTAATAGAGAGAGAGCAGGATTGATAGTATAAATGTTGAGACTACTCAATGTAATTAGGTGTTGTAATTAAAAAGTTATAAGGTCCAGGAAGGCCTGCCGGAAAAGCCACGTTTTTAACAGCCACTTAAAAATTCCCAGTGAAGGGGCCAGGCGGATTTCGGGTGGGAGCTTGTTCCAGAGCTGAGGAGCAACCGCCGAGAAGGCCTGGTTTCTGGTTCTCTCTTTCCGGGCCTCTCTCGGAGTCAAAACTCTCAACTGCCCAGCCTGGGAAGATCAAATGGGATGGACAGATCTTGTCGGGAGGAGGCGTTCTGTCAGGTATCAAGGCCCTAAACCATTTAGGGCTTTGTAAGTTAACACCATCACCTTGAAGCTGGCACAGAAATGGACGGGTAACCAGTGCAGGGCGGCCAGGATGGGAGAAATGTGTTGATGTTTCTTAACACCACTCAGTAATCTGGCCGCCGTGCTCTGGACCTGCTGAAGTTTCCGTAACAGCCTCATGGGCAGCCCCATGTAAAGATGGGGGTATTTGTATTAATATACAAATATGAATATCCCCACACAGCTGGACTTCACGAGGGTCCGGCCCCTGGGGCTGGAGCGTCCACTCACACGTCCGCCGGTAGCCTCGCTCATCCTTCCAATCACTCCCAGAGCACTGCTCTCTTCCTGCTCGGCTGGCCACTCGGCAGCCATGCAGGGAGACCCCTGTTAAGTCCAGCTGCGCGGGGATATTTGTATTTGAATATCCTCCATCTCTACTTACAATATTGTGTGAAATTTCTTGATATTGTTCCCAAAGCTGCTGCTATTATTATTATTATTATTATTATTATTATTATTATTATTATTATTATTATTATTATTATTATTATTATTATTATTATTATTATTATTATTATTATTATTATTAACAATATTGTGTTGACTTTTGAAAATATTAGAAAGAGATATCCCGGGGCAAACTCTCTTTCCTCCAAGAGAAAAAGTGGGTTATTTTGTTTTGATGAAATGTGGGAATGTGCTAAACAGGCAAGAATTATTAAATACACTTCTAGAGTACTGTGTCTTTTCAGATTGACATATAGTGACTCTTTTTCCTGCCCATGCTCTTTTGGCATATGTAGAATTAGCCTGTACTGAAAATTCATTGAGGCAATAATGGCACCCTTTTGCCTCTCTTATATTATGACAGGAGCATCAAATATATAAGCCTATGACCAAATCAGGGTTGTCAGAAAGCAGTCATCCAAGAACACAGCTGCATCCAACAACAGTTGACTCTAGCTGCTGGTGATACACTGGATACTTCAGGAACAGCACAGTCTTTGTCCTTCCAAATGCCTGGAGTGAAATCTAAACTCTTTAATACCTTAAACACACCTTTCCCTTTTCACTACCTGCTACAGTGGAGGCTTTCTTCCTCAGACTTAATCTAAATGAGAACAGTCAATTCCCTGCCAGTTCCTGCTACTTCATGAATCTCTAAGATAGAAATATGAAATTATCTGAGATACCCAGATCAGGTATATCAGATGCATCGAATATATTCAATATTTTTATTAATGACTTGGATGAGGGAGTGCAGGGAATGCTTGTCAAATTTGCAGATGATACAAAATTGGGCAGAATAGCTAATACCCTAGAAGACAGAAACAAAAGTCAAAATGATCTTGATAGGATGGAGCACTGGGCCGAAAACAACAGAATGAAATTCAACAGGGATAAGTGTAAAGTACTGCACCTCGGAAAAAGAAACCAGTTGCACAGTTACAAGATGGGGGGGGGGGGGTACCTGGCTCAGCAAAACGACAAGTGAGAAGGATCTTGGAATTGTCGTAGATCACAAGCTAAATATGAGCCAACAGTGTGATGTGGCTACAAAAAAGGCAAATGCTATTTTGGGCTGCATTAATACTTGTAGAAGTATAGTTTCCAAATCCCACAAGGTACTGGTCCCCCTCTGTTCAGAACTGGTTAGGCTTCACCTTGAGTACTGTGTCCAGTTCTGGACACCGCACTTCAGGAAGGATGCCAACAGATTGGAGCGGGTTCGGAGGAGGGCGACAGAGATGATCAGGGGGCTGGAGGCCAAGCCTTAGGAAGGGCTGAAAGAATTGGGCATGTTTGACCTTGAGAGAAGAAGACTGAGGGGTGATGTGGTAGTACTTTTTTGAATATTTGAGGGGCTGTCGTGCAGAGGAGGGACAAGATCTGTTCTCTATCTTCCCGGAGTGCAGGACGCGCAACAATGGGTTCAAGTTAAAGGAAGCCAGATTTTGGTTGAATATCAGGAAAAACTTCCTAACTGTTAGAGCAGTATGACAGTGGAACCAGTTACCTCAGGAGTTGGTGAGTGCTCCAACACTGGAGGCATTCAAGAGAAACTTAGATAATCGCCTGGCAGATATGCTTTGATTGTATTCCTGCATTGAGCAGGGGGTTGGACTTGATGGCCTTGTAGGCCCCTTCCAACTTCACTTTTCTATGATTCTATGATTTCATAAGAGATAAATAAGCAATAGAATAGAATTTGCACATGCAATACATGTTGGGTGCTTGGGTAAACTGGTGGAACAAACATGTCACTTTAATATTCTCCAGCCCCTAAATGCTTCCACACCCCTATTTTTGCTTTTACAAAAAAATTTTGGGGGAGTTCCAAATAAAAAAACAGGGAGAGACAAGAGAAACAAGCCCCCAGAGGAAGACAAAAAAGCATAGTACAACTTAATTACTGCCACTCATCTTTCCACAAACAGTTCTTACCATCTGCTTAAAAATGTAGGTTCTACCTCAACAATGGTCTGGAGTATTGTAGCAGCTGGAACACACATTACGTAATAGAAGAGAAAGTGACTTGCTATTCCTCACTTTTATTCCATTCATTATGCACTCATAAGTCTACATTAGCACTTTGGCCAAGTCATACACCTCACTCCAGTTTTGCTTCTACTAGAGCTGCTTCTTCCCACAGAATCTCAGCCATCTAATGAATTTGGCTATGGTTCTTGCAAGTTTATGCCAAATGAAACTGGTCAGTTTTTAAGGTGCCATCAGATTCTTTGTTTTGATTACTTTCCACAGAGCAAGTCTTCCATTCTGCATGTCTGACTTACATCCTCGATAAATAACCTAGTGCTTCATTTTATTAAAGAATGAGTGCAGATGATCCAGACAGAGCAACAATGCTGAGCAAACATCAATCATTTATTGTGTCATTAATCATTACCATCTGTGAACTCCATCATGATATATTTGATACTTTTCTTCATGTAACTGGTGAAAAAAATATATAGCAGAATGCATTCCTCTTCTGTTTTGTGCCCCATGGGAAAACAATAATAGTGTACTACTATACTCCTCTCAGTCAGAACTGCTTGCTAAAGCAATCAGTTAGCAAGCCATTTGATCTATTCGACATGTGTTAGTGACTTGACAAGAGCTATATTTTTAAGGTAAGATGCTTCTATGAACAGCCCACTGCTTCAAAGTGAGGTGAGGTTAGATTAAGGGGCTACATTTGCTTCAATGCCATTGCGATTTCTACATTCTTGAAGCTCAAGTTACAAATGTAAAGCTATATGAATAAGTAAAGCTGCACAGTTCTCACTGAACTTTAAATTAGACGTTTCTGAGGAACAGTACTGATCCAGGCATTCTCCCAGGTTTGAATATAAAAAGTTGTCACAGGGTTCAACCTAACCCAGACCTGGGAACAGAATCACCTGCCAAAAAAAAAAAAAAAAAAGAGGAACAGGAAAATAAGCGAGGGAAACACACCAACCAGATAACCCTACGCTACCCACAATTGTCAGGAGCCATCTCTGTTCCAGACCTTCCAACCTGACAGATCTTCAGGAAAATAGAGAGTAGCCCTGCTTCCTACTTCCAGAGTCAGTTCACATATGAACCAAGGAGGTTAACCCCTGAGGATCTGCAGTTGCACTGAGGAAATAATGCCTCAAAAATTGTTGGATAAGTAGAAATGTTTGGTAAATATAAATGACCCATCACAGAAGTCCCTACACTTGGTGCTGTAGCCATCAAATAACTGTACATAGGAAAGGTAGTAGAAAATAATTAAATTAAGTGAACCCTGAACTCTAAATTCAATTAACTATAAATAGAACTATTAACAGTTAAGATGATCTTAAATTGTCCTTTAAGTTTGGGTTAGTTTATTACAGTCAAGCCTTAGAAGAAAACAGTTTTTAAATCCTATCCATGTTGTTACTCACCCCCTCCCTTTCTCAAAAGATCAAATCCCTCTTTTGAGAGAAGGATGTATCTGTATGAATTTTTGAAAAACCCATTTCTTATCCAGTCCACAAAAACTCCTCTCTTATTCTCCCTCCCTCCCTCCCTCCCTCACAAGCTCACTCCCTTACCTTCCCCAACTTTTTAATGCTCTAATTCTCAGGTGGGAGTCAACAATAATCCCAAAAAATTAAACAAAATTGATAATAACAGATAAGGGGGCTCTACATGGTGGAACTTTTTTTGCAGAACACAAGAGAGCTACCATCCTGATAAAGAGAAGACCTCACCTCTTCCATGTATCATTACCAGTTGGTTTAAAACCTTTTAACCTAGGCCTATAACATTGATTAAGTAACAAAGGTCACTAGAATTGCACTCATTAATTTCAATTCTACACTCTGCACCAAGACACCATCTTCAATGTCCAATAAGGCTAGCTCCCAAGAAAATCATCCATAGGATTACAGTTGCTGAACACTGCAAACTGATGAAGAAGTAAAATCTGTATTCTTACACCTGTCTTCTTGTTACACAAATAGTCTGTCTTTTCTCTAAATATTCTACTTACGTTTCTGTAGATACTTGTTTTTCAATAAAATTCATATTTCTGAAGATATTTTGTGTGGATGGAGAGAGGGTGTGATTTGGAGGCATGTAAAATGCAATCCTATAACTAAACATCTATCAGTAAACATCATTGGATATAGTGGAATTTAGTTCTAAGTAGACATGCACAAGACTATGCTGCTAAGACTTTTCTAACCATAACAGCCACAAGTGTTTCATAAACTGCTACGTTAGGCTACTCTATGTTTTATCATTCTGTTATATTACTTTGCAATGTTCTGTTTTTATATTACTTAAAAACGAAGGCATAGCATAGATGTAAAGAGTTCAAAACAGTCTTTACAGCATTTTCTGCTCTGCTGGAAAAACCCACATTAAAATGTTTGATTAGAGCAAGACTCAGCCCCTACCTGTTCTTCTCTTCATCCTTCCTTCACAGAAATAGATTTTCTCTCTCATAGAGGGCTTAATTTGAATTACAAATAAATTTTATAACCTGGGGCTGCTCGGCAAGCTCCATGTGTTAAGTACCTAGCTGGAGAACCAGAGCCTGGGAGTTCAATACTTAGATCTCAGACCTGCAGTGCTGAAAGAGACCCTATGGAACACCAAGCCTAGCCCCCATCAAGGAGACACAGTGGGGAATCAAACTCTCAGCTTCTGGCTTCACAGCTAGATACCTAAAACACCAAGTTATCTGGCAATTATTTGATCCTTCCTGAAGAGGATCCAGCTTCTGTAGCCTTGGGCAAACTGCACAGTCCCAGGGCACTCCCAGAAGAAGACAATGATAAAACATTTCCGAGGGTTCTATACCTAAGAAAACCATGGAAAGGGTCTCCATTAGTTAGAATGGACTTAATAGAAGATATTTATTATTATTTGGAATAGAACCTGTTTAGTGTCGTATAAAAGGATGTTAAAGAAGAATTCCTGAACCAGTACTGAATTCCTTCTTGCTTTCTCGCTAGTGGATTTTTTAAAAGGCAATTAAATGATGGATAAATTGACACCTCTTTATGATGCCTCCTGTGATATAGCTACCGAATAGCTGAGTTGCCTCTAACGACTAAGGAAGCAATTTTTTTTATTATCTGGACTACATATACTATAATTCTCCATTCTGGGAATTCTACTTATCTTATAGCTACCTTACAAACACCTCCATGTGGTGCACCTGGGAGAGAGCCCTAAATTAGAAGGATTTAAACCTTCAAGCTTTCTTCTCAGAAAGAAACCTTCCACTACCACTGAGGCAAGATCAGGAAGTATGGATGAAGCTTGGCCTCAAAGCATTCAAAGTTAGGCCTTTCTCCCAGGTGCATCACATTGAGGTGTTTGTAAGATGCCTGCAAGGTAGATAGAACTCTCAGAAAAGCGATTTATAGTATTTGTAGTCCAGAAAATCAAAAAGTTCCATCTCTACTTACAACTGAGAATATTTGGGATTGATGGCCAAAAGCCTTGCCATTATCTACTTTGAAAATCAGACTCCCTTTCCTTCATCAGTATCATGATAAATTCTACAAATATACTTCTAGGCACATTATTCATGATCACTTAACTTGGATTAGCTGCCTCATGAGAATCTTCAACCAGAATATTTCATTTTTAAGAGCAGAAGTGCTATCTCTTGCTCTGCCCGGAAAGACTTCTTCTCTAGTGACTCGGATACAAACATAACTACTGCTATAGATATATCAGAAGTGAATGTACCTGCTATGTACTGGAAAAAGGCAATATATCTGGGGAAAGTGATCCATGTCTTTATCTTCCCCCATAGGCCTGCAAGATGAAGACTGACTGTAGAAAGAGATCTGCTCCATAGGCAGATGGCAGAAGCCATTGCACCGGGGGGGGGGGGGTGTTTGATGTCCAACATTTCAAAGAAGGAATCCCCAAGCTACTCAGATCCATCTCTTGAGGATCACACATGAACAAGCCTTGAGCCCACTGAGCCATGATCCAGTGACAAATTGTGAGTCAACTGTTTGACTCACTCAAAGAAAACCAGGCTGAGAACTGGAGCATATATGACTTCCTCCCACTCCTCTGGGAGGTGAACAGTCAGGAGGAAGAACACAGTAGATCTGTTTACAACCTTTTATTCTCAAACTCTGCTCCATCAGCAGAGGGCTGAGGAGAGATGAGATGGAGAGCAAGTGGAGATGACAACCAATAATGCTGCTTCTAGGTCTTCGGTGTGATAAGGTTATATAAATAAGGTTTGTTCCAACTTAGTTCTCTAAACAGTTAATGCAGTTTCTGTTTCAGTAAAATTTAAACTGAGATACTTTCCCATTACTCAAAAAATGGATTCATTTGGGCTAACTCATTTTATTTCTGTTACTGTTGATCTCTGCAATGAATACCACACGCATGGGGACCAGCATATGCTGTCTATCAAGATGTGGAATAAAATGTTTATATTACTTAAATGGATGAATATAGGAAATTCCAGAGCCTGTCTGATTTGCTCAGAGCCATTTCAAAAAATATATTGTGTTTCTCTGACCACCATTCCTGTGTTTTCCCATTCCAACATCAATCTCTGATCCTGAGCTCTCTGAATGAGTCACCCACATTAAGAAAATTTCACAGGCCTTGTTCTACAATATGACCCATGAGAACACGATGACTATTTATGGGCCGTTCACTGAAATTTGGACCTGCCACTGTGTTGTGTCTCTCTACTGCACAAATAGAATCAGTAGCCAGTTGTCTCCCACAGCGGACAGTATTCTTTTTTTGTAACAAAAAATGCAAGCTTCCTTCGGGTTAATGTGAACCTATTTTGCCCATCACATGAACAGAAAAGTATAAGCAGCAGCCACTGAACGGTAGTTGGCTATAGATTTACAGCTGTAACAACATGTGACTTCTTCAAAATATGTTTCAGGGAGAACAGAGTACTAGCTTCATCAGAAGACAGCCTACTGGAGGGAGGAAAAGAACCATTGTTTCTCCCTCTGCCTTAATCTCTCTTACTCTTATATACACACACACAAACAAACAAACACACACACACACACACACACACACACACACACCAGATATTTTGAACCAAAACTGTAAATGGTTGGTTTTAAAACGAACAGAAAAGAACAGGCTGTCCTTCCATAAGCAGACAAAAACCTTTCTCTTCAGGCAAGCTTTCCTTTATTGAATGGCTGCCTGAATGGGGTCTTTAAATGGACTGTTGTGGCTTACTGCTTTGAATGTGTTTTTGGTGCTGCTTTTGTTTACCGTTTTTTAGTGTGGTATTTGTTTGATCCTTTTTAATATGTGTATATTTCTGTTTTTAGCTTTAAACATAGTCTTTTAATGATGTAAGCGGTCTTGGGTCCTTTCTAAGGTGAAAGGTGGGGTAAAAATATTTTAAATAAATTAAATAAACAATCTAACAAATTTTAAACATGTAAGAAGTATTGCAGATAGATCTACCCCAAAAAAGGGATCAGCAATTGAAACAAGAGAATAAAGGTATTTTCTTCCAGTTCATGGAAGTTCTTAGATGTACTTTTTACAAACTAAAATAATTTTATAAAAACATTTTGCTATCAGATTTATTTAAGGATCATTTAAATGCTTCACTAATCTTACAGCTTTGAGACACTGATATGTAACGAATGGGGAATCACGAATGTCTCCTTTATCACTTTCAACTCCCTTGAAATGCCTATAATAATTCCTCTCTTGGTAAGCTCTCCAATTTTAAAAAACAAACAGACTCTTTGAAACTATTATTTAAATGTAATCCTTGAAGCCACTGAAAACAGATCACTCTACAAAGAACTTGATGTATACACAGGAAAAACAGTAGTTAAATAAACTTTAAACAGGTAGGAGGGCAAAGAAATAAGTGGTACATAAAACTTTTTGATGGCTAATTTGCACAGTATCAGTTAATACATGGTGCCACACACATGATAAAGACAAGATAAAGGCAGCAGATGGTGACATTGTAACATTGTGACTTTTCCACTATCTCTTAGTGCTGCATCACAAAATTCATTTCCAATATGCTTCAATTGACCGTGTCATGGGATTCAAAAATTTAAGGCATTTACAGAATATCCATTCCAGGTGCCTTCAGTGAACATTGAGACATATAGAATGTGGGCTGGCTACCTTTCCAGATCTTTCTAGCTCTTCCCTTCAGTATAGTCATCCCTTAAATCTTGCACTCTGTTAGGTGACTTTTGGAAAATGTTATACTCCCATGGCTTATAGCCAAACAAACAGGCATTTTTTCCTGTCTAGTTGCTCGCTACTAGGCTAATGTCTAGCAGCCACCAAAATAGAGCTTCTAAAAGAAGTAACTAAAATGGGATCAGCTGTACTTTGCCCACTGGGCAATTTTATAAAAATTAGACAAACAAAGCAAATTAAACGAAGTCTTTAAGGTGCAACACATGTTTTACTCTCTGCTTCTTCCTCTCTTTTGGAGGTTTTCTCCCCTTCTTTGCTTTTGCCAATGCTATAAAAAATTAAGTATTAATGGACACAAAACAACTCACTCTTAAGATATATCCTTGATTCAAACTCTAGTCAATTCTGAAGCTAGTAAGTCATTTCTTTATTATCTGAAATTAAAAAGCACAGAGTTAGAAGAAATACAATCATTTATCCCAACCCCTCTAAAGCAGATCAGGAGTTAATGTGATGTAAATGTCAGACTGTTGAATTAAGGCTTGGGAGAGGAGGGTTAAATCCTCACTTTGCCATGAAACTCACTGGATAACCTTGGGCCAGTCCTATATTTTCAGCCTAACCTATTTCACAGTGAGGATAAAGCAGAGGAGGAAGAGAGCCATGTGTGCAGCCTTAAGTTCATTGGAAGAAAGTGGGGATAAAAATTTAACTAAGGAAGGTGCTTCAAAGTGTGTTACAAAAAGGTGGAATAATTTGCATGGAAATTTCACTTGGTATATGCTCTATACCAAGTGAAATGGTATATGCTCTATACCAAGTGAAACAAGCCTTTGACTGTGTGGACCACAGCAAACTATGGCAAGTTCTTAAAGAAATGGGAGTGCCTGAACACCTTATCTATCTCCTGAGAAATCTATATGTGGGACAGGAAGCAACAGTTAGAACTGGATATGGAACAACTGATTGGTTCAAAATTAGGAAAGGAGTACGACAAGGCTGTATATTATCTCCCTGCTTATTTAACTTATATGCAGAATACATCATGCGAAAGGCTGGACTGGATGAATCCCAAAATGGAATTAAGATTGCCGGAAGAAATATCAACAACCTCCGATATGCAGATGGCAGAAAGTGAGGAGGAATTAAAGAACCTCTTAATGAGGGTGAAAGAGGAGAGCGCAAAAAATTGTCTGAAGCTCAACATCAAAAAAACTAAGATCATGGCCACTGGTCCCATCACCTCCTGGCAAATAGAAGGGGAAGATATGGAGGCAGTGACAGATTTGACTTTCTTGGGCTCCATGATCACTGCAGATAGGGAGAGCAGCCACAAAATTAAAAGACACCTGCTTCTTGGGAGGAAAGCGATGACAAACCTAGACAACATCTTAAAAAGCAGAGACATCACCTTGCCGACAAAGGTCAGCATAGTCAAAGCTATGGTTTTCCCAGTAGCGATGTATGGAAGTGAGAGCTGGACCATAAAGAAGGCTGACCGCCAAAGAATTGATGCTTTTGAATTGTGGTGCTGGAGGAGACTCTTGAGAGTCCCCTGGACTGCAAGGAGATCAAACCTATCCATTCTGAAGGAAATCAACCCTGAGTGCTCACTGGAAGGACAGATCCTGAAGCTGAGGCTCCAATACTTTGGCCATCTGATGAGAAGAGAAGACTCCCTGGAAAAGACCCTGATGTTGGGAAAGTGTGAAGGCAAGAGGAGAAGGGGACGACAGAGGACGAGATGGTTGGACAGTGTCACCGAAGCTACCAACATGAATTTGACCAAACTCCGGGAGGCAGTGAAAGACAGGAGGGCCTGGCGTGCTCTGGTCCATGGGGTCATGAAGAGTCAGGCACGACTTAACGACTAAACAACAACAACATATGCTCTATTAGTTATTTGGTTTACCACAGAAAGTGATTCAAAAGTCACACTGCCAGATCATGTGATCCTTTCAGCCTGTGACAGTTTCTGTCTTCAATGAACTCCTGCAATATCTCAGACACTGTGGTCAGGTTCTCGCTGACCCTGTTGCATACGGATTGCTCCTCAGCACTTTTAGAGATTAAAAAAATAATAATAATAAAACTTGCAAAGTAATTATATCAGGAGTTATTGAAACAAAGAATAAAGAGCATCATTTATTAAATGAGAAGTTATCAGATAAACTGAGTCACAAATGGGTTCCTCACAGGCTGCCCGTGGGCCACTCACACTTTCTTAGCATGACCGACCTCACAGGGCTGTTGGGAGGATAAAGCAGGGAAGAGGAAAGCTATTTATACTGTTACCGGCCAAACCTGGGTTCTAAGATTCTCTGGCAAGGAATCAGGCACAGAAGCAACAATGTGTCTGTGCCTGATTCTCTGCTTTTAAGAGAAGTCCCAGCTGACCTTTTCTTTGCTGCTATTCAAATAAAATTGGGCCTTTGGTTCAGCTGTTGCGTCTGTGCCTGATTCCTTGCCAGAGAATCTTAGAACCCAGGTTTGGCCGGTAACATCACCACCTTGAACCCTCTAGAAGAACAGAGAAACATAAAATGCTGATAAAGTGACGCCTGTAACCTTTGTTTTAGTGCTCTGCTCCCTGTCTGGGCAGAATCTTGCTCTTTACTACAAGCTTGATAGTGCACCTATCCTAAGCACATTTTTTCGTGTATAGGATAGGTGAAGGTGTCAATTAGGGAAGCCTATCAATATTAAGGCAGATTAGTATCACCTCACATATATAACAGAAAAATTATAGGTACTATACCATTCGCTGCACTAGGACATAGGGTAAAAACTTCAGCCACTCAAACTGCTGGGGAAATTAAGTATAAAAGAATTGTTCCAAATGAAGTGTCTACTTACTGCATTAGTTTGCCATTGGCCCTTCACAGATGGTCCAGCAGTTGTTTCCCTTCTATTTGTTTCCTGCTTACTCTTTAAGAATATGAGTGCCATAAAACTACACTGTTTTGCCTCATTTGGCAAACAAGGCAAGGGAGCTTGCTAGCTTTTACTGAGCTCTTAAAACCAGCAGGTCCTTAACCTGGTGTGAAGAGAAAGCAACTACATTAAAGGCACCTCTTAGCTTGTTCAGATGTACTTTTTATACTTTTGCCCTGTGTCTGAAGTATTTGCAGGAAGACTTAAAGTGGCTGACAGGAGAACACACTAAAATATATTGTTCCACAAAGCAAGTCACCTTAATTAGTCATTGCAATCTGTCCTTTTCTGTATAGAGTACAAGCTCTTAGATACCCACATTTAAACTAAGGATGACAAAGGTCATGTAACAGACCAGGTAAGTAAACAATAAGAAAAATAAGGTGTTTGCTTTAAGGATAGAGAAAAAGGAATATTAACAGAGGTGCTATTTGTCTACTTTATGTTACTACCCATCTGCAGATGCTACAGCCATGAGCAGGGAGTGGAGTGCAGTGGGACAAGATGCATACTTGATTCCCATGCCATTAGCCCTCCCACCCAAAAGACAGAGAGGCCTTCACAAGTGCAGGGGAATTGCTACTGTAAGGCCATTCAGTAGAATGCACTCAATAGTCCCATCACAGACCTTTGCTGTGAACACACAAAAATCTATTGGTATTCCAAGTAGAGCAGACATTTCGAGTCCCACCTGAATTCAGGTTATAATATCTGAAGAGTGCTAACATGTACCTGTACACCAAAAAAGCAGAGGCAAGTCAACAGAGAATCAATCTATTCCAAATCATTCAACAGTACAACCAACAACTACCACCAAACAACCAGTCCCCCCCAAATATATACCTTTAATAGAAAAAATACACAATACATTAACCAAATAACAACTTTTAAATAATCAATCAATCAAACAGAGAAAGCTTCTCCCCACACTCACACACACACAGGGAAAAAAGCAAAATAATAAAACCCACACACACATAGTCAACCCTTCCAAAAACCAAGACAAGCAATCAAGCAATTATGGACAAAAAATAAAAAAAAACAATGCCCTCCTAAGCCATGACTACCAGACTATGGGGAGATTTCTCTCCCCTTTGTCACTTAATGCTTTTGCTTCCTTTATATCCAGCAGACAGACCAGGCAAGCAGTAGTAAAAAGTAATCCAAGACAGGAAAGAAACTATGAGGGGGAACATCTATGAAGAATTGGGGAGGGGGTTCCATAAAATAATTCCAAGGAGGCATGCTGGCAATAGGCAGGCAGCACAATCCAAGTTGGAGGGTACCAAGAGTTTGCACAGCTAGGAGGAATGAGTAAAGCAAAGAACACTCCCACTGGGTTCAAACCAACCCAGGCCCTACAATGGATTCAAAATTCCTACTGCCCCCACCCCCAGACATTCTCACTGGCTCCTGACAGCAGCTCTCACAATGCTACTGGATGAAAATTTCCCAGACAATTCAAAAGACAAAAAGAGAAACACAAAAGAGGAAACATAAAAGAACACAAAACTTTCGTGTACTCCTCTTTTGCTAATACAAATAGTTCATGTTATAGAAGCTGTCTTTTTAGAATCAGTGGCCAAAATCCTGTTGCTTAGCTTATTAAAGTGCACTACAGTAGGTCCATTGAATCAATGGGGATTTGATGAGTCAACTACTCCATAAATTCCAGTGATTCAAATGGGCATAATCTCATTGTGACTTACTTTAGGATAGTAGGTCACAGTTTAGACTCATTTTAATCAATGGAGCTTACAGAGAAGTGGACTCATCAAATCTTCATTGATTCAGTGGGTCTATTCTAGTGCAATTTACTATGCTAAGTAACAGGATTTTGTTCAATAAAAGAACACCAAAAAAAAAGGGAGGAGCATCTTTCATAAAGGGCCCATCTGTACACTGGACTGCAGTTGATACAACTGGCTAGCAGACAAGATATGCATCCAAGACCTCCAGTTCCCACTCTCAGGTGGTCAAATTCCCCTCACTTCTGATAAACTTTTTATAGTTATGTTACAAACACAATCTTTGAAGATTTCTACTGATTCTTTAAGAACAAAAAGCAATTAGAAGATAATAGTCACATATTATTTTTAAAACAACAAATAACTTTCACAAGCTATTTTGAGAAAATAATGAGTAATGATTAACAACAACAAAAAGTTTTAAAAATTACATTCCAAGCTAAACAGAGATTATTCCAGAAGAGGCTAACGTGGGAGCACAACCTTAGGTACTGAAAGCCTAAATGGCTTCTTCCGTTATCTGCATCTCAGCATTTACCCTGCTTTTATCTCTCCCTGGAGACATTTATTGTCCGGAGTGTACTGGATCTTGTTTCAATGTGTGGTAGAGGCAGAGGTGAAGATGATGCTAGGAATGTTATCTGGTTAAGATTCCTCTCTAAGTCTGTAATCAAGAAAAGGAGTTCGGGATACTTTTAAACACTTTGACAGTTCCATGGAAAGGACCAAGGGAGGTTTCAAAGAAGAAAAGCAAACATATAAATCAAAATCAATTTTAAAAGATTAGCCATTAAGCAAAATATAATGCAGAGCAAGGATTCAAACAGTGGTGCAGGGGGCAGGCCAGGCCTGATAGTGTAAAAGTGTACCTCCTCCTATGGGCAGCTGCACCTTCCACATATAAACCAGTTTGTGAAAGCCAACAATAGCCAAAGCTCCATGCACACACTACTCACTTTCTGCATTAGGCCATAATGAAGGGTTTTCTGAAGTCACATCAATACCCTGTTCACACGTGGCAACAGTCAAAAGCTCAAAAGACTAACAGGGGTATTCAGAACTGGCATGCCAAAACCTCACCCTAGTTCCATTTGTCAGCTTCAACCCAATTCTCTCCCAACCATCTACATTCCCCCCCCAATAACCAATAATCACAACTGAATTGTTACTGAGTTATTAACTCAGTCAGCCATGTCCTAAAAATTATAGAATCTTTGGCATTACTGCTTCAAACAAGTAGGCTTGAATTCTCCAGATAATAATAATAATAATAATTCTGTGCCGTCAAGTCAATTCTGACTTAAGGAGAATCTGTTCAGGGTTTTCTAGGTAGAGTACTCGGAAGTGGTTTACCATTCCCTTCTTCTGGGGGCACCTTGGGACTGTGCAGCTTGCTGAAGGCCACACAGGCTGGTTTTTCTCCCAGGATGCACAGTGGAGAATTTCACCTCCCAGCCTCTGGCTCCACAGCCAGATACCTAAACCACTGAGCTATCCAGCCAGCTACTTCTCCATATAGCTATCCATAAATTACAGAATGAAATTTTAGCTGTAGTTAACTCTTCCCCTGATTAGAGCAAACACAGATTTGCAACATGTTGAAAACCCCCACAAATGTTGCCTCTCTGCCAGTTGTAAACAAAACAAAACTTCAGTATAGGTCTGCCTTTGAAGACCTTTTAGAATCATCATAGTCTGAAATACCCCTGCACTATTGTTGTCTAAGACTAGTAGAATGGAACATAACGTATCACTCTTTAAACAACTTAACCTGCTATCTACTTCCTCTGGTGGTTTTAATCTAAAGCCCTATATGGCTTGGAATTCAGATATCTGCCTACTCTCCTGCCTGCCTCTAGACCATTATCTGAGGCCCCATCCACTGATTACCTTGCATATGGAGGTCAGGCAGGAGGTGACCCCATCTCTGGAATGCTTACCCTAGATGTAGGAGGACTTGCCTGGCACCTCACCTTATATCTTCTCCAGCTTTGGATAAAGACTACCTTATACACCAAGTTTTAAAAATACTGTGTAATTCAGCTTCCTATATTTAGTTATTTATTTTAGACTGCTTTAGGAGTGGTTGCTGTTAAGGAGAAAATGGGTGGAATCCAATTGCTTAACTCAGTAAGTCACAACTAAAGTAAGTGCATTGAATCAGTGAGAATTTGGTGAGTGTATTCATCTGTATTTACCTATAACATGCCCTCTTTGTGCTCCGGATACATGATGTGCTTAAGGAATACTTTCCTGTGTTGTTTCCATCCACTTGACATATTTACCATGTGGATTAATTTGCACAATCTGAATTTGCATCCAACATTTTCAGCACAGAAAGACTATAATGTGCAATGCATGCAGGAATCATATAGGCACAGATATGTATATTTATATAGCCCAGCACAAGCATACCAGCTGTCACTTCAGAACCTATAGAAGCAGAAATATGTATTGGTTACAAGCTTTATTTAGGGCCACAGGTTCAAGTTATTAAACTAATCTGAACATCAAACAGCAGGCTGGTATTTCCTCAGCCAATATAAAAATAAACTTGCTGCTTCTGCCAAGAACAACCTATCTAGCACAGGAGAAACTGACATGGCAGCCCGCTAACGCCGTTGAATTCGTTCCATCCAAACAGCTCGCTTAAAAACATCTTTGCAGAGTTACTTTCAATGTCAAAGGAAAGAACAAATCCCCTCCTGCCCCCAGATATCCTCCCTCCCACAGTGTCTAAAGTGGACATTATCTCCAAAGGATGGGACGTCTTGTGGGAGGAAACACAGATAAAGAAAGAAATATGGCAGGGAGGTAAGAGGAGGAGAAGTCAAGTATTTACCTTCCATGGAACCAGGGATAAATAGAAATGAACAGCCCTTCTTTTCCAGGAGGAACTCACCCATTCCATGATGCAGCTAGGTTTGAAGCCCAAGGACCCACTTCCCAAGCAGACTCCCCTAAAAATGACTGCAGAAGGTACCCTCAGGTCAGCTATTTTCTTTCCAGCATGCCCCTGGCACACAGCTGGAAGACGTTCATGAGCCATGTGATGCTTACCACAACACAAACACATGCATGGAGCTTCTTTTCCACTTTCAGTGGACTAGTACTACGATATCGAATGTGTGTTAAGAAATTATGGCAACCCAGGTAAATGATTTTGCCAATCATGTGAACTGTTTTCTTCTTCCTTGTTTGATAATAAATATAGAAATGTGAACTTCAGTCACAACATATGAAGAACCACCACCTGGGAAAAGTATCCTGACAAGATATGGGCATTACATTACATCGATGTAGTTGCTCTTTACAATCACTTCAGGATGTATTTTACTACCATAATGCAAATTATATGACATTGTACAGCAATATAAAAGACTCTTTACTTGACTTTCCATGAATCTTGAAATTGCAACACAGTGTTGCAATTAAAATGTTGCTATTTCTAAAGAACAGTTCATACTGTGCTCTCCCACATCTCTAAGCAGCCATTTACAGCCATTAAATTTTATCTGAGTGAAAAACAAGAAACCAGTGACCACTAAGATCCTATCTGCTGTAACAACTTAACCAAGATGCGCGTGAAGAGAAAGTGATTATCTCCCTCCATGGGGTCATATCCAATAGCCTTATAATAAAAAGCATACAAAAACACAGGGAATGCAATTATACCTCAAGCTTTCAGCATCTTCATTAATTGAAGCATTCAACCAGGGAACAACTAAGTTTATAAAGACCCAAAGCATCAGAAAGCCTTGAAAGACAGGAACTGCCGGGGCCAATTTTGTTTTTTAATGATCTCTTAAATCTCATAGTGCCATGTTGTTCTGTCAAATGCCTCTACATTAGATCCTGCTGAACCAACTCCTGATGGGTGGTTCATTACAGTATTCTCACATCATTCAGATTTTTTCAGCCTTAGGACCATAGTCAAAATTTATTCTGCTGGTTAACTAAAGATAGAAAAAAAAGATGGGTAAGACCGATGTGTAATCAGAATGAGGAAAAGTAATAGTAAACAAAAACAAGTTCGGAACCAAAGCAAAAGAGAGCCAGATTGAAATCAAGATTACAGACATCATACTGACCTAAGTGTCATTTGGAGCAAACTTATAAAATTGCACAACAGCTCCAGTTAAGTTAATGGGAATAGAAAGAAACTTCTGAAATAAAATTATGTATTTATTATGAGTAAGTATTTTTATTTTACTGCTTTTCTCAGAGGTCCAAGTTGACCTGTATGGCCTGCTTTGTTTACAGATGGATCTCAATTGTGTACTTTCTTATGATGCTCTAGTATCTCCCTTTGAACCACAGCAGTGCAGAGATTGTCTGAAACATTGCACACAATATAGTTTTCAACAGCTGCCACATTACAACAAGCAGAATGTGCTGGAAGTTGTATGTAAGGCATCACTTTTCTTTTACAACAAAGGACACTCAACAGATGACACACATGCAATTTATAGAAAGCATTATTCCTTCTTCTTTTTTTGCAACATCTTTATGTTTTACTTCCATATGATCCTCTTCCATTACAGATGTCTATAATTAACATACATGTTCCTTACTTGGTAATACAACCAAATAAAAAACCATTGCTCTGCAATGCTAGGTGTCTTGCCTTACATAGTCTGGGCCCAAATGCAATAAAACCATTCTTAAAACACATATATGTAAGTTGTAGTTCTCATATTTTAAAAAATCTCTTGGATTCTCTTTTCAACACATCACAGAACTAATCTTCTTTTAATGGCATATCTCTTTGCTTTATATTCCTTGTTTTAATATGTAAGAATTCCTTCTCCATCATAAATATTCAACAATCAAGGTCAATTGATACACTGATATTCCCCTGAATGGACTGCCAGCCAACAATGTATGAAGATGGCTACTCTTGTAAGCAGGTAGTGCCCATGTTATTATGCATAAAACACTCCACAGTAAACCTCTGAAATCAAAGTAGGATTATGAATGGTGTATCAATCCATCTGGCTATACATCAATCTGGCTTCTATTACAAGAGAACCATGTGCATTACAGTGCACACAGGAGCCATACATTCACTGTGCATGAGAAAGTACACAGTTTTGAAAACTACCTACAGAAAACAGCATCTTCATTACTACTCAAAAACTAAAACTCAGTATAAAGTGTTTTTCCCCCACAGTAAAAAGGCTAAATAAAACCAAAAGTCCACAGCTAGGCAATACACTGATTAAAGCCTATTAAAATTCTAAAAATATGTGTACAAAAGTATGAGCCCATATCTGAGTGATCACTCCTTTGACAAGGGCAATGTGGCAAAAAAACTCACAAACAACAAAATGCCATTCGGCACCAGGAGCTTACCATCCATATTAATTAAACCTGCCATACAAATATGCAAAGTTGCACACTTTTTCATCCTTGGATAGATTGCATACAATGAAGAGTGTGTAGCAAAGTTACATCTGGCCTTTGCAAACCACCTTCTCCTTGTCCTAACATGTTGGCTTCACTGTAATCAAATAGAAGTTAGCCTTAGGAGGCAGAGAATGAAACAGTCCTAAAGCTTCCATTAAGCAGTGTTAAAAAGGTCTTCGTGTTCTTCACTTACTAGCCAATACAAGTAGGCTCTATGCTTAATGGAATGTGCACATTTGTTGACAGAATATGTCACTTGAGGTTCCATTCAGTGACAGTACATGTGCATCATGTTTAAGTACTCAACAGCTTTAAAGCCAAACCATGTTTCACATTTAAGCAGTTAACAGCACAGACACACAAGACTCCTAATTAATTCATGATTCATGAACAGCCAAAGGCATTCAAAAAGAGACTGTAAAGTGCCCCAGAACACCTGCCTGACAAACACTTAAGCTCGCTAGGTATCTTTGACTTCAGTGGAATACTTTCTCATCAGTATTATAAACCAGTTCCTATGGGGGAAATTGTACATAGGCTTTTCTCCTAAAATACCCCATGCATATTTATTAACCTTGACAAAGTCCTTTAAATGCAATTATTTTTCAGAGTACAGGACTAAACTAGAAGGCAGTTAACAACTCAGCATTTTCTAACTCATGTTGCACAGAGACCTTCTGTTAAAAAAATACTTTTTAAAAATATGATAAAAATTATCTCAAGAAAGAAATAGGAAATAATTATTTCAAACTTCTTACACATTTCACACTGTAACAAGATTAAGATTAAGATTCATAATCAAAGATTCTAGGTACAAAGCAAGGGGGAGATCTTATGATACTACGCAAATCTGCACTCCATGTGTGTCACAAGCAGCTTGCATTCCCAAATTTTTTTTAATTGGATGGATTTCTTTCCAACAGGTAACGGGGCTGATTTAGAAAGTAAAACAGCTACTTCTAAATACTTACCATGTACAGCCTTTTATTTTGCCCACTATAACTCTGATGTTACACCTACATAAGCTCCAACTCTAACCCGGTTAAGACATATGAAAAAGGAAGCTTCTAGGGGAATACTAGAAGCATATCCTACCAATTTACTCCCCACACATATACATGTATGCATGTGAACTGCAACCATAACTATTATTATATGCTGTGCTTTGTTTCCTATGTGACTGAGATGATAATGAGGGCCACAAAGTCCTAAGCAATCAACACAATTAGGTTTCTAATGCCACCACAAGGTCCTTCAATGCACCACTGCACAAGAGGAGTGTCTTAAACCACATCTCCTGTATATTTTGCTAAACACTGAGCTGAAGCATGGGTAGTTCCTCTGTAACCATGTTAATTCAGATTTCAAGGCACCGTACATGAGCAATGCATCTTAAGTTATAGCCTCAGGGCAACTTCCTCAGTTTGTATTTCTTTTTTCAGTTTGTTCTCAGGATAACTTCCTAAGATTCAAAAGCATTTCACAGGTGACGCTCAGAATGAATGACTTTTAGTTTGCAAGGCATCATTTCTAAAGGCAGATAAAGACCTCATTTCTAAGCCCACATGTCTTTCTAGCCATGTATCTTCCCCATCACAGAAATATGGAAATGGAAGTACCCCTTCTCGACACAGCCTCATCATGCTCATGTTCCTGTCTTAAATCTTACAACATGAATACGGTAACAAATATACTTATGTCTGAACAAATGCATTACAGGAAAAACTTTGGGTAACTGTATCCTTCCAGTGGAATATACATGGCTGCAGCCTGTGGACAAATCCTTAACTTTAGTTTTAACCACAGCTCATGACTGAGCAGCACTTGCACGCGGTCTGTTTTCTTTTTCTGTAGGGGCACACATGTTCATAAAGCCAGGGGCAGGGCATCTTTTAAACCTTACAAAAACCAATGTGTTATTAAAAACATATGCAAAGCAGCTCCTTCCCCAACAGGTAGCATTTCTTCCATGTGTTATAGTACCAACACACTACTTTCTACTCTACAAGTGTTTCTTCATTTATTTTAAACTGCCTTCTACACCAAGAGAAACTAAACTCATCCTTGTGTTAAGGGCTCTGAAGTACAGTACTTCGCTGACCCAAGCCACAAACTCTTCCAGGCAATTTTAGGATTGGGAACTTCTGCACCTCAAGCGCCCATTGGGGCGGAATCACGCAGAATATGAGTCCGGGGAGGGAAAGGTGCGAGTGTGGGTGGGTGCCACAGCCACGGTTACTCAAGATTCATTCGCTTCAGCGGGGTTGATCTTCGGGAAAGGGCGCTCCGGATGGCCTCCCAAGCCTGCCCATCAAAAACCTGTAGGAATCCCCCAGGCAGCTTCTGGAAAGGGGGAGGAGAAACGCCAGAGCCTGCAGAAGAGCCGCAAGGCGAGAAGGGCGCCTTCCCAGGCGCCCCCTCGGAGCGGGCGAGAAGTCCTGAAGAGGGCAACGAGCGCCCTTTGTGCGCTGACAGCCCTTCGGGGGGGGGGGGGGACGGACGGACGCCGCCAGGAGTGCGGGAACAGCCAGGCTCCTCTGCCACAAACGAACGCGCGCGCCCCCCCCCCCCGGGGTCTGGACGCGCATCCCCAACGCTGGCTGGAAGTCCCCGGCCAGACGCTGGAACTGGCGACGCGCCCTCTCCTCCATCCCCACGCTCCTGCCTGTGAGGCGAAGCGAGGAGCCCGCCCCGCCCCGCTCGCTGCTTCTGCCCCGCACCTCTCGCCCCGTCTCACCTCGCTGTGGGGACGCGGGCGCAGCCAGCAGGACAAAGACGCCGAGCAGGAACCCTCGCGGGAGACACCTGCGAAGAGAGCAACAGGTTAGCCCCGAGCCGCTGCCCGGCGTGACCGCAGCCGCCCCTCCTCGCGGCTTTCTTCGCCGGCCGGGCGGCCAGCCACTCCCGGCGGCCAACCTTCCCGCCCTGCGCGTCGCCTCGCCTCGCCTCGCTCACCTGGCGCGCATGGTACGGCTGAGTGGCGAAGAAGCTGCCGCCGCCGCCGCCTTTCTTGCCGGGGCAGCAAGTTCTGAACCGGGACTCGCCTCCCAGGGCGCGCTCCCTCGGCCCGGCGGCCGCCCGGTCCTAGCGCCGAACGCGGTGCGTCTTCCAGCGTCCCCCTTGCAGTCCGTGGTGGGGGAGGCGGAGCTGCCGAAAGATGCTCCTCCGTCCTATCCCAGCGGCAACAGAACGGCCCCGTAGGGGCTGGAGCTTGGGCAAAAGCCCGGGGCATCACTCCACGGAATAAGCAGGAGCGCCCCTCAGCGGAGCAAGGCTGGACACGATACGGGGGCGGGGCGGGGGGACGGACTACAAGGCTCAGAATCCAGCGAATGCTAGGTGTGGAATTCTGGAATTATAGCCCCCTCCCCCGCTGCAAGATAACCTTCCCCAGCTGTCACTCAAACACAGTCTATGCGTGGTCAAGTCCCCTAAATGTACTACTTCACTGCACCACTGATGGATGATGAACCTCCACGCCATTCATTGTGTCCAGCATTTAAGAATTAAAAGTGTGCAGCGTTCGTGTGAAGATGGAGGTATCATTCACATTCATTCATTCACACAGTGCTTGGTAAACTATAGGTTGTTGGATCTTTTAACACCATCTATTTCAATACTGGGCTGTGCCACAACTACTGTGAACGTTTATTACAAAACTTTAAAAAAAAAACTGTCTTTGCTTGTCATGTGCCTCCTACCCATCAGTTTCACTTGACAACCAGACATCATTATGCTTTGAGACTCAGAAGAAAATCATTTTCTGCTATAGATTTTCTCCATTTCGCCTCTAAATATATTCCTTTCTAATATGTCATGTCTTTTCTTCCAAAGTTAGACTTTCCCAGATCCATACGGTCCCTTCCAGCTCTGCAGTTCTGTGATGATGATGATCTCTTTAGCCTCTCTTTACAGGGGCACTGCCCCAGTTCCTGAACAGCTGGCCATTTTTTTTACCACCTTTTCTGTGATTCACTGTTTGAGACTCTTATCTTCTTCAATGGGGTTATTACATGACAGATTGCCACAATTAAAAAAAAATTAGCCATTGCATCTCAGGTTTTGATTAAAATTGCTGTACAGGATTATCTCACATGTCAAAGTCACTGGTGTGAACAAAAATTTCCTATGCCTTACTGTTTCTGAGTTATGGGGGGATGAGAATTAGGGAAATGTTTTATACATGCATGATGCATCACAGAATGATGAAATAAAACATAGAAAAGACCACAGTCAATATAATATTTTATTTCAGACACCTATGAGAATACATACTACATGAAGCACATTTTACATAATACTATTTTTTTCTGGTTTTTTTCCCAGCAGCATATTCATGTACAGTTTTGTTATAGGAGAGATTCTTTGCAATGTCATTTTCTAGAAACGATATGCATAAAGAACTTAAGTGCTCTTCAGTCATGGTAGACTGAAATTTGTTCTTTATAAAGGATATCTTTGAAAAATTCCTTTCTGCTTCACAGCTCATGCTAGGCATTGTCAAGTAAACTAGGCTATGCTCATGCTAGCCTATGCTAGGGTAGATTAAGTTAGGCAAGACAAGGCCACCAAAATTTATAGGCTAAGGTAATGTAACACAATTTTACCTTTATTTGACCACTTTTCTTAATAAACACCTGTAATTTAACACAAACTCACCCTTTTATTACTTTTTTATAAATACTTGCAACAGACTATTAGCCTGGACTATGAGGCCATAGACTACCTTCTGTTCACCTCTTCATCAAAACAATAGGCTTAGGGTAATCTAACACTAATTCATCTTTATTACAAACCTTACTTTTCTAATTATAACATATAGGGGTAATTAAAATATTGTATCCTTATGAACACTTTACTGAAAAAAAATCTTGTCTAGATGACTATCACAAGTGATTCATGTTAGCATTATGATTGCCTTTTCAATGGCTCCCCTTTTTCATTACAACATGTCATCTACTGTTTGTATCTACCAAAGAATATATTTTTATTACCTTTTTACTACCTTTTAATTTTTACTGTATTTTAATTGTACATAGGTAAAATCATTATTGTAAGATGTTTAACATATTTTGAGGTTCTATAAGATCATTCATGTAAATAAAAAGTTACTGAAATGTTCTCCTTTACAATTACTAACAAGCAATGAAATATGCTTTCTTTCTTTTTAAGTACGACTAGTGTAAAATAAATCATTTTAATAAGAGTTTTAATTTCTGCCACAAATGTTAACAGTGTTTTAAATTATTTATAATTATTTTATATTAAATATTTTTAGAATGAAATATCCTTAATTTGATTTTTTTTCCCATTTACGGCTAGCCTACATGATACTTTAATAATATTTTAATTTTTATTTTAACTATTATTTTGTATTGAATTACACTGTATTATTAATATTATTTTTCTATATAAAAACTCTTCTCATACATTAGACCCCATTTTTTTAAGCAACGTGGACTAAAGTCACTTCTGGGGCCCCTCTGGGATTAGGAGCTCTGAAGCTTAAGCTTCATTCATTTCATAATAGATTCACCTCTGCTTTGAGGCAGGGTGAGCAGAAGTGTCTGTAATTCATATTATAGCCCATCAGTCTTTGGGTCCCATCATTGCATCATTTTTCACGTCATCTGCCACTTTGTTCTCCACCCACCCGTTCTGGAGGATGCTCCTTTGACACCTTTATGTACAATATCTGCTGTTTCACTTGGCTAGATGTTTCCAGAAAATTTATGAATGCAGTTGCTGCACCAATCCCTAAACAAATCCTTAGATTTATATATTCACTCTTACTGTGAAAATCTGTTTCATACTCTTTGCTTCCTCTTAGTAAAACATCAGTATATGGAGAAAGACCTGTCCTCTTAAATAACCCCACAAGCCATCCTTGTGTTTTTCAGCCTGCTGTTCACTTTGCTTTTATACTTGTGCTTTAAGCCTCACCCAACTGCTAGCATTCATACTTCTCGAGTTCTCACTTATGGTCCTTCAAGATTATTGTCTCCCTAGCACCCTTGCTTCTGTCCTCTGCTTTTCCTGCAAAAGTCACATCCCCACTGCAGGAACTAGGTCTTTCCTAGTTTTGGAAGAAGTAGTCGTGTTAGTCTGTGCAAGCATATCAGGCAAAATCCAAAGAAACAAAACAAAACAAGTCAACCAAGCCTTTCTCTTCTGACGCACAGCACTGTTTGCCAACCTTATCTTTCGGAGCCTCCTCAGCAGTTACAATGTTTCTTAACTGCCCAGGACATCATAACAGGACAGCCAGGTAGGAAAGGGAGGAGACTTTCCTACAGACCAAAGGCTGTTTTTGTTTTGTTATAATAAAAAAATGTATATAAACAAATAAAATAAGGTATTGTTCTTATTAGCACCCTAGTACAATTTACATCTCTTTGGTACCCAATGCCTTTCTTGGGGGTCAGAATTCAGTCCAGATCTGCGAGGAAGCTTCTTGGTAGCTATACATCCAGCCTGTTCATATGGCAATGCCTGATAGCTGTATAACCTTTCAGGTCAGGTTTGTGTGCTGTTTGTTTCCAGTCAAATTTGATAAGAGCAGCGGACCTGGATTTTTTTAAAGCATGATGTTGAACATTCTCATTCTAAGAATGTCTGTATACATTACACCTCAACTCAGTATGGAACCTATTCCTTCCTATTCAGTTACTTAGAGCAGACTCTTTTCAAGCAGTGATGTGGTGTTTCTGGTGTAGAATGGCTACATGTGATCATATACCTGCATTGCATGTGACATATGCATGTACAGTAAATGATCACCAAACCATTTCTACCATTAGTTGTGCCAGCTCTATGTGCCAGCCATATAATAATCAGCAGTGGCATGAACATAGTAACCTTTCTGGCATCAATTGTTATTTCTTTGAAGATAACCTGGTTTAGCTGTGCTATTTATTACAGTGACATCTGCTGGCAAACTACTGCATTTGTTTATAAAAGTTTATTCTGAAGAGCAGAAAAGAAACAATTAAGAAATAAATTATTATTGATAGTAGATTCCTAGGTTGTCCATCAGAAACAGGGACTGAAGACTGCCCTGTAAAAGAGAGAAAGAAAAAATAAAGATTATTTCAGGATCTGTTTGCCTATTTAGTACAAACTATATTCTTACTTTGTTGACTTCAAGGCCTTACCTGTAATTTAGATACCATATATATAGGAAATGGGTGATCCTCTAAGGGAAGAAACATCTAGTTTCCAAATTTTCCTATTAAAAAGACCTAATGGATAAAAGTTGGAACTGAGCATGCAGAGCCATAAGTAGCAGTTTTTGCCCATGGGGCAAGCCTGGAAAAACAAAAGTTCCAGCATGTGCCACTTAGAAAGAAACAAGAAAAGACAAGTTCCAGCTTGCCCTTCACCTGTGGCAGGAAGCAAAGTGTCACTCTCCATTCCTGAGCCATCCCTATTTATCAGCCCCTAAATGGCTGAAAGAAAAAAGCAAGCACTCCAGCAGCCGGAATGCATCCTGAGTCAGTGTGCTCACCCTTTGCACAGCCCTGGCTCATTTCCTTGAATCCTGGTTCCAAGGGAAGATCCTCAGGATCAAGACATGATGGGAAGAGTCGACTCTGAGGTCATCCAGTTCAGGAAGCACAGGGGCTGCTTACTCTTGTTTAACGGGTGGTGCACACGGGAGGTCTGTGGTGGTTCCCCTACACTCAAGCATTTTGGAGGTGTGAGTGGGAACAGGATTTCCTTCCTGCCCCAGTTGACAGGGGAGCTTGGGCTACACAACTGTTACACAGGAGGATGAGGACAAGGCAGGGCAGTTGCCATACCCTCTAAATTTGGCACCCTGGCACACAGTCCCAACTGCCCCACCCTAGTTACAGCCATACTAACATGAAACCAAGACCTTCCATTTTGCTATTACATCATAGCTCTTTAAGAAAATTAACAATTGCATTAGGCAAAAACGCAAGAAAAACAAAAAATAAAGAAGACAAAAACGTTGTGGCACCTTAAAGACTAACTTATATTTTAATGCAAGCTTTCACAGACAAGTCTGAGAAAATGGATTTGTCCACAAAAGCTCATATTAAAATACAGCAGTTAGTCTTTAAGGTGCCACGTTTTTGTCTTCTTTATTTTTTGTTTTTCTTTTGTTTTTGCCAGATTTTTTTTTTGCACAGACTAACACAGCTACCTCTTCTAAAACTACTAATTAAAGTTATAGTATTTTATGTAAAACAGATCAGGTAGAAAAAGCTTCTTCATGGATGCTCCATAACGAATTGATTCACTTCCTCTGGAAATTCTCCTCACCTACATTCATTTGTGTTTATTATATCTTCCTGTAAGAGGTTTTGGGTGGAGCAGATAATGTTTTCCCTCCTAGTACATTTTATCCCTGTACTAACTGTGCATGGCAGAGCATGCTGAAAAACAGTTACATGGTTTAGTCACCAAATTAGCCTAATGGCTGAGTGGAGATTAAAATCTTGGATTTACAGTTCTATCTTAATATCCTATCTAATATATTAACTCTTTGAATCAGTTTTGTAGTCATGCATGTTATGAATGGAATGGCTTCTATCTGTCTCAAAATATCTTTACATTATAAGAACTACAGTCTTGTGCCTTCTTGCTTTGAATCTGTTCTTGGTGCTGATTTAGTTTATAATTTTTAGTGTAGTATTTGTTTGGTTCTTTTTAAAATATGTGTATAGGTACTGTTTAGCTTTTAAATATTTCTTTTAATTATGTACTGTAAACTGCCTTTTTAAGGAGAAAGGTGGGATAAAATATTTTAAATACATAAATAAAAATTGGTCATACAGATATTACTGACGTTTGAGCTTAACTAAAGTTATATCTTGACTGTCTACCCTGGCAAGGGAATTCTGGGAGTTGTGGTCCTCTTACCAAAATGATAAGAGCAAGGAATACAGGTGTTTGAGCACACCACTTCTTTTCACATGTTATTTTAATGTGTAGCAGCACTTCCTTTGTTCCTAAATGCTACATTGACTGTGCTGTATATTCCACTTCAGAATGGCTTTCTTCCACTTTCCAACCTACACCTTCCCTGCCACAACTTCCACGTGTTTTCAGAGATCATGGCGTAGCCTGGTTGCAGGTGGCAAATGTCTTGGAGAAAACTGATTCACACCCAATCAGCGAAGGCAAGCACAAGTGCACTTTTGAGAGCAGCTGTGCAATGTGGGGGACACATGTACTCTCTTCTAATTTTTAATCCCCTCCTTCCTAATCCGAGAGAGGCCAGTGCCTGGGCCTTTGAATAGGAGCCTTTTTAACATGACAATAATAATTGCCGTCTGTGACCCAGAGCCGATCACAGAATGCCAGCTCATACCAAAAGGATTCCGAGACTGGCTAAGCTAAAATCAAATCCTTCCTCTGCCGGGCCCCCATCCCCTACCTCTTCTCCCTTACTTTGCTGGCACAAGGAAATGTTAAGACCCGTACAAAACATCAAAGCAAAGAAGGTCGAAGCTTGCTACTCTCTTTATTAACTTCAGTCACTCAGATAACCATTATAGTCAGCCTGCAAAATGAAAGTGCTAAATTCTTACAAGCTGTGATTTGGATAGGTTGATTGGCTTTGCACTGTTCCAAGATATGCAGGTTTAATGCAGGAATTCAAATGTCTAAAAAGAAACGCCTACTCCAGCAGTTTAATGATGTTTAGACAGCTCAGGAAAGCTCTCCAGATTCTCTGTTTTTATTACAAATAATGCTTTTTTCCTACAATAGGATGCAAACCACCCTGGTGATCGTGTTAGTGAATACATGAGGTAAAGAACATGAATGTGATGTTAATCAACATATACTGTTCATATTATTATACCCATATTAACAATAAAATTAAAAGCAGATGACTGAAACCAGTCGAGCACTATAGAACTAGAATTGTTTCTCTGTGACATACAACGTAATTGCACACGTTTATGCAATAGTGAATTGTGGTATAATATCTAACAGGAGAACAGCATAAATTTTAGAAGGGCACTTTGTTAGTACTCGGGGGAGGGGAAGAGATGTCAGGAAGGATTCAAAATCTGGATAATGATCTGATTTTAATAGTCTAAAATTCTGAAAGTGAAGCCCAGATTAATCTCAGATAGCAAATGATGGTGGTAGAAGGTTTTTTTTTAAAGAGAGCAAATGTTTCATAGCAGTATAGTTATAGTAAGTCATGCAGTATCTTTCTCGTTTAACAGAATGCTTGGAGTAACAAACAATTCAGGGCCAAAACCCAACCAAAACCAAGACAAACAAAAGCAAAAGCAAAAAACAAGACAAAACCCACCACCCAAATATTTCTTGACCCATCATAGAGAGCTATGTCATCTAAACTTCTCTTTCACTTTACGGTGACATCTGTGTGTTATGTGCCATCAAGTCAGACCTGACTTATAGCAACCCTAATAGGGCTTTTGAGGCAAGTGAGATATTTGAGTTGTTTTACCAGTGCTAACCCCCCACCTTGTGAGCTTCCATAGCCAAACACAGGTTTGAACCTAAGTCTCCCGAGTTCTAGTCCATCACTCTATCCACTACATGCTGGGTATCCTGTGGTGTCTAACATTTTCCTTTTCCCACATGTCTTTAGGGGACAGCTGAAGACAAAAGAGCCAGATGTTGAACAGTACTTTAAGACTAATTTCCGCGCATCTGGGAAACTACCTATTTTGTATTTTGTAGGTATTTTGTGTACCCAACAATGCCAACCCCAAGGACAGTATAACTTGAAACAAATAAACAAAAGGAAATTGTACAGGAAGCAAAAAAGAAGTATCCTTATTATCTTAACAATCATATGGTAAATGAGGGGAGCAGTTCACCTTAACTGTATAATGCATTGATTTCTCAGTTGTACCCCAAGAAATGCTAGCATTAGGAGCACCTCAGGGGTTCCTCACAGTGGACAGCTTGCATTACAAAAAATTATAAATAATCTCCACCATGCTTAGTCTTACAGATAAAAGGTAGATTATGAAAGAGGACACGTGCCAAAAAAGTTTGCTATGAAGAAGTCCATCTGAAGAAGTGGGCTGCAGTCCATAAAAATGTATGCCAAATAAAAGCTTTTAAGTTGTTAAAGCACCACCAGCCACTTTGTTGATCAAATAAAATGTATTGATCATTAAAATGCCACGAGACTCTTTGTTAGTATAATGAATGACTCCAGTCAAATACCATGTTGCCTTTTGAAACATTTTAAGCCCTTTAAGTTCCTTTCTTGCTGAACATTTGGTTGAGAGAATATCTCTCCTACCATCTCTTAGGGAGCAGGCTTTCTTCCTGACTGGGTTACCAAGCTGTAAATCACTGTCTAATTGGTATGAATGGCTAAAACCCAGAAAAGGGGCCTGTATCTACAAGCCCAAACTCATGATTAATTGGGGAAGGTGCAGCCTTTTCCTCTCTCAGGTTTTACATACAGCAGCAGGGCCTTAAAAGATTGACAAAAGCTTATACTGGAAAAAACAAAAACTCTGTCTGGAGGCAAGTTAAATCAGAGATGAGTAAAAGGTGTGTTGTGGTTAATGATTGAAAATTTCAGTGATTTAGGCCTGTGAGGCCATGGTTTTACTTCTGGTTTTTAAATTTAAACTCAGTCAGTGTGTGTGGGAGTCAATGTCCTTTCCATTCATAAGATTAGGCTCTGGGGGTGGGATGCACACACACACACACACACACACACAAGCGAAGAACTGGCTCCTAATTAAGAGCTTCCCACACAGGAAACCTTCAGGCCAAAGCTGCAGCCACCTATGCCTTCTACAGATTTTATTTTCCAGAACTGTTGCCATAACCTGAAGACACAGATGTTTCTGCAATATTCAGCCTCATGTCAAAAGGAAGAGATTTCTTTCCTGATCACACCAGTGTTCCATATAGGGTTTATTTCTTGCTCCTACTTCTACTGTGGTTTTCAATTTATCTCAGACAAGTTTCCTGTCAGGGTTTTTCAACAAGAAGGGAGTAAGGGAGGGGGAAAACATTTCTGCAAAGCCACTTGCCAGCCGTTGCCTATCTTCCCTTGCAGAAGACAGTCATGAGGGGGTAGTGGTGTTGGGTTTTAGAGCATAAAGAGCAGTGGTGAAGCCATGTAGGTCTAGCCTGATGAGAACTGTGTGTGTATCTGGGCCAGTGTCTGCTTATGAACCTGATGCCTTGCACATCACAGTTTCCTTTTGTTTCTCATACCGAAAAATGATGTGGGTGTGATGCCACCTTCCCTCATCCCACCTGCAATAAATCAATCAATACTAACTGTAGTTATGGCTTGTGTGAGGTGCAGGAGGGATTATACAGTCTGAACCCTTCACCTAAAATGTAACACAACTTCCTGTTATGTATGCTTTCCATGAGTCCATATAACTGACATATTGTTCAGTTATTTCCATGCTGAATAAAATTAATTGGCCCGTAAATAATAGACAATTATTTCTATTTTGGAACTGCCATACCTGCGAAATCTTTCATGTTTCCTTTCATGTCATACTCTGTATTCTGTATTTAACATCACATTTTAAAGACAATAACTGTATACTTCTACAAAGAATTGCCATCACTACTACAGTAATAGTGCTAATATTACTAATGTTTTCACAAGATTTTTTATCCTAATTCTTCCTGGGCCACATTTATTCCTTAGTCTTTATCAGTGACTTTTCTCTTTTATGTATTATTTTTAATTAATTCTGCCACTCTGTTTAGAGACTTACATTCAGCTTCAGAGAAAAGGCAGACTATTGGGAAAGGGGAAGCAGGACACACTGTGAACAAAGTTTAACCTGCAGCTTTGGGGAAGCTTTCAACACTGGCAGCTGACACCAAAGAATGAATTCAGAAAGCCTTAAAGGGCTTCAAGAGGTAGACCCCAGAGAAAGAGAACACAGGCACCTGAGGACAATTGATAAGGATGCAAATAAAAGAACAAGTGTTTTGGCATTCTGGAATTCATCGCTCATGCAGACCAACACTTTTCGGGAAAATAAACTCTTTGGTGCTGTTTCTTTTCTGGTGGCTGCAATATTCTGGAGAAAGGTGAACTAATTGCTCCAATGACATAATCACGTCTAATCCCAATTAAAGCTGGAGACAGACAATTGGTTTCAAGGATAACAGGAAACAGATATGAGAGAGACTTTGTTTGCCCTGGGGTGTAGGCACAAATATATTATGTTATTTCTGGTCAAACTTCCTTTGCAGAGTTTTGAAATGCTATTTTAAAGCCCTCCAAACCTGTTTATCAGAGAAAAAAATGTGACCATCTCAAGTAGTGATCTATTTTTCAAACTGCCCTCTATTTTTTAATGGAAGGTGGGGGAAGTAATTTGAAATGATTAGAATAGCAGCAGTCAATTACTGTGAGGACACTCTATTGGCAAATAAAAGATAAACAAGAGAAATACAGAGTCAGTAAGAGGCAACCAGATGAGCATATAGCCCACTATTTGATCTGCATTTGGTGCAGTTTGGTTTGACCTATTTTCCAGTGGCCATATGTGGTTTAAGTAAGAGTGATCCATTCCGTCCCTTTTCTGAGCTGTTCTGCTCCTTCCTGACATAGCACTAGACCTGCAGTTTATTTGGTGCAACTGGGAGCACTCCTGATTATCCCATTCTGCAGTCTGTGTGGTTGCTTAATTTGCCCCCAAATACGGCTGCGGGCAGCATTGTCTTTGGTGACGACCCTGTGATGTATGCAGTGAGTGCTCCAAGGACCGAGACTGAGCACTTTCACATTTTCTTGGAAGAAAAAAATGTTTAATAGATCAAGAATGGTCACCAGACAGAATGTGATGAAGTAACTGCTGAGAGCACCAATGAGTAATATTTCTACTTAATCTTTTGTTTCATATTTTCCATCTTGATTAATACTAATATTGTCAATGTAAATCGTTGTTTTAATTGTTTTTATGAATAATTTTATTGTGAGCCGCCCTGAGTAGACATATGTCTAGAAGGGTTGGATAAAAATCTAATAAATAAATAAATAAATAAATAAATAAATAAATATTTATTTATTTATTTATTTATTAGATTTTTATCCAACCCTTCTAGACATATGTCTACTCAGGGCGGCTCACAATAAAATTATTCATAAAAACAATTAAAACAACGATTTACATTGACAATATTAGTATTAATCAAGATGGAAAATATGAAACAAAAGATTAAGTAGAAATATTACTCATTGGTGCTCTCAGCAGTTACTTCATCACATTCTGTCTGGTGACAGAATTTATTTATTTATTGGATTTCTATCCCGCCTATCTATTTATTTATTTATTATTTATTTCTTACATTTTTATCCCGCCCATCTAGTCATTTTGACTACTCTGGGCGGCCAAAGGTCTACTCTGGGCGGTTTACAAATTTAAAAACAATAAAACCAATAAACATATATTATAGATCCAAGGTGGCGAAAGTATAAGAAAATAAATCTACTACAAAATCAATCTTTACCTCCCATTCTTGGACCAATTCATAACAGAATTGAACTCTTGATTTTCTGACCACAATAAGCACATTGCAAAATTGCAACTATTTCTTCTTCCAAAACAATGTGAAAGTGTTCAGTCTCAGTCCTTGGAGCATTATAGTAAACTGTATGATAGGATGGCTGAAAATTTTGCAGTTTTTGAAGCAGACCTACAAATATGGAAAAATAAATGGCAAAATGTTTCTGAAGATGAGAGATCAGGGACTCCATAAAAAGCAATAGAAAATTGAGACCAATTTTTAATCCAAATATCTGCAAATTGTTGTTGATTCTAGCAACAACTCAGATAGTTTCCGCTGTGCCAGCTGAGAGGATGTTTTCCAAGTTGAAGAGGCTGAAGTCATGGCTCCACAATTCCATGGGAGATGCTTCAATAACAGGGCTGTTAGCATCAAAACTAATGATGTTATTTCCTGCTTTGTGGTTAGAAGGAAAAGAATCCAATGTTGCAATTTTTTTCAAGTAAAAACAGGAATGATTTTTCATTTTAAAATGATAACTATAATAAATATCAATAAAATAGAGTTGTAGATAGAACTGATTTAATAAAGGCATGTTTTCATACATAATGATTATTTAAATTTTGGTAACCCCAGCCTACTCGAAGTTAACCTCTCCATTATCTATCTGTCTGTCCGTCTGTCTGTCGTTCTCAGCTTCTTTATTTCTTCTCTAAAGAATACATTTCATTAGAGTGCTCATGATTTTCTCTTACTTCTTGTAATGTCTGAATTATAATTTTAACAAGTTTGCAGCAACTGAACTAGATCAGAATTCACTTTCTGAAATGCCTGGCACAGTGTGGCACTTTAAAAGAATAGTTTCTTTAGCATGAGACATGATATTATGAACTGTCCTGATGTTGCACAATGCAAGAACTGAAAAGCTTGCTGTGACGTTTCTTCTCTGTTGGAGCTTTGTACAGTTTGTGAAGTTTGTACTATTGGCAAATACATTTCAACAAATCAAGCTGTTGGCTGAGGTTTTTCATCCATCATATCTCACACAATCTGAGAATACTGAGGTGACTCACATCCTGACTTGCTTTTATTACACTTTTGAAGGCTCTGTCTCCTTGAGAAAATAGGCAGATAACTGATTTGACAGTTCCAAGGAGATCTCACATCATGGACATTTCCTAGAAATGAACAACGGCTATATTTTAACTTTAAGCTGCATACTGTACTTTAGGATATTTTGTGGAAATTATTGATCGGACTCCCCTGCATCTCCCATTCATTACAACAGCATTGTCATATCCTTGGACAATTGTTTTTTCTAAATCTATATCCAACTCTAATAAAGTTGAAGTAATAATTGATGCCAGCCCTGGTTCTGTTACATCTTCAATTGGTACAAACTGAGGGAAACTTGAGGTATTTGTTTGCCATCATTGATTTCCACATAATGAGCACAAATTGCCAACTGCTCTTCTGTGATGCATCTTGTGTCTCATCAGCTAGCAGAGAAAAACACTCTACTGTTGTTGTTTTTCTTTTTTGAAACAATATTTGTTTGGATGATTTTCTTATATAATCCAATGTACTGTAGTCCATTCTGTATGACTGGAGAGATGAACATAGTTCTAGTACCTGTAGTCTCTGTAAACTTTATTTCCACTTCGAGTTTGAAAATGTAGAAGTGCAAAATAATTTCCATCATTCCTCTCTGGGTCTTCCAGTCTAATATCACTGACTTTGTCAGAGCCTCTTAAGGCTATTTCCTGCCATCCATGAAAGATGATGGTTCCTACAGTGAATCCTAATTTTCTGCGGTTTTCTAAAACAAGTTGTCTCTCTGAACTCAGTTGAACAAGAACATTAGCCTGCTTTCTTTCCATGATTTTAAGAAAGTCTGCAGAAAAAATGTTAGCATCAGTATGATAATTTCCACCCCGTTTAGCTTCAGTTTTCGATTTTTAGAAAAAAACACAAAAACAATTATATGAAACACTTACAGGGTTCCCACTTTCTGGAAAGTCAAGGGAATGGAAACTGGTCAGGAAAAAAATAAGAGTTCATCAGAAATCAGGGGAAGTCAGGGAAATTCTGATTTACTTGAGTAGTAGATTTTTGATAAGCTGCTGCAATAGGATGATATTTTCCTGGCAGTTGGAGTAGAGAAGTTACAGCCTTTCTCTGGGCTTTCCTAGTTCCACCTCTTTGTCAGAGCCCCCTCTGTTGCCCCTGCAACCAGCCGCAGGTCTTTGTTGAGCTCTGTGCATTATTTGCCAAGTCAACCTGTAGCTTTTGCAAAGCAAAATTAGTTTAAATATAAACTCCTGTTTTTATCCCTACCTGCTACTACTACACTTAGTTACATACAAAGATAAACATGTGCTGTAATCATGCCTGTGTACAGAACGAAGGCTTTATTTCCTATGAAACCCAGAACTGAGTTGCAAATGAGTTTTCTTGGTTTTGGATTTCACGGACAACTAGCACTGTCTGTGCATCATGCAAAAGAAAGTTTGACAAGACAGAGGTGCTCCTGGTCACTTGAAAGGCAAATAAAGGAATAGGGATGCAGCCTGTGCTGGATGGGATTACACTCCCTCTGAAAGCACAGGTGCGCAGCTTGGGGGTGTTCCTGGATTCATCTCTGAGCATGGATGCCCAGATTTCAGTGGTGGTGAGGAGTGCCTTTGCACAATTAAAACTGGTGCATCAGCTGCACCCGTTTCTTGAGAGGTCTGATCTGGCCACAGTGACACATGCCCTAGTTACATCCCAGCTGGATTACTATAACATGCTCTACATAGGGTTGCCTTTGGAAAGTATTTGGAAACTCCAGAGGGTCCAATACTTCAGCCAGTTTGCTAACTGAGGCTGGTAACAGGGAACACCGCTGTTACAGCAGCACCACTGGCTGCCGATCCATTTCTGGGCGCAATTCAAAGTACTGGTTCTAACCTATAAAGCCCTAAATGGCCTGGGTCCAAGCTATCTCAAAGACTGTGTCTCCCATTATGAGCCAGCTCAGGTGTTAAGATCACCAGGAGAGGTTTGTCTCTCGATCCCTCCATCTTCACAGGTGCATCTGATGGAGACATGAGAGAGGGCCTTCTCTGTTGCTGCTCCCAGACTTTGGAACTCCCTCCCACAGGAGGCCAGACTGGCCCCATCTTTGCTGTCATTCCACAGGCAGGCAAAGACCATTCTCTTCAGGCAAGGTTTCCCTGTAATTTTTAGATGGATTGTTATGCATTACTGCTCTGACTGGGTTTTTTTTAGTACTACTTGTGTTTACCATTTCTCAGAAGGGTACTTCATTGCTCCTTTTTAATATTTGTATACTTACCGTTTTTACTTTTAATATTGTCTTTCAATGATGTAAGCTGCTTTTTTATACTCGTTGTTAACTTTAAATATTGTCATTTAACGATGTAAGCCACGATGGGTCCTTTTTAAGGGGAAAGGTGGAGTAAAAATATTTAAAATAAATAAAAATTAAACAATTGTTCTTGTTGGTATTTACAGAGAACCAGCACTCTCTCCCTCTTCCTTGACCCCTCCTGTGCATAAAGCTTGCAAATGAAGGTTGTCTGCTTCTCCTACATTGCAGAAACAATCTGCAAGCCATTAAACTCTACCTCCTTCCCTGCTGCGGATCTCCTCAATACATTTTCTGGAACTCAGAAAGTTAGTCCCAGCTTTGGAAAGTTGCTACTTACCAGATAAAAAAAGCTACCATAGCTTGGTGTCAGGTAGGTGCTTTTGCACAAGGCTGTACCTGAAACCACATTTTGAAAATATCACCTAAGAGGAAAGATGTTCATATGCAATGGCTGGGTATCAAATGTGATGCTGAGCTTGTTCTATGGGTATCACCAGTTACCCAGCAAATGAAAAAATTATTGTGAAGTGCACAACAAAACCTTTGAACTAAGTGATAGTAGAATTAGACCCATTGAGTTTCTTGTACCTCGACCATTACATTAAAAGAACATAAACATTAAATCAAGTCAACAACCCACTGCAATATGTTTAAGTTCAAAGCCAAGCCCTAGCCCATATAATAAAAACAGAAAGGATGCAGAGAGAGCCCCTGCAAAAGTTGGAAAAAAAGTTCGGTGATGCAGTTTTTAATTTCTGATAAAATTCCTTTTTCTACACAGTAAAAGTACAGAGATTCACAAAAGAGAATAACTTCAAGTTCCCCTAATAGTGCAGCCCTTTCTCATTAACTGGCACAAGATCTCAATAACTCACTCTGAGACATTTGTAGGAAAAAAAGATAAAAATATTTCATTACTTACAGTCTGAACAAATCAACAGCATACTAGCAACCACTGCTTTCAACAGACTAAACAGAGATGGAAAAACACTCAGAAGAGAGGTGGGGCCCTCTTTAAATTCAGAGGCAGAGAAAACGATTGGTTAGTGCTGGACAGAATGACAGTCACCTCAGCCCAGAAAAGTCCCTCCCAGTTATTCATATCACAGGCAGCATTTGATGTTGTAAATCAGCAGTCCCCAACCTTTTTAGCCCCGCAGACCGGCTGGGAAAGGTGGGGCACCCCCTGCACTCACACGCATGCGTGAAGGAGCGCTCTCTCTCGTGCGCAGGTGCTCGGGCACTTGGGCGCATGCACAAAGGAGCAGGAGGCGCTCGTGCAGGCACGCACTCTTGTGCGCATGCGCAAAGGTCAGTGCGGCACTCAGGAGGCACTCGTGCGCATGCGCGAAGGGGTGGGGGAGCGCTCATGTGGGCGCAGGCACGCGTGCGCAGGCAAAAATGGGCTGTGCAGGGGGAGTGCATGCGGGGGTGGGGGGGAGGTCTGTCTCCGCGGCCCGGTCCGGCTCAGGCCACGGACTGGCACTGGGCTGCAGACTGGGGGTTGGGTACATCTGTTGTAAATAAAACTCCAGCAGAACATGGCAAAGAACTACCTGCCACACAAACCTGCCTGTGTAATTCAGGACTGTGTTAGGACAGCAGAACACCTGTGGGCTTTGCAGTAAGTGATGAAGAAAATGCTGCTTGACTCTGGTAACAACTTCAGTGAGGTATTCCAACAAATGTTCTCAGCCCAATAGCTCAACAGTTTCATCCTGGAAACACAAAAGTCTATTTTATTTCAGTAGCAACAAAAAAAAGTACAGGTTGTTTGTTTTTTGGGTTTTTTTTTACATTTTTTCATGTTTAGCTAAACGAATGCAGGTTTTGAACCTCTTGGATTTCCATGGATTTACAGTCATGGTCCTCACAGTGTGCCACAACTAGTTGGACTGGGCACAGTTCTGTCCCCCAAACCTTGCCTGTCTCAGCTCTAGGGTATCACAAGGACTGGCCCCTCTCAAGGACTGCAATGATGCTACTGACCTGGCAAACTTTACGCTGAGAAGCCCTTCTTCTGTTGAGGCTCAGGTTCCCTTGAGAGTTATTTGATTGGGGCCCTCATGCCAGGAAGAGGTAGTGCTAAAGGCAGAGTTCCTCCTTTTCTTTATTTCTTTCTGCACCATCTCCCTCCCTCCCTCCCTCCCTCCCTTCCTTGACACCTTTTTCTTCCTTCTCTCTCTCCGCTTCCAGGAGGAGGGCTCCTGGCTTTAACAGTCAGAAGATAGGTATTGTTGAGCTCTGCCAACTTTCTCTTCTCAACAGATTCTCTCTATTTAAAAAGCATTGAGAGATAAAGGAAACCAAGACACTTGTGTGAGAACCGAGGCGAGAGGGTGGAAGCTCTTGCCAGAGTGTCGTCCTCCCTCAAAAAGGAACAAGAGGCACAAACAGACCCGCCTGCATCACCCGTCGAGACTAGACAGAAGGGAGTGGATACCCTGGATTTAGGGCAGGAACTGTCAAGGATGACGGTGGCCACTCAGACGGGGAATGATTTGGCGGGAAGAGAGGGAAGAGGGAGGTCCGTTGTAGAGGCGGGAATGGGTGATATAAAAAGGGAGGTAGACGTAATACCGGGTGGTTGGGAAATGATATGGGTAGAGGACCCTTGGACCGGTAAATGGGAGAAGGTACGAGTCCCCCGCGAAGAGGTGGATTACCGGCGGAGAAGGGGTCTACCTCAGCGCCCTTCCTATTGGGGAGAGTCAGAGGCCAGAGAGTGGCGCAGACGACTCAGGGAACAAAAGGAGGTAGTAGATAGAGAGGAGAGAGTGCGGCGACTATGGCGTCTAGAAGAAGCCCAGAAGAAGGGCTACTTAACGGACCGTGGACCCCTCTGCGAGGAGAGGGAGACCATTTTGAGGCGGGGGTACGAGACAAGGAGACCACCCCTCTATTGAATCCCGAGCTTGACCCTTATGAGTGGGAGAACACTAATCCATTCTTAAGAGGACCTTGGGACGAGTTGACTTGTAACCCATTTGACAAAGACGTTTGGATGCCCTCGCCAGACCCGTTGGTGGCAAGAGAAATCACAGAAGCTGAATGTGGACAAAAAGATTTATTGTTGCATTTTCCAATAAAGAATAGTTTTGATTTTCCAACACAAGTCTCTCCAGAGTCTCTATTGAAACCGGAGGAGGTGAAGTTTGAACCCTCACAACTTGGAGGGCTGTGCGACCCTTCTTCTTGAGTATTTGGAGCCTCCTGGGTGCTCCCCTGCTTTTCAGCTGGTATCTGAATGACTACAGTACTTGCATATTGCCCGCATGGGCTGTCTGTCTGTCTTGCAACTCTTCAGCTTTAATAACTTGCAGACAGGCAGTGCTAGGAAATGCACCAGACCAAGCAAATCGACACAACAGGTAGTTCCAAGCCACACGCTCGGTATTCTGCATGTACATGCATGGTGGTACTCCCCAAATGGATTCTGGCTCCTGCTGTGCTGCAGCTTTTGCTTTGAGCAGGCAGAGGGAAAAAGAAGGGGTGGCCAAGTGTTGGAGGATGAAGCTATATGTGTCGTGCAAACCAGTGTGGGGTTTTGAACTTGCACACCCTGCAATTATCTGTTGTTCCCAGGTGCAGCTGAGAATGCAGCCCTGCTACCAGTGTTGAAGTGTTATCTCTATGTGGAACGGGTGAGAGGGTTTTCTCCTTACCCTCAGTCAGCAAACTGTCTCAGGCTGCTTGTGGTTTTAAGGAAAACTATGTTGCCCCACTCATCCCCACTTACAACTATGATGTGACATGATGCTTGCTTACCTTGCAGGGATAACATGTTATATCTGGACTGCTTGTCAAGGACATCAACAAACCAACAAACAAATAAACAAACAGATCTAGAGAGTTGGGGATGGAGTGGGAGGTGTGCCAGTTGACTGAAGTCTACATGAGTTACATGCAAGTGGGATCTGAAGGCCTTAGGAATGGACCTCAACAGATGGGAAACGTTGACATCTGAGCATTCAGCCTGGAGGCAGGCAGTGCAACATGGCCTCTCCCATTTTGAAGAGACACTTGTCCAGCAGGCCAAGGCAAAGAGGCAGTCCCGAAACCAGCAAAATCAGGGAGCTGGACAGGGGACAGATTGTATTTGTCTTCAGTGTGGAAGGGATTGTCACTCTTGAATTGGCCTTCTCAGCCACACTAGACACTGTTCCAAGACCTCTATTCAGAGCACGTTACCATAGTCTCTCGAGACTGAAGGATGCCTACTACATGAGTTACATACTGAATATTATTGTTTAATATAGATTTATGGCAGTGCTCAGAAATGATGCTGCAAACCAGCTGTTGTTATGCTACACTATTATCCGATGTTTGGAGAAAGCTACAATTTCTGGCCTTCCAATGACATTGGTATGTTTTGATGCTCCTTAACACCCTAGGATATTAATACACCAAAGCCCCAAGAAACTCTATAGTCCTGCCGTGAGCTTCAGAGGTATAATAGAAAATGGTAATAGAGCCTTGTCACTCCAAACTCTCCTCTGAGTTTCGGACAGGCATTTTATGGTTCTTTTTCAGACATTCCATATTTAACTTTGCTTTGCTGTCTTGCCCTTCTGGTTGTCATCTGGTTGCTTGGCTGTGACTTATGCAGTTGCTTGAGACTCAAAGGAGAAGTGTCAGGAGCATTACACAAGGGTTATTGTAGCCCCCAGCATACTGCAACAAAGGAGTGTTCGCTCTGATTTCTCAGATTTATAAACATGACCATGGGTACTTGAGAACCTTTTTAATGGCTGCAAGCCTTTGCTAGCAGATGCTGAAGGGGAACCAGTGCAAAAGAAGAGGGGAGGATCAACTTGTTTGGGGGAGCCTTCTGTTGCGCAGAAATACCTAACAACCAAAGAATCAAACGAAAACAACAACCCAGCCCAGTTAGGAGGAAGCAGATAGCCCAGTGAGCTATGCAGCCAGAAAGCACAGTGAAGACTCAAACTCTTAATCTCTGGCTGCCCAGCTGGGTACCCAGCTCACTGGGCTATCTGCTTACTCCTAACTGGGCTGGGTTGTTGTTTTTGCTTGATGCCTTAGTTGTTAGATATTTCACTGGTTCCCTTTCAGCATCTGTTGGCAAAGGCTTGCATTTCAGAAATCCATTCAGCATCAGGGACTGAAACAGGTAAGAGTAATGTGCTGTTATGCCTGGAAAAATGGATTTCTCATGCAACATTTGCTCATAATGATCTACCATTGTTCGCTTTCTTTACTTCTGTGACTCATTCAATACTGTTTAAAATATTTATTCCTGAAAGTATAAAAAGAACAGCTAAAATAACAGTTTCATGAGAAAATGCCTCTGGAAAATACTTCCTTGGTGCATCATCCATTAGATTTGCAAACTTCTGGCACATTGTTGGGTTAGTTCAGCTCCACAGCTGTACATCTAAATAAACCCCTACCCAGTGCCTTGCAGCATCTGTCTGATGTCAGTGGGAACTCTAACAGCTGGTTAATCAGGGCAAATTTTACCCACAACTGAACTATGGGGGCAAACCTAAAGGGGAGGAAATGAACAGTTGCCGGGATTTCAGTGGGACATTCCACTTGAACTACTTACACAGAAAGATGCCTTCCAAGTGAAATGTCAAATGTGTGTAGGATCACAGCCCAAACACCATTTACTTTTCTCTGGATGGTGACCTTAGTTGCAACACATCCTCAACCTGCCTCTCTCACAAAGTGGCCAGAAAGACAGGGAAAGGAGAACCATGTATGCTACCAATCTTAACTGCACCAACAGAAATCATGTAACTATCAGCCAGAGCTATTACCTTAGGGTTAAGAGTGAAACAGCTATACTGATTTGCAGAGGCAACACACATCACATGGCAACGTTCGTTTTGCCAGTGAGGCATGAGCTGAAATAGCAAACATGTCCTCACAAGAAATGGGGACAAAGCCTGTACGAAATCTCTTCTCATGTTTACAAAACAACATCAGGATAAGGATAAGGAAAGTTTTGCAGCAGGAATCAAATGTGTTGCAAGCTTTAGCTGCCAGACAAATTAAAGTTTTGTTTGATTATTCAGAGGTCAAGACTGAAATGAACACTTTTGAGAAACTATTTGGGCTTTGACATTTTACTATAATAGGAAGCAAAAGGAAATATTAAAGATGGTCGCTCCTTTTAGCTATGTGAAAAGAATGCTGTTTTATTAACTTACATTTCATTCTGTACTCTGTCAATGTTTACAAATGGCATGTATTGTGAAACTTTGTTATATGCACATTTATTTGAATTTAATCAATTCTTAAGAAATTTATCAGTCACGCCAGGGAAGAAATGGAAGAAAGAGTTTAAAACATCAGATGAACAATATTAGCAGTATGTTTATTTGTTTCAAGCATGTATATCCTGCGTTTCAGTCACATGAGTTTCTAGCCAGTTTACAACAGATTGCAATCTCCATAAACAAACCCATCTCAGCAACCTTTAGCCCCTGGCTTGGAGCTTGGAAATTTTACTCTTTTTTGGACAATGGGAGGAGAGAAAGTGCAGACAGCCAGAGGTCAGTCTCCTGCAGCCAGCATCCACCAGGGGCTACACCAAGCCCCACAACCACCACCATTATTTTTGTAAAATCATCAGAGGGCGCTGGAAATTTACTTCTGATTTGTTGGAAGAGGGACAGCTGAAAACTTGCAGGGGAATTACCTAAGCTGTTTGAAAAATAATTTGCTGCTCTTGGAGACTTCCAGGAACCGTGAGGTGCATTCTGCTTCAACCCATTAGCCAAGTTAAACTTTAGGAAAAGTTAATTTGCGAGACTACAACTCCCATAACTCCCAGTCTATGGGGCTTCTGAGATTTGTAGTGCAGGATTGAGAACATGCATTCCATTGTCTGAAGTTGTTTCGTGGATCTTTCTCACACACACCCCCGGCCCAATTTTTTGGTCAGGAAACATGCATTCCTTTTTGTTTTCTGATTTTCTCTCCCTCCACCAATTCCTCAAGCTGGTGCATTCTGTAACAACAACAACAACAACTTTTCCAAGCTCTACGTTGACTGGGCTGTGGCAGAAGGAACAGACAGTTGCTTCTGGGAAGGAGGTGGAAAGCAACCTCCCTGCACCTACTCCTTGGCTGGTCTCCTACCATTAAAAGCAGGGAGATAAGCACTGCTGCTGTGCATCATCAGCATGCAAGGTAGAAGCACAGCAGCAACTGCACTCCCCCCCCCACTGCCACCCACTGCCTACCTGCATAACCCCATTGCTCCTAGGTTGGTTATTGGAATAAGGCCAAGGAGCATTACTATTCATATAGTAAACACTGGATGATGCAACCTCAGACAGTACAGAGTGGGTACCAGTGTGGCAGCCTTGCCACTCGCTTCCACGCTCCACTGCCTGAAACATCCCTTCAGTTTGGCTTGTGGCTGTCCTGGCCCTGGGCTGCTCTCTCCCTCACTGAAATGTTCTTTCTGGAAAGCAGCGTGTGAAACTGCCCAGTGGCCCTTAAGTTCCTTTCCCGGCAATGACAAAAGTGTGATTGTGAAACCCTTTCCCCTTATATCTTGAATCAGTCAAAAATAGCCAGGCAGTAAATGAACAGTCCTCTAGTTTGGGCCCCCTCATGTTCTTAAACAACTCCTTATTCATTGTTCATAGTTTTCAATATCACCTTTTAATGATGTTAACCACCATTGTATATTCATCGTTTTCAACTTTAAATATGGTATTTCATTGTTGTAAGCCGCATTGGGTCCTTTTCAAGGAGAAAGGTGGGGTAAAAATATTTTAAACAAACCAACCAACAAACAAACAAACAAACTAGCCTTGTTCAGGGGTTCTGGGAGTTGTAGATCAAGAACATGGGATGGGGGGATGTTCGGTAACTTTTCTGGACTAGATTCTATTCGCTATAAGAAATTGGATGTTGATTCCTCAGATATGAGGAATCATATCTGGGTTTGATGACCCAGGCAGAGATTAAGACCATTAGCATCTTCTACTGGAGACATCCATTAGACCCTCTGGTACTGTAATGCTCTAAAAGAAGTTGACAATTCAAAGCAAATGCTATTTGGCTTGTTCAGTGCAATGCTAACAATTACTATAAGACAGAGGTCACCTGTCCTCCAGTGCATCTTCTAACACTTGAGCAGACAATGAGGTAACAAGATAATGAAAAATTTTCCACCCACCCACCACATTTCCTGTGTTGCAACTCGCAAACACAGCAAGGTGGGAAGTAGAAAATGATCCCTAAGATCACCCACTTCTTAATAGTTATGTCCCCACTGATCAGTCATTCCCTAGATCACATCTGGAGCTCATTTCCTCTTTAATGCTTAAGGCTATCAATGCTGATTAAGTCTGTGTGTTGTCCCTCTGCCAGAATACAAGCTTCAGGAGCTGCTGAATCAAACTAACTGGCTGCTGTGACATGTCTTTATTTATTTGTATGTATTAGTCATGTAGCAGCCTAGTCCTCGTCTAGATGATATACCTGATGGAGTGTGGGAGACAACACTGGAAACTAGAAATGCAGCTAAAGTCATTTGAACACTGCACTGGTTGAAAATACAAAACGCAACACACTCCTCTTATTGAGCGAATTGGTATAAAATGCTTTTGGCATCTTCATGAAAGACAGTAGCTATTGGCTATGTTCCTGTGTAGCCACTGGCTACCAGTTTTTAACTAGTGAAAACAGCTGTTTTCACCATACATCACTACCTGGACAACAATATCAACAAGCCCACCACAGAAATTATTGTCTTTCACATCAGACTTCTTCACTTTTCCTCTGAAATATGGAGCATAAGTCCTTGATATCTGGAGCCGAAGTATTATTTACCCAGCTTATACCTGGTGCTCCATACTAAGTGCCATCTTAAGATCGATGTCACACAACTTCTAAGAGATTTGGGCGGGCAGGGGAATGAAACCTTTAACATGTTCACTAATTCCTACTTATCTCACACTTCCTTCCTGTATGCAGAGGGCTTTTCTTCACAGTCTTGTTTTCTCTATTCAGCACAATAGTCATTCCCTTTAGCCTGGATGATGTTTATACTTTATGGCCCATTCTGACCCCTTCCAGTTGTCCACATATTTTTTTAAAAAGGAGGCCTAGCATATGGAAGCATACTGAGTGATCTGGAATAAGAATGAAATTATATCTCCTCATTTGTTTCTTTTTATATTGTGTGCAAAAGCCCCTTGAGACAATACATGTTCTGTAATGTAAAATGTAGCACACCTTTTTTTTTTACAGAAAGTTGAAAAACAATCTGCAAGTACTTGCTCCCACTTTCCCACCCCCCTAATTTACTGAACTCTGGGGTGGTCTACTGGCCAGAGGATAAGCGATGTACAGGAGTTTATCCAAAATGCTACTCAGGGCTGAGCCACAAACAGCTAATGATTTTTGAGTGCCCCCCACTCTCTGAGTGCACACAGGACTTTGGGTAAGGGAGACTACATCCAAACTCTTAAGTCTTTTTTTTTTTTAAACGGTGCAACTGTATTTGTTCCCCATACAATGACCATTTAAAGTAGTATCAGCTGTCAATGCATGGAAGGAGAAGTGAAAAGAAGGGGGGAAGGCCAGCCAGCAACAGCTCAGATAAATGGCAGGACTGAGGTAAAACATTATTTCCCCATTTCAAATTTCCACGACAGCAGGGGTGGACAACTTGTAGTCTTGGCAGGTTTTGAACTACAACCATCATCATCCCTCACTACTGGTTATGCCCGCTGAGTCTAAAGGGGAGAGCTACAAATCCTCCTCACACACTGATGTGGAGAATGTCCCTATATCTTTCAGAGTCATTCTTCAGCTCTGCTTGTGGCAGAAGCAATCCAATGGTGCTTCCAGAGAAGTTCCCTGTTTGGACTGTAGTGCCCAGGATCTCTCAGCCAATCTCTGCCTTTGAAGGGGTTGGAGAAGAATCCTGCGGGCAAGACAGATAATCCTTCCCAGCATCCACTAGCAAAATTCTGCTCCTCGTCTTTTCACCCTCACAACATGGAAGGATGCCAGGAAAACGGGAGGCATATCTAGTATCCAAACTGACCAGTCAGATTGAGCACAGTTATGTATCTACCTGTCAGGCAGGCTGGTTTTCTTCTGAAGTCAGTAGACAACTTCATTTGAGGATTGGCCATATCTCAAATTTGGCAGTCCAGAAAGGGGGTTCATAGATAGGGCTTTGCATAGCATTAAGCAAAAGGGGGGGATGAAGTATTTGGTTTGTATCAGATAAAACACAGAGATTCAGATTTGTATGAAAAGGCTCCCAAGCCAAGAGCCTGATTAAGCGATCTGCATGTCATTAGAAACCAACCCTGATGGACCAATCTCTGACAGAGCATTTCCTTCTCAGCTGCTGTGTAACGTCAGCCTCTGTGCCTGCCTCTGTCCCAGAATAAGAACAATCTAATTTAAGTTAAGAATTCTGGCTGTTTATCTAGCCATAAAAGTGTAATGTTTTTTGAAACACCGTTTCCTGCAGGCATAGAAACAGGGCTGTTGCCCGACTGGGAATTCCCAAGGGAGTCCAAAATCCTAGCTCTAAAGCAACCAAACATAGAATAAAAATGTCAAAATGTTAAAGAGCACTAGATATTAAAAGCTAGCTGGAGTCATTTGTAGAGACTATTATTGCGAGCATCTGGTCAACTGGAGCAAACAGTTAATAGTTCCTGATTCGGCAGAGTACATCAATTTAAATGTCACTTGTCTCACTAATCCCATAGGATGCTCCAAAGATTAAAATTACATAATGTAGATGGTGAAGTGTTTTTGCTAAGTTGAGTCATAAATTGTCTAGCTTTAAGAAGCACAGGGCTTAGAAACAATAAAATATACAGTATTTCATTTGCCTGGCTGGAGATATGCAAACTATTTTGACTGGGATTGGGAGGAAGGGATGGGGCACCTCCCAGATTTAAGTTTTCTTTTTAAGATTCAGCAGAGGAATGTGCACGCATGAGTGGTCCTCATATTACATAAAGCCATGTTCTGAGGGGTGGGCAGTCGGCCATATTATCTGTCCGTCATTCCAAAACCGGCGTTGTTGGAAGCAACATCTTGCTCAAAGAGCTTATATCAAACAATAGTAACGCAATGTTTCTCCAAGCGGACTGTGTCCTCCATTTCATTATCATGCAGCTTTTCTCTCTCCTCTGCTTTTCATGTTTATTGAACACTCTGGGCGGTTCACAGCATAATCAAACAGCGACAATACTACAAATATAAAATAAAATCAACATATACACATCATCAAATAAAACAATAATTAGACAATTATGTAATTAACAATTACACAGGAATATTTAAAAGATGGTAGAATTAGCTCAATGGCTGAAATTTTCAATGGGTTTCCATTGATGGAAAAGCCTGTCTAAACAACCAAGTTTTTAGAGATTTTTAAAAAGTTATCAGCCAGGCAGATGTCTGGTGGTAGTTGATTCCAGAGTCTAGGTACGACCGCTAAGAAAGCCCGACTCCTAGTCCTCTCCTTTTGGGCCTCTCTTAGGGTCAGCACCCTCACACACACCCTTGGAATGAACGAGCAGGACAGGCAGTTCTTGCCAGAAGGAGGTGTTCTGCCAGGTACCGAGATCCCAGACATTTAGGGCTTTATATATTAGCACCATTACTTTGAAGTCAGCACAGAAGTGGAAGTGCAACCAGTGTAATGTGGCCAGAGTTGGGGAGATATGTTGATATTTACTGACTCTCCCACTAGTCTGGCCACCACATTCTGGACCTGTTGAAGCTTCTGTGTCAGTCTCAAAAAAAGCCCCACATAAAGAGTGTTACAGTGGTCTATTCTTGAAACTACCAGTGCATGGACCTGCGTGTTGAGCGACTGGGTGTCCAGGTAAGGGCGCAGTTGCACAATCCATCTAAGATGGAAGTAGGCGGATTGGACCACAGATGCTACCTGGTTCTCCATTGATAGTGCTGGGTCTAAAAGAACACCTAGGTTGCACACCTCATCTCTGGCGGAGAGAGTAATTCTGCCAAAGGAGAGGGAACTGCCCACACCACCAACCCCAGGGGCACCCACCTGGAGGACCTCCTCTTATCCAGGTTCAGCCTCAGTCTATTATTCCTCATCCACTTCAGTACAGCGGTCAGACAGCACTCAAGGGATGGGACAGCTTCCACTGTAAAAGGATGTAAAGAGAGATTGAGTTGCATGTCATCTGCATATTGATGATGCATCACTCTGAATCTCCAGATGACCTCTCCCAGTGATCTCATATAGATATTAAACACCAATGGGGAGATGATCGGCCCCTGGGGCACTCCACAATTGAGAACCCAAGGGGTGGAAACCATCTTCCCTAATTGCACTCTTTAGGGCCGGCCCTCAAGAAAGGATCAGAGCCAGGATAGAGCCAGGCCACCAATCCCTAGCTCAGAGAGCCTCCCCAGGAAGACACAGTGGTCAACAGTATCAAAGGCGACTGAGAGATCGAGGAGGACCAGCAGGGACATCTTGCCCGTCAGCCTCTCTCAAGAGGTCATTGTGCAGGGCAACCAATGCTGTCTCCGTGCAGTGATGCAGTTTTAACCTGGAATGGAATGGATAAAGGGCATTGGTTTCCTCCAAAAGTGCCTGCAGCTGATCAGCCACCGCACCTCTCCACTAACTTGTTCATAAAGAGAACAGTGGTGACGGGCCTGTAGTTATTACAGTCATCCTCCACCAAGTTTTTTTTTTCTGAATGGGCCTAATACATGTCTCCTTGAGGGCTTGGGGAACCCGGCCCTGAAGAAAAGATGCATTAATGATCGATGTGGCCCATTCTATTGTTATTGGACAGGCAGCTTTTAAAAGCCAGGCCAGGCAAGAATTTAGGGAGGGTGCAATGACCCTATAGCACTCAAGCACCCTGTTGATTCAGATGATGTCACAGGCTAAAACTGGTCCAGGGTAACCAGACAAGCCAGCACAGTGGACATCTCAACTTGATCTATTGACACAATATGGTGGCTAATGGGAGTCAAAGTGGTTGTCCATGTTGATCACAGAGACGAGAAGCCCTGCATCAGTAAGCTAAGTTGCTACAGCTGAATCAGGTACAGCCATGGAGATTTTGGGACAGTGAATGGAAGCACTGTGGCCTGGATAATAAAATGGAAGCCAATAAACTTACTGGCAAGAGGGCAGCATTGTGGGTGATTGGTTCCCATGGTAAGATTAGACTACCTGTTGTGGACAGGATGGTACTTCCTGCAAAGGACCATGAGATAAATTCTATCTGTCTTTGTCATTGGAGATCCAGGTGACCTGGAGTGCTTTTATCAGCTTCAGCTGGTACATCAGTTGCAGCTTTTTCGGATAGTGATAGCTTGGCTATAATGGTCCAAGTATTAGTAACCTGAAGGCAATGTCCCCTCCGTGAGGCCCCCTTTAAGTCTGGTCCAGAAGCTGAAACAGAACACTTTGGCTAGATGTCTGAGGGCTCAGTCACACTGGCAACTTGAATTAATTTCTGTTCACTTTTTAAAAATCAGGTTCAAGTCACATGGTATTTAAACCAGTGGCCACATTCACATGCACTGAATGGAAATTGGTTTATTTCTGGTGATCTGAACCAATTTTGGTGTCTACACTGCTGAAATCAACTCATTTCCTTTCTATTTTAGGAGCATGCTGTTCTTAAAGATTTAAATTCCCCCCCCCCCAAAAAAAGAGTGATATATTGATAAATCGAGTGTCTAGGAGGTGCCACCTGGTGTCATAATAGTCACTAGAAATCATGGGGAAAACACCGGAGAGATGACTCTAGCCAATGAATGATGAAAAAATGGGAATGAGGATAGAGAAGGCTTCCAACTACTTTGCAGGTCTGTACTCCTAGTGCACAGACTCCATGTTCAAGTGTGTCCACTCTGTGTCTGCTGGTCTTCTGCTGGTCCATTGGCTCTTTCATCAGCTGAATGGAAAGAGCAGGGTAGGTGGTTGTAATGTTGAACATACTGATGAAGTGATACAGCAATAAACATTTTAAGAAAGAATTTTTTAAAAAAATTAAAGGAAAAATGGTGGTGCCCATTACCCAAAATCCACATAGGCATACATTAAAACATCAGCATTCATATGGAGAAAACCACATTGAACTGAATCAATTTTAGAAGTGAGGCATTTTAAAAACCCGTTGCAAGCCAACAGATAAAAACTTGCTTTGCAGCCCATATAAATTGATTTTGTTGTCATGTGCACAATGAAATCTAAATTGATTTAAATGACGCTTAAGTGGATATAACTGCGGTTCTTATTGTCAGTGTGACCAACCTCTGAGTGAGACAATTTGTCAGCCCAGCACCCTGGTAGTTACCTTAGAGTCTGTCCTCTCTTTTATAGATCCATTCAGCCCTGAAATATCTGGAGAGCCCTCCTGATGCTGCTGCATACTCCTGAGATCAGCTCAGTGATTATTCAGAGCATGGAATTTAGCACTGTTCATCCATTACCTGGAATACTCTTCCTTGCAAAGTATGGCCGGCTCTAGCATTCTGGAATTTTAGATGCATGATGCCAATGTACCTATTTCGGCAAGCCTTCCCTGTGTTTTCCTACCATGGGCAACTTCAATATTGTATTTTATTGTGGTACATTAAATTACTGTATATTTTATTATTTTTCATTAATTTTTATTAACATTACTACAATATAAAGACACAACATAGGAAAAAACTAACAAAGAAAAAAACAAATACACATATCTTAATACAACTCAAAAATGCCACCATATATAAAATTAATCACCATATTTCAACAAACTTGTTCTCTTTTAGCAATCCCCTTTTAAAATTTTATATCCCATGTCAACTTATAATTAACTGCTATTTCCCAGATTTCATTGTATCATTCAGTTAATGGAAACATATGTTTCAGTTTCCAATTTCTTGCAATCACTAATCTAGCTGCTGTTACCATATACATAATTAACTCTTTTTTAACACTGGTCTTCTTAAAAAATAAAAAATATTGCAACTTTTGGGGAAGCTTCTATTGTTATTTGTACAAGTTTTTCCATTTCTTTGAACACTAACTTCCAAATTTTCCATACGACTTCACACTCCCACCACATATGGAAATAAGTACTTACATCTTGTCCATGTCTCCAGCATACTTTAGAGCAGCCATTCTCAAAAAAAATTTGGCCACGACCATAAACACAATATGAAAGAAATATAGGTTTAATCAGGATTGTATAAGTTGCATAATGAACCCCAGAAGTGTTGAAAGACTGTCCAATACAAAAGGCAACTGAACGTTGGGATTTATTATATAAATGGCTTGAGTCACCAGATAGTGCTTGAATAACATAGAATTAAACTAAGATGTAACTGTAAGTTGAAACCTGGAGGGCAATCAAATTGTAGGAAGGCGAAAAGTCGACTTAATATCGCAACATGAACAAACAGATTGGATGACAGTACATTTTGTGTTCTCCTTCCCCCTCTTTTCCCCCCCTTTACCTTTTGTACTCCTTACCTTATCCCTAGTTTTTAAAAATAAAAAATAAATAAATAAAAAGTTGCATAATGAACCTTATAAGGTGGTGTGTCAAGAATTGTTTCCAATCTGTGGCCCACTTCCAATGTGCCAGGGCTCCTCAGGGGGCTATATGGGTCCCGTTGAGAAGGGATGCCTTAGAATATCTAGAATTCATAATATTTAGTTTCACAGGAATCAAATACTATCTCCAAATCAATTTATAAAAATTTTATTTTATTCTGACAGACATAAATTTTAACATTCTCTTTCTCCATATACTATTGCACATGTCAGTACTTATTTCCGTAATCAAATCCGTTTCCCATACTGTTTTATGAACTTCTTGATAATTTTTTACCCCTAACAAAGCCTTATAAATCTTGGCCATCATCATTGGCTTATCCTTTTCTTTCTCTCTTTGAATTATAATTTCTTTAAACTTTGTCATTTCCCAGCATCTACCATTTTGCTTTTCCTGTTCTCTCATCCAATGATCTAACTGAATCACGTTAACCCATGTGATCTTCTCACTGTTTAACATTTTATTTTTTCTTTAGAATTTTCCCCAAACAATCTTTTAATCTACATACCTGTTTCCTTTTTGATAAATTCTGAACAGCTCCTTTCAAATTTTCTGAAAGCTTATCTAATTCTGCCATAGGTGTTAAAGGAGAAGTTGATTTATCTATGTTTAGTCCAAATTTGCAACATGTTTTTCAAAAAGGGATTTTCTAAACTGTTTATGCAGATCTTATTATTTCTCCTAAAAAAATTCTCTATATTTCCCTTTAGTTCTCACGTTTCCAAGTTAAACCAGATCAAAACATCTGGGGGAGATATAATATCAGGAATAAATCTTAATTGGTTAGCTAAATAATAAGATTTTATATTAGAAAGACCCAGCCTTCACTCTTTTTGAGGTTGCTACCATAATTTTTTTTATTGATCCTAGCTCTTCTATCGCCATTACAAAATTTATTAATCATATTTTGCCAATCTTTTATTTCTGCCTCCCTTATCAATACTGGTAACATACAAAAGAAAAAGTTTATTTTTGGCAAAACTTTCATTTTATACAATTCAGCCAAACCAGGATAGCACAATCTTCTTATATTCTTTTAATTTATTTTTCACTTCTAATATCGATGTCTCAAAAAAAAGTTTAAATCCTGTAAATTCTTTGTAAGTTACATCCCCAAATATTTAATACTTTTTGTTACTGTGGTATCTAATTTTTCTAATTGTGATATCTAATCAGTGCTTTCTCCTCATTACTACAATTAAATATCAGCATTTCTGATTTATTCCAATTTATTTGTAAGCAAGTTACTTCCCCAAATTGTACCAAATGGGCTTTTATATGACCCATAACTCTAGGGTACTCTATGGTTAGCAATGTATCATCATTGAATAAATTAATCTCAGACTTATCTTTTTGGCTTATACCCTGTATTAAGTTATCTTCTCTAACAGCATTCGCCAAGAGTTCTAAAACCAGATCAAATAAGATTGGGGAAAGAGGGCACCCTTGCCACACACCTCAGCTTAGGAAAAATTGTTACCCCATCATTCACTAGCACTGTGGTGAAATTTTCAGAGTATAATTGATGAACCATATCTCTAAATCCTATACTAAATCCAACTTTTCCACTAACCTATTTAATGTTGGCCATTCTACCAAATCAAATGCTTAAAAAATATCTAATGCCATTATTCCTGATTTCTTTTTGTTTTACATATAAATTTTAGATATATATTTAGCAATAAAACTATTCATCCTTTTAGCCAGTAATGCTGTAAAAACCTTGGTGTCTTGATTAATTAATGAAATAGGTCTATAAGCTTCCATATCCATAGGTCTATAAGCTTCCATATCCATTACTCAGTTTTAATATTAAAATCATCAATAAATGCTTCCAAGAAGATAGAATTTCTTCTTCAATTATTTTATTAAATGTTAAGTTTCAGTAGTAATATTAATTTTTTTATAATATTCTTAGCCCAATCCATCAGTTCCCGGAGTTTTATTTATTTTTAAATTATCTATAATTCTTTCTACCTCCTCTTCTCTAATGGGTTGCTCCATGATGTCTGTATATTTTATTGCTGTAATACATTGCTTTGAAATCCTCAGATCTAAGCTGTTTATAAATAGGCATAAATAAACTACATTTGGGAGAAAGGTGGGGTGTAAATCTAACATATACACATACATGTATGTAGTAGCAAAAATGTATGAAAAGTAAAAATGATGCAAGAACAAGAAGTTGTAAAAAGATAAAGATGAAACTGTGAATTGATGGAACTCAACCATTTCCCAGATAATTCCCTTAAAATATGGCATGATGGTGATGTTCAACACTAAGATGTTCACACTGAGTACATCATAAAGTTAGGATAAATGGTCCACACACATTTTTAGGAGTTAGAAAAGCTGCATAATCAACCATCTTGAATTTCAGCTACAATCTTACTATTCATTGTTCAACAGAAACTCAAATTCAAAATACATAATATTCACCTTTCAAAGTGAATGCTGCTTTGAGTGGAAACAAGAAACACCTTCCTGTCCATGAGATAATCTATTTGTCTAGGAGGTCAAAACAATGATGGGTCTTGTGGCAACTTAAAGGGTAATCAGTTTTATTTGACATAGGGTTTCATGGATTGTAGTGCACTTTTTTCATTGTTTTTGCTGCAAGAGGCTAACATGTCTATCCATCTGGAACTGTCTGTGAAGAAAATTCAACAGAGTCTATAATGAACTTCTTCCCTGAGCTGTAAATTCTAATAACACTCTTTAAGAACTGGTCCACAGTATGAAATTTAACTCCACCAGCCAAATCCTACTGAAGCTGGACCACCCACAGTCATAATAAGCCTTTGTCGTGGGAAGCTTTTCAAATTTATAGGCATAGGTTTCCTCTGTTTTCCTCCATTGTTCCATGGTGTTACACTAGGATAACATTAAAGACAGAAATATATTTCTCTGACTGGACAACTTCAGCTGTGTGTTCTAGAAATAAGAGGGTTTACAAGCTGCACGTGATGGCAGGTGGCAGAGCTGCTTAGCCTTTTCTCACAATGAGGAGGAATACAATGATGCTACTCAGGGCCAGATACAAATATATGATAATTGGGTAGTTAAAACAGAGCTGGGTAGTCACGAGGGATACTTCCAGGAGGAGAGTGAGGAAGATGCAACAAAAACAGCTGACAATCTAGTGAAGCTACCTGTCCTGACATGGGCCACAGCCCTCCCCCAGAGTTTGGGAAAGTTACTTTTGTAAACTACAGATTCCCCCAACCCTGCACAACTGTAGGAGCTGTAGTCCACAAAAGTAGTTCTTTCAAGGTTTGTACTCTCCATACCAATATGATCTGAAGGCAAGGATGGATGATACTTTTATCAGACACCTTTAAAAAGTCACAAACAGAAGCAATTTTTTGACTCGTATAGGATTCCTCCTACTTTTGCATTCAGGTCACCTGTAATTATAAGCATGTCTTGATTTGGTGTGTGTGTGATCAGTTTCCTCCTGGATGCTTGCATAAAAGCTTTCAATTTCATCTTCTTCAGCATCTGTAGTTGCAGTTGCATTATAAGTGGCAGAGCTATTTATACTTGTCCTTTTCTTTTCTCCAGTAGCTGCTCGATTGCTTTCCAACTTGGGAGTCTCGTCTTCCACACTATCCAGAACTATCTCTTGTTTTATTTTGGACTACCTTATCACAGAGATTTCAAGATAAGGTGCAGCAGTGGTTTGCCATTGCCTTCTTCTGTGCAGTACTAACAAAAGTTAGCTTGAGTTGTTGTTGTTAAGTTGAAACAGCAGCAGCAGCAACAACAACTCAAGTGACACTGCCATTGTCTCTGAAAGGTCCTCCACCAATGTCATCTTCAGCTACTGCTGCCACCCAGTAAGTGCCCACCAGAAGTTCTTCCACCACCATCACAACTGCCCATTATCTTCTGCTGATGTAGCCATTACTCCTGCATCTTATTCTTGTGCCTCAACTGCAGACATTCCACCTTGGGTGACCTTCTAGGAACCCAGACTCGTAACACAGTCTAGCCTCCTGACAGCTTTACCCTCAGCTTCTCTGACACACTCAAACCTCTCACCACATTAAGGTGTGCATCCAAGAAGGGAGGAAATTGATCACACACCAAAAACAAGATATACTTATAATCTCGCATTCTTTCTGCCAAAACAAGACCAGAATCAGACTGTGGTATTGATCATGAACTGTTAATATCCAACAGTGAAGTAAAGCTGAAAAATCAAAGGGAAATTTAGGCCTAGATTAAGAATGCTGAAAGATGAACAAGGAAACACACTATCTGACCAGGAGAAAATAAAGAGAAGATGGAACAGTATACTGAAGACCGATACAGAAGAGATAAAAGGACAACAGATTCTTTTGAAGAGGAATCTTATAAAGAACCTGCAATTCTGGAACATAAAGTGAAAGCTGCTCTGAAAACACTGAGAAGAAATAAATCACAGGGATAGATGGGATACCAATAGAACTGTTTCAAGCCACAGAGACTGAGTCTGTCAAAATCCTAACAAGAATATACCAACAAATATGGAAAACAAAACAATGGCCCACAGACTGGAAATGTTCAAGAAACATTCCAGTCCCCAAGATACCAAGGAGTGCAGTAACTATAGGTATTGCTCTAATTGCACATGCAAGCAATTTTGATCTGCAGTATTGCTCTAACTGCACATGCAAGCAAAATGGTGCTCAAGGAACAAAGGAACAAGAGGAACAAGAAATGTCTGAGGTTCAAGATGGATTCTAAGAAGGAAGAGCTACTTGTAGCGCACAAAGGAATTTCAGAAGAAGATCAGTCTATGCTTTATAGATTACAGCAAAGAAAGCCTTTGGCTGTGTGGGTCATGAGGAATTTGTTCTGAAAGAAATGGATGTGCCTCAGCACTTGATTGTCCTGATGCATAGCTTGTATTATGGACAAGAACTACCGTTAGGGCAGAATATGGAGACAGAATGGTTTCCTATAGGCAAAGGTGTCAGACAAGGGTGCATTTTATCTCTCTGTTTGTTCAATTTGTACACAGATCTTACCAAACAGAAAACTGGACTAGATTCAAATGAAAGAGGAGTGAAAATTGGTGGAAGAAGCATCCATACTTTTAAGATATGCAGAAGACACCATCTTACCAGCAGAAAGCAATAATCCGAAACAGTTTCTGATGAAAGGAAATGAAGGGAGGATTGCAATTGAACATTAGGACAAAAAAACATGACTACAGAACTACAGAACTTTAATGTTGACCAAAAGAAAAAAGAAGAAAGAAAGAAAAATGAAATTGTTACAGTTTGCATATCTTGGTTCAATTATCAATCCAAATGGAGACTGCAGCCAACAAATCAGAAGAAGACAGAAACTCAGAAGGCCAGCAATGAAGGAATTTAAAAGATCATTAAGTGTAAAGATGTGTTGCTGGAGACCAAGATCATTCACACCCTAGTATTTCTGATCACCATATATGGGTGTGAAAGCTAGACAGTAAAAAAAGCTGATAGGAAGAAAATTGATTAATTTGAAATATGGTGCTGGAAGAGAACTTTGTGGATACCCTCAACTGCCAGAAAGATGAACAAGTGGGTCGTATATCAAATAAAGCCTGAACTATCTCTGGAGGAAAAAATGCTGAAACTAAGGCAGTCACACTTTGGGAACATCATGTGAAGGCAAGATTCACTGCAAAAGACAATAATGGTGGGAAAAATTGACCAAATACAGGACATAAATATAACAATAATAATCTTAGAACTGCAGAGCTGGAAGGAACCTTATGGATCATTGCATCCAGCCCCAGTCAAGGAGGCACAGTGGGGAATTGAACTCCCAACCTCTGGCTCCACAGTCAGACACCTAAACCACTGAGCTATCCAGCTGTTCATTTCTGCCTAATTCTACTGAAAAAACTGAAACAGAATCTAGAAAGCCGTCCTACATAACAAGAAAAAATCACATCCACAAACTTAACAAAACACCTAGGAATTTGTAAGACAGCTTCTTTGTGGAGAAAAATGTCTGGAATGTTTCTTGAAAGGCAGGTGGATTTCATTCAAGTACTTCTATAGTGTAAATTATCCTAAATCCCCCCCTTCAAGGAATGTGATATATGCAGGCCTTTTTAAAGCCTTGAGGGATATACTGTCAGTTCCACTCTGTGGTATAACTGACAGCCCCCTCACTGTTCTTCCAAATAAGAAGAATCAGAGGAAGTAAATATTTGCTGTGTTTGCACCTACACGTTCCTGGGCTAAGAAGACAAGCACTTTCTTGCAAGGAGCAGCTATGCAAGGCTGAGTGGGTGGGTTTAAAAGGATGTCCCACAAACACTCTTCTCCTACTTCTTCACACATCAATAGCTGTTCAGTAGACACAGAGTCTTAGCAGAATCAGTGTCTGCCACACAGAAGACTGTAGAGCCATTTGCTCTTAAGTCTTTTTCACTCAACTTGGTCATTCTTTCTTCTTAAGCATACCCAGCCTGACACCTTGATTCAAACATTTTTATTTGAAGGAACCACATTGTGGGAAATTCCACAAGGAACCCCATGTGGTAACACCTAGAGCACAAAGGTACCATGTGGCTTTGCCATCTCACAATATTTTAAGAAAACTAAACCACACAGAAGTCACAGCATTAAAAAGGATTTTCTACCAACAAGTAGAACACGGAACTGAAGCATCATCATTATGAATATTTCCCACGTGCATGTGTTTTGTAATACAGTATGTTAACACATTCCAAAAAAGGCAGCTCCCTGCCCTAAGGAGTTTACCATCACATATGGTCAGGTAACAAAGAAAAGGGAGAAAAGCAGAGACAAAAAAGAAAGGGAACAAACAGGAAACAATTATGAATACCTAGATATGGACTTAAAATAGAAAAAAAAATGCCTTTACTTCTTAACAGTTTAAATCTAGAGCATTAAGATGTCAGATTTCCCTTAGCTCAAAATGGAAGAAATTTGAAACTACTGAAAACGATTGCATTTGTTTATACAGTTTTCTTTGTCTTGTCTATTCAGCTGTTGAAAGACCTAACACAATTTTCTCTCGGACCTTTTGGTAATTTACTGTTTGTTTGCTTCCCCCCCCCCCCCCCTCCATGAAAAGAAGCCCATTTTTGGAATTGGTGCATTTTCAAGCAAAGCAAAGACAGGGAATTCCCCATTCCCGGGCTCTCCAGAGACATGCCTCTTGGACTTTCTGCATCAGTGGTTTCATCCAAACAGGAAGGGCAGCCTGCCGGCAGGAGGTAGTCGGACCTCACATTCCTCTAAGGGGGAAAATGTCACTGGGAAGAGTAGGCGGCTCTCTCCAGAGACAATCGCCCCATTGCCCAAGCATCAGTCTTCAAGACGTTACAGACCAATAATCCACTAAAGTAGCCTTTGGGCTCGCGCTAAGACTGCAGCGCCACCTACTGACTGAGGACCATAAGCTTAAACCTTCCTGAAAAATCTGAATACTTTTTCATACATTTGCAAATAAGGCCTGTGCTACAGTGGGCAGTGGTGCATTACAAGATGCACCTTATTGATAAGAGTTCCGAGTATAAATAGTGAACCTATACACAATTACTACTATAACCTATACACAATTATTACTAAACATCTATTTCTGCTTCATTGACTACGCAAAAGCCTTTGACTGTGTGGACCACAACAAACTATGGCAAGTCCTTAAAGAAATGGGAGTGCCTGACCACCTTATCCATCTCCTGAGAAATCTATATGTGGGACAGGAAGCAACAGTTAGAACTGGATATGGAACAACTGATTGGTTCAAAATTGGGAAAGGAGTACAACAAGGCTGTATATTGTCTCCCTGGTTATTTAACTTATATGCAGAATACATCATGCGAAAGGCAGGACTGGAGGAATCCCAAGCCAGAATTAAGATTGCCGGGAGAAATCTCAACAACCTCAGATATGCAGATGATACCACTCTGATGGCAGAAAGTGAGGAGGAATTAAAGAACCTCTTAATGAGGGCGAAAGAGGAGCGCAAAAAATGGTTTGAAGCTCAACATCAAATAAACTAAGATCATGGCCACTGGCCCCATCACCTCCTGGCAAATAGAAGGGGAAGATATGGAGGCAGTGACAGATTTGACTTTCTTGGGCTCCATGATCACTGCAGATGGTGACAGCAGCCACGAAATTAAAAGACACCTGCTTCTTGGGAGGAAAGCAATGACAAACCTAGACAGCATCTTAAAAAGCAGAGACATCACCTTGCCGACAAAGGTCCGCATAGTCAAAGCTATGGTTTTTCCAGTAGCGATGTATGGAAGTGAGAGCTGGACCATAAAGAAGGCTGACCGCCGAAGAATTGATGCTTTTGAATTGTGGTGCTGGAGGAGACTCTTGAGAGTCCCTTGGACTGCAAGGAGATCAAACCTATCCATTCTGAAGGAAATCAACCCTGAGTGCTCACTGGAAGGACAGATCCTGAAGCTGAGGCTCCAATACTTTGGCCATCTCATGAGAAGAGAAGACTCCCTGGAAAAGACCCTGATGTTGGGAAAGTGTGAGGGCAAGAGGAGAAGGGGACGACAGAGGACGAGATGGTTGGAAAGTGTCATCGAAGCTACCAACATGAATTTGACCCAACTCCGGGAGGCAGTGGAAGACAGGAGGGCCTGGCGTGCTCTGGTCCATGGGGTCACGAAGAGTCGGACACGACTTAACGACTAAACAACAACATACATAATTATGTAATGCACCCTGCAACACACATGGGGCAAGATTTCTCATTCAATGCCTCCACAGGAGAACGCTACCCGCACATTGAGTTTGGCTCTGAAACAGCCAGTCAAGATACAGACTACTGAGTCTTTGCTAGGAAGAAGTGAGGGCCAGGTATTGGAATGCTATTTGCAGAAATTAACTAACAAATGCCAGGCTAGCAAGTTAAAGAAGCCTTCCATCACACTAAGAGCCTGAGCTGCTAATGCCAGGAAGAGGAAAGTGTGGCCTTCCAGATGTTGCTGGGCTGCAAACCCCAGCAGCCTGAGCTAGCAGAGCCAATGGGGAGGAATGCTGAAATCCAGCAAAATCCGGGACATTCTGTCTAACATTGTGCTGAAGCTTCAGCAAAAGGGCAAAATGATATCAGTCAGTCAGGACCATTGCATTTGGAAAGTGCCAACGGGGCTTCTTCTCTTCATTTCATGCCCTCCAAATGTTTCAAACTTCAGTCCATCAGCCTACAAATAATCAAGAATCCTGGTACCTTAAAACATCTGGAAAGCACTAGCTCAAAAAGGACCACAACTTAAACCGTGATAGCTCTGTGGTTCTCCATCCCATATCACTTTTATTTTTTTATTTTTGCTGTTAAAAAGTATACAATGGTCACGGTTTTAAAACTAAAAACATTAACAAAACTATACTAAAAGCAATTAAACATTTGTCAATATTAAAAACAATGTTTAAAAACATTTAAAATATTTGAAAAGCTATTTGTGATGGAATGCTTCTTTAACTTGCTAGCCTGTTATCTATTACTCGTAGCCAGTTTCTACCAGAAGCTTTCTAGTACTTGGCCTTAACCTCTTATCATTTGGATAGCTTGTATTTCTAACCAGCATTATCCTTCATACCAAATTTCTTAAGGGTAGGATAAATCACTCTGGTGTTCCAAGAAGCAGAAAGGCCATGATTTTAGCATACTGCAATTAGAGGACTATTCTCCATGGCTCTATAGTGTTAGCCCTATTCAAGCGTACAATTGCATGAAGGAAATCTATGAACAGAAAATAGCAGTCGGGATGTACCATTGCCCTTGCTTAAAGCCTGTACAGCTTCCTCGTTCCATGACTGACTTCCACATCTGAATTCTCTACACTTAAGGAGAAACCTATGAATGTGCACCCCCAAACATGAAGCCTTTCAAAAGAACTGGAATCCTTCATGATTCTGGTACCAACTTCTATAGTAACATCAGGAAGATGTAGGGAATGACACAGAAACCATTAAGTGGCAGGGCTGGGACAAACAACACTGCACAACTGCCCTTTTCTTTGCATGCTTGGACCTCCTTCATACAATTAAAATATGAAGAAGGCTACTGTAAACTAACATATTTTCAGAGTAAACACAAGTTCTTCTTTGTAACCATTCCCAATGCACTGGTCTAATTAGTAATAATTGTGTGCCATCATGTCAGTCCTGAATTATGGCAACCCTTTTCAGGGTTTCCTAGGGAGATAGTACACAGGAGTGGTTTACCATTCCTTTCTTTGGGGGCATCCTGGGACTGTGCAGCTTACTCAAGGCCACACAGGCTGGCCCTTCTGGGATGCACAGCAAGGAATTAAACTCCCAACCTCTGGCTCTGCAGCTAGGAGCCTAAACCATTGAGATATCCAGCCAGCTAATACTGGCCTTTTTATCACAACCCAATTGGTACCTGGCCAAAAGAATACACTTTTTGGACTATTAGTTGAAGGAGCAGAACCTCTGCATGGATCAAACTCCAGATGCACATTCATGTGCTACACTACTGAAAAATGAGCTCAGGAAAGAAAAGTAATTGTGTTTTTTTGGAAAACACACACACCTTCATGAAAATGAACACACAACCACTTATTCACAAAGCATACTTTGGGATTCCTGGTTCTAGAAACTGTGGTTAGACCCACATTGAGAACAGTGTTCTTTTCTGGGTTTCAATGTGGGCTCATCCCACAACTCTTGAGGAGTTAGAAAGGCAGGATGAAAGTATTGCATGGCCTGAAGACACAAAGCACTCACTGACCTTGCTCAGTCTGCTCATGAGCTACAATTCACTTCACCTGGAGCAACGAATGAAAATATTTTGTGGGAACATTTAAATATTGACCCCAAGTCCAGCGCAGAGGCATGAACATTGGTCTATAATCCAGCATGGAGATCCCATATCCAAGAAAGAGTCACACAACAGTGTAATCCTGAAGTAGACCTAGGTCTAGAAACCTTTGTTGAACCAACAGGGGTGGGATGAGGTTAAGGAATTGAACTTCCACAGGACGTGCAAGCCATTGACATATTATAGAGATAGGTATGGTTGAAACGGAAACAGACTCTCCACCGTCTAAGGAAGAACATTGGGAGTGAGAGTCCCAGAAATATTAAAAAGCTGCATCCCACTATAGATGGGGTGCCATAAGCAACAAAATAGAGATCAAATTAATTTGAGCATTTATTGCATGACCACCTGATAGATATGTTCCTTTTCTGGGCAGATGCATACTTACCTTGGCCTGTCAATAAAGTGGTTCTGAATGAAGCAGAGTAACAACCCAATATTAAGAAAAGACAGGGATGCAGGTCTGGGACATTCTTTAAGCCCAAAACAACCATGACTGATTTGCAACACATTTGCACATGCAAAGCTGCATGGGGTTCCTAATGCGTGTGTTTATTAGTGTTTTATTCAAAACTAAGCCCTACAGCAGTTGAAAAGAGAACTGAATAGGTCTGTTCTACATAGTCTTCTCCCATTCTTACTAATACAGTACACTTGCACTATGGAGGGAGAGAGTACAAACCAACTGTTGTGTGCATATACTGTATATTGAACAACAAAGATGTCACCTGAGCTTGTAAAGACTCTGGGGTCTAAAAATCAATTAGCACCTGGCTGGTGATACCACTTGTTCTTGAAGTCCTTTGGCAAACACTGATCAGGGGAACAGTGCGTGAAAGCAAAGGTCTGGACCTCAGCTCCAAACGTCAGTAACGACCCACCACATGAGTCTTTTTGTGGTATTTTCCGGGTGCCAACAACTCCAATGTTAATTCAGTTATTATAGCTGTGAGACCCCACACACGGTGAGGACCACGTGGGAAGACTGGCAACGTGTAGCTGTAGACGCCATTGTAGCAGTAGTGGGTGTAGCCCTGGTTCTCTTCTTGCAGTAGGTGGGAAATGGAGAGTGTGAAGGCAGCCTCAACCTGGAAATCAAACAACAAAGATCACCACCCTCCACAGGGATACAGACTCACTCTCATGTCTTCCACCCAAATGCTTAGGTCTAAGTAGCCAGGAAAGCACTGCATGGCTAGTGCTGAGCCTTGCCTTCCCCAAGCATCTCCCTGGTAGCACATCCAACAAAAGGTAACCGTGAGAGGATCCCATGGCATTCTTGCCACCCTCTGTCTCACCTCCTGGGCGTTAGGCTTCAGAACCAGGTGCTCCAAAGGACCCAAGTTTGCTAGCACTGGAACAACTATAATTTTTGTCTGAAAGGGAATAACAGTTAAACACAAATGACTTCCAGACCGCTCCATATTCCCTCTTGCAAGGCATGCCTCGAGGTAATAAACCTTTACATCAATAACTGCCCTCTGGCAAAGCCTCTGATCCACTGCAATATCCTAAAATGTCCTCCATTTTCTGCATCAATAGATATTGCTCCATGAGGATCCCCTCCTCAAGTAATCCCATTAAAAATGGACATCAGCCGCTGCTCCCTTAAAGAAACCCCTAAAAATACTGTGATTCCAAATGCAATATTACCCTGTCAGGCACAGGTTTCATGATCCCCCAGACGCAGTCCTCCCCTAACTGCACGCCCAGCTCTTCTTGAGTCTCCCTGAGTGCCGTGGCGATGATATCCCGGTCAGAGGCTTCACGCTTACCACCTGGGAAACTGCATGAGCAAATCACGGTGTGAGACAGAAGGCAAGAGGGATGCCCCACTCGCTGGAGAGCCGTCCCTCCCCCACAACAAGAATAAGGAGGAGAGTCCCCAGACAGCACCAGAACCTGCGGCAGAAGCTCAGCAAGGGACAGAAACAGGGGAGTTGACTGAGAACTTGCAGGGTGTGACAATGAGAGAGGTCCAGGAGGAAAAGGCAGGAAAAGAGAGAAAAAAGAGGGTGGAGTTTGAGGCAGGAACAGGGGAGGTAAAAAGGAAGGAGAGTCAGTTGCCGCCAGGCTGGGAATGGGTGTGGATGGAGGACCCCCTGGACAGGATGCTGGGAGAGGCTGAGAGTGCCTAAAGAGGAGGCGGATTACAGAAGAAGAAGGGAGATTCCCCCCAGACCCTCTTATTGGGGAGAAGCCGAGGCGAGAGAGTGGAGAAGGAGGTTGAGAGAAGAGAAGGAAAGAGTAGAGAAAGGAGAGAGAGGCTAGAAGGGAGAATAAGAGAGATGAGGAAGAAGTACTACAGGGAGGACCCTGGGAGGATCGAGACCCCGAGAGACGAACCCTGTGGAATGGCGATCGGGAGGACGAGATCGTGCCCTTGCTGGAAGGTTCGATGGGGCAGACCGTGAGAGACTGGGACCCTGCTGATTTACCGGGACCATGGAACAATAGTTATGGCAACCCGTTCCTGTTTGAAGATTGGAGACCCCTTCCAGACCCGTTGGCAGAAGGAGAAAAGATTCATAATCATGTCACAGACACTTGTTTATTGTTAAACGCACCAATAAATCCTTCACCTGTTTTGAAGCAATAAAAATCTACTGATTTCTTTGGACCGAAAGAGGAGCCTAAAGCCGAACACTCACACACGGTTCTTTTAAAAAGGAAAAATTAAGAGTGGAAAGCCAGGGGGCTCTTAGATTACTGAGGAGTTCTGAAAGCCTCAAGGAGGAAAAAAATCTTAAGAGCTTAGTGGAGATCTTGAAGATGTCCAAATCTCACATCACTACAGGATCTACACTGAAGACTGCAAATTATACCATCTCTGACAGTATCCCACCTTCTGTTTTAATATCTTTGGTGAAGGAGTGGCCACCGTTTCCTAATACAGGCCATTCCACTTCCAAGTTCTCCTAGTTTACCCAAAATCTGCTTCCAGGCCATTTTCACTCATTGATTCCAGCCCTGCCCTCTGCACCAAAAGAGGACAAGCCTGACAAGCCTGCTCCATCTTGTGCACATCAGCCCTTGAGATACCTGAAAACCACTAATAATATTTTCCACATAATCTTTCCTTTTTCAGTTACATATACTTAGCTCTTTCAACAGTTCCTCACAAGACTTTGTTTCATGTCCCTCTAAGAGACCAATCTGAGAGGAGGTACATAGAGACTGGTCACAAGGTACCCCTGAGTCTACCAGGAAAAACATAACGGGGCTGCCAAGTACCTGACATCTCCTTTGTGCAAACCACTCAGGGTGCTGGACCGCAGCGTGTACAAGATGGCTGGCTCCCCAGCCACAGAGCACAAAGACACCAGAACAGCTGCGGAGGCAGCTTCTTGCTCTTTCCTGTACTGGTTGGCAGATGCTTCTAGCAGCCCTCGGCACCGCTGCTCATTTTCCCAGGATAGGTACCTACGAACTGGGCCCATGTTGGGTAGAGAGATAGAGGACACACCCTGGCAGAGGTGGCGAAGAGCTGGAAGCATAGTGCCCTATGGGGGAAAGAGAAGAAGAAGCCGCCTTGAGTGCTTCTCTCCATCGCAGCTGGAATAACCACCAATGTATGAAGAAAAGTTGCTACCTTGTCGGAAACTCCCGTCCATGACAAAAAGACACCTTTTTGTGTCAGTCTGAGGCAGCTTGGTTACTCAAGACTCACATGGGTCGTCCCACTTGATCAACTGCTTAGACCAGTAATGTTTTTACAGTTAGACCATGCTACATGCCTGTGTTGGCTAGAGTGCAAAGGATGGGGGAAAGATCTTTGTCCAGGAAGCATATGACTCAGTAAAGCAGCAGGCAAGTGGCAAACCTATAGATGGAACCCATGCAGCTGTCCAGTATTGAATTTACACCAAGGACAACCTCAATCATTTTGGAATTGAAGGTCACCAAAATGAAAGAAAAGAAAGAAAAACATATACACACATCAACGGGAAACATCTTTCCAGGCTTTTCAAACCATCCACAAGCACAAGAGATACCCCCTTATTTTATCAATATTGCAGAAAAAGCCAGCACTTCGGTGCTGTTGTTATTTATATGGTACCACCCAGGAGGGGCAGAGGTGGACAAAGCACGTCCCTCCAAATACGGTATCAACTGCAGCACAGCCAATGGTGAGAAATGCTGGGATTTGTAGTCCAGCAACATCTGAACGGCCACTCCAGGGTCTGGGAGAACACACACACACACACGGAGGGGAAAAACATTTAAATCCGAATAGCAAGGAGTCTTGTGGCACTTTAAGAGTCGATTAAGTTTTATTTGGCATAACTTTTCATGGACTATAGCCCATATCTCCCGAGGCTGTAGAAGACTGGCATAACTATTCACCCACTCACCCTCCTCCGAAAAAAATACCTCTTAGCTCTTCTTGACCTTCGCACTTTAAAAAACATCCACCTCTCCTGATCCTTCAGTTCTGTCTCTTCCGCTTAGAAGGCTTCTGAGCATGTGCGCTACTTGCACATGCTCAGAACAGGCTCTGGCAGTGCTCCATTCATGCATGGAGAGCCTCTGAGATTGCCCAGGAGAGCTCCTGGCAAATTACTTCACCGAGGGTTTCTGAGCATGCCCAGACAGCAAAACATTCAGAACTTCTCTAGAGTCAGAATCGAGAACGGCCAGCGTTGCCACGCCCACGCCAGCTTTGAAGCGCCCTCCTTGTATCTGCTCAGAGAGGGAATTTGTTGCTGTGGCGCAATAGTATTCATGACTTTCAAGTTATCGATCCACTTGCTAATACGAAGGGTCGATATCATCCTAGTGAAGGCAGTCAAACCATAAGTGGCTGTAATGTTATAATCTCTTGAGTTCCATGCTCTTCCAAGTCTCCCTACCACAAAGAAGGAGGGCGGGCGCAGCAACAGGAGTGTGGCTCTGACCTTTACTAACTTCTATTGCTGAAAGAATTATTATTCAATGCATTATTAATATGCAGAGAAAGAAGAACAACTATTTCTGTACCTTCTCACAGGGAGCAATTATCAGAAAAAGGCAGGTGTCTTTCTGCATGCAATTTTGTCCTGATCAATTAGGCATACAAACTGACTACCGAGCTAATTTGCACAGGATTATAGAACTGTAGGGATCAGAAGGGACTCCCAAGGGCAATTCAATCCAACCCTCCACAAACGCAGACTATCACAGATAATCATTTAACTAGTTTGTTCATGTGTGACATTGTCCTGCCTTACACTTGTGTGGTGCTTTTCATTTTTGTTTCTACTTTTGTGCATTTTTCTTGCCCTAATTGCCTCCTCAGTGGGATTTTAAGGAGTCAAAGCAGACTTGTCAAGTGGGTTGCTTTGGTATCCTGAAACCGTTTCATTGGGTTGGATTCACTCACAAACCACTAATCTGGTGCTATCCTTTCCCTTCAGATCTGACTCCACCTGTCCTGCTAAAAAAGTGGATCTTGAGAATTTTACAGCCATGAACACCACAGCAGCGCACCAGCAAACGCCTCCAGGCTCACAAGCTGCAAGTGAAACCAATGGGAATAGAGAGACATGACTGGGCCCTCTAGCAAGCTTCCAGTGACAGAGGCAAAGACTGCATTCAGACATTAAATGCTTCATGGCACTCTAAGAAATTGCTTCTTGTAAGACCCAATATTTGTTCTGCTTTTCTTGCTTACAGTTTTGATGGATGAGAAGTTATGGACACAGACAGGAGTCAGAGGCCTAATGCACCTCACAGAAAAAGCTGAGGTATGACACAGCCGGGATACACATGGTCAGCTGTCTGCAGCTGTTGGGGTGGGACAGAGCACGCACTGCAGAGAAAGTGGGTGAAACTGTCACTGAGGAAGGATAAATTGGGAAGGGGAGAATGACAGGCATCTCCTTTCAAAGATCATTCCCCAGAATCCTGCTGCAATTTTACTCCAGAATAAGTAGCACGGTGTAATTTGAGCTAATTAACAAGGCGCCAGTTGTGCGCCTGGGCATGATCAGGACTCTTAATTAGCGGCAATTTGCTGCTGCAACTTACACAATTTCACTTACTCCAAAATAGAGATGGGGGTATTTGTATACGAATACCCCTGCACAGCTGGACTTAACGAGGGTCCAGCCCCTGGGGCCGGACCGTCCACTCATGTGTACGGCAGTGGCAGCAGCCTCGGTCAGCCTTCCAATTGCTCCCGGAGCGCCGCACTTTCCGCTCATCTAGCCAACTCCAGGCAGGGGGAGGGAGGACGAGTCCCCCTGCATGGCTGCCGAGTGGCTAGATGAGCGGAAAGAGAGCGGCGCTCCGGGAGCGATCGGAAGGCTGACTGAGGCTGCCGCCGCCAGCGGACACGTGAGTGGATGGTCCAGCCCCAGGGGCCAGACCCTCAAGTCCAGCTATGAATACCCCCATCACTATTCCAGAATAAGTTCCAGGTAGGATTTTGGCCCCTGACTGTATACAATGCTGTGGAGCCTCTGAACTGGTTCTTCATGGACCAGCAGATTCTACAGATCGTTTTCAAGACTGATGAATCTTTTGGCAACCAAGTGCTACAGCGTTCAGAGGTGCTTCAAATACCATATAAAAGGAACTACTGGATGGGATTTTTAAAGCAGCAAAAAATCATGACACAGCAGCTGAAGAAAACTGCTAATTACACCACAGGTACCTCCACACACAGTCAACGTGTCAGTTTCCCATTACACCAGTGAAGAAGGCTCAGCAGTGGAACAGTTTTGAGATTTACTCAGCTGCAAGACTCTCAATCAGAAAGTGTTTCTACAGTTTGCTTTGGCACCTGACGGAGTTGTTCAGTGACAGAAAAAAAACCTGACCACCCAGAACTATGATGGAGCTAGTATGATGTGCACTGAGCAGATTTATGTGCAAAAGACCCTAATATATTCAGACATCCATTGTGTTCACTGCTATGCACATTAGTCGAATCTGGTCATGCAACAAGCAGTATCCATGATCACAGGACTGGCTTTCTTTTTGGAAACTTTCAGAGTCCTGACATTTCTTTTCCTGAAGCAGAAAATGAAATTCTGGAGGAAGGAGGTAGAAGGCATCTCCCAAGATCAGTGCAGACACAATGTTATTTCAGCATCAAAACAGTGAAGGTGGCTGAGAAATCAGAATTTACCAAAAGCTTTCAGCAGGTAAGAACTTGGAAGCTTGACTGGATTGTTGCCCAGGCCAATTTCCTTCAGATGCTACAAGATGGTAAGTTCCCGTTGCTTTTGCCATTCATAGAATCACACCACACATGAGTATCCTAACCTCTGCAGTCATATCCACATGTGCTGAACAGTGAGGAGAGGGACTTTGGATTTTGTCACTGCCATCAATGCTGAGAGTCCATCTGCAGCTTGTTATCTGAGTCACCTCCAGAATCTTAGTTGCCCAAAGAAAAGAGGCCATGGAATGAATTGCAAATGATGCCTGCAACATCACACACACCAAGGAACATTTTACCTTCACCAGTCACTTTTCAGCTGCAGTTCTTATACAAGGAAGTTTGTTTACAGCACACAACTAGAGATTTCTAGGAGGTGCTCATGCAGTAGAAGGAGGTGGGAGTGAGCCACATTTCTAAGGGAAGAAAGTAGGCTGGCATGTCCCACCTGCAGTGGTACACTAATAAATGCTGCCTAAAAAGCACTCCAACACAGTAAGGAGCAAACAGAGCATCTGCCCTGGCTATGCTAATTTTGTATTTATGGGTCTCGTTCTATCTACAATCCAAAAAGTATAGTCCACTCTATCGGTGTACAGATTTTACCACAGTAGAATGCAAAGAGAAACTGAATAGAGCTTCAAGGCATTTAGAAGCCTCAGAATCTTGATTTCCGTTTTACTCCCAACTGTCCTATACAGAAAGATAAAGGCACTTTATATAATATGGAGCGATCCACCTTAATTTCCCTATGATAAGAAAGTCCACAACAGAGGAAAGTCACAGGGCTTTAATAGATAATTTGTACTGTAAGGAAGCAAAAGAAAAACAGTAACAGAGGCAGGCTGTCACCAGTATGACAGGATCACGTATGTACACTGCGTTCCCACTACCCAAGCCACAACAGCGACTGGCCTGTTCAACCAATCATAGGAGTGACTTGACTGAGGTGGATGTTCTAGCTATTCATCCAGATGCCTGCTGTGCCTTAGATGCATTATATTGTCTCATTCGTTCCTCCAGCTCCGGACGAAAATGACGAATCAGTCCCTGCATGAAGGAACCAGGCAGAATTAGAAAATATACATTCGTAAAATAAATCCCTTCCCCACTTTGCATCCAGATTCATTCATCTCTAGCCCATAATCAGAAGTTATCTGATTTGTTCTCATCCCTTGTCAAACTAAGTAAGATATAAGGAAGTAAGGACGTTACCTGTACAGGCCAAGCAGCTCCATCACCCAGAGCACAGATGGTATGTCCCTCAATCTGTTTGCTAATTTCCCATAAGGAATCAATCTCTGCCACTTGCGCATTGCCACTCACAAACCGCCACATCACCTTGTTCATCCAGTCAACACCTATAGGAACACAATTAAGAAAACCAAGCACAACTCCATCATTCTTGAAAGGACAAGTAGTTCCAAGATGGAGATCAAACTACAGCCCAATACCAGGCAGAAAAGACTAAGTGGACTTTACACATTGGCCTGTTGTTAGTCTCAACCTGACAACTTGTGCCATTCTTTTTCAGAGAGCTTTAGGAAGATGCTGATAGCACCCCCTGCCTGGGAGGTAAGAGATTTGGAGCTCTGCACTAAAACCTTTCTCTCCCCTCCACCCCAAATCTTTGTTCTGGAGAAGAACTGCAGTGGAGTCATGAGCTGCAACGCTTACCTTCTCGGCATGGTGTGCACTGCCCACAGCTCTCATGCTTGTAGAATTCAATAAGACGTGCAATGGCTCGAACTATGTCTGTCTGGGGAAGAAGACGACAATGAAGACCTGCTCAGCAGGAAGACACAGAGGCAGGATCAAAGGACTGTCCTTACCGATTTGTCCATGACAATGACAGCTGCAGTCCCAAGCCCAGACTGTGCCTGCACCAATCCGTCAAAATCCATTGGCACTGTCTCACATACTGACTTGGGGATGAGGGGAGTGGATGAACCTCCAGGAATCACAGCAAGCAGGTTATCCCAGCCACCTCTAACACCCCCTAGATGGAAAGCAGAGATACAGTCAGGCCTGACTCAGTGCATTACCTGCCTATCTCAGAGCACAATAGAAAGCACACAGCACTGCAGAATTTTACCCACTAATACAAAATATTTGAGGGGGACTAATGGCCACTTCCTTATGACATGTAAGACCAGACGGCTGTCACCTGCATGGAGTTCGATGAGGTCACGCAGTGGTATTGACATCTCCTCTTCTACAGTACAGGGTGTATTGACATGGCCTGAGATATTGAAAAGCTTGGTTCCAGAGTTACGCTCACGTCCAAAGCTAGCAAACCAGGTACCCCCTCGACGACAGATGGTAGGTGCCACCGCAACTGTCTCTACGTTGGCCACTGTAGTTGGGCAACCAAAAACCCCTAGAGGTAGGAAGAAAAGTGAGGTAGCTTTAATCACCTTTTAAGATAACTACTGAATTATCATTATTATCATCATTATTAGATGATGGGAAGAAGAATGAGCAATGAGTGATGTAATTTTCCTCTATCTATACCAGAATCAGGAACAACTATGTTAGCAAAGTGGAAAGTTCCAAGGATAGAACTCTTGTAGCTGTTTTGGGTTGGGAATCCTATTTTGCAAATGTCACAAGGAACAAGACATAATAAGGGTTCTGAAGGGGCTGAGGTTGCATACTCAAGCTGAACAATATAGGCATTTGGAGGCCATGTTTAGGTATGCAGGAAAATATCATACCCACACCAACCGCCACAGAGGGAGCATTTAAGATGCCATACCCACATCAGCTGGGAAGGGAGGCTTGAGGCGTGGCTTGCCCTGCTTGCCCTCAAGGGATTCAATGAGTGCGGTCTCCTCGCCACAGATGTAGGCACCTGCCCCTCTTGCCACAAAGACATCAAAGTCATAGCCGGAGCCACAAGCGTTCTTGCCCACCAGTCCTGCCTCATAGGCCTCTCGGATTGCCACCTAATGAGACACCACGAGCACAGCTAAGAGCCAGACCACAGAAACAGTTCAAATGGTTTTCCAACAACAGTAAAAAAACAAGTAGGCATGAAAGATGGAACATAAAGGCTATCCCAAGTAAAGGCTAAGAGATTAATCAACTATTTCTAGCAATTTTCACAAAATGGTGTAAGAATACTGCTCAGCTACACACCATAATGAGAGCAGTGACTCACCTGCAAGTTTGAGGCTTCATTATAGAACTCCCCGCGAATGTAGATGTAGGCAGCTCGGGCTCCCATAGCTCGTCCTGCCACAAGGCAGCCCTCCACCAGCTTATGGGGGTCATGACGCATGATCTCCCTGTCCTTACAGGTTCCTGGCTCCCCCTCATCTGCATTTACCACCAAGTACTTGGGTCTGAAACACATGAAAAATTATGTAAAGATCCCTGGGAAACAACGTCTCTCATAAAAAAGCACCTGCTCTATTGAAAACTGTATGCTAATCAATCTGTTTAATTCATACTCAAGATACAGACCAAGTAGTCAGGCCAACAATCCATCATGTTTAAGATCCTGCTTCTGTTCATGGTCAGGGAACTGAGGCTTCATTCACAAGCTGTTCTTGCTGTTGGAATTCTGTGAGCATTCAGATGCATTTCCCAAGGACTGTTTATTACTGGGACATCTGTGTCCCCAAATCTTCCAAAACACAGAATATTTTAACCTAAGAACAAGTCTATGAGTTAGGTTAGTCCAAGAATTAGTGGTATGCTTGTCAAGGCTGATTGTTCTGCAGTGACTTTAGTACACTGCTGTTCTAACCTCACTTTTGTGAGCACAATGTACATTTTCACAGTTCCTTTTTGTTACACTCCCCTTAACTATTTTAGCACTCTATACATACAGACTTTCAAACTTTGACAAGCTCAGCAAGACCACTATCTCCGATGTTATTTAAAGCTGCACTTCTCAAGTCTAATCTGAAAATATGTACCCTGTGTCAAACTGTGCCTCTAGCATATATGAGTAATTCCTGTAATGAAGAGCAAGAAATTTGAAGGTACTCTTCATTGCTTCACAGAGAGCTAAGCTCTTTAAAGAAGACAAAAGTTAATACACACTCTTTGGAAAATGTAAGTGAACAATTAAAGCCCATATTCCAACACAATCATGAACTGATGCTTTTGCCAATGTAAAGATGTTTGTAAGATTAGAGGTAAAGCAACTGCATAGTTCCAGATCATTGTTCAGTGCGCAGGCATATACAGCACAGAACTTGACACCAGACTGGAATTTGTTCCCACTACAACACACCTGCCATCTGGGGGCTTATTCATGAAGCTCCATTTGAGACCAGTGGGGAAGCCAGCCCCTCCACGGCCCCTTAGGCCTGAAATCTTTATCTCATTCAAGATCCAGTCAACACCCTTCAGCAACATTTCCTTAGTTTTATACCAGTCACCACGGCTCAAAGCCCCTTTCAGCCTACGGAAAACAGAAAGATTAGGTAAGAAAAGCTATCCACATTATTTCATTTAGCAAACGAATTTGTAGAAGGTGACATAATCAATATTATTTTTATGCAGAGCACAAATACTGAGAGAAATCAGAGTAATTGCAATATTAATCTGCATTTGGACAGAGCAAAACCTTAAAAGAGTACTTAGTTACAACACAGTAGTTGCATTGCAAAATCCTTTCAGAAGTCTATCAAATATTGACAGGATTTTTAAAGATGTTTTAACACCCACAACATGTTGACTTTCCTTTCCTAGATTAATAACAATGAGTATCCAAATTATTTATCATTAGTACACAACAAAGACATACCATACTTTGACAACTCTCACCTCCAGTCATGTCGTCCATAAAGATTTGTAAAGATACGATCCTCATCCTTCAGGGGCCCAAACTGTGTTTTCTTGGGAGGTGCCTACAGAACAGAACAAAACAGCTGAAGTCTGGAATGGAACACCTCTGCCGGGCCCATCCTAACTCTCGATAGAGGACAACACCAAAGAAGAAGAAGAGGAGGGACAAACCGAACGTCGTTATGTAACTACTCACAGCAACGATCAGTCTTCAGAGCAAACAAAGCTTGTCAAAGAAGGTCAGAAAAACTCACCGGCTGGGAAAACAGGGGCGAAGCTCAAAGCACCAGCCTTTCAAGCACCGCACCCCCCCGCATGGCCAGCCACCTATTGTTTCCAGAGCTTAGAAACGTTACTTTGTTAGCCTACGAAAAGTAACGTTCCCAAGCTCTGGTTTCTAGACTCCTCTTTCCTCCCCACAGGTTGTCAGGGGGAAGGAGGGCCACAAGCCTACCAAGAACTCACCGACTCCGGAGCAGCGGCCGCGGCTGAAAGGAAGCGAGTCTGAGTGCAAGACCCGCGGAGCAACAGAGGCCGAGCCACCCACATCTCGCTGGTGGGAAGCCGGCAGGGGGGCAGGAAAGGCGGGGGGCTCCCTGCCTCCGGTGCAGCCGCCGACCGTGTCACCTTAGCGCAGTGATTCTACGTCACGACTTCGGGCGACGCTCCCTAATGTCGTGTGTAGCCCGAAAAGAAACATGCGTGCCTCCCCTCCCCGCGCTCGGTTCGCGCGAGGGATTATGGAGATTGCAGTTCAGGGTTTTCTAGGCATGAAGCATTCAGAAGTGACTTACGAGATCCTTCTTTTGGTGGCGCTCTCGCGCCCTGCACCTTGGCCAAGGCCGCAGAGACCCTGTCACCCCATCAGCCACACACGCTCGGGATGATCTCAACTGTACCAAACTTTCTCCCAAGAGGCTCCCTGGGGATTCAAACTCTTGGCACCTGACACTCCAGTCCACTGAGTTACACCAGCTTCTCTTGGAATCAGAGCCATAACTCGCCGTTTTGGCACCTGGGGTGAGTCGTACTTTTCCCCACCCGTTGCCCTGAGGCATGTTCATGAGGCCTCCATAAAAAATGAGGATCTGTCTTTCCATAAGAATGGGAAAGTTAATGCTTTACAAAAAAAATAAAGTGTTGCCATTTATTTCTAACACTCACCAGCAGGGTCATCTGTAGGTTTTGCTGTTCTCTAAATTTTGGTGCCCTGGGGCAAAGTACCACTTGCTCCACGCTGGTTACAATCCTGCTTGGAGTATATAAAATTGTGGCTAAAATCCAGTCGTAAGTTGCAACTAGAGTAGGCCTATTGAATCAATGAAACTTACATAGGTGTTGACTCACAAAATTACTCCTAATGCAATCGGCCCACTCTAGTTGTGATTTACTATTGGAATTCAGCCCAAAATTACTACAGAGTAGTTCTTTGTAAGCAGTTTGCCTTTTCCTCAGCAATAAACATCCCTTATCCATCTTTCTGCATAGATGGCATTTTCACATGCAGTGGGGTCAGTGACTTCCCTCATGCCCTATTAAATATTAATTATTAAATATTAATGCATGCCAGATATCTAAGTGAGGTTGTACACATGAGTCCTATACTTTTGTGGCAGTAGGCCCCACTGTGATCTATGGGACTTAATTTCTGGACATCTATACAATTCTGCTGTACTTAAATGCACGTTCTCACCAATTATCTTTAAACTGAAGATGTAGAAAATGTAGAAGGATTTCTTCTACACTCTTCCATGAAGGTCCTCTACAGATCAATTAGACTGACTTCCAAATAAAAATGTTCTTGGTGCTTTTGGATATTCTTGAAGCTCATCTTGTTAAGATTTTGGTGCCTCGCATTAAAAGCTGATGTTGTGATGCAAAACATGTTTGCTAAGTAGTAATCCATGTTTTTTTTTAAATGGATCTTATTTCTGAGTAAATATATCTTGAATCAAGATGCATCCTGCATATGTATTCCTTCAGATCCAAACTTTGTTGAGTGGAGTTTATTGCCAACTGTATGCAGAGAATTGCAGCTTTATGTGGAGGTCTCAAGTCGGGACTCAGCAGGACTTTTTTTTAAAGGAGGGATGAAGAATTCCAGCTTCCTTCAGCTCTACCTAGCCTAGTTAAGGGTGCACAGTCATGGAAGATGCAGCCCTACAGATCTGGGAGGCCATGGTTGCCCACACGTGCTTTGAAATAAATATAGATAGGATTGAGCTGCAAGTTTGCAATCAGTGAATTCGGTGTATTTGACTTCTAAATCTATATGCCTAGGATGCTCCTTCTTGTTTACGGTATGCAAACATCCTATGATGTATGAGAAGGAAATCTGCCATATGTGCATTTTTAACTTCAGTTAGCTATGTGCCATCAAGTCAGAACTGATTTATAGCGACCCCAATAGGGCTTTCAAGGTAGGTGAGATATTTAAGAAGTGGCTTTACCAGTTCCATTCCCCCAGTGAGTTTCCATGGCCATGTGGGGATTCAAACCATGGTCTCCAGAGTCCTAGTCTGTCACTTGATCCACTATACCACATGGAGTAACCATTTTTAATTTTAGTTCTTGTATATTCTTATTCCCTTCTTGCATGTTCATCTTAACATGGTGAAGGGGTTTGTGTGCATCAGAGAAGCAGAGAGCAATGCCATCATTGCAAGCCTGGACAGCAGGATCACTCAAGGCAGACATTTCACAGCAGAACCCCAAGACGAAGATGCATCTGCCCTCTTCGAGAGTTATGACCTCATCAACAGCAGAGAATGGATAGTTCCAACAGTGACGGGGGTGGAGAAACCTCTGGAGGACAGCTACTGGGCAGCAGTGGTAGCTGAAGGTGATGCTGGTGGAGGATCTTTCACAGACAACAATAGTGACACACAAGTTAACTTCGTGAGGAGTAAAAGGCGACAGAAACTCGAGTTCAGTTTTTCAGCAACTGTCACGTAGAGATAAAGAGAACGGTGTAGAGTGCCAGTGTATAGGAATAGAAGAGAATAACAAAAAAGGAAAAACAAGAGAGCTCTTTCAGAAGAGCCACAAAATCAAAGTGAAATTTAAGCCTGGATTAGGAATGCTAAAAGACCGATTAGGAAACGCATTCTCTCACCAGGATAAAATAAATATAAGGTAGAAACAGTATGTTTAAGATGTATACAGAATATTTGGTCTTCATCATTTTAATTTCCCCCCGTTGAATCTTCATTCTGCACTCTGAGAATGTGCTCAAAATACACTCATGCATGTGCCTGTGCTGTACAAGCATGTTTTAAGACACTGAGAGGCTGCACTTTAGTGATAATGGTGTTCGTCTATTGACAGAAGACTTGGGGCTCTATAGCCCTCAATTTCCTTTTATTCTGGGAAGGCCTGGCTTCTACCAGTTTGCCTCATTTTCAAGCAGCTGTTGAGCTGTGTTGCCAAGAGGAGGATTACACAGCTGATCTCTCTGATCCTGTTGATTCTTGGTCTGAGAAGGATGATCCCATTACATTGGGAATGTGTTGTGGAGATAGCCTGGTTAGCACAATAGTCTGGAACTGCTCCAAGATGCTGTGGATTCTCCAGCTCTTGCTTGGTTCTTGAAACACAAACTTTCCAGATTTATTCACAAGAGCAAAGTACTCCTATTTTTACACTGAGAGATAACTGGCCCAGGTGGTAGATGTTGGCAGTGGCAATCCCAAGCTCTTTTCTGAGCCCTCCTTTCAAGCACTCCACACTAACACTCTCTCCTGTGTTGATACCAGTCCCTGCTTGTCATATTCTGGGCTATCTGTCTAACCTGGCTGTCTTTTCATCATTGCATCACATACGATCAGTCTCTTCCCAGCTGCACTAAGCGAGCAGGCAGAGAAGTAAGCATTATTCTGTTAGCATTATGTATGCTGCTGTTGTGACAACTGCTGCTTCTTTACGGTATTCACATCAGCATGCAGCAAACATGTGCCCTATGGTGTGGGGAAGGAACAGCATGGTGCCAGAGGACATAGCTGCACATGTCATACGGCCTGTTCAGTGTTCCATTGTTACTTTCATATGCAATGGAGAACTTTTCATCAAATGGTGAAGTTTAGCTCACTGTCCCAAAGGACATCTTTGAACTAAGTTAGCCATTTAAACAGGATCCTGAAAGATGTGTGATCAACCATCATGTAATTTTAAGAGTAAATACAGCTCTAGGGGTGTGATTCTAGTGTGTCAAAAATCTCATGGGATGCTTAGCTTCCCTATTGCCTCATACTACAAATCCATAGTTGAATTTATCCCTTTTAGATCACAACCTCAAACCATCATGCCTAGTTGCATCCTCATTTGTAGTTTCATTAGTGGAAAGCTATTGGAACTTAAGACCAGAGCTTGGAAAAGTTACATTTTGGGGTCTATATGCTCCACCCAACATAGCTATTGGTCAAAATGGCTTGGAAATTCCAGACGTTATAGAAAAAACATAACTTTTCCAAGGTCTGCCAAAGCCTAGAAACACCATGAATAAGATAGCTCTTATTGCTCCACTTCAGAGACCAGACTCCAGATTAGTAGCACCTCTCTTGACTACGGCAATTTTCTGGCCTCCATTATTTTCCCTTGCAAGCAAAGAGAAGCATGTTTTTAAATCAGCTTTATTAAATCAAGGAATAGAAAACTTTGGAGGTCACTCATTCACAGGCTTGCCATTGGTGGTACGTGACTTAATAGCACATAACAACATAGAAAACAGCAAAGGATTCAAGGAACCGCTACATAAATTGTATTGTGAAGGAGGAACTGGTCTCACTGCTTCCCATTTCCATTGATAGGGCGCTGTTTGCGGGCATCAGATTCTAGGTAAGCCTTGAGCTGTGGCCGGTCATTAAGCCGCTGCACATAACCAGCCAGCAAAGGAAATGAAGCCAGACAGTCAGGTGCTAGGACCAGATGCAGGTGCAATATGTCCAACAGGTTATAGTCTACAAAGGAGATCTGCAGAAGAAGAACAGTAATCACCTTAGAAGAAGGGGGTTGCAAGTAATCATCATTTTTTGATATGCTAACTTTAATATAACACAAAGTGGTAAACATGCCAGGGCCAGCTGAGTGTTTTCATCTTTCACAGCAACTACTTGCTAACTCATGTGTGTATCCCGCACCAACAAAAAGGGTGCGATTTAAAGCAGTGAGTTCTGTTGAAACTGTACTCCAAAAAGCAAGGAATCCACAGACCAACACCCTCCATCCCTGCTCAAAACAAGGACACGTTGAGGGACCCTTCTTTTACCATAATGTCCAACCAAAGTAAACATTACAACATGATCCCACTAGCCGCTCTACTTGTTACACAGAACATCACTACTGATATGGAAGAGAGGAAATTAAACACAGACTTTAATATTATCAACATATACAAACAGTAGATTTGCACTGATTGTGTCATTTCCAATGACACAATCTTGACATCCAGTTCAAATTCTAATTGATTTGTACTTGGGGGGAGAAATTCTAATTGCATTTAATAGTCTTAGATTTAGGGAATGTTCCTTCTCCTCCTCCTCTTCAGGAAACAAAAGTGGATCTCATCTCTTGTGTTTAGTTGGGGTAGGAATTGCAATACAAGAAGATACAATACAATACATCAATGGACCTGTATTTTGAGTGAGAATGGCACAGATTAATCTGTGGTCTGAATGTCCTTGCTTTTCAGAATATAACTTCAATCATAACTCTTTCCTTTAACTTGAAGGGGGGGGGGGGGTTTCCTCCCATTTGGGAAATTTCCATATGTTTTGCAAGGTGGGAATGCACAGGCATCACTAGTGGGAAAAGAAAGCTTCTCTTTACTGAAAAGCTTAATCTATAAATTCCACTGTATTGATAAAAGAAAGCAAACTGTTATTCGCAATAAGTGTACAACACAGACCAGCTTTTCCTAGCCTGGGAGATTTATCTTTAAGGAAATCATAGGGGAAGACAAATCTGCTATTTACAACTGTCTTTTAGAGACATGTACTGTGTGTTGTAAGGTGCTCCTCATCCCTACATCAACTGTTAGTGTGCTGCTCAGTGTTTTGTCAGAGGAAACATATTCCAGAATCAGATGTCTAATCATACCCAAGGGTGTGAGTAAAAGAAACTCACTCATCATGGGGTAAAATTTGAAAGAAAACATGTAAAAAATAGCTGGCTGGGTAGATAGGTGAGTTGGGGATCTGGCTGTGGAGCCAGAGGTTGGGAGTTCAATTCCCCACTGTGCCTCCTGCGAACAGAGCCAGCCTGTGTGGCCTTGGGCAAGCTGCACAGTTCCAGGGTGCTCCCAGAAGAAGGGAATGACAAACCACTTCTGAGTACTCTCTATCTAGGAAACGCTGAAAAGGATCACCATAAATGAGAATTGACTTGATGGCACATGATTATTATATATAGCACGGAAGTCTCAAATGACTGCATTAAGTAACGGAGTGTGGCATATAGTTTTAGTGCCTTACATAGATTTTTGTCCTTCCCTATGACAAAGTACATTATACAAATAAGAAATTATGTTAAGTTGCTTAATATGCATAATTTGCAGAAAAAAATTACAGAAAATTTTAATTGTTGAATGAGAAGATTCAATTTTTATACCAGATGCATCTTTGGATAGAGGGAAGAAAACAAAGTTTAAGGTTCTAAAGGAAAAAAAATGGCCAAAATAGTTAGGAAGTGTTTTCCCAAAACTGAAAGCAGCACATCCAGAGTAACTGCAGTACCATCTGAGTATGTTCCAAAAACAGAAGCACAGCCTATACCTGGGGGGGGGGGGGGGGGGGGAGAGAGAAAGAGATCAGAAATCAAAGCTGGGGAGCAAGAAGATATACCACCCACTTATCAAAAAGTGAGATTAGTAAACAATAAAACAAAAACAGAGTAGAGGAATCTGCACCTGCCAATTCAGCATCCAACATGAAGACTGGCTTACCTTTTTGCCCACAATGAAGCCCTTGCTGCCATCATTCTGAGCTAGAAGAGTTTCAAAAGGGCGCAGCTGCCCTGGCAGCGCCTCAATGTACTCAGCTTTGCCTGCATCCTATGAAGAAACAACAATTAGCATGGAGAGAAAAAGATCTCACTCCTCTGTCTCCTTGTCTGCCAGAGAACCCCACCGCCCAACTACCTGGGAGAACAACTGTGAGGTATGATGAGCAGTTACAGCTAGACTCAGGGCCATTGATATGATACTGTAAAGTAAAGATGCAGAAAAATCCTTTGGCTTCTACTTCCTACGCCTTGCTGACAAGATTCACTGCAGTGAGAGCAAGGAGTCTGGATTCTGAGGGCTTTCACTCTTACACTCCAGCAAAGGAGGAAATGTCAGATAAAGAAGGATATAGGGCTGTCCTATCTCCTAGCTTTTGTGCCTCTGTTCCTGAAATTCTTGTGGCCCAAATTTTCTCGGACTTCTGCAAAGGTTGGGGAAAGTTGTCTTTTTTTGGATCACACTCCCAGAATCCCCCAACCCTACATTGTATGTGTGATTTTCAGAGATGTAGCCCAAAGAAAAGAAGCAAATATCCCAAATTCAAACTTTCAATAGAGAGAGTCCAGATTCACTGGGGCCTAGGTTTTATCTTTCATGTGTGAATATTAAATGGCAAACTCCAAGGCCATTTACTCTTTCAATAAAACTATGTCTCTTACTGACGTGCTCTAAGAGAAGCCCAGGACTTATTCTCTACATTCCTCCTTCTGGTTGTCAGAAACTCCTAAGAAATCTTTTACAGTACAGGGCTCACAATTCTAAAGGAGAAAAACAAAGTTAAGCCTTCCCACACCACAGCTCACATAGTTTTGATAGATGAGGCGAACGTATTTGAGACGCATGTCCTCCACTCCATCATTCACCATGTCTAGCAACGTCGCTTCCCGTGCATTTTCACCATACAGCCCTGAACCACAGCAAAAAGGGGTTGAAAAGAGGTTGTCCTAATGGCCAGCAGACTCCCTCATAGGCACATATATGAAGAGTCATGCACTCACATGTTTTCTCCACAGCCCTCCCCAAAATGCTCACACCTAGCATCTGAGAGTTTGTTGAAGAAGCTAACTTTACAGCGGCCACCAACCTTACACTGCAATAGGGGACAGAAACTACCGTGTCCTAGACATAATCTGGTCTGCAAAGCTCCCATCCTGCCAGCCGAAGATCTGGCTGAATCCTGACCTCTTCCTAAAGGCTCTCCCCCAAAAACACACCCACCAATTGGGAAAGCAAGAGGCAACATGCAGGTAAATCCCACTGTTGGGGGGCTATATAGTTACCAAGGACATACCCTGCTTGACACTGGCTGCTGCCTTCAGATAGTGAAGAACTTGCAACCAAATACATTTTTAGTTTCCAGTTCATTATATTTATAGATTTCACTAACTCTGATCTATAAGTTTACAGCTTATCATGTGTGTCTACATGTTTTTCATCTTACACCTCTCCCTGCCTTTTCTGCTCATGGTTTATATTCATTATGTGTCATCAAGTTGGAGCAGATGTATAGAGACCTTAATAGGGCTTTCGAGGTAAGTGAGATATTTGAAGAGTGGGTTTACCAGTTCCTCACTTTCAGTGAACTTCCATGGTTCAGTTGGATTCAAACCTAAGCCCCCTGAGTCCTAGTCTATCACTCTGTCCACTACACCACACTGGGTATCTTCATGGCTTATACTACCACTACTGATAGCATCATCTCACACACAGTGATCTGTCCTTACCAACTAAATGAAGAGAAAGCTCTACTTGTGTGCATACTGTGCACACACATATCCAACTTTCCCCTTCTTCGAGACACAACATGCACATGGCTTTGCATGAAATCACAGCTCCATGCAGCCTCTTTCCATGTTCCCCAGTCCACCCAAAACCATACCATGATTCCTAGCCAAGTGGCGCAGGATGGCATTTGACTGGTAGAGTACAAAGTCTCCATCTTGAAATCTTGGCAACTGGCCAAAGAGCTGGTGGGGAAGAGGAAGTTGAGAAAAGTGTGTTAGAAGCAGAGTAAAAGGCAGAAATTGGGAAAGTTACTTTGCCAATGGCTACACTGGATGGGTGATTCTGGGAACTGTAGTCCAGAGAAATAACATTTCCACTGTTTGGCTAAAGACTAGTCTGAACAGCTTGGCAGATCCCCTTCCTTTGAAGATCCCCCCCTCTGCCAATTCCTAAAATAAAACTTCATTCCAGAGATGGCATTACTCACACATGACTTCTTCAGATCTCCCTTCTGCCAAATCTCTCCTGTCACCACATCCTCTGTCCACTGCTGCCCCTGATCAGCCAGCAGCAGGCGAGTGGCCTCACCTCGTCCTATGAGAAAGCCAAGTCAAATAGGTGTGAACACTTCGCAGGTGGCAAGAGACTGCAGCCCTCCCCTGTTACCCCCAGCCATAATTGGGGGAAGGCGTAAACCAGCAGAATGGCTTGCAAGAAAGAAAGCCTCAGATAAATCAACCACAGAAAATTAACAGAAATAGAGGGGGCATCTCAGTGTTCACTTGCAGTTCCAGGTCATTCAGGAATAAGTTAAAGAGCACTAGGTTTTATGCAGAACCCTGAAGAGCAGATCAGTCTATTGCAAGAACAGAACATTTATTCCTACTGTTTGCTTTCTGCTCTTTCGCCACTTTCCAGTCCCTAAGAGGACTGCTACTTGTACATCCTAATTGCTAAGTTTGCTCAGGAGCTGTTGGTAAGGATTTTATCACAAACCTTTTGGAAGTCAAAGTACAGTAAACAAACTTGTACCTGCCTACATATTTACTGACTGATAAGTGAAGTTTATTGCTTTTTTATGATCAGTACTGGCAAAGCAAATGGAGAAGAAACTGGCTTTATATAAAATATCACTCAGGATAGAGAACTAGTGGACCAGGAGAAAAGAAAGTATTGCCTCCAGGGTAGAAGTCCATACAGCAGCAGAGTGAGCAGAAGGGTCCTCAAATGCATCATGGATGACTTGCCACATGTTTGAGGTACATTAAGTAACAAGTCTCAGGATAGCTCTTTCCCCATATAAGATGGTTAGCTCTACAGTCTAAAATGGCTTTACTGCACCACTGAATTCACTTTCCTCATACTTCACCTTTCCTATTACTTCACCAATGAGTTCAAACTCATTTACGAAATATTTGGAAGAAGCTCAAATATCTTGTTGCTCAATAACTTACATAAAATCTGGGCCCAAGGTTTGTAGAGTGTGAGAGAATGGGCCATCTTAAAAATCATTATGCCTAAAGAGCTGGGTGTATTTTCCTAGAGGAAAAAAACACCTACACACTTATCACTTATCAGAAAGTTTTCTGGAAAGAAGGAAAAAAGCCGGCATGCCAGTGCACACTTACCAGAAAGTACGCTCTACTGAACACAGTGCAACATACTTCTGAGTACATTGGAACACAATGGCACAGCACAACTGCACTTTCTGCTTCCCTCAGGGCACAGTATCTACTGCACCCCTACACCATCTAATTAAGCTAAACAGACAGATAAAAGGAAGCGCTCTCCCTCACAGTAAATGGTGAAATTCACTATCACTTGATGTAGTGATAGTTGCTAATTTGGCTAGCTTTAAATGGGGACTGGCCAAATTCCTGGAAGACGAGAGGATGCTGATGGCTACTACTCATGGGGTGTTTGTGTCTGTTTGGGACAAGACACAGAGGATGCCTTGTATCCATTTCTGGGAAGCATCAGCTGGTGCATTTGTTTGCCACTCCATTCACCTCTTGCTGGTTGGCTTCTTATGGACAAAACACTGGCCACTGTGTGAACATTATGCTGGGCCCAGACAGGCCTTCTGTTGGGTCAGCTCCAGCAGGGCTTTCCTTCTTATTCCAAAATAGTATCTCGGGAGCAGAGAATTTGCAGGATCTGTATTTTGCCCCTCCTCTGAGAAAAAAAGCCTGTTGCCTACAAACTGCCTGCCTACCAAGTGTGTGCAATCCCTCCTTCCCTCAGCCTGACATAGCTTTTGCCAGAACAATGGGCTTTAACTTAAATATTCTTTAAAATTCCATCAGAGCCTTTCCTACAAGAAAGCATCCACCGAGGCTGTCCCTTCTCCAGCCACCCTTATTTCCGGACAATCTGCCGCCCCACTGCAGAAAACTAAAAAGCCCTCTCTCTTCCTCCCCCTCCCCCACACCTGGCCCGTGGGGTGCCTCTGAGCCCCCCTGCCTCAGGTGGTGTTGCAGCACTCACCGCGAACGGGGAAGTAGATGAGGGTGTATTTGCCAGGCACTAGAAAGGGAACAAGGAGAAAACAAAATGTATTGTCAGAGACTTTTCAAAAAGCCCCCCCGCCGACCCATCTCTCCGCCCTGGCTTGATTTGCAGCTCTATCGAGAGATTAACAATGCAGTCCTAATCCTCCTTTACCTGGGACAAACCCAGGGAGCTCGCCCTTAGCATTGCCCTTTTACGCGGCGTTATCCACTGGGATCAAAGCAACCCCCCCCCTCTCTCTCTCCCCCCCCCCCCGTCCCGGGGGCGAACGAGGGCCACACTCCCGCCAGCCCAGTGGGGAAGGGGCACCGTCCTCGCCAGCGCCGCCTTTAGGGCGACGAAGCCCTACTCACTGTCGGGAGCGCAAGCAAAAAAGATGCACCAGATCCCAAGCTCGTCTCTTCTTTGTGGGCGGATCCGACCCAAGCGGCTCAATAAATGTTCCGGCAGCAAATGCTGAGTCACGCTGAAGGCGCAAGCCTCGGACGGACCACTCTTAAAGGAGCAGGCGCCGCCAGAATCCGGCTCATACAGCGCCTCGCCTTGGCTTAATTATTCACTGGAGCACGCAACCGGGTCAGGCGCGTGAGGGGCCGTGGCGCCACAATTCTCGAAATTTCTGGGAATTTCAGAAGCATCGGAGATTTGCTGCCTTGAGGAAAGAAGACAATTGCCACGGAATGCGAGTCCTTCTATGCTTTCTCGTGATAGCTAGAGGCTCCCTAGAGATCTCCTGCAGTTAGGCTTGTACTGCATCTCCTTTATGTTGGCGTGCTCTCCATTGTTTCACTATTTCTGTTCTTCTGTCCAACGGATGTACCTGTGGATTTTGTTACAGGGTTAACTGCAAGCGTGCCCAAAAGAGCTTATAACGCCTTGGAAAACACACCAAGCTTTCCCCTGGTGTATTATTGATAGGGGAGGCTAGTGATACTACATTTTAACAGAATTATTAATATCAACTGTGCCCATAAAGCTTGGGAATCTCTCTATGTACTAACATTTTGTACACAATGTAACAAGACCAATATTGTATCTCCACTGTATTTATACCACAAACGCTCTTGATGTACTGTACCAGCTATACCCTTATGCATCTTATCTTAAGTGTATTCTAGAATCATATTTGTATGTCTACAACTCTGACCCTGCCTCAACCCAGACCGGGAACAACAAAGACCATTCACACCTAGAGATATAGCAATACCTGATAGTATTTATGGCCCATCCATGGCCCATCTAAGAAAACAAAAGACCCCTCTATCCTGCCCAAAGTTGCCATCTAGAAGTAACAGATGGCCAGGCATTGGAATGCAGAAGGGAGGAAGACAGCGATAATTTGTTGTAACATCCACCAGTGAATCACCATATTGAAGGCCATACATCCAAGCCCAGACTTTCAGGCGTCCTGGGTACAGGTCAAGGAAACATCAGGGCATAAAATGTATATTTTCTACTGACCAATAGATTGGCTGAGTTGGTACCTCTGGCCCAATGAGAGACTGGATCCAAAATTGTTGGCATCTCTGGCCCAATCAGGGATTGGATCCAAAAGTTGGGGTACAGTAGACCAATAGAAATGTACTGTTTTATGGCTCTTTGTCTGTAACCATTATAAAATATTGGTTCACCCTTTGTTCTGGGCCTCTCTCTGCTGTTAGGAGAAGGCCCAGCTGAACTTTTGTACTTTTATACTTCAATAAAAATTGGCTTATTGTTCAGCTGTTGCGTCTCAGCCTGTTGTCCTCGCCGGAAATCTTGAACCCAGAATTGCCAGGTAACATTATGACGTTCAAAATGGATAAAAATGCACTGTGTTTTCTTTTAGGAACAAAACCACTCACCCCAGATACTGTTTGAACACCTACTTTTCCGAAGCTGTGTCCCCTGTGGGCTTCTAAGTTTGTTGTCAGATCACTTGCACTGATTCAGAGCCTTTGATCTTCTGCAAGCCATGTCAACTGAGCTGATCCTGTCTGTAGGATGTGGTATGTGCATTGAGTGCAAATGGTAAAATGTGCTAGTGGAAGATACATGAACTAGGTAGTATTAGCATGACCTGCAGTGCTGCACAATGTTATCTGAAAGCCACCAAAATCAGTGGCATTTTCCCACAGGTAAAGCTAGTAAGCGTCAGAGAAATGATACCTTTTCCCCTCACACTGCTTTGTACACTTGAATTTACACCAACGTGGCCCCTAAGTACAGAGTGTGGGCCAATACACTAGGCCTTAACCATGAATAACATAGATACAATCTTTCATGTGAAATGGGGGTCATGGTGAGGTACTGTGCCCAAAGTACAGTAGCTGGCTTTGGGCGCTGTACCACCCCTGACTTCTGTGTAGTGAAGATGCAGGCCTAATTATATTACAATTAGCTGTACTCATTACAGCACAGATCTCATGGTTTAGCTGCACATATTTAATGTACAAACACCCTATGATAAAGCGTAGATAGCATGCACTGTGGGCTAGATGTAAAATCAGCTTGTGGATTTATGCTGCCAGCAGCATGGTATATTGTAGTTCCTAACTGGTCAAAGGTAGGCTCTAGGTGGAGCGGATCCAGACATTGGTAACCTGCTAGAGTCACCACTACTAAGATTGAGGAGAAGAGAAGGACCAGTTGATAAAGCACATATGCTACCAGTCTGTTATATGACTTTAGGATATGTAAGCTGGACTTCCCTAAAGGAAGCCACAGGCTTGATTTTACAATAACTGGGCAGAACTGTTGAGGACAGGACATTTTGGAGATCACTTATTCGGGTCACCATAAGTTGGAGGTGACTTGGCAGCACATAACAACAAACTAAACGACTACTCCAGAAGAATTTGTTGCATTATATTGCTTATTAATTTATTATTAGAAGTATTATTATGTTTATGTCCCATCTTTCCTGCATGGAGCTAAAGATAATATACATCATTCTGCTTCCTATGATTTTGTACAACAGCCCTGAGAGATATGTCATGCTTAAGGTGAGTAGCCCATAGTTCCTGCAGTGACTGGGCATATGAAACTGAACTGCTCTGCTTTTAGTCTGACCTTTTCACCACTACATTGCATAGTACACCTACTTTCAGGCAATAAAACATTCACACACACACATAAACATCCTGCTTCACATTTCCCCCCCCCCCCCATAACCTATAATTAACCCATTCCCCGTTTTCCCTTCTTCTACATGAATTTGTGACTTCTAGCCTTCTGTTTGCTATGCCTGCAGCTGTCTCACTGCTACCACTCACCCACTTTTTTAACTCCTTCCACAAAGCTTTTCTTAGACCAGCGGTTCTTAACCTTTTCTTTAACATGGACCCTGTGATCGGGTTCGTCTGGATTTTTGGACGGTTCCCTCATTTTGGCGGGAATAAGAGACAGAGGCGAATTTAAAAAATTAACGGTTTCAACTTTATTGTCTTCTACATCATGTTCAAATAACTTTAACGGATCCAAACAACTTAACTCTGGCAGCGTCTTATAACTAATGATTTTTGCTTCCGGAGTAATCAAATCACTTCTCACATCGGGGCTGGTCCAAACCGTTCGCGATCGGTCATCCCTCGCAGAGGAGCACTCCTTACTGCACACACCGTCCCACAACAAGGATGCCTCGCCCAGTCCCCTTCTGCTGGGGGGATGTTGTGAGAGGGACTGGGATGGATCACCTTCCTGCCCCCACCATGGTTGCGCGGGAAAACCACTACAGTCCATTCTAATGGTTTTATCTTTTCCTTTTCCTTCCTGGATAAATCGGGATCAGGTAACAACCCGCCACCTGTCTTTAAGTTTGGAAAATCTTTTAGTAAGTTACAGACCTTGGGAGAGGCTTCTTCCTCTCTTTCTGTTTGTACCGCGCAATCTCTTAATTCCCTCCTTCTCTCCTCTGTTTCCAATCTAATCTCCCGTGCGTTTCCCCCATCTTTTATCACCTCCTCCCACACTATTAAATCATGCTCCTCCCCTTTCTCCTCCCCTAATTCTTCCACCAGACATACTTCTGTCGCTTTCCTTCCTATTATTGGTTCTTCATCTATCTTTATAAGTACACCTTCCACACATTCACAACTTTCCTCTTGCACATTTTCTCCTGAGGACGGCTCACTAACATGTCCTCCTTCACAGACCCCCTTTAAATATCTTTGTCACAGCAGACTACCAAGACTTACCCCTTCACGGATTGCTGCCTTGTCGTGGCGAAGGGGCTTGAGTAATTCAGAGAAGCTATGGGCTATGCCGTGCAGGGACATCCAAGACGGACAGGTCATAGTGGAGAGTTCTGACTAAACGCGATCCACCTGGAGCAGCAACTGGCAAGCCACTCCAGTATCTTTGCCAAGAAAACCCCATGAACAGAAAGAAAAGGCTAAAAGATATGACACTGGAAGATGAGCCCCTCAGGTCGGAAGGCATCCAACAGGCTACTGAGGAAGAGCGAAGGACAAGTACAAGTAGCTCCAGAGCTAATGAAGTGCTTGGGCCAAAGCTGAAAGGACACTCAGCTGCGGACGCGCCTGGAAGTGAAAGGAAAGTCCGATGCTGCAAAGAAAAATACTGCATAGGAACCTGGAATGTAAGATCTATGAATCTTGGTAAGCTGGATGTGGTCAAACAGGAGATGGCAAGAATAAACATTGACATCCTGGGCATCAGTGGACTAAAATAGACGGGAATGGGCGAATTCAATTCAGACGATTACCATATCTACTATTGTGGGCAAGAATCCCATAGAAGAAATGGAGTAGCCCTCATAGTCAACAAAAGAGTGGGAAAAGCTGTACTGGGATACAATCTCAAAAATGATAGAATGATTTCAGTACGAAAATTCAGCTGGAAAGAAAAATAAATAAATTACATGCAGACATTAGCAACTTAAAACACTTGAAAGATTCAAAACTTAAAAATGAAAAAGTAAAAGCCAATGGGGGAAAAAAGACATAGAAAGGAAAACAACTGTCGAAACTATGGAAGAATTAAAACAACGGTTAATAGCTACAGCAAAGAAAACTGAAAGATATGATGGACACTTGAAACAATATAGAGAAAACACACAATTTTGAAAAATCTGCAATTTTGCAGAAAATCTTAAAATCAAAATTAAATGGTGGAAATACAATCAAAGCCATAAGCACACGGGCAGTTCCAATAATTAGATACCAAGCTGGAATAATAGATTGGACCCAAAGTCAATTAGAAGAATTGGATTGAAAAACATGGAAACTAATGAACATGTATCATGCACTACATCCAAAAAGTGATGTGGACAGATTATATTTACCATGAAAAATCAGAGGCCTTGGATCACTGCAAATACAGTAGGTAGTAGAGGAGGAAAAAAGAAGGCTACATGGTTATATTAGTAAAAGTAGAGAAAAATTACTTAAGGCGATGAAAATTAAGAATATTTTGATACGGGAAACAAAGGCTCAATATAAGAAACAACAATTTGAAAATAAATTAAACAGTTGGAAAAATAAACCACTACATGGACAGCACCTGAGAAATATTAATGGAAAGCATGATAATAATTCAACATGGGCATGGCTTAAACTGGGGACTATTAAGAAAGAGTGGCAAAATTAGTGCACTGGTAATTATGCAAAAAATATAACTTGCCAGCCTCCAAAAACCTGTGGGAACATCAGGTAGGGAAGGTGTCAGAAAATGAGGAAGTCAAGATCTTTTGAGATTTCCGGATGCAAACTGATATATACCTTGAACATAACACACCAGACATAGTAGTAATAGAATGAAGAAATGTCCGGATCATGGACATTGCAATTCCAGGGGATGCCAGAGTTGAAAAAGAATTGGAAAAACTAACAAAGTACAGAGACCTGGCAATCGAAACATCTCGCATCTGGAAGAAACACACTTCAGTGGTATCTGTAGTCATTGGGGCTTTGGGAACAATATCAAGAAATTTCACACAGTACTATAAGCAGATGCAGATCACAGAAATCACACCATCAGAGCTACAAAAAAAGTCAATATTAGGAACAGCATACATACTGCGTCAATATTTAACAGATACTTAGGTTTTTGGTTAAAACTTGTAATTTGTTATATAATACCAGTCAATGTTTTTATAATTTTGATTGACTATGCTTGGTATTTTTGAATAATATCTTGCTGAAGAAACTAAAATTACAAGCACATAAAATCATTAATCATGAAAATGAAAGCTAGAAAATGACATGAATATAATTTGTATAAAATTGTACCTCATTAAATACAAGTTGGGTGTTAAAAAAGGGAACATATTATGTTCATATAATTATAATTAATGAGAAGGCTGGTGTTGCATTTCACTTACAAGCCTTGTTATATTGGACTTAATAGCTGAAACTTGTATTCAAATGAGGCCCTCACTGCATTTTTTTATTGTTACAACCAGCTGGAGTTCTTACTTTCCCGAAGCTCATGCTCCTTACTTTTGAAAGAATAGATGCTCTTTGTGGCATGTTCTTTATGTTTAGTATTGAGATGCCTTCGCAATTTTGACTGTTTCATGGCCTCATTGGACAATATCTCATAACACAACACACACTGTGGTAGTTGCTTGTCTTCGGAACCTGTACATGTGAAGCCAATTGACAGATATTCTTTGCTGTAACGGCGACACTTTTTAAGATGACTGGAAGAAACTTCATTTTGCTTTGAGCAAGATGCACACTGATCGACATCATCAGTTCTTATACATTTCAGCCAGTGATCCATTCTGAGGCTCATCCAAAACATATTGTTACAAAAATCACTGCAATAATATAAAAAAGTCACTTTACCCAACAATAGTCAGTTTTATTAGCAGAAATCGAAGAAGAAACATTATCATGAAGTCACTCACACTGATACTGACTCCAACTCTCTTCCCGTGGCTTCTGACTGACTGCACAGTAGCAAGAAATGTCACATACTATTTCTCAGCCACTCAGCGTCATTCACTCGCATGTTCTCACTGTGTGCAGAAATATCAAACAGTTGTTTGCTATCAGTTTTGTTTGCTTTTATTGGAGGCAGTAGGTTAGAAAAGCCAAGTTTTACACAAACAAGAGTTTGTTTTCCTTCCTTCCTTCCTATATTAACTGCAAAAGATCATAACATGTCTTCAAGCCTTCACAAACCCCCTGAGGTTTGTGAAGGACATCGCAGCCCCCTGGGGATCTGTGGACCACAGGTTAAGAGCCTGTCTTAGACCATGATGGCTCCTCTGCCTCCTACTAGTTATCGTCCTTACACAATCCACCCCTCCAGTGCCACTTTGTATCTACCCTATCTCTTTTTGTTTGTTCTACCAGGCTTTTCCTACAAAGCAAACCTGGGAGAAGACCTGGCCCCTTTGCTGTGCTGCTTCTAGCACTCAGGCCAAAATAAATGCTAAACATACACAAAGCAGTCAACCACACAAGCCAGTTTCTTATTAGGGTTGAACTGCACATAAGGCATTTGGCCGCTGTTTGGTCTGATGCAAGGACAGGTTGGTTTGCTCCTTTTCCCAGCTATCACATGATGTAGGCCCCAGAGCATTCCTGCCTGCACCTTTCTGCATTCCAGTCAGGGGCTTCTACTTTTTTGGTGCAGGTAGGATTACTCTGTCTTGGCTCATTTCCAGCACATGTTATCAGTGGAAATTTGCTTGGGGCTGTCAAGGCTCCTTCCACTGTCAATTTTCCTTATCCTGAAGTGGCTCAAGAAGACAGCCACTTCAGGATATTGGAAAATTAACCACTCCCTTTACTCCCTGGAGGGGCAATGGGAGTGTTTGTTGATTTTTCCAGTTTATTAGGACACTGCAGATACATTGCATCACTTACATTTTTTAAAAAAATATGAAAACATCTGCCCTGTGCCCTGTGTGAGCACTGAGTGTGGTTTCAAATGTTATACAAGCTCCCAATCAAATATGGTGCAGTTGCACCCAAAGTCTGATTATTAATGTGAGATCATTTCACTGAGTATGAAAACCATTTGTGAATCACCTTCATCATACTTTTTGTCATTTTCATGGATGTGGATCTGAATGGGGATGAAGTTCAAAATTTATCCCATTTAGTACTTCAAATAACCAACTGCAAGTTGGTTTCCCAGACATCTCTGGAGCCCTCTGCTTTCCATTATGTCTCATCCAACATTCATTTATGAGTTTTAGATACTAGCCCTCTTGTTTCACCAGTTGGGGAGATGCATTGTTCCACCAAAAACTTGGGAAAGATGGCATATGAAATAAGTAAGTAAATAGTTAGCTAACTAATTAACAAGATAATGGGTGAAATCCTGTTGCAAATAGAGTACATCCATTGAATCAGTTGAACTTACAGAGGAGTTAACTGACCAAATCTCCACATATTAAATCGGCCTACTCTAGTGTGACTTACTATGCTAAGCAACAGAACTTCAGCCACTATTGCAGAAAACAACTGAAGGCATAACCTCTAGATATGACATTCTCCAGCATGGACATGGCTCTTTGTTTGTGTTTGTTTGTTTGTTTGTATGTATGGAGTCTGCTACATTTTTGTGAGATTTGACATCCATTCCTTCTCTTCCCTGACAGTTCAGAGTGAAGAGATCACCATAAAGATTTTGGAAAATGTGATTTATTTCCTTTGAATTAAACCTTGCTGCTGTACTAGATTGCTGAATGGAATCTTCAGTCTTGTCGTGGTTAGTTTTGTTTTTATGCGCTTTAATGTTACATGCAATGGCTAAAAAATTAAGATATTTTTAATTTTTTAAAAAGAACATTTATTTTCAGCCTGTCATTCAGCTGATAAAGATATAGGATCCCTGCTTCCCAAAGGTGTCACTATTTCATGTAAGAAAATATACTCCAATACCAACTGGTATGTTTCCCCTATACTTCTTCCTGCTTGCTTTGTCTGGTGAGAACCAGAGAGCATTAAGACTCAGCCCAAGAGTCTCGGCATTGTTTAGTTAGGTGGGGTCTAGTTACCATCACCTCTGGAAATGAGCCAGCTTTGCCTTGAATAAACCATGAGCTGTCTGCGCAGTAGCTCTGGTAGCAGAGCTGCCAGGAAGTTCATCTCTACTACCCAGAAGGCCGGGGAGGTGCCAGGTATCACAGGTGGGGCCCAACTTATTTTACTGAGCTTCTGAGGCTCCTTAGGAATGGGAGATCCCTGCAGGCTGTGTCTGTGGACCAGGCCGTAAGAGAATGGGCAGCAGAAAGGGGTGGGTGAGAAGCCCCCATGGGAACAGATGAAGAAGGAGCAGGACAGAGGGGAGATCAGTGTCAGAACATTATGGCAGAAGGGCTGAAAGGAGGAAGTAGGGCCATTTTGCAGATATGGGTTGAATTGGTTGTTGGTGGAGGGAGAGTGAGGTGGGATGACAGCATTTTCTATCCAGGGGATTTTTTTCCCCTTCCACCTCATTTCTTTAAAACTTTCCAGCCTAGGCTGAGTGAATAATGCAGGGGATGCCGTGGAACCCCACACCGTTGTTCAGTCTGTGTCCCGCCACCTCTGGTACTTCTTGGGTTTCCAGCTCCAGGGGGTTGTTTTACCTCATTTGTATCATTAGTGAAAAGCAGATCCAGGCTGGGTTGTGTGTCTGACCTGATAAGCTCAGATTCCCTTCCTATCTTCCTGCTTCAATCTCACTCCCTGAAAAATAATAAGAGAACTTGATTAGGTTTGGAGGGAGAGTGGGGAAGGGCTGCCCCCCCTCCCACTGCCATGTCAGTCCCTGGATGGACCTGGGGAGCACCAGGGTTGATCCCTTATAAGCCGATTTGCAAGGGAAAGGTCTGCGAGGCTGAGAGCAAAGAGGAAAGGTGCCTCAAGGAATGAGGAGATCAGGAAGAGGGCAAGTGGATGAGAGGACAGCACATGGGATGGAGAAGAAGGGGAGAGGAAGGAGTTTGAGGGGCAGTCAGAGAAGAGTGTTGTGAGAAAGAAACCGGAGGGAGCAAGGCCTAGGGAAGCCGTGTAGATAGTGAAGGAAGGAAGGAATACAGCAAGGTATTTGTGTTACCTCAGAACTAGGTCTTTAGAACCCTGGTGGTCCAGCTAGAAGGTGTGTGTGTGTGTGTGTGTGTGTGTGTGTGTGTGTGTGTGTGTGTGTGTGTGTGTTTTGGGGAGTGCATGGGCATGTGTGGCAGCATAGCATTGTGTGGTAAGCAACCTGCAAGAGGGAACAGTAGTGCAGCATAAAACACAAGAAGGAAGGAATAAAAGAAAGACAGGAAGACAGTAGATGGGTGAATGTGGGAGGATGGGATCCAGAGAGAAAGGCAGAAGCATCATGGAGAGAAATTAGGCTCCCTAGAGAGAAATCTGGGCCTTTCTTCTGGAGCGACAGGTAGAGAAGCTCAGAGGGGTGCCCCCACGCTTCACCAACTTTCGACATGTTCTTTTTTCTCCGGGAAACCCATCGACTGAGCAGCGAGACAGCAGAGTTGCGAGCATCCCGGGGCCTTTCCCGAGGTGGTTCTCGGCGGCGGTTCGAGAGCAGACGCTCCCGCAAGGCAGGCAGTCGGTCCCGGGAGGAAGACAAGCAGTCCATGGAAAGGTCCTGGACCAGGAGCACCGCAGAAACAGAAACAGCTGCCACCTCTGCAGCCCTCTATGGTGCCCACCACAAGGTGGAAGGTAGAGGGATCTTGACTGAAGCTGACCCCAAGGATGAGCCGTTAGAAGGGGCAGCAGCTGGAAGAGCCAGCTCAACTCATCTAGAAGACGAATGCTCAAGCATCTGGGAGATGGAGCCTGTCCTCACCTCAGTCTTTGGGCAGGTAACTGGGGTGAGGGGATGGGAGAGAAGTTAGAAGGGAATACAGTGGTCTTTGAAGGAAGAAGCAAAAACAAGCTGAGCACCAGGGTGTTTGACTTGACATTTGAAGATGTGCACTGATTAGAGTGTTGCCTGGAACTTAGGCAGATCCCGGCTCTAGTCTCCACTGAACCATGATACTCCTTTGATGTCCTTAGGGCGGTCATTCTCTCTGCTCAGCCTAGCCTATTTCACAGGGCTGTTGTGATGACAAAGTAGGGAAGAAGAGAACCGTATACACTGCTTTCATTCACGAGGGGAAAGGTGGGATAGAAAGGTGACTTAATAAATATGGGGATGAGAGATGTGAAACAAGAAATTCTCTCGTCGGTGAGGCCTTTGGTAGCATCCCTGGAGGATTCCACCAGCCCTTCCTGTATACAAAAATGCTTAGTCCTCTGCCTTCTCCCCTCTCTCAGATAAGTGGCTAAGAATCGTAATATTTTCTCACCAGAATGTAGTGCTGATGTCCTCCTCATCATCATCATCACTGTGCACCATCAAGTCAATTTTGCCTTATGGTGACCCTTTGTCCTAGAATAAAGAAGAAGCCTATCAGAAGCAGCCCTGATATGTCCAGTTACATATAATACACTCACATCCATTGCCCTAGTCAGCTGAAGGAAGTACTGGAGTATCCCAAGTCCAGAATCTATAGAGTCTTTTTTCTTTGTGTGGTTCTTATAAAGCTTCCATTTGTTGTTGTTTAGTCGTTAAGTTGTGTCCGACTCTTCGTGACCCCATGGACCAGAGCACGCCAGGGCCTCCTGTCTTCTACTGCCTCCTGGAGTTGGGTCAAATTCATGTTGGTAGCTTCGATGACACTGTCCAACCATCTCGTCCTCTGTCGTCCCCTTCTCCTCTTGCCCTCACACTTTCCCAACATCAGGGTCTTTTCCAGGGAGTCTTCTCTTCTCATGAGATGGCCAAAGTATTGGAGCCTCAGCTTCAGGGTTTGTCCTTCCAGTGAGCACTCAGGGTTGATTTCCTTCAAAATGGATAGGTTTGATCTCCTTGCAGTCCAGGGGACTCTCAAGAGTCTCCTCCAGCACCACAATTCAAAAGCATCAATTCTTCGGCGGTCAGCCTTCTTTATGGTCCAGCTCTCACTTCCATACATCGCTACTGGAAAAACCATAGCTTTGACTATGTGGACCTTTGTCGGCAAGGTGATGTCTCTGCTTTTTAAGATGCTGTCTAGGTTTGTCATTGCTTTCCTCCCAAGAAGCAGGCGTCTTTTAATTTCGTGGCTGCTGTCACCATCTGCAGTGATCATGGAGCCCAAGAAAGTCAAATCTGTCACAGCCCCACTGGCTGTCTAAAAAAAATAATGAGCCCACAAACAACGAATTGATTCGTTGTTTGTTCGTGGGGTCACTGGGGGACAATTTATGCTATGTGAGTCCTCAGGTTTGATGACCGACGAACCAAGACAAAGCCCCATTTTGGCGCTTCGTCCCCATCTCTATTATTGATCCTTTCCAGCTACTTGATCTGAACCCTGACTTGAAGTAGTGGCAGCTGGTACCCATTGTGGTTGGTGTGGCAGAAGACACAGCAGTCCATGATGGCAGAGACACAAGCAGAGCTTGGAGCAAAAGTAGGTATTCATATTTACATGCGCACATAAGTATTCACTACACAGACTGAGAGACTGACTACACAGACCGTTTGGAGTGCTGCAGGGACGGGCTGGTGCACTCTTGGAGATGGTGATCAGACAATATCTTTGCTCGAGCACAACAGCCAGCCTTCAGAGCACTCCTACACACACCTTTCTAGCCTCTGACAAGGGGCTTTTCTGGCATGGGTAGGATGTCTGGTTTGAATCAGTTTCAGCATGTGTGGTCGCTGGAATTGATTCAATGGAAGACTTCCTCTTTCAATTAGCCAATATCATGAAGTGGCTTAATAGCAAGCCAGTTCAGGATACTGGCAAATTAATCACTTCTCCTGCTCAGCAGATGGCATGTAAAAATGTTTTCGATTGTATGTAGTATGTAAACTATTGCTGATGCACTGCATCAGGTATTTAAAAAATTAAAAAATATTTTCCTTGCCTCACCTTAAAGGGTTGGTTGAGAAACAGCCTACAGTTGAATCCACGGTGGTGGCCTTGGCTGCAGAAAGTTCCTCAACTGGGCCTTTAAGATAAGGCAAAGAAAATATTGTTTGTTTTGTTTTGTTTTTGTTCAAAGGTGACAATATTTGGTAGTTGGCAAATTAAAGGAATTTTAGATTTGATATTCAACAACAAAATATCCACAAGTCTGGAACACTTGCATTTCACATTCTGAGGCCTAGTTTAAAAGTCCGTAATGCCAGCTTTCGAACATTTGCAAACTGTCATTAGCTCTCCTCCCTTGCCCCATCAAATATATGAGCTGATACTGTATTCCCAGAGGACAAAATGTCTGCAGCTAAAAGTGAACATGACAGATATAATGTTTTAAGTGTAATATGTTTTCAAGGTATTGAAAGCATGTACAAATATGTGCCATGCCGAAAATGGATCCTCTTCTCGTTATCCTAATTGTGTTAGTGAGGGTACACTGAGAAATAATAGTTATAATGGGAAAGGATTAGTGAGGCAACAGATTTTGTTATAATATAAGAGTGGCTGCCTAATTGGTAAGCAAAAGTGGGTCACTCTGAGGTAAATACTGTCCTAGCTTTTGTTTCAGAAGCAGAATAATTGTTCTTGATAAAGCTGAAAGTAGTGTGATGGGACTATGACTGATTGTGGCAAAAGCTTATTTCTTTCATTCCGCTGCCCTCTCTGTTGCTTTTAATGTGCGACACACCACCACCTGTTTGACCAGGTTGTTTACTCAAATGGCTGGCCACTAAAAACTGAAGATGAATACTTTGGCCAACTATTGCTCCAGTACAGGAGGGTACTTGGCAGACTTTGTATGCAGAAGGTATAATGGTTTATTGTTATTATTATTAAAACAGATGTGCAGTAAGAATTAAAGAACAAGATGCCTCTGGGCAATTCTTCAGCCCAGATATTTGTGATTGGTGCCAAAACCAAGCTGACAAGTACTTTCATCAGATGTATATCCACTCCTGATTTCCCACAAGCTCTTTCTCTCAGCAACCTACCTTATAAGAAAACCATGTTTTAGTCATGGCTGGATAGCACAGTGGTTTAGGAATCTGGCTGCAGAGCAAGAGATTGGGAGTTTGATTCCCTGCTGTGGCTCCTGTCAGTAGAGCCAGCCTGTGTGGCTTTGGACAAGCTGCTCAGTCCCAGGGCACCCCCAGAAGAAGGGAATGGTAAACCATTTCTGAGTATTCTCTACTGGGAAAACCCTGAAAAGGGTCACCAAAATCAGAGCTGACAGCACATGATTATTACTGTTGTTGTTGTTAGATAACTAGGAGTTGGAAACCCCTGCTAGTCTACTGCAAATCACACATACTACTGCCTAAAAGAAATTGAACACACTCTTATTTTTTTCTGCTGAGGTTGTCAAGGAAAACGTGGACAGGAAGTGTGATTATAATTAGGATTATGCAATCTTAACAGTCAATTTCAAAATGAACCTTTAAAATCTGATTGTATTTTCACAAATGATACAACAGTGTTAGTTTCATTTTCCACATCTGTAAAACAAATGAGTCTCAAAGAACTTGCCTTTGAATATAAAATGCTGCTATCCCCCACCCCCAGTTTCTATCTTATATTAACAACATTCACAAGTGATGCATCAGATGACCAGCTGTTTTTATCCACGTCTCTTGTGGAAATGGCCTGTGCATCTGCAAAAGCAATGATTTCACTTTCAGTTCACATGTCACATAGACGAGTGGAAAGTCTGATTGATCATCTTGGTTAGGCACATTTCTCCCTCCCACCGCCTCTGAATCATGCGTGCCCAGTAACACTGCTAAGTCTTGCATCCTCAGAGCTCAGTGGAAGCAGCCACTCCCTGGGACAAAGATTTGAAAATCTCTTTGATTGTCACAGGAGATTATGGCCTCACTGCTCTTGCCAAGGAGGGGAGGATGGACGTTGGAGGGCCACAACAAGCCTTTCCTTCTGCTTGTACATAAGCCTCCAAGAGGGGCTTTGGGACAAGGTAGGAAGAACAAGATGGAGACAGGGGAGTGGGCTAGTCTTCTTGGACATGGTGGCGCTGAAAAGCTTTGAGGAAGAGCTGCCTGTCTATCCTCCATTCTGTGCTTTAGCACCATATATGATTGAGTTGCGTATAATCCTGAGGATTATGGCTCTGGCCCACGCCCTCCACCCCACCCCCCGCCGCTCACTTTCCCTTAATATTCTGGAGATATTCAACAATAAAAACCCTGAAAATCCCCAAAGCGTCTAAACCTCCTAGGAAGAGAATCACTTGTTACTATAAAAAAAATTCTCTCGCTGGCGCCAGCTGCCTTCAGCCCCATACTATGCTCGGTGGGATGGGGGGGCCTTAGGAGCCATGGGCAACTGCACCAAAACCCCAGGCAAACGGCTATCCAAGGTAGGGAAAGAGGAAGGAGGGGAGGGTGCCCCTTTTCATCCTTACACCTTCATCTCTGACCACCTCTTCCCCCCCCCCGCCCCGTGTGTGTGTGTGTGGCTGGGTTGTGTGTGTTTTTTTTAATGTCTTTGTCTGTCTACTCTCATTTCTCAGTGCCACCTCCATTGACCCATGTCAATGGGAGAAGCCTTAGGCCTGAGGGTCTCTTAAGAAACAGGGCAAGAAGGCTGTACTTTAGTAGCTGTTTATATCTAGGCCCCTGTGGTGGCTGCCACCTCCTTGTCCAACCCCTCCCCTCGTCCATCATTCCTTATCCCAGATTATTAGAAGGAGGCCAGGTTTGTTTTTGGTAGAATGCTGTGTAGAATTGTTGGGGAAGATCCCCTTGTCTCTGCCCCACCTACTCAGCCCTACTTTAGGATCATATTCTTTCTTATTGAATCTGAGGAAGAACAAGCAGATATGTCACTATATGCTGTCCATCTCATCATGGTGTGTTGTAAATGCCCTCTGGGTAAAACGAAATTCCACCAGGTATGTTAATAAAGAATGCAGAGCAAGGTTCTATGGCAGCTTGGTACCACTAATTAGGGTACCTCCAAGATTCCTGAATGTTCCCAAGGATTAAACTTGAGGGGTGAGAGGAGTCCTTAAAAACATATCTACATTTTCTCTTTATATATTGGCGCCGACTAATGAACAGAAAAAGGACATTGATCAGCATGCCAATGCTTCTTTGTATTAGTGGTTTCTGTATGTAAGACTCAAGACCATTGAGTTGGGCAGGTAATATGCAAAGGGATGAGAGAGAAATAATGTTGCCTACATTATGTCCTAGGAAAGGAAACCTAGAGTTAATATGCATTGGTGTGTGTTGTTATATCAATCTATATCCCCTCTATAATTCAAACAGTCAAGGCAATTTAAAGCAAATCATGACGGCGGATGAGGGTGAATGAGCTACTGTAAGTGACGAGGTGACAGGGTACAGATACGGCCCTCCAGTCAGTGTGGTTTAGTTCCTGCCAATCCATAGAGTGAGCAGAAAAGTGAGTTCTTACTTCCATTACTAGCACTGTGTTCTGGTGGTTCTAACATATTTTTGCCTGCCACTGTCCTAGCACATTAAAATGTGATAAATATAGGCAAGAAGTTGAAAATGTTTGGTATATGTACTTGGGCATATGCATCTCTCATGTATGTGTGCTGTATGCACTAGTGTGTCCTTTATATGCTGATGTCAGGAGGACTGCTGTTGTGTTAGGCGCTATGTGTTTTATACATGTTATGGTTCATGTAGAAGTTGTGTGTGTGTGTAGAACCTGTGGATATTTGTACATTGGACATACTAGGACATGTGTGATGGAAAATCTAGGTCTGTGTTTCGATTTCTCTGACAGGAGTCTTATTTGTATCATTGCAAAGCATCCTGTGTGTGGCAATCCCATGATGTAGCTGTGAAGGGAAGACGGACACTGAGACATTGTTATGCAAGAAACCAGTATATGTGGTTTCATAGAGAGATTTGTCCATGTATGTGAATTCCAAGAAACATACTGCCATTTTTGAATATGACAAGGTTCTTTGGTGTGTGTGTGTGTGTGTGTGTGTGTGTGTGTGTGTGTGTGTGTGTGTGTAGAATGATCATACATGTCTGTTCCTCATTAGAATTCAGAATATCCGATACAGATGACTTGCTCCCATTTGGCTAGCAGGGTGAGCGCTTGTACTGTGTCATCTATGTTTACTCAGAGTTAGGGTGTAAATGGTGGCAAAATTGTATGTTAGTTTTATTCTGAATTAATGGTCTCCAAAAGCCACCTTGTCCAAACTGGTGCCCTCCAAATATTTGGACTACAGGTCCCATAGCCTCAGCCAGCATGGCCACATAGAGGAGGACATCAGCATGGAAGGAATCTGTCTAGTAAAGCTATAGGAATTTAGTTAAAGAATCCTTGTTATCACAAAACCAAAGTTCTCAGCGTTCCTAGGAATTAAAAATGCATGTTGAACCAGTTTAGATGTGTAGTTTGGCATGTAGACATGCCCTAAAACAGACAGAGAGACTGGCAAGAGATGCAGGTATTTGTGTGTTGCTGTATTTGTTTATATTTCAGTGTATGTATATGTGTCTCTGCATAGGTGTATATCAGTGCTTTGTTAGCCTCTAGGGATGGGTCAGAACCTCACTGGATTTACATTTGGATGTGGATTTACACAGTCTGGACCTCTTGGAACATGGACCGGAATGAAATCCGCACATTCCAGAGATTGCAATGCCATTTTTAACACACACAAAGTTGATTGAGGCATAGGAGAATACATAATTGGGGTGGAGGGGATCATGTCTATTGCAGAACATGTGCAAAAATGCCAATGTCTGGAAAAAAACATGGAAATACATATGTATATTTGTATAGGGACAAACCGTGAGAGGGAAGGATTGCAATCTGATGCAGACCTCAGTTGACCCAAGCTCAGAGGGAGGAAATAGAGAATCTTGATGAGATTTAGTTTGAGAGATACATTGTTGGCAGTGGCATCTCTCTCTGTGTGTGTCCTTTGCAGCATTTATCTCTTAGTCACTGCCAAGTCCCCTTCATATATAGATATCAGGAATACAGGTATGTGATTCTGCTTGATCTTAGCTTAAATGTCTGCCCCCATTCCAGTATGGATCAAGGCTGCTAATGCATTTGGTTTGCCATCAAGGGTTTTATCGTATAAGCAGTGAAATTTGTCCATAAACCTCTAGAAGAAGAATGTGGGAATTTGTTTTTAACAATCCGGTATTGCACCTTTAGCACACCTTATGTTTGTTCTTTGGCCACTCTCTACCTCCCTGAAATTTCCCAGGAAATAGGGCTCTAAGCACCCAGGCCCTGGCAGGTGGGGAAATCAGGCTCTCTAACTATGCTTAGTTAATTGCGAGCTATGCTACAGGAGAATAAGCAACCCTCCGAGGCTCCCGGCTCCCCTGCCTCAACCAGCAACGACATGGACGAAATGATTGATGGCACGCAGTATCCCTCACTGCAGAACTACTCAGTGCTGCATGGCTTAGTGGGGCCAGCTTGCATCTTCTTGCGCCAGAGCATCGCTATCACACAGATCGTACGTACTGCAATTCTATTGCTCTGTTTAGACAGCACTTCATAATATAGCTACGGTTGTCCCCCCTCCTCATTTACATATATGTTCCCTCCCATAGTATAAGTGGATGCGCGGTTGAAATTGATCTTTTCCAATATGTGGCAAGTGAAATGTTTCCTTCATTGAGTCACTTTCAAACAGGCCAAGAGCTAGACAGATCACTCTGTCCTTCCTATGTTGGACTTTGAATGACTCAAAGATATCTTGCTGGAATCCTTCCAATAACCCAGTAAGGTATAATCAGTATAATTATTCACATATTACAGAGAGGCAATGAGAGAGAGAGAGAGAGAGAGAGAATGGCATACCTAAGACCATCTAGTGATTTCATGGCAGAGAGAAACCTCCAGGTGATGACTTCCTGATGTACAGTGTAATCTATAGCACCAGCTTTTGGACTACCGGCTCCCACCTAAGCATCTGCTATCACAACAGCCCTTTTGTCGCTCTGCAAGTTGCTGGAGAAGCCTTTCTCCAACTAATCTGTATTCACTGGTCCTGAGATGAGGCTTGCACTGAACTCAACAGTGAGACAGCATGAGACTCTCTTACCCTATGCCAGTTTACTTTGGAGGAAGCTGCACTGAACATGCTGCATCTTACATCCAAGTAAACATGCACAGGACCAAACTGCAAAAGGAACAGGACTGATTCACTGAGGGAATACACTGGGCAAGGTGGTGTCTTTGAGACTGAGGGCCTGTCCACACTGGTCCTTTTGGTGTGGGCTGCTGCAGTGTACATAGTGTTGGTTGAGTTGTGGAGAGAGGAGTGATATGCCATTTGGCACAATTTTCATGTCCAGATGGCATACAGACTTCAAACAATCCTCCGGCTCCTTCCTTCTTTGTAACCTGTACCAGCACACACCACACCTTACACAGAGCCAGCCTCCCTACACACACACACACACACCAGTTCTACCCATATTCATTACACACACACACACACACACACACACCAGTTCTACCCATATTCATTCCCCCAGCGCCCTCTGTTTTGCATGGGAATTCTCTTGCATGTACACCCTCGACTATTCCTCACATAAGCCACAGAACCCAGTCTCTTTCTGAAACATCTGCTCAGTCATGCCTTCCATTGTCCATTTGCTGTCTTCCCCTCTCTCTCTCCTCTCATGAAAAAAACAGCCTCCAACTCTGTTGCCACTTCCCCTTCCCACCCACCCCCGTGCTGGCCTTTCCACAGCTGGTTCTGGGAGAAATGCCTCACATTCAGCCACCAACACTGTCCAGGGCCTGGTACTACCATCATTCCTGCCCTTCACACTCAAGCAAGCACACACGCCAGGAGAGGACAGACCATGGTGGCTGCAGCTCACGTAGCAGCAGCCACATACCTCCTCCCTCACAGCCTGTGCCTCAGTGGAGCATCTCTGTCCCTTTTCAGCTCCTTCCAGTGTCAACTGAACAGTTCACCTGCTTGCCTGCAGAGGGGCAATCAAAGTGAATTTTTTTAATTGGATCTGCTAGATTGTCACTGATGCACTGATTCACTTGGATTAAATTAAATTAAAAGAAAAAGTTTTTCTTTGCCTTTCTGTGTACTGCCAATTGAAACAACAGCTGCAAGCAGTTTCTTGATCAGAAATACACAGAAAAGCAAAGAAAATGTTTTAATTTAATCTAAGTGAATCAGCTCATCAGTGACAATTTAGCAGGCACAATAAAAATGATTTCATTTCCCATGCCCCTCTGCAGACAAGCAGGAGAAGTGTTCAATTTGCTAATATCCTGAAGCATCTTATAACCCACTTCAAGATACCTGGAATTAACACTGGAAGGTGCCTTTGACAGTTGCAAGGCTCTAGCCTAGCCACTTCCGAGTGACCACATGTGCTGGAACAGACTAAACAAGAGCCCACCAATCCACATCAGAGTAGTAGAACCCCCTGAAAAGAGTTCAGAAAGGTGCAGGTTGAGGCAAATTGGGCTGCTCCAGCAATTACTGTATGTGGACTCCAGAAAAAAGGGCAGACCAACCCGCGCCATCAGCACACCAAATAATGGACATATACCCATGTGGAAAGCCTTTGAGTCAGAGATAACCTCTGGGTAATAGGTCAGTAACAAAAGGCTATAGGATGGATGAGAGTAGCCAAAGCTACCACCCGTGTTTTCTTTTCACTGGACTCTCTTTGCCTTTTCTCTCCAGGACAGAGAACTACGACCAGAGGAAATTGAAGGTAAAATGAAACTACCCTCAAATCTTTCACCTCCAGGACGCTGTACTATCTACACCTCACTCAGTCCCCTTTACTCAGGGTGCAACGACAATGACAATTCAGGAAATGCTGCGTGATAGGGACAGTCTGATTCACATTATTTCCCCCTGACTACATTTGAATCAGACCACTGCTAGTTAATTTTTCCCTCCACTGCTGGGACTTCTACTTTTTAAAAAAGAATTGAATGCATGTGCAACTGTTCAGACAGTGTGATCACTTGAACCAGTGCAATGGGTGATCAGAAGTTGGCTTTCTAAGCTTCCTAGTTTAAGGTGGGAAGAAAGGAAGCGAAGAGGTACTCATGGGGATGTCCATTCCCCTCAACCTAACATCCCTTTGTCTCCAAATTGGGTTTTTTTAAAGAGTTGGTGCCAGAGCTGGTGCACTACAGCAGCTAGGAAGCATAAAAAAAAAGTGAGCAAGTGAGTGAGCAAGGAATAAATCTGCAGAGGAGGAAATCAGCAGTCAATTCTTGTTTGCAGCTTGTTAAGGTAGCTCTGCTGTTGTCATGCCTCCTGCAAATCCCGGATGGCTGCAGTAGAGACACCTTAACAAGGTGCTAATAAGTGCAGATTGGCAATTTCCTCTTTTCTCTTTGCTGACTCCTGTGTGATCCAGTAAAGCAAATTCACCCAGTAAAACCTGACTTCTCAGATGTGACTTCACTATTTTTGCTGTTGTGTTGTCACACTCTCAGTTAATGCTTTATCTTGTCATTTTTTCTTGGTTTCCTGGCCTTCTTGTGCTTTATTCCCTTGCCTATTTTTGACACTCTCCCTGTGCATTCCTTTGATCCTTTTGTCTCTAATTGGCTTATCACAACAACTGATGATGAAGCTATCAGATATGTTGTTTAAATACCTTGATTCAGAAGTGTGAATTCAGTCCTTCTATGAAAGCTCTGATTGGCCTTACACTGGATACTTTGATGTGGAGGATTCCTAGCACTGATAGTCAAAATACTGTGCACCAATTCTGTCATTTTTTTCAACATATTTTTTCTGGTAAGCACAGGAGAGTTGAAAATAAAGATAGAAGGTGACATCATCTGGACCTACCTCAGTAAAATGCTGTATTTGAGGCAGGGCAATAGTGGAATAAAAACCTGGTCTTAGAGCATCCAGTATGCCTCAGCATTCCTGACAGTCCCTACGGCTCTACTGTTTCTTTGGAGTAGAGCTCCACAGTCAGGCAAGGATGTTAGAGTTGTGAAGTATAACCATTTTTTTTCTTGCCTATAACACATCTAGTATACCTCATTTCATGGGCCAGTCTTCTACTTCCTATTTACATGCTTGTTTGTAAGACACAGATAGATTACCTGATTTACAAGAGAAACTAGTTAATCAATGCATTTGGAAAGGATAATAACTAACAATAGCTCAGTGGTAAGAATCTGCTTAGGCTGCAATTCTAGGTATGCTTAATATGGAGAAACTTCTGTTCTATGGAAGTGGAACTCTTACAGCATCACTTCTTTTTCCAGAGCTAAAGGAGGCCTTCCGGGAGTTTGACAAAGACCGTGATGGCTACATCAGCTACAAGGACCTGGGAGAATGTATGCGCACCATGGGCTACATGCCCACTGAGATGGAGCTTATTGAATTGTCCCAGCAGATCAGTACGTACCTAGAGTTACTACCCTGTTTCCCCGAAAATAAGACCTAATCTGAAAATAAGACCTAGTATGATTTTTCATGATGCTCGTAATATAAGCCCTACCCCAAAAATAAGCCCCAGTTAAGTGAAACCCCACCCTCCACCATTGTGCAGCAACCAGAAGATAACATGACTGTATTTGAATAAATGCAGATTGTTGTACATGGAAAAAAATAAAACATCCCCTGAAAATAAGTCCTACTGCATTTTTTGGAGCAAAAATTAATATAAGACCCTGTCTTATTTTCGGGGAAACACGGTAAGCCCACCCAGTGCCCCAGCTAAGCAGCTTTTAATGGCATTAGGCAGACCCTGTGCCCTTTCTTTCTTTCCTTTTGCCTTCCATGGTTGGAATTGTGTCATGTCAGGAACTGACTTTTACTTCTCCTCTGTGGTGCTGTTGTCTAAAGCAACATTCACTGTTTGAGCTCTCTAGTTCTTCTTCAGCCATGCAGTAGAGGAATGCACCCATGAGGTTATTCTGGCCCCAATGAAGAACATCTCAAGTTCCTCTTCTGTGATACCGCTCAACACTAACAATAGTCTTTGACCAGAAATATTCATAGTGGGAAGGCTCTTGCCTTGTCTCATCTGGGTCAAAGCCAAGACGGGCCTCCTTCCCTATTACAGATAGAGGCTTGAATCGTACAGTTTAGGAAAGCTTCTGCTCCTCTCCTCTCCAGTTATATATTAATTTAGAAGCTGCTTTAGATGGATTAAGATGGAAGAGCTGTGCTTATTTTGCTTCCCATCCCCTGAATCTGACATTAGGCTGATTCTTCCTTTAGTGGGAGCATCAGCCCCGTACAAGAGAGTATGTTGTAAGGGGAATGTCTGCTCAACAGGGTAAATACAACTAGGAGTGTTGCAAAAATTTCACCAAGGTTGCAATACTCAAGCACATGCTCACCCTGCCCATATGCAATTCCTCTGAGTAGAATCAAGTTACTCCTGCCTTAATTGTTGTGGACTCCCTACTGACATCTACTCTGTCCTTTCTTCCAAGAAGCAAAGAATTCACACTGGAGACTAGAAATAGGGTAATGGGCCATGGAAGACATTAGCTAAAATTCAGTAGAAAATTGCAACTAGAATAGGCCCATTGACTCAGTGGAACTTACATAGATGATGACTCACCAAATCCCCATTGATTCAATGGGCTTACTAGTTGCAACTTACTGCTGGATTTCAGTCATAGTCAGAGACAGGTGAAAATTCCACTGGGTCTCTTTTCCTTTCTGACTCTTTGCAAGGAGAAGAGGCTGGCAGTCCAGGCTTCTGACTTCCTTCTGAGGATCTGCAAGCACATATAGTTAGAAGGGGGGAAATGTCAGCAGGGTCTTTGTGGTGGATCTTGCCTTTGTAAACAGCTTGGGACAAGAAGGAATGACCAACAGACCACTCCTGTCTTTATGGGTGCTGCCCCCCCCACCTACTTTGGTGAAGGTAGGCAGCCTCCTTCTTTTCCTCTGGGGGTAATGAAGCAGGAAGTGGAAGGAACTTGGGTCATTTGGCCCAGTCCATTCTAGAGTTGAGCACAAAGTTCCTTCCTGACCCATCTCTAGACACACTTAGTAGAGATGAGGGAGCCCAGGGGCACCTGTGGTTTTCAAATTGTGCACGTTCATGGCTCTTGCCTCCAAGAAGATAGACAAAATCACTTGGGAATATGAACTCTCATTTGGAACATCTGAAGCTCCACAACTCCACGAATGCTTAGATTCTCCTGCATTTCCCAATCTGCTCCTTGCATGGCATAGTGGAATCACAGAATCATAGAATAACGAAGTTGGAAGGGGCCTATAAGGCCATTGGGTCCAACCCCCTCTTCAGTGCAGGAGCACAAATCAAAGGATATCTGCCAGGTGGTTGTCTAAATTTCTCTTGAATGCCTCCAGTGCTGGAGCACTCACCACCTCTTAAAGTAATTGGTTCCATTGCTGTACTGCTCTAATAGAGCAGTATAACAACACTAGCAGTTTACACAAATATGCACACCAAATAAAATGGAAAGTACATTCGTTATTTAGAGATACCTTAATATAGATAAGAGAATTCAGTGGAGGGGTCATAAGAACTCTTTGTTGAGGAAGGAAATGTCAAGGAGGACAAGAGGACAGCACTTGGCATTGTGGGATCACAAGCATTTCATGACTTTCCTGTCAGCAAGAAGAAGAGTTGGGAAATATTACTTTTTGTACTACAACTCCCAGAACCCCCCCCCGTCCCCCCAGTCCTGGCTAGAGACCATGTTCACTAGGGGATTCTGGGAATTGTAAATCTCAGAATATAACAAGTCTGACCTCTGGGCAGAAGGCAACTGTTACAATTTGAGCAGAAACTGAATTACAAGATGGTTAAATTGAATATATATTAGTCTGTATGTCTAGAAATATCACCCCTGTATTACTCAAAAGGCTTTTACACACTGCCAGTTTCCCAGGGCTACTGTTTTGAACACATAGAGTGGATATGTCCCACACTATTTGATGAGAGTTTTGAATTACAGACAAAAGAGCCATGAAATAGCTAAAAAGAGTCCAATGACATTTTAAAATCACATTTGTATTATAAGCTTACATGGGGAGCCTCATATTCCTCAGCTATAGCCTATTCATGGTGAATTTCCTTGAACATTTCTTTCACATCAGCCCAGGTTATCTTTTTCATTGCTCAGACTGAGGGTGCAAAATGGTGGTGTGAATCAGAAGTTATAAAGCCAAACCATTAACTATATGGCTTTTCTAACATAACTCAGAGTTCATGTCCTGATTATTTGCATTCGTAGAAGCCAATTCCTCTTCCTAGTTTGCTACAATAATAATTTAATCTATGCCAGAGATAGACCAAGATAGGGCAAGAAAGGCAGCACAGGAGGTCTGCTTGGAAGACTATTCAGTTCACACTTTATGAGTTGACCCACAGTATGAAATACTTGTGTTTTGTGCCAGTCAAGTCAGAACTGACTTACAGTGGCACTGAGGTAAGTAATATATTTAAATAGCTTTACTAGTTGCACCCCCCCCCCCCCCATCAGTGAGTGTGTGATGAGATGGCCCAATTATCCTGGCCTGTATCAGTCTAGATTGTAATAAACAGGGTTGCTTTGAGATGTGATATGTTATTTGGGGCATTCCTTGCATCCACATGTGAGGATCAACCATGCTGCACCTCAAGCGACACTGTTTAGCACAGTCTAGACCGGTCTTTGCCTTTAAAGGGAAAGAAAAACAAACAAACAAAATTCCCATCTTATCTCCTTCTCTGTGCTGTGTTTAAGCCACTGAATAATCTTGAGAAATGGAAAGGTTCCTTTCTGCTCATCTGCAGAGAGGGAGAGGAAATTTTCCATTTCTTTTTAATTGTTGCTAATTGGGACAGCGCATCAGTGATGCACTGAAATAACTTTTTTTTGTAAAAGCCTTTTCAAGGCTTCACTGTTGTGTTAATAACAATTTAAAAGAAATTGAAATCTTCCTGTCCCTTCTCCTCTACAGGTGAGCAGGAAGGAAGCTTTCAATTTCTCAAGATTGTTAAGCAGTTTATGCAAATGGACAGCTTAAGCCACCCACTTTGGTTCAGCCTCAGATATCACATATGCTGGAACCAAAACAAGCAATCCTACCTGCACCAAAAACACAGTAACCCCTGACAGTGACCCAAAATGGTGCATGTAGGCATGAATTAGGGATGGAATGGTTTGCGATGGCACATATATCATGTGATCACTGGGCAAAGGAGTGAACCGCAGGACAAATCCCCACCTGGTTGCATCCTGAGTTTCCAACCCAGGACTCCTGAGTGCCAGTCCAACCCTATCTGTTTCTCCACACTGGATATCAATACTTAAATACTTCAGTCCTCTTCTGGCTGAAACTGGGTTTTTTTTTCCCCTTTGCAGCCGGAGGGAAGGTGGATTTTGATGACTTTGTCGAACTTATGGGTCCAAAGATGCTGGCAGAGACAGCAGACATGATTGGGGTAAAAGAACTGCGGGATGCTTTCCGAGAGGTAAGACTTTGGCGCAAAGGAGACACGAGAGATAGCCTATAAACCAAAAGAACCTTAACGTCCGAGTAAGATGACTAAGGCAGTCTTTCCCTGTTTGTGAAATCAGACTTGAAAGGAATCCCATCCTTAAGTAAACCCTGAAGACCTATTACCAAACAAAGCACACTAATCTGCATAATCCGGGAAGTGAGAGAATCACATGTGATGCCACTGTGACACAGGGCATGATCACACAGAAAAACAGATTGCATTTGGGACTGCTCATGGAGCAGTCAGATACAATCTATTTCCCAGTAACCACATGATGCATGGGAGTCCAGTTGTAGTGCTTCTATTTTGGGGACAGGACTGGGGCGATTCTTCAACAGACAGAAGAGTCACTTTAAGGGAGATTGCTCCCATTAAAGTGACCCTTTCCAGTGGGATCAGATGTGTACCTTTGTAGCCGTCTGATCGCATCTATAGTTAAGAACTATGGGCTATCTCTAACATCTGTTTCTGACCCTGTACAATCTAATTACAAGGGCTGGAGGAGGTAGCACCAGACTATGTGGTTTATCAATTTTATGGTGTGCTGAAGAATCATCGGTTCTAATATGTTCTGCTGCTACGCCTTCTCACACAATAATATTAACAGGCAGTGTAATCAGCCCTTTGCTATTACAACTGATTTTGGCTATGCCACTTAAAGTGCTTTTGGCCTTCTCTTTTGCTGTTAGGCTGTGACTACATTGGCAAGCCAAATCAGAGCTGCAGCTTGATTCACAGTCTATTTTACACTTCTGTGCATATTAAATGATCACATGGAGACTGAGGATGGTTTCAGTGCCAGTGTCCACACTGGGTCCCCAATCTGAGGCAGTTTGATCCCTCTGCCCCCTTTCCTTTGATCTTGCCCTCTGCCAATCCCTGGCTCTCCTTTTACCACTCATTGTAAAGCTGGTGGGCTGTTTAAGGGCTTATCGACATCACTGATTAAATCCCACAATATGCATAGTTTTTTGCTGTGATTTAAAGTCACATGGTATATGAACAGCTGCCTGTGTCTCCTTGAGATAGTTGTTAAGGCATTGCAACTTTATACTGTCCTCTTGGGAAACTTTTAATATCAGGAGAGGATCAAGCAGGGAGGGCGAGTGAGCATGCTAGCAGGAGGGATTGAGCAGGGAGTGCAAGCAAGGGGGCTGGGAGGTGAGTGAGAATGCTGACAGGGGGAACTGAGCAAGGAGGGTGAGTGAGGAAAAAGAGAGGCAAGTGAGCAGGGTGGCAGAGGGTAATCTGGCAGGGAACAATTTATGGTGGGAGAGGAGGGCACAGTTGGGCAATTCGACTTAGCCCTGAGCTAAACTAAATGACCCTGCTAGGAGGAGGTTTAATGATGTGCTTCCAAATAGAGTAATGCAAGTCAGGTGTGGGGGGTGGGTTTGAGATCCACTGTGCATTGTGTGATCAAGTTTTTAAACATTGATGCAATTGCAGCAGAACACAATTCAAATACCAGTTCTTTTACCAGTGTAACCAGGACCTATAGTGTTGCACAGTGCTTGGGGAAAGGGACAGTTTCCTAAAGTTCTCCATAACATACAAACACACACATACATATTGCAGAAACATTGTAGTCTGCTGTAGTTCATTGGAGTTGTTTCTATTTCCAATTGATTTTTATATTTTTCTTGTCTGTACAGAGGTGAGCTAGCAGTAAACTTTTACATCAATGTAGTGATAAGGTGGTCTAGCACTAAACTTGGTCTGTTTTAAATTTATAAAAAAACTTTTGGTTGATTATGGAGAAATATAGTGAGGATGGGTGTTCCCACTGTCTAAACCAGCCATTCTCAACCTTTTTTTAGCCATGGCCATAAACACGATATGAAAGAAATACAGGCTGAATGAGGGTTGTATAAATCACGTGATGAAGCTTATAAGGTGGTGTGTGAAGAATTGTTTCCAGTCTGTGGCCCCCTTCAAATGTGCCAGGGCCCTCAGGTGGCCATATTGACCCCGTTGAGAAGGGCTGGTCTAAACCATCATGCCCAGCTTAGTATGTCACCAGAATACCACCCACAGTCTCATCCCCTATCCTTTTGGAGAACAAAACAACTGATCATATGGGGAATGTCTGTTCAAATCATTCGGGCTTGAAAAAAAGTGGAAGCCCCCAGCATCAGAGAGAGAAAAAACCCTCTGCATCAGGAGCAAAAAGGTCTGGACTGATTCTAATTGCTCTTTGTGTTGTGTGATCAGTTAGAAAAAGTGAATTAGTCTGTTTCACACCTGTAGCAAATTCCACAGAGTTTGACCATGTAGTTGCAGCCTAGTATGCACCTCTGGGCATCAACAGCCAGAATCCTATAGACTTGTGTGATCATGTAATGGCGGTCATGTAAGTTTTTCCTCCTCTGCAGCAGACTCTGTGTTGCTTGTCTGATGTTGTATATGATTGCAAAATTGGTCTCACAATTAGTAATTTGCCCAAATGTGCAAAGGAAAACACAAAGAAAACTCCCTGTGTGATTGCCTCACACATGCAATGGCTGTCACACAAGAAGGTAGCTTTTCAACTGTACTTCAGTTTTCCTGTAGCTTTTGAGAATATTTTGAGAAGGAAAGGTTTTTTTAAAAAAATCCTTGCCCAGCATTTATTCCCTTAGGGGTGGGCACAATTGGGAATAGCTTTTTCACATATGAACCTATCCTTCTTATATGAAAACCCTCTGCAGACATTCTCCCCTATCCTTTCTTTTTATACTTCCACTTATATCCATTTCTCTCCCATTTCCTGATTAAACTGACACGGTCAGGAGAAAGGTATTTCAGATATACTGATACTGAACATCTACACTCTTTTCCCTGCTGGCCTTTGTAACTTCTGCTCTTGAAAATGAGGGTTTTGAGTTTTTAGATACCCTGTCCAGATAAGCTGAAGAGAAAGCATTTGAAAAAAACTGATAAACATTATTGATGAAGCTGCAAGAACTTCAACAGTGTGAAGACCTTTTCACCTTCATCAGAGTTGAGGCAGTATAGGAAACAGTGGCATGGTGCGCTATGAAGATACACATGGAATTGCCTTTTAGTTGGGTCAGAGGATACTACTGACTGGCATCCAGTTTAGGCAGATAGAGAAATCTTGTTTGCTGCACTAGTTTGAAAACATGATGATATTCAAAGAGAGGAAATTTTTGTGTGTTAAGGGAAGATGACAATCAAAATTCTTTCAGTAAAATGCAATACGACTGTAGCTTCCAAGTGGCAGGGTTTCATCTGTATCCATTGTAATCTGTTTGAAATGTATGTTGTAATTAAGTTCTTGTAGAAGAGCACAGTCTGTATTTCACATAAGTCCCAAACACCCTAACTGTCTTTTCTTATTGGTTTTTTAAGAGCCAAAACGGACTCTTTGAGTTTTGGTTCAGGGAGGAGACACAGAATGAAAGAACAGATAAATGTATGAGTTTTGCAGACTGCTAAACAAGTTGCTGAAATGAATAATATTATTTTTCTTCTTGTCTTCCAGTTTGACACAAATGGCGATGGGCAGATTAGCATAGCTGAACTACGCGAAGCAATGCGTAAGCTCCTGGGGCAGCAGCTGAACTACCGTGAGGTGGATGAAATCCTCAAGGATGTTGATCTGAATGGAGATGGCCTTGTAGACTTTGAAGGTACCAGAAAAGATAGTACTGTAGTCCTTCCTCTTTGCTCAGTTGCAGTCCTTCCCCACTGAGATGGGATGCGAAGACTGACAGTGCTAAAGTATTCTTGACTTTTGGAAGTAGGGGTGTCTAAAGTCTTCATGAGAGAGAGAAAAGGGAGAAAGTAAATACAGAATTCATGACTCTCACTTTTATTTCTCCCAGTTTGGGAATGATCATGGAGAATCTGATCATAAAGTTAACTTTGCAAGGATTTCTAGCAAATCAACATATTCTCATCAGTATATCCATATATTGCAATATATACAGTGGGCTCCATTAAAAGTATGTAGCCAGGAAAATGGAATGTTTAAACATTGCAGTGCTTGTCAGTGAACTAAAGTGGACTGGAATGGGAAATTTTCAGTCAGGCAATTACAAAGTGTTTTACTGTGGAAATTACAAACTCAGAAAAAATTGGGTGGCTCTAACACTGAGGCAAGATGAAACATAGGCAGTTAGGGACTATAATGCAAAGTCTGACTAAACAATATCAGTCAGACTCCTGGGAAAACCCATCAATATGACTATAATTCAAGTCTATGCTCCCTTGCATGGACTTTGCCCTACAGATGCTGAAGATGATGAAATTGAAAGCTTCAATGCAAGCATCAAGGAGGAAATTGATCACACACCAAAACAAGACATGCTTATAATCATAGGTAAACAGAACACAAAAGTAGAAAACACAGCAGAACCAGATGTTGTTGGAAAATTTGATCTAGAAGTCAGAAATGAAGCAAGATAATGACTCAAGAGTTTGGAGAAGCCAACAATATGTTTATTGCAAATACATGCTTCAAGCAAGTGTACACATAGACATCACCAATGGCCAATACAGAAATCAAATAGATTACATAATTGGAAGCAGGATATTGAGAAGCTGTAGCAAAGGTGACAGAAGCAGGGTCAGAATCCTGAATGCAGCTTTTCAGCAACTGTCATATAGAGATGAAGAGAACTATTACAAGAACCAGTGCAAAGAAAAACAGAAGGGGAAAAACAATAGATCTCTTCCAGAAGATCCAAGAAATCAAAGAGAAATATAAGGTTAGTTTAGGAATGCTGAAAGACCAACAGGGAATCTCACTATCTGACTAGAATAAAATAAAGAGAAGTCAGAAACAGTATCCTGAAGACCCATACAGAAGAGATAAAAGGATGACTGGTTCCTTTGAAGAGGAATCCTATGATGAAGAACTTGCAATTCTAGAAAATGAAATGAAAGTTGCTTAAAAGCATCGGGAAGAAATAAATAATCAGGGGTGAATGGGATACCAATAGAACCATTTCAAGCCACAGAGACTGAATCTGCCAAAATCTTAACAAGAATATCCCCCAAAAATTATGGAAAACAAAACATTTCCCCAAAGACTGGAAATGTTCAATTTAAATCCCAGTACTTAAGAAAGGCAATGCTAAGAAGTGTAGTAACTATGGGACCATTCCTCTAATTTCCCATGTAAGAGAAGGTATGCTCAAGATGTTGCAACAAAGGCTTTCACCTTATATGAAGCGAGAAATGTGTGAGATTCAATCTGGATTCCGAGAAGGAAGAGGAACCTGAGATCATATTGCAAATGTCTACTGGCTATTGGAGTGTACCAAAGACTTTCAAAAGAAGATGAGTCTATGCTTATAGACTACAGCAAAGTCTTTGACTGTATGGATCATGAGAAGCTATGGATTGTTCTGAAAGAAATGGGTGTACCTGAGCACTTGATTGTCCTGATGCATAAGCTGTATTGTGGACAAGAAGTTACTGTTAGAACAGAATATAGAAAGACAGAATTGTTTCCTCTAGGTAAAGATGTCAGGCAAGGGTGCATTTTATCCCCTTATCTGTTTAATCATATCATACAGAATGGTGGACTAGATTTAGATGAAGGAGGAGTGAAAACTGGTGGAAGAAACACCAGTGATTTAAGATATGGAAATGGCCCCATCATACTGGCAGAAAGCAGCAATAACTTGAAATGACTTTTGGTAAAAGAAGAAAGTGCCAAAGCAGGACTGTGGTTGAACATTAAGAAGACAAAAATCATGACTACAGAAGAACTATACAACTTTAACATTGACAGTGAAGAAAATGAAGTAATGAAACATTTTGTATACCTTGATTCAATCATCAGTCCAAATGGAGACTTGCAGCCAAGAAATCAGAAAAAGACTCCAGTCTCAGTCTCCAGTAGGGCAGCAATGAAGGAATTAGGAAAGATTATCAAGTGTAAGGATGTGTCATCCATACTCTTGTATTCCCGATCACCATGTATGGATATGAAAGCTGGAGAGTTAAGAAAGCTGACAGGAAAAAAATGATTCCTTTGAAATATGGTACTGGGGGAGAGCTTTGTGGATACCCTGGATTCCTAGGAAGATGTATAAGCAGTTCCTAGATCAAATCAAGACCGAACTATCTCTGGTGGCAAAAATGTTGAAACTGAGGCTATCCTACTTTGGACACATAGTGAGAAGGCAAGATTCTCTGGAAAAGACAAGAATGCTGGGAAAGGTGGAAGGCAGCAGGAAAAGAGGAAGACCAAATACAAGATGGATTGACTCCCTAAATGAACCCACAGCCTTGAGTTTGGAAGAGCTGAGCAGGGCAGTTGAGGACATGACATTTTGGAAATCTCTCATTCATAGGACCACCATAAAGCAAAGGCAACTTGATGGCACATAACAGTAACAACTACAACTAGGGATGTCACTCTATTGATATTGAAATCTGCACTTCATGAATCAAAATCCTTAGATTTTGCCCTCTCTTAACAGTGGTCCTGGAGGGATTATAGAGCCTTCATGGTTCACAGCCACTGCAGCCCTTGTACCTAGTTTCATTACATTCTGTGGGAACTGTGAATTCATGAGCATCCTTTGGCATAGCTCTGTCTTGGGTCCTATTTCCTGGTCACATGAAATGCTGCAGAATTTTTGAAGAGTGAGATGCAATATTAGGAACTGAGGAGGGAGGGAGGGGTGGATCGAGAGAGACATGACGAATTCTGCTGGATTCTGCACTCTTTGAGACTATCTATAAAATATGGCCACTGATACCCTTCTTCAATACCCTCCTTCCTTTTTATGAGCAATGCAATTATGTTTTCCCTCCCTTTCTGTTATGACTATATCTTTGGATTTTCCTCCTGCAGAGTTTGTACGGATGATGTCTCGCTGAGAGCAGCTAGTAGCAGCCGGGGGCTGATGTGCCTTATTGAAAGAAAAGACTTTAAGCTCCCATATATTCCAGTGCAATGGATCTAACCACCAGGAGTCAATAGCAACATGCTATTGGAGTGGCCCACACCCCCTGTGCACCCTGCCCGGAGCCAAACAGTCATTCCTAAAGCGCAGAGACCCACATGAACATCAGATCTTTCAATGGCATCCTGGACCGGAGCCTACTAAAACTACTGTATTCGATATAAAAACAAGCATCTACCCTAAGTTTTCTCAAGGTCTGGCTATCATCATACTTTGCCTTTGAACTGTTTGGTGTAATGCTGATCTTTGAGCCCTTCCATATCTTATGGAGGGAGCAGGGTTAACCAACAAATCTCCTTGATTGGTTCTGCGTGCAGTTGTGCAAAATATTCCGAATGCCATGCTGTCCTTTTCCAAGACAGGATGTTTCTCTTCACTTTTCTCTCTTCTAAATGGTGTTTGTGTTTATAAATGTGTATTGTTTCCTACTGTGGCCTGAATCATAACATCATCACCCCGTCTCTGGGGTATCACTGTAAATGATATTATTAATAGCTTCCCTTCCTTTACATGATAGAAGTTCAAGAACAATGCCCAGTGGTGATAAGGGGCTGCCTTGTGGCCCAAAACAGCACATGATTTGTTCTAGGAACTGGACAGGCTGGTGACTGCTGCTTGTTCTTAAGACACCCCAGTGGAGTGGGATCTGTGGTACCTGAATATTTTTTAGGGGTACAGCTGTGATTCCTGAAGTGCTTCTCCACTAACAGATCTAGAAATCTAATACCTCATTCTTCTACCTGCCGGACCTACTTCTGCTTTCCCAGGCTCTGCAGATGTTAGGTTCCTCTATAGATTGTCCTTTGATTAAGTGAATGTGGTACATTGACCATTCATAGCTGTGTTCAGAATCCTATATCCTTGTGGTTTTCAAACTGCTCTGAAGAATCCTGGAGTCTGTTGTAAGCTTATTAGCTCAATGAGAAAATCAGTAACAATGGATAAACTTTTCCAATTTTATTCTACACGGCAAAATACTTACTCACTTGGTGAGCTCTAAGGTGCTGTCTTAAGTTCATACACAGAGACAGAAAGGCTCAGTAGCATTGGGTTAGTGTTTTGCACAAAATAAATAGATTATTCAGAAGACTTTCCATATTCATCTGCAACACAATGGATTCTTTGACAAAAAAACATAGGCAGACATATATAGACAAGATTCCCTGATATAAAGGTCCCATTGCCCCACTTTTGAAAATGGGACATTGCAGAAAATATCCAATTCAAAACTGAGATGGTTGTTGCTCTTTTTCTCATTTCAACTCTGGTGTTTTTGTTTTTTTGGTATTTTTGGAGAGAAGTCAAATACACTTGGAAAAAGATTGTGCCATTGCATAAATTATTCCTCAATTGTGCATGTGACTGACATTATTTATCTCACAGATGCAAGGCCACACAATTGGCTGTATCAGAGCACATCTTCAAATAAGTTTAGTGAACCTAGGTTTCACTGTATATTAGCTAATGCATATTGTTATTAACCATCACCATGACGCATATTATTAACAATGCTGAAGTAAGCTTATACATCTTCTATCAAGAATGTTATACTGTTGTCACTGAAAGACAGGATGATTAACCTTAGCTATTAACAGATGAACTGGCTGGATAGCTTAATGGTTTAGGTATGGGAGTTCAGTTCCCCTCTGTGTGAGCAGAGCCAGCCTCTGTGGCCTTGGGCAAGATGCATAGTCCTAGGATATCTCCAGAAGAAGGGAAGGGTAAACCACATTTGAGTACTGTACCTAAAAACCCTTGAGAAGAATTGCCATAAGTCAGAATTGACTTAATGGCACGTTTGTTTGTTTGTTTATATTATTATTATTATTATTATTATTATTATTATTATTATTATTATTATTATTATTATTATTATTATTATTATCAGACAAAGTCATACACCCTATTATTTATCTATTTATTTATTTTCTGGGTGTCACCCTATTAAAAAAACCTGAAATATTAACTTTATATGTTATGATTGATTAGTAAGCTAAATCTGTAAGCAGTTACAGATCACAACAATGACTTGGGAATAAAAATCATTTTCATTCTTTTCAGATGAAACAGAAATGTTTCACAAGAAGCACTGTCCTAGAAGATTCAATAAGCAGCATCCTATTGAGTAACTTTGTGTCCAGCACAACAGATTAGGCACCAGAAATGTTAAACTTACACTAATTAGAAACTTCCTCTCCCTTCTTTCCTGCTTTAGGTTCCAAGTCTCCCTCAGGCTTCCTTTTTCCCTGGGGAAGCTTCCAGGAGCCTTGAGACGGACATGTGTATGAAACCTTTAAAAGTGAAAAATCACCACTGGATTGATGGCAGCAGCCCTGATCCCAGCAGTGGTGATCTGGCAGTGATTTTTGAGTAAACACACACCAGCCTAAGGTTCTCAATAGTTTTCCTAAGCCAAAAGGGAGCCTCAGAGCCTAAAGGGGGTGGGGTAAGAATCTTTTAATTAGTGTGTTAAATGCTTCTGGTGCCCAATCTGAGTTGTGCTGAATGCAAAGTTATGCAACAGGATTTTGCCCGTTCCATCTTAACTTGTTTGAGTAATTTAATTTATATAGGCATCACCAACAATTGTTCAGTCTGTACATCAAGAGTAATACAATAAGATAAAACAATAAAAATGCAAATAAATAAAGTTCCTTCCTAAGGTAAAGGTAAAGGTTCCCCTTGACAATTTTTGTCCAGTCGTGTTTGACTCTAGGGGGCGGTGCTCATCCCCGTTTCCAAGCCATAGAGCCAGCGTTTGTCCGAAGACAATATTCTGTGGTCACATGGCCAGTGCGACTTAGACATGGAACACTGTTACCTTCCCACCGAGGTGGTCCCTATTTATCTACTCGCATTTGCATGCTTTCAAACCGCTAGGTTGGCGGGAGCTGGGACAAGCGACGGGCGCTCACTCCGTCACGTGGATTCGATCTTACAGCTGAAGATCTACAGACCTTACAGCACAGAGGCTTCTGCGGTTTAACCCGCAGCGTCACCACGTCCTTCCTAAAGAGTCAGCATAAAACAACCAGCAGCTCAGCTTGAAAACTAACTAACACAAGTGTCCAAGGATGTTTTAAAAGTCTGGGCAAATAAAATTTGGCGCGCACACATCCCTTGATCTAGAACATCTCTTGGAAATTCCAAATATTAGGGATGAGTGGTAGTTACTTAGTGGCAAAGGAAAGGCTCAGAGGCATTTCCCCCTCCATCCCCCTTCTTCATATACCTAAGGCAGAGTTCTGGTAAGCGTCAGCTAATTCCCATTCAAACTTGTTAACAGCAATATCCATTAGCAAGTTATAATTAGAGGTTAACCTGTGTAATTGAATATGCTGAATTGATTCTGTACCATTTTTATTGTCTTTTAAAATGTATGAAACGAAATCAAGTTGCTTACAAAAAATACCAATCAGCCATTATTGTTATCCTTTAGAGATGTGCTCTCCAAAAACATTTAGAGGAATGATTAGAAAAATATCTCCAAAAACAGCATTCATTTACTGTTCTTTAAAATGTATTCTGATTTTTTTTTTCTTGCCATGATTATCCTCAAGGCTGATAAACATCTCACCATTCCATAGCAGACAGGTGATGATGTCCTGTTGCTCTTTTTAAAATTCTGAACCATTAAAAGAGATGACGGCCAGGGTTGCCATCAGAGCCAGCAAAGCATCTGTCAGGGCATGGGGCTCACTGCCCTCCTAGTCCTCTACCAGCAAGTGAGCCATGACAGTAAAGAGAAGCGCAGCAACCTCCACTTACAACTTACCTTGCCCTCTCCTTCCAGGTTAGAATGTGTAGGCATCCTTCAGTCTCGAGCGACTTTGGTAACGTGCTCTGAATAGAGGTCTTGGAACAGCGTCTAGTGTGGCTGAGAAGGACAATTCGAGAGTGACAATCCCTTCCACACTGAAGACAAATACAATCTGTCCCCTGTCCAGCTCCCTGATTTTGCTGGTTTCGGGATTGCCTCGGCCTGCTGAACAAGTGTCTCTTCAAACTGGGAAAAGGCCATGCTGTACCGCCTGCCTCCAGGCTGAGCGCTCAGATGTCAACATTTCCCATCTGTTGAGGTCCATTCCTAAGGCCTTCAGATCCCGCTTGCAGATATCTTTGTATTGCAGCTGTGGTCTCCCTCTGGGGCGATTTCCCGGCACTAATTCTCCATACAGGAGATCTTTTGGAATCCGACTGTCACCCATTCTCACAACATGCCCAAGCCAACGTAGACGTCGCTGTTTCAGTAATGTATACATGCTAAAAATTCCAGCTCATTCTAGGACTACTCTATTTGGAACTTTTTCCTGCCAGGTGATACCAAAAATGTGTCGGAGACAACACATATGGAATGTGTTCCGCTTCCTCTCCTGCCATGCACAAAAGGTCCAGGACTCACTGCAGTACAGGAGTGTGCTCAGGACACAGGCTCTATAGACCTGGATCTTGGTATATTAGCTTCTTATTAAGTCATACTCTCTTTGTGAGTCTAGAGAACGTGGTAGCTGCTTTGCCAATGCGTTTATCCAGCTCGACATCTAGAGAGAGAGTGTCAGAGATCATTGAGCCAAGGTACACAAAGTCATGAACAACCTCTAATTCTTGTGTAGAGATGGTAGTAGAGGGAGGTGAGTCTACGCCCTGGCCCATAACTTGTGTTTTCTTCAGGCTGATTGTTAATCCAAAATCTTGGCAGGCCTTACTAAAATGGTTCATAAGTGGTTGGAGCTCTTCAGCAGAATGGGCAACAACAGCTGCATCACAGCTGTTAGAATGACAGGTTAGAATGACAAGGGAGGTAAATGGGCAGCAGCAACTGCTGAGGAGGAAAAAGTGGAGTGTTCTATTTGGGGGTGGGGGCTTCCCTCTTGGGACAACCTTGTCCAAGGCTGCCAGCCCCCATCTGCAACTGGCACTGATCACTGACACAAGCAATAAATAGTGCACAGAATATTTACTAAGCAAACAAATCACTGAGGATCCCAAAATGCATTGCATGGCATACACTCCTTAAAGGCAACATATTATGTAACGAGCGCACCTATGATTAAAACATTCAGATAGCCAATGTAATTGCCTTGGTCAAAACAGTCCATTACTGGACCCAATCATCACATGCTGTTCATTTTTATGGAATCCATTCTAAATACTGTCGTCATTTCACAACAGGCTCAGAAAATAACAACAGTTATCCAGAGATTCTTAGATAATTTTCTTTTTACAAAACAAAATCCTCACTTATTACAAGCTACCAAGCAGCACCGATTTTAAAATGTATTTTAGTAGATACTGCTTAACCTTTGCCTTTCTCAATGCTGGACAGAGTAGTTTTTTATTATCACTGCAGAACATGAATCCATCATCCTAATCCCTTGTAAATACAAATCAAAAACATTCCTGGAATATTGGCCTTTTTGTTTTTGTTGCATCACAACTGACCAGTTTGGGCATCCTTATCTAATCACAGGATTTCTTCCCAATTATGCTTAACAAGTAGAAGCTTGCAGTCATTTGCTGAAAGGTTTAATTCTAATTAGTCATAGGCAGAGCACAAAGCCCTAGATGTTTCATAATAAAATATCTCATTAAGATTTAAAAGGAATACACTATTGAAATTTAACAACACAACAAAACTTTGTTATACAATTGAAAATAACTGTTATACAACGAATCAAGGCCATTAAAAATGGATATTACACCTCTCCCTACACCTGTAGTTGATGGACTTATTTTTTAAGTTCTTTGTCAACCTCTTTTACATTAGCAGAGTTTATCATGTACCATTTAAAACTATGGAAAGACAGTTCTTAAGGGAGATTAATTTTAGCTTCTTATCAACCCCTGTATTTTCCATAGCTTTGTGTAGCTTAAAAAAAAATACACATAAACAAAACCAAGCAGCAGCACCTTCTCCCTCTCTCTGTATTAAATGTCTGAATAGTTTAGGGGCTTAAAAGAATAATAAAACAAAGTTGCATACAGTAACTCTGAATAAGTGAATCCCCAAGGCCTGCTTGTAGCTTTGTCTCTATGGAAAGTCAGATATTTCTGCAACATAGTGATTAAAAACAGTACTGCAGGCTACTGATAGACGGTACCGTTTCCTCGAAAATAAGACCTAACCTGAAAATAAGCCCTAGTATGATTTTTCAGGATGCTTGTAATATAAGCCCTACCCCCAAAATAAGCCCCAGTTCAGTGAAACCCCGCCCTCCACCATTGTATAGCAGCCAGAAGAAGATGACATGACTGTCTTTGAATAAATGTAGATTGTTGTACATGAAAAAAAAAACATCCCCTGAAAATAAGCCCTAATGCGTTTTTTTGGAGCAAAAATTAATATAAGACCCTGTCTTATTTTCAGGGAAACACGGTAGTTGGGACTAGACATGGGGGATTCGTCTTCATAGATGAAGACAAATCCCACCGGCACAGATGGCTGGCCTGATTAACAGCCACTCCTAGAACCCGCCGGACCACTTACAGCCCAGTGTGCGGCTCATGCGTCTGGCATCATCAACAGCACTCCCTGCTCAGCTGGCCACTCCAGCAAGGGAGCAGGATGACAAGTCTTCCTGCTCAGCTGCTGAGTGGCTGGCCGAGCAGGCTGCACCAACTGAGCTACTGCTGTGATTGGCTTGCTATCGACTATGCCAGACATGCACACCACATGGTAAGTGGTCCGGCAGGTTCTGGGGGCAGGTGTTAATCAGGCTGGCCACCTGTGCTGGAGGAATTTGTCTTAGTCAATGAAGATGAATCTCCCATGTCTAGTTGGGATTGGGTAAAAGCTGGAACAGAATGGAACAGGCTGGAACAGGGACTTCCTGATAAAAACTGATGCCAAAAATAATGGGATATGTTAGACAAATATTAAAACAATATTTTAGACCTCAAACCCAATAAATATTACTCTTTCATTAACCCTTTATTGCCCCCAAACCTGCCAGAACAGAACACAATGGCCCAGAATGGCAACTTCTAAGTAGGATAACCCAAACAAATTCACAACACACACAACTAGATGAGACAGATATAGCAAGCAAGAAATCATCTTAAGGAATAACATTTCACTACCAGTTCTGGGTAAAAAAATATCGCTATTGCAAGCAATGGCCCAGAATGGTTAGGACAGCCCAACCAAGCTCATCCGTCCCATTCAAGTAGAGGTGACTTGTGAAACTAGCCACAAAATGCCACCTGGAACAACATTCCTGTACCTGTTCCAGACAGAAAATCAGTATTATAAAAAACAGCCAGAACTGTGACTTCCAAGTAGGCTAGCTCAACTAAATTCACTCATCCCATCCAGCAAGAGGGGAATGATGCAACCAGCCACAAAATTCCCCTGGGAACATCATTCTAGTACCTATTCAAGGCAGAAAATCAATATTGCAAAAACAGTCCAAATTGGAGACTTCCAAGTAGCATAACCCAACCAAATTCACAACACACACGTGACTAGATGAGATGGATGCTGAAAGCCATAAATCACCTGTATAATTCTGGTACCCATTCCGGGCAGAAAATCAATACTGCGAAAATCAATATTACCTGAAATAGCAACTTCCAAGTAGGACTGCCCAACCAAATTCAACAGTCCCATCCAATTACAAGGGACTGATGGAAACAGCTACAAAACAGCCTCGGGGACCACATTCCAGTATTTCACAAAATAGCCTGGATCAGTGATATTCACCTTTCCCATCAGATGAGAGGGGAATGATGTAAGAAGCAAAAACAAACAAACAAACAAAACACGTCCTCAGGAACCACATTCCACTATCCATTCCAGGCAGGAAACCTAGTGCAAGACAGCCAGGAACAGCAACTTCTGTTCTAGGCCCAAATTCCATGTTTTTGAAATGGCCAATGAACAGCAGTTTCAGAGTTAGTGACACCAACTAATTCATCAGTCACTTATGACTGGATGGGAGCAATACATCCAACCACCAACCTTCCACAGGAACCACAATCTACACAGAGAAACACAAATTGTGGCTGTATGCTTTCCCAGTAGTAAAACTGCCAAATATTAGTGCTCTTGGTTTAAAAAGGGAAATATTCAGTTGAATTGTCAACAGGTATAATAAACAAACAAGCAAATATTTAGTAGTGTGGTATATTGGATATCACATTAGGACTCAGGAAACTCAAATTTCAGTCTCCACTCTATGAGGGAAACTCATCATGCTTAGATTAGGCATCCTTCAGTCTCGAGAGATGATGGTAACGTGCTCTGTATGGAGGACTTGGAACAGCATCTAGTGTGGCTGAGAAGGCCAAATTCGAGAGTGACAATCCCTTCCACACTGAAGACAAATACATTCTGTCCCCTGTCCAGCTCCCTGATTTTGCTGGTTTCGGGACTGCCTCTTTGCCTCGGCCTGCTGGATAAGTGTCTCTTCAAAATGGGAGAGGCCATGATGCACCGCCTGCCTCCAGGCTGAACACTCAGATGTCAAGGTTTCCCATCTGTTGAGGTCCATTCCTAAGGCCTTCAGATCCCGCTTGCAGATATCCTTGTATCGCAGCTGTGGTCTCCCTCTGGGGCGATTTCCCTGCACTAATTCTCCATACAGGAGATCTTTTGGAATCCGACCGTCAGCCATTCTCACAACATGCCCAAGCCAATGTAGACGTCACTGTTTCAGTAATGTATACATGTTAAAAATTCCAGCTCGTTCTAGGACTACTCTATTTGGAACTTTTTCCTGCCAGGTGATACCAAAAATGTGTCGGAGAAAACGCATATGGAACGTGTTCCGCTTCCTCTCCTGCCATGCACAAAGGGTCCAGGACTCACTGCAGTACAGGAGTGTGCTCAGGACACAGGCTGTATAGACCTGGATCTTGGTATATGCCGTCAGCTTCTTATTAAGCCATACTCTCTTTGTGAGTCTAGAGAACGTGGTAGCTGCTTTGCCAATGCGTTTATCCAGCTCGACATCTAGAGAGAGAGTGTCAGAGATCGTTGAGCCAAGGTACGCGAAGTCATGAACAACCTCCAATTCTTGTGTGGAGATGGTAATAGAGGGAGGTGAGTCCACGCCCTGGCCCATGGCTTGTATTTTGTTCAGGCTAATTGTTAATCCAAAGTCTTGGCAGGCCTTGCTAAAACGATTCATGAGTTGTTGGAGGTCTTCAACAGAATGGGCAACAACAGCTGCATCATCGGCGAAGAGGAAGTCCCACATGCATTTGAACTGGACTTTGGTCTTCGCTTTCATCATGCTACTGCAACGTAAAACACTCCTTGAATTTTTCATATATAGTCATATGAAAAAGAAAGTATACCCATTTTGAATTCTATGGTTTTATGTATCAGGACATAATAAAAAATAATCTGGTCCTTAGCAAGTCTGAAAACTAGGTAAATACAACCTCAGATGAACAACACATGACATATTACACCGTGTCATTTTATTTTACAAAAATAAAGCCAAAATGGAGGAGCCATGTATGAAAAACTAAGTACACCTTACGATTCAACAGCTTGTGGAACCATGTTTAGCAACAATAACTTGAAGTAATCATTTTTTGTATGACTTTATCAGTCTCTCACATTGTTGTAGAGGAATTTTGGTCCACTCTTCTTTACAACATTCCTTCAGTTCATTGAGTTTTGTGAGTATTTGTTTAGGCACAGCTCTCTTAAGGTCCTGCCACAGCATTTCAATCAGATTGAGGGCTGGACATTGACTGGGCCATTGCAATACCTTGATTCTTTTATTTTTAAGCCATCCTGTTGTAGATTTGCTGATGTGCTTGGGATCATTGTCCTGTTGCATGACCCAATTTCGGCCAGGCTTCAACTGTTGGACAGATGGCCTCACATTTGACTCTAGAATACTTTGGTATACAGAGGAGTTCATGGACGACTCAATGACTGCAAGGTGCCCAGGTCCTGTGGCTGTAAAACAAGCCTAAATAATCACCCCTCCACCACATGAAGTTGGTATGAGGTCTCTGTGCTGACATGCAGTGTTTGGTTTTCGCCAAACATAGCACTGTGTATTATGGCCAAACATCTCCACTTGGGTCTCATTTGTCCAAAGGACATTGTTCCAGAAGTCTTGTGGTTTCTTCAGATACAACTACGCAAACCTAAGCCATGCTGCCATGTTCTTTTTAGAGAGAAGAGGCGTTCTCCTGGTAATTCTTCCAAACAAACCAAATTTGTTCAGTCTTTTTCTAATTGTATTGTCATGAACTTTAACATTTAACATGCTAACTGAGGCCTGTAGAGTCCAAGATGTAACTCTTGCAGTTTTTGCAGTTCTCTGAACATTGTACAGTCTGAACTTGGGGTGAATTTGTGTGGATGTCCAGTCCTGGGAAGATTGGCAACTGTCTTGTATATTTTCCACTTATGAATAATCGTCCTCACTGTAGAATGATGGACTTTAAATTGTTTGGAAATGGCCTTATAACCCTTCACAGATTGATGGACAGCAAAAATTGCTTCTCTGTGATTATTGTGGATGTGTTTCCTCCTTGGTATTGTGTTAACACACACCTGAATGCTCCAGACCAGCAAACTGCTAAAATTTCATCTTTTGTAGAGTTGGTCACACTTGCTGATGATCAATTACTCAAGGACATTTGGTTAGCAGCACCTGGCTGCTACTTAGTTTCTTAATTCCTATGGAAGCAATAAGGGTGTACTTAGTTTTTTCCCACATGGCTTCTCCATTTTGGCTTTATTTTTGTAAAATAAATGATGATACGGTATAATACATCATGTGTTGTTGTTCATCTGAGATTGTGTTTACCTAATTTTCAGACCTGCTAAGAACTAGATGATTTTTATTATGTCCTGACACATAAAAGCATAGAATTCAAAGAGTGTGTGTTTTCTTTTTCACATAGTTGTATCTTGAAAGCCCTGATGGTAAAGGTCCCAGCATGTGGTTCCTGGGGCTTTTTTTGTGGCTTGATACATCTATCCCTTCTAGTCCAATGGGAGGGGTGAATCTTATCATGCTGTCGTATGTGAAAGCTGCTGTTCCGAGCTGTCTTGCATAATGTTGGTTTCCTCCTTGGACTGGATACTGGAATGTGGTTCCTGAGGATGTTTCTGGCTTGTTACATCATTCCCTTCTCATCTGATGGGAAAGATGAATATCACTGTTCCAAGTAGTTTCGTGCAATATTGATTTTCTGCCCAGAATGAGTACTGGAATGTTGTTCCCGGCAGCATTTTGTGGTTGGTTCCATCAATCCCTTCTAGATGGATGAGGTGGGTGAATTTTGTTGGGCTGTCCTACTCAGAAGTTGCCATTCTGGGCTATGTTTTCAATACTGATTTTATGCCTGTAACAGGCTCTCAAATGTCATTACCGGGGGCATTTGTGGTTGGTTGCATCAATCCCCTCTAGCTGGATGGGACAGATGAATTTTATTCGGCTATTCTACTCAGAAATTCCCGTTCCTGGCTATTATTCACAAAACTGATTTTCTGCCCAGAATAGGTACTGGGATGTTGGAATGTTGTTCCCAGGGGAATTTTGTGGATGTTTCCATCAGTCCCCTCTAGCTTGTTGAAGCACAGCTAGTGGTGAAGGCTTCTGGGAGTTGCAGTCCAAGAATGTCTGGGGACCCAAGGCTGGGAACCACTGGTCTACAAGATACCCTCTTCTGCTCACTACCATTCACAAAGTGATACCACACAAGGGAAAATCTCAAAGCTGACTCTTTTTTCCATCTATCAATCACTTCTCACCCAAACACAGAACAATTTTCAGGGCTGTTTTTCAACAAGTGTGAATGGTAGTGAGCATAAGAGAGTATCCTGTAGACCAGGGGGTCCCAACTTTTTGACACAAGGGACCGGTTTAGTTGAAGACCATTCTCCAAAGGACCGGGGTGGGGGTGGGGGTGGTACTTGCGGCAAGCAGAAGCAGGAGGTGAGCTGCAATTGAAGCTCCGCCTCCTGTCAGATCAGCAGCGGCATTAGAACTTAATAGGAGTGTGCTGACAGGAGGCAGAGCTTCACTTGCTTCTCACCTCCTGCTCACTGCTCATCTGTCCTGGCGACCCAGCCCTTCCAAGCCCACAGACTGGGACCGGTCCACAGCCCAGGGGTTGGGGATCCATGCTATAGACCATATTGATTTCTGCTATTGGTGTTGTCAACATTCAGGCTGCCCTTTGATATGTACAGTATGGCATCTTTTTTCCTGCTGGCAACAAGGGCACAATATTGTGCAGCAATATTGGGCCATTTCCTGAAGTTTTGAATCATGGATAGAAAACCAAAAACAAAGCAAAGTATGCTGCTTATATACCACCCCATAGTGCTTACAGGAAGGACTCTCTAGGCAGTTTGCAAATTAATTATGCAGGGTGCACACTGCCCTCCCAGCGAACTAGGTACCCAGTTTACCGACCTCAGAAGAATGGAAGGTTGAGTCAAACTCAAAGCTGGCTATCTGAATCTGTCAGAATTGAACTCAGGTTATGAGCAGAGTCTTCACTGCAGTATTGCAGTTTAACCATTGCACCACAAGAAGCACAATATCCTACATTCATAAACCAGGATTTTTTAAAAAATAATTGAATGTCTTGGCTTTTTAGAATGGAAGTTTGCATATACATATACTACACACACATTCCAACAGAAACTTCCCTCATGTAGAATGACTCAATACTAGAAGATACCAGAAGAGGAGCACATGATCTGTACCATGGTTGCTGGGAGAAGACAGAAGCAAGAACAGTTGGGATGTGGATGTAGTCCCTCTGTGCCGAAATATTTTGAAGGGCTGTTTTTGGGCTTAATGAAATGGTGAAGCAAAGATTTGAGTAGGTACAACACATACAATGGAGAAACGTACACATCCTTGAACCTCTCAAGTAAACTAATGTTGCCATGCTCATTCTGCAGAATGCAGACTAGAAAACTATGTTTCAGTTTCCAAACCCTTTCCTTGGGGTAGCCAACCTGAGGAAGAAAAGCTATATTGGATCACAAGCTCTACAAACATGTTTTGTGCATGTTTTCCAAAAGATGCCCCCACAACTTTTGAAATTAAAAAAAAAAAAGGGAGAGCAGGGAGGTAGGAAAGATTGTAACTGGAAACCAAGGTCAGAATCACCCATACTATGTGAAAAAAAAGACAATGAAGAAAGACAGTGACAAAAATCAACTCTCGAAATGTGGGGTCTGTACAGATACTAAACACAACCAGAAAAGCAGAAAAGTGGGTGCTTAATCAAGTCAAGACTGAACTCTCACTGGAGAAAAAATGAGTAAACTGAGCCTATCCTACCATGCAAATACAATGAAAATATAGAACTGACCAGAAAAGACTATATTGTCGGGATAAGTGGGGTAGGTCATTAGGAAAAGAGGAAGAACTAACATGAGATGTATCATTTCTATTTTCATGTATTTTAAAAATGCAATATCAGGCTTGGCCACAAGAGAGAACAGGAGAGTAATTTCCTGTATTTTCTTTGGATTGCAGTAAACACAATATGTCTCAATAACACCCAAAGTAACCTATTATTTTAGTGAAAGGAGCAAGGATAACAGCAGCAATCATCTGGCTATTCCAAGGTAAAGAATAATGCAATTAGTCCCTTTTAAATAATAACACTAAGTTCTGACAAAAGCTCAGGACTTCCAAATGATAGTACCACGTGGAAAGAGATGTGACCCTCTCAGAAACATTAGAGGCTAGATTAGAACCCTACTTTCACTATCGTTGCCACAAGCAGAGCCAAAGTGCTAGCGGAAGTGGCACCAACAATATCTAATTTACTCCACTCTTCCTCCATGCAAAGATCCTAACTACACTTAAGAAATGTATTGTTGTTTAGTCGTTAAGTCGTGTCCGACTCTTCGTGACCCCATGGACCAGAGCACGCCAGGCCCTCCTGTCTTTCACTGCCTCCCGGAGTTTGGACAAATTCATGTTGGTAGCTTCAATGACACTGTCTAACCATCTCGTCCTCTGTCGTCCCCTTCTTCTCTTGCCTTCACACTTTCCCAACATCAGGGTCTTTTCCAGGGAGTCTTCTCTTCTCATGAGATGGCCAAAGTATTGGAGCCTCAGCTTCAGGATCTGTCCTTCCAGTGAGCACTCAGGGTTGATTTCCTTCAGAATGGATAGGTTTGATCTCCTTGCAGTCCAGGGGACTCTCAAGAGTCTCCTCCAGCACCACAATTCAAAAGCATCAATTTTTCGGTGGTCAGCCTTCTTTATGGTCCAGCTCACTTCCATACATCACTACTGGGAAAAACCATAGCTTTGACTATGCGGACCTTTGTCGGCAAGGTGACGTCTCTGATTTTTAAGATGCTGTCTAAGTTTGTCATCGCTTTCCTCCCAAGAGCAGATGTCTTTTAATTTCGTGGCTGCTGTCACCATCTGCAGTGATCATGGAGCCCAAGAAAGTAAAAATCTGCCACTGCCACCATATCTTCCCCTTCTATTTGCCAGGAGGTGATGGGACCAGTGGCCATGATCTTAGTTTTTTTGATGTTGAGCTTCAGACCATTTTTTGCGCTTGTCGTGGCGAAGGGGCTTGAGTAACTCAGAGAAGCTATGGGCTATGCCGTGCAGGGCCACCCAAGACAGACAGGTCATAGTGGAGAGTTCTGACTAAACGTGGTCCACCTGGAGCAGGAACTGGTAAGCCATTCCAGTATCCCTGCCAAGAAAACTCCATGGACAGAAACAAAAGAAATGTATTACATTCAATTAAATTGAACAACAGTGTCTTATCTTGGTATACAGGAATTATGTGCTGTCATACTTGGTTCTGTACTAGAGAAAAGGGTATGTGGCTTCAACCACCAACAATAGAACCTCCAGTTATGCATCCTGCTCCTTGAATGAAGAATGCTAAATAGTATTGAAAAAGCTGTTTTGCGCATGCTCCCACACCACAGGCAATGGAGCAAGGAGAAAAACGGTATCTGGAGCAGAACACTCGGTACTATGCTGAGAGAAATGACATGTAGCTGCCCACATTGTTTACCACCACTTCAGTTGTCTGGTTAGATACCACCACGTCTTGAAGGAGGAGGCAGAAAATATAAAAAAGCAGAAACAAAGTGGCCTGCTGTGAGACAGGAGGCGAGAGGGGTATCCCACTCGCTGGAGTGCCGTCCCTCCTCCGTACTGCAGAGAAGGAAGTGCAGACCCAACCTACCTCACCCCCCAAAGGGACAGAGCAGCGAGGGACAGAAACAGAGGAGATAGAAGGAGGAATACAAAAATTAACCGTTGAAAGGGTTCAGGGAAAAACGGCGGGAATGGAACGGAAGAAGAGGGTGGAGATAGAGGCGGGGACTGCAGATATAAAAAAGGGGAAGAGCAGTTACCGCCAGGCTGGGAATGGGTTTGGATGGAGGACCCATGGACAGGTGCGTGGGAAAGACTAAGAGTGCCCAAGGAGGAGGCGGATTATAGGAAGAGAAGGGAGATCCCACCGTGACCATCCTATTGGGGAGAGGCAGAGGCCCGAGAGTGGAGAAGGAAGCTGAGAGAAGAAAAGGAGAGAGTAGAGAGAGAAAGGAGAGAGAGGCTGGAATGGAGAGTGAACGAAATGAGGAGGAAGGGGTTCAGGGAGGACCATGGACGACTCCCACACCCGAAAGATGTCTCGTGTGGGGTGATGCCCGGGATGATGAGACCGTGCCCCTGCTGGAAGGCGAAACGGGACAGACTGTGAACCCGAACATCTTGGCAGACTGGCCGGGTCCATGGAACTCCGGTGAGAAGGACCCGTTCCTAGACGATGAATGGAAGCCCCTTCCTGACCCGTTGCCCGAAGGAGAAAGACGTTGGAATCACTTCATAGACACTGGTTATTTGTTAAACACACCAATAAATATTTCACCTGTTTCTAAACAACAAAAATCTCCTGATTTCTTTGAAACAAGGAAGGAGCCCAAGATCGAACCCTCACACCTGCATAGAGATTGTAAAAAATTCTGCATGGAACCCAAAAAAACAGTGCAACAAAGGCTAAGAATATGCAGTGAGCAGGAACGTTATACACTGCTTTACAGAACTGAGAGACTAGGGTGTCTCAAATGGCATGTCCCATTGTATCTTCTCCCACTGTTTCTCTCATTGCACTCCCACCCCAACTCCACACCCATTCACAGTACACATCCCACTTATTTGCCCACCTCAGTGTCTCATCTCACTTGCTCAGATGTGCCACTTCTTAATAAAATGTATTCTGAGTGCTCTCTCTCATCAAATGACTGGAACAATAACCACCTTTGCTCTTTCTGCTCCTGTGCAGAAAGAAAACTTTCTGAAATTACTGTGGGTGCCACTTTACCACCCATTTTGGTTCTTTTGCTCAGCAGATCCCTCGTGCTGGGGAGGGGTACTTATGAATATACAAGGGATCTAAGAAGGTCAGCATTCCCAAGAACCCTGTTGCCTTGTTGCTTGTTTCCCTGCTTCATGGCTGTTGGCTTGCTGGAAAATGTAGCATCTGCAAAGTTCTTCTCCTTTGTGCATGCAAAGATCTAAGGAGATCCAGTCCTTGGACTGTGCATTTGATATGCAGCATCCTAACAGGAAAACAAGTAATGTGTTGGGGATGCAGATAGTGTTGGCTATGAGTTGCATTTTCCTTTGCCACCACTCTAGTACTGTACATTGTTACAGTGAACAACTGTAGCTACAACTCAATTCAGGTGGCAAAGTGGATGGTCTTAATGGCAGATATACCCACATCATTGAAACAAATATTAATGAATGACAGAGAACGAATGCATAAATTAGCAAAATGTGTTAGAATATTCCATGTCTTGTATCCAGTGTGGAGATAAAACTATTTTTCCACCTGCATTTGTTTGTTCCCTTTCCCCAGTAAATATGCCTAGCAAACAATGAGTACAGTGGCTTTGAGAGCTGCCATGTATTGGGTGTTTCTGATATTGATGCTAAGTAAGCTTTTAATCACCTGGAATCTGTCCCTAAGGAAATTTGGTTTTAAGACAATTGAGGGTAAAACTCATTTATAAGTGGATTTTACACGTGGAATGCAACTAACAATTGATTTGTAATGAGGCCTAACTTTGAAATGATCTTAAAAACATCATTGCCCCCCCCCCGCCCTTCCAAGAAAACAGCTCCCGTTCTTGTTCTTGCCTTAAGGACACTGAGGACAGCCTAAAACATGAATTAGCACTGCCCGCTGACCTAAGGCACCTGCTGGCGAGACAGACAACATGGTCGCGACATCACTCTCTACATATAGTTCAGACACAACTACCAAAGCACGAAAAGAGATGACAAGGGGTCTAGGACTAGGCCACAGTCAGGGACTGTCGTTACTATGGTGACAGACGAGAAGGGTGTAATACTACGCAGTGAGGTCACAGGGGGAGGGAGCGGGACACGTAGGCGCGGGACGAAAGCGTAATCGGCAGCGGCCGCTCGCGGGGGCTCTGTTCTGAGCGCGAGGAGGAAGGAGAGCGAAGGGGGGTGTTGGAGGTGCGCGTGCTCGCTCTCCCAGGGTCCGTTCCCTGGATCTGTCGGGCGCGAGAAGAGAGGGAGGACACGCTCGAGGGACTTCGCTGTCAGGGGGGCGCGCGCCTATTAGCATCTGCCCGGGCGCCAGGAAGAAACCCTCACTTGCCGGGGACTAAGCCGGGGCAGGCAAGAGACGACAGGAGGAAGGGGAAAGACCGACGCAACCACCTGGAAGGTGGGACTAGGCGTTCTCCCGCCAATCCGAGCAGGTGGAGGAAAGTCGCCAGCCAACCAGGGCAGCGCTTCTGGGAGCCACCACACCAATCGGAGGAGCGGCAGTCGCGGCCGAAGCCGGAGCAGCGCGCCAATCGCGGGCTAGCCTGCACCAGAGAGCGCGGAGTCGGGGATGTCCTACAAGCCTATCGCGCCTGCCCCCACCAGCTCCGGAGCCGCCGGCACCAGCAGTAGCAGCGCCAGCCCCGCCCCCGGAGCCCCGCCGGTCGGTAAGAGCCTCCGCCACTTCAGCCTTCATACCTTCTCTCGACCAGATAGAGCGGGGAGGGAGGAACTGGGAAAGCCAAAAGAACGGACAGCTCCGCGGCCGGAGCCGCCTGGGCTACGGCCGGCGTGGGAGGTCGCCTCAGCTCTCTCTCCCCCCCCCCCTTCGCCTTTCCTTGAGAAGGCTTTTCGTGGGCCATCTTCCGCGACTGCCTGACAATGCAGAGGCTCGGAGGAGGCCGGTTTTGCCCTCACAAAAGACGAAGGGGAGTAAGATGCAGAGATTAAAAGGAACACTAGAATTAACTGTGTTTTTTTAAAAAAAGAATTTAAAGCATCACTGACTAATGCAAACAATGCAAATATGGGTTTCCCTGTAGCAGTATGGGCATTGCGTTTGGAAATAGCAGGTGTTGAAAGGCCCTGCTAGAATAAAAAAAAGAAATGAAAGTTGAATTGCTGAGACGGCCATGTGACCTGGAAAAGAAGTGGAGGTGAGGAATGAATGGGTAGAGCAGTTTCACATTCACAGTTTGCAGAAGTAACTCCCAGTATATCTATTACAGTATACTGTACTTGATGAATGAGGCTTTGTTGGCCTAGTGACCAACAAAAGTATTGTTGAAAAATAGGGAATTATGACTTGGTTTCCCTATAGGTTTTGGAGCATCCTATAGCAGCAATAGCAATTTGTAGATGCTCTAGAGGAAAAGCCTATTCTGGATATGAATGGCAATTTCATGTTCCTGAAGGGACTGATTTCTAGTACGTATTGGAATTTGATTTCTCTTGTTATTCTTCAATCAGGAAGATTCTGGTTGGGTTTTACACAGTGTCTCACTGCCAGTTATAGGAATAGGGAATACTTTTTTCCAGGCACATTGGCTTTTAATCTTTGTATGTTGGCTTGTTCAAAGGAGGCTTCTGGAGTATTTCATTTATCAGGACTTAACTCTCTGTGCCTCTCCTTTTGGCTAACTTTAGTCCAGTTTGTGTAAGCTTGTAGTTGTGAGCAGCTGAATAACCTTTTTTTCTCTATGTTTGAGATCTAATTTCCCTTGACTTTCTGGTTGTGTGGCTGTATGAAGGGTACTCTGTGTGGTGTAGTGGATAGAGTAACAGACTAGGACTCAAGAGAACAGGGTCTAATTCCATTGCACTGCCATGGAAACTCACAGGTGTGTGGGTGGAACTGGTAAATCCACTCTTATATACCTCATTTACCTTGAAAACCTTATCAGGGTTGCTATCAGTCAGTTCTGACTTGATGGCACATAACAACAACTGATAGCTATGTGGAACATCCTTGTATATAAGTGTGGGGAAAATGCTGCACAAATAGGGACGGACTGAGACTGAGAGCAGAGTGCATACTTTCATACTGAAGGTCCTTAGCATCTTTAGCTCAAAGGGATCTCAGTCCTTGCCACTTCCAGCTAATAAGAATCTCAGGTAGCATGACAAACAAAAGTTCCTGCCTGATATCACTGGGCACTGTTGCTACTTAAAGTAGACAGCAGTGGGCTAGACAGCCAAATTTGCTGTAAGGTTGACTTCATAAATTATAACTCATGCAAAATTTTATTAACCTGTCCACCCAAGTGTGTTAGTAATTTGTGGGGGGAAATATTGAGGGGAGGTGAGAATGCCTTCTTTCTTGGTAGGAAACTTTTGCCTCCATATAATTCAGGAATCAGTACTCATTATCTTTATTGTCTCAATTAGAACACTATGTTGTTTGCACAGTGGCTTTGGAAGAGCTGTGTTCTTTGAAACTGTTCCTACCATGTTGTGTGTGGTTTTGTTTGCTTTGCTTACAATAGCCCTTCTTAAGAAAATTTATTGCAAAAGCAAAAAAACGTAACTAAATGAAGCAAAAAAAAATAGTTTTGGCTTTCTAGTAAGAAAAAGTTAGCAAATACATCTCTCTAAGGGCCCAGTCTCTAGCTGTCCAAAGTAATCTTCTAGATGAGGTAGCTGCTGTTCTTTTCTTTCTGTACCTTTCAAATCTGAGTTATTAACTTGCTTTCACTCTCCTCCCCCCCTGCAAATTAATTCCATATGTTTCTGACTACATACTTATATGCTTATTACTGATACAATAACTCCCATTTATTTTCTCAATTAAAGATTCTGTATTTTCAAGTTATTTATTTTTATAAACTTGCCCTAAGTCAAATAGTCTCACTAGTTCTTACTGTGATGATATAGTGATGACCAGCATGTGTTCATGTAATTTATCAACACAGTCTGCAGGATATTTAACAAGAGAGTTCTTCACTTTGAGAATGAAGAAATGTTAAAATGATGGTGTCATGCTATAAGCAAGGACTTATAGGGAAACATAAGATGGTGTCTGCCAAAAATGATGGCTAGATTCAGTAGAGGGCAGTGGTAGGTATTTACTGTCTCACGAAAGTGACTGCTCTTTTCATCTCTTCCTTTTTCTCTTCAAGAGAAGAAAAATTGTCTTAAACGTTGAACTGCAGGAAATTAAAGCAAAACCACAAGTCTGTGGTCAAGACCACAGGGTTGGGACAGGAAGAAGTTATGTGTTCGCATGATCTGAACATATTTGTTAATTTTCTGTGCTCAATTTTTCAGAAGGCTTTATAGTATTTTCAGGAGATGCTGTTGATACTCTCAAGGGAAACTAGTTGAAGCAGGACAGTAGCCTGTGGATGTAATGTGATAATCCAAAGTGAGAGACAAATTGAAGTGCTAAAGACTACAGTGAGAGGCGGGTTGGTTTATTTTATTTTGGGTATGACAAAGCAAACCAAATGACTAAAACACAGATCTACATAAGTAACTGTTTATTCCAAGATTGGCAAAAGTGAATCAGAATTTGAGAATCCTTAAATTGCCTTCAAGTTTAACACCCAAAACATAATGGAAGAATCTCTTTTTTAAAAGTGTTTATGAATTAATAGTTTGGCTATTTGTTTTAAAGGCTTTGTATTCATTGCTACTGAAATGCTTTCCTTTCTTTTGGTGTTTGAAAGGAATGGCCATCATATGCTTAATTCTAGTAGCAATAAGGTAACAATAATTCTAGTAGCAATATATTTGGAAATAAACATAGAATATTTTAAATATTTTTGAGTATTTTAATTTTTTATTTTTTTTAGCTATTGAATCAAACCAACACTGATATGTTAATGGAAGGCAGACCAGTTATTCTAAAATTTTAAGAGTCAAAGCTTATGGAATATATTTATATATGCAAGTATATATCTTAATTTCTTATACTTCGCCATCCTGGACCTATAATACATGTTTTTGGTTTTATTGTTTTTAAATTTGTAAACTGCCCAGAGTAGACCTTTGGTCTAGATGGGCGGGATAGAAATTCAATAAATAAATAAATAAAGTATAACATAAATAAAACAAAACCAAGTATTCTGGCATCTGTAAGATTTATTCTACCATGAGCTTTCTTGAACTAAAAATCCCCTTCCATAAGTATATGGAGTATATTATTGAGGCCACAGTTTTATTGCAGTGCATGTAACTGAGAAAGTAGATTGTAATCCACATAAACTCACACTGGAATAAACCTATTAGCGTTTAAGGTTCTATAATACGCTTGGTTTGGTTTTGCTTTTTCATACATGCTGCCTTAAAAACCTTTACAGCATCACTGAGATTTAGCAACCTTTTAACCATTTTACTTACAAGATACCCCAGCTATTAATGTAATGGCACCTGTCCTTGAAAGAACACTTACAATTTTTGCTTCTTATACACTATCTAAATAGAAATCATGATAAATCAGTGTTGTTTCTATTTTTATGCCTACTAGCATATATTTTTATCAGGCTGACAGTTCCCTTGCTAGGCTGGAGGTATGAAGTCACTTGTGCTCTCTCATGTCACTGCCAGTGCATGTTCACAGTGAAATGGTGCTCCATATGGAGGCCCCTACCCACAAAGGCTACATGGATGATTTGTTCCTTCCAAAAGTAAAGGGAGAAAAGATTACCAGTGCGTTAAGCCTTTCTGTATTGTCTCAAACATTTATCAACTTCCATAGTTTCTGACTTCTAGCCATGGTAACTAGGGCTGATAGAGGTTATAGTCCAGAACACCAAGAAGACACCAGCTTGTGTTTCACCACCTTCAACTTTATTTTTATTATTACAACCATAGGTCAACCACGTTAGACATACAAGACTGAAATACAATAACAAAAAATATTTACAATCAATCCAAAGCATACTGAAATTCAGATTACAATTCAGCACAAGTTCCTAATCTAATTACTGCAGTCATCTGCTTTCTTATTGTACAAATCACTGCACAGACTTTTGCAATCTTGGCTGTAGTTTCACTTGAGGAGAAAAGAGGTGTAAAATTCATTGGGTTTACCTGGATAATGTTTTTAAATTGGGGAAATAAGTAGATTGCATGAATCTTTTAAAGATGTGCAAGATAATAGGACATGTTCCGCAGTTTCCACCATGCCAGATTGCCAGGAGCAAAAACATTGGTTTTAAGGGAAATATGAGTATCTTCCCTCTAAAAAGGCTGAAGGCACAGTATTGCAGTGGGGCAGAGTAAAAGCTTTCTGATGCCCCACAAGTTCTAAAGTATAAAGTTAATCTGCTGGGATATGGATCTTACTATGATTCCAAGCCACTGAGTAATATGGGACTTGTGCTCTGTCAAGTTGGGGGGGCTGTATCCCTGATCCGCTTCCTAATAGTCTCTTTAGCATTCATAGATCCTATGTAACAGGGTAGAAGGGGACAGTAATTTTTCCTCCACTGCTCTTGCCCAGCCTAAAATCAGAAGTGCTAAAACAATAGGATTAAGTTTTTACTTCAGCCAAAAACTGATTATTTGAAGCCAACCATCTTAGATACCTCCATGGGTGGAACAAGCAGTGACAAATGGCTCCCCTATATCACTAACCTGAAAAATATGTAAACAAGCCCAATGTTCGGTTTAAACATTTCCCCCCTTCTTTTCCCTGTATTCATCTTGTGTGTTCAACACAGTGGTTGATTGAAACTGTGAATAGCAGTTATAATACTAATGAAGTGAGAAGTTAACATGCTGTTCTTTGCACTTGCTCTAACTTTGGAATCAAAATGCACCCAACCATAAGTAATGGAAGGGTATACTCTAAATAATAACAAACAAGCCAGATATTAGTCTGTGATGGGGTGTTAAGTACATTATCGAGGAAACAGCAGTAGCATTAAACAAACAAAGTGCTGTTTGACTGTGTACGTGAACACTTGAGGCACTTTTCTGTAAGGTAAACATTCCAGTTTAACCATTTTAAATGCAAATAAATCCTCCCCTGAATTGCCAGCCCTTATGCTTATACATGCTTTGCTTTTATAATTATTTGTGACGTAGCAGATGTATTAAGAGGAGGTAGACATGCAACACATTTTCTTATTTAGTTCCTGGAAGAATGTTTAGGAAGTAATTCATCATGTCCTGTGGAAGAAATAAACGAGCTGAATAATCAGAACTAAACCATCACCTTCAATGGTTAAGATTCTGTGATGGTCTTTTAAGATTGCCTTTCAAGCAGTACTGTATATTGTCCTTAATCTAAAAGTACCACACCCACTCCCTTTTCCTTTACTTTATACTTAAGAGGACAAGTTGGAACAAGGAGAATCAATCTGTTGCCAGCTTACATCAACCACATTGTACAAGTATTCAGAGAAGAACTACGATGACTATTTGAGAATCAGATGCCAGTTGTTTGGTTGCAGAGAGTTCAGAAGGCATACAAAGCTTGCACTAAATAAAATACTAACAGTTCTTAGTCTACTCTCCAACTCCCTCAGCCATTGGCTTGATTAGAAATGACCTTGACCACACTGGGGAGACACATAAAAGATGCAGTGTTGTCTCTCCGAAGAGCTTAATGGGCATTGTGAGTCAACAGTATTGGAGAACCTTTGACACTCTTGGCTAAAATGCTATCTTTTTTCTTGTTACTTGCAGCAACAAGTGTCCCATCTCCTTCTGGATCTGTACCTGGAGCTTCTGCCCCATTCCGGCCTCTCTTCAACGATTTTGGGCCCCCATCAATGGGCTACGTGCAGGTGGGTTTCTGTTCTGGTTTTGGGGAAGGTTCTTTCTATATTCTGGGAATAATGGGAGAAGAGTTTCCTCAACTTTTTCTACCTTTAATTTTGTAGGCTATGAAGCCACCAGGTGCCCAAGGCTCACAGAGCACATACACAGACTTGCTTTCTGTCATTGAGGAGATGGGCAAGGAAATCCGACCTACCTATGCAGGCAGTAAGAGCGCTATGGAGAGGCTGAAAAGAGGTACAGAACACCTCTAGAGCAGTGGTTCCCAACCTTGGGTAACCCAGGTGTTCTTAGATGGCAGTTCCCAGATGCCTTCACCACCAGCTGTGCTGGCTGAGGTTTCTGGGAGCTGTAGTCCAAGAACACCTGGGTTACCCAAGGTTGGGAACCACTGCTCTAGGAAATTATTGCCTTCTGATCATGTGATGTGAAAATACATGAAGTATACTTACCTGGCAGGGGAGATACGTTGATCATGAAAATACATGAAGTAAAATATTGTTCTCTGAAAGTAAAAGAATTCTTGAAGTTCCAAATATAATTTCACATAAATGGGATTTATTTTTCCCAGAAATTCTAAAGCATCAGTTTCCAAAATTAATTATTTCAGGGTGTTACTTTTTTGTTTGTTTCTGTGTCTAATTCGAACCAATTGTAAATGATTGATTGGACAATATCATACAGTTCTTCCTGCGAATTCATTTCCATCTGACTTCTTTTTTATCTCTTTGTCCAGGGATGAATAAGAAGTTATCTTCTACCTCCAATCTAAAAACCTGGCCACCTCTGTACATTGTAGTGCAGATAGCTGAATCACGTTGGGAACAGGGAGAACCTGCCTGATTAGACTCTGTAGCCAGTGGGTGGAATCCTTGCTTAGCAATGAAGTATTGACCTACTTCTCCAAGCAAGTTGTCTACCTGTCCTTTGGTTTCTTTCTGCTATCCTACGTGTTACCAACAAGCACCTGTATTCTCCCACTTAGGAAAACATACTCGCTTCTTCATCTGGTTCTGTAAAAGGCCACTCCATACAGAATATTTTTCCTTCATAAATAATGGCTATAATCTTTTCAGTTGCATTCAGTGTTGTACCTCTCATCAGTGTAAATTTTAAGAGGCAAATCAAAACATAAATTTTTGGAGTGCAATAGCAAATGACTTGGGGTGCAGCAACAAATGTGCACACAGTCTTCTGAACTTGTAGCAGCATGCTGAAAAAGTTTATACAACTTGAGTTGTGCCAGTAGGTATTACTAACAGGAATCTGTCCATTATTTATGAAATCAAAATATCTTGTAGAGTGACCTTTTATAGAGTCAGCTGAAGAAGCAAGTGTATGTGTAATATGATTCCAGCCAATATTGCAGCTTAGCAGGGCATGTAATGTGATGACTAACACAAGTCAAGTATATGTGTAAAATACGGTTTATTTGTGAACTCTGCCAAGCAGAGGTCTGTTGGATTTGTATTTTGAAGCTGATGGATCAGTGTATCTTAGTCTGTGTGTTTTCTTCACAGGGATTATTCATGCCCGGGCACTGGTAAGAGAGTGTCTGGCAGAAACAGAGCGTAATGCCCGTACGTAACAGTTGCTTCCTCCTGGCATTTCCTCCAGAGGACCCTGGCACTTTCCTGCCAACCAGCATTTTGGAATCTGCAAGTTTTCCTCCTGCCCCTTCAATCCTTTCCACCAATCAATGTCTCAAGTCCTAGAACTATAATCACCTTCAAGGACTTTATACCAATCGGCATCTGAGAATCTCAGGCTTCTGCTCTGCATCACCAATTGGCTTTCTGGGAACAGATGCAGAGAAAAATCATTGCACACACCTTTAGGTCAACCCGTGGGGGGGTGAAATGGCCGGTGACAAGTCTTATATCTTTATAGAATGCGTGGGTTTGGGGTTTTTTTAATAAATAAAAGGAAAGCTGTGGCATTTGGATTATTTCTTCTTCACTGTGGTTTTCTAGTATCTTTTTCATGTGGTGTGGAAGGAAATGTTCTCTTTCTCCTAAGACATTATCAGGGGTCTGCAGTGCAAGACATATTTCCTTAATACAGCACAAGGCCCTTGTTGCCACTTGTAATGGAAGTTCAACCAACAGTCACTGAATCTGCTTTGGAAAACTTGTAATAAAATATTTCTACTCTTAAATAATCTGTGCTTCTGCTGTTATTACTACATCAGGAATTGGCAGAAAAATCTAAAGTTCTTTTGTAAAGAACCGAGTGGTGATTGCCCCTAATACTTTCCCTCTACCCATTCTATTTGGTTCTCAGGCTTCAATATTTTCAGCTTATTTTATTTGTTGTTATCTGAGTTGACAAGGTTATTTTAAAACATGAGCCCAGGTAGTTTATTTGCAGATAAAATTATCTCAGACATAGAGATAACTAGTTTTAGGTTGTCCTCTGTATTTACTTATCTTGAGCCTCATAGACTCAATTACACTTAGCAGATGCAAAATTGTGTTCTTGGTATCTTGAGTTCAAATGGCTTTTTAATTCATCAGTTTCAGCATTGTTATACATTATTGACTGAAATCTCATTACATAACTTATGCCTGTAGAAGGGTGAAGGGAACAATTTTCTGTAATTAAAAAGCTTATACTCCTGTCCAGCTACTTTGATTTCTGTGTAATCCCTTTTATCATATGGGAGCAGTGGGAGATTTTTCATTATTTAAAGATTTCTTCCTTCTGTATTATTGCTCCCAAGCAATGAAAGGGATTACACAGGAGCCAGAAAAGCTGCAGGACAGAAGTACAAATTTTTTCATTATCAAAAATTGTCCTCTGTTGGTGATGCCCTCACCCACAAAAAGTTACTTAAGAAGGTTTCAGTCGACTTTTTATTCCCAGGGCTTGGGTGTGACTGTTCAGTCATATCTAGGCTTTGTAAAGCAGGCATGGAGTTCCCAATGCTATGTTTGCCTCCTAAAGCAGGCATGGGGGAAACTTTCCAGGGGAGAATTGGGTGAATGGCAAATGCTTAACTCCTCCATCTCTTTTCTTGAGAAATAACTCATCCAATTAAAGATGCTGAGTCTAGGTGACGGAAGAGAAGGTCTATAGGAGGGATTGAAGGAAGAATGTAATTGACAGAGGCATTAAGTGCTCCCTCCCTGCCTGCTGATCTTTTCCCAGATGCTTTTGCTTTATTGATGAGAAGCAAGCACAAATTTGGGAACTACGTGGTTCCTGATGTGACATGTAGTTCAGCCACTATGACTTCCAGTGGATCAAATCATTTATTATGTACCCAAAGGTCAAATTAAAATGCTCCTGGGGAATGCCCAAACTATGCCATCCTGGATTTGGGCAGGATGTGGAAATATTCCATGTTGGCCCCCAAATGCTTCGATTTTGTATTTTTTTATTCTTATTAAACACTTTCTAGCCACTTGGTAAATCGGTGGGGTAGATTGCTCCATCAAAAATACTTAAGCTTCAAATTCTTAGGCTTTTATTAGAATAGTACAGAATTTGTGTTAATTATTTTATACATTTAAAAAATGTTGAAAGTAGAGTCTGTTCAGTCATTGGAATTCTTGGTTTCATCAGCATGGCTAGAGGGGAGCACCTAGCCCTGACCCTTCTTCCATTGCTTTATTAACCTGAAGACAATGACCTCAGAACAGAAAAGGTTCCTCATATTGTGTAGGCTCTACATGCCTGCAAGAATCCAGATTTTCTAGAGACTGCATGTGAACAGGAACGTTTCCTGTTCAGACTCCTCCATCAGGCATAAACAATATGGTGATGGAGTGGGGCAGGGGCAGATGCTTCTCACTAACTATGTTGAAGAAACCAGGAATTCTGAGTAGAGTTAAGGTCTGTTGACTGATACACAGGTTACTTTGGAAGTGAGCTCTATTGAGATCAATAATTATTCTCAAAAACGTGAAAGACTGTTGAGTAGAAGGGGTTTGGCTTTTGTATTTTACAAACCCTCTTGAGTAAATAAACCATTAAATATTGCACTTCCAAATTCATCCTTCCAGTATGACTGTTGGCCATATGACTGTTCACTTGCTTCTTTCATTTAATGAAAGATGTATTATGGGTGCTGAGTGATGGTGGTTTTGCATGCTTTTAAAGAAACCGTCATGTGCTCAGTACGACCACAGTCTGCATATTCAATGCACCAACAGCATTTTACTATGTTCCTATGTGCCCTCCTTCACAGACAATTGTACTTATTTATCTGTTTATTCATTAAATATATGCCCTGTCCTCCCACTATGCACAGTATCTTGTCCATTCATAATAATAGTCATTGGGATTGGGATAGCTGGGCTTGTCTCTGTGTGTAAGTCTGGTAAAATATACTGTATATTCAAATTTATGGAAAGAAGAGCACATAGTAGTTATTGGGGTGTAGTTGTAATTATATAGGTCAGAATGCTCTGGGTATGTGAACAGGGACTGCATAATTTGCCATAGTTCATTGATGATGGGCTGGGCCCCTATCATTTACATACTTGGCCATGTGCACAGTATGAGTCCTGGCAACTCATCAGTTAGCCACAATTCATTGTAGGAAGTTGCACAGTTCCTCCACACACATCAACTGGACTTCAGCCATAACATTTTCACATGTGAAAAGCCTAAAGAAGATGCAGCTGCAGTAAATTGTTTTCTGTTAGAGGATTGTGATGCTAAGGCAAAACATGATGTAGAACGGGGTAATCAGTAGGTGTCTTTATCACAGGAATCATACTCTAAAACCAACAAATGGCCTGCAAATCTGAAATAGGATTTAGTTTGTAGAATGTCTTTATCTGATGTAGTTAAAAAAAGGTGCTGTTTGAACAGATTCATGTTGTTAACTGTAATTTAACTGCAACAACTCTTGTTTTGTTAGCTGCCTTGTCAGGGAGATTGACATGCAAGGCAAGAAGTCACTTAAGATGAGTTATTTTATAATGAAGTATGATGCAGAGGTCTGAGAGTGGAGATGCAGAAAATGCATGTGAAATCTGCATTTTGGAGTATCTTAAGAAGAGTTATACTTTCAAGGCACATTCCCTTGAGATTAAGTCCAGCTGAACTCAGAGACGTTTATTACTAAGTAGCACTGCAAAGAAACAGGCTTGCCCTATTTTCATGAGAACACATGGTTATAAACTTCTCCCCAGCTAGTAATGATTCCTATAGGCATTTGTGTATCTATACATTCCACTTAAATAAGATAATAGACTTCCATTCAGTGACTGCAGGCACAGAAAAATGAAGGCTTTGTTAAAACAGTTCTGAACCAATATATAGAAACATTAAGCTGAAATTAGTAAACTATAGGGCAGATCTTGGTACAAAACAAAAGGACCTGCCAAACTATGCCACCATTAAAGCAGGCTGCAAAACTATATATAAACAAGACCGTGGTGCAGGTGCACACTATCCAGATTTGCAATATGCTAAATTCAGATTACCATAAATTTATACAAAGACATGGTACTTACCCGCTACTCCCCAACCCCCCATTTGATCTTTTAAGGGCACCAAAAAGGACACTGTGACCCACAAAATACTTTGTGTACAGACTCTGAGGAATGATTTGTCTTTTCCCTTGCAGCCCATGTCTGGTGCATGCCTTTAGGCAATGCAGCTCTGCATAAGGTGGGGGGGGGGGGAGGTAATATTTGTTTAGAGCTTAGAAGGAATTTGTTATGGTATCTATGAGTAAATTCCTTTTGGGTAATGTGCAATGTAAGTAGCAATTGCTGTGTTATTTTTAAGTGTAACAAGTAGCAGCCAAGTTACACAGGTGTAATGAGTGAGAAGTTATTTTCAAATTTTAGTTTTAAGGGTGCTTTTTACAATATTTTAACAGGAATTTTCAGCTCTTGCGGTATTCTGTTACCAATTCTAAGTAGTAAGGGAAGTGTTCTTTGATTTTGTCCTTTCTTATTACTTTGTAATTATTTCCAAAGTGCAGTATCAGAATTGGGAACTAGATGGAATCAGAGAGTATTCTGCTGCATTTTTCTGACCTCTTAGTAATAAAAAGGCAAAAAGGAAATAGAATGACTCTTGTGATTAGAGCAAGAAAAACTGCAGCATGGCTTCCCAGAAGTAAAGTATTCCTTTTAAAATTTAAGATTTCTGCTGTTGTTATTATCAGTTTCTTATACCTTGTGTGTCATTTGCTCTAAGACCATTAAGGAAATAGTTCTCTGGACTCATACTTGGGAATAAAACTGCAATGAATTCATTCAATCTCTAGCCCAGTAGAATGAAGATCACACTGATCTGTTTTTTAAAATGACTACAGAACTCAGCTGCATACTCTGGACATAATAGGTTAGTGGGTTAGGACATGGGGCTTGCAGGGATTGTGAATTCAAATCCTCACTGTGTCTCCCTAAAGAGCAGCCAGCCAGGATCACCTGGAACATGCATGGCTGATTGGGCTATTAGCAAAATTCCTGTTTTACAAGTCAACTCCAGTTTAATGAATGCTATTGTTAATAAGCATACTCCGTTTTCAGTGGTGGATTAGATAGAAGGCAGCAACATGGGAGGTCTGGGAGTGGCCGAGAGCATGCACAAACTTTCTTCCATTTTAACACCGTCTGGAAGACGTATTGGACTGTCACAAAACTGGGGAACCATGGGGCACTATGTCACAGTTCTCCCATCAAGACTCTTTCCTATAGTCACTCAGCCACATGCCCCCTGCTGAGCCTGAGCCAGGAGAGTGCAGGGTGCACAGACATTGAGAGATCCTATGAGTCTTGGCAAAGAACATTTGACTCCCCAACACACTGTCCAGTCTGCTTGACCAGAAGTGCTATAGGAAGCTTAATGTAAAGCAAAGATTCCCAAGGTTGGCATATAAAGTTAGTGCACCAAGCTTGTAAGGTAGGCTGCCACCATTCCCATAAAAATATTGAAAACTTAGTAGCTTGGTTGAGCACTAAATTATCTTGCTGTTTATTTGACTTTAGTACCGCACTCCTCAACCAGAAATCCAGACAAATGCTTGAAAGGATTTTTGTATTTTATTAAAAGAAGGAGGGAAAAAAGGACAATTTAAAAGAATACAAGCTCTACACAATACAAAGGTTACTCAGAGATCAAGATCAAATGTGGTTACAGGATTACAGAATTAAACTCATCAGAAAATAATAAAATTTAACTTACACTATCTGACTTATACCTAAGCAGAGAGTATGTATGTACATATTTATTTACTTATTTTATTTATTTATTTAATTCAATTTGTATCCCGCTCCCATTAGTATCGCAGCACTGCTCTGGGTGCATTACAACATGTATAATAGAAAACAAAAATAGAGACATTAAAACCAGCAACAATAACCCTAAAAACAAACAAACAAACACCAGATGACACCAACTAATCCCTGGAGCAGATGGAGGAAAAATAGGAGGGGAAAGAAAAAGGGGGGGGAGGGAGGTGGTCAGCTGGGGTTGATGTGGAAAGCCTTCTTGAAAAGTAATGTCTTTAATTGCTTCCTAAAAGTCCACAGGGAGGGGGCTAGGTGGAGCTCCTCTGGAAGCTGGTTCCATAAAGTTGGAGCCACCCTGAAGAAGGCCCTATCTCTTGCAGAGGATTTATGGGCCTCCTTAATGCAAATGGCATTAAGGAAAGACGCTCCAACAAGTAACATGGGCCCAAACTGTGGAGGGCTTTGTATGTGAGTGTCAAAACCTTGAATCTCATCCAGGATGCCACAGGCAACCAGTGAAGGTGGGCCAGAACTGGAGTCATGTGGTCACTTGCACAAACCACCAGTCTGGCTGCCGCATTATGGATCCGCTGAAGTCTCTGGGTCAGGTTCAAGGGGAGCCTCACATAGAGAGCATTGCAGTAGTCAATCCTGGAGATGACCAGGACTGCACCAAAGTCCTGAGGGAGTCCTTGTCTAGGTAGGGGCAAAGTTGGGCGATTAGCCTAAGCTGGTTAAAGGCTTCTCTGGACACTGCTGCAATCTGGGACTCCCAAGAAAGAGCTGGATCCAGAAGAACACCCGGATGACGCACTTGGTCCCTAAACTGGAGAGGAGTACCATCCAGCCTAGATACCATCCCCCCTAACCTATTGGAGGTCCCTCCCAGGAGCAAAATCTCTGTTTGTCCAGATTCAGTTTGAGCCTGTTAGCCCTGGTACTGCAGCCAGGCAACGCTCCAGCATCTGGATGGCATCCACTGCAGATGTGGTAACAGACAGATAGAGTTGTGTGTCATCAGCATACTGATGGCAACTTACTCCAAAACTCCTGATGATCTCCCCCATGGAGAACATAGATATTAAACAGCATCGGGGATAGTACCAATCCCTGAGGAACCTCATACAGTACTGTAAAGTTCAAGGTGCCGACATCTCCTCCCCTAGCTGAACTCTCTGGACACGGTCCTTGAGGAAGGATTGGAGCCAGCTCAATGCTAAACCCCCAATCCCAACCTCAGAGAGCCTATCCAGGAGGATACCGTGGTCGATGGTATCAAAAGCCGCAGAAGTAGCAGTTCTGGAGCACATGCCTGCATCAAAATGCGAGATGCAGGGGAGTGGTATCAGGAGACAGGTATCTAGTTGTCTCATGTGCTCCCAGAGGCATCTAGTGGGGCCACTGTGAGATACAGGAAGCTGGGCTAGATGGGCCCTTGGCCTGATCCAGCAGGGCTCTTCTTATGTTCCCTGGCACAGCTTCATAAAATGGCAGGCAGAGGACTCCTTGGGAGTCACACTACAGACAGGAAGCAAAGCATGGTCTCCATGGAGGTATGCTAGGCTCAAAAGCTGTTTCCAAATTCCCATTTTTATACAAATGAATCATTGTTGTCTGTGGTGTGGCCTGCCATCACATAATTGCTCTTAATCCTCTGTGATCCTTCTGTAAGACAAAAGGCAGCTTTCCTGACCTGCCAGATCTGTGTACATCTCTGGGAGAGGAAGTGATCTGACTCCCCTCAGGCCAGGGGTCACAGCCAGAGATGCTAGCGTCCTCTTGATAGAAGATAAGCAATGAAGTGTTTGCTCATCTCATCTTAGAAGTTACAGGCAAGAAGTGGAAGGTACCAACTGCTTGTTTCCTATTTCATCTCTAGTTAAGTGATTTAAGATCCCAAACCCTCAGAGACACACAGAATTCCATTTTTCACATTCCCCAAGACCCTAATTTTCTTCACATACCTCCCATTACTTTCAGCTAGGGCGATGACCTTAACGTGAACACAGCTGGATGTCAGATTAATGGGGCAACAACGATTAAACTTGTTTTACCAACATACAGCCTCATGTTGTTAAAACAGCCTCTTCTATACCCAAATGTAAGCAAAAGATTTGTGTCGGTTAATCTTTTTTAATTCTGGCAGGTAGGCATTACTGCAATAAAGAGGTCACACCGGCTGCATCTTAAAGCTACCGTTGTTTTTGGCCAACCTGAGCGTGATCCAAAGCACAAGTTTTCTCAACAGGACAGCTGCTTTTTGCATCCATATTTAACGTCGATCTTTGAGGGACTTGCGTAGAAATTTGTTCTCGAGGTTTCCTTCGCCCCACAACAGCTCCCTTTTTGGTTATTGATGTCACCGGTATCCGACGTCACTGGCGTTTCCCAGGTAATGAACTGTGATGTCACAGAAGGCGGAGCGGGAACAGAGAGGGAGAGAGAAAGCGCGCTTGGCGCTGCTCTGCCTTTGTGCCAGTTCCAGGTCGCAGTTTCTATGGCAACCTAAACCTGTGCTAAAAAGAGACGGGCTGGCGGGAGGTCTCTCGCTTCGCCTCGTCTTGAATCTGAACAGGGAGGGAACCCCGCGGGCCCAGGAGGCTGCTAACCGTAGTCTCCCTCGGGCGTGCCTTTGGAGGACGCGAAACCCAGGCGTCCCGTTGAATAGCAGACCCTTGAAGTGCCTTTGCTGCGACGCCTTCCCCTTTCGAAATGAGTACTCAGGGGCCGAGTAATAAACTTCCCCTCCCTCCCTCCCTCCTACCCCTGAAGAACTGGGGAAGTCTTCCCGCCTAAGACAAACGGGCAAGTGCAACATATGGACCCGGAAGCATCCATAGGCGCCGCCACCGCCGCCGGCGTGCCCCCGTTCCCGCCGGCGCCTTCCTCCCCGCCCCGCGTGCCCCCACCTCTGCACTCCTTCACACAAGCGGCGCTTCCTCGACTCGCCCGCCCGCCCGCCCGCCCGCGCTCCCAGTCACGCTCGCTCCCTCCTCCCCCCCCTCCTCCTCCCTGCAAGGACTCGGAGACTGCGGCTGAGCGCGCTTCTTGGCGGCGGTGACGCGGGAGGCAGCGGCCGGTCGGTCGGTGTGTCGGTCCGCGCGTCCCTTCCCGAAGAACGCCGACCCACCACGTCCCCGGTCGGCCCTCGCCCAGCTATGGTCCCGCCGCCGGAGGAGCCGAGCCCTGGCAGCGCCCAGGAAGCCCGCGGCCGCGCAGGGGCGGTCGTAGGGAGGACTTAGTGGGGCCGGAGCCGCCCGCCTGCTCGTGCACTCCCCTCCTCTCCCGCCCCTTCTTCCTCCCCGTCGTAGCATTCCATTGCTTGCACCACCGGCATCCCTACATCGAGCCGCAGGTCTGGACCGCGAGGGGGGGGGGAGTGGATGGGGAGCCGGGCAGGAAGGCAGGGCGCGGGGAGATTCGCGGGCAAGCGAAGCCGTGGGGCGAAGACAACCGGGAAAAGCATGCGCTGCATGGAGGGAGAGGATGGGAGGAAAGGCGCCCAGGAGGGCAGACCGGTCAATCCCTGGGGCTGGAGGGAAGGATCCCGCGTGTAGCGAAGGGGGTGCAGAACGACCGGGCGTAGGATGGCCGGCAAAGATACCCGCCGAGGGCCTGAACGTCGACCCGTGTGATCCAGCACGACTTCACCCGCTTGTGCTCATGTAGGTCGGGAGCGAGACCCTATGCCACTATAAGCCACCTTCCTTGTGTGTGTGCTCTTCATTCCTTAACGTTAGATCCGCATGGTAAATAGGAAGGGGGCGTTTGCCTGAAGGAAGGCATGTGGTGGCAAAGGAGAGTCCCAGCCCCACCTCTCCTCCAAACCTTCAGGAGAGGTTTTCCCTCTCTCTTCTTCACTGGGGAAGGCTTGGTTTTCATTGGCTCTGGCATAAGCTGGAGTTGTTTGCCTTGAAGCCTGGCCTTAACTGAACCTCAGACAGGGTGACAAACGCTTGAGATTGCTTTGACAGTCGGGTTGTCACCCTTTTTTTCCTGGCAGGGCTCCTGTGCCTTTAAAGGCTGCCCTCTGGGCATGAACTGGCGAGCTGAAGCTTTTCCAAATGTGGAGGTGTAGTGGTAGGGTAAATTGCACCTGCTGACTTCTGTCCCATCTGTGCTTTCTAAAGGTGTAATAGGTCTGCCAGGGAAAAAAATACAGCAATGTTTCCTGCAAAACCTATTGAAGCCGGAGCTTGGTGCACCTACTAGGTGAGTGTAGATTCAGGCTGGTTTCTTAAGGCAAAAATGTTTTATGGACTATAACCGTTCATTGTTTATTCCTTCAAAAATCCACTATGAAATGTAAGGACAAATACAAACCATATTTTAACATAGGCTAAACTATTCGAAGACTGTACAGTACAAACAGTAATCCTGTTCATGTGCTACCCAGAGGTACATTCATTTCTTCCTAATAAGTGGGTGTGCTCCAGTTTATATTTGTGCAGCCCAGTCCTTTACATGTTTGCCAAGTAACTGCTCTTTTTTCTGAGCCTTAGCTTTGTCCCCTTCTTGCAATAGCCCACTTAAATTGCTGGCATTTATTAGGCCTAGATGAACAAAAGTATGTTCTCAAAAAGGATGTGTGGGTGTGTTGTGTGCGTTTGCAGGAATTTGGATAGCTAAAGCTGGAGGAAGAAGGTTTATTTGACATAAAATTATGCATGTTAAATACGTAGCAAACCAAGTGACTTGTGGCTGAGACATGGGAATGTTTGGATGTGAAACTACTGCTGCTGGACATGGCTTTATAAGGGAGTATATTTCTGGAATGGTCTCCCTTGTGCATTCATGGGAGCAGTTGGTCTTCATTCATATTAAACATGAGTTGGTTTGTTAAGGGTAAAGTATAGGATATTTTATCTTATGACTCGGTCTGAATTCCCATCTCTCCCTTAATTTTGTGTTGCGTTGCTGCTAAAAATGAAAACAATGCATGAAGATGGTTCTCTGTGATGCTCGAGTGGAAGCATTTGGCTTCAAACTCAGTGTCTTAAATTGGTTGAGGTATTTGACCCTGGGAAGAAGTTTCCTCACAAATATTGAATGCATAGTGATTTTGGAGGAGGACAGTATCACCTTCACTTGACTCTTTGATCTGCCTTGGAGTGTTTTCTGAAACATGACCATTTTCTTACAGGCTTTTCTGGCTTATGGTACTTCTTGCTGACTTCTGCTTTACTGTCTGTGCTACAAATGAATGACAAGAAAATCTAGTTCTAACTCTTTTGCAGGAAGAGTATCAAGTGTAAGCATTTGCAAAGACTGATGTGTGGTAGAGTTTTTCAAAAGTGTAAGCTGTGATCCAGACACAATCCCAGTCATCTATACATAGGGATAATAGTTCTGCCTGACCCTGCAGGGCTGTTATATGGACAACTGGTGCAAAGTATAAGAGCTGAGAAGAAGAACAGGATGTGCACAAGACAGAAAATAAATGTGAGAATGGTTTACGACTAAGTTCAGTGATGTTTTTTGGGGGAAAGGGCTATGGTGCCATTCTCATAACAGCTGCATGACAGAGAGAGATTTCATAGTTTTCCCAGTCAGCACATGGACAAAGCAGTCATGTTGAGAGTCTGCCTCTTGTGCAGCTGTAAAAGGCATAGGACATAAAAAGATTGTGACTCTTTAAGCCCTCAGCAAATTGTAAGCAAAGAGTGTAAAGGGAAAGAACTGTCATTGCCAAAAGCATCAGTGATGGTATGGACTTATGATGGAGACAGGACATACCTTTCTATGGATGTTTACCCAGGAGGCATGCTGCTTAATGAGAGCTGTTTGATAATGAAGTGGATTGTCTTGGATGGTGGTGGAGTTTCCCTTGTTGGAGGGTTTTAAACAGAAGTTGGATGACTAACTATGAATTTCCCGCCTCAGCAGAGGCTGGACTAGAGTGACTGTTGGGTTTCCATCCATCTCTGAAATTCTGTGAATCTCTAATTCTAATAGGGATTGAGAACTGAAGCATTAATTTGGCAAGATACACAAATGGACTTGATCAGCTCCATGCTCAGCAACAGGATGGTGAAGCCATTGGCTGTCCAGACAGTTTCTCCTGCAGGTCCCCTCAGTCCAGTTGTAACAGATGGTGGAATATATAGTCTAAAATATTTGGACGGCCAAAGGTTCACCAATAATCTTGCTCTAGAGCAGTGGTTCTCAACCTTGGGTAACCCAGGTGTTCTTAGATGGCAGTTCCCAGAAGCCATCACCACCAGCTGTGCTGGCTGAGGTTTCTGGGAGTTGTAGTCCAAGAACACCTGGGTTATCCAAGGTTGGGAACCACTGCTCTAGAGGAAAGTGGAATAACCCCATCTGTGGGGGAAAAAACAAGCCCTGAACAATAAGAAGCTATTGTTTGCTGTCTTCAAAATGCACCTCTAAAGGAGTATGTAGGGTGCCTTGCCAAAAGGAGTGGCAGCAAGATCCACCAGTTGCAAAGGTAGGTAAGAGCACCAAAAGGACACTGAGGATTAGAGCAGTGTCAAAATGGTGCTGCTGTTCGCTTACTTCCCCGCCTCCCTGTCCACATTTCCTTTGCAACATGTTGAAACTCCCTAGCCTCACATTAGCCCACAGTTGCTATGGAAACGTACCCAGTGGGCTGTATTTTGAAAGAAGGTCAGATGTGGATTTCCTCCGAGCTTCTCTCCCTTTTGAGGAAGTGTAAACATGGTCTGAGATGTCACTCTTTCTCTGAGAACACTTGTTACCCGGGAAGAGTCACAACATGTGCCCAAAGGATATTGACCACAATTGTCCAGCTGTTTACTTTCCTAACACCAGAGAAGAACAGTTTAATTCTAAGTCAATTTTAGTAGTTCTTACTTTCACCAGGAGAAGGTCTTAATTGCCTGTTTAAGACCAAGGCAGCTCAAAATACCTTGCATTGCAACATAGAGAGCTCATAAGAATACATAGGTGGGGGAGCCCCTGCCGTGAAGTGCGCAGCTAAGCCCAAAGGGAATAGAGAATCCTAGGAGGGAGAGTGACAGGTGGCATTTGCCATCCCTGCTGATCCATATGTACCTGTGTTTGGACCTTGACAGACTTTCTTCCACTACACAACTGCTCTGACCTCTAGCTTGGCTTTACAGCCTTATCCCCTGCTCTGTCTCAACTCATAGGGCCTGATTGCCAAAATGCTGATCAAGGAATATCACATCCTGCTGCCCATGAGCCTGAACGAGTACCAGGTGGCTCAGCTTTACATGATCCAGGTAACATCAACATGCCATGAGTGGAAAACAGAGAGGTGTCCTTGCAGCAAGATAAGGCCCTCTCATTGGCAGGGTTGTGGGGTCAGACCGTGAGCAGGGCCAAGGAATGCAAGAGTGTGATGGGGATCACGGGGTGTGAGATGTTCTAGGGCACAGGCTGAGCAGGGCTGGCTCTCCTGCTCCCCAGAAGAAGAGCCGTGAGGAGTCGAGCGGCGAGGGCAGTGGGGTTGAGATCCTCTCCAACCGGCCCTACAGCGACGGCCCAGGCGGGAGTGGTCAGTATACACACAAGATCTACCACGTGGGCTCTCACATCCCCAGCTGGTTCCGTGCCCTCCTACCCAAGGCAGCTCTGCAGGTGGAAGAAGAATCCTGGAATGCTTATCCCTACACACGCACCAGGTAAATGGTGGAACATCAAAAGGAGGACAGAGAGGTGGAATGGGTCTTGTACACTAGGTCGGGGAGGGCTGTCATTTCCTCCTGTTCCTCCTACAGATACACCTGCCCTTTTGTGGAGAAATTTTCTATTGAGATTGAGACCTATTACCGACCAGATGCTGGAAAGCAGACCAATATTTTCAACCTAAGTTCTGCGGAGCGTAGGCAAAGGATTGTGGGTGAGTCTTCATTTGCTTTATACCAAGTGCGTAGGAAGTATTAACAGGGAGAGGGCTTTCTCCCACATTCCTCCCAGAGTCCTCAGGTTGCATTCAGTTCCCACTCATGCCACTTTTAAGAAAGGCATGAAAATGCCCATCTTCAGATTACCTTTCAAAACTGCTTTGATGTCATTGGTTCTTGCAATTTTTTTAACAGCTTCACTGTTTATTTCATTTTTAGCGACATGTGTTGGTTTCCTTGATTCTGTTTTCCTTTTGTAGAAAGATGGAGGAAAATATAATAAAAGTAATGGTATGCTAAGTATTTAAACTCAGTTAAACTGGAGTGTGGATGGTGGTGGTGGAACGGGAGAGACTAATAAGGGATATCTGATGACCTTTTGAGTTTCTGAGATAGGATGATTCAGATGTAAGTTTGCCATTTAGTTCACAGCATTGCTGTGGCTTTACTAAAAGCAGAAAATTAGAATTTTGGAGTAAAGGGGGGGGGGAAGAGGGCTCCTGGTCGCGGGGAAATACAGATTTATGGACTGCCATAGGAGCAAAGGAATCTCTTCATCGTGAGTGTGAACAAACTCTGTTACATGAGACAAAAGGAGAGTTGAAAAATTGGAAGGGAGGCCAATCGTAGTTTCCAGGAAAGACCTAGTGCTTTCTTTCAGTTCATCCTCTCTTCAACTCACTCACAGATACTATTGACATTGTACGGGACCCCATCTCACCCAGTGAATACAAGGCAGAGGAAGACCCACGGCTTTATCACTCTGTCAAAACCGGACGCGGGCCTCTGGGAGATGACTGGCTAGAGAATGCAGCTTCTGGGCCTTTCATGTGTGCCTATAAGCTTTGTAAGGTGGAGTTTCGATACTGGGGCATGCAGTCCAAGATCGAACAGTTTATCCATGATGTGGGTGAGTGTGTGGGGATATCTTTCTCATTTTCCAAATTTTGTAGTCCTTCTCCATCAAGACAAATGGATTTGGGTCCAGGGAACTGGTTAGTTCAGGCTGCATTAATTCCAAGCAGAGGATGGTGATGGTAAACCTTCCAATTATGGGTGGCAGAGACACATTACCTATTATTTTCCCTTTGATAGCATTTGTATAGTCCTTCACCACTGAACTCCCCTTTATATTCATGTCTTCAGAGCACCTTCAGTGTGACTGCCCAGTGATCAATCAGCATTTTTAAGCATCCCTGGTAGAATTTGCATTAAAGGAAGCTGACTTCAAATCTAGAAGCAGTGCACGCTTGAGAGGAAAAGCTGTCTGCTTATGAGCTTTGGCAAATCGGCCTGCATTTGTTTTGTAATTGTTTAGTAGGGAGACAGCAGTACTTTGTTGGCATCTGTGATGTCTCGGGCACATAATTCTGAAACTTCTGCATGCTTTTTAAGAGGAGGAAATATTGCCTTAACAGTGAGATCTGACCCTAAAGCTATTTCTGTAGTCTGGGTAATTTTTTCCAAGTGCCTGAGAAAAAATAATTGGGTTTCCTGTTGATTTCAAAGGCAGTGTTTCTGCATTCGTCTGCTAGTGAGAAAGGACAGTCCTGGAGATCAAAGTGTTTATTAATTGGCAGAGCTTTTTTTAAAAAAGTACTGTTTTAGAGCCACAACTCCTAGAACACACCAGCCAGCATGACCCAATGGCTTGGAGATTCTGAGAAGTGTGCCTCAAAAATAACTTTTCCAGAGCCGGTTTAGGACCCACCTGCCTTAGAAATCTGGCTGTTAGGCTGGAGCTTGCATCATCTAGAACAAAGAAAGTTGACAAGAGAGGCCAGATCCCTCCATAAACTGTCTAATCAAATTGTGCTCAGGACAATGCCCATGTTCAGCTTATTTTGGGTTGGTTCAGCTTATTTTGGGTTAAGCCCAGTGCCAAGAACAAATAGAGGAGGATAGGGAAATTCTGGAGCTTGGAAAAGTTCCTTTTCTGGACTATATGGATTATACTAGCTGGGAGATTATAATGCTCTTGCAAATTTGCACACAAGTGGGGAGAAGATGTGCAATTCAGCCAACCTAGTTTTTCTTACAAATCTCTTACAAATCTGAATTGGGCTTTAATGCTTTCCTTCACTGTGCGGAAGAAACATTTCATGGTACAAAATTTAATGTTGTCCCTGAATGAGTTGGGGCCTAAGCCTATTCATTCATTCATTCATTCATTCATTCATAATAAACAAACACAATTAATTAATGAGGTGTGAGAAGACATGGTTTTCTAGGGGCTTGTGGGAAAAGTTGGGATTTGACTACCCCGATGTGCACTGCAGGGCTCCGAAAAGTTATGCTTCGGGCACACCGTCAGGCTTGGTGTTGGCAGGATGAGTGGATAAATCTCACCATGGACGACATCCGGAGGCTGGAAGAAGAGACGGCACGCATGCTGGCTCAGAAAATGGCCATCTGTGCTGAGCCTGATGCAGGCCCCGTGGTGCCCAGCCCTGAGCACCCGGCTGAGATAGGTATCTGTGAGAAGCAGGATAGAGTGGACAGCCTAAGAGCTCCTGATTCCTCTCCAGATGATCCATTTGCCAAGCAGTGGTCAGCATCTTCTCGCTCATCATATTCTTCACAGCATGGTGGTAAGTAATTGTTATATCAAGTGGAAACAGGAACCAAAATGCTTGGAAGGGGCGGGATAAAGTTATTGTCAAGGAGGTATTTTCCTCCTTGCATTATGTTGGAAATTCCAGCAGAAGCAGCCATGTTCTCCTTTTTCTGTGGCCACATTCTACGTATAGGTGTATATTTTAGAAAGCGATAATTGGGAACATCCTGTTGGACAGCTCTTTGCATGTGAGGTTAACGACGTCTTTAGCCTTATGTGCACAGAGCTATGCCAATAGGATTCCAGCCAGCCAATACTATCTGTGATACAATACATTTGTTCTCCTTCCTTCATCCTTTGCGACACACTATCCTATGCTTTAGAAACTGTGAGGTTTTTTAAAAAATCATTAATTGGATGAATGGAATTCATATCCATGTATACATTCATGTAGTTCAGGGATGAGGAACCTTAGGCCTTTGGGGCTGAATCTGAGGTCACTAAAGGTGGCCAGTCCTTCTTCTCTTCTGGTTGTTAGCCATTTTTTCTGTGGCTTTTCTCTTCTCACTCTGGAAGGTTGAAAGACCTTTCTTAAGGCCTAGTTATTGGCATAAAGAACTTTACACCAGCATATGCTGAGGTTTTTGGTTTCCCTTCGCCCTATTTGCAAAACCCTGGAGTGCAGGACCTCAGACTGTATCTGAAAATGAATTCAGTAAGAGGCTGAAAGGGCTTCCCCAACATTGACATGGACCAGGGTGGATGGATGTGGCTCTCCAGATAACTTTGGCTTACAACTCCCATCATTCTTAGCTGGAGAATTATGGGAGCTGCAGGCCAAAGACATCTGCAGGACCTCAGTTGCCTACCTCTATATAGACTTTAAAGGAAGTTGGATGGTGCATGGGTGAGAACAGTTTTAAGTTCTTTTTTTTAAAATGACAGTTTTTTTGCCTCTGGCTTGGTTATTCACCATTTACTGGTGTGAGATAAAGGGAAGCTGGTTTAAGGTTGAGGAAAGAGGCTTCCCACAGTTGAACATCCCTTATCTATTTGTAGGGTAAGCTGGGGATGCTGAAGGCCACCATTAGATAAGGGTGATGCCGTTCCTATTGCTTCGCAGAAATAATCAGCTGTGCATAGCCTAAGAAGATAACTGTTGCTTGGATGGGGAGGGCTTTTGTGAAGGCTTCTAGACAGTGCTTCTATTATGCAAGTGCATGACTTTACAGGAAGTTTAGTTGACCTGTTTTTGCATTCCCCATGCTTTGTTACCATTTCAATGGATTAAGGAGGGCAAATTGTTGGAGATAGAATTTCTGCTTATTGTTGCACTTCTACAAAATGAATTATCTGGACCTTTTTGGTCATGAGATCTCTTCTTTGCTTTGATGTGCTCCTACAGCTGCAGCATCTCCTCACAGTTTATCAGAGTGGCGGATGCAAAACATTGCACGGGACTCCGAGAACAGCTCTGAAGATGAATTCTTTGATGCTCACGGTATGTAGCACGAGGTAGAGGAACATGTGTGTGCCCCTCTTTCTTTGAGGGTGTAGAACTGAGGGGGTCATCTGTAACCAGCCTGTGCTTGTAGATGGTGTTTCTGATGGCTGCAGCATATTACAGGTGTCATAAAGGCAGCAATGTGTTAGAAGTGGAAAGGTTTTGACAACTGTGCCTACAGCTATGTTTGAGGTTGGTTTGCAGAGGCATGCGTGAACCAGACCTTGTTACACTGTGTGTGTACAAAGTTGTCTCTCTTTTGGATTAATCTGCCCTGACCCATCGAAGCATAATTTTTTGGAGCAGAGAGGGATGATCAGAATCTTTGGCCTTAATCTTTTTTGTACATCAGTATACGTACATGTGCAGGCCTTCACCAGAACTGATTCTCTCTCTTTCGCTCTGTGGGACTACATCTCCTATCATCTCCAGGAAGCATGGCCATTGCTGATGGGCAGAGACTCTTCAAAGATTCAGACAGAGGTGTTCTGTGTAGCTTATGGGGATAGGAAGTGTTGAATTTGGGATGTTTTTTGATTTTATTAACAGACAATAGCTATAGCAGGGAAGACACCTTCCTGAGAGTCTGAAGAGCAGTTTTTGTAAGAGGTTGTATTGGACTCATGTTCTGACATAAGAAATCTTTTCTATATCTTTAAAGTTTGTATACGGCTTGTGACTGCTGTTTGCAGTGATTTGGGCAGTATATTCACACTATCTATACTGTGGTTGCTTCTCACTTACTTATCTTCCCCTAGAGGATTTCTCCGATAGTGATGATGTTTTTGCCAAGGAAATAACTAAGTGGAACTCGAATGATTTTCTCGACACTCTAGAAAGGCCTAGTGAGCCAGATGATGTGCTTGGTAAGTGTGCAGTTCAGTTCTTCCATGAAGAGTGGAATGGACCTTGTGTGTCAGGCTAGGAGATTCCACTTCATGTGGCAATCGATCGAAATTCTGCAGAGGCTTAGGGTGTAAAATTAGGGCAAATTTTGGCTCTGGCAGATTTTTTAAAAGGCGCTATGTGTCTGTCCTTCCCTTATGGGATGACTAATATATCACACCACCTCCTTCTTTTTCTTAACCACTGGCTCTCATATTTAGACCTTGTATATTCTGTTTTCTGTGTTTTTTGCAGAGAAAAGAGAGAAGGAAAACAAGTAAACAAAGAAAAGTAACAGTTTGTGGCTTTTCTCTGTTATCATAAGGTCTAGATACGAGGTCTCGTACTTGTGATATGAAAAGAAAAGACTCTAAAAGTACATGATGTTAGCTTTTTATTAGATGTTGTGTTCTATCTTCTGAACCATAAATGTAGCCATGGAGATTTCTAGCTCAGTAGTACCCAACTTTTTGTCTCTAAATGTTGCTAGATAATGACTCTCAGAATCCTCACAATTGACCATGCTAGCTCAGGTTTCTGGAAACTGAAATCCATCAATACAAGAGGACCCACAGTTGGGAAAGACCACCCTAGATTTCCTTGGAGTTCTGATGACATGTTTCTCTCTCTCCCTCTTCATTCAATGATGTTTGAGGGCAACTCTTCCTCTTTCTTTCTCCAATTCTGATTGCTATCTTGCATGCCCTTTCGATCCTGCTGTTGCTATCTCTTCTACACATTGCTGGTCACTGAAATATTCTGGTCTTTGCAGTTGATGTTGCTGGGGTAGCCAAGCCAGACGGCGATGGGGTCACTGCTCCTATTCCGTCAGAGGTAAGTTAACCCATCCCCACCATGCTACCTTCCCACTTTAACATACTTTCAAAACCAACCACAGAAGTTGGCTTGTGGTTATAAAACCGTTTTGGGTCTGTATCCGCAGTATTTCTAGACCCCTAACTAAATTATGCAGTATAGTTCCCCACTGTGGCTTGAATGATAGCAACCTCTCCACTGTCGACTACAATCGCCTGCTTCATTCTTTCCAATGTCTCTTTCCATAGGCTGGCCCAGAAGACCTGTCCAGGACATGCCGCATCCATGCGCTGTTCCTGATCCTCCACAGTGGCAACATCCTAGACCAGGGTGTGGGAGAGCCTGGCTCCAAGCAGGCTGATGTGCACACCCTCACTGCCACCTTGGACTCGGTCACCCGCCTACACTTCCCTGAGGCCTTGGGGCACATTGCATTGCGCCTGGTGCCTTGCCCACCTATCTGTGCTGCCGCCTACGCCCTTGTATCAAAGTAGGAAGCATGTTCTGTCAGACTCTTCAATATTTTGTGGAGGGCTGCGCTTTCCCTCCTTTCTTGTGTGTCTAATGATCCAGAGCTTCAGGAAGTGGAGTCTGGAGGGGCTCAGTAAAATCAATGTTGCCTTTTCTGTTTAGGCAGCATGGAGAACCATCCAATGCAAAGATTAACCCATTCGGTTTGGTGTGTGCTATACAGAAAAGCTGGGGACGTCGTGGCGCTGCGGGTTAAACTGCAGAAGCCTCTGTGCTGCAAGGTCAGAAGACCAGCAGTCGTAAGATCGAATCCACGCGGTGGAGTGAGCTCCCGTCGCTTGTTCCAGCTCCTGCCAACCTAGCAGTTCGAAAGCATGCAAATGCGTGTAGATAAATAGGTACCACCACGGTGGGAAGGTAACGGCGTTCCGTGTCTAGTCGCGCTGGCCACGTGACCACGGAAACTGTCTTCGGACAAACGCTGGCTCTACGGCTTGGAGATGGGGATGAGCGCCGCCCCCTAGAGTCGGACATGACTGGACTAAATGTCAAGGGGAACCTTTACCTTTACCTATACAGAAAAGCAGGAGGCCTTTATTGATGATAGCATATGTATAGAAATACATATGTCTTGGTTTCCTGAAATGGGAGAAAAGTGGAATAGAAATGAAATTTTTAAAAAACACATGGAAATAGGCCAAGAAGGTGATGTAGATGGTGTGCTAGTGAAAATATCCAGGAGAGGGCACTGTGGTTGGAGGATGGAGATTTTGGGGCAGCAGTTCCATGAGATAATTCTTCTCCCCCTTTTCAGCACTCTGGATGTCTTTCTTCAGATGCTCAGGAACTTCAGATATTGGGGTAGAATTTGACCACGTGTCCCACCACTTCTTTTGGAATGGCTGTTGGCTTTAGGCCTGACTGGACACTGCCAGTGCCTTCCTTTTTTATTGGCCCAGCTGGCCAAAGGTGCCTCAGTTAGGCTCCAGAGCAGTGCCCAGAAGGTGATCTGAATGTCAAAGTGAAGAACCACTTTTGGAGCTCTGTGTCAAAGCTTGAACCATTTGGGGAGTTCATAGGCCTGAGGCTTGAGTCCTGATTATATCTCTCCTCTTCTTTTCCCAGACTCAGTCCTTACAGTCATGATGGTGACAGTCTGTCCAGTAGCCAAGATCACATCCCACTGGCTGCTCTGCCTCTCCTGGCCACCTCCTCGGGCAGTTACCAGAATGCAGTTGCAGCGGTCATTTCCCGGACCAACCAGGCCTATGCCAATTTCATCCATTCCCCTGATGGAGCTGGCTTCTGTGGCCAGGTCAGAGGACTTGGGAATTAAGAGGACTGGCTTGGAAGAGGGAAGATCTAGAAATACATTATGGGGCGGATTGGAGAACATGAAGTTCTAGAGATGATCTTGAACTGAACTTCCTGCTTTCCCTCATCATTGGTTACACTGGCAAGGGCTGATGACAGTCTAATAATAACTGGGAGGATACACATGGTTATAAGGAACACATCCACCCACACACTCTTTAATTTCTGAAACCCAAATACTCCAGCTGAAACAAATAGTTTAATCTGCATGCTATGGTCTTGTTCTGTTCTTTTTCTTCTTTTAAAATAAAATAAGCATCTCCCATTTTTTTGTTGTTTGAGAGAAGAAGGGCTAGAATTCACAAGATTTGGGAGCAATAGGTATTTGGAATCAGAAAACGGGAGATCAGTTGAAAGTAGTTCTACGTAGGCTTGCTATTAGCTTTGTTCAAATAATCTACAATTAATGAGAGCATAGCTCAAGTAGAAATTCAAACCAATTTGATGTTATGGCTTTCTCCAAGGAACAGCTGCAGTCTTAGGAAAGTGGTGAGACTTCTGAGTTATTATCCTGCTTCCTTTCATAAAGCTAAAATCTCCACATTTCTTCAGTGAGAGTTAATATAGAGAGCGTCACTTGATGAAGGTGTGATTTCAGGATGATGTGTTTCTCTACAGTCTTAAGGCTTGGGGTTTTACAGCAGAAGCTCAGATTCTAAGGTTTCTACATTAGAGCACGTTGGAAGTTGTGGCCCATGCTCTGTTGGGCACTTACAGCACCCGTGGGATCTGGAGCATCACTCCTGGTCTCTTCTAAGCAGAGGCCTCTCTAGCATTCAGCTTTTTTTGCCTGGTAACATTTTTTTAACAAGGTATAGATTGGGTAAGTGTGAAGAGTCCATTCTTGAGCTGAAATTAACAATTATGGCTTCCATATGTCTTACGTTTTCCATAAACTCTTATAATTGGCTGTATGGATTAGGACTGATGGAGTCCTAGGCCCAAAATATCTGCCCACCTTCACTCTTGAGAACACTCTCAGCCAGTCCCAAGAGCTGTGTAGGGAATGGGAGAGAAGGCAGCGAATGGCTCCCATCTTCCGGTGCTTACTTTACAAGTTAGTAAAGCTTCTGCTTCCTCTGGTTAGTCACCAGTGGATTATGCTGATGCCGTGTTCACGTTTCCTCTTGCAGGTCCTGCTAATTGGAGACGGCGTTGGGGGAATCCTGGCTTTTGATGCCCTCTGCCATAGTCGTGCGGGAGGGTCCGGCAGTCGTGGGAGCAGCCGCCGCGGGAGCATGGTCAGTTTCTGAGCCCCAACACATAGTTCCTTATGGGTGCCAAAGATTTGCCTCTCCTCTCTTGCCCTCTAAGAAATAGGGTGTGTGGGGGGGATGGTTGCCAAAGTGGTTTTAAGGGAACAGTAAAAAGACAGAATTGAGATGGGAGTAATGTGATGTGATCCTGATTTCATTCTAGCAGTGGGCAGCCCAAACTATGTTTACCCTCTTCCTTGCTCTGTGTAGTAAGTACTATGTGTTGTAATTTGAGCAGACCTTGGAAAAGCTACTTTTTGGCTGTTTGCCAGAATCTCCTGCAAGCACAAGTGGCCTCTAGATTTGAAAGTGTTTTTCTTTTTTAAAAAGGACTTTCAAAGGGGTATGGTGAAACAATCGCTTGTCTTGTTTTGACGCCTACTGGATTCTCCTACTGAAAGAAGTACGAATGTGTGTCCCACAGTAGAAAAAGTAGTTGAATCTCCTCAGTAGGAGAACCTGCTGAACTCCATCCTTTTTCAGAATGCTGAGCTGCTTTCGCCAGAGAATGCCATGGGGCGAGACCCGCTCCTTGAGAAGGCAGAAGCATTGGGAGGAATGGGCCGTGCCAGTCCTGAGCCAGGAGTGCTTCCACCTAGCCTGAAACGCAGTGACCATGTGGCACAGGAGGGCGACTCTTTACCGCAGCAGCCTCAGTTTCTGTCCAGGTGAGAGGACAGGAGAGGTGGTCATGAAGCAGAGCAGCCTGCTGGTTGAAAGAATGGCTAAGAACCAGCAAGAAGGGAGTCTTCGTTGCCTGAAGCACACCTGCCTGACTTTTAAGGGTGGGGAACCTCTTTCAGGCTGAGGCTGAACTTAGTTTCAGACAGGGTCCCAGGGGCTCACATTCCTGTGTTGGGCAAGGGCAAGGGCAAAAACATGGAGCCAAAAATGTTAGAATGTTTTAACATAAAGCTCTTACTGCCAGTAATTAAGCCATCGGAGAAGCATTGCAATTTTTTTTCAAAGGTAGGGGGACAAAAGCTTAGGCAGCCAGCAGATGGTGGTTTTATTGTGAGGGGATTGTAGCCATCTGGTGAACTCCAAAGAGATGGATTTGATCCTAGGAGGGCAAGGTTCAGCCTAAAGGTTTGAGACACCCTGTTCCCCAACACTACTTGATAATAGGGCCTGTTATGGTAGATTACTCCAGGACTGAAGAGTGTGCACAGAGGTGGGCACCTGCAGCCCCCTGGCCTCTGGACATTGCCCACCACTCTTGTAGATGGTATGAAAAATGCTAGCCCTAAATTTATTTTTCATAGACAAGGTAGTCTTGGTGGGAAAGAGTTATGAGCACCTCCTGGCCGTGACAGAATCTTTTGCCGCTGTTTCCAGCCTGCAGGCTAGCCTGCAGGCCTCAGATGCTGAAGGAGACCCACGACGTAGCAGTAACTCTTCATCCTCAATGGTGGAAAACTTGGAGGGGCCCAGCATGGTTGGGAAGTTGGAGTTCAAGGTGTCTGGCTTCTTCTTGTTTGGCTCACCCCTGGGACTGGTCCTTGCACTTCGTAAGACAGTGATGCCCGCCATGGATGGTAAGCACCTTCTTTCTCCCTGCTTCCGATGTCCTTTTGTCTTCCTGTTCTGTTGCTGATGCAGAGAGGATTTCTAGGTACTTTTCTCCTCTCCCTGCAGTGGCTCAGATGCGCCCAGCCTGTGAGCAAATTTACAACTTGTTCCATGCTGCTGATCCCTGTGCTTCTCGTCTGGAACCTCTGCTGGCCCAACAGTTCCATGCTGTGCCTCCTTTTGGAGTGCCCCGCTACCAGAAATATCCCCTGGGAGATGGATCCTCCACTTCACTGGGTAAGAGGAACGACAAAGGCTAGCTTTGGGGACACTGCAGAAAGGTTGGTTCTGTCCCATGGAGGACTGTGGATGTGGAAGAGTATGCTGTCGGAGGAATGAAAGAGCAAGTCCCGGAGGTACAGGAATCGGTACAGTTTTGCATTCAATGGTTCTGTGTTTCTTCAGTACGGCAGAACAGAATGGATTTATATAATTTGGGGCACTGTGGAATAGACAGAGGCGATGGTATTTATTTATTTATTTATTTATTTATTAAATATGAGGTTCCACAAAGAAGACATGAATATCTCTTTTAGGGAACCCAGACTGCTGCATTAGGAATTCTGGCAGGTGCAGCCATGTCCTTATTTTGCAGTGATGGGGAAAACTACACGTGTAGAATAACATCTTAAGCTGAATGTTTGGTGGGTGGTGGTAAGTAGGGTTATATCTAAATCTGTTTGTTACTGAACCAGAGTAGACCCACTGAAGCAATTGTTGAATGATATGTGAACACATTTGTAAATCCCATGTAGGTCTGTTCTAACTGGGACTAGCAATCAGAGTAAGGTCATAGACTGCAGCGTTTCAGATTTGAGGTGTGTGTGATAGTTATATTAATTAAAGTGTTTTTATTAATATAATGGAGCGGAAATGGTTCCTAGAGCAGCTTGCATAAGATCTATGACAATTAGGACTTGCAGTTCAAAATGCATAGCACAAAAAGAAGGAATGGAAAGGGAGGAGGAAAGCAGGCAAATGCAGGTGTCAGATCTTAAAGTTGCAAAGTTCCTATCTTGAGCTTGAACTGAAAGTATTTGTGTGATGAGGAATTTGATAGAGCTGATATCTCATTAGAGAGGATGGCATCAGCTTTGCTTCTCTCCTACAGCCAGATGGAATGGGTGACATGTTCCCTTGCCTGAAGTACTCCCTGCAAATTCAAATTCAAAAAACAAAGGAGAGCTAGAACCTTTCTATGCTAGATTTCTAGTTATAGGGAATTTTATATAATTTTTATATTATAAAAATTTCTAATCTGTTTACCTGAAATCTAATGTTATATAGCCGCTTTATTCTGCTGTGTGTATCCCTCTACCTTCAGTCCTCATCTCCACTTTAAAAACTTGTTCTTCTGCAAGAGATAGTATACATTCTCACATATGGGTGGCCAGTTAGCAGTGTAACAAGTATTTGAAACGATATATCGGTGAGGTTCAAAATTAGAAGACTCTTCTTCCATCCTCTGAATCTTTTCCTTCTGTCAGAAGAGGGCAAGAACAAGAATTTTCTTGCTTGGTTCTTTTTGGCAATGAAAAGCTTGAGTGTGGAATATCTGTTTGTTTCTTCCACTGACAAGAGAAATATAACTAAATGCATAAGTTCAGTTATACCCCTTCCTCCACCTTTTCCTTTTAGGACTGAATATTTTGGTTCTCCACCTATTTTTTCAATTATTTATAGAGCGTGTGGGTGTTAGTTTTGTAAAAGATATTATTATTATAGAAAGTATAAGAGATTGTATTAAACAGAATTAACTGGAAATACGAATAAGTTTTGTACTTTTGTCTGAAGTGTGCCTGAGATGTGTTTCATATTATATCTGGAAACCTCAACATGCCCTTGGTGTACATGCCCACCATGGGTGTGATGTCGTTGTGGTGTGATCTCACACCACAGTTGACTATCACATCTATATAGGGTGGGGGCAGCATTTATTGAAGGCATCAGTCAATCAATCAATCAATCAATCAATCAGGCATCAGTACTGAAGGGAGAGAGTGCTAAGTCTGTGGAATTGACCACAGCCTCAAGGTCATGTTATTTTGTTCGTGTATCTGAGTGACACACACACACACTTGTACTCCAGTGTGCTTGAAGCTGCTCTGGGTTAGTGTGTGTGAGCAGCACTTTCCTCACAACTGTATCCAAAAGAATGGTGGTTCTCTCAGCAGTGGGCATGGGGGTTCATCTCTGCTTCCTTTTCTCCTTGGCCTAGCGGAAGCCTTGCAGAGCCACTCTTCCCTCTTTGTGGATGAACTAGACCTTGTGACGCCTCCCACTCCAACAGGCAACTTTGGGGGTTTCTGGAAAGGGAACGAGGCAACCACAGGCGAGAACACAGTCACCAGCACCAACGAGGTTGTCAAGAGTGAGTGCCCTCCTTTCCTGTTTTTTTCTTTTTTCCTCATTTCCTCACATGTTCAGGTTTGGCTGGTGTGTATAGTCCATATGTAGCAGAGATAGGCTGGGAATGGGGTTTGGTTTCACACTTTCCATTTGAGGCAGAATTGTTTTTCTAAGGGACATGGCAGCGAATTTAGAGGAAAAGCAATGGGATTTCTTTCCACTTCATTTTCCGTCACCACAGCCCCACATTTGGCAATAGTGGCAGGGATGCAAAGGCTGTGTGTTAAAAGCAGCTGTCAGGCTGCAGGCAGGCTCTGCGGCCATGGATTGCTCATCCCAGCACAGTAACCAGCTCATTTGGTAATATGAGGCCATTTGGAGTCAGAGTTTTTCCTCTGTGACATTTTAAACAGTTTTTTTTAAAGAAATGAACATACATTACTTTTTGCAGTACTAAATGCTCAGTTCTTACTGTTTTAGCTATTTCAAACAGCAGACGATAGCAAAATTGTTTCATACATTCATGAGGCTGAAGTAATTTGAACCCACTGCCTATATGAGCACTGATAATTTCAGGAAGTGGATTTCCCTTTGCCCCTCGCATCTTACAATGTTGTTGTGTCAAACTGCTTCTTTGGCCTCAGCAGTTCGAGAAATGTTAGCAGTCCTTTCCAAACATATTATCTGCAGATTCAAATTGGCACCTGAACAATGACTCTTGTGTTCGCAAGTCATATGAGTTCATTTTGCAAGTGTTGAGTATTTGTTTCGCTGCCAGCAAAATGCTTGTTCTTTGGCTGATTTCTATGGGGATACCATAGCATGGCCATATTGTGTCACTTGCACCATTCATTCAGAACAGAAGTGTTGCTCCAGTCTTTTGGCTCTGCCAAGCTATTGGGTTCATGTCTGTAATGCTAATAAATCCAGCAAATGTATTTACACTGAATAAAGCATAAAAAGGTGCATTCATATGTAGTACAGCCAGGACACTTACATTCCACCAAAGTAGAATTTTAAAAAGCCATTGAAAGAGATTTAATAGAAGAACTGCAGCCCAAGATTGGATTCCCATATGGTTTTAAATTAAACTGTATATTAAAGGCTTATGTGTAGCCTGCATAATTAACTTGTAAACCACCCAGAGAGTGCTTGAAGCGCTATGGGGCGATATATAAGCAGCACGCTTTTGTCTTTTTATCTATGTGTTTTTTAAAAATGCAGACAGCATTACTTGCAGGTCGGGGGCCAATTATTATTGTTCTTGTTGTTAGGGTATTTGAAATATTGCTGGGATATTATTTGGTATTGCCCCAAAGCAAGTAACAGTTGTACAGGAGGGATTGTGATGGGGAGGAAAGGGTTAAAATAACCCTGCTGTAATCCTGATAATTATTGATGTACTTGCCTAGATACCATTGCATTTTTAAAAAACCTCCATGTAAAATTTGAAGATGCATTTAGTGACAAAATCAGTTTTGTACTTGGGTTTACATTCCAAGTTTAGAGGGCATTGTGGGTTTTGTTTTGAAAAAAGAAGTTTAGAAGAAGGAGATAATGCTGGATTGGAATCTTAGAGAAGAGAGGTATTAGGGTATAAAAGCCTTTCGGGTGTGATGGATTTTCACTTAGGGATGTTTATTTAATTATTTACAATATTTATATCCTGCTTTTGCTCTAAAAGGACCCAAGGACTTTTTATTAAGAATATACGCAAACTAGAATGCTGGGGAATAAAATGGAACATCTGTACAGTTGGGGGTGAAATATGATGCACTCTTGCAGATGTTGCTTTTAGTTCCTATGCCCTGCACAACTATTTCTGGAAAATTACACATGTATAACAGTAGCCTTGCTTCCCAAGGTGGTGCCTGCCCTTTGGGCTTGCTCTCTCTGTAATTACAAATAGAATTATGATTACAATGATGCATTATATAAATATTTTTAGTTACTGTGTCATCATGTCTGGCAATAGAGAAGATGTGTGGATCACTGATGTTTATACCCATATTGTTCATTTCCCAAAACTAGCATCTGGGCTCCCCGCTAAAGAGTCATGTTGTTAATAAAGCCAAGTGCCTCTTAAGAGATTATGTGTTTAGTCTGGGTCTGTAAAAAGACAGTTTCTGTCATGTATTATTCATTATTTTTTTATGACCTGCGTGTGACTAGAGAGATGAAGGCCTGACGGAGGGGAGGGAATGTGAGCCGAAAGTTCCCTTCTTTGACCCTAACCTCTCTAGAATGGGGAAGAGTGGAAATGGGGCCTGACAAGAAGGGCCACCAGTCATGCCAATGATGTCTTTAGCAGGTGTGGTGAGGAGACGAGTAGGGCAAGAGGCATCGGAAAGACCACCTTAATTTCGTTTCTTTTCCCTCTGTGTCTAGTTCTGGATCGTTGGTGGGGAGCTAAACGCATTGACTACTCTCTTTATTGCCCTGAGGCACTGACAGCTTTTCCCACCATCACCTTGCCTCATCTTTTCCATGCCAGCTATTGGGAAAGTGCTGATGTGGCTGCTTTCATCCTACGCCAGGTATCAAGTTTGCAACAGTCCAGATGTCAGGGGGAAATGCCACAGTAGTGGGGAATGAGGAACTGTGGGTGTTCCTCTGAAGGGAAGCGGGTATTTGAGAAGAGGCTTTGTGGCAGATGAAAGTGGCATCAGAGGGATCTAGCTCAAGCACAGCACATTGGATTTGATTGGAGGAGATGTTTTAGTGCAGATGTGGAGAACCTCCAGACCTACCTGCCAGTCCACCCTGTGCTCTGTCCTACCTTGTCATAGCGACAGCATTCAGATTTGTTGCAGTGGTAGCAAAAATCCCTATGATTTTCCTAGATAAATAAAGAGAATAGGGAACATGTGCCTTTTAAAAAAAAAGTCAAATCATGGGTGCAGGAAACTTTTGGAAGCATGATTCAGCTTGAAATCAAGACACATGCTCCCACTCTACCTTGTTTTAAAGAGAAATTGTGGGATCTTTGTTTCGGTGGCAGCAAATTTAGAGGTAGTATATGGGGAGATAGGTGGGAAGGCAGAATCTAAGACTGGCAAGGGAGGTGGCATATGCAGGCCATACTGTGGATTGCCACCTTTGTTTTATTAGGAAAGCACAACACGAACACCTGTCAGCTAATATATGTTGGGTGAACTGCATGGGAGAATGCCACTGTGATAGACATTCTGGAGAGGATAGATATTTTTTTTAGAGGGTTCTCTTTCCTCCATATCGAAGAGCATGAATTAATGGATGATTTTGTTGTGGGAGGCAAAGGAGAGCATGGCTTCATGTGCTAATGGAGGGACAATCGTAGTGCTACTGGTTGAGAGAAATAAAACCAAACAGGAGTTTGTAAAAGTGGTTCCTACAGAATAGTGGTAAAGTGTGTGCTTCTCTGTGCAGAAGATCCTGGGTTCAATAGCTGTTATCTCTGGCTAAAAATATCTAATGGAAGGAAAAGCAGGGGTGAGTTTGTGGAGCGTAGACAATACTGGGCTAGTTGAAGAATCACTCTTATCTGGTGCAAAGCCCTTTCCTCTGTTTCCCCAAGTAATAAACACAGCAGGGCCACTTGCCTCCTGCAGTTACAAGAGCATATAAATGAAGGACATGGTGGAGATCTTCCTCCCCAGGGAGGGGGCATCTGCGTAGGCCTTGCAACAGAAGGAGCTGTTGTCCAAGAACAGCTCTCATTTCTGCCTGACGCTGATGTTATGTGGTCTCAGGTGATTGAAACAGAGCAGCACCAAGTGACAGAGAATGAGGAGAGTTCCATCTACAGTCCAGCCTTTCCCCGTGAAAAGTGGCAGCGCAAGCGGACACAAGTGAAGATCCGGGTATGGCCGTTTTGTCCCCTATAGTGGCAGCTGCCTTGCCTTTACCTCTTTTATGCTTGCACGGGAAACCGGTATCTGGTTTTGGCCAAGGCAGTGTGATCCGTCTTTTGTGCAGGCATCCTATTCTTTTTATGTCAAATAAGCTTAAGGATAGATTTGCAAAAGTGACCTCACTGCCAGACCTTGTCTCTCTTCCTCTTTTGCTATTTACCCTTCCACTGCATGCCAAAAATAGTTTGAATGCTATAGAAAGTCAGTATTGCTATTTCAGTGAACAAAGCAGATTGCAGCGCCACGACGTTTGCAAAATGGGTTCAGAGCAAAAGCGGTAGGTTCGGCATGGAGAGGCCTCTTTCCCAGTTTGTGCCTTCATAGTCATCTATTTCTCCCTTTTATTCCAGAGGCAGAAATGAAAAGGAAATTGGTAGCCCTTTGCAGATTACCTACATAGATCTTTTTATAATAAAAATTTTGTCTTAATCTCTTTTTCATAGTCTGGGAAAAGATGTTAATACCTTTTACTGTGTATGCCCCTGATTTGTAGTTGAAATGAAATCATACCATGTTGTATAAAAATTTAAATTATTGAAGTGAACTGTTCAACATGTGTAAATGGATATGCCATTTAAACAAAACTTCTTCCCTCAGGCCTCTGGAGATGTGATAATTTTTAAGGCAGAGCTTGGAAAGTTTACTTTGTTGGACTAAAACTCACCAGAATCCCCTAGTGGCCATGTTGGCTGGGAGATTCTAGCAATTGCAGTCCAGAAAAGTAACTTTCCCAGGCTGTGGTTGCAGATTTGGCATTTGGTCCAGAGGACAAGATCCTTCACTTGAATACCCTGTATCTTTGGTTTCATTTCCTCATACAGGACTGCTATCTTTTTGTAGAGTACTATAGAGAGTAATGGTTGGTCAGAAGGGAAACTTCAACACAAGAAATCCCTGTAATATTTAGTGGCTTCCAGTTCCACTTCTGTGCAGTCAAGTAGACAAATAAGCAGGAAAATAAGAGGAGGTATGATTCCTGTCAAAAACAGTTCCACAGATTCATGTAAGGATACATTTCTGGGAACATACCGTCAAGTATGATGAAATCCTACCTCCTCTCAGTCCCAAAAGTATATTTTAAGCTATCAGTTTATTTCTCCTCATGTGAGGGAGTTGGAAAAATTGTATCCTCCATCCAGCTCCATTGCTGCCTTTCTTCAACGCCTCTGTTTGTTTTTTCCTTTGCTAAGGTAAGTTTACTCGAAGCTGCTGACTTTTTTGTTTTGCAGAATGTCACAGCAAACCACCGTGCCAGTGATGTCATTGTGTGTGAGGGACGACCGCAGGTTCTCAATGGGCGCTTCATGTATGGTCCTTTGGATGTGGTGACTTTGACTGGGGAGAAGGTAAAAAAAGTGCCTGGCTACACAAGACTCCATTGAAAATAGATGAAAAGGGGGAGATATGAGCCGGAGCAAGTAGCATTACTTGCTATGAGGTCTCCCTGTCCCAGATGGATGCTTAAGCACTGCACACAGTTTTGAATGGACAAAGTGCTAAGACTGATAGTGTGATGCTTCTCGTCCTCATGACAAGACTTTTTGCTTTGGAGGGCAAGGCCAGCCTTCCCTCCATTAGGCATTGTGAGGCATCTGCCTCAAGTGGCAGATCTGTGGGCAAAAGCAGTCATCTGGCAGTTTGTCCTGAGCTCATGAGCCATCCTCCAGAGTTGGAAGGTAGAGTTGTGTGTGCCTCATGGCCTGTCCAGCATAACCTAAACTACGTTGCTTCTTTCGGGTGTCATGAAGGACACACTTACATCACCAACGATGAAATACATTTGAACTACCAGTATAGTTAATTCTGTAGTTGGAACTGGGGCTGGGGGGTTGCCATCTTGTACTTTGCCTCAGGCAACAAAACCTCCTCGGCAAGCTATGTTCAAGGTACAGTTGCCTCCAAAGCTAAGAGGGAGGAAAGACTCTTTAGAGGTAAATGAGAAGGACAGGAACAAGTAGCTTGCATTTAGGAGTAAGCAGAATCCAGCTGAGCACAGAAGATGTATGGACATTGGCCACAGGGCTGATTTTGAATTGTGAGAACTTATCTTGCATTCTAGTGACTGTGGCATTCCACTGTTGTCACTGAAGGCAATCACACAGGGGAGAGTAAAGTGCAGTTTCTAGGCTGATTTTCCAGTCTTCTCCCTGCCTCAGACTCCGCCTTCCCTCCAAGCAAAAAAATTGTGAACTGCCACTCCTGGAAGTTTCTAAGAGTAGCATTTCACCATATAATAGGCCAGAACCAATCCTCTGCACCATTTCAAACCCCAGTACTGATTTTTCAAAATTGGAAGTGATTTCCAGCCTCTTCTAGTATCTGTGTGTGTCCCTGCAGGAGAGAGGAAATTGCTCCTTGGACTCACAGAAGTTGGCAAGCCCTGCTATTGTAGAACCTCACTCACTCTTCAGACCCTCTTGCCCCATGGACAGCTTCCCATTTCACCAGTTTACTTTGGAATTATGCTGAGAACACCACTAATAACCTAGAGACAGAATTCCAAAAACTGGCAGAGGGGGTTAAAAATAGAAAGTAGGCCATGGAGATACAAATTGTAGAGGAGAAACAGATCTTAGGTTACAAGAGCAAAGATAAAATCATTGAGCCAAATTCACAAGGCATATAAAGTCAGTGTGGGCTGTAGAAGGGAGAGTGTCCATTGTAGAGGCAAGGAACAGAAACTTCTCACAGGTGATGAGGAGGTATTAAAAGGGTTAATAGAAAAAGAGGCTGAAACGCCATGTGCAGAAGGGCAACTGCACAAGCGCTTTTTGCATTTTGCCATCCATCCATTCATTGCATGATCAGTTGTGGAATCAGAGTGCTAATGAACACAAAGCGGACAGTCCACAAGGTAGTGTACACCATCTGTGGGCTTGCCCGTTTAACCTTTGAATCCAAGAGGATTCTTGCCATTGCATGTAAGCAAAACAGAAGATGGATATACGTAGATATGAACAAAACATGGAGTAAAGGGGGTTTGGAATTAAGGGCAAAATTGTGCCGCATCCCCTGCAGTTCTAGCACTGAGTGTGACTGGACAGTTCTAAGAGGTCAGCTGAGTTTTGAGGGCAGGCAGTGCAGTATGAGAGAACATGTGCAGTGGACTAAATGATGCCATTGCCTCTGATCTCTTCTCACAGGTTGATATCTACATCATGGCACAGCCACTGTCGGGAAAATGGGTACACTATGGCACAGAGGTGACAAGTGGCAGTGGAAGGCTTTCCTACACCCTCCCTGAGGATAAGATGCTGGGCATCGGCATGTATCCTGTCCGCATGGTAGTGAGGTGAGAACACATTGTGTTTTTCCCCCCTGTAGCTGACCTCTTGAGCAGCCTGCTCTGAGCTGGATACTCTCATCTCAGTCCAGCTTGGCTTGTTGCACTATTGACTTGGTACCAGAAGCCTAAGGCACAGATAATTCTCAGATGTGTAGGAATAATGCTGACCATAGCTGTCGGTAGGCTGACCCCATTTTACTTCTGCTTGCAGGGGGGATCACACCTATGCTGAGTGCTTTCTAACTGTGGTAGCCAAGACCACTCCTTGTGTTGTCTTCAGTATTGATGGCTCCTTCACAGCCAGTGTTTCCATTATGGGCAGTGATCCGAAGGTGCGCGCTGGTGCAGTTGATGTTGTAAGGTGCGTAGTAGATCTTTGCAGGGAACCCTGTTCATTTTTCTGGCTGGTTCTTCTTTCTTTCCACTAAGGGCTTCAGAGTGCATGCCTGGAATAGACCTTTGGTCTAGATGGGCGGGGTAGAAGTCTAATAAATAAATAAATAGTTCTGATAATCCCACAAGAACGTCCCTGCTAGGTTTCTTCATTTCTGCAAAATCCCCTATCCCTCATTTTAAAGAGCTTTGAGGTACTTATCCTGGTAATATGAAAACCCAGAGTAATTAAAAATCAAGCTTACTGAAACTTACACTCTAGCATTCTATTTTAGTTTGCCTAATTTCTTTTTAAAAGGGTTAATTTTTTTAACACCTTTGCTCTTCATATCAGTAATAAAAAGATACCTTAAAACACCAATTACGGAAACAGCTCTATTGTTCTCCTTTGCACTTCTTATATTAAGTTTACCAGTTTCCATTTTTTCAATGCCAAGGTGCTATGAAAATGGATTTACTGGAATAAGCTTTTGTTAAATTAACTGGATTTTCTTCTGAGATTCACATGTGCTTAACATAGCTTTGTAAGCTCTTCTGCTTTTTTTATGAAAAGCAGAGTTAGAAGGCCTCTGTCTCTTTCTCTAGGCCAGAAGTGTTACTATTTTGGTTTTAAGGGGCCAGAATCCTGCAGCCACAGCAGAACTGAGAATTCTGGCACAAGGAAGTAACTTTTCTGGGCTTTGGTTAAAAATTCTCGTAGCTGAAAATTGAGTGTCAGAATGAGACTGCAATAAATGCATTTGCTGCAGAATACTGCTTCATTCTATTGTTCAAACCAACTCTGTATGAAAATATACACTTTTTAATAGGTGTTTATGACCAGAGTAGCAAAGTGGGCCTTCCTTGTTCAGAGCCCACTCTCCATTAAGAAAGATACAGCACAGGCCCTTCACTTTCATGTCCTCTTTTTGAGCTTCATGAAGGCATCTGCAGTTATTGATTGATTGATTGATTGATTGATTGATTGATTGATTGATTGATTGATTGATTTCCTTCCTTCCTTCCTTCCTTCCTTCCTTCCTTCCTTCCTTCCTTCGCATGAACACTGTTGTAGGTTGATAAATAAACAAATCCTTTGCCTTATGACCTAACACAGTTGTTCCTTGCGGGTGTAAGAAAAGTAGTACCTCAATGTTATAAAAAGTCCTTATGTTCTTGGTGACCTACAATTAATGTGTTACCATCTTGCTCAGTCCAGCCATCTTGCTACAGCCTTTACAGTCTACAACAGGGACAAGGAAGACAACATTGACTCCGTTAGCTAGGGCTGCTGGGAAATGCAGTCCAGTAACATCCAGTGTACTACACATTTTCCAGTCCTCCTCAAGAGATGGCAGCCTAAGCAATCCAATGTCCATAAAGACTCTTTTCTTTAGGCATTGGCAAGATTCTGGCTTCATGATCATCTACGTGACTGGCCGCCCAGACATGCAGAAGCATCGTGTGGTGGCCTGGCTTACCCAGCACAACTTTCCTCATGGCATTGTCTCATTCTGTGATGGCCTCACACACGACCCCCTTCGCCAGAAAGCTGCCTTTCTCCAAGGTCTTCAGCAGGAGGTATGTGAGCACCTGCAAGAGGCCGAGGTAATGTTTGCTTGTGAAGCACAGTGGGGAGAGGTGCTGTAGGAGGGCAACTCTAGCACAAGCAGGGGTACAACTGGGAGCAGCTGAAGCATACCACAACAGAAAGGGGAGGAAAACATAGTGTGAAGATAATTGTTGTCTTAATTTGTTGCAGGCAGAGGTCACCATTGTGGCTGGCTATGGTTCCACCAAGGATATCTCTGTCTACAGCTCCTTAGGGCTCCCCCCATCTCAAATCTACATTGTGGGCCGGGCTGTGAAAAAACTACAAAACCAGTGCCAGGTAATGGACTTTATTTTATAGAAAAGCCTTCAGTTCAGCTGTGGTCATAAACCGCATGAGGTTTATGGAGGCTACAGTGTGATAGAGAATCATACAGTCTGTGGGCTCATCAAGAAGTGACACTGGGGGGGGGGCATGATGAACAGAGCAAATGTCAACTTCCTTAATCTCTCTTCTCCTGCAGTTCCTGTCAGACGGTTATGTGGCACATCTGGCACAGCTGGAAGCAGCCTCCCTTGCCCATTCGCCAAAGGGGACAACAAGACCCACACTGGGCAAAGGCAGCTATGGCTGCCCTGCTCCTGTTGACTTTCTGCGCAAGCAGAGTCAGCTGTTGCGCTCGCGGGGACAGAGCCAGGCGGAACGAGAAGGAACAGGGAGTGCTCAGCCCCGAGCCAAAGCACGCAGCGTCAGCCTCAAACTGGAGAGTGAGGAGTAGGCCCCTGTGGGAGACTGTCTGCATTTTCTGACTTGTCATGGCAGGTGCCAAGATTGGGCCTGTGAGATGCCGCAGATAGGAGAGAAGGAACACCAGGCAGAGAAAGAGAGAGGAAGAGGGGGAAAGAGTGGGCTCTGCCCAGCAGAGGCTGCAACCTGGCATACAGTGCCACTAAGACAGGAGGAGAGAACCTCTGTATAAACCCAGAGGTTGCTTTCATTCCCCTCAGCTCCTTCCTGGCTGCTGTTTGTGGTCTCCTTTGAGCCACCGTTCAGCCAACATCCCTCAACTCATACCTCCTAGGGATTGGGGGGAGGGGGGAGGGGAGGGGGCAGTGGGAGTGTGTTCATATTAGCCTGACTTAAACTGTGTTGCATTATTTGTGAATTGACTGTTCACATCTCTCTCCTTTTCCCTCCAGATTTTGAGATCTCTTGAGACTGGGATCTATTTCACTCTCCCAGTTGGATGCCAAGTGAGGTGGTAGTGGTTCTAGCCCCATCAGTTTCCCCAAATCTTTCCATATCTCTCTTTGATCTAGGTTGGGTGGGTAGTGGTTAGGGAAATCTAGACATCAGGGATCCCAGCCCCTTTCCAGAGCACTTTGCTCCAGTCCAAGTCCAGTTCTCAGTCCAATCCTACCTGTGCCCTCGTCTCTGGGTGTTTGCATGATACTGCCCCTCCTGTGCAGTTATTGTGTCCAGTGTGAGAGCACAGGATAGCCAGGAGTAAAGATCAATCTGTACACCCTTCTCAACATAGGAGGGTTTGGTATTTATTTCATCATGTCACAATTTTTGGAAAGTAGGGAGTTGGGGAGTCAAATCCTGTTTTGAAGGATATTTGTTCCTGCAGGGGTGGGTGGGTTACATTTATCTTTAAATGTATTCTAAAACTGAAAAATAAAAAAAAATGATTAAATCCTGAATGTATTGTCTTGAAGTAGTAACTAAGTAGTAGTAATAGTTGAGATTTGTAGTTCAGTACTCTTTGGCCATAACCTTATTGCGAAATACTGCATACAATAAGGGCAATCATAGAAATGGCTTTCACATTTTTCTGGCCATCCAGTCATACGCCTGAGTGCACAACCGATCACATGACTTAGAGATGTCCAAGCATGTGACAGACAGCTGGCAAGATCATGCTCACTGCTCATGTGATTGCTGGTTTGTGCTCTCTGATTCCCACAGGATCTTGGCCTTTTTCTTTAAACATGGCTTAGATGATCTTAGAATTCCCAAGATAAAGTGGATAGAGTGATGGATTAGGACTCCGGAGAACAGGGTTCAAATCCCCACTTGGCCATGGAAACTCACTGGGGGAGTGGAACTAGTAAAGCCACTCCTTAAATATCTCACCTTGAAAGCCCTATTAGGGGTGCTCTGAGTTGGTTCAGACTTGACAGCAGAGAACGCACAGATGATCTAAAGCAGGGCAGGACAACTTGTGGTCCTTCACATGTTGGGCTCCAACTCTCACCATTTCTCAGCTAACTACAGTTGACAGGAGCTGCAGTCCAGCAACATCTAGAAAGCTACAAGTTGTCATCTCTGGCTCTTGGATAGAAAGTAATTTTTAAATTTGAATAATGACTCATAAAAAGAACTCTTAATTTACTATACCCTGAAATGATTTGTGCATCCATCATGGCACTTTTTGATTACTTATGTAGGTAAATAATTCAAAATTTGAAAATTCAGATGTTTTTTCCTTAAAAATATTCACCTTGTAAATACATCTTAAAATAGCCATTATTTCCTTTAAAACAATTCATTTTTAAGATGACAGGGCTAATTTATCATCACAATAACTGTGATGTGTGTTTTAGACTAAGAGTTTCCTGCTGTGTTTACTATACTACTGGTGATCACCAGAGCTACATGTGAAAGTTCGTTGACCTTTGGCATTTGCATCATTGAATGAACACTGAAAATTCCAAATGGTGGCATTGTACACTAGTTGAGAACCCTTCATGGCCCATACACACTACCTGTTACCTGAGAGGTACATGGGCACTAGAAACTCAGTCTCCTTCGTAACATGTGGTTCGTGGAATGGTGATTATGCAATTATTATTGTATTACTAGGAAAATTAGTTTAATGATCACTGCATGTTTCTATGTAGCAAGCGTGGAGAACCTGTGGCCCTCCAGCTATTGCTAGCCTACAACTCCCATCAGCACTAGCCACCATAGTAAGTATTTATGGGAATGGCAAATCACAAATGGCTAAAGGGCCACAGTTGCCTACCCCTGCTCTATAATGTGTAGTTTGGTCTCAGCTATATTAACTTGTTGAAACTACCTTTAAAATGCCAACAGTCTCCTTACAATATAAATTTATGCTAATCATTTCCACCCAATGGAAATATTCATTTGTTATTAATTTACATTTATTCCCACCTTTGTCCAGCAAGCTCACATATATGGCTCTCTTCCTCCCAAGGTTATTGTCCTAACTACCTTATGAGGTAGGTTAGGATGAAAGAAGAAGACTATTAGTCCACATTTACCCAGTTATTTTCATGACTTAGTGGAGACTAAAACTTGGATCTTCCATGTCCCAGCTCACCATGCTGGCAGAATTTTGGGGCACTGGCCAAAAAAAAAGAAAACAAAAAGCACAACTTCTTAGAGTTTAATGGAGCACACCTGCTAGCTTTTGGGATGATGCCCCCCCCCCCCCCGCTGCTGTTTCAGGCTCTTTCTTACACATTCAAGGCAACACATTTCACATCATAGGCTTATACAGACCAAAGAAGTAGTTGAAATTACAGAAGTTTTAAGGGGTAGAGGAGGACACTGTCTCAGAACTCGACATAATCCTAATTAAACCAGTAGCTCTACAAGAAATCATTTCTTCAACACTGCACACACATGATGAATACAATTTCTTCACTTGCCGCTAAATAATTATTTGGGCATCACACTTTTAGGACCTGGAAGTGACACAGATGAAGCTACAGAAGTAATTCCCCATATCAGCCATGGTCATGTTAAGTACAATCCACACAAGCCATTTACAGAGTGTTAAAACAGTTTAAGCAAGTTCTTTCTTGTCTCCCATGGTTCTGAGAGCTTCTTAGGATATCTTTATCTTTAGAAAGGATATATATATATATATGTGATAGCTTTGTAAGATATCCTAAGAAGCTCTCAGAACCATGGGAGACAAGAAAGAACTGCTTGCTTAAACTGTTTTAACACTCTGTAAATGGCTTGTCATATATATATATATGATAGCTTTGTAAGATATATATATAGTTTTGCAATAAGTCACTACAACTTAACCAATGATTAAAACCCACAACTTTAAATAGCTATAAAGCAGCAAGAAAATAAGTAATTCAATTAAAAAGAAGTTTTGGTATTCTCCCAATGTTTTATGGGCAAAAAGCCCCATACGTTTTGAATACTTCTAATAAAGGGTGGATGGGGGTGCCAAACTTCCCTGGGGAGGGAGTTTCAAAGAGATGGTACGACCTCTGCTGAGAAATACCTGAGAATGTATGTGAAGCACATCTAACATCAGGAAGACATTCCATACATCATATACAAATGCATCTTGAGGTACTAAGTAATCTTTGCAATTTTACAAAACACTTCTAAAAAGTTAATGGCCATCAGTTCTGAACCTCTGAACCCAGAGGTGACAACGTTCTCCAAACAGCACTACATTGGGATCTGCAGTTCTGAAACAGTGCCCTGGATCTCAGTACACCAGGGTGGGAACTCCTTGGCCTTCCATATGTTCATGAAGTGAAGTCCCCATCATAACTCATAATTGGCCCAGCTCTTATAGGGCTGATGGTTGTTGTGGGTTTTTCGGGCTCTTTTGCTGTGTTCTGAAGGTTGTTCTTCCTAACGTTTCGCCAGTCTCTGTGGCTGGCATCTTCAGAGGACAGGAGTCAGAACTCTGTCTGAACAGAAAAACCCACAACAACCATCAGATCCCGGCCATGAAAGCCTTTGAGAATACATTGAACGTCTTATAGGGCTGTTGGAAATTCCCTTTCAAGTAAGTTTAAGAGGGCCATACGTTTTCCAGTCACACACTTTGTTACCAATACTAACATTATATACAACATGCCACTTAAAATTCATAGAAGTCATTTCCTCATCAACTCTAAAGCAACCCAGTGGCTTACCTATTCCGAATCACATAAAAGGCAACAATACGGATTCCAGATTCTATTTTAGGAGCATATTATGATACATGCGTCTACAAATGTAGGGCTGGAAATGGAAATTCAATACACTCTTATGTTCCAGCAACTATTCTGAATACTTCTAGAAAGAAAGGAAGTGCGAATTTCTAAAAGAGGACAAGAGAGCATGCAGACGTAAATCCACACATAATATCCTTGTCCTGCAGTCTGGGTATTCTTGGAAACCTCATTAACAATGTTCTCAATGCAAAAGGCAACCATCTTGCTGCCGGGAACTGATTTCTGCTGCCAGTTCTCTTGTGGATGGGCACCACTATAATTTTCCATTATTTCTGCCTCTAGCCCCTGGTTCCATATTCTGTTCTGAAATTTATTTTGTCTGTTTTTTCTTAAAATAGGAGTGAGTAACGAACTCCTTCTACTGGGAAAAAAAATACTACTGAGTCTTCAAAGTACTTTTACCTCAAAAAATTCCTTCAGTACTCTTTGTTAGACAGGCCAATATTATACAGTCATGGCCAAAAATATTGGCACCCTTGCAATTCTGTCAGAAAATGCAACCCTTCTCTCAGAAAATTGTTGCAGTTGCAAATGTTGTAGTACTCACATGTTCATTTCTTAGGTTTGTAATCACACTTGCAACCAGTTAAGATGGAGAAAAGTTGACTCAACCTTTGTGTTGTGTGTGACACTGAGCATGGAGAAAAGAATGAAGTGTAAAGAGTTGTCTGTGGATTTGAGAGAAACAATTGTGGAAAAACATCGACAATCTCAAGGCTACAAGTTCATCTCCAGAGATCTTAATGTTCCTGTGTCCACTGTGTGCAATATCAAGAGGTTTACAGCCCATGGCACTGTAGCTAACCTCCCTGGATGTGGACGGAAGAGCAAAATTACTGAAAAATTACAACGAAGGGTTGTTCGAATGGTGGATAGAGAACCCAGATTAACTTCCCAACAAATTCAAGCTGATCTGCAGACACACGGTACAACAGTGTCAACTCGCACTATCCGTCACCATCTGAATGAAAAGGGACCCTATGGTAGGAGACCCAGGAGGACACCACTGCTGACACAGAGGCATAAAAAAGCAAGACTGGAGTATGTCAAAACCTATGTGACAAAACCACAATCCTGGAAGAACGTACTGTGGACAGATGAGACAAAAGTAGAGCTTTTAGTAAAGGACATCATGGCACTGTTTACAGAAAAAGAAATGAGGCATTCAAAGAAAAGAACACAGTCCCTACAGTCAAACATGGTGGAGGTTCAAAGATGTTTTGGGGTTCCTTTGCTGCTTCTGGCACTGGATGCCTTGACTGTGTGAACGGTATCATGAAATCTGATGATTACCAAAGAATTTTGGGGCGCAACGTAGTGGCCAGTGTCAGAAAGCTGCATCTCCACCAGAGGTCATGGGTCTTCCAGCAGGACAATGACCCGAAACACACTTCAAAAAGCACTCCGAAATGGTTACAAACAAAGTGCTGGAGAGTTCTGAAATGGCCAGCAATAAGTCCAGAACTGAATCCCATAGAACACCTGTGGAGAGATCTCAAAACAACAGTTGGGAGAAGGCATCCTTCAACTCTGAAGGCCCTGGAGCAGTTTGCCAAAGAAGAGTGGTCCAAAATTCCAGTAGAGAGGTGTAAGAAACTCATTCATGGTTACAGGAAGCAATTGATTTCAGTTATTTTTTCCAAAGGGGGTGCGACCAAATATTAAGCTAAGGGTGCCAATAATTTTGGCCAGTGAATTTTTGGGTTTCTGTATGGGATTGTATCATATTTGACTTTTCTTCTCTGTTTTTTTGTGTTGTCCCAACGCAAACCAAAGAAATGAACGTGTGAGTAGCACAACATTTGCAACTGCAACAATTTTCTGAGAGAAGGGTTGCATTTTCTGACAGAATTGCAAGGGTGCCAATATTTTTCGCCATGACTGTAATCCTTAAGACAAGTGAGTGAGCTTGTAGTCAAGGTGGGATTTGAACCAAGGAACTTCTGGCTCACATTTGAATGGCACCACACAAGTCTGAAATCACTTTGTGATGTGAATGTAAAAGGGACATTTGCCAGGGTGCACATTTGATCACATATACCTCTTTTCTGTTACAACAAAATCACATTACCTAGCTGGCAATTTAAATGTGCTAACATGCTCCAAGACCAGAGTTACACTATTTTCTGAGGTGCTCACAGGTGGTAGGGAAGCCACACTTGTGAGCTGTGACAACCATTCCACACAGGCAGACCTGCTATTGTGTAGGACTGAAGTCATCCAGCAATTGCCATGAATGTGTAAGGAGCCTTGTGAGATTTCTTGTTCTGCAGGTCCCTTGGGATACAAACGGCACTGATGAAACACCAGCAGCCAACATACATACAATGTTAAAGCCTAATTTATATTATGAGCTGCTTGGATTCTTACTGAGTTGGACCAGAGGGTTGAAAAAGCAGTCTCAATCTGGATGGCAGTGAAGATTAGCATCACACACAGCTTCCCCTGCATGAACCAAGAAAACATATTAAAGAGTAGGAGTGAATTCCACATATCTCTCTCTCCCTTTCCCTCTCTCTCCCTCTCTCTCTCTCCTTTTCCATTTACCTGTGTGTGTCCGATCGTCTGTTTAGTTTGGGGTGCCTTGCCATATGCAGACACGGTGCTTGGGATCTATATTAAAGGCACGCAATAATAGCAACAAATAGGCTTGTATTATCTGAAGACTATCAGACTGATTATGTCCAGCTTTAAGGTGCAATGAGATTCCTTGTTTTTGCTGCAACAGATAAGTGTGCCTCACTCCTATGAAAAATGAAGTACAGTAATGGGAAGAAGGCAGTGTCAACAGAGGAAAGTGAAAATGATAATGGAATTGGATGGAGAGAGAGTAAGGTGGGATACCGTGGGCCACCACCAAGGCCTTTAGCATATGTGTATGCCAAGAAAACCCATGAACAAAGATGGCCATTTCCATATTGCCTCTAATGAAGCTCAGAAGCTTGAGCATGGATGCTGTAGTGTTTTCTTTCTAGTGGCTTATCCTGTACCAACAACAACAACTTTGTGAAACATGAAATGTGAAATGTGTCAGGCTGCCCAGGGCTTTCCAATAAGGATTTGAGCCTATGGCAGCAGGTGGGAGACTGTTTCCACCACCATCCCAGGAATTACTATTGATGGGCCGTAGAATGTCCATTTTGGTTTTATTGAAGAGATTTCATTGGGGATTTTTGTCCTTCAGTTACTTGCAAGATCAGTTGACCAGAAAATGACTGCGAAAAAAGAAACACGGGTAGACACCCCAAGGAAAGCGTCCTTTCAATGCTCTTCAGAGGGTGCTGTGTAAAAGGGAAGGGCTCACGTGACCCTGGCCCAACTCACTGAAATAACATAGTTGGAGGTTGTGATGAGATTGTCATGCTGTTCACACGATCAGTTGGCAAAGAAAATAAGTCCTTTTCCTCTGTAAGGGCGGGGGCTGGCCCAATCAGGGCAGGCCGGTGTAGATGGGTTTCCGTGGCAGTGGGAGTGTGCATCAAACCATCGGGGCTACTGTACATTCTCTTTCAGTAGAAGCATCTGACAAAGATCCGTTTCCAAGTTATGAGCACAAAGGGAACACTAATCTGACAGATCTGGGCTATAAGAAGCAGAGGTAGGATTAATGATGTAAAGGCCGGGGGGGGGGGGGGGAGAGGGGACCTGGAAAAGTTCAGAAGAAAGCTGCCCTCCCCAATTCTGTTTCCCAAGAAGTAAGTTTCCTTTTTTCCTGGGGCAAAAGAATAGAAACGTTGACAAACATAGAAAAGAATTCAAATAAAGCATTTCCTCTGAAATGCTTTTTAAAGCAAGGATGTCTTCATTCAAAAGGCCAGGAACTGCATGCATAATACGAGGATGTCTATGCAACACCAATCTACAGAATTAGAGAATAAAAAATCCTGTGCATATGTGGTGCAGATAGTAGAGTGACACCAACCAGTAAATGATGAAGTTGCTTTTCGACATGGATGATACTGAAACCCAAGATGCTTTTCTACACCTAGTAGATGATGTCCTCTTCATGAGAGGGGCATAAGGAGGACCATTGTGGATTGCAGCTTGCTTTCTTCTGGCAACCTTTGTTCTAGTGTGGTGGAAATGGTTACAATTGAATCAACACTGCTGATGCCAAAATATGACACTTAATTTTGTTTATGACAAAATTCGTAGGTTTTCTTTTCTTTTTCTTTTTGTACTTCTCAGACGATTAACACTAAAGTATCAGAGAGTTAAGCAGTTTACATCACTTTCTTAAGTATAAGATACATTTATAATTTGGTTTGTACAAAATGTGGGCTTATATACAGTGGTGCCTCGCTAGACGATGTTAATCCGTTCCGCGAAGATCGCTGTCTTGCGAAAACATCGTCTAGCGAAGCGCGTTTCCCCATTGGAATGCATTGAAATCTCTTCAATGCGTTCCAACGGAAAACTCGTCGTCTTGCGAAGATCGTCCATAGGGAAACTTCGTCTAGCAAGCGCGGGTCCCCATTGGAATGCACTGACAGCTATTGACCGCTAGTCAATGCATTCCAATGGGGAAAACTCGTCATCTAGAGAAAATCGCCCATAGGACACCATCGTTTTGCGAAGCGCATTAGCGATCGCAAAAAGCCATCGTCTAGCGAATTCCTCGTCCTGCGAGGCAATCGTCTAGCGAGGCACCACTGTATTTTCAAATTTAATAAATATGTCAAACAATGGAATTTTCTCTGCTAAATTCTGAATGAAACTTGAAGCAGTATAATAGGTTTAAGAGTGATAAGAAGGTAAGTAATGCTATTTCATTCTTTAGTTTCCCCAATCCCCATGGCTTCAGAATTTCTGGAACTCTTATATGTCTACACAGAATAGCTCCTAGTAATCAGTGTCTTTTGAGAAACGGGTTTTTTAAAATCAGCATTTAAAATATCTACCATACCCTCAATTTGTTTTGTTGCAGCTTTTGATGCAAGGTTTCCAGAAATGAAGAACTATAGAGGGAAAAGGGGAAAGTAGACAACCAAGAAATAAATTAAATCAAGTAAATAAACAAATAAATCACATGTTTAAAGCCTCCACTTATTTATTCTAGTTTAAAAATTGTAACAAAGATTAGCAGAATTGTATAGTTTGACCCTGGGACTCTTTTTTTAAAATACAGTACGAGCAAATAAAATGTTTATTGACAACAGGCTAAGAGGTTATGGTACCTCAAAGAGTAAAAAATTTATCACAGCCTTTTGTAGCATGCAAGTTAAAATCTGATGAATAGGGCTGCAATCTATTAAAGTTTATGCTGTAATGAATTTCCTAGCATTTAATGTGCTACAAGACTCTTTGCGTCAGAAGGTTAATGTGTCACAACACCATCTAATTAATAGTGTTATAGTTTCAAAGTGCGTTGCCACAATTTTCTCATCCAGTCTTATGATGACATTGTGAAGTGGAGCATTATTATTTCCATTTTACAGATTAAGAATTGACTAGAATTACCCTGTCAGGACACACTGGTCCACATCAAACCTCTCTTCAGTAAATCATGTTTGCTCACAATTACATGATGGCTACAGGTCAGCAATAATTCAATTTATTCTACTTACAAGCCCGCCTCCCCAATAGGGAGACAGTCATGGCGAGGGAGATAAATTCTTTTGAAGAAAAGAGCAAAATGCCTCCAAGCGCAATATGTATCATTGCAATAACAATCTGCACATTCTGTGGAAAGATGACAAAATAATGGAAATCAATAACCTTAACCTAGCTGGAACAAGCAGTAATCCAGCTAAGAGCACTTCATACACATATTATTAATTGAGCTTTATAATCCCTGTTATCTAGATGGTGATTACATTATTCCCCAGGTTCCAAACATTAAAACGAAGACATTGATTAAGCAACTTCCTCTTCTGTTATACTGTAACATAGAGAGTAAGGTGCATCTGATATTGGTTTTAGAATAAACAGGCAAATGATTGTACAACGATAGAAAGGCTGGCTTTTAAAAATATTTAAGTTGATCTATTTTTTAAAAATTGAGAGTTTTACCAAGGTTTTTTAAAAGGAAAGAAAATACGTTGAAGTGCAGTGGCCTTAGATCATTTGGCTGCTGGTGGCAGGGGTCAAGATGGAATGGAGAGACTCCTCTGTTGGTGAAGTTGAACTCTAGGAGTGGTGGTGGGAATGTGTGCCTTGGAGGCCCCCAAAATTGTTTGTGGGCACAGGCAGCATTTCTGCCTGTGGCTGGTCATAAGAACATAAGGAGAGCCCTGCTGGATCAGGCCAAGGGCCTATCTAGTCCAGCTTCCTGTATCTCACAGTGGCCCCACCAGATGCCTCTGGGAGCACACGAAACTACTAGATACCTGTCTCCTGATACCCCTCCCCTGCATCTGGCATTTTGAAGTACCTTCCTTTTAAGCCTGGAGATGGACTTTTCCTCCAGAAATCTATCCAATCCCCTTTTAAAGGCATCTAGGCCAGATGCCATCACCACATCCTGTGGCAAGGAGTTCCACAGACTAAAAACATGCTGGGTCAAGAAATCTTTTCTTTTGTCTGTTCTCTCTCCCAACACTCAATTTGAGTGGATGTCCCTGGTTCTAGCCTTGCGTGAGACGGAAAAGAGCTTCCCTCTATCCACTTTTTTCCATCCCCTGCTTAATTTAATACGTCTCAGTCATGTCCTCCCTCAGGCACCTTTTCTCTAGACTAAAGAGCCCCAAACGCTGTAGCCTCTCCTCATAAGGGAGGTGCCCCAGCCCAGTCATCATTTTAGTTGCTCTCTTCTGAAATTATTGGAGGGATTTGCAATTTTGGCACATAGAAAAACATAGGGGGAATCTGCCCCCTATTATTATACTTCCCTGCTAGGGAAGTGTTCAGTTTGCTGATATCCTGAAGTGGCTCACTTAGTAAGCCATCTCATGATATCAGAAATTGACAATGGATGGAGTCAGATTAAATAGGGTCACTTAAGGTCCATATGTTATTTGGATGAAAGGATTGCACCAAAAGATATATTGCACCTCCACCCAAGCGACCTTATTTAGACCAGCGTGCCCCAAAAGGGCCAGTTTAGATGAACCTTCAGATGGCTGCTCATAAATGGAGACTATACCTGTACTATATACTGTCTTGATTTGTATGGCTGTAATCCTGAGCCCAGTTATCTGGGAGAAGTTCCAGTAAACTTTGTAAAGGTTACTTAAAATAAAGTTGCGTGCAAGTACATTTTAGTCATAGATGGCTCATGATTAGGATGGGAGCAACCCATGAAATTTTGGAATATGCCCCCTCCCACATGGTTCCCCTAGTTTCACTGGGGGGAAATTTAGCAAAATGTTGGTTTGAGCCCACAGGTGGTCCACAGGAATTTTTCCAGGGCAGGTGAAGCTTTTTCCACACAATTGACATGCACAGTTCATTCTACTACAACATGTACATGTACATGTTCATGTACAAAATAAGTACATTTAGGATTCCATAGTTGAGGTGTCCTCACTGATGGCTCTTGTTGACATAATTTTAAAAAAGTCATCTGGGATTGAGTTTTCGAACTTCCTGTCAGTAACAAATGGTGTGCAACTTGTACTGTTATTTCCTTCACATGTAACCTCAAAGCAACAAGAAAAGCAAAAGCAGGATATCATTCATAAATGGAAATTTCTAGACAGAAACCAAGAGTCCTGAGAGATCTTGCTGGATGGCTTTGAAATTGATAGAGACATTTGCAACATTACTGTGGCAATAAATGTAGTACTGTTAAGTTGTGACACCGCTCACATTTACTTTTGTTGCAGAAGACCCAGAATGGGAGACATTCTTTTCTTATCGTGATGGGCATACCCATTACAGCATGATAGTAGAGCGCCAGCACACCAAATGCATGAAGCATTATCTTTAATATAGCAAAACCATATACCCATGGTTGGGTGGAAGAAGCAGGATTTACAGAACCTTATTAATGGTGGCCATTTATAAAGCAGTTGATGTGTGAGATCAAAAGCATCTAGTTAGAGCTTGCAAAATTTATTTTAAAAAAGGAATGCATTCTTGTTACTCAGTGAAATTAATGCACTACATAACATATTGCATTACTTGGTTTTTTTTTGTGGGAGGGGGGCCTTAGGATTGATAAAAGAATTACATAAAACATGAAAAATTACTATCAACATGTTTTCAAAAACACCCTTTAACAAGTAGAAAATGTGGCTTACTATATCAACAAAGCAACTCTGTGCCCATTTCATATATTATATTTGAAATATAATCTTGTCCCACTTCCCACATGTAATTCATTACAAGTGACCACATTACTTGTAATTCATTACTCCCAAGTTCTGATCCTGGCACTGGGACACAGAATTGCATATGCAGTGTGAAGACAGTTGAATATCTTGGTATAACATTTTTAGCTCTTTTGCTTTGTAATATATCTTTAAAAAGATTCTTCTTGGAAAATGGTAACGAAAGCTTATGGCATAATGCATTTCTTAGATGTCAGAAGGCTCTTTGATGCATAACACTGCATTGTAAATTCAAAGGGCTGGGTGCTATTTTTAAGCTTTCTTTTAACAACAAAATGAACAAGACAGTAAACAGGCTATCATAAGACAGGTTTTTATCTTACAGCACATTAAAAAAAACAGGAGCAGAAAAATAACATTTTTATTAGAACTAACCAATGTTCACAATGCACAATATTCACAAGTATTTTTATAATGGATTTTCTAAATTAATATTAATAAAGAGGTAAGTCAAAGAGTTGGGTTTTTTTAAAGGATGTCGGGTTACATGTCGTTTACAGTTTCTTTAAGTTTTAAGATAAGAATGGAGAAAACTCTTGAAAACCTATCTATACTCACAGGAAGCACTAAATATAAGGGACTTACTACTGAATCACCAAAGAGTCTTGTGAAACCTCTAAGACGAACACGTTTTATGTGGCACGAGTTTTCACGGGTATAGTCTGCTTCTTCAGATGCATGGAGTACAAATGTACAAATGAACAAACCTGTACAAAAAGCCACAAAAAGCCATATGCGCATGGTTCTGGTTATGAGTGGGCCACAACGACATCCAGTGCAAAAAAAATCTGAGGGAGCGACTAGATGGGAGGTTGTCCCAGGATGACATGACATATTCTATATCATACCCTGGAACTTTTTACTGTTTGAAGTCATTGTTGTCATCCACACAGAAATGTTTAATTAACCCAGGAAGGTGCATCTCTAGTGTCCACATAGGTACATTTCCTTCTGTAGTTCTTTACATCCTCCTCTGCTATTATTTCAGCTCTCTTCCCTACCAGCTACCTTTTTTGTTCAGTTTTCAAAGAGACCTAGCGCTGAATTGACAAAAACACAGCCACTCCTGAAATGCCACTGCATTATTTAACTGATGTAACACTAGACTATTTTTTGTTTTGTTTTTTTGTTTTTAGAAAACACCAAACTGTTTTTAAGAAGTGCCAATCCTACGGGTATAAGCGGAAAGGAGTAATTCTGGGTCATCACAAATGCCAATCAAGATGTCACCCTCAATGTGACAAGGACATGCCCATCACTCTTCCAAAGGACTGATATAGGTAATCACACAGGCCAGAAAGTGAGACAAAACAACATGAGCAGAAATTCTAACGAACGAACAAACAAACAAACATTCTGCCAAAGGAACAATGGGTTCCAAATATTAAAGGTGGAAAAATCATAGGTCTGCTCATGATTAGTTTTACATTGCGTAGTTGATATGAACCCTGAGAACTGCAGTATAAACAGTGGGACAAACTTCAGTCTAGTTGTGTCCACAGCTGTCTTAATTGATACTGGTCATAAACTACCTAAGGGTTGGTTAGAATAAACATCCAGGCAATAGTAAGGACAGTCACACAAGTCAACTCCCCTCCAGACAAAGAGTGCTGGTTACTACAGAGTATCTGCTTTAGCTGAAGCCAGAAGCAATGTATTTTGTCTAATACTCCTATTGGAAAACCCTTTGTTGTGCTGCTGCAACAGACTAACACAGCTGCCTTTTGATTTTATTTATTTATTGTTTACTTCTGAGTAAACCTGCATGGGACTTCATTTTAAATAGGTGAGTATTGTGCTTTGTGCAAAAGACCTCTGGCTACATCAAAGCATGTTAGGACAGGAAATAAAAGGAGGAGACCCCCATCCCCCCCACAAGCCCCCTGAGAATAAAAAAAAGCCTCATGTGCTACATGCAGTGTTTGCAGTTGTAAGACAGTTCTTTAAAAGCAAAGAAGGGAAATTACATTTGACTTTACACGCAAAGCAATTCTAGGGTTTCTGTGAGCTACAACTGCATTGTCGTGGTTTAATGCACTCACCTGCCTTTCAAAGCTTACATTCCAGAAAGGCAGGTTAATGTTAAAAATACAGCATGGGGACCATGTAATGTTTGGGCCCAGGAGTTTGGTGAACAGCAAGTTAGCAGAAGACAGGGAAGCACAAAATTCCTCTGTGTATTCGTGAAGCAGGTGGAAAGGGACGAGTCGGGACAGCTGTATTATGAGGTTCTTCCAGTTCCAGATGCTTAAGATTCAGATCCACGAGCAAACTTCTTAGGACTGAATCTCTCTGTCTACTTCAGCTGAACTGGGAAAATGCCTTGATGCAGCAATGGGCTGTGAAAGAAACACAAATATAGACACTTCTCATGAACAGATCTTTCCCCCTCGCCCTAACCCTACCCTCTTCTTATGTATCTGATTCAAAGGTTGATTGATATGTCACAGCCTGTCTGAAAACTCCTTTCCAGTGGTCATGCTTCCCATTACGAGTATGCAGTATACATATACATATACATAGTAGAATTAGCTAGCCAATGGGAGGGAGAGGCTGGGGAGTGTGTGGATTGTGCTGCCACATCCAGAACTGGAAGGCTACATTGTTAGTTTGCCCTTCTCTGTTGTTTTTACTTTGTTTTTTTAATTGTTGGTGTTTCTTCATTTTTATTTGTAATTGCTTTTCTTTTGGCTGTTGTTTTTCATTCTCCTTTTAATTTTTTTTTAAATTATTGGTCTTTACAATATAGTGGGTGCCACCATTAGGCTAAGAATAATTGTTGTATCTGTTGACCTAACTAGTTGCTGACTACAGATAACTACTATTAAATTGGGGCTTTCATATGGAAAGGAAATGTTTCTCATAGTGTATTCAGAAATAGTCTCTTTTTTCAAAAAATGTTGGTTTCGATTTTTTTTTACTAGTATTATTATTATTAATGATGGGATATATGCTAGGGTATAATGTTACTAGGAATATTGTTATATATTCACAATGGGATTAAACTTTTTAACATGGAATATTAAGGGACTACATGACCCTGAAGAAAGGAAAAAGGTGCTTTCTAAACTTAAACAAATTAAAGAAAATGTTGCATGATTGCAAAAGACATATTTTGTGGAAGAAAATAAAAATAGTCTGTGTAAAGATTGGGTAGGAGAAGTATATATTAGTGGTCATTATAAGAATTCTAAAGGTGTAGCTATATTTATACATAAAAATGCCCCTCTTGTAGTGTTACAAGTGGAGTAGATCCAGAGTCTAATGGCAAAAATTTCAAATATGACAATAATAATTGTGAATATTTATGGTCCAAATTTGGACTCTCCTTTAATTTTTCATGAATGTATGAGCGAATGGACAGACATAACATATAATCACTTGATAACTGGGGGAGATTCTTGAATTTATCCTAGATAGGAGTACACCTCCCCATAGAACTCAGTCCTTAGTGAAGTCAACACTAAAAAGATATATGTCTGAGCTGGGCTTAATTTATGTTTGGTGTGTACGACATCCTACAGAATTAGATTATACATTTCTTTCATTGGTGCATCAAAATTGCTTTTGGTTAGATTATTTTTTGGTATCGGTTCCTTTACTTCCACATGTGATAACATGCCATATAAATGTGATAGAAATTTCAGACCACGCTCCCTTGTCATGAAACTAACTGACATGGCCAGAAACTGGCTGATGGCATCTAAATATTGGGCTTTTGAATTATGAGAATTTTAAGAAACAGATGGGAGCTGGACGTCTAGAATATTCTGTGCAGAATGAAGTTATAGCCTCTTCATGAAGGTTGGGTTTCTCCAAGCCAGCTGCTAAAGGGCATTTTGCTGGGGAGGGCACTTTGTAGGTGTATAACTTGGATGTCTGAAACCCAATATTTACCAAACTAGAAGGGATTGTAGAGGAGAGTCAGGGGAAGCTTCCTCACAAATTTGAGGTCTCTTGGTGCTTGGGGGAGATTTTATAGGGTTTTAAAGTCAAATTGACAAATTGATTCATCAATTTGTCAGGAAAAAAATTGTAAATTCCTAATTTGTTATTCATCAACCTTGATGAATCATGAATCAAAATGAATCACCATTTTTCTAAGTTGTGCCCATCGCTTAGTATACTGGTTAGTCAGCTACAATTATGTCCATGATAAAATAACTTTATGAGAAAATTCAGATTGGAAGATAGAAAGAAAGCCCTTTTTGCAGAAAAAGCAGGGGGAATGTGGTATATATACTTTAGACCAATTGATACATTTGTACGATGAATGTCTAATGTTTCCACATTACAAGCTAAATATAATCTACCTATGAGTGCAGAATGGCAATATCTCCAGCGTCAGCATTTGCTGGTGTCTGTCTTTGGGCCAGCTACACTGAGTGCTTCAGAATCTCCTAAATCGTTGGAGGGAATTATTCCAAGCAAATAACCATGGTATAGAAATGCTTAACGGATCTTTATAAGGTAGATATGAAATGGAGAATTAGAAGGTTAAAAAGTGTGTTCGAAACAATGGGAAATTGAATTAGGATCTTTACAGGATGTTTCCTTAGACTTGAAATTGAGGTTGAGCCAACAACAACAACACCAAAAATTGTATTTAGAGTATATTGGACACCATAATGGTTGTTTAGGAAGGGACTGTCGAACTCTGACAGATGTTGGAGTTGTAATACTGGAAACACATATGGTCTGGGCTTGTCCAGTAATACATTTATTTTGGATTGAGGTTGTCACGTATTAATGCAGTATTGGGGAAATCTTTGTTATTTCTGTATATTAATGCTAAATTATATTCATGTCCTTTGCGGTCTAACAAGTGGTCATCAAAATTGGACTTTACAAGCCCTTATGGTGGCTAGGAAGCTTATACTCTACATTTGGAAGGATAAACATCCACCATCCACTGCACAATGGTTGGAGGATCTGTTAGCATTAGCTTCATTTGAACAAGTATCATACTGACATTCTCATCAGGAGAGGCCTTCCCCTCGGTCCCACCACCTTCACAGATTTATTTGGTGGGGACACGGGAGAGGGCCTTCTCTGTTGTTGCTCCCAGATTCTAGAACTCTCTTCCACAGGAGGCCAGACTGGCCCCATCTTTACTGTCCTTTCGCAAGCGGGCACCTTTCTTCTCAGGCAAGCTTTCCCTGAGTGAATGGCTGCCGAGTTGGGTTTTTTAAATGGGCTGTTCTACCGTAGTGCATTGAATGCATTTTGGCGTTCCTTATGTTTTTTTGGTTAAGTATTCACAGATACTTTTAGTATTGTATACTCATTGTTACTAACTTAAATACTGTCTTTTAATTGTTGTAAGCTTTGTAAGCTGCCTTGGTTCCTTTTTTAGGAGAAAGGTGGGTTAAAAATATTATAAATAAATAATTTCATGAGAACAATAACTTGGAAATCTGGGAAACCTACACTGATTTATATGCATAATATGAGATGTATATAGCAAGGGTTACAACTATATTGTAAATTTATAATGGTGTTTTATAGTGAGTACTAACATTGTATTTAGTCTTTTTTTTTTTTTTGCTATGTTTTTTCGTCCTCTCTCTTTGTTAGTTCAATTTAGTTTTGTTTGTTTTTTAGTGTTGAATCTGCAAAAAAAAAAAAAAGTAAAAAAAAACCCTTGGAATAAACTAAGAAAACATCTGCAAGATCGTCATGCCATCAGCTCATATCCTTGGCAAATGGTGGCACTGTGTCTAATTTTGTAGACTATGTGAAGCTGATGTAGACAACCCAGAAGAAGGCAACAAAAATGCCAAAAGTATAGAAAACAAGTCCTATCATCTCAAGATGAGTCAACAAGACATGTTTAAGTAGAATAATACAAACGGATAGAGGGATATCTCAGAAGTGTTGAAATGCAGGAAGGGCTATCTACTGTTCAGTGAAGGATGAAGACTTGTCTTAAAAGGGTAGACCTAGATCTAATGGTTTAATTTATAGAAGGCTGGATTTGGTAGAACACAAGGAGAAATATTTAGGTCTCATCTAGGGCAGGCCTTGGTGGACTTATGGGTAGGGTGGAAGTGGCCAAATTATATCTCTAACTTCACCCATGTCCGTTTTCTTTTCCCCAGTCCTTGACCTTGCTCTTCCCCTCACCTCTTGTCACCATCATCCCACAATCAATTGATTGACAGACTGACTGAGTGCCATCAAGTCATTTTTTTACTCATCCGACCTGGAATTGTCTAGGAACAGAGTACGCAAAAGTAGTTTACGAGTTGTTCCTTCTGGTGTCTTCCTGGACCATGCAGTTTGCTGAAAGCCTTACAGGTGGCAAGAGACATACCTCCCATCTGCCAAATATACTCCAGGTGATCTTGGCCGCCCCTCCACTGGGAGGCACAGTGAGGATTGGAACTCCCACTCTGGCTCCAGATGGTCCAACTCACTGTGTTATATAAGCTCTATCACCCCATAATATAGACTAACAAATTACCACATTATCGTCCTCTAACCTTTGGCGACACACAGCTTTGCATCCGAAGGCTGCCATAGAGACACCAATAAAGAATCCGAGAGAAGTTAAAACTAGGACAATGCCACGTACACCTGCACAACAAACCTGAAAAATAGAGCACGAGACTCCGATTGAGATGGTGACTAGATGGCCCTCTGCTCAGAGAGGCAAAAACAACAACCCATTCTCCTCCCTCCAAATCAGAACAAACTTACTGACAGATGGATTCTAAAGCACATTGACTTATACATCTCCCATTTATTTTAAGACTATTGAAGCCCTAGCAGTTTAAATAAAAATATATCTTGCCCAGTGGCCATACTGATACTGAAAAGGTCTCAAGAAATTTCCGCAGAATTCTGTGTCAGGTCTGGCATATAGCATATCTACAAATATATGTATACGAACCCAAATTGCGATTTCATTTGTTGTTGTTGTTGTTGTGTGCTGTCAATTCACCTCTGACTTATGGTGACCCTATGAACAAGCAATCTCCAAAATGTCCTGTCCTCAACAGCCCTACCCAGCTCTTGAAAACCTAAGCCTGTGGATTCCTTTAGGGAGTCAATCCATCTCATATCTGATCCTCTTTTCCTGCTGCCTTCAATCTTTCCCAGCATGATTGTCTTTATCTGTTTCAAAGTGGTTTTCAAATATCAACTGACCTTGACACTAAGAGGTACTCACCGCAATCTGATGCAGCATTTCACAAAAAGGATCTGTTTTAGAACATCTGATATTCCTGTTAATGGGGTCATACAGTAAATCTATCAGGTAGAAAATGTTGATCACTGCCACCACGATTATGCAGACAATATATATGACAAGGCAGGCTTTCACCTGAAAGAGAGCCATTATGGCCTTTTGCTTTTAGGATTATGCTACCATCATCTGTTGACTTCCTCCCTATACCAGAACCCTGGTGAAGTTCCTCACATCAGCACTTGAGTGAGCCTGCTGCCACCTGATGTTACAGAGAATGGATGAAGCAGCACTGCCACACAGTGGTGATGATTTGTTACAAGGGGTGCAAGTAAGCCTACAATTTTGTTTGGCTCCTTTTAAATAAGAACTTTCAAAAATCTGGACACTTCTTCCTAAATCTTTCAAGCTCAGAGCCTTTGGGGGAGCCCAAGGACACATGCCTCAAAGCATGGCATAATTATGCCTCCCCCCCACACACACACTGCCTGATTTGAGCCAAAATTTCTCTGCCATATTTTTTAAATATTGGGGTGGGGATGCGGGGGGGGGGGGGCTAGGAGTGCTGGGGTCCCACATGGGCTCCTTGGAGCCACATGCTGCCTATGGGTCACATGATCCTCATCTAAAGGGAGGGGGATAAAGCTCTGAGCAGTCTTCTCCTGTAGTCCTACAGGGCTTGCACCACACTTACCAGACTTAGGCTGTTGGCTTTATCTGCTGCAAGGGTGAGGATGCCTGCCAGGATCAGCTGGATGGGGGAGGGGAGGGGATTCAACAAATGCACACAAAATCACACAGTGAATCTATTATCACCAATTAGTCTTCGCTCTAGTCTCACAACACAAAGTTTGAGTTACCATTTTGTCCCAACTCTAGTCCCCAGCTATGCCAGCCTACCTTCAAACAATGCAGAATATCCACAATTGTATCATGCTTTAACAATTCTACATTGTGTTAACAGATACTTGATGCAAGGCTATACTGGATTAAATATAGGCAGTTTTCCTTGTCTAAAATAGACCTCACGCGTGTCTCTGCTTAACTGCCATTCAATTCCATTTAGAGTTCACATGTTTTGATTTAGCATCTTCTGTTCATTCCAAGAGTCTGAACTCCTGAAACAGTTTTTTAAAAGCTACAGTTGCTTTTAAAAAACCCACAGCAAAGATGCTTTTTAAAAATCCACAGCAAATGCTCTTCAAGTACACTAATCTGCAGAATACCATTTTGCCTGTCTAGGATCTTTATCAATTCACTTGTACGTATCAAGGGTGCAGATACGGTTCATGGGGCCTTCACAATGGAGCCATAGCCTCCTCTCTCCTTGCTTGCCATGTAGCAAACAGACTGGGGTGGGGGCGTGGAATAATCCATTGCAACTGAGGGCTCGATCAGACAGATATTTGTGCCACTGTTTGCTCTGCTGAAGTGTAGGCTTGGTTTGCTCTTTTTCATAGTGATCACACAACGTGGTCACTGCAGCAAACCAAACTCTGTCTCCAGAGCAATCCTAACTTGCACTTTTTTGAGCCCCTGCCAGGGGCTTCTACTTTTTTGGTGCAGCTAGGGTTGCTCTGGTTTAGTCCATTTCCAATGTGTATGATCACTGGGAATAAACTAAAAGTGAGCCTTCCCAGCTGTCAAGGCTCCTTCCGGTTGGAACTTCCAGTATCATGAGGCGGCTTAATAAGTCAGCCCCTTCAGGAGATCAGCAAATTGAACACTTCCTCTGCTCCTTGGTAGAGGAGCGAGAGAAGTGATTTTTTTTTAAAGACTGTCACAGACCATCACTGATGTGCTGTATCACTTAAAAAGAAAGAAAGAAAATAATATTTTCTTTGGTTTCTCTTAAAGGATTGGTCAAGAAACTGCACAGCCGAATCCACGGACAAAATGTCTCTGTTGGTCCTTCTTGATATCTCAGCCGCCTTCGATACTGTCGACCACAGTATCCTCCTTGGGAATTGGTGGTCTGGTGCTAGCCTGGCTCCAATCCTTATTGGAGGACCGTCCCCAGAGAGTACAGCTTGGGGAGAGTGTATCGGCTCTGTGGAATCTTAATTGTGGGGTTCCACAGGGCTCGATTATCTCCCGAATGCTGTTTAATATCTACATGAGGCCTCTGGGTGGGGCCATCAGGGGGTGTGGGGCTTCGCGTCATCAGTACGCTGATGACACCCAGCTCTACATCTCCTTTTCTCCAACAACAGTGGATGCCGTTTCGTCCCTTCAGCGCTGTCTGGAGGCCGTATTGAAATTGATGCAGGTGAATGGTCTGAGGCTGAACCCAGACAAGACGGAGGTCCTGAAGGTGGGTGGCCCCGATGTCAGTGGTTTGGGGAACTGCCTCTCTTTTGGGGGGGTGACTCTCACCACAAAGAATTGGGTTCACAATCTGGGGGTCCATCTTGACCCGGAGCTTACCATGGAGACCCAAGTAGCGTCAGTGGTCTGTACCGCCTATTTCCATCTTCGGTGGATTGCCCAGCTGCGTTCCTATCTTGATGTGGGGGCCCTCACCACTCTGGTCCATGCGCTTGTAGTCTCGAGATTAGACTACTGTAATGCACTCTACGTGGGGCTACCTTTGAAGCGGAAGCTTCAAATGGTGCAGAACGTGGCGGCCAGACTTCTTACTGGGGTGAGAAAACATCAACACATCTCCCCTACTCTGGCTGCCCTGCATTGGCTGCTCGTTCGTTTCCGCATTGATTTCAAAGTACTAATGATGACATTTGTTGTTGTTTAGTCGTTTAGTCGTGTCTGACTCTTCGTGACCCCGTGGACCAGAGCACGCCAGGCCCTCCTGTCTTCCACTGCCTCCCGGAGTTGGGTCAAATTCATGTTGGTAGCTTCGATGACACTGTCCAACCATCTCATCCTCTGTCGTCCCCTTCTCCTCTTGCCTTCACACTTTCCTAGCATCAGAATGTCTCCTCCCACCTAGATCTACCCGAACCACTCGCTTTAGTCAAGGTGGGTGGCTGAGGGGCCTAACGCCGAGGGAGGCCCGAAGAGAAAGAACAAGAAAGCGGGCCTTCTCGGCAGTGGCCCCTCGCCTCTGGAACAATCTCCCCCCAAAAATTTGTCTGGCTCCCTCGCTGGGTGTTTTTAAGAACCAACTCAAGACCTGGCTCTTTAGGCAGGCCTTCCCTCCTGTCAATACCTAATTTATTTGCTATTTTCAATTGTATTAATGTTGTTATTTTATTTTTTATTATTTTTGAGAGTTGTTAGCCACCCAGAGTAGCCTTCGGTCTAGATGGGTGAGATATAAATTAAATAAATAAATAAATAAATAAAATCCTGTTTGCTTACAAAACAATGACAGATTATTGCATAAGCCTTCCCCACACACTCTTATGCAGACTCAGCTGCATGCACCTGATCTCATACTGGCAGCAAAACTGGGCACGCAGCCAATTGTGTGATCATTCACATGAAGAGAAGCTAGAAGGAGGTGGGAGATGGCTATGCTATTGCCCTTACACATGCTCTTTTCCTCCAACTGGATTTTGGCCATTGAGATATACCTTTAGACACCGAGGCCTCACTTGTCTGACTGACTTACTCATCATAAGTGATACTGACATTTTTAGGGCACTAAAGCCCTTTCATTCTAACTGGAACAATACCTTTTCCATTCCTTTACAGATCCAAACATGCCAATTACTAGGGAAAAAGAATCATTTCAAATGATTCAAACATTCCAATTACTAGGGGGGGGTGGAATCATTTCTTAAAAGTCATTTATCCTTTCACAAAGCTCAAGGGGGATTACACGTGCTTCCAGGTCCTCCAGAAAGCCAAAGTGTGATGGGCATATAATAAAGATGGGTTGAGTATCTGAAAGGGGGATATTTTTTAGATTCTCGCAAGAAACTGGGAATGAACAACACCCCCAAAAGGTTCAGATACGTTCACACTGTGCAAAAAACTGGAATTTGACCTAAGACACACTGTTTACAAAGAAGGACTGAAAATAGGAGAACTGTGTTCTTGTCAGAGTTTAAGGCAGGGTGTTTACTTCTTTATGACTCAGGTTGGCACTACAGCATATTGGCAGCCCAGCAACTCATGGTACAAACTGTTGGGGCTTTGGAGTTCCATAGCCTTTTTAGGCCTGCACGCATGGGGCATTTAAGGAGCAGATTTTAAAAAAAAGAAGAAGAAGAAGAAGAAGAAGAGAGAGATGTACTCTTGAAGATGAAAAGGTTAACAGATCTCATTCCAGGTTTTAAGGGCCCTCAGCCAGCTGCAATCATGTGGTCCTGTGAACACACAGAGATTCCCAGTGTCCATTTCTTACTATTTGCCTGACAGTCACACTGCCAATCTGCCTGCTGCCGGTGGTGGTGTCAGTACTGGGCGGACCTACAGACCCATGGGAACCACTTGTACTCACTTGTGCCAACGTCTTACTTACAACATTGCATTCCAACCAGTGAGTTGTGTTGGGGAAAAAATACAATCTTAAATGCTCCTCCTTTAACACTGGGCTTCTGTGGGGACCATGCTCCATATATGCCACTTAACTTAAAGGTTTTTTCTCTCTCTATGCCTCACAGTCTTTGAGAGCACCCCTTCCTTCCTGTTGCTTCCTTTGTTAGTTACCTTTCCTCTCCCCTCCATTTTCTGCTCTCCAAAGACAGATCTATGGAAACGTAGTTCCACACTATATACATAAAAGAACAAAGAGTGTGTTTTTTCATGTTTACTTTAACTAAGACTAATCATTTTCCCTTTTTCAAGGGAAGGGTGAGACGGGGCATATCTCTCCAAACTTTTTCTCTGGAATAAAAAGGGAATAACCAAATTCTAAAATCCCTTTAACAAGTTCAGGCATGTAGGCCTAATGTTCCACCCCCCAAAAAAATGTTTACAGTTTGCTTAGTAACAGCAGTGACAGTACCTTGTCAGCAACACTACGGACTTTCAGGCCTGCATGTCAGAAGTTGCTAGCTCTTGTCATTTTAATTATACTGTCTTTGCTAGATGTAGGTACATTTTGGGAAGGAGATGGTAGCAATGACAGGTTCAGGCATGCGAAATAGGCCTAAGACTCTGTTTGGCACTGCAGCCGGCCTGCCCATTTCTCCAGCTCCCACGGCCATCCAGATGAGCCACGAGGCCCGATGCATATGCAAGCATTTTGCCTGACTGTGGTGGAATCATGTTTGAATGTCAATGCACATACTTACGAATTAGCTGAACCATGCTGTGAGTCTCACCTTCCACAATGAAATTTAGGGATAGAAAAAGCTGCTCTATACCAACTCAGACTATTTGTCTGTTCTTTATTAATTCATATTGATTTTTTTACATTTACATTCAACCTTTCCCCAAGAAGCCCAAAGCATGTACATGGTTCCCCTCCTTTCCGCTTTGTCTTCACACCAGCCTTGTGAGATAGATATGGCTGAGAGTGTGTGACTGGTCCAAGATCACCCAAGAAGCTTCATGGTTGAGCATGGATTTGAACCCAGGTCTACTGAGTCCTAATCCAGCACTTTAATAACTACATCACACTGACTGTAGCCCAGGAATAGTATGGAAGGGCTAAGAAGGCAGATGGTGTTGACTCACCAGTGCGGCTGAATAGAAATGGGTGCCCAGTTCATCCCTGTAGACACAAGGGAAGAAGAGTAAGACAATTCCAAAGGCCACCTGGAACAGCCCTATCAGCATCAAGAGGGCCTGCACAGAGGAGAGAGAAGAATGGCATTCTTAAAGGAGCTCAATGCTAAGGAAACAAGGTGGGCTATGACTGCACATGCCCCATCCGTAGTTGGCAAATGGGATGGGTCAGTGCCAGATTTATGCACAAACTGGGTAAGTGACAGTTTAGGGCTTTAGATCATGAGGTGACTTTAAATACTGCATAATGATGATGATGATGATGATGATGATGATCCAAAACTTCTTTCTTTCTTTCAATTTTAAATTTTAGGCAATTATTGTGTTAGATATACAGATTTTGACAATGCTGTGAAGCCTCCTAGGCTTGCCATGTCTCCAGGCCTCAGTATGTCTAAATCTGGCCCTAAATGGGGAGGGGGCTTGGACACTTAAAAGTGAGCCAGAGCCACAGGTCAGGCCACTCAAGCTGCACCCTCCGAGCTATCTGTCAGATGTGCCATCTATGATGTTAGGCCACAGAGGTTTAATACAGATGAGCTGTGCTAGAAAGAGCCGTCTGCATGCTTGAGCTGCTAAACTTCCCATGTGCAGTGCTTACCCCAAAAACTATGGGATGTCCCCGGAGGAATTTCTACAGTAGCATTCCAGCCTCTGACATACTTCAAAGTGTCTTGGTATTGAGCAAAGCTCTGAGAGGATCCAGAATGAAGGTGGCTGTCCCCCTAAGTCCAAAACATACAAGATAATTCAGAGACACCTGAAGTGTGCTTTTCCTTTCAGAGTTACACCCCCTTCCATACATATCTAATGATTTGCTAATCAGGAGAGATCATGCCTGTCCTTTCCCCATCTTCATTTTCATACCTTCTTCAGGGCAGGCCCAAGATACGTTGGTCCCTGAGGTGGAGCTGCAAGTGGCGCCTCTCCTACCCCATTCAACGCGTGTAATACCAAAGGCTAGCCTACCTAGTTAAGTGGACACATACAGTAGAAAATCCCACAGGTACTTAATCTCTCCATACCAGCAGTAAAATATGATAACAAATCAAAGAATTAACACTTAGTACAACTAATTCTTGATGTCCAAAATCTACTGCCTGAGGCAACTCCACACACTGTTGTTTTTCCTCATGCTGACTCATACATTTCTATCCAGTCCCACTGCTACTCACCGTTGCCAGATTCAGCCAAAAAGATGTGGCCTAAGGATATGGTGGTCTCTCTTCAGTGATCTCTTTCTCTGGGGCTTTCTTACCTCTTGGCCAGATAGCTTAAAAGGTTGACTTTATTACATTGCCAGGAAATGTCCCAATCATTCCCTCACTGCTTGGAGGATGAGAAAACTTTCAACATCAGCATTGGCCCACTGGAAGCATCTCTGTTCTTTTTTCACAGTGAGGTTAGCAGGCAAAGGTTTCTATGTTGCAATGAAGGTATGAAATGTTCTTTTACTGCTTCCTTTAAAAACACACACAAAAAGTCTAAAATATTGCACTGATGTGAGTCATTCAAAGGAGTTGGAGCACATAGTCCACTTCCTGTGGCACATCATTGTCCATGGTGTAGATGGGAGAGGATTGAACCCCTATTTTGGAGAACAGAGCTTATCATAAAAACACCTGAAGTTTCTATTCCATGTTACTATTATGTATTTCAGTTTTCAGTTTTCCTATTCCCAGGAATACTTTAATATCTGCGGTAGGGGGGGCTCTCCCTTTGGGAGAGACTTGTGGCAAACTGCCCCCACTCCTGTGCGGGTTTGCAGCTTTCCAGTGATACCAAGTGATGTAGTTGTTATGGGTTTGCAAAAATTGCACCATAAGAGGTCCTGCTCTTCCCAGGCCTTCCCCAGCAATGTCTACAGAAAAGGACTCAGAGCGATCTCCTTCTCAGATGCTATTCTGCTTTAAGTGCATTTTTGCTCCAGTTCTAGCATCCCAGTAAAGCCTCTGTCATCTATTGAGAGCCATGATCTGAGTGATTCTCAATGGATGGCTGTTCAATGGCAACACATTTGTTCAAAATTCTCACCCACTTGGCTACATGTTGCACAAACTAATGCTTCTGACTAGTGGCAAGGAACTACCTAACTCTGAAGCAGTACGTACAATGTTTGCCTTTAATATTTCTTACTTTGTAGCTGCTTTTATATTTTGGCAATTCACTGCAGACAATACATTTTAAAAAACACATCACTGAAATCATCTTGGCTCCTCTGCTCAGCACCCTGGCTGGACTGACCACCCAACTCCCCCATCTCAAGGCCAGCCGTAGAGACATGTCCAAATAATGCTGTGCAATGTTATCTCACAATAATGTTTAACTACTGCATAATTCATTGCTTTCCCTATTCTTCATTAGTACACTGGATCAGCTGAAGATGTTTTGCTGCCTGGGGCAGTAGTAGCCAAGGCACTTTGCATTACATAATTCACTCCAATCTTCAGCCGTCATTTTGTGTTTAAGTCCATTCAGTGGTTCTTGTGGTTCTGCTAAAAAAGAACAAGCAAGTATATCCTGTGCTTTTGAAATCTACCAACACCTACCCAGAGCTTGGAAGCAACTACAGTGGTGCCTTGACTTACGAACTTAATCCGTCCCAGAAGATGTTCGTAAGTCAAAACGTTCGTAAGTCAAATCAGCATTTCCCATAGGAATGCATTGAAAACCGATTAATCCGTTCCGGCTGTTTTTTGTTCTTATGTCCAGGCGCCGTTTGTAAGTCAAAGCATTAGTTCCCATAGGAACTAATGCAAAACCGGTTAATCCATCCTCTACCACTAGGGGGAGATTTTTTTTTTTTAACCTAAGATGACTTAGGTTAAAAAAAAGGGCAGGAAAGGAGGGAGGGAGGGAACGAACACCTTTTAAGCAGAACACCTTTAAAACCAAGCAGCTTTAAACCAAACCAAGCACCTTTTAAACCAATTTTTACATTTTAAAATTACAGTACCAGGCAGTACCAGGCAGTCCAAAGTCCATTTCCCACTTCCCCCGTGGTTTTTTTTGTTCGTAAGTCAAAGCTCCGTTCGCAAGTCAAAGCAAAATTTTGCGAACGGAGCTGTTCGTAAGTCGAAATGTTCGTACGTCGGGGGCGTTCGTAAGTCAAGGCACCACTGTAGTTACAAATGGGAATTTACTTGTAATTAATTCCTTTTATGATAATTAAGGACTCAACCCATGTGCCGAAAGAACCCAGTTATATCAGTTCTGCTGTTATTTAAATAATTTTATAAATTCCCATTCACATGATGCACAAATAAGATCGATTCATTTGGCCAGCCAATGAGTTTTTCCCACCTCACCAGCAGGGTTGTTTTAAAATGTATCATCATGTATCACTTTAGTCCTTGTTGCTTCAGTGTGTGTGAACATTGCTTTTGATCTATTTGCTTTGCAAAGGGGTCAGGGTTTTGGATGCTGTGGCCACCTCATTGCCACCGCGCTTGTACCCTTAAAAAAAAATTAAAGGGAAATCGATAAATTGCTTGTAGAAGCAGCAGCTGCCACCACAAAAAGAACACAAATACATTGCTCAGGGGGAGACAGCTTACCCTCCACAACTCTTGTGGGTTTAAGGAAGGAAAGGGGAAAGAGGGTTAGAGCAGAGAAAGGAATGTTTCCTGCTTTGAGTTGTTTGAGGGGAGAAAGAAAGGGGTGTTGCATTAATGTCTCCACACTCTTTTTTTTAAACCCTGCACTTCACAATACTTTGCAAGTCTTTTAAAACCCACTTCCTCCTCCTGACACTATTCAAAAAGGAAAAGAAAAATGAAAGCCAAGAAATGAGAGGGAGAAATATGCAGGAAAATAAGGATAAGGGGATGAGTGAGTAAAGGGGGGAAAGGAAAAGAAGGGGGAGAGAAGGGGGGAAGGGGGGAGAAAAATGGAAAGTGGAGAAAGGAATCAAGAAATGAAAATTTAAAAAGGAAAGAAAGAAGGGCTGCAGGTGATATATACTACCGAGTTGCACATCGACTAACAGTTAAAAGTGACAGGAAAATAATGATATATCACTTATGATTTTTCAAAAATAAAATTTTAAGGCAGCGGGGACTCCCAGAAACAGGATGGCAAATGAACAGATTTATATGAGATGACACATGCAGCCTACAGAACCAGTAAAAATAGCAATAAACTGTACCAATTGATCTGACAGCCATGGGAATGGGCCCAGCCGTATATATACTACAGGAACACATGTAAAAATGTCTCAATTCCTAAGAGGGATGAAAATGAAATGATTCATTTGGCACGTGTGATTGAGCCCTAAGTTACACTGATGAAGTCCTGTTCCTTTGTTTTGCATGTGGAAGGCAAATAGCATAACATTCAGCAGCTTCCAGCTGGCAATTAATGAGTTGCCACTGGGATTCTTGGGGGCTCATATATTTATACTTATTATTATTATTATTATTATTATTATTATTATTATTATTATTATTATTATTATTATTATTATTATTATTATTTATTTATTTATTTATTTATTTAACTTATATGCCGCCCACTCTACCCAAAGGTCTCTGGGCGGCTTACAACAATTAAAATACAATTAAAATACAATAAAAAGATAAAACAATTAATGAGGATTACATCAGTACTTTTGCAGTGTAACTACAAAACATGGTTTTTATAATCATGGAGAGTGGCCTCAGCCATAGTGGAGGAGTATCACATGGTTCACGATCTCACTGATCCTGCCTCACGTTCTGCTGCAGTGTTGAGATAATAATGAGGCGGACAGGACACTATTTTTTTCTATCACAGGCTCACAGTTTGTAGCAGTCAGATGTATGTTTAAGAGTAACTGAATGTAACTATTTTGTTACTTTTAAGAAACAAAGGCAAAATATGACTTCTAAAAAATTAATCCCTAGCAATAATTGTGGGGGAGGAGTTTGGGCTTGGAAGCGTAGTTGTAATGAATTATTCTGAGAGAGTTATTTCCAAGCATCTGCCATCCCTCTTCACTGCTACCTGACATATTGCTGCAACCCGCCCTGTTGCACCCTGGTCAGCCTGCAGGGGATCCCTTTCAAGATGGTTTGGGGGTGTCTTTCTCAGCCAGCCCTGTATGAAAGCCAAGTTATTCCTCAGTAAACAAACTTTTTATGCTTCCAGATAGGACCCATTTAGCTTATTTTTGAGCATTAACCAATCCCACATATCAAGGGATGTGATTGGGTTCTTTGTCTGTTAGAGGCGGGTCTTTCATTTCGGCGGGAATTATATACGGAGACGAAGATAACGGTACAACCAACTTGTCTTTATTCCTTTTACTTTCTTGAACGTCAACACAAAACGGATCTAAACCACTTAACTCGGATAATAACTTATAACTTTTAACATTCGCTGTGTCTCTTCCTTTCATCAATTCCCCCCCTTTTTCATCCCACATTGATCTGGTTCGGTTCTGCTCCATGCTGGAAAGCTCAGTGTTGCACATATCGTCCCACAACAAGGGTGCTTCACATAATTCCCTTCCAGATATGGCAGGTAATTCGTAGTACCAATGTATGTTATTTTCTTTCCCGTGTCCTGCGGACGAGGTACTGCCACCATCCTCCATCCTGTTTTCCCTTCTATCTTTCCCTTCTCTCCTAGACTAGGAGGATCAGGTAACAATCCTCCCCCAGTTCTAAGATTGGGAAATTCTCTCACCAATTCCACTGTTGTGCATCTTACTGGTTCCTCTTTCTCCGTCTGCGTACTCTTCTCTCTCCTGTCATTTCTCTCCCCTCCCCCTCCTACTCCTTCCTCCTTTATATCCTCCCAACTCAATAAGTCTAACTCCTCCCACTTTCTGGTTTGTCTATCCTCTGCTAAGAATATCTCTATGGCTCTGGTCCTGCCTGTTCCCTCATCCTCTATCTTGATCAGCTCCCCTACAGCACATCCAGTCAACATCTCCTGTCTGCATTCCTTGGAGGACGGCTCACTAGGTTGCTCTCCTTCACAAGGGAGAAAGTCCAAAACTGGTTTCCAGGTCCCTGTAGGCAGGTGACTACAGATATAGTTTTATCATTTGTAAGGCCACTTGTTGGCTTCAGATTTGTCTACCTTGGGTTAGGGGGGAAACAGAGAAAGTGATTTGGGGGCTATTAAAACACAAGTGGGGAAAATAGAAAATGTTGCCACTGAGAAAAATGAAGAAAACAAGCCTTTCTATTTTCTTGAGGAAAGTGAAGAAAGTTGGCCTCATCCTCCCTAAGCTGGAATTTGAACCCAGATCTTCTTGGCCAAGCACTTAAGCTGCTACACTAACTAACTTTTGAGCAAGTGAAAATACTGGATGCCTGCCCATGCACCTTGGCAATAATTTATTGTTTACATGATACAGACGATTGCTAGGAAATAGTAGTGGAGAACAGCAGCACAATAGGATCCCAATTAAAGATCTTCTTTGAGTGTTCCTCAGAAGAATTCCTCAGCATCACTTCTGAGACTGGCATGCCTGGCTTTTACTCTGTATCTCTCTTGCCATCTTGTAAATGGAGCCCGATGACTGGCTGGGAACAAAAACAGAAAACACAGTCAGAGCTGAGTAGGTTCACTAAGGAACTCCTTTGTCGGAAGTTATGCCACCATTTTATATTCTTTGCCATCTTTTCCAGTCATCAACAAGCAGCTTCCAATGAAAAATGGCTGCATTTAGGATAAGAATTGGGCACGTGCGTCCCCCGCTACCCACCACTCAGTATCTTATTCCTGATGATGGACCTTGCTGTTTGGGGCTCATGAAATTTTGATTACGGCACTGCATGGAGGGCCACAGGTTCCTCACTTCTGATTTAGAAACATAAAACAGCACTTCTCCCTCAAATAATTTAATTTTATTCATAATGGAAGAAACATTAACAAGGCCTCTTTCGAATATGGTTTTCCCCCACCCTTCTTTCTGTCATTTGTGCAAAAAGAGTCCAGGATTTACCAGTACTTGCATCCAAACTTCTATTTGACAATCCACTTATCTTCTCTTTAAGAAATATGTTCCCCGCCTCCTTCTATTTTAAAAGGTGCTTTAAGTACCTGTGAACTGCCTTCTCACTGATGGCAAATTAAGACCTTGTCTGAAAACGGGATACTTTATTGGGGGCAAGGCTTCCTTCTGAAGTGCTGAAGGTGGGCTTGCCCCACATTTCTGGACATTATCCATGTCTGCTGGAAATCAACAATATGGCAGTAGAGGGACCAATGATCTGACTTAATGTATGCACTACTTCCTCTGTTCCTTGTGGCCATTTTATGAAGTGATGCTGTTTGCTGATTTACAGCAGAAGTAGACAAAATGTAGTCCTCCAGATACTGGACTACACAGCTAATAGGAAGGAAGGCAGTAGTCCAGCAACGTTTGGAGAGCCCCCCTTGATCTGACCCTTGATATACAATCATGCCATGTTTTGGTGGAGACCAGTACCTATGGCCCCTCAGCCCCCTTCCCCAAATATTTAATAAATTGAAAAAAAAATTCAACCAGAATTAAGAGAATCCATGTGTTCCAGATTCCAGGCAGATCTTCTTCCAGGGCAGAGAGAAACTTTGGGTTTGTGGATTCCTTTATTGCTTTTTACCCAAAGTTAGAGTCAGGCCCGTATATTACAGCTTCAGGCTAGTTTTAGAGGTCCTATAGCATTATCAAATCAAATGTGTAGCATTTTAACAATTATGAAAAACATGAAATTTAGTATAATTAGGGTTATGTCCAGGTCTCCCACTCTGACTTGGAGGACATTTCAAGGCTCCCACATAGATCCCAGTTGTTCTGGAGCAATTTGTGCCTTATGTGACTCTATTTGTGGCCTGGACCCAGATCCATTTGTAAATTTGGTTCTCTCTGGAATTATTTAAAAACTGGCCCAGCGTCAGTTCTCACCTCCAGACTAATTCTTCACAGCGATTTCAGCAGTGGGTGATTTCAGGTAACTTTACAGGCCAAATTACTATCTAGTCAATGAATACTGGCTGTAAAGGTGTTTTCTTTAGTCTTCACACAGATGGGACAGAGCTATGTGACTAACAAAATTCAAACATAAACATCATTTCAAAGTGATTAAGTAATTGGGTATTGAGGTAATTGCCAATCCTAACAATGGGCATAAAAGCAGTAGTGAGGAATCTATGGCCTCCAGGCATTGTTGGACTCTTAACTCCCATCATTGCTGACCATTAGCCATGTTGGCTGTGGCTGATGGGAGCTGCAAATCCAACATATGAAGGCCACAGGGAATTTCATCATGTGTAGCTGTGTGCAGCAAGCTGTATCCACTACAACTCACTGGGTATCACGATTAAGCACTTCTCAGTCTCATTCATTTCCATAAAGAAAAGTTAAAGTACACACTTTGGTAAGACTGCACTATAAAGAGATCATTACTCTCTTTAGCCCAATAAGGTCCATTCTGACAGGAAACAGCTCTCCCATTCTCAGCCAAGGGATGGTGGTTCTCATGAAGATCCCTGACCTGTTCTTGTGTCAATCGCCACCATACGTGAACAGTCTGACTTTCAAAAAAAGGGAATACACCCTTTATTCTAAAGTCAAATTGTGGCTTTTTTCTACTGCCATTCTACTGCAGTAGCACCCTTCTTTTTCGGAAGTGAACTTACTATTATTATTTGACTCTACTAGATTATCACTGATGCACTACATCACTTAGATTAAATTTTTTTTTAATTCTTAACTTTTTCTGATGTGCAGATAAACTGCAGTGCAATCTCTCAACTGGCACTTCAGACAAGGCAAAGAAGTAATGCAATGTATCAGCAGTGGTACATGTACATCAGAGTACATTATTATTATTATTATTATTATTATTATTATTATTATTATTATTATTATTATTATTATTATTATTATTATTATTATTATTATTATTATTATTATTAAAACTTCAAATAAAGCCCCAAAGCACATTTTCTGCCATCTACATAATTTCTATAAATATTACTTGTTTTCTTTAACTATTATACAGGCTGTTACAGGAATATGTCCATGACCACCCATCCTACTGTAACTGAGCCAAACAACACTTCTACTAGCTCTACCAACTTTTTTGCACATTCGTTCTGGAATATTTTCTGCTATTCACACTCACCTAAATTACTGCCTCAATTATGCAAGAGAGCTTGGGCTTCCACCATGACTTCACTCAGCTTGTCTGCTGCTTCTGTTTTTTTAAAAAAAGTCCTTTCTGCCTTCTCTCCCCCTTCCAAACTACCCAAATCTTTTAAGCAACACAGGGGGGCAGACCCCTTGTACAAATGTCCCAGTCTCACCAAGAGCACAATGTTTACTCTGCATCCTGCAGATTTCAACATTGCCCTGTACAGCGTGTGTGTCAATTCATGAGCAGCCATGTAGCTTAGAAGTGAGCAAAAAGCAGTCCCCTGGGTGTTGTTGGACTGCACCTCCCATCAGCCCCAACTAGCATAACCAGGGATGAGGAACACTAGGGGTTGCAATGCAACAAACGTCTGGACACTTTAACCACCCCTAGTGTAATGGCAGAGTTCCCACATCCACAACACAGATGTTGATCCATATCAACAAGTCAATTCTGGCAGCTTTCATCTCCACCAAGAACAGGACTTTTAAAAAAGCATATTGCCATCAAGACCAAGCTGCTCCAAAATACTCTGCATTACAACTGGGATAGCTCATCACAAGATATAGTTGCTAAAAATAATTCACCTCCATCACCCACTCACTGTGATGAACTCAGCTAAATTCTGAGGGGGTGGAGAAGGCTGGGGAGGGGAATGGACTGGCAGATGAGATAGTGATCTCTACTTATCAAAAAGTCAAGAGGCTTGAACCCTGCGAACCTTGGCTCCACTCCACGACTGCTCATGAGGTGAAACAGTTTGCATTATTTCAAGAGGCCTGAATGCCTACCTAGAGTGACATACACAGCACAGCACAGGGAACATGACTGTGCTTTTCAGCTTGAAGCAGGAAAGGTTGTGCAGAATATATGTTGAATCAGATTAAATTTTGAATGAGCAACTCTAACATGGACGTACTATAGGACTCCAAGCTACTGTCTTGTGTGTTATTCTCTTCATGAAGCAGAAATAAGAATGACCTACCTTGAAGCACTGTATCAAGGAAGGTGAGATTGTGAAGCCATTCTACAAACTTGGGTGTAATACAGAAGTATCAGCACATTTACAATAGTAGGATATTGATTTCTAAGGGGAAAAGTCAATCTCACTTGAGCAAGAGTAGACAGAAGGGAAGATTGAAGCAACACAAACTGGATGCCTTTGTGGGTTAAGGCAGGAAGGCATTGCTAAACAGTGAAACTATGGCTGCATCTTGGTTATATCCTAGACAAGATTCTTCCTAAACCTTTCACAGACTATCGGAGTCTTCTCTGAGAACATATAGAAGAGATTAGTCCATCTATGGACTTGGCAGTCTTTTTAATCTATTGTGGGATATACAGATCTTGAACTCTTCCACAAGTGTCACCCCTGCCCCTTGTTACTTCAACCCACCAGTTCCAGATATTTTAGATTATAGTTCCTATCACTTCAAGCCATTGCTGGTGGGCATCTGGTTGAAAAAGGATGCTCTGGAATGGTTCCCAATCTTGGGTCCCCAGATGTTCTTGGACTACAACTCCCAGAAATTCTAGTCGGCATAGCTAGTGGGTGAAAGCTTCTGGGAATTTTAGTCCTTCTGGGGACACAAGGTTGGGAACCACTGCCCAAGATCACATAGGAGATAAGAGGCAGCCCTTCAGAAGTTATTGGGAGACAACTACCAAAAGTCATAGGCAGCATACCCAGTGGTCAGGAACACTGGAAGGCGTCGTTCAGCAACAGTGTCTGAGGGCCACCCATTGCCCTCCTCTGTTCTAGAGTGTGGGCACAGACATCAACTTTCTTAGTACTTTATGAGCATCCACTTTTGCCCAATTTATATACCTGTAGAAATAACCCGTATGTCAGAAGTATGCAATAATCCCCTGGCAACCTTCTTCCAAGGAAACAAACCCCTGGGTAATGCTTGCATCCCTTGAGGCAAGAGCAGGATAATAAACTACAGTCACAACGTGCAGTGCCAATCTTTATTTGTTCACCTATTGCAATTTAGACAGACATAGGTTGCCCACTTGCTGCAATGACCACTCCATCAGATTTCTTGGAGGCAGCACTGCATTCCCCAGAGGCACCAGCCCCAGGTGTTACAACAGCAGCAGGTGCCATCGCAACAGCACCCAGCTCCCCGAGAGCTGGGCGGAGTGGCTGTTCCATGTGGTATCCTCCGTGGGAGCGTTTGGTGGAACAGTAGCAGCCCAGGATCGACACCACTGCAATGGCAGAACAGGCAACTATGATGACCAGGGTAGCAGTGGAGAAGGGGAAACGAAGCCCTGTGTGGAGAAGGAGGAGAAGAACACAGTGTCAACTGAGGGAGATCTTGGGCAGCAGACCCATACTTTGGCTGGAAAACACAAGGCAACACAGAACTCCACTCAGAAGCAGTATATGGAGAGAGAGAGAGAGAGAGAGAGAGAGAATCAGTTTTACTGGGCATCAGAGTCTCAGAAGTCCTTTAGCTCAATCCCAAATAAAGATCTGGTTGTAGTAAAGTGTACTCTGCAGATGGTCAGAAGTACTCTTGCTTCAAGCACCACAGCTAACCTTTGGATCAAACACAGGGCAGAACCCAACATCAAATGAACTTTGGGGTTCTTGTACGAAAGAATAGTGTGACTACTGTATAGATAATATATTATCTAAAAGACAAGACGTACCTAAATTCTCTGCAAATTGTGTGTTATATATTCAGTTGCAGCTGCCACATCTGTACAATGGGGGGAAAGTATAATGTTCCACCTTATTTCAGTTCTAAGTTGGACTGCTAAACCCAAGTTGCCCTGGAACATCATTTATAGATATTTGTATATTTCATGCATCTGATGACCCACATTACAGTACACTGGATTCACTTATTACAGCCTTCACTCACTCAACCTAACCATATGTATAATCATCAGCCAAATACGGGGTCTTCCAGAAGAAGCATATCTCCGCCCCCCCTTTTTTTTTTTTACTGCTTGGTGCCAGAGGAATATGAAGTTTACTGGGATTAACACTGAAACAAATGCATTTCTTTTCAAGAAAGTGGCAAAAAAGAGACATTTAGGAAATCTTGTTATAAAAACAAAGAAATGAACTGTTGGGGCTTTGTGGGAGTTTTCTTTTAAAAAGTGTTTTTGAGTGCTAATTTCAGGCTTCTGACTGGAAAGCTCTCACCTGGACATGAACTTCAGTAAAAAAAGAAAAAAGAAAAAAGTACTATAGTGCCAAACTCCACAAAGTGATCTAATCAAGCACAATGGGTCGCACAGAAATTGCTCTTGCATCCAAAGCAAACCTTCCAGTTAGAATTTGCCAATATTGTGAAGGGGCTCAATAAGCAAGCCACTTCAGGATAATGCCAAACTAATCACTTGCTCTGCTCTTTGGCAAAGGGTCAGGGGAAGTGTTGTTGTTGTTGTTGTTGTTGTTTTGACTGGGTAATGGGCTATTCCCGGTGTAGTGGATAGAGTGATGGACTAGGTCTCTGGAGAAAAGGGTTTGAATCCCCACTCAGCCATGGAAACTCACTGGGGGAGTGGAACTGGTAAAGCCACTTCTTAAATATCTCACTTTGCTATAAGGGTTGCTCTAAGTCACTTCTAACTTGCTGACACAGAACACACACAAAGGACTATTGCTGATGCGCTTCATCAGTTATAAAATATTTTTTTAAAAAAAAATCTGTTCTTTGCTTTCTCTCAAAGGGCCTGTTGAGAAATGGTTTACAACTGAAGCCTGCTGTAGATTTCACTGTAGACAGTTTCTCAACTAGCCCTTTAAGACAAAGCACAAAAAATATTTTATTGTTTTAAATATATACATATAATTGATGCAGTGCACCACTTCACGATATTGACAAATTGAAAAAGGAAGGTTTTCTTTGGTCTATTCCCATCGATCACATGCACTGGAAGCAGACCAAAACAGAGGGATCCCACACACACACGAAATTTAGAAGCCTTTGACAGTGGCCAGAAAGGTGCAAGTGCACTCTGGGTGTTGGCAAAGACACTGTCTGATTGCTGTCTGATAAGAGTGAACCAGCCCATTCCTGCAGTAGACCAAACAGCAGGATAAACATCCATGGAGTCAGCCTCTGAAGCTCAAATGCATAGCTACGTTTAAATCTACTCATTTTAAGAATAGAAAGGTGCACATCTCAAAGGTCTTCTTAGTACACGTGCCAAGATTCGGATGTCAAGGCTTCACGGTCTTGGAATTATGGCTCCGATATATAAGCCTTCTCTCTCTTTTTTTATTTCAGAAAATTATTTGAAGCCAGCTTGGGCAGGGTTTTAATGCTAGAAGTTAGCTTACACAGTATGTGTTTAAAATAAATATAGGCGATTTCTCAAGTTCTCACCAGATGGGTCTTCCTGCAGTCCTCCCCTCATGATAATATTCACCACCTGGTTAGGGTGCATCCCAGCAGCCTGCAGTGTCTTAGCGATGGCGGGACTGGTCCCAACAGGCGTGAGCTCAAAGGCGCTGGATGCATTCACCAGGGGGGTATCCACCTGCTTCTCTTTCAGCTCAATGGGACCAAGCTTGACGTCTGTTTCTCCAAACAGCCCTGCAAAAAAGGCAGCACAAATTCAAACAGGGTTGGCCCAAGATCTATACAGTTTCCCAGGGCAAAGCACGTATTGAAACCACCACCACCCCCGCCATTCTATATGCAAACACTGACAACGCTAATTAATTCAACATGGGTGAAAAGGCAGTGTCCTCCATGGCATTCAGAGAGGTTCGCCTCCTCTCTGCTGATTTGTAAGTAGCCAATCCCAATCATTATTCCTTAAAGTAGGTTCTAGAGAGAAGGAAGTTCACCTTTCTGCTGCTGCTGCCCTCTCTTTCTCCTCCTGCTGCCACAGCCACTAAGAGAAGCACAGCAGGAGCAATCGGCTCCTTCATGGGAGCTCCAGGTTGCAGTTGCATGGTTGTAAGAGCATGCTTTGTTGCGACGGTCTGCAGAGCCAATAGCGACAGCTTTCAAGTGACATATGAGGTAGATCTAAGGAATCCAAGCATATCTTATATTAGCTTTGTTGTTCATAATTCAAAGACTAGGGAAAGACTGGAGCCTTTGATCCTGGTATATCCACTAAACCACCAATAAAATGCAAGGAGTAAGATGAGAATCAAAAACTCCACCACCACACTCTACAGTGAAGCATCTGCAGTCACAGGCAGGCTATTCAAAGCTAAAGTGAGGTAGAAGGGGATAGCTTAGTGAAGTTATTTTTCTGAATTACAACTCCCAGGATTCTCTAGCAATCATAGCTATTAGCAATACTGGCTGGGGGATTCTGGGAGCTCCAGTTCAGAAAAATAATGCCACCAAACTCTGGCTGAGGAGAAGGAGATGGCCCACTTGAAAATATCCCACAGGACAGGCAGTTCAAAAGGTTACCAGGAGGATGCTTTTATCAACACCTCAGATTCATTTAGAGGACAAGGGAATTTAGGGGACACTCAGGAGTAAAACACAGCATGCTAAATGCAAGACATGCAGATAAAGAAAACCACATGCTGTGAGAAACAGACATCTTTCACTACTTGAGGGAGCACCACTACATGGTAAGAGGGCAACCTACTTTGACCTGTAAGGTTCTAATGTAGACATTATTATTTCCACATGCTTACCGCTCCTCATTAGTAATCCTTTGTGACACCATGCTAGTGTAGCACCAGCCCAATTAACATAACATTAATTCAACTCCCAGTTTTTTCTCTTTCCTTCACCTGGTTGTTGGAAGCCCCAATGAAGGTGAAGGTGTCCAGCTGGAAGCGGAGGACTCCATCTTCTTGTGCAGCAAGGAAATGGGAACCACTGTGCTGCCCATCCACAAGACATCTGCAGGGTGGATGCAGGCAGATATGAAATGCCTGTTTTCCAGCCCATGTTATCAGCACCCCAAAAGAGCTTGAAAAAAAGCATTTTTCTTTTTTCCATTTTTTTTGGAACACAAATCTTAAAATTGCCCTAATTTTCCAAGTTCTGTTACCACATGTCTCAGCTGAGATCAATCTACACAACAGGAGAGCTGACTGATTCCCACAAAAACTAACCATCTTGTTTCCTGGACTTTATTTTAGAGAGTTATGCAGTATGAGTCCCTCTCTTCAGACTTTAACCTTTTATTTTTTGTTAACATTAAAAAGAGGTTTTTGACCGGCTCTCAGTTTTCCACTAGACTGATAGTGATACAATCCGTTTGGAAACAAGTCTTGTTAAATACAAAACAGAAAGGGGTAGTTTGGTTAGAGGGTGTTGGGAAAGCAATAGACAATGGTGGTGGGATTGGAATTACTATCCCTGCCTTTCCCAAATGTCTTTCTGCTGCTGCTTTGCTCCCTGCAGGATGTACTTTGGTGTGGGAGGAAAACAGACCAAGGAAAGTGGAGAGTGTGGGTGGTCACCCTCCAAATGGGCACGTGTTCGAGTGGCCACGTGAAAATGGGAATACAACTCTTACAGCCTTAACAGTAGGGTGGAGGAGGGAAATTCAGCAGGTGTGGATTTTTCTTCAGAGAGGTAGTCATGTGACTTTGTTTCAGCAACAAGAACAAAAGTCTTGTGGTACCTTTGAAACCAATATGTTTACTTCAGAGTAAGCTTACGTGCATTACCATCCACTTCTTGTGGCTGAAGAAGCAAAGTGCAGCCCAGGAAAGCTCACATTGATATAAATTTCTTAGGATGTGACCAAATAATAATAATAGTAATAATAATAATAATGTGGAATATGCTCCAGGACTAGGATGGTCTAATTTACATTATTTTCTATTGACTACATGATGCAAAAGTTAATGTCAATTGGCCCAGATTTCACCTCTCCCATCTGTAGTTTTTTTTCCCCTCAGCCACTGGGACTTCAGCTTTTTCTTTTTTTAATTGAATGTCTTTGCACAGGTTCTGTCACCACAATCACTTGAGCCCATGTGCAGGGTTTTTTAAAACTATTGTATTTAAAGCCATTCCAGCTGGCTCCAGCAGCAGTGAGAGAGGCAGGGCAGCAGGGAAAGTTTGGATTCTCTCCCCACACCTAGTGCCTTGATCTGCTCCCATCTTCCCTTCTACTTCCATTCCTTCCTTCCTCCTCCTCCCCCCCTTTTTTTACTTGCTCGTCTTGCACTGGGGCAATGAGACAATCAAAGAAAAAGGAAGAGTAAGGAATCAACACAGAGACGGTAGCTTTAAGGTAGCTCTGCTCTAACTGTGCTTCCTGCAAATCTGGACAGCCAGAGAAGAACAGAGGTAACTTAAGCAGCTGGAAACAAGATGGAAATGAAAAAATAATTCATTTCTCTCTGCTGATTCTTCCCCCCACCCCCTTTCTTAGGTCACCTAGCTGGCCTGACACTAGGACAGCAAGCCAAAGGAAGGAAGGAAGGAAGGAAGGAAGTTCATTTGCATTTCCCCGCTGTGCAGTCACACTCTTAATATTAGAGGTGGCACAAGATTGCTGTTTTTCTTCTTGCAGCTATATCTTGTCATGCAAAGCTACATGTGTTGAAATTACCACTTCCACACCATGATTCAAATGCTGGAACCCTGTCCTTCTCGTGTGGCCACCCTAGTGTGTGTGAATGCATTTACATGCTACCATGACCCTCCATCTGACCCAGTAGTCAAAGCTTTGGGCATCAGGCCCATCTTCTCTTTCATTTCTTTTTGGAAATGTGACTGGCACTCTCTCTGAGACCCCTGCTGTCTTGTTTAAAACACTTAAAACTTCCAGACTGGCTTGCTGTCATTTATTCCCAGGGAAATGGCTTCATGGAACTTGTAGTCACTCAAGCTCCCACTTTATCAAGCCCTTGCCTCAACTGCCACAGCAAGGCTACATTTCAAGGTTTCTCCCACTGCATTTGCCCAACTACTCCCCATGTCTCACCCATGATTTGTGATGACCTCATATTTCACAGATGACTCAGCGCTTGGGCGGGCCACGCATTCATCCACATAGATCTTCAGAGGTACATGGTTACCCTTTCTTACTGAGGCTTGGACATTGACTAGGTCTCCAAGATAATAAGTAGGATCAGACACAGGTTGTGACCAGGAACCTAAGAGACAGAATATCAAGTGAGTTCCTTCATGCACGGTTGTGTCTGCATCTCCAGAATGCAAGCAGTTCTCACTTTGGGATGGGTGTGTGCTCTGTCAAGATGTTCTCAGAGAACTTCTGTCTAAGTAAGATCGTTTTTCTCTGGTGGTTCTTACCATTTGCCCATTCATTTGGGTTTTCCTTTTGCCCCAGAGTAACTGAATTACCCAGGGGGTGGCCTCAAGATCAGCAGGATTTGCTGCTCCGACACTGCTCACTTGCTCTGAAGAGATGGGGTTACCAGGTAGCAACAGCAAGCAGCAGCAGCAGACCCTTCTTCAGAGTTGTCAGTGGATCCTCTGCTCTACAGTATGGGCCTTGTCAGGTACCCACCTTTACCCCCAGGATGCCAGATTCTGATGGCGTCCCCATTTCTTCTTAAGACCAGCATGAAAATGAGTTAGAGAATTGGAGCATCAGAGCAGGTACAGTCTCAGGTCTGATTTGAGAATCATCCATGGTGCTGATGAAGCTTTACCTGCTGGAATGCATTTACACTCCCCAGGGATTCATATTATAGCCTTATTTTTTAATTTAATGCCCAAGTGTGGCACAGAGAATAGAGTATCAGACCAGGACTCAGGAGACCTGGGTTCAAATTTCCATGTGGCCATGGAAAATTGTGGGGGTAGAGTAGAGTAGAAGCAATGGTAAACCATACCTTGAATATCTCATTTACTCTCAGGGACAGAAGTGACTTGACAGAACACAGCAACAGAAAGAAAACCAAGACCTACTGTCCATTTTCAAGTTAGGACTAATGGGAGTTCCAGTCTAATGTCTGGAAGACCACCACTGCTGATATAGAGGAACACTAGAAACAGGCAACAGCTTGAGAGTTGAAAAGGGTCAGAGAGCAATATTGGCTCTTTTAGCATGCATGCATTAATTTTGTCTGAATTAGCTCTGGACAAAGAGATTTTTTAAAATCTAACACAATTTATTTGTTAGTGGTGTAGGTAGAAAAAGCACACACCACAAGTGAACACACACACCCCTTTCAAAATACCTTTCATTCTCCATTTCAGCTATTATTGCCTGTCTTCTCCAGCCTAAGTCTATTCAGGACGAGCAACTCCCAGGTCTACTTAATATTATCACTTACTGAAAATGAACAGAGGCTGCATGTTTCAACAGAACAGTACACTCACTGTCATAGACTTCAAGAGCAAAGTCTAAGCGTTGTCTGCTCATCACAGTGGAAGTGAAAGGGACCCAGGTGGGCTGAAGTCCAAGTGAGGAGACATTCCAGGACCTAGAACAGAGACCACATGTCATCTCTTGCCTCTTCCCACAAGAATCATCTGCTACTGCAATGAATGTTACCTTGATTATTCTGAAAACGGCCAATAGCGCCACCTGGAGTGTTTGCAATTTGAAAGCTGCCCGATATTCTGTGTTTTATTTCCAAATACACATCCTTAGGATAATTCTTTAGTCTCTTTTTCTTTTATAGTAAGCTGGTCAGATTCCAAAATCTATATTTGAATACCTCATTACTAATTATTACATATGGATGTGAAAGCTGGACTGTGAAGAAAGCTGGCAGGAAAAGAATGCAACCCATTTGAAACTTGGTATTGGGGGAGACCTTTACAGACACCACAGATTGTCCAAATGATAAATAAGTGTGTTTTTAGATCAAATCAGGCCTGAACGTTCACAAGGGGCAAAAACAACTAAACCAAGGCTATCATTCTTTGATCATATTGTAAGAAGATGAGGCTTACTTCAAAAGACAGTAATATTAGAAAAAGTGGGAAGCAGCAGGAAGAGAGGAAGATCTAACATGAGATGGACTGACTCAATAAAGGAAGCCATGACTTTGATTTTTCCAGACTTGAGCAAGACTGTTAATGACAGGACCTTTGGGAGGTTAGTCATTCATAGGATCACTGTAAGTCAGAAATGAGTTGACGACGTATTAAAAAGAACAATAAATAAGGTATGCAATGGAAGATTCCATCTGTTGTATGTGTCTTCTTGAAGAAGCCGGGGCCAACATTACTAAAACAGCTAACATTCTTCTGGATGACAACTGAAATAGTTCATTATAGCTCCTACAGCACGATGCTCCTTTCAGAACCAGGACTCACGTACGTTTCTTTAAAGCCAGATGTTTTTCTGTATTCCCATCATTTGTTTTAATAAACACATTTATTAACTAACTCTTCACTGAAGACATCTTTGTGTCGTGCTGTTCTCCATATTCAAGAGTAATAACTGAACTGAACAAACTCTTCTTAGCTGCTAGCATAGCTATGCAGGCCTAGGTTTGTTCTGCTTAGAAGAGGTGATGCAGGAGGACCAATTTCGGCTACTTGCATCTGCCCCAGAAACATAAGCCTTCCCTTCTGTTCCTTCCACTAGGCCTGCTAACACCCAGTGCTTCTGGGCTTGCCTGTCACAGAGGCCACACACAACACTTACCTAGGGTAGAAGCAATCTATGGGATGAGAGAAGCGACTGGCTCGGATCACTCCATTTGCCTCTGAAGGTGTGTAGTGGAGAATGTTTCTGTAATGGATGCTACCAGGAAGAATCTAAGAGTCAAGAAAAAATTCAGTTGAAGCTACTTTTAAAGGTGTTATTTATATATAGAGAGAGAGAAACACTCAGAAGCCTGTGTTCACCTTTTATAATTTACTTTCTTCTTCTTTAGATTATTTCTTCAAGCAAGATAAACTGATTGTCCAGAACAATCTCTAATTTTTCTTCTTTTATTGAACAAGCACGCACAGGTAGATGTGCATGTGTGATATTGTTCTCAACATTAATATTTGCAAACTTAATGTGATATATAAAAAACAGAATAATAAGAACTTGGCTAAAGTATTTCAAGTTTCAACAAAAGTAATGCAAAATATTAACTAAGTCAAGTAACTTTCAATAGAGTCATATTAATGATGTTATCTTAATAAACTAAAGCATAAGCAAATAAAGACCACGTCAGCATAGGTTTGTAATGTTGAAGAAAAAATCGTATCCCCCTCTGCCCCAAGCAGAGCCTCTCCCCTCTACAGGTGCACTTTGCCTAGCCATCTCCTCAGACTGTTATTTATACTCTTATCAGTTCTTATCACCTCATTAACAGTCAACTTGTAACCCTAACGATGTTGTTGCGCTACAACACTCATACATAGCACACCCAATGGTGTGAAGAATATGGACGTTTCATACTAACAACATCTGGAGGGCTGTAAGCTGCCTACCATTGTTTTAGGGAACAATGCTTTGAATCTTACTTTCTTCATATTTCCCAGGCAGAAATACACCAGGCTGATTTTTGTTAGAAAAAAAGCATTCTAAATCGATATTGTGTTTTTGGAAAACAACCTAATTACAAGAGTGACGCAAACAGGAAGGCCATAATCAGGGCACTTTCTTCACCAGACATGATCAGCATAAGTTTCAGACTGGGAAGCCTCAAACTACAGTACTGAGGTTTGTACAAAACTTCAACTTGATAGCACAGCACTTTTTACAGCACACAATTTCACACATAGGCTGTGACTCTATTAACAAAACTGAGGGAAATGCTACAGGATTGGGACAATCTGATTTGTATTTTTTTCATTAGTCACATGACATAAAAGCAAATGCAAATCAGCCTGGAGTTTTCCTCCTCAAATCAATAGTTTTTCCCTCTGCTGCTGGAGCATCTACTTTTTTTCCATAGCAGATCTATTTGCATCGGTTCAGATGGTATGCTCACTTGAACTGATGTAGAAAAGTATGAGCTGGGTTTGGTGCAATGGCCAGCCAGGGATGGATCTGCTATGAAATTAATGAAGCTTAAGCGTCAGGGCCCCTAATCCTGGAGAGGCTCCAGAAGCAAAGTTCAAAGTTTAGTTCACTTTCAAAAAAAAAATATCAGGTGATCTCTCATGGAACAACCCTATTGAAGAAGATAACATTGATTATCCCAACCTCATTGCTGGTTGCAAAGCCCCTCCCCCAACTGTTCAAGCTTCAGGGGCTCCAAAATTTAGGTCCACCACTGTGGCCAACTAATGCCATTTCTTTTCTTTTTAAAAAAGCTTGGTGTCAGAGCTGTTGCACTAGGGCACATAGAAACCAAAAGAAAGAAAGAAAGAATTTGCCATTCAGCCCTTGTTTACAGCTCATTAAGATAGTTCTCCTTTAATTGCATCTCCTGCGGGGTTACAGGACAGTGATGTTAACAAGCAGCAAACAAGGCTGTTTAGCCAGTTTCCTCCTTTCTATGTGACCAGTTAATGTGAACAGACCTGGGAAAACCTGAGAGAATGAATTTACATTTCTCTCAGAGTGTAATCACACCATGAGTCTCTTAAATCTAAGTTATCTCTTACTGGGGACATTCAGATTTTTTGCCAGGCACATTTGAGTGCAATTTACTCAAGAGCTTCTTTCAACATTTCCGTGTAGTTCATTTCAAGTAATCACCTCAATCCAACTACTAGCCTTTTGCCTCTGAAGCAAGAGGGCCAGAGCACCAGTTGCTTTTGCAATAACCTCCAGCATCTTTCATAACCACACCCAAACTCTTTGAGGGTGGATGGGCTATATGATACTCAGGAGAATGGAGTTAAGGAGGAAGTGACAAACAATACTTAAAATTGCTTAATATTTCTAGCACATATTTATTTTATTTATTTATTTACAAGATTTTTTAGCTGCGCCATTACCAGTGGTCTCTGAGCGGTGGCCTATTATCTAGAACCACCCATTCCCACTGGAAGATGCAATGTATTGTTGCTTTTAAAGACATTGAGAGAACCTCCTAATGACTACAAAACAGAAGACAGTTTTTGTTTGATTGGTTCTGGCTAGGAAGCAACACACACACACACATATGACATTGCCATCAGTTCAGCTTTCTCAGTTGATACATCCAAGCTGCAAGTTGCTGAGCACACAGATTGATTCTATACCACTAACCACAATGGCTCTGGCCATTGGCTGTCATCCTCAGAAGGAGCACTGGCCATTCCTAGCAGACTTTCGTGTGGAGATCTGAAAAACCCAAATTGTTCACCAGGGGTCCTAGCAGCGCCCTTTCCTTACTTTTCTGGTAGCCCCGCATGCAAACAGGGGGTATTCCAGCAGCAGTAGATTTGCTTGCACAGCAGTCACACCACAGCCAGATCCCAGGGTCAGTTCCTCAGCACCAACCACCACACCAGGCCCAAAGAGATCCACTGGCACGGTGATTGCTAGGTGTGAGGTGCCACATGACACAGATACTGCAAACAACACAAGAATAGGTTAGTCAGTAACATGGGAACAATTTATCCCAGCACAACTCTCTACCGTCAAGGGCATGCAGTACATCACAAGAGCATCCCATCATAAAGAGACTGACCACAGCTAAGCCCCTCTTTGTCCACAGCAATGGTCCATCCAGCTCCCTGAAGCTAGTTGTGGTTCTTCCCAAAGGGAACCAAGGCTTACTATTATTTGTGGCTACAAAGCACGACAAAAGCCACGACTTTGAAAAATCCCTCTCTGGGGTAAATCCTAATAGATCATTATAAATATATTTCCTCATTGCAACTTATTTCCTGAAGGCTTTCTGTTGCTGTGGTGATTTTGTTCTGTTTTTATCAGCTGAGCTGATTTTCCCTTTCCATCCTTTATGCCTAGAATTGCCTCCCAGAGTGCTTCTATATAGCCACCACCATCCTTATTTTTTCTAGAAAACACCTGTCTTAATTGTTCAGAACTCTGTGGGAAATCTTCAGATCACTCTCCTAGGTTTTATATCAGTAGCTCCCAAACTTGGAGGTCCAGAAGTCCTTGAACTACACCTCCCAGAAGTCCTGACCATTAGCTATGCTGGCTAACACTTCTAAAAATTGGAGCCCAAACACATTTGGGGCCTGACGTTTGAGAATCACTGCTCTGTCCTTTACTCACTGCAACTAAAGTCACATATTACTCTGGTGACTATGTAACCTTCATCTGTTTCCCTGTGTTTGTTTTAGACAGTGAGCCTCTTGAGACGTGAGCCAGGGAATGTATCAGTTCTTTATAAAGTGCCTTCTATATAGATTTATTTATGATTTTTCATATTAATATTTTGCTTTTTCTCCAGTGAGCTGAAGGTACACATGATGCACATGGCTCTTTTCACTTTATTCTCACAACCACTGTTTGAAGCCAAGAGAGTGAGGAAGGAAAAATTAAGTCAGGCACCAGCTGCAATATCAACTATTAAGTATATAAAGGTATGTTGATAAGGAATTGGGTAAGTGGAAGGTGTTGGAGAGTCCAGATAAGGAAATCACAAAAACTAGTTAACTAAGGACATGTAATGGAAAGAAAAACTCACTGCACCTCCCCCCCCCCCCATGAATCAAGTAACTGTACATACATATATAAAAGGCCTTTTAAAAAGCCATTCATCTCTACATCTTTGGAAATAACTCAGGCATTGCTCTTTTGCTATATTCTCTGCCATGACTATAATGAATAAACAACCTACTCTAAAATGTTATCTGGAGATTTCTTCCACAAGAGAATGACTAACCCAAAGTCAACCAGTGAGGTTCATGGCTCAATGGGGACTAGAAACTACATCACCCAACTCCCAGTCCAGCATCCCTATCGCTGCACCACTGTGGGTCTATATTTTATCAGTACAAAAAAGAAGAAAACCAAGTCCTGAAATCTTGTTTGCATCTACTTATGGCCAGGATTTTAAAGTCATCAACAATCTGAATGTTCACTAACCATGACCACCACAAAAGCAATGGCTTTGGGAGTTTCCTCTCTGGGATAAATCCTGATAGATCACTACAAATCCATGTCTTCACTGCAGCTCAGCTCCAGAAGCCTTTTTGGTTTTATTTTTGGCCTGTTTTTATAGCTAATTAATGAGGCAATCCCATTCATATCTACTTAAGAGTAAGTGATAGGAAAGGGAATAGGGCTTGTTTGGGTAGATGCTTCGGACAGCAGACTTAAAAAGAGCTGCTCCTGCAATAATTAGAAAACACTGAAATGCTACTACTGGCCAATACTATTAGGACCAGAAATGAGCAGATTTGTTGTTGGGTCTGTACTTTTGGTTTGTTTGTTGTTTTTCACTACAAATCTCACAAATTGACACACTGCTAAATAGGGCTTACTAGAAAGTCATAAAATAGTGCTTGATTGCCCAGACATTTGCCCCCTACTTTGATGTTTTAGATCAATTCAGTGATGCCACTGAAAAAAACATTGCTTTGTATTTGTTGGGGTTTTTGTTTGTTTGTTTTTGTTTTGGCTGATCAGCTTGACTACCTACAATCTATAATACTAGATGTAGCATTTAACACAGGTATTCTGAAACAGGAGAATAATTCTTTGTCACTTTAATATGGAACTTGAACTGTTGGACATCACAGATCCTCCAGCCGTTAGTTACAATACCAAGAAACCCTTCTATTCTCCCAGCTCACCAACAACAATTAACATAAAGCCTAACACATTGCTCCAGGTCTGCCCCAGACTTCATTTCATGCTAGAGCTATAGACTAAAAACTGCTGGTATTTACATTTTCAAAAAGAGGGAGAAATTCACCATTATTGCTTCTTTGTCTCACTAACTCTCCATGCAATTAGAAAGCCATTTTTGAACAGCCTTCATCAACCACATGACCTTCAAGTGTGTTGGACTACATCCCCTCTCTGTGGTTATCATCAGCTGGGGACCAAGTATCCAGAACACCTGGAGATTGTGCTGAGGTGGCAGGGGATAATGGAAGTAGTACAAAATGTACTAACTTGCTTTATTTATTTATACTTGTCTAATTTATTTAAACCTACTTAACCTCTTGCTTTCCAACTGCCAACCTAGCAGTTCGAAAGCATGTAAAAATGCAAGGAGATAAATAGGTACCACCTCGGTGGGAAGGTAATGGTGTTCCATGTCTAGTCACGCTGGCCACGTGACCACGGAAGATTGTCTTCGGACAAACGCTGGCTCTATGGCTTGGAAACGGGGATGAGCACCGCGCCCTAGAGTCGGACACGACTAGACTAAATGTCAAGGGGAACCTTTACCTAACCTCTTAGGATTTCCTATTAAATCCAACTGCCTTGACCTTCCTGGTTTGCTTTTGTTTTACTTTCCATTTTGCCTAAGAGGCTGCCAGAAAGGAGGTACTACCTAACTCCAAAGCTCATTCACCACTTTTGACAGTTTGTCCTAAGAGAAAAATACCTTTACTAAAACATTTCATGTTTCCTAATGGAAAAATGCAGCTCCCTGCAGTCTTTCAAAAGTTAAAAGAACACGATTCTCCACTTACACAATTCAATGCACTTTAATCACTCAATAAGATAACCTTGTGCCCTAACCGGTTTCTTGAGAAGAGACTTTCCCCAGAACCAGGAAGTATCTAAAAATAAAATAGAGTCAACACATTTAAACCAGCCCTCTGTGTGGTGAGCAATGAATAAAGCTGGATGGCAGTTTAACTCCTTCCACACCACAACATTTCTACTGCTTCTCTCCCTACATTTACCTGAAGCGTTTTGAGCAGAAACAGCAATGCCAACAAGGCATAACGCCCATAGCTTTAGATGCCTCTTCATCACTTGCAGCCACTCTTTGGGATTCAATCAAGTGGGAACCAAACGCTTCCTATGCTCACTGCCTTCCTTTATAGGCCCTGTAGGACTCAGGTGCCTCTGGATCTACCATGACAGAACATCATTCAAAGGCCAATTTTCTTTTCTCAAATGAAGTAGCCCAGTTCTGCTGTTTGTTCTAATGTAATATTGGCCAAAATCCTGTTTTGCTATTTATGCTAGTGTAATAGTGTCCAAAATCCTATTGCTTAGTGTAGTAAATTACACAAGAGTAGGCCAATTAATCAATGGAACTTGCAGAGGAGTTAACTTACCAAATCTCACTGATCCAATGGCCTATTTTAGTGCATTTTACTACACTAAGCAACAGCATTTGGTCACTGTTTGAGAAAGACTGCATTATTAAGCCATCTATGAACGCTGATCAGAGTATTTTTCTTTCTCTTTTTTGTATGTAAAATTGTGTGGCTCCTTCACTTTCAGGCTTTAAAGAACCAAACAGTGGAGTATTTGCCCATGATTTGCATTCCTGCATTAAGTCTCAATGAACAGGCCCCTTTATATTCTATGATTTTATGATAGTTATAAACCTTATCTGTTCTTAAAATGCAATCCTATAAATATTCATTCAGAATAAGTCTATGTTTCATGGAGCTTTTACTCCACAGTAACCACACAACCTAATATATATTCTCAGACGGAAGTTTAAGGCAACAGCCATTACAGTCAAATTCTATGTCCACTTAGAAATAAGGTGCACTCAATTCAAAAATGCTTCTGCTGGGACAGCTGTAGAATTAAAGACTTAATATTGAATGGCTGTTAAGAACTTGAATAAATTGGTAACATTTCTGACATTGTCCTTTAAATTTTTCACCACCTTGGTTCTTTGCCATTGAATTATTTTCAGAATTAGTTTTCTGAAGAATTGCTTGCAGTTCCTACAGGTGCCTTCTATTTCCTCACATGTTATATAAGAAAGGCCCTCTCTGTTGGCACTCTTGAGTTTGGAATGCACTCACAAGGGACATACGGTTGGTATAAATGCTTTCCCTTTCTTTTTCATGCCAAATCAAAGTGTTTCAGTTTGCATGGAACTGACAAAGACTTGACTGAAGTTTTTTGTTTACTTGCTGGCATTTTTATGCCTCTTATTCTGTAATTTTATCATTATTATTCAGTATTTGTTTTTTGATTTTTTTTTTTAATGTTATGGACATAAGCCTATGTTTCCTTGTGTATGAAAAATAACTTCAAAAATGTAAAAAACAACAACCCAAAGTCTGTATGGGTATGACTAATATGTTTTGGCAAAACTGAAGGATCTAATGCTAAATCTAGTATTATAAAGATCTAATGTGTTGGAAGCAAGACCTGCTAATTTCAATAGACTTTATTTCCAAATAGGTGTGTTTAGCCTCTACCCATGCATATGTTGTTTACTCTTCTGCTAAAGGAACTAACAGTAGATGCTTAGGATGCAGGTTTTTCCTTAAATGTCAATCTTACATTTCCCGGCTGAACTTAAGTACATTTACTCTAAAGTGTGGTTTATACTTTTATTTGGAAGTGACTCTTTGGTAAATATGCTTAATGTTCACTTATAAAAAATTTACTTACAAAAATGTTTGCTTCCTGCTACTGACACCTCTGTCACAAGGTGAATAGCTGTACATTGTGGCTTCATTGAACTCCATGTACTATAAATAAACGGTAAAATTAAAATAAAAAATTATATTCCAGCTCTTGTGTCTTTGATTTCTAACCCACTAGAATTTACATCAGAGTAAACCTGCATATGAGCTGACTAGATGGGTTGTGTAGCATAGAAGATGAAGAAGTATAATGTACAGTTTTGCTTTCCATGCAGCTCTAAGAGAGATGTCAAGGCAAGCTTAACCACATTGTTGTCCCCCCAGATCTTTGGAACAACTGTTCACATCAGTTTGAACCATTTTGTCTGGAGCTGATGTTCTAAATATCCATGGGACACCAGGCCAGATAAAGTTGCATGGTGACAGGAATGGTTTCTTACTTGGGGAATTACTAAGCAAATTAGTCTTCATCAGAAAAAAATGGCTTGAGGTAAAGGGTAAAAACACTTCTGTGGCCATGTTTAGAACCCTGCATGGAAACAGTAAACCAACATTTCAAAAAGGATAAGCTCCACAGCCAATTTGTCTCCAGTCTCTCATCTGGCCAATGAAAATATTTAGGATTACACTACACACAGAATTATTGGTTCTCTGCTCTTTGGCAGTAGCTGGTGCAGGCTGATGCCCTCTAAATACCACCTGGGAAACAGGGACATAGACGTATTGGATTTATTTTAGTCTCTAACCTGCCCTACATACAGGATAAGGAGGAGGTTGTTCCTTCATACAACCCTGACCATAGACATCACCCATTAAATGCCAGCTCCTGCCTTGCGTACAATCATTCACCAACTATACATTTAGCTCTACATGTATCAGCCATACTCTTGAAATTTTATACATATGTGCGCATTCAAATGTACTTCCTGTCCAGCATCCATTTATGACATGATCATGCATTGAAACATTATTCTATTCTTAAAAATGGTTCCCTCTGAGCTGTTTGAATACAAAAATAGGAAGTATCCTTACTCCTAGTGTATCTTCCCTCCACCGAACTGGAACAGGGGATGACAGCTGGAGCATCAATTCCTATTGGCATATTGAAGAACCAGAAAGATTGAGTTATTTTTAATTACTGGGGCTAAAAGAAAATACCTCTCACATGGAGAACCACTTTGCCTTTTCACTCCCTACTATATCAGGTAGACCAGCTACTTTGTGAATGAAGCGGTGCTGGGGGGAGGTCAGACGAGGGTCTCATTTCTGACCTCAGGAGTGAGGAAATGTGCCCCTCCAGCAGTTATTGGGCTACAACTTCCAGCAGGTCTAGCTGCAGGTGGAGCATAAACCACATAGAGGGATTCTGGGAGCTATAGTCTAAGAACAGCTGAAGGGATACAATTTGTTGACCTCCTTCTTAAAGTACTTAAAGCCAACAATCTGGAACAAGTTCAGAGGAGGGCAGAAAGGATGATCAGGGGACTGGAAATCTAGGTCTACGAGGAAAGAGTAAAAGAACTGGGCATGTTTAGTTTTGAGAAAAGAAGACTGGGGGTGGAAGAGATATGATAGTACTTTTCATATATTTGAAAGATTGCCATACAAAAGAGGGGCAGGATCTGTTCTCCATCATTCCAGAGTACAGTACACACAACAATGGGCTCAAGTTACAAGAAGCCAGATTTCAGTTTAATATCACGAAAAACTTCCTAACTGTTAAAGCAGTATGACAATGGAGCTATTATCTCAGGAGGTAGTGAGTGCTCCAATGCTGAAGGCATTCAGGAGAAAGCCAGACAACCATCTGTCAGATCTACTTTGATTTGGATTCCTGCAATGAGCAGGGGGTTGGACTCAATGGCCTTCTAAGCCTATTCCAACTCTATGATTCTCTGCCCACCCTGCTCTACCAACTGAATACTCCACTGCTGTCCTATTGTTGTGGCCATCATTTGCTCTTGGATTGCTAACTTGAGAAAGTGCAAAATTGGTCCAGCTGCTGTTCTGTAATCATAATTACAATGGTTCTAACCTGAGGAGTCCTGGGAAGTGTCTAAATAAAGCATTTAGAATTTTTTGGCGGAGGAGTTCTCTCGTCTTCCTTCTGAGCTATAGTGCAAGAACTCTCTAGCAAAGAATTCCAAGTAGTTCGTCAAACTGCAAACCCCAGGATTCCACAAGATTCAGCCATAGCATAATAGAATGATATAAACCTATTATAACTGTATAGTGCAGACATACCTTTCTGTATACCATAAACTGACCAGATTTTAAAATCCCTTGAAAATACAAATATACACACACATGTATGAGCAATGGGCAGGTTAGAAAAATCTTTCAATTGCCTTGAACTCTGATCTTTCAGGTCCTCTCATATGCTAAAAACAAATCTTACACTCATGGTTGTGTTAATCTGTAGTTTCCTGTAGAGCAGAGACTCATGTCCAAACCACTTGGGGTGGTTCAATCACCCTATGCTATGAGGAAATAACAGGGGAAAGGAGGAAGCGTCCACTCCTGTCATCAGTGCCAAGTGCTGGGCTGTGCTGCTCACATCCCAAGAGCAACCAGGGGCAAGACGTGTGTCTGAACAAAGAAGATGAGGTCTCTGGGGGGATTCCTGTTCCTGCTTTTCATCCAAAGTCCATGCTGCCTGGGCTGTGGTAAGTAGGAAACCCCTGGGCACGCCCATTGTATTGTAGCACCTTCATGTCACTGTGATGCAAGGTTTCCAAATTTTCTTTATTTTTAGGGACACTCTTGATTGTTTTAAGAACTGTCATCCATGTCTCTGAATACCAGAAGCTTGCAGTTATCATCTCCATCCCCTCCAGCCTTTCCATAGGCTTTCCATCAATTTCATGGTTCTGCTAATCACTGCATATCCTCTTTGGTCTCCTTTTTCCTTCTCTCTGTTTTGTACAATCTCACCTTCCCTTCTATTAGATTGCCACTTTTTAAATTGTCTCCTTCAGCAGCTGTTGGATCTCAAGCAATTACCTGGGGATAACATTTGTTTCCTTGCCCTTAAATGCTTCAGCTGCTAAGAATCTCTATGAATGAAAGAGTTATTAAAGGCACAACAAGAGGACATGCTGGGTTCTTTGTGTGACTGCTTTGTTAACCCTCCTTTGGGTCCCCCCCTTTTTTCCCCCTCCCCCCTCTCTCTTTCCCATCTTCAAACAGTCTTCTTCCTGAGTGCTTAATATGGAGACATTCCCAAGTCTGAAGGGGCCTGTACGATACCACCTTTTGATGCCACCCCACCCACTCCATTGTTCACATATGCCGAGTAATTACTTCTTTCATCTATTTTTGTCAGAGACACAGGCAGGTAGGTGGGCAGGTGGATGGAGGAGGGTGACATGGGCAGCCGCAACACTCCTGGTATATGCCAGAAGCAGTAGGGGGTTCCATTCTGATCACCCCATGGGCTATCTGGAGCCATGTAGAACTGCTCCAAGTAGAGCCAGTTTCAGTAACAGCTTATTGGTGTCCCTTAAGGTGCCAGAAAAGAGGGGTCCAGCAAGTGCAGTGGCATCAGCTGGAAGATTTGCCTTTTTAGCAAGGCTTTCCTGGTCTATCCAGATCTCACCTGACTTGTATGTGTGCAGCCATTTTACTATCCCTGGGCCCACAAGTTCTCTTCATATCTCTCTGACTACTTCCCAGTCCTTCTGTCTTGTCATGCCATCTGTCACAGGAACTTAGGGCAGAGACTGTGACTGTAGGACACTTCTGTATTCTATGAAGTGATAGGCTAGTGCTCTTCTAGAAATCAAAAAAAGTATTTATTTGGGAGATGTTTACTTATCCCTTCTGTCCAAAGCAGATTATTATCCACATGGTCCAAAAAAGAATCCAGCAATTTTAAACACACAACAACTTACAAGTGCCTGCAGTAGACAATGGTATTATGCCACTTCTATGTGTTCTATTGCCTTTAATCAAGTACACATGGCACTGTACTGAGATATCCTGAGTAGTAAATTGAGCTGGGCAAAACTAATTGGGCATCAATACCACAATGAATCTTAGTAATTGTTAAAAGAACACCCTTGTGTCTCAGTACACAAGGGAAACAAAAGGTCACCCTACTGACAAGGGGAATGGCAGAGTTGGACCTCGTTTGACCAGATGGCTTTGCGGCTTATTTTTCTAGTTACACTTCGGGCATGGATTGAGAACAGGATTGAGTTCCGCTGGGACTTTTTTTTAAAAGTAATGTTGTAATTTTCCTTCAGTGGGTTCATAGGGACAAATGAAAAGCGAACCTTTCCCAGAATTCTGCTGTGTCACTTGGCTTATTTAGGGGGAAAACATATACAGGCCAGTGCATGAAGGAGAGAAGTTGGCTATTAATTGATGCCATACTAAGGAATCAGGTGCTGGAAAGGGTTCAAGACAGCCCTTTTCACATGTAGATTGAGAAAAAGAGGGAATATTAGGAGAGCAGTATTAGGGAAGCTCTCTCCTTTTCACATGCAATGAGTATCTAGTGTAGCAAGGCAGTGGTATTAGAACAATGTATGGGTGTCTAGGCCACAATTCCAGAGTGATTGTCAAGAGGCAATGGAGAATGAGAGTCAACAGAGAACAATGAAACTGCCAGGGAACAGTGATAAATGTGTAGTTACCTGGACTTGAAATGTCAGTCCAGCCTAGGAGGGGAATGACCACTCTACATAGTTCGTTTGGCCTTGTCACTTCTTTTGTTTTTGGCATATCATTCCTAGGAAAATAGAAAAATAATTATTTGAAATCGTTTTCTAAAATAAAATAACTAATTAATTAAACAAATTGCAGTTACTTGTCTATTAACACTTGGGGCATGACTAGAGAACAGATCCTCTCCGTGGACTTCTTTATGATGGACTCTATTTCTCCATCACCTGTTGGTTTTTCATGGCAGACTATAAGCCGAACTGTATCCAGGCTGTTGCTCTATCACTTGAAATGTTCATTCTCTGTCAACTGTTAACCCACCCAAGCCATTCAAAAACATTATTTATCTTTGGAAAAAACTGTAAAAACACAGTTGGGAAGCCCTGTGGATGAAGGATATCAGATGCCTGGGCTAGGAATATAGGAGTTCCACTAATTTATTGTCGACTGGAGTCAGAGGAGAGGGGGTTGGCCATCAGATCCATGAAAGGGAAGTTGGCCAACCTTTGCTTAGCAATTGAAGAGGTGGGGGAAGGCAGAAAATTGACTCATGAGATCTGAATTCCAGCCACAGGAAATAATGAAAGATAGGCAGTTGCCATATTATGATCATCTTGTGGCAGGCATTGGTTTTAACACTCACTGGGTCAACAGTAATTTTCGAAGAGTGGTTTTTCAAACAGTAATTTTCAAAGAGTGGTTTCCAGTTGATAAAACTACAGGAATAAGAGGGAAATGTCTGTAAATAGGCTCAAGATGGACACGTGGTTTCCCCCATATCAGTGTTAATAATCTAAAATGTTGAAATATGTCTTGTCCTTTGTATGTTCACTGCTGGGTAAGTTCACCAACTCAAGGAAACAGGTTTTTTTTTTTTTTACAGTGCATGTGTTAACAGATACCTCCCAATGTTTCATACACCTAGTTTTTAGGCAGATGATACAACATAGCAATATGCCCCTTAAATACTTAAACCTCCTGTACTTGTAGGTACAGTACCTAACCCACTACAAACTAACTTATGGCGAGATACATCTGTTGCCATTGTTATCAGTCCCAAGTTCAATATGAAAGTACACATTGCTATAAACCCCTCCTTTGATAATTAATAATCAAGGAACACATGTAGATAACATTCAGTGGAAGTGTAGGAGACGGATCCAGATATTTATTACTTGAGATGCAAGTTTAATAAACCACAAGGAATGCTTGGATGGTTTCCAGAATAATTCTTATGTTAAAGAAGAGAAATATTGCTGTAAGTTTTTTTTTAAAGTTAGGTCAGCACACAGGTTGTTTATTATCACAGAGAGAAGTCAGATTGCAGAGTAAGTGTGGATTTCCTATCCTACAGAGGTTTTTTTCTCTCCTGTTCATTGGGGACACATAAGCTTTCATAATACGTAGTGGATAAGCTAAAACACCTAAAATAAGTGATAGAACTGTGATGTGCCTGATAGTAATCTGAGAATTCCTCTAAACCAGTGGTTCCCAACTTTTTCATTTCTGTACATCTTGATAATCCATTTCCATAAACTGTACCCCCACACACACCATTCACCAAAAGTACAAAGCAACAGATATGTATCCGTTTCTTATGTCAGCCCACCTACTCCCCACCCCACGGCTTCCATTAAGCCCCGGACATCTCCCAACCGGGCTCCTTCTCCAACCCTCCTCCACCTTCTTTCATTTCTCAAAAGTAATTGGCACAGCACAACCCACAGATGCCACAACCTTGCCCCATCAGCCCCTCTTCTTTTCCATGCCAACCCCACCCCATTCTGTGAGCCCCTGTCTCATAGAATCATAATAATAGTTCAGTTGGGCCTATAAGGCCATTCAGTCCAACCCCCTGCTCAGTGTAGGAATCAAAATCAAAGTAGATCTGACAGATGGTTGTCCAATTTTCTCTTCAATGCCTCCATCATTGCAGCAGTCACTGCCTCCAGAGGTGATTGGTTCCATTGTCATACTGTTGTAACAGTTCGGAAGTTTTTCCTGATATTCAGCCAAAATCTGGCTTCCTGTAACTTGAACTCATTATGTGTCCTGCACTCTGGGATGATCAAGAACAGATCCTGCTCCTCTTTTGGGTCTTTAACAAGGCAATGTCCCAACCTAGAAGAACAATGGAACAGTCTGAGGCCCAGAGCCGACTGAAGAACCTGGTAATTCCTTACATGACAAGTGTGTCTGAAAAACTCAAAAAGGATTTTTGGTAAACACCACAAACCCGTGCAGTTCAAACCCTCAAACACATTAAAGCAGAGACTCATCTACCCAAAAGACTGGACACCAAAACACCACAGGAGCAATGTAGTATATGCGGTCCAATGCAAAGAGGAGTGTTCGGAGCTCTACATTGGAGAAACCAAACAGCCACTAAACATGAGAATGGCCTGGCACAGGAGGGGCAATGGCTCAGGACCACAATCAGCAGTGTTCCTTCACTTGAAGGAAAAAGGACACTCATTTGATGACCAAGATGTACTCATTTTGGACAGAGAAGATAGGTGGTTTGAGAGAGGGGTCAGGGAGGCCATACATGTGCATATAGAAAATCCCTCACTCAGCAGGGGTGCAGACCTTAGATACAATCTGTCTCCTATTTATCATGCTGCCCTTTCATCCGTCCCCAGAACGGTCAGGACCACACCCACCAGAAAGACCACTGTTAAGGACTCATGACAATGGGTGGAGAAGGACTGCAGAAGTGGGATTTTCCACTCACCCTCCCCCGTCCTTTGTCCATCTAACAAGCCTATTCAGACCAGGGGGAAGTGAAACCAAAGTGGAGTGGAGGATATATCAGGGGGGTCTCCTACCAACTCTCCTCAGACTGAAGAAGCTACTTGGATGAGTAGCAAAATGTTTCAACCTAATAAGTCCAGTTGTCATGACTCAACTTCAGTCTTCGGGATAAAGTTGCAGTGCATTATTATTTCTTTCTAAGGAAAATAGCTGGGTGAGAAACACTGGTTGGAATAATATAGCTGGATTTAACCCCAGTCACCTCCAGGATATCTTCTTTTCCTCAAACACACCCCTACTTGGTCTCTGCAAATTGTATTCATGCATTACATAAAAGGCCTTATTTTACCATAGGCTGTGTGAAAGAATTGCCCATGTTGCATAGAAGCACCCTCATCTTCTTCACTGGAAGTCTTTGCTCTCTGGCATCACCTTACAAAAAAGAAGAATTTGAGGGTTATAGTTGTGGAAACTAAGATAAACAATTTAAAGTCAACATTGCTAGAGGTGAGGTGGAACCGGTGACATGAAAGGTTGGTAGGGAGGTGGACAGAACTGTCGCGTAAGGTTATATAAAGGAAGTCCAGGCAGGCTTTGGGTTCTCCGAGTTATCGAGGAAGTTAGCCCAAAGAGAGAGTGACATCTGTTCCAGTCCAGAATGTTCCTTTTGGCTGTCACCTTTCTGTGCCTGTTATGCCCAGTGACCAGTGCAGCATCTCTTTCCTCTCCGACTTGCAGTGAGTATTAAATATTTTCCCTCTAAGTTATGTAGGTGCACCCCATGTAGCCCTGCTGCCCAAGCCAAAATAAATGTGGGGAAGGTTTGGTAGTGGAGAGCCTCAGACTTTTACAGCAGGGAACATATTGAAACTCCACATGTCAATGATACTGGGGCCCAATCCTTGACAGAGCCTCCTGCAGAAGATGTGGTCCTTCCCCCTCAGTGTCACTGCCCTTTGCATAGCTGCCACTGTTGCAGCTGCCATTCTCCCCCTCATGGGCTCAAGAATGGACAGCAGCAGACCCCGGGCCTCTCCAGAATGCTTTCTCACTACCAGTTCCCTAGGCAAGGAATGTGTGATGGCATCGGCCACACACAAAGTGCTAGTTTGTGTGGAAAAGAGACCAAAAGGGCAAGAGCTGGTTTGCGGAGACTGAGCTCAATTCTCCGTGTTTCTGTGCTGCAGTTGTTTTTTAATACCTCATACTCGGCTACCTAAGAGAAATAATCAGAATTCCCCAATACAACTCACACTGCTGAATGAAAAAAGCCTAGGGCAACCAGGTCTCAATTTGGGGGCAGAACTACTAAATACCAGATCCATTCAGATCTGGTATTCTAAACAAATCCTTGGTCTTAGCATTATTTCATTCTCAGCATGTCTTTTGCACCAGGCTTCACCAGCAGGATCTTATACTACTCTCAGAGTTCTAAAAATTAGCAAAATAAATTGTAAGCCTAGGACATGGATCTTTCTTGAAAAACCTGTTTCCTTGGTTCCAGTTGTTCCCAGTGGCCAGCAATGGTTGGTTACCGGACTTGAGAATCAACTGAAGAACTCCATTAATCATCTATGCTCCCCCGATCCCAGTGCCCTGATTGCTTTGAATCTGGCAAAGAACCAAGATGTATGTGTGCCAAAAGAGCTTCTCCAGCAGATCAAAGATACAGCTGCACAAGGTAGGAGCTCCCAAATGAAAAGTGTTTTTTCATGCGTAGGCAGCATCTGCAAAGGATACGCACCTAGATGTAAATGGGCAGGAATGGCCTGTTGGTATATGATTTATTGGTGTTTAATGTGGCGGGGGGGGGGGGGGCTGGATGGATTTTGATTTGCTCTTATTTTTTATTGTTTTCTATTCTGTTTGTTAACTGCTTAGAGTAGTGCCCAGCACTAAGCCAGTGGTATGGAAATTTATGAAACAAGCAAACAAATACTCCTGAATCTTTTCAGTTTTTGAAACATTTTACTAATAGAGAAAAACAGGCCAATAGAAATGACCTCATCTGCCATTGGCTCTCATAATACATCTAATTGTATGTAAGTGCTGATCTCTTAATCAGTGTGAGCATGTGAATCTTTCATGATTGGGTGTCTTGTTCTGTTAGTTTTTTCTCCCATTTATTTTTAAACGGGTCTTGTCACAGGGAGAAATGCTGGTGAGATTTTTCTGTCTCATATGTCAAAATAACTTAGTGGATGAAGGACATAATTTGCTGCTCCATCTCAGGTACCAAAATATATTGAGCAAAGATTTATGCATTTTCATGACATCTATTCCCCATTCCCTGTCTCTTCCTGCAGAGATGACCTCAGGCAAAGTAGCCCTTTATGTCTTAGCTCTTCGATCCTCCTGTGAGAATCCTAGAGAAGTTGTTACACCAAATGGGAAGATCAACTTGGTTCATATTCTGGAGGATAAAACTCGTGAAGAGACTGAATCTTACTGTAAGATAACAAATGTGCATTGAATTCCTTCCATCCATCCTACTGTATGATATCAAGGAACAACCTTGACAGCTAGCAGTTCAGTCTGATGCTGCATGTACTCTTTCAATCCCTTGGCGGTGAGATTCTCAGTTACATGGCTTTGATATATCCATCTCCTTCAGAAATGCTTCTACAAAAGACACTAGATGTGTTCCTGCTCACAAAATAGCATAAGGATAGTACCCATTTTGTCCATTCAGGAGAGTATAGAACAACTGACAAATCACACTCGATCTCTATATGGTTTTCTGCAGCCAGTGTCACTTTTTGAGCTGGAGTTTCTGTTGCTCGTGCCCATTGTTACTAATCAGTGGTCCTCCCATTTCAATAGAAGGTTTAATAGCAACTTTTCCCAAGCTTCTTACTCATGTCTTTCATGTCATAAGCATAAGGCTAGTTTCCTCCAAAGTGCATATGATTACCACTTGCCATTTAAGTACGAGCCTAGTTATTCATGGTCCCCAAGTCCCCCATGCTTCAGATGGGCCTTCCACTTTTCAATTTTCAACCATCACATGCATGTTTATGCAGTTCAATGTTCATTTGTCCCCTTGTTTTTGTTTTTTAAGTTTTGGAATACTTGCAAAAGTGCTCTGAGGAGGGGGTTCACATAAGAGGGGTTTGGAATGTCACAAATTGCAGTCAACCAGTACTGTGCACAGCTATCTTCCAGTGGAAATCACTGTGATTCGTTTCTGCTAAACTCAGTCCTGGAGAGATTGTATGTCTTCATTTTTAATTTGCAGTTCTTCTGCTTAAATTCTGGATGTTTAGATACAAATCAAACATTCAAATGTAGCTGATCCATGTGACGACCAAATCTCCCTAAGGTGCATATGGCGCTCGGGCAGGGAGTTCCGCAGGCCACAAATCTATCACTTTACGCTGGGGCGAGTCCTCAACCTCCAGCAGTGCATAGCATCTGTGCCTTGAACAAGCCTGACCTTTAAAGAACACTTTACTTCACTCAGCACTTTGTAAGTACTGCAACATGGGCTTTGTGATTCCTTAGAACTCACAGCAGCTCAGTTAAATAGGACTTCTCTATGGTAGCTAGTCAATGGCCTTCACCACTCCTCTGGATTTAGCCAAACCCTGCTGATCCAAGAGACTAGTCCCCAGTAAGGATTTTTATAATTATTTTTTATTAAGAAAATATAGTTTCATAGAAACAGTTTGTTTTTGCTCAAGCATTAGCATAAAGACATGTTCAAAGGATTGCCATAGTTAAATACAACAACTAATTCCCATTAAAATAATAAACACTAAAAACTGGGCTAAGGTGGGCTAGCCCCACCTCCTTCTTTTCTTACCAACATTCTTTTCCTTCAATCTACATAACACAAACCATCAAGACCCATCTTCCATTTTTCTGCATTCCTCGGACCTCCTTCTTCATGACTGTAAACCAATTAACTCAAAGAGGCGTAACTGTCCACTCCACCCCCAATTCTCATGGAGATGCAGGTGGTTTATCTCCATTCCAATTAGAAAGGAATTTGTTGGGTCTTCACACTGGGGCCTCTTTGTCCTTGCATTCTTATCAGGTTTCACTCTGTACCAGCCTGGCTGTAAATTAAGAAAAACAGCCTCTCTGCCTTTCTCACATTCCCATGTCTTCAACTCCTTTCACTTTTAAAACCTAACAGACTCCACTTTCTTTCATGCTCATTGACTACAAGTCCCACTCTCCTTCAATCTCATGACAATCCATACTGTCCAGTTACTGGTCTACTAGTAACATTGTAAACTCAGAACTGCAGGTGAAAGATTCTTTCCCAGCTCTACTTTTTGAAAGTGTTTTGACTGGGAATGTCATGGACTAAGACTAGGGCTTTAAGTCTATAAGGTATACACTCATAGGTTGGGAAATGTTCAGATTCTTCTAAGCTAAAGACGTTAACTACCATTGTTCTACCCAAGGAAGGGGAGAACCTATAAAGTCACAAATAAAATCCATTAAAACAACAGATCTGGCATAACTGTTAGTATCAGCAATTGGATTATAGAGTCCCTGATGCAAAGACTTGTCAAAAGTGTATTCTAAAGGACACAAAAACAGTGAACAGAAGTAACCCTTTTACATAAAAGAAAGCCACAATCTTTTTAGCTGCTCTGGATTTTGCAGCAACAGGGTGGAACTAAATAGGTTTCCCCTTAACTTGGGCTTATTGCACATAACAACATGGCTAGCCATAGTCCCCACCCTGGTAGCTGCTGTTGGCAACCGCACAAATCATCCCTTAGCCTGCATCTTTTCTTTGGATGTAATCCTGCAACCCTGCTCTTCTGACATTAACAAAATCCTGGACCGGTGCTGATACACACTGCCAGTGCCTTCTGAACCAGGTTGAATCCATGATTCAAAGACAGTTTTCAACCCCCCTTCCCTCCCCCAAACCGAAGCCAGTTTAATTGTAATCAGCACAATCAGCCTGTGTGCAGATTAAATCTGTTGCCCACTGACCTTTCCCTCATTCGATTACGGTAACCTGGAGGAGGAGGGGGGCTGCCCTTGCCCTCTGCTGGCAGCAAACTGTCTCTTTTCTCAGGAAGGAGGAGGGGAAAACTCAAGATTTTCTTAACAATCCTTGGGTGAATTACAGCTCCTACAGTCCCAGATATTACTCAGAGCAACTTTTCCTAGTTCTGGAACAACTGACAATGAATTGATTGCATTGCAGATAAGAAAAGGAGTCCCAAGACAACGTTCTACCAGTTGGCACTGGATGCTCTGGTCCTGGGTTTGGAGAAAAGCCCAGATATTGAAAACGTTACTGGCATCCTTGTCAAGGCAGCAAATGACCTCCAACTGAGGGAGGATTTCTCTGTAGGTAAGAGAGCGATACCTGGATTATATGCCTTATTTGAGGTGCCATTTTCATTTCCTCCTTCTTGTCCACCCTCCTCACCCCTACATCTCTGGCCTCACTATAATCCTGTGAAGCACACTGGGCAGAAAGACAGTGATTTAGTCACACAGACTCTCATCCCCTGAACAAAGAAGCCAGTCAGCATAGCAATGTGGGATCTGTGTCACCTGCGTGAGGGGAAGGTGTGTTCTTTTCGTAGAGTTCATTACTTGTGCAAGCAGTGTGGCCCCATGTTGCTATGCTGACAGGACTTCTCCCACTCAATAGAAGCTTAACTGGATCCTGGCCATAGCCTGTAAAATAAGTTGCACAGTACAATATGGCTTGTTTCTCTCAGGCACCTCTTTTCTAGATCCTTCTTTGCCAAAACCCATGTTGTAGGCCTCATCCAAGTCACCTAATTTGGTGAAGCATGACTAATCTTTCGTTCTCTGGGTTATGCTTTGCTGCATGGAGCACCAGAAAAAGATACTGCTCTTACGTTCCCCATATACTGTGGTGGTGGTGGTGGTGGTAATGGCAATATGTGATTTGCAGATACAGCAGCCATGGTCAGTTTGGCACTGGTCTGTGTGTATGACGAACTGCACTCAAATAATCTTAGAGAAAAGATTCCGAAGGTCCTGCAGTTGCTCACAGATCACATCCTTGAGAAGCAGCAGGAAAATGGCATTATTGGAAACATCTATAGCACTGGCCTAGCAATCCAGGTATGCGCTTATCTACTCTGTTCATTCATAGGGATCCAAAGGGGTCTCAGCTCTCTGTGGCCCACTGTCATTCTCTCTGAGGCAAATTTCCCTCCTGTGCTGCTTTCCAGGCCCTCAGTGTTACTTCTCAGTTCTGCTCCCAAGACAGATGGAACTGCACCAAGACACTGAACAAGGTGCTGCAGGAGGCCTACCTGGGAGCCTTCAATAACCCTGGTGCTATTTCCCAGATCCTGCCATCTCTAGTGGGCAAAACGTACTTGGATGTGAAGAATCTTCATTGCCTTCCAGGTAGTGTAGGCCTTCATGATGTTTCCTCAGAGGGATAACAGCAGGCAATTCCTCTCTTCTCTGGAGTAACACAAGAGCAGCAATATTATGTTCTTAGAGTATTTGGGCAACTTCATATCTCGGGATTTATGCAAAGCCTAAAATTCTCATTTTTTGTTTTTTTGCCGAAAAATAGGTTTTGCCTAAATCTCAAAGGCTGAAATTCCAAATATATATGTTTTCTATGTTCTAACAGAGCCTTTTCGGGCTGATGTGACGAGGTCAAGCACTGCCATCTCTTCATTTTTCTAGATCTCCTACACCTTTAAGTGCCACATGATAAATTCACATTTCCCCAACAATGAATCACCTCCATACTACGAAGAAAAGCTCCATCTAATGACTGTCTGTCAAGCAGCTACTTGAAGACACAGGTGTTTGTTTTTTTTCTGGAAAGGAACAGTGATAACTATATTCCCAACTTCTGTATTTCCATCTCAGTACTTTCAGAGCGAGTTCCATGCACTCGCATTTTTCCAAACTACACAACACAACTGATCAGTGCAGTGGGATGCTTCAAAACATTTGATTTGTAGAAGACTACAGGATTTGCTGTCTTGCCATGTGGATGAAAGGGCCATTTGCTACACTTCTAGGCTGAAATCCTGGTGTGCAGTTATGCAAATGTGTAACTTTTAGATGTGAATTGCTGTAAATTAAGAACTCTCCATATGCATGTTAAATCGTGTGACTCAGAATGCAAGATATAATGTCTGTGGATTCCTTAACCTATGGCAATTTTTTTCCCAAAAGTTATGCCATTTGTGTAACTGCACAACAGCATTTCAGCCAGTGATTGGTAAAGCCTTATGACATGTGCAAGCAAATTCTAATGCAGCCTGGAAGTTTCCCTTTTAGTTTTCCTTTATTTTTATAAAGAGGTGCACCAATAGTACCACAATAAAATCCTCCACACAATTTCACCACTATGTTTTGGCTCATGGACAGTACATGACTGTCCTTAGGAAGGAAAGGCATAATGAATTAACTTATCCACCTTCTCTCTTTTTGTGCAGTTAACCCCATTAGAGTAAATTACACCATAATCAATCACTTGATTGGACTCTACTTTAAACATAACATCACAGTAGACGTGCCACCGTGCTCTGTACTGCTTGATGTCCTGGAAGCAGCAAAACGTGATGACCCAAGCGAATTCAGGTAAATGAGGGAGTCACAAATAGTAGAATCAGATAAGGCATCCTAGCATTTCAGAGAAATCATAAAGTACAGGATACAATATTGTGAACATGTCAAATTTATTTTATTTATTTGTCTAGACGTTGTCATAAAATAAAGAAACCACCAAAATGTTCATTTCCCCCCACTCCCTTCTAAATCCACGTCATAACTGGAGGAAGGTGTTGAATATCATTTTTAAATTGGGGCACACAATTTCCCTCATTTCTGTAACTTTCTTGATGTTTTCTTTTCCCTTCCCTGTTCAATTGTTTGTGTGGTTTCAGCCACCTTGAAATATTATCTTTCACTTCCTTTTTCCTTGAACCATCATCCCCTCTTATTAATGTTTTATGACTTAAATCTTACAGCTTTAAAACTAAGGAAACCTGCTGGGGACCCATGGTTATCTCCATCAATGACATTAAAGCAGACGAGAATGAGAAGACCTACTGGCAATTTTTAAGTGGGAATAAACCTCTTGATCAAGGTAGAATGCCTTGCCAAAAATCTTTGAGCCAAGGGATATGCAAAATGGCTGTTGGCAGTCATAAGGAATATGTTACTTCACTGCCTCCTCTCTTTGTTCTGTTTGGCTCGTTACTGAGATACGTTACAAGAGAAGTGAAAAAAAATAGTAAAAACAGGAGAGCTATGCCTGCACTATTCAGGCCCACAAGTCGAAAGTGACAAGGAACAAAGGGCACTTAATATACGGATTTTATTTATTAAATTTGGAATTAGATTAGTTAAGGCATAAGGCAAGAAGACTGAAAGATGCTTTGATTGATGGACTCAGTACACAGGAGGATGTGAGGGAGGCAGCACCCTCATACAATGAGCATAGATCCATAGGTTGAGGTTCCAAAGAAATAGGGTTGAAGGGGTACAACAGCAAGGCAACGTAGAAAAAGATGTAAAAGGAAACATACAAAGCATACCTCAACGTCTGGGAGGAAGGAGAAGTGGAATAATATAATAATTATGCAAATGTTATGCAGTGATAGAGCTTCTGTTTCTGATCTTTCAGCTACACATGAGTACACATCCAGCATTAAACTGAGACATGTTGCAGCTCAGGACAGATCTAATGTAAAACTGATAATTACATCTGCCTTAATGCAGACGTACCCTGTTTCCCCGAAAATAAGACCTAACCTGAAAATAAGCCCTAGTATGATTTTTCAGGATGCTCGTAATATAAGCCCTACCCCCAAAATAAGCCCCAGTTAAGTGAAACCCCGCCCTCCACCATTGTGCAGCAATCCAAAGAGGAAATGATTGTATTTGAATAAATGTAGATTGTTGTACATGAAAAAAAAAAAAAAAGGTAAAGGTTCCCCTTGACATTTAGTCCAGTTGTGTCCGACTCTAGGGCGCGGTGCTCATCCCCGTTTCCAAGCCATAGAGCCAGCATTTGTCCGAAGACAGTTTCCGTGGTCACGTGGCCAGTGTGACTAGACACGGAACGCCGTTACCTTCCCACCGAGGTGGTACCTATTTATCTACTTGCATTTTTACATGCTTTCAAACTGCTAGGTTGGCAGGAGCTGGGACAAGCAACGGGAGCTCACTCCGTCGCATGGATTCGATCTTACGACTGCTGGTCTTCTGACCTTGCAGCGCAGAGGCTTCTGCGGTTTAACCCACAGCGCCACCACATCCCCTAAAAAAAATAAAACATCCCCTGAAAATAAGCCCTAATACGTTTTCTGCAGCAAAAATTAATACAAGACCCTGTCTTATTTTTGGGGAAACACGGTAGCTGAAAACAAAATCCAGTCTATAGGATGTTACTTACTTTGCATCATCTCTTCTTTGTATTTTTAGGTGTTGGCAGCTACAAGCCTTCAAATAATGAGAACATTGTGGCCATCTTTAGTAAATACTGAGTAACCAGCTCTCCAAGGAAGAAGGACAAATACACAGAGATTTATGTACTAAATCTACTGAAAGTATAGCCCTAGGCTAAAGAAATGTAGTAGATAAAATGCAGTAGCATTTGAGATTGTATGTATCTTGTAGCTAACAAAAGTGAACAATAAAATCAAGTAATTAAGCGAACAATAAAAAGTTGCTGGACTGAAATGTGCCATATACTCCAGATTCTTTTATTACTAAGCACCAGTTTCAGTAAAGTGCTAGTCTCCTTTAGAGTCACAAAATAAGAATGGCCTCTGACAGACAAAATTAGGAGCTGCTGCTGTTTCCTTTCTTTCTTAATGTATCTTGAAAAGAACTATCAAATTTATATCAGTCCCTATGTACCAACATAAAGAAATGCCAGAATGGAATGGTCTTAGAGTTTGTGACATACAAGGACTTCTTAAACTTTAGGAGCCAAAGGGAGACCAATCCTTCTGGTTTAAAATATACATAGAGGGGCAGGCCAGCAAGAGAACCACTTTTAACTCAGGAGTGCCAATAATACATGGACAAATCAGCAGCCAGCCAACTGCAATGGACAACTCTCACATACACCAAAGTTTTTTAATGGGCCAAAAGAGAATGAAAGTGTTGTAAAGCAAACCTCTCTTGGCTGGGAGTTCCAAGGGATTCGTGCAAGTATAAAGATGACTCTGATCTCTTCCCATGCTTCTCCAGTTTCACCCACAAAGAGGATAAAGCAAAAATAAAATAAAAATAAAGAAGACAAAAATGTTGTAGCACCTTAAAGACTAATCACTATATTTTAATGTGAGCTTTCATGGACTAGTCCTACTCTTACTATTGTTGTTCTCTATTTTATTATATCGCTTTTATGCCATTTTTTATTGTTAGCCGCCCAGAGTAGACTTGGGTCTAGATGGGCGGGGTATAAATTTAATAAATAAATAAATTATGTCTGAGGTAGTGGACTTATAGTTAGTCTTTAGCAGTTACTCTTTAAGGTGCCACAACGTTTCTTTCTTTCTTAATTTTTGGTTTGCTTTGCTAGCACAGACTAACAGAGCTACCTCTTCTAAAGAGGATCAAGGCCACCAAGTACTTCCTGCTCACCTTAGAGGTCGGGGAACACAGAAGATTCCCTAAACTCCAGGGGCCAGTCTAACATATTAGACTGTTACATGTTAGACTGGCCTTCACTTGGCCCCTGGAGAAGTGAAGGCCAGTCTAACATATTAACATCCGCCAAAACGTCTCCAGAGAAGAGGAAATCAAAGACCTGGAGGCTGCTTTGCTACCTGGGCAACTAACAGTGAATTCCATCACTACCACCAAAAACCCATTGGACAAACGATATACTAGTGTGAAAATGCTATCTGAAGCACACAGTGAAATCAGATCCTATTTTCCAAATTAGGAGGCGTTAGGGATCGGTGATGTAACGGGTGAGGAAGAAAGCCGAGCACTAAAATGGGAAGAAATAAAACAGTTCATTCGCTGCCAGCGCAATGTCTCGATTCAAGCCCGTTGAGTTCACGGGACTATTGTCCAAAAGTCCCGTTCGGATGGCTCGTCACGGGACCATCCCCTCTCCCGACCGCTCTTGTCAGAACAGAGATGGGGCAGCTGGTGATCCTCTGGCGGCTGCTGGACTGTTCACGCCAATCAGCCACAGCAAATACGTAGCGCGAAGGGATTCAAGGCGCTGTCCCACGATGTATGAGCAGCAGGGTTTGCCCGCTCCTGTCCTTAAAGCTGCTTTTCCCCTTCTGACATGCATCAAAGCAGGGGACGAGTCTTCTCTCCGATATGCCCCACCTTCTCATTGCGGCGGGAACAGATCGGACTCGATGCAAAGGAAACCCGCCCCAAAGACCGGCGGCCCATTTCCTCCCCGGAACCAAGCCTTCCCGTCCGTTGTTTCCCTGCGTGCCTCTCGCCGGAAGTGCTGCTGTCAGGGCGGATTAAGGCGGCGGATGTCGTCCTTCGTCTCTGCGTTTCGTCGGGGAGAGTCTCGTTCTCCGCCTTGACGGAGCGCCGGGATCCCATGATGTGGAAATACGTCGGGCGCTCGTTGTTCGTCTTCAGCGGAGCTCCGGCAGGTTAGGAGGACCCCTGCAAGGACGGCTCCGGCCCTTTGGGAGGGGAGAAGAGGCCGGGGCGGGTGGGGGAGGTGGTCTTTCCAGAGTAGCCAGGAAGATGATGAGGACCTTCTGCAATCCGCCTCCTGTCGCTCTTGTAGCCCCCCAAGTCTGGCATCGCAGCTTCTCTGACTGAAGCTGGTGTTAACGGGGAAGGGGGCGGCGGCGGCCATGGTACTTAAGCTCATCTGAGTAAAAGACGTGTGGCGGCTGCCTTCGCTTATGGGCCTCAGTCCATTCCCAGTTGTTGCCTGTAAGGTAGAGGCGGTGTCCTGTCCGCCAAAGGAGAAGGTTGCTTACAGGGACGGGCTACGGAAGGCAAGTCTCTCGTGCCGGTTTTGTTGTTGTTTAGTCGATAAGTCGTGTCTGACTCTTCGTGACCCCATGGACCAGAGCACGCCAGGCCCTCCTGTCTTCCACTGCCTCCCGGAGTTGGGTCAAATTCAGGTTGGTCGCTTCGGTGACACTGTCCAACCATCTCGTCCTCTGTCGTCCCCTTCTCCTCTTGCCCTCACAGTTTCCCAACATCAGGGTCTTTTCCAGGGAGTCTTCTCTTCTCATGAGATGGCCAAAGTATTGGAGCCTCAGCTTCAGGATCTGTCCTTCCAGTGAGCACTCAGGGTTGATTTCCTTCAAAATGGATAGATTTCTTCTCCTTGCAGTCCAGGGGACTCTCAAGAGTCTCCTCCAACACCACAATTCAAAAGCATCAATTCTTCGGCGGTCAGCCTTCTTTATGGTCCAGCTCTCACTTCCATACATCGCTACAGGAAAAACCATAGCTTTAACTATGTGGACCTTTGTTGGCAAGGTGATGTCTCTGCTTTTTAAGATGCTGTCTAGGTTTGTCATCGTTTTCCTCCCAAGAAGCAGGCGTCTTTTAATTTCGTGGCTGCTGTCACCATCTGCAGTGACCATGGAGCCCAAGAAGGTAAAATCTGTCACTGCCTCCATATCTTCCCCTTCTATTTGCCAGGAGGTGATGGGACTAGTGGCCATGATCTTAGTTCCGTGCCGGTTACACGGATGTAAAAAAAAAGAAAAGAAACCTCAACAGGTAGAGTGTGTTATGCATGAATGAGGACGAGCTTGTGCTGAAGCTTATACACATCGAGTAGTAAACGACTCAGGAGCTCTGTCCTCTGTATCTCGACATGCTAATCCTACTTTAAGGGCAGTGGCATTAGCTAGATCCCTTTTGTGCCCCAGAGAAGTATGCCATGTATTTTTCCTACTTGCAGGCCTGGGTGGAGGTGTCTTTCCGTTGTTTGTAGAAACAGAAGTTAATTCTCTGCCCTTCTAGAGCTTTCTTGTTTTCTTGTAATGTGGCATCTCTCCACTACTGGCAGCCCTATTTTTCTTTCTGTGATGTGAGTTCATTAAACTTGTTTAGCTCTTCCTAGACCCAAAAAAATTGCATTGAAACTTGCTGCAGTAGATCTCTATCTTGTAGAGGTTCCATAATTTCCAGAACATTATGTCACCAATAAAAAATGTAACAGATCATAGCATATTTACAGATACCCTGGGCTGATAGAAAGAAGAACAAGTGGGTCCTAGATCAAATCAAACCTGAACTATCTCTGGAGGCAAAAATGTGGAAACTGAGGCTGTCTTACTTTGGGCACATCACGAGAAGGCAGAATTCTCCGGAAAAGACAATAGTCCTGGGAAAGGCAGCAGGAAAAGAGGAAGACCAAATAAGAGATGGATCGACTCCCTAAAGGAAGCTACAGGCTTTAGTTTATAAGAGCTGCACATAGATGTTGAGGACAGGACAATTTGGAGGTCACTCATTCATAGGACTGCCATAAGTTGGAGGTGACTTGATGGCATGTAACAGCATCAACAAAGCATTTTTTCAGGGGCAAATAGTACAGCTACTGGGTATTCATCCCTCTCCACTTCTTAGTAGCTTCTCTTCCAAGTGTATAATTCTGTTAATTTTTCAGGACGTGCTGTTGGAGTGTAACATGGCCTTATCAATGTTTCTGTGCAAGCTAGTTTCTGTTTTGCAGTAACATCAAGCATTGCATTTCACTCTATTTCTTCTAGGGTCCAGTACAACCAGAATTCTCACTGCTGGCATGAAGACTCTTATAATTCCACCAGATTACAGTGGTATGTTTAGGAATAAGAAAGAATGCTAATAATATAATGTATTTCTTTTGTTTTATTTTTAATTGGGACACAATGAGGTATATTAAGAGTAACTAGCATTCAGTTCTAGATATTTGACAGGTGTGGGACAAGATTTCAGAGAGATTATCTGTGTTAGTCCATTTCAACATGTACAACAAACAAAACAAAAAGTAATGTTTGATCTTAAAGATTGAAAGATACTACTGAAATAAATCTGTTAACAAGTGCCACAGTATTCCTTTTATTACTTTTGCTTGGTTCTTGTTGTACACAGAATATATTTGCAGTTTAACATACATTTGAGTATAATGTACACAGTAAGACATTGCACTTAAAAGCAGTCTTTCTGCTGTGGAATCTGTGTGTCAAGTTCCCAGTGCTGGCTTTCTCCATCTACCAGTTGGGGTTGTTCATGGTATTTCTAATAGAAAGTAGAAATACTGGATTAGAACCAGCTGTTCAGATGATACATATAGCTCATATACGGTAGTGAACAAGATAAGGTAAAGGTAAAGGTTCCCCTTAACAAATGTCCAGTCGTGTCTGACTCTAGGGGGTGGTGCTCATCCCCGTTTCCAAGCCGTAGAGCCAGCGTTTGTCCGTAGACAGTTTCTATGGTCACGTGGCCAGCGCGACTAGACACAGAATGCTGTTACCTTCCCACCGTGGTGGTACCTATTCATCTACTCACATTTTTTACATGGTTTTGAACTGCTAGGTTGGCAGGAGCTGGGACAAGCAACGGGAGCTCACTCCACCGCGTGGATTGGAACTGCTGATCTTTCGACCTTGCAGCCCAGAGGCTTTGCGGTTTAACCTGTAGCACTACCACGTCCCATAGTGAACAAGATAGCTCAACCATTTTGAGCAGTAGTATTTGAAAAAAAATATAGTGGGGAATGGATCTAGATTTTTCCTATTTTTGTTTATTATCATTAAAATATTTATATCTTTTTTGTTATAGAACAATCAACACATTGAGTAACATTCAATAACACACTGTTATTGAAATGCAACATGTTTAAATTGCTCATTGTTTTAATCCTATTGAAACAACACGGTAACAGAATTTAACAGTATGGTCAAACTATGATTCCTAGTTTATGGAAGCTTTGACAAAGAGGCATATTTTAACTTTGCACTACAATGGGGCTAGTGTGGCCACTAGAGATGGGATATTCATATTTATCTCCCGGGGAGATGAATACAAGTATCACCACCATAGGTAGGTGGCCGGGCTGTTTTGACCCTCCACCCAGAACTGGCCAGTCCACTCACCAGGCTTTGTGTGGTGTGTGCGGCTGTCGTCGGTGCTGCTGACCACTCAGCAGCTGAGCAAGGAGACTCGTCATCCCATCTCCTCGCCAGATTGGTCAGCAGTGCAGGGAGGCAGGGAAGCGCCAGCTGGGCTACTTCCGCGATTGACATGATGTTACCGACAACGGCCACGTGCACTTCATGAGGCCTTGTGAGTGGACTGGGCTGGTTCTCTGTGGTGCTGTGCTTCATATTCATACCCCTGGGATACGAATATGAAGCTCCCATGTCTAGTGGCCACCAGTTGGTCCTCTGGGGGATAAAATCCACAGCTGGGGTGTCATATACAAAAGTTCTTTACATTAGGAGGAAAATAAACTGATTTCAGTCTTCCTCTATCCTCAAAGACATGACTGGTGCTATCGAATCAGGAAGCACCACCCATTTCATTAGCACTGTGTGGAGGCATATGCAGAAGACATGCACATCCTTTGAGTGGCATCTTACTGATTTTGTTCCAGTTTTCTGCTAGGAATTGAATATATTCTTATACAGATATGCCTCCTTGTATTCCTTAAGCAACATGTTCAGTTACTTAGGAAAATAACTGGAGTGTGGAGAGAAAAACAAAATATTTTCACTTTAGGAGTAACATATTTATGTCAGTATAAGCTTTTGTTTTGTTTTTTGTGCTTGCAGTGCCATAATGTTTTGCATTCCCTTCCCTTTCTTCTTCTTTTTCCCCATTTATGTTTGCAACTTGCTGAGGACAGACTAACACAGCTACATATTTGGAGAGTTCAGTTAGTTTATAACTTGTTCTTTCCATAAAGATATCTATAATATTTGGAAAATAATTCTTTTCTGGTCTTAGGTAGGCCTCGGGGTGAGGTAGAATTGCAGAAAACTTGTTCTACTAGAGAACAATTTGCCATTTTTTAGGCAACAGTTTTTTTCTTGGGAATCAAGGCTCCTGAGGAAACCCTTTCACCTCCTTTGCTCTAGATATCCCCCACCTGCTAGGGAAGGTTGTATTATCTTGCTGGTTATACCCCTTCCCTACAGCTAAAATCAAAGAAGGGCCCTGTAGAAAAGGAATGTGACAGAAAACATTCTGTTTGGTATAATCTAATTTAGGGTGAACTGTAGCTGAAGCTAAGCAAGCTGTACTTGAGTGTAACAAGCCTTAATTTCACTTAATGGCTGAAATGTAGCTGAGAACTTAAGAGTCTTCAAATCAAGCATTTTAAAAAAGTAGTGGCTTTAGTACAGGTTCTGTATGGGTTTGTAGTCATGTAGTCAATCATAAGGCACACTTGTAGTTCTTCAGCTAAGATTTCAGAATTGAAGCAAACCAGCTTTGAGATGATTGTGGGAAATATAAAATAAGTTGGCAATTCTGTTCATTCTAGGGATCACAATTCCTGAGAAACCCAAGCTGAAATATCTCGAAAAAGTTCCAAATGTGCAGAAAGCCAGGCGCCAGCCCAAGAATTTACGTGATATCTGTGGCCCATCTTTAGAAGCCACAGAATTCACTGAAGGACAATATGGTATCATGGTGAGTGTGAGAAGCAGCTTGCTATGGCTTATGAGTGATATAAAACAAATACAAGCTAAGATACATTATTTGGAGTTGGAGACAGGGTGGGGACAGCTATTCCCTTCTGACTTCAGGAGGTTTGTCTAGGCGTAACTTTTCTCCCTGTACTGTGAATTGCAAAAACTCATACAGTACTTGTCTTCCCCTGACTGCAGGCTCTGGATGGTGGCTACCTCCGCTGGGAGCACATGGAAATGATGCGCTTGACCATCAACCGGCACTTGAATCCCAAGACCATGTTTGCTGTGTGGAGAATTCCTGCTCCTTATAAGCCCGTTACCCGCAAAGGACTAGGGCATCGCATGGGTGGTGGTAAAGGTGCAATAGCCTTCTATGTGACCGCAGTGAAGAGTGGCCGTCTTCTTGTTGAAGTGGGTGGACGCTGCGAATTTAGCCAGGTGGAATTCTTTCTAAATCAGGTCGTCAAGAAGTTGCCTTTTAAAGCCAAAGCGGTCAGCCAGAAATCCCTACAAGAGATGCGGGAAATTGAGGAGGAGAGGAGGCGCAGCAACCAGAATCCATGGACTTTTGAACGCATTGTCAAAGCCAACATGCTAGGGGTAAGAAAATACTTGAGCCCTTATGACTTGAAGCTGAGGGGCTGCTATTGGGGAAGGTTCTATCTGCCTGACAGAATATGAATGGAGAACGAAAAGGTCTTCTGAAGAATTGCTGCATAAAAGCAGAAGTCTCATTCTGCCTTCCTTCTGTAGTCTTTGTGGATAGTGGATTTTGTACTATGATGGCTGTTGTATGGAGTTGGAAAATCAAGTTAACATGGCCGGTGACGGACAGGTTTAAATTACATGGCTGTTGACTAAATAAACCTGGCCTATTTATAGTAACAATGCCCGTTTTATGTGTTTGTCACATTTAGTCCTTGATCACCAGAGTAGAGCTGCAGTTCATAAGAACTGCAGTTGATAAGGATTTCCACAGCAAAGTTTGAATAGGTTATGATCCATAACTTGTGATGTAGAAATTCTTCTTTTTCTACAGCTTATTTTAAAGCAGCAGTGTTTCAAACTATGTATAACTTGTACGTAGCTTTTATCTGCTGTTATGCCTAATTCCTGTGTGTTGCTGCAGAATATTGGCCATTTAATACCCAGTGAAACAGCAAAGAGAAGCTGAATGGGCTAGTAGCTTATATTGGTACCTCTTATAAATCATGGGTGGGCAAAGTGTGATTCTGGAGCTTTATGGCACCTCCCTAAAGCTGTTTTTAAAGTCTTGCCAAACAAACCCACCCCCCTAAATGGTTCTCCCTGGTACAAGAAAGCTTACTGCTGTTTGTGGAAGATCCCAGAGGCAGCTGTTCATGCTGCAGGCCCCTCTGCAGTGTTTAACTCCCCAAAACACCCTCCATTATTCATACCTGGAAGTGGACTTCAAGCCATTTTTTTCGTTTTCTTCTTTTTCTTTTTAGTGGTCGATCTGGCTTGTCAGGGTTGCCTACCACTATTGTAAAGCCATATGGAAAAGGAAATGTATAATTTATCACTCTAGAGGAGCTTATTTGGTGTTTCTTTTAAAAAACGGATGAAGGAACAAACCTCGGTCATTCTTGGCACCTTCCTGCAGGAGGAATAGGCTCCTCATGTCCTGTGGTATATGGGCAGTGTCTCACTTTACTCCATTTGCCACACATGACACCAGATTAATGAATCAGACTTTTTATTCAAGAGGAGGATCCCTTTGTTAACATCCTTGCCCTTTGAATTCTAGCAGGGTAGCTCACATAAGACATAGTAAGAGAAATTCTGAATAAACTCTTCTTCAGCATGAAAAAAGCTGTGACCTCTCACAGTGTTACTGTGGACTGAACTTCAGATATTAAGGAAGGGTAGGTCATCATGTGGTTGCAGAGATTCCCCTTTCCTCTGCCAAGTGGTTGGTTTATCAAGCAAATCTAGGGGTCTTCCCCAGCTGGAGAAAGAGCTAACAATATACCACTGGACCTGGGTTGAATGAAAAAATACATATTCCTGCCAAACCCCTACAGATGAGATGTCTGAAAGGAAGAAATAACATACACTTGTAGAAATACACTTGCTTAAAATAAATGACAGTGTTTTTCCAGTACATTAAAAATACATTGAGGCATTGCAGGACATGCCCGCGTACATTTTATACACATTAATACACCTGGTGATGACTCAGGGTATTTTGGGTATAATGCCTCCACTACAGGTGCCTGCAGCTTCAACCTCTTATTCCCACTCACATTGGAAGAAATTGGCTGGGAATATGTAGACTGGTGACTAGGACCCAAAAGGTGTCAGGGTTCTGTGGAGCAATACTAGTCAACAAGCAAAATGATGCCTTTCTCTAGAAGTCCAGGCATGGACCTTGGGCAATAAGGAAGTGGGGCTGCTATTACAAGTCATTTCCTTTTGATACAATGTGAACAAGAATAGAGAGGAAGACTGGGCAGCCCCCTCAAATTTATAGGAGAGCAGATGATCATGGTTTTCCAGCCCTTTCTTTAGAGCAGCTGTACAAGCCATAAAGGGAGATGGGAACTTGTGATTTCCTTCCACAGGTAAGTCATTTAAAGGGTTGTACTCAAGCAGTTGGATTTACTGTAGAAATGATTTGCTGGCCAATAGAGCCAGCATAATTAAGAATCAAGTCCAATTAGAACTTAAGTATTAAAGAAAATCTATTTTTAAAAAGAGCTTGGCTGTAGGAAGAACCTATGGACAAGGGTATCAGGAGAAAGTCTGACACTTGAACATCTTCCCAAGAGCCCTATAGACCTTTATAGACCTCTGGGAAAAATCATAAGCCTGCATTCATACAGCTGGCATTTATCTCAGAAATACTTCAAACCTTGACAAGGGCATTGTGCTCTAATAATGTTCACACCCACGGTCATATCTGGCTTCATAGTTGTGACCCAAGCTTCATCCCTATTCTGGTATCTGCTTTTTTTTTCCACCTGGAATCCAGCTAAAATGTTTCAAAAAGTTAACAGTGGCTGCAGCATCTCTGAAAAAAGAGGAAGCATGGCAGATTGTAGGACCAGGGGAAGCGAGCAAAAGAGAAAAAGAAAGCCAACTTGCAAATCCATCCTGGAAGAGAGAAAATACAAAGAATTGAGAAGACACATAGGTAATACATGGTTTCTAGCACATAGTATCAGTCTGGTGCTGTCTAGATGTTTTGGGCAATATCTCCCATAAAACCTTCCTATTAGCATTGCTGATGGGAGCTTACGTTCAAAATATGGAGGGTGCCATGTTGGAGAAAGCTGCTCTGTCAAAATAAACTAGATTTATGGAAGCCAACTGCACTTAATTCATGGACATTTTCTTCTTTATTCTATATGAGTTAGGCATGATGATCTTAACCTTTCATTTAATTCATTTTAATGCTCTCTTTCTATCTATTTGCAAACTGATCTTTCTGCTTTCCTCACTCAACTGAATTGTAGAAACAAAAAAATAGACTTTTTTTCCTTTCAGCTCTTCATTTTTTAAAACTGTTGAAACATCTGCAAGACAAGTCATTAGATCTCTAGTGGTCTATTTGGGGAAAAATATACAATTCCATTGTCTATGAGGACCACAGGTACTCTAACCAAGATGATCAGCATGAGCCCAGACTTCCGCATCAGCATGCAACTCACCTGGGGCAAGCAGCAAAGAGACACAGAATGGGCGCTCAGGTAAAGAAGCTCCCAACAGTAGAAGCCAAGATGATGGCAAGAATGATGCAGCATATCATGATCATGATCTTCTTCTGCTCAGTGCAAGGAGAAATGAATAGTAAGATATACAGACATACTTAGTCAGAACAGAGATGGTAACAAGAGCGAGGGGAAAGAGGACAATCTTGTGTGGGTCACAGAAGCAGAGGATGGGATTGTAAAGCTTGGGAAACAATACAGAGGGGTTAAAGAGAAAATTATGGGCTGTTCTTTCACAGACATAGATGCCACCAAATGTGTTCTGTGGAGTTTTCTATATCAAAGCAACTGTCTCCTGAGTTCTCTGGTCTAAATTCAATTGCTTGTCCAAGTAGAACAGACCCATCCAATGAAAGTATTTGATGTTTGATATATCATTCAGCAATTATTTCAATGGGGCTATTCTAGTTGGGACAAGCAATTAGATTTAGGCCATCACTTTTATGTAATAAAGAAGCACAGTTCTGAGTCTTGGACATTGTTTTGGTGGATAAATGGCAGCATTACTTTCCCCTCCAGCAGAACAGCAGTGCCATATCTGAATATGCTACTGTAAGTGCCATCTTACCTGAAGGATTTTTCACAATAATAACCAGTGAAATGAAGAACACCAGCAAGACTCCATGTTCCAAATGTGATTACAGGCAGTCCCTCAATCCCTTTGTTTACAATGACAGTCTTTCTCCACACACACCACATATCTATTGCAAGATGTATTGCAAAAGTACATACAGCATAGAGGTATGATCCACAGAAAGCACATCACACCACAAAATGTATGGAACTATTGGTATGGCTATATTTTTTCCTGTTTTCTTTTTTGGCTACTATCTAATCTAGATGTTCAGTACAGAATACAACAGATGGGTGTTCAAATAACTATTTATTTTTCCATGTTAAAAATCATTTTAAAAAAGCACCGACACAACTACATTTTCATATCTCTGCTGTCTGTGTGGAATAAATAGCTCCGACAGGTAGCCATTCCAGTTGCCACCTACAAATTTCAGGCACCAAGGTCTTAGGGCAGTGGTTCCAAACCTTGGGTAATTTAGGTATTCTTGGACTGCAAGTCCCAGAAATCCCAGGCAGCACAGCTGGTGGTAAAGGCTTCTGGGAGTTGCACTCCAAGAACAATTGGGTTACCTAAGGCTGGGAACCACTGTCTTAGAGGAAAGGACATCACTACAGTTTCCTCCATCCCCAGCTCCATCTGTATGATCACAGAGAAGGGCGACATAAATGCTTTTTTACCAGATAAAGCATGATAGGGCATCTGAGGCATAAAGGCACCATAACCTGATGCTGGATGGGTTTGAAAAATGTAGATGGTGGAAACCATGCCAGTAATTAGGATGTAGGCACACCTCCTACCAAAAAAAACCCTCCTTAAATTCAACAAAAGAGCTATAAATATCCCATGGGAGGTAAAACTAAGCCAGCTTTCCCAGTCAATAATCTATATAAATACAGAACAACTTTGGGCATCCCCAGAACCTGAGTCCTCCGCCATATAGCTTCATCACCTCTCTGTTCTAGGAATATATCTCAGAATTTGGGGGGTTGGGCAAAGAATGGGAAGAATCAACTTCATTTGGCCACTGAGGTATGTTTGCAAGCACTGACAGTACTGATGGTGAAGCCAAAGATAACTGTGATGCAGTTATCTATTTTTCAAGGACAAATATATTCACTATGACTTGAGTCATACTCATTCACTAGGGGATATCACATGATGTCTCCTTAGCTGGGTTTTAAGAGTTTATATTGCATTCACAAATATACACACATATACAACCCCCTCAGTTACTATGAGTGACAGCTGTAGGAGGAGGATACATACATAGCTAAAAAAAGGTGGGGGGCTAAGAAGCTTTAGTAACACCCTAGTTATGCATCCAAAGAAATGTGAAATTCAGGTACAGCAACACATCTTTGAAGAAAATAGTTATCACTTAAGGACTTACTAACTCTTAGGAGTATCCCCTTATCAGAAAATGGACAGAACGACTCCACCTCTAACAAGATAGGTGTCTTTTCTCCAACAGTAAGGTCTTCTCTAGATCTTAGATATCAGAAAGGCAATCATCTCAGCAACTGGGTCATATCAATCAACCCCTTGTTTTTCTACATACCTGTTTTTCCACAGACCTACAAACCAAGCTGCCAGAATAAAACAGTGATTTGAGGAGGGGCATGCAATGTGGACATTCAAAGGGCAAACCTCAGCATGAAACATAACACTTCAAAGCAAGGAGTGCCTCTGATTCCTGAAAATCTTTCTGTCATCCGACAAATACATACATACATACATACATACATACATACATACATACAGAATTGCACTGGAAGAGAGAGCATGCACAACCATGCTTTCAAAATTAAGGTACACTCGCTCAAGAAAACAAATTTGCAACTCATACACACTCAAGGAAAATTTAATTTGTAAGCTGGAAATAATTATTTTCTATTCCATTCAGAAATGTAATTGCATTTCAAACAAGTGAAGTGAGCTCTTAAATTTACAACCCACATATATCCCTGAGGAGTGTCTTCACCTGGTGGCACGTTTCCCAACTTGTTGCACCTGCCCAAAATGTGAAAACTCTGCTGCAATGCTTGAGTCGAGTACGAGATGCAACAGAAATGGTTTGCATTTGGAGGACTTTGCTGCGAACGCTACATAAGCAACTGCAGCCAGCAGTCAGAAAACCATAGCTTGAATTTTCATGCCTCAAGTGGCTGCATATGTTCCTGTGATTCTAATCTGATCTCACTTCAAAATGTACACAATTGACTAAAAACACTGTGTAAGAGCTTGCGCTATTAAGTTTTCAATGTCATCACTTGACCCTGCCTTCTCTTTGGGGGTGGCCCAGCAATTTGTGCAAGGGACTGCCAGCATGCTACAATTTCTATGTGAGAGTTGCAAATCTGCCTCCCTCTTTCAAAGGCACAGTTAGATGGTACTTTAGCATTATGTGTACCACAACCTTTGCAATTTGTATGAGGGATAATACCAGGCATTTCTATTAAGAATCTGGGCACAATCATTTTTGAAAAAGGTGCGGGGAAGGAGAAAAGGAAGAGGCACAGCTGAAAACAAGGCCATGAGGTAGGCAACAACAAAATTTCTTTTACAGTTCTTTCTACTGTATGTAGAACATTGTAGAAAACTGTCGGCTTAAAAACAGGAAATGTTCGAATTGGAGGCTTCAGGTGTCATGGGGAGGAAGGGATGGGTAAGGAGCAGATTTGATGGCAAGTTTCCTCTGGAGTGCAAGGCAGTCTCTGGACTTCCTGGGTTCAGCAAAGGTACACTACAGAATCTTCCGGATACAGAGTTTTATCCAAGGAGTGCACCAGAACAGTACATCGCTCTCGCAGGAAGCACTGGTACGGGTGAGCTCGTTTTGCTGGAAATCATTCATACTTAATCCAAGCAGCCAGGCCGGAGGGTAGGCAGGGAAAGGTCACACCACAGGAGGGAAAATCTTGCTACCAACTTAGGCAGAGCTTGGGAGTGTCTGAAGGAAAAGGAACAAAGTGGGAAAAGTTAATTCTCACACACCCATGTATTCTGGTCACAAGGACGCACCTAGAGAAGGAGAAGGCAAAAGGAGGTAGGTCCTAACAGGAAAGAGAATAACTTTCTTTATTAGTAGAGATGGCCTGTACATAGGCCAAGATCAAGAGTATGACACCTGATGCCTTTCAGGTATTTCCAGCTATAGATTCAACAAGTCCCAGATAATAGAACCACTGGTCAGAGATTATGGGAATGGTAGCCCACAACAGCTGGAACAGCACCAGGTTGCCTACTCTTAACAGAGATGAGGGAGAATAGAGTAAGTGGGTCATGTCTGAGGAATAGTAATGATTCACAGCCTGAGATGCTTAGGGCCAGATGTCTGGTCATAGAGGGAGGGAGGGCCAGACAGACAGAGACATGTTATGAGCAGCTGTCGTTAACCTGCTGCTAGGATCCTATAGGTTCAAAGGAAAATTTTAACTGATTAAGAATATCTTCACCTAGTTGCACTGTTACACTATCTTTTCTACTGATAGCTTGTAATACCATCAGACCTCAGACAGGATGTTAAGTGGAGCAGGGTGTGCTCCTAACCCTCCTCTGCAAAAAAAAAAGGTGGATTTGTACATCACATATGCAGAGTAGCAGATGCACAAACCCTACATCAACTCTGGGGAAAACTGTTTCTGCCAGAACTTGAGTCACTTCCTTGTCTTCAATTTGAGCTGTTTTAGAAATTTCAGAGACCATGTCATGGGTCTCCAGAAGAGCCTGTCCTCTTTTAGGTTTATCAAGCATTCTCTCCCACTGCCACCCAAATACTAAGAAATGAACTCAGAAGCAAATGGTCAAGAAGCAAAACCACAAATGTACATGTCAATTCACAGCTCAAGAAGTAAAGGACAAGTGTTAATATCCACCCTCCTCCAGGTCAGAATTGGCATAAAACTGTATCACCACCAGTGTGCCTCAAAATTCCAGAATTTCATGGCATCTTTAGAATCCCAGGAACCTTGGTGTCACGTACACTGTTCGTCCTCATGGGTTCTTTATTTTTAAAAGGAAGAAAAAGGAAATGGGGAATAGGTTTTGCATATGAAAGGGCAACTTTTGCAGAACTACCTAAATGCCTTATACATAGTCTACATTCACACAAAGCATGGAATTGTGAGATGGTTTGCCCTTCCCAGTCACAGCCTTTGAGAGCCTCAACAAAGATCTCAAGCTGTCCCCTACTATGTTCCACGCCTCTTTGTTCATCTATAGGTAAAATACGGCTTGTCTCAAACCCCCCTTTTTTGTTTTTGCAGCTTCAGAGTAGATGTGACTTTGAGACCAGGAAAAAACACAAAACATCTTTAGTCCAGAAGCGGTAAAATCCACCAAACGGAGACAGAGATATTCCAAAGCCCTCCTGACAGCCAAGCACCAGCAGAGACCACTAGAATAGTTAAAGTAACCTTAGCAAGAGGTGAAGAATTGGAAGAACCCTTCTCCCCCCCCCCCCCCCAGGCTACTTACGGTTCAGAGCCTGCAGCCCTGTTGGCTGCTTTCACTTCAGCCCTACTGAAAGTCCAATAATGAGAGCTACAATTCCGAGCAAGACAACCACTATCACAATGATAATTATTGTTTTCTAGAAGGGTGAAAAAAGAGAGGGAAATTTAGTATTAAGTAATGATGTGACAACAAATGGGAGGGCACTGAGTATACATTATGGGAGCAGCTTCTAGTTTAGCTAAAACACCTCAAAAGCATAAATCTATGAGCAGAGCCGCATGTCCATGCTCACCTCTGGCTCATGTTGGTCAGCACTAATAGACATGATTTGACAAACAACACATCATTTGGGTGATAACATTTGTCCCAGAGACTTTTTAAAAAAAAAATCAAGTTGCTCAATAATTGATGGGCATTTCAAGAAGAAAAAACAAAGGACCTCATCCAATGTTTAGCCTGGGCACAGAGCCCTTGGGTAGGACTTCCAGCCCAATCCCTTGGCATTTATTAAGAGGCAAGACCCAGAGAATTCAGTAACACTTATTGCCAGGCAAGCATGCAGGAGATCACAGCCTCAGTCATGATTAAAAGGCCTCTTGTCCATCTCTTGTCCAAATGAATACTCCCTGGCCCTAAGACAAATGTAAGGAATGCAAGACTATTGGACGAAAAATGCTCTCAATTACTTCAATCCTGGCTTCTTCTACAATGAGGTGAAACAAGAAGCTCTGAGTATACACTGGCACTCATCAGAGTGGTTAAAATTTCTCCCAGTGGAGTGCCTGTAACTTCAGCAGCTGAACAACGTTCAATAACTCCACCTTTCCTCCTGCCACATTTCTCTGGAGTTTGAGTTTCAGCCACCGAAGCAGCTTAAAAGTGGGTCAGATGGAGCTTACTAAGAAGATTTCCCACCAAGGACCATCCCTCTCCCAAAGGACTTGTCACTTCCCAAAGTCCCCTGCCCCCTTATACAGGAATGAGGCTTGGCACACACACACACAAACCAAAGAATAGAAAGGCAGTCCAAAGCAGAAGTAGTAGAAGTGTAGATTACCACACTAAAGAAGTTCAGAGACAGTTCAGAGAACTAACAAACTGTGAAAGAAGAGACCTTCCTCATGCTAGAGAAAAGGGTGTGGGTGTCTAAGCATTACTGGGAAATAGAAGCTAGTCGTCTAATGAATTAACTAAACGAATGGGTTTTTCACAAGTCACAATGACAGAAGAACACAAAATAGATGGAATGGGAAAGCCAAGTCTAAATAAGACTGCATTTAAAAAGACTGCACAGGGACTTTGACAAAAAAGGAGTGGAGAAGGCCAAGAGGAGTGGGGGGAGGTCTCCTGTTGGCTCACGGGATACACAGACAGGGGTCTGGAAGAGGCAGGAGGGGGGGAAGCAGACTTCAGTTAGTTCTTCTCACCCTTCGTGCTTCACTCTGAAACTTAACAGCCTTTTTGGTGTCAGCAACAGCCCGTTCCACAAAGCCTACAGATTGGTCCATGTTGGTCTCTATGCGGTCAATCATGGATCCCTCGTAGAGAAAGAAGAAAGCCGGAAGCAGAGGAAAGCAGGAAACAGAGAGGCAGAGGCAGAAGGTGTCAGAGGGTGACGCATCTGGCAGCACAGAGCTTGTAGTCCACAGGGCAGGCTCACCTTGCGCGCACTACTCTTATATTTCAAGGCCTTTTTGGTTTCCTCACGAGCTTTCTCTACATGATCTAAGGTGTGCATCACGTTCAGTTCTATGTTATCTACAATTTCTCCCTGTGAAAGTTAAGAGAAGGAGGGATAAAAAGAGAGTGAGAAAGAATGTTAACAAAAACAAAACAGAAACAAAACAAAGCACCCATTGATGTGGAGAAGAGCTCTGAGGAAACCTCTACAACTTCCCAAACTTAGAGCTCTTTTTCTCCACTCTGACAGACATCCTGCCACGTGTACCTGCTCTCTTGGAAGCCTGTGCTCTGCCCTCTGGTGAGCCAAATGCTCAGTTCCACTGCTGCTACGCTCCCTCTAATCAGATGTCCTTCTCTAGGGAGAAGCATGTGATCTCTGTTGTCCGATCTTTCCCAGTCTGGTACCCTGCAGATATGTTGGACTCCACCTCCCATAATTCCCTGGCTAATGTGGCAAAGGCAGGCATCTGGAAAAGACTGCTGTAGACCTTAAGCTATGGCAGTCCCACATTAGCCTTTCCTTATTCCCTCTTCCCAAAACTTTTTTAAATTCTAGAAAAAAACACTCACCGTTATTTCACCTGAACATCACCTCCTCGGCATTGCATTGTGAGCAGAAAACAAGAAATGGGGCCTTAGAGACTGACATCAATGCCTCAGCATTATTAAGCAGACTATTTCTGACCCAAAACTGAAAGGGTCTGGTGACAATTATTAGAATGAAATAAAGACAAATATTTGAGAACATGGCAAACAACACTGCCTCTGTAATCCAAAAGATGGCATTCTATCCTTGGAACAAAAATCAGCTACCATCCCACCCTCTGCCTAGCCAGCCAGTATTGATAGGGAAGTTTTGTGAAAGAGTAACTTGAAATTCTTTCCTGGATTGGGTTTAGCCACTTATGATGCCACTTGAGGACTTCTTGAAGTAGTGTGATGTAATAGTTAGGAAAATGAACTATTAGGGAGCCAGTGGGATGCAGCAGTTAGAATAAAGGACTGGGATGTGGGAGACCCAGGTTCTAGTGCATGAAATTCACAGAATAACCCTGTGGGGTAGTCACATTCCCTCCCTCAGGCTGACTTACCTCAGAGGATTTTTGTGAAGAAGTGGGGGGGGGGGGAAGAGCACCATGTACACTGCCTTAATCTCACTGGAGGAAAGAAAGGCTATAAAAATAACTAATAAATCTTATAGATTGCAATATTCTTCACCAGTGCAGCTTATTGCCACCATTTTGAATAGCTTAAACAATCAGCCAGCCTTGGTGTCTGTCTGTCTGTCTGTCTGTCATGCTTAGTTCTCATTCAGCTTTCTCCACTGGTTACTCATCTTTCCCTCTCTAATCTCTCAGCCTAGCTCAGTTACCTGGTTCTCCACCAGCATGGCAATGTCCACAAACATGTCATGAAGCTCCTTGATGCTACTTTCGAGCCGCACAATGTCCTTATGCCGTCCTTCAATTTCACTCAGGGCTTGCTTTGAAATCTGGGAATCCATTATCTAGAGGGGGTGAGAACACAGATTGCCCCATGATGATCGCAGTCCTCTGAATGAACAATGGAAAACTTTCTACAACTGCAGTTTTCATGTGCTCCAACTCCCATGCCCCACCCACCACAGTCCCAGCTCCTCTTCTTGGACATATCTTTCCATTTACAATTTCTGTCCAAACTCTTAATAATATGGCTGTTCCCAGTGATGATGCCCGAAAACAATTCCACCCCCACGGTCTGAAGACATACCTTTGCACTCAGGATCCACCTGCTCTTCTTTGCTCTCCACTTGTCTACCTCTGATGTACATAATAGTATTTACTGATTTGAAATAAAAGGCAACAAGTGGCCTCCTTTTGATGCACTCACCCCAGATGTGAATATTGATGGATTCCCACTCTCTAACATTTCCTCCAGCTCCTCATCTGTTGTATTCTTCCCGGCTATATGTCAGGGGAAAAGACAGAGGACAGCTTCAAATACTGCAGTGGGGAAAGCATTTCCAGGGAAGCTATGTGAACTCCAGGAAAAGAAATAGTTGAAAATATTTACTTTTGGCCCTTCACTGGTTTCATAGCCAACCTAAAACCAACCAGGTTTTGGCATATTTAGTGATAGCATTATTTGAGTGCAGAACTTCCAGTTTATTTTACCTTGTTTTATTTATAACCCAGCCTTTTAAAAATTATATTCCACCTTTCCACAACAGCATGCCCAAGACTAACAATAACAAAATAGATACAAAAAAGATAATCAGATAAAATTGCAGTTTTATTGATTTCTGCAATAGGGAGTAAAATTTTAGGCCTGCAGACCTAATTTTCAGGATTGTGATGATGATTACAAAAGTAATGTATTCAAAGTAATCCATATATTCAGTTTCTAGCCTTTAACACTGAGAAAGATGGGCTTGAACGCATGGGAACACCAACACTGGGTGAAATCTCATAAAAGAGAAGGCTGGGTTGGTGGCACTGGTAGCTACTGGAGGAAACCCATTGCCATTAAGGCAGGGTGTTTCAGAAGTGACAAATTTCTGAGCCACCAGAACAGTCTTCAGTCCTCAGTCCATGATAGAAAAAGTGTTCCACAAACTGAAAAGTATCCAAGGCATCTCCCAAATGAATTCCACTCTAAGCCAAAGCAAAGGACTGTTTTTTCTTTCACCTTTGGAAGTCTGCCCCAAAGGCCAAGGTCATGCAACAAAAAGGGTACATACTGATCTCAAGCTGCCGCTGGATTCTCCCTTTGCTCCGTTCCCGGAAGTCAACCTGTGCCTCATTGTATTTCGTCATCACATCAACAAACTTTCGAGAAAGGACTGAATGCTGATAAAATAGAGAAACAATGTTTCAAGAGAACCTGGGTCTGTCATTCAACCTCCCATCTACACAGCAGTATGCAGTTTATCATAGTAGTATGTAGTTTATCTTTGGTAACTTGAAATCAAAAGAGGTACCAATTTTAGAAAAAACAGATATCTTAGTCTGCCTTAAAAATAAGCACTAAATCTCTTCTAGTTCTTTCAAGTGTGTTTTTTAAAAAATATTTTACCTTTAAAGTAACTGAAACTCATTTGCTTTTGCTCATTTTTCCTATTGTAAAATATTTCAAAGTTATTAAACTTCAAGTTCTTAGGAGTAAAAAAGAAAACCCCATCTTCCACCTTGTTAAACTGAAAGATATATGGCCATCACGTAATTAGAGACCTTCACTCATCTTTCCCCCACTGAACCATTTTCCCATTGTCATTAGGGTTTAATATGAGCTTTTAAGTATCAAAATTAAAAAGCATGCAAAAATGAGATGCAAGCATAGAAACCTTCACTGAGTACGAACAGCAAGTTCTCACACATTAGTTAGAATGCAGACATGAGGATGAAGCAAGAGAATTAGAATCACAGCACTTGCAGCATTTGCCTCAACAGTTAACCCTGTGTTGTTTCGAAAACATATGTGTGCCTCATTTAGCCTTTCCCTCTTATATCACTCACCTGCCACTGGCTAAGGGCAGGCAAAGTCATCCCAAAGTATGTCACTGCCACAGGGCTTTGCTTACCTGGGACTTTCGTATCCGCAGATCAGCTGACGATCGAACCTCATCCTGCTCAATGTTCCGCTCCATGCCTGTGAATGCACAGAAAAGTGTTTTGTTTCACAGATTGGTTTCATCCTGCATAGTTAGGAAGGTCACTTCCCTTTACTTGAAATTCAGGAAAGCAACACCACTCATGAGGTTCATGTATATCTTTGGGTACATGTATAAAACTCTGCCTTTCAATTTAGAGCCAGAAAGGTTTGTGTAATGCAGCAGTGTCATAAAAATTCATCTTTAGGTTCGCAACACCCCTCATTAGAACAGGAGAGGCAAAAACAAGCCTCAGTTTAAAAACTAGCAATATCAATATCAATAGCCTGGAATCAAAGCAGGGGTTGGCAAGGTGTAGCCTTCAAGAGAAAATGTATTTCTTAATTTTTTTTAAAAATAGTTATGATACTACAAAAAAAATTGAAAATATAAACACACACAGAGAGTACAGGCATTATAATATATACATTACAAATTATAACTGAGAAAAATGCACTCAGCCTCTTCCATTCTCACAATGACTTCACCCTTATTTCACCCTTAAGCAGCTAACCAAATGGAAATGCAGCCCCTTCCCCTGCAGAACGTATGCAACTAAGACTGAAAGAAAATGAAACGATGGTGCTCTGAACAGAGGAAAAACAAAATGCAGCCTCAAAATGCCAACTGGAAAATTCCTAAAATGGAGGGGAGGGCTGTATAAAAATATGCATTAGATTAAATATTTGATCAGGAAGGTTTCTAATTAAACTGTATTCTGCTCTTGCAATTTTTTTACTCAGTTCCTTTCATGGCTGGAGGTAAGGGAGGCACCAGGAACATAATTGGCATAGGGAACTTTGAACTTGGACTGGTCCTGAGTTCTCGTGTGTGTGTATATGTGTGCGCGCCCACATATTTATTTATTTATTTATTTATTTATTTATTGAATTTATACCCCGCCCATTTAGTCAACTGACTACGCATGCACACACATAAGGCATTTAAAGGAAACAGCATGTTGTCTACACTTCAGGATTTGCTAGAAGATATACCATGTGCCTGCAGAAATAACACCTGCTATGTAGAACGCAGAACTGACCTAAATAAGAGCCAAGCAAAAGAAACATGGATTCCCAAACCCAATCTATCTGAGGCACCTCTCTCTTACTTTTAAGTTTATTTCGGACACTGTTAGCCATTTTCTTGATATCTGCCGTGAGCTGTTCCATATCATCCTTTGTCTCTGCAGAACATAAGCAAATAAAATTAGCACTGAGTGTATGAGAACAGCAAGAAGTATCCTTCCTTCCCCAACACTATTTTCCATGTAGTCAGGAGGACTCCAGTCAGACACACTTGGGCAGAGCAAAATAATTTACTTCTGAGGCCACAAGAGGGTAGGAAATGATTCCCAGCCTTAGCTTTTTCCAAAAGCATTTTCCATGCCTCAGTTCCCATACCTGGGACTTGACGGGCAAAAGATAGCAAGCAAGAGGCAGGCACAGATTTTATGTCTTCACTGGATAAACACATGCATCAGGGTTGGAGTGGGGAAATCCATAAACATCATTGCTGGGACTTCTTGCAAAGAGCTGATGTGCTACTCACTTTGTTCAGGGATGGGGGCAGACAGGACAATGCTGTACAGTTTTTTGGCCTCTTCTACATTCTCTGAAATTTTGTCAATATTCTGTCGGGTTTCTTCAATCTGCAAAGTTATGGAAAGAAGATGAGAAGGCATCCATCACTATGGATACAAGGGTGATTAAGAACTTTCCCCAAACCTGGCACTAAGCTCCCACCACATTTAAATTAAATTAAGCCAATTGATGCACAATGTTTAGCAGTAGCTGCATCACTTGCTATTCTGGATGAATAGCTGCCAATGGATAGCTTCTTTCCTTTCTCTTGATAACATTGTGTGAGCCCCAGAAAAGATAGCTCCATATTTCACTGCAGTGCATCAGACCAGACAATCAGGTAACAATTAGAAGAACAAATTTCACAGAAGAAAGCATCACAGTTTTAGCACACCTTTTTGCATACCAAGCACTTTTTAATGTCAGTGGCCACAAGTGCCCCCATCCTCAAAGTGAAAGTGCTTAAGGATCCACCCAGACCATTTTTCCCTCCCACCTGGGCAATATGTGAAACTAAACACACTCTACTTTTACAAATAAAAAGGTAAATTCTTCAAGCATGTCCAAATTTTTCCTAGTAGCAATAGTAATGAATGAGGGGTGCTTATAGTAGCTGGCATAGTGAGACATATTCTGGGCCCCAAAAGGCCCACCAGTCACCTCCTACAAGTTATTCTTTTAACATTTTAAAAGAGTAACTTGGTTCTGGGCTACGGAGCAGCTGTCTTCATCTTCTTCTTTTCAATCCCAATACCTTTAGTCCCATCCTCCAAGCAAGATCCAGAGGCACTGAAGGTAAGGAAGACCATACCAGTAAAGACAGGTAAAGTCACATTACCCAGTAACAGATCTTCACACCTCTAGGCTGAAAGAGTACAATATGCGTGAAGCTGCACTACTTTCAGCAATGTTGCTATCTATTCACCCCCTCACAAGCCTTCTGGGAGCCCTCCACAAGGAGATGCCCTGGTACGCATATATGTCAGTTACCAGACGTCACTTCGTTCACAGTGGCATAAAATGTGGCCCTGGTCTGAAGTACGGACCACAGTTCAGTGGAAGCTGAATCTAGATCACTGCTGCAATGTTGAGCTGAACCAGGGGATACTTTCCCCAAGACTTTGACTGCCATGAAATGCACCCCTTTATAGACTTTTGGAGAAAACATGCAAGGCTGTTTGAAAGAGGGTAGGCAAATATCAAGGGAGAGGGCAAGTGTCCTTGTGGCACAGATGACTGATCAGGCAATCCCTCACCCTCTTTCACTTGTATTTATTTGATGAACTGGGACAGAGTACAAATGTCTCTCAAAATATGCATTGAAAATAATTCAGTCTGCATGAGCAACATTTGTGTTCAGACACATATCTGGATCTACCTTCTCATTTTATACCTGTCTAGCTAGCTTTGTGTGACTGAATGCAGCTAGACCTAAAGTGTCATGGAACGTCTCAAGCAAGGTAGCAAGGCAGGGGTCACTCACTCCTCTCCCCAGATGGCAGGGGAGTTAAATGTCTGAGGGAAAAAATGAAAATGGTACCAAGGGATACGAGAAGCTTGTCATTTCCTATATTTTTGCAGTGTCCTCAAAGCGACCACTTTAACAGCAAAAACCTCAAACCTCATGACATCTGGCATATCACTATTTCTGCAGTTCATGGGCTAATGCTTCAATTTTTTTTCTCTCCCTCCCAGCCCAAATGTCTTCTCACCTCTGCAAAAAATTCATCCATGAAAGCAGTGTTATCGATAGCAATTTCCAGGTCATCGTCTGCATCATCCTGGTCCTGTTTCTGTAAAGGGACAAAAAATATACAAGCTGAAGAAGAATCATTGTGCAGCCATTTGTTTTATATCATTGCTCATCTTTCCGCATCCAACCAGTGATTCAGATTTTACATAGTAGTGAGTGAAGAACCTGCAAATGCTGCTGGATTACACTGGTCATGCTGACTGAGGCTGATGGGAACAGGAGTCCAGCAAGAACTGAAGGACCACAGATTCCCATCTATTTTATATAGGCTAGATTCACAGCCTCTGGAGCTCCCCACATGCATCAAGAACAGGGTGGATATTTTAAATCAAAGTAATTTAAATCATGATCTATTTTTTAAAAACTAAAAAATCAGATTTTTGGTGATTTAAATCAAAAGGTTGTTTTTTAAAGTTTAAATTATGATTTAAAACAATTTGATTTAAAATACTGTGGATTCTCCTCCCTTAGGTACAAAAGTTAAAAAAAAAGATGGCCAGGCCCAAGGGTCAACAAATGGTACCCTATAAAGCTGGCTGATTAGGAAATCACGTTGCATGCTCAATCAAGACTGAGGCCTTTCAAGGGCAGACACAGCTTCTGTCACTGATGTACAATGGCAGATCTCCACACGGATGGCGAAACTCCTACTCTCCTATAAATATGAACTGCATGTGGTTATTAGGGTAAAGTGGCAAAAATAAGTGAAGCAAACAAAAGAAATTGGCTAAGAGCATGGTTACACTATGAAAATGAATCGATAGTTGGACTGAGGTTTTTGAAATCGGGTTAAAGTCATGTGGTAGCCACATGGTATTTGGAACAGTGTGTGCTTGGGGAAACTTTTAAAAGCTGTATTGTATATCAGTTAGATTGCTAACATGCGCTGGATTATGGAGAAAGACAGAGAGTTCCAGAAAAACACCTACTTCTGCTTCATTGACTACGCAAAAGCCTTTGACTGTGTGGACCACAGCAAACTATGGCAAGTTCTTAAAGAAATGGGAGTGCCTGACCACCTTATCTATCTCCTGAGAAATCTCTATGTGGGACAGGAAGCAACAGTTAGAACTGGATATGGAACAACTGATTGGTTCAAAATTGGGAAAGGAGTACGACAAGGCTGTATATTGTCTCCCCGCTTATTTAACTTATATGCAGAATACATCATGCAAAAGGCAGGACTGGATGAATTCGAAGCCGGAATTAAGATTGCCGGAAGAAATATCAACAACCTCAGATATGCAGATGCACTCTGATGGCAGAAAGTGAGGAGGAATTAAAGAACCTCTTAAGGAGGGTGAAAGAGGAGAGCGCAAAAAATGGTCTGAAGCTCAACATCAAAAAAACTAAGATCATGGCCACTGGTCCCATCACCTCCTGGCAAATAGAAGGGGAAGATATGGAGGCAGTGACAGATTTTACCTTCTTGGGCTCCAGGATCACTGCAGATGGTGACAGCAGCCACGAAATTAAAAGACGCCTGCTTCTTGGGAGGAAAGCGATGAGAAACCTAGACAGCATCTTAAAAAGCAGAGACATCACCTTGCCGACAAAGGTCCGCATAGTCAAAGCTATGGTTTTTCCAGTAGCGATGTATGGAAGTGAGAGCTGGACCATAAAGAAGGCCGACCGCCGAAGAATTGATGCTTTTGAATTGTGGTGCTGGAGGAGACTCTTGAGAGTCCCCTGGACTGCAAAGAGAACAAACCTATCCATTTTGAAGGAAATCAAACCTGAGTGCTCACTGGAAGGACAGATCCTGAAGCTGAGGCTCCAATACTTTGGCCATCTCATGAGAAGAGAAGACTCCCTGGAAAAGACCCTGATGTTGGAAAAGTGTGAAGGCAAGAGGAGAAGGGGACGACAGAGGACAAGATGGTTGGACAGTGTCATTGAAGCGACCAACATGAATTTGACCCAACTCCGGGAGGCAGTGGAAGACAGGAGGGCCTGGTGTGCTCTGGTCCATGGGGTCACGAAGAGTCGGACACGACTTAACGACTAAACAACAAAATATCAGTTAAGGGGGCTACATGGACTCATTGCAAATGAGCCTTTGTCCTGTACCCGCCTGCCCACCCTCGTGCTGGCCACTCACTGCTGTTGCTGTGGTGTTCTTTTTAATATTGTAAAAAGTTTTTTATTCTATTTCAAACTAGCATATCGCAATGGCTCCTCGCACGAAACACACGAGAGCGACGGAATAGCAGCCAGCACTGACAACAAGGAAAGCAAAATAAATTAACAAGAAACGAAGTCCAACAGCTTAGTGGCTTGCAAGGGAGGGAACACTTTCCATATCACTGTCAGACAGAGACTCCTTGCTGAAAAGAGAGAGAGAATTGAGGCTTGTGAAGGACAGCACACGTTTTCCCCCCTTGCTGGTTGCTATTTTTAAAAAAGCAAAAACATTTCTTTCCAACTGTGACATATTGCTAGGTCGGACAGAGGCTCCTCACCGTCCAGCTGTTTAATGGGTTTGCAGCCTGCTCGCCCATTAGCTGTCTGACAAGCTAGCCTGCCTACTGATCTACTCTTTGCTGCAGCCGGGGCTGAAGCCCACTTCTCACCCACTCATCCGCTGCTGCTCAAAGGCAAAGGTAAGGATGCCAGCAAGCAGTGGACTTGTGAAGGAGGGAGATACTGGGGGGGTGGGGGGGTGGGGGGTGCTGAAACTGATAATGCTTGCAAAGTGGGGGGGGACACCAAGTGGGGGCTGAAACACACACAGAGAGAGTGGAGAAGGAACGGGAGCAGGGAAGGCACACCAGTGAGTGGCAAACCCACAGACCGTTTACACGGACAAAGGTGTTCACACATGCCAAAACAACTGAAAATAAATCGATTTGGCATTAAAATAAACAACTCTCTGGGGGAAGAGTAAAATACCTCACTTCCAATAAAAATAACACAGTTCCCTGTCAAAACAATCTGTGTTTCCATGTGTATCATGTTGTCATCCTTTTAAAAAATGGCTTTAAAACATGCTAAGGTAAAGGTAAAGGTTCCCCTTGACATTTAGTCTAGTCGTGTCCGACTCTAGGGCACGGTGCTCATCCCCGTTTCCAAGCCATAGAGCCAGCGTTTGTCCAAAGACTGTTTCCATGGTCACATAGCCAGCGCGACTAGACACGGAACGCCGTTACCTTCCCACCGAGGTGGTACCTATTTATCTACTCGCATTTTTACATGCTTTCGAACTGCTAGGTTGGCAGGAGCTGGGACACGCGACGGGAGCTCACTCCGTCGCGTGGATTCGATCTTACGACTGCTGGTCTTTGACCTTGCAGCCCAGAGGCTTTGCGGTTTAACCTGCAGCGCCACCATGTCCCTATAAAACATGCTAAACTCAATTCAAATAGAAGCCCCCCCCTCCCAATGTAACTGCACTCTCAGACAGGAGCTGTCAATGCAAGGCCCTCCAAATGGCATTGTACTGCAACTCCCATCAGGACTAGCCTGCCCAGTCATTATATAGTATGCAGGACTTCATGTTCCTCACTCTTACATTAGGACTGGCTTTAAATAGGTACCCTATTACTGTGAGGGGCAAGCATATGCCATTAAAGGGACCACCTCAGCTAACACAATTCTACCTTCTAGAGCAGCCTAAAAGGCAGATTTCCTTCATGATGGCTCTACACTGAAAACTCTCACTCCATTTCAGGAAGGAAAAGATTACATGTTATTTTTACAGCTATATTGAGACTGAGATGGATATCCCCCTTATCATTACTTTTTATCTGCTTTTTAAGATCATGAGGAGGAACTGAAAGGAAAAAGAAAGTGAAGTGGCAGATAGTGTAGAAATTTCATTCTGCATTCACTGCAATGACCAGGATCAAAAGTACACTGAGACACACTGTTTTAGAATATTGGCAAATTATAGAGCACTCTGTAGCTTTTAGAATGATAATAAAAAAAGCTGTTACTAGATGCTGACTAACTGAGACAGCTATTACCATATGCCAGCGGTTGCTACCGTTGGGTCCCTAGATATTCTTTGACTACAACTCCCAGAAATCCTAGCTAGCACAGCTCGTGGTGAAGGCTTTGGGGTTTTTTAATCCAAGAACCTCTGGGGACTCAAGGTTGGGAACCACTGCCATAGGCCACAGTCTGTGATCCTGTATGGGGCTATAATATAATATTGAAGCCCACCTTTCAGGAGGACCTGAGAAAGGATGGCAGCCTTAAACTGTCTGACCTATTGGACACTACAAAAAGAAATTACAGACTTCCTGTAGGAAGAGAATTCACATAAAACTGGAAGATAAGCTTAGATGTGGTTTACTGAAGAACTTGTAAATCAGTTTTCCTCTTTCTAGGACAGTGTGGATCTAGCAGATTGCTTCACAATCCAGTCTTACATTTATCTGCTATTTATAGCCTTGATTGTATTTGTCATTGTTGGTGTAACATTTTGTGAACCACTATGATTACCTCCAGATAGAAGTGTGAGATAAAATGCATGGGGAAATGAAGTAATATTTTTATTTCTGCTTATTAATTTTATCACCTATATAAGGTTTAAAGAGCTTGTGTCCACACAAATTTGTTGGGACTACAATCCCTATTGTCCCTGATCATTAAATGTGTTGGATGAGGCTAATAAGAACACAAGTTCAACAACATCTTAGGCAACATAGTGTCCCCTCCCCAAGTCTTTTCTACAATGGTAACCAAAGTATGCATGTATTTTTAGTTCCATACGTATAAACAGTGGTTCCCAACTTTGGGTAATCCAGATATTCTTGGACTGCAACTCCCAGAAACCCAGCGAGCACAGCTAGTGGTGAAGGCTTCTGGGAGTGGCAGTCCATGAACCTGGGTACCTGGGTTACCCAAGGCCGAGAACCACTGATTTAGAGCACCCTTTCCTGGCATGGAGTCTTCTAGATAATTTAGACTCCCTGACCCTAGACCAGCAATGGCGAACCTATGGCACGCGTGCCACAGCTGGCACGCGGAGCCCTTTCTGCCGGCACGCGAGCATAGGTCACCAGATCGCTACTCCCCCCCCCGCGCAGCCAAACCTGAGAAGGCGGCTGCAGAGCCGTGGTGCTAGCGCTTCGGCAGGCGGATCCAGAGCAGCTGGTGCTGGCAGCGGATCCAGAGTGGGGTCTTGAGGAACCTCCGTGCCGGGATCCCCCCTTCACCGCCCACTGTTGTTGTTTTTTCCCCCAGTTTGGGAACGCGAGCCCAAAAAGGTTTGCCACCATTGCCCTAGACCATGACAGCTAGAACCAACTGATTTTGAGTCCAACATCTAGCAAGCATAGCTTCATTCAAGAGGATCCTGTCATTCAATTTTGATAGAACGTGACATCTCACAAGCAACTATTTTGCACAACAGAAGTGTTTCAGACATCAAAAAATAGTCTAGATGATATGTTTCCCAACCTTGGGGAAATTAAGAACTGTACAGCATTAGGAAAGAGGATATTAGAAATTAGCAAACAATCTATGTCTGCTTCAAAATGCAACCCTCAAAATCTCTCTTCTCAATTTTGTGAAGTCCCTTATTACCCAGCCCTGACTCTTCACAAGGGTCTTTTTGAACAGAAAATATTTTGCAAAGGTACAGGGGTTTGCAGCAGCAGGGAAGAGGCAAAAAGGAAGACCTGCTGGACAAGCTGCCTTCTGTTTGTGCATTTGACGGACACAACCCACAGATAGCCTGGGGAAAATCCATAACTACTGAGCAACAACATACAATTGGTAGACATTTGAGACAATGTTAGTGCAAGAGAAGAAAATTATTCTTCCTACTCTACCCTCATCTGAAAGAGTAACCAAAGAACCATACTATTGTCAGTACAGTAATTGATTTCTTTTGCACATGTTTCCAACTACTGGGGGGGAAAAGAAAAGGATTGTACTAAGACTAGAATTCCTAACTCTGGGGCCAGGTCAAATGCTGAATTGTAAAATATGGCTCTTCAGAGATTAAGCAGACAGGGTTCTCCACAAATTTCTTTTTCAATGAATAACAAAAAAAAAAAACTCTTTTGACAAAACAGACGCAAGAGATAATAATTTTCACCTAATATGGCTGGATAGTTGAGTGAGCTTGGTTGGTATCTGGCTACAGGGCCAGAGGTTGGGAGTTCGATTCTCCACTGTGCATCCAAGAAGAGCCAGCCTTTGTGGCCTTGGGCAAGCTGCACAATTCCACGGTGCCTCCAGAAGAAGGGAAAGGTAAACCACTTAAGAGTATTTTGTACCTAGAAGACCCCGAAAAAGGTCACCATAAGTCAGAACTGACTTGACAGCACACAATTATTATTAATAATATGGCATGAATATTTTTCCTTGTTCTAATACAAAAAAAGCAAAGCAGCTTGAGAAGAAATGCACAGACGGCATAAGCCCTGCAGAAAGGAAGCTCCATGAATTAAGTCTGGATGAAAACATTTCCCAGCTGTAATTTCTTTGATGCAAGCAATTTCTGTTTCAAATCTGAAGCTGGATTGAAGCCAGCGACCTAGAATTAAAAGATCTCATCTCTTTCTCCCTGCTTCACAGTCACTCACCGCACCTGCTAAAACAAGATTTAAAGTGACATTCCAATAGGAGTTGCCATCACATTTCACCTACTGCTTAAACTAACATTACTTATCAAGCTGGAGGATGTCGCTCAGGCAAATCATCAGTAGGAGCTTTGAGGAAAGCTTGGAAGAGTTTTCATATCATCATCAGCATTTGCCATGGAGCTTTTGGTTTTCAGCCACCAACACCACTATCCTCCTTAAGGGATCACTGATGTACTATTTAGCAGGAAGTGGCAGTGATGGGGAAGGTGTGAGGATGGAAGTCCAAGTGATGTACACCACAAATGACTGCCTCAGGATGGCTACTCTGCTACCATTAGCTCTCAGGCAGCAGATTTTGGGTGTCATGAAAGGGGAACAAGTTGTTACTTCTTTTCTTTATTTGTTTTGCTGCAAGGGATGGAAAAGGGTATTTATGGGATCCTCACACATTGAAAAGAATTTCAGCTGGCTTTGAGTATTATGCACCTTAATATGGGTACATGAAAGGTACCGTCTGCTCCACTGCCTCAGACAATAAATTATCTTGGGGCAGTCCTGCCCAAGTGCAAATCAGAAAAGATGAAGGAAACACACACTCCAGCTTTTCTGATTTATAAAAAAGGATAGCACAAGGATCCAGACAGCAAAAACTATCTTAATTGTGACCAGTAGGTGTAGTTCTCCAAGATGCTGTTTCTTGGCTCAGTAACCAAGGCTGTCTTACAAGGAAGCATTCCAAGAGTCACACAAAATGGAGGTCAGAGGTTACATGAGCTGAAAGGTCACTGAGCCATCTGCATTCATAAGGAGCACAGCTAATCTCACATCTAGTCCTGAACACATATACCCACACGCACACACCAACAGGTATTAAGGGATTGCTGGGGCCAGAAGGGAGAAGGTTTGCTTATTCTCACACACAGAGGCAAAGGGCCACCTACATGCATGTATGCATGTCCCACCACAGAGTTTTCCCCTGTTCAAGTCTCTGCTGCAAAAATTCCCCTGTGGACCACATCACCTGAAGACAATACTAAGTGGGGTATATATTCTTCACATGCCCTTTTTCTTCATCTTGACACTCCTTCACCCTTACTACACTTCACATAACAGAAGGGATTATTTGCATTCCTATGCATACCTCTCCTGCTTTTTTCCCCCTAGTTAACCTCCCCACTGCATGAATTTAAGGGTAAGAGAGTCTCTTGTAAGGAGTTGTTTCCAGTGTGCTGGGGGAGGGAGGGAAAGGGATGAGTGTCCCAGCTCTGCTTTCACAAGGATAAATGATTCATTCCTCAGCCGATGAAAACCAGGACAGATGGCCTGCATCCTTGTTTAATTGCATTACACCCTCACAGCATGCCCTGCAAAACCCCTCTGTCCTTTAGTCCAATACATTTTAAAGGAGTGTGGAACAATAGAAAAGAGAGACAATGCAATTTGGAAGGAGATGGCAATCATGAAAGGGGACATTTAGGAGCAGTAGGTGGGTATTTTTAATAAAGCCTAGTGGAATTTCTGGAAGGGTAGCCATGTTACAGTTTCTTGCAGCAAAAAAAAAAAACAAAGCAAAAAATGAAGAATCCTATGATGGCTTCCAGATTAACACATATATTGCAAGTGGCCAAAATCCTGTTGCTGAGCATAGTAATTAACATGAGAGTAGATCCATTGAATCAATGGAGATTTGGTGAGTCAACTCTTCCATTTCCATTGATTCAAATGGGCTACTCTAACTGTGACCTGCTATGCTAAAGTAAGTCACAGTTAGAGTAGGCTCATTTGAATCAATAAAACTTACAGAGAAGTTGACTCACCAAATTCCCATCGATTCAATGGCCTGACTCTAAGTGCATATTTACTACACTAAGGATCAGGATTTTGGTCAGTATAAGCTTTTGTGAATTATAGCCCACTTCGTTAGATGTACTGAGCATTATTGTGAATTTTTGGTACCTAACATGGTTAGGTATAGGATTATAGGCAATGAGGTCAGAAGGAAATTAAATCCAGAAAATGTTAACATATATGGCAGTTTTTAATTCAGTAACTGTTAAAAAAAACACAAATTGTTCTACTAAATGCTTTTGGTTTACACACACAAAATATTAAACAAACATATAAACACAAACTATGTTAAAAATACAGAAGCCATTCTAAATATAGCTTTTGATATTACTATCCTATACATCAACAGCCTAGTGGGATTTCCTAGTTATACTGCACAGTTCCACAATATATCAAAGGACAACTTTCAATTTATTTAGATTTCTACTCTACAAAATACCAGCATCTGATTGTATTGGATGCTCGTATCCTGTCAGTTAATTCTGCAAACATGCATTCTCTCTTCCCAGTAATGGAGGCAAGGAGAGGGATACTATCTAATTTTTTTAAAGCAACTTTACAGTAGCACTGCTATAAGCTGCTGCTGTCAGGGCCATTCACTTTTCCTCTTAGGATGTAGAGAGCAGATGGGTCACACATGTAGGGCCAGAGAACCTAACACATACCAGGTATTTTGGCTTTAACTCAAATAATCCCTTATGCTAGCTGGAGCTTCTAGAAGCTGAAAACCAAAACATCTGGAGGGCCACTGTTTCCTCCCCCATAGCAAACAGATTGTAACATAAGAAATTCCTGGTTTGAATCCACCTCTGCCTTTAACCCATCATGTTGTCTTAGAAAAGGCTATCTCCCAGGTCTTTTTGTGTGTGTGTTTTGGTGTTTTTTTGGTTGTGTGTTTTTGTTTTTTTTGCAATAAAGTAGCTATCTTAGAGAATCACTGCAATGATTACAAGTAGATAATAGAAGTGAAATGATATATGTATTTCAAGTCTTATTACAGTGAGGGTGGAAACATCACAGAACATCATCTGAGGCCCCAAATCCAAACCTGCCAACTCTGCTTCTTTGTGTGGTGACAACTCAGCTTTCCTACTGTTTTGCTCTTACACTTTCCTTAAGGTTTTGGTCTTAATCAAATGTACATATTTCATTAAAGTACGTTAGCAAGATGTACCAAGATCAGCTACCTCTATGCTATGGTCTACAAGTTGTAACAAAATTAGAGAATGAAGGTTAAATTTCTAGAAGGCTATCCATATTAGCCAGAAAAACAAGAATCTTGTGGCCCTTAAAGACAAAACCGTTTTATTTGGTTAAATTTCTTCAAATGGCAGGCCACTTTTTCAGATGTTTAATGGATCTGAAGAGGCAGACTGCAGTTCAAAAAAAAAAACTTGACCAAATAAAATTCATTTGTCTTTAAGCTGCCACAATACTCTTAGGTTTCTATATTTCAGTGCAGCTATACTGGATTTATGGGTTGAAGGGAAAACACTGCTAAATTACCTTAGGCTGAGACAGTGCAGAATAGTGAGAAAGGCCCTTTTACTGACATTAGGTCTCCCCAAACCAAGCAAAACATATCCACTCCTCTTCATAATTTAATGCAGTAACAACAGAGTATAGGAAAAGTTGTTTCTTCAACCTGAATCCTTTCAAACAGCCTTCTTGACAGTGAATGTAACTAAATAAAGCACTATGTAAAGACCAAGTTGCAGCAGAAGGAGCCACTGGCAGGGGATCAAATTGATCAAATATAGAGATGAATGCTTTTTTAAAAATCAGTAAATTAGATAAGTTTCAAAAGAGCTAGTATGAAAGAACAAAATACAGCTTCATACAAGTCTACTGCTGTTTTGCAGAATGGCTGCCATAGTGGAACAATTAGATAATACAGAGACAGATGATGACCTTATTACAGAGCAGGGGGGAAAAGTGGTCTCTGCTCACTTTAGAAAATGAAGCCTACTATTTTTATGCTTGTGATCAGTAAATTAGTCCAAACATCATAATACCTCTTCTTGTCCTAGGTAGCTTCAGATCTGGCATTCAGGGCAGGGGCATTTAGATCAAGGGCTGGGGGTGGGGAGAAGGCAAATTACCTCTCCTTTTTGGAATAATAGGACTTCCAGGTCAATTATCATCCCATTCCCTCAGATTTCAGGTCCAAAACATGAGACCGGGGTGGGTGGGGGGCAAGGTTTGAGAGGCAAGCTGGAACTGTTTCTGGGGCACTTGATTGTAGAAACAGGCATGAAGGGAAACTGAATAAGTGGGCCAGAAACAGAGTAAAACCCTCCCAGCAGTAATATGTCAATACAGAGTAAAACAACAACAACAAAAACTCTTTTTTTCTTTTCTTTTTTTTGGTCATTCTTCCAGGCAGCAAAATGCCCTTTAGGAACTACACGGGTTGCCACTATTCCACATAGGGCTTGCATTCTGTGCTATCCTACCTGCAGTGTGCAAGACACGGGTGGAATGATCCCATGCCCTATTTCCCAAAGAAGTAGCTTTGTTAGTCCGTTTCAGCATCTTAACCAAATTAAAAAGGGAGCAAGGAGGAAAAGAAAGAGGAGGAAAAAACCCAAAGAATAAAATGTTGTTGCACATTAAAAACTAAGAAATAGATCTCAATTCACAAAAGCTCACACACTGAAACAAATCTGTTAGTTATTAAAATGCAGTGACATTTTATCCTTTGCTTCCTCCCCTACATCCCTCTTCCTCCTTTATTTTGGTCTCTGTACCATGTGCTGCTGTTGGGGCTTGTGGATCATAGCACTACTCCAAGGGGAGCATCACCAGCTGGAGGTGAGTGCCTACGTTTTCAAGTAACCTCAATATCTAACTTTATTCTTCTCAAATGCCACTTTCCCTGAGATTTGTATCCCAACGTAGATCAGAAGAAACACACCAGCTCTCTACAACTCCAGCTGATGCCCTGAGATCTGGAAACCCTACCGTATAAGCAAGTGCGGACTGAACAACTTCAGCAAAAGTATATGTGATGGAAGACTAGGCCGGTAAAGAAAAAAAGGGCCATGGATCATTGGATAAGCTGCATAAGCACATGGCCAGGGCTTATTCCTTGGCTTTTTCAGGTAGGCTGGAGAAAGGCTCTTGCCTGAAATTCTGGAGAGCTATTGCCATTCAGTCTAGACAAATGGTTCCCAACCTTGAGTCCCCAGATGTTCTTGGACTAAAACTCCCAGAAACCTTCACCACTAACTGTGCTGGCCAGGATTTCTGGGAGTTGTAGTCCAAGAATATTTGGGGATCCAAGGTTGGGAACCATGAGTAGACAGTGTTGAACCACATGGACCAACTCTGCATAAAGTAGATTACCATGATCCTAATTATGTTTGTAATGGATAAAAACTGATGGGGAGGGGGGAATTACACTGTGAAAGACAGAAATGTAAAACCATCTAGCTGTTTCATTTCCCTTATTTTTTTCCCCTTGGGAAACCTAGATTTCTTTGAAGGGGAAGGATGTATGCTGGCCTACTTCTGTTGTGGCAACAAAACATGAAGAGTCTTGTGGCACTTGACACATGTTTTATTTGTCATAAGCTTTCATAGAGTGCAGCCTCAACCTGCTGGTTTGTATTTTATGTAAAGAGTGTCTGCGTTTTCAGATCACACCTGTCATGTTCCTCAAGTACACATCTTAACAAATTCAACAACAACATTTCATAATTTCTCAATTTTCAGCAAGAATCCAACTTTTGCGTTGTTCCAGTAGCTTTGCAGCAGTCTGTCCTGGTCCCTCAACAGGGTCTGCTGAGCCCTGTAGCCCATTTGTCACCAGATGCCCAGGGACTATAGCATCTGATACGGTCCTTGTTGACCCGGGCGATGACTGATCCACCAACCATCAATTATGATGAGAGGAAATAAACAGAAATCTGGTATGGATTTCTGTTGATTTCCTCTCATCATAATTGATGGTTGGTGGATACAGTTGGTATGGCTTCTCAGCTGAGACCTGTCTGGCTTGGGAGACCCTTCAGCATAGCTCTCAACCTTACTGAAGTGCGCAAGCCCCTCCGTCTCAACAAGGCCTGTGCCCATGGAGGGATCTCAGAAATAACACCATCAAAGCTACAAAAAACTGCAATATTAGGAACAGCATAAATACTGTGCCGATATTTAACAGATACTTACATTTTTGGTTAAAACTTGTATTTGTTATATAATACCAGTCAATGTTTTTATAATTTTGATTGACTGTGTCTGGTGTTTTTTAACAACAACAACAACCAAGATAGACATGATAGAGTGTCAAAATTAGTGCACTGGTCATTATGCAAAAAATATAACTTGCCAGACTCCAAAAACCCGTGGAAACATCAGGTAGAGAAGGTGTCAGAAAATGAGGAAGTCAAGATCTTGTGGGATTTCCGGATGCAAACTGATAGACACCTTGAACATAACACACCAGACATAGTAGTAATAGAATGAAGAAATGTCCGGATCATTGCCATTGCAATTCCAGGGGATGCCAGAGTTGAAAATAAAAAACTGGAAAAACTAACAAAGTACAGAGACCTGGCAATCAAAACATCTCGCCTCTGGAAGAAATACAATTCAGTTCAATATTATTATTGAACACAATTCAATAATAATGTTGTCAAGTCCACTCAGAAGTGGTTTACCATTCTCTTCTTCTGGGGGTGCCCTGGGAATGTGCAGCTCTGTCCAAGGCTACACAGGCAGACTATACTTGCAGGCGTCACAGTGGGGAATCGAACTTCTAACCTCTGGCTTCTCAGCCAGAAACCAAACTTACTAAGCTACCCAGCCAGCTAACAAATTCACTACGGTCCCAATTTTAATCCGCAAAATGTTGCAGGCTATACTCTCTTAAGAAGCATCAACAGAATAGGGGTGAGAACATTTCCAACAATTAAGAGGAAATAGTCTGCACAGCTACTTCCCTTAGAATTTCAAGCACCATATCCTAAGGCAGTGATCCCTTTATATTCATCACCCCATTACACTGTAATTAGTTATTCAACAATCTCAGTCTGAAAAGAAAATATTTACATCATTGATTTTATTTGTTTTTGTCAACATTGTATCAGTTTTCCTTTTTTTAAAATTGCTCAAAACAACATATAATGTAAAAAATATCAGGATTGGGAATACGTTTCCAATGTTTCAAAACCAGCTCTGGCAAGGAAAGAAATGTGTCAGAAATATTAATCACCAGCATCCAGTTTTTAGAGATGCTGTCAAATGTCAGCCCTTGCCAAGCTGGTGTCCTCCACATGTGTTGGACAAAAGTGGCTGTGGGATTATAAGGGGGTGGCAGTGTCACCAGATCAAGGAACATTGGTTTCTATCCAGACTTGCTATACCAAAAAAATGCAGGTTGGCATGTTTAGCTACACACAAGGGGCTTCAAGAAGTTGAAAAGAAAAGTTTGGTTGGAAATTCAAGGAGAAGACTAAAACCTGTGAACAGGAAACAGAGAAATATTCTGCTCATTTCACTGACATATAGGACATATGGACTACGTACTTGGTTTTCCTTCCTTTCTTTTCTAACAAGGAAAAACAGACTGAGGGCTACTAGGTGCTTTAGTACTGTATTCCTTTATAACTTATCATTTTCCTTACTGTTAGTTAAGTAATCCTGGAAGAAGCTGACGCTTAAAATTCAGAGAGTAAGCAGGCATTCTTCCTGCTTAGATTTAATTGCAGGTTTGAGTCATGAAGTATAAACAGCAAATGGGATGGAGGAATGGAACATCCATAAAGTATTGGCAGCTTGAGAGAATTTGGTTCTGAGAGTTCCTTGTTGAAAACATTATCTATGTTAAGAGGAAAAATAAAGTTTCTGCCCTTGGGGAAAATCACTTAGATCCACTTTGAGTACAGTACTTCTATTTATGCATTTAAACACCTCTCCCCAGGACATGCAAGGTTTTGCCAAGTGGTCCATTTATATCCTGCCTTTCCTCTGAAAAGCTCAAGATAGCATACATGGGTCTCCCATCCATTTAATCATTGCAACAACTCTGTGTGTTAGGTTAGCCTGAAATAAAATGACCGACCCAAATCATTTAGTGATTTTTATGGCTCAGTAAGCATGACTGTCAGGCTACCTGGAGCATATCTTCCCCTATGAGTCTTCCCAGAACTTAAGATCTGCAGAAGAGGCCCTTCTCTTGGTCCCATTGCTAGTGCAGGCACAGCTGATGGGGACATGGGAGAGGGCGTTCTCTGTGGCAGCTCCCAGATTATGGAATACTGTCCCTCGGGAGATCAGGTTGCCCCCCTCCCTTTTATCCTTCCGCTGACAGCTGAAGACCCGCCTTTTCTGGCAGGTTTTTAATAACCATGACTGAGTCTCTGGATGCTGATTTTTGCTTTTTAACATCGCTTTTAAAGTTTTAAAATGTTTTTATATACTTAATGGATTCTAATTATTGCTGTAGTTTAATCTCTTTTTAATCAATAACATTGTGAGCTGCCTTGGGTCCCCTCACGGGGAGAAAGGGAGCCTAAAAATGTTACAAAAAAAATAAAAATTAAACCCTACTATTGAAAATAGTGCTTATTATTTTGCTGGTAGAAATTAATGTGGCCTCAGAAGTCCCTCCTTCCAGGGACCAACACCATGGAGTGAACAAACAGAAAAAGAGAATGATATAAAGAAGAGGAACAATCTTGGTTGTGAAATAATGACCCACTAGCAAGCATATGTTTGTCTGTTAGCAATTTAAAGATAAATGGCAAACCACAAAGAGAAGAGCTCTTCAGAATTTGCAGGACTTGATTTCACACTTTTGCCTCCACATTCTGCCTAGAGTTATTTTGGTAAACACTGTTTCTGGGCAACAATCCACAGAGCTCTGTGGCAAAGTGAAGTGTGTAATGGAATCCCTATCCCTTTTGGTCATCTACATGTCAAGAATGTCCCAAGTACTGTATTCTCAGCTCAGTATTAGCCTGACTTCTATCCACAACTAAGTATTCCAAGCTGAAGCACTCTGGGCTGGCGGGCTCTTGCTTGCTTTTTGGTCACACCTTTTATCATCCATGTCATTTACAAAGTTGTGAATGCTTGACTCCTAGACATTACTCTCTTTATTTCTGCCCCCTCACTCACTCAGCAAATTTAACACATTCTTACCTGCCCCTGTGACTTTACATTAAATCCTTGTTCCCAAACACTAATGGTTCCTTCTCCATTCCATTACCACCGAAGTCCCATTCAGCCTCTATGGTTTAACTGTAAGATCTCAAAGCTGGGGTGGGGAACTATGCCAGGCCCAAGGGTTGGACTGTGGGCTGAATTCAGTTGCTGCTTCACACTAGCTCTGTTACTATTATATTTGTAACTGAAAACATTCCTTGCACTCTAGCCATCTCCTAAGAGCAGAAATATTCAGTTTGCACAGAGACACTACACAATCAGATATTAATACTATTGAGTGTATGGATTTAATTATTATATAGGAAGATTTTAAAGCACCAACTCTTCAGATTTCCATGACTAACACTGAATCTATCACAAGAGTTAGCTGGTGAATTTGTATGAGGGTATCAGGTACCATGAGGTAGATGATGCGCATAGTAGTGGTAGTCTCCCACACCAACTGTTGTTCCTGAGGATCCTGGCCATTCACCTTACTTGGAGGACAGAGCTATGAGTGCTCCACTCCCTGCTCTGTCCATCCCTCCCTACACAGGCCTCTGTGTGTGGTGGGGGACCCTACCCCACTGTTAGCACCGAAGGAAAGGTCAACTGGCGGAGTTCACCACTCTGTCCTTTGCCTCAGCTAATGAAACATCTTTGATTGGCCCTGAAAAGTGTTCAATCCATCATGTCACTAAGGTGTTCTACACTAACAGTTATTTCTTAACTTTGTTCTACCCATATGTACAGCGGAAGCAGCCAAAGAACCTACTGGCCTAGGTCCCACTCTCAAGACCAAACTAAAACTAGAGAATCATTATGGAATATACCTCTGCTTTCCAGGGGGCATCCTGGGTAAATCATTCTCTGGCCAGGATCCTTCAGGAATTGACCAGTATAAACCAGCAATTGTGCAAGCAGTGTGCTCAATCTTGCGTTTCTCTATCATGCACTTGGACATACCCAGGTTGTGTATTTGGTCACACACCTGGGTATGACAGATGGCTGGAAAAACCTGACAACCCCTCACGCTATTCCCCTTACATGCAAAATACTCTGCAAAAAAATTGTGGCCGCTATGTTGGTTAATCAGGATATCAGAAAGTAAGCTGGAGAGATTTTTTCCCCTGTTCTACCTGTAACAGAGACAGTTATCCAAAGTCATTTGTCTTCAGCAGGATTTATATTTTGAATTCTAAGGGTATAAAAGGGTCCAAGAAAAAGATTTATTTCACTGAGGGACAAACCAGACGATACAGCTAGTGCATAATTAGAAGTGGAGCTCCATTAACAGGGGAAATACTGTTTATTCTGTTATGAGCTATTTATTCTTATCTCACTTAGCATGCAGCTAATTAGCTTGCTTCTGTTTGATGTCCAATTTAATTTTTTAATTCATTTTAATATGGTGAAATAACATAAACCATTATCACAAACTCAACCAGATTCTTTTATACTCCTTCTGTTCCTCAGAGGGAATTCTATGTTCAATTAGGACTAATGCTACAAAATATCATTTTGCCACCTATGTGGGAGCAGAAAAAACAGACAAATCAAATAGGAAACAAACATAGACATTATTGGCAAATCTGACTGCTCGAGCATAGACTACTGAAAGAATTACATGCCTGCAGGGAAAACACTATAATAAGAAGAAATACTGTATGCATTTCTTTTCATCTGTTATTTAACTCTAAGGGTCATGTCAACCAAGGGGAAGCAATGGTGGTTAAGATGGGGAAATGTTTATATGTGCCCAGCAGCAAAAAAAAGACAAGAGCACAGGAATACCTGATCACCCATTCTGTGAGATCCCAAGTCTCATGACATTGCAAACCATTGACTTTTACCATGCAAGTGGCACTAGATCAAGGTCCAAAAGCTCTGAGTACTGTACACTTACACAGAGGCATTCTGTCCTCCTCACAATGGTTCAGCTGAACTTTGTTCCCCTTGCCTTCAGCCAAGCAGAACTACTGTCTTCTTCCCCTTTGAGAATAAGGATGTTGCTGATTCAATCATGCACTTAACCATGGCTCCAGCTCCCCTACAGTGACAAACTCTGACCCTCATGTGCTCAGAAACCCGGCCCTGCCTTACTAAAGAAGTACATTTGTAGTCTTTAACTCAGGAAACCACAGAGAATTGGGTACATGATGGTAATCTAGTAAGCAAACAAATAAGTGTCTCTCTTTACTCCTACTTAGCCACTGTAATTATCTGAGGATAAATTGCCAATTCAGCTGCCTTACCGATACTACTCATGCTGACAATTTGGCAGGAAAGATCTACCAAATATAGCAACCTACATGCCTGTATTTTGGGACAATGCAGCACTGTGGAAAACTTTTTTCTGCAAGTGCCTAGTGCCCACATTCCTCTCTAAGACGCTGAAATTCACTGGCAGGCCTACAACAGGTCGCTATTTTCCGAGACGTTTTGTTTCAATAAAGGAAATGGATTACAATATACTTCATATAAAAATCACTAAAAAAAAGTAAGAGGTTACCTCCTCTATTTACAATGCATACACACCCATATGTAGAGAAAGAAACTGCACCCTCTTGTTCAGAAAAAAACAAAACAAAACTGAGTAATGGCTCAGCCAACCCCAAGAGTAAAGTTTGCTTTGTGTAGATTTCTCCTGGCCACAGGTTATAGATATTACTCTATAATTGAGGTATTCTGCCTTTCTGCAGTTTTCATATTTTATTTTTTTCTTGGTTTTTATTCATTTGATTCCTTGGTTTTTATTCATTTGCATTTACCTCTTCGTTGACCACCCTACTGATTCAAGACGTTCTTAGCATTCTGAGATAAATCTGTATTTCAAACACTTTTCAAAGATAATAGCCTCTGTTAACTTTATACTGTGAATATTTTCAAAACTAATTTTAAGTTTTTGCTGCGTATTATATCCTTCACTTTAGAAGAGCCATTCCAGGCCATCTGTATTCTGAGTTGACTGTGTGGCTATGATCCCACTGCTCTTTCAACTATATTTCAAAATACCTACATTTGCTAACACACTCTACATTTTCGTTTTGGATCCTTAACTACGGTATGTTTCTTGGGTTGCTTCATTTTGAATTATTACCACAAAACTGATTTTCCTTACATTCATTGTTTGACCAGTTCATTTACTTATATCACTGATTTTATCATGTAACTTTTGTGGACTATTTAAATTGCCAGGTTGCAATACTGCATTATTTGCATATTGGATATTGTTGACAATGATACCATCATCAGAATGAGCCATTATTTTTGTAACAATGTTCTTGGAGTAACATTGAAAAGCAGTTAGTGATCCTTCCTATGCTCCTCTTTGTATCTCTGTCTTTTGTCATCTGGTCTTCAACATTTACTGTAGCTTTCTGTTGCTAGTTTAGGTTTCCAATTATATAATTTTTTAAAAATCAAAACCTTTGTTTACCAACAATTCCATCAGTGTTATGCTGGACATTGTCCAAGGCTTTCTTGCAGTCGAGGATACATATTCATGTCATTGCATTTCTCCAAGTGTCTGTAAGCAGAATACTGCTTCTTGAATCCTCCTTGAATCAAACTGGCATCTCCTGCACCTTCTTCACATTTCCTATAAATTTTGCCATTTATTTACTTATGCAAACAGCTCATCACATTGGAAAATCATAATCTTTTGTTAGTCTGAACATTTGTGTGAAAACATAATCAGATCCAAAAGCTTTGCAGTTTTTTCTTAATCATATGGCATTTTGGATTCCAGTATTTTCAGTCTTGTATCAAAATCTTCTCTAGATCAGGGTTCAAATATCTTACTTACCTTGAAAGCCCAAGTCAGTTCTGACTTGATAGGACATAACTATCAACGTATTTACCTATCTAAGCATTAAAATTATTCAACTTTAGATGTTGCTTTTAAGTATGGTTTATTCTGCCTTTGAGCTTGTAATAGTTTTTTCTTACATTTTATTTGTCTTCATCTGTATTTGGAGCATACATTTATTCAGCATTGATGCCTGTCAAGCTTTCCTTTAGTTACTTGGTCTGAACATGGAATAATGTTTCTATCAGCTTTTGTTACTATGATTGTACATAACAAACAAGTGGATATAGCCCTTAATGAATCATGCGGATTATTGGCTGCCTGAAACCTACCTCTATTGAAAAAGTCTATTGTCCATTGCCCCTCTGAAAGTACACTGAGTTAGCAAATAATAAATGAAATAAGCTAATACAGCACCAAACTCATCCACTTCACACCAAACCCTAGATGACAATTAAAATTGAGGAAAAGTTTTCTGCACATCTCTCAAGCTCTAAATATTACACCAAAAGAGGCTATGCTAAACCTATGGATAGCAAAAACAACACATCTTGCTGAATGGATGAAGGCAAAAGAGTGTATCCCACAAGGACAAGATTCTGGCTGGACCATCTGGAAGTCACTTGATATACTTCAAAGCAGTATAGAAACATCAAAGAATAATCAAATAAAATGGAGCTACTTTATAGGACAAAGCTTCTGTGAACCGTGGAGAAATTCAATCAATGCACAATTTATGTACATGCAATTTATGCCCTACTATGCGTACAAAAGAAGATCAAATAATCCACCAACACTACTGAAGCAGCCAAATCATTTTAATCTTTTAATTTGTTTGAATTTCATTTAAATTTTATATAGATTCATACTTTTAAATTGTGCAACACTCTGATATGAATAAAGTCAGACTATGATTTAATCTCCATGATGGTGCTGTGCATCATTACTGCCTAAATAAAGCGCAGTACTATATCTATCTGTACTTGACGAGATCCTAGCCAATGAATTTTACTTACTCCAAAGATCTGAATTTCATCCTTTTAATTTCTTTTGCCATATAGTGGATGTTTTCCAGCACATACCTATTGAATTTCAAGTTCCTAATATAACTAATACAACTTTCACTCTGGAGACTCTCAGCAACCTCCAGCCATCTAACGCCTGGTACGAACTGGGGTCTTTTTACATTTCCATCTAGCCATGACAAATATGGTTGGAAGATAGAATGTGGTAGTTTTCCGTTGCCTTCCACATCTCAGTACTACAGCCTGTTGCAATGGCTACCATCATATTTGCAGTTTTCCACACTAAAGCCCAGCAGACAGGTCTTTAGCCTCTAGCTGGTGCTGACATTTGCTGCTGCACCAGATCAAGTGGGATTCTGAGGCAAATTAGTTCTGCAAGGTTCCACAGGCTTCTTGGTCAAGCTCATGCACTTTTTTTATGTGACCTTACTTTCAGAAGCAGCTAAAAACCAGTGGAAGAGTATTTTCAGTTGTAGTGCCTCAGCAGTGGCATTATCTCCCCCAGAAGATTACCTGAGCACCTACTTTGCTGTCTTTTCAGTGTTAGACATCTTCAGATGTTACCTGAGAAATGTAAAGTATGTTACAGATAGTTGGCTGGATAGCTCAGTGGTTTAGGTATCTGGGTGTGGAACCAGAGATTGGTACCTTGATTCCCCACTGTGCCTCCATGGAGAATAAGAACCAGCCTGTGTAGCCTTGGGCAAGCTGCACAGTCCCAGCAGGATCCCCCAGAAGAAGGGAATGACAAACCACTTCTGAGTATTCTCTACCTGGAAAACCCTGAAACAGGTTGCCATAGGTCAGAATTAACTTGATGGCATAATTGTCATTATTATGTTCTCATCATAATAATATTATCAAAATATTATATTATAATATTCTATAATTAGAGGAGAGAATTCTTTAACTGCTGAAAACTGATTACCAGTGCAGGAGCTTTTTATCCCTTCTGTAGTTAACAAACCGCCAATTCTGTTTTGTGATTAGTCATCTGGAAGGAAAGACAGGCTTTGTTTGCATGAGCAAATGTTGAAAAACAAATGGATTTTAGCTCCACCATAGCTGTGACTCTGGATGTTATCTTATTCTTAATGCATAACATGCTTTCATTCATCTACTCTACTACTTTACAGGTAGATTTGCTTAGCCATCTTATTTTTTCATTTTATTTGATGCTGTCCTAAATATTTATGCAGAAAGACTAGGTGAATTTTGCTATATATGGATATATATATATATAGCAAAATTCACCTAGTCTTTCTGCATAAATATTTAGGACAGCATCAAATATATATATCCATGTAAAAAATAAGTATTCCTTTCTAAGAAGTGACACTATGTTCTGACTCTTTACTTCCCCTTTAGTTTAGGCTGCAATTTAGTTTCATTACAGAGTGACTACTTAATGCAATAAAAACACAACTTTATTTCTCTTTTTTTTAAAATGTTGTATGCCTTGGTAATCAACCCACCTTTCAATTAGGATAGTTTGTGCTGACATTCAAATTAACAGGATGAAAAACTTACCAAGAAAAACACCTTCCTCTAAAGCTGTAACTTTGAGTTCTTAGATTGAACAGCTTAGTCACAACTGCTTGTTTGGATAAGTTACATTATTCTTTTTTTCCCCCCTCCATTGTTCAGAAGTTAAACCAAGCAGCCATCTTACATGTTGCTTTTTCAATACCTATCTCTCTGGTTTTTGAACCCATAGTTTATACTTACCAGGAGCTAAGTAGATGTCACTGATCTCAGAGGCATATACTTACAAAAAGAACTTTCAACACATTTAGTGTTACTGTATTTATTTATTTAACTTATATGCCGCCCACACTACCCAAAGGTCTCTGGGCGGCATGTGGTCTATTTAAATATTATTTTCATGTATTGCATGACTTTCTATGGAATATTCAGAAATTTTAGAGGCAGAAGATTTTCCTGGAACATGCTCTGGATGGTGTAGAGCTGGAGGGCCAGGAAGTGGAGCTGAAGCCACAGCAGTGAAATAGGCAGAGCACAATCCTTTGAGCTAAGTAAAACCAGTAAGAGCCTGAAAACAGCTGAAGGAGAAAGAGGCAGACACACCAGAATAAAACAGAGCAAACTTACAGTCTGGATCCCTCACAGGGAGCAGCCACTAAGAAAGATTGGACAAGTTTTAATAGTTTCAAAGAGGCTAGGAAATGTTGATGTAGTTTTGTTTTCCCTCCTATGGGCAGCATAAACAGAGCACAGTGTGTGTGTGTGATACCACTTAGCACTAACATTGTACGAAACCTGGGATTTCAAATTTGCTAAAGTGCTTAGAATTCGTTGTTAGATAATTATTTCATAGTAAACTCCCCCAAACTGCAGCACTCAATTTTAAATACCTCAACAAATTAGAAATTTCAGTGTTCGAAGAAAGAAAGAAAGAAAGAAAGAAAGAAAGAAAGAAAGAAAGAAAGATGGCTGGAAATCTTTTACCATATACTGTAGGCAACTATAAACTTTGGAGAGTTTGCTTCTCTTTTTTAAAACAAACCCCACACGACTGAAAATGTAGATTTTCCTGATTTAAAGATTTAAAAAGTTCTAAAAGCCACAAGATATGCTGCCAAAATAGAGGTTAACTGTCAATTCTCACCTATGAACCAGTCCCTGATATCAAGAGAGATATCAGATGGGCACTTCCACACTTCATGCAGCAAATGTAACTGCTAGGTATTCACTGGGTGTTTTCCTCAGAAGACACAGAAGAAGAAAAGCTGGAACACAGCACTAGTGTCTTCTCTCACCCAGTCTTTGCCCAGATGCAAACAGACTTAAAAATGTTTCAGATTTGAAATATAAACTGTCCTGTGTTGTCTTGATAGCAATATTGTGAGACTTTGAGATCCAGCAGGTCTATAATACTTCTGCATAAGCAATGCTGTGGGGTGGTTGTGGGCTTTCAGTCCTTAGTGATGTTTAAGCAGAGCCTGAGAGGCAAATGGTGAGGGATGGTGCAATTCATTCCTTCATCTTTCATACCTTGCCTTTCTCCCATAAAAGGAGTGAAGCCTGCACTGAGCAAGGTCCCTGGGAAATCGACAATTCTTTTGTATGAAACAGGTGAACTTTTCAAAGATAGAATGAGAGATCTTACCTTACTACATCATCTATGCCGTAATTCTAGATGTATTTTTTTTCTCTATGTAGAAAGACTATGCAATCATGCAGTCTTCTACCCATAACCTAAAGTAGAGAAGTCCAGAAATAGTCTTATGACTTCATCTACTTGTAGACGTGTATAGGTTAGGGTACAGCCAAAAGCTACTACAGAAATTATTACGTTGCAATGAAGTGGGAATTTGGCATCTGTTTCTATCAGTCTCAGCACTCTGTGACAATCATGCACCTATGTTTCAGGGGACAGGGAGAAACTATGTGCTAGAGTCTTTTTTTCCCTGTCAACCAAACAGGTGCCTTCACAAATTGTTCTCCAGGAACTTCCCACCCCCCATTAAGACCTCTCCTGGTTTGCATGTCCTCCCACTGTCCGTTTGAGACTTGAGTCTGCTGAGGAATAAAAATAAAATTAATCCCCTTCTCTCTCCCAAGCGTTTTATCTCTTCTTCCCCGGCTGATGGCTTTATAATCCTGACTAAATCCCCGTCACTCCTTCCCTCCCTTTGCCCTGCCCCCAGCTCTTCTGAGTCATGGGCAGAGAAACAAACAGCTCCCTCACAACATGCCATCAGCACAGCTGTGGTCCTTTCCCAAAAGCTTGGGGAAGGGTGGCTCTCAGATGTCGACAGTCCAGGTCTTCCCAAAGTACCCAAAACAGCAGAGTCAACGTCCTCTGGTAAAACTGACCAAAAAACACACCACAAAACAGAACAAAGGTGCTTCACCACACAGCATTCACTGCTGCAACAGGCAAACCACTACAGAAGGGCCTTCCCAGGCTGAGGTAGGCTTGAAGAAAACCAAAAGCAGCAAGCAGAAGATGAAACAAGAAAGCAGATATGCTGATAGAGGCCCTCCAAGCCTGACAATCTATGAAGGATTGTGAAAAAGGCAAGCCTCTATTGTGCCTTCAAAACCACTTCAGTAGTGCTTTCAGATGGAGGGTTCCAAGCACTACCAATCAAATGTCCTTGTGTGGCTTTTCCACCTTTCTGTATTTCGTGGAAATTTGAAATGGTAAGGGAAAAAAGACAGTAAGGGTAAGTGAATACGGGAGGATTACATAAGGAAGATCTTGGCCTGGCCCAAATATATGATTGTGTGAACAAGGCAGTGGTGCAATGAAAACTGTATCTGGATTCACCCCACCCATGACACAAACAAGAGATTATGTAGAAAGGAAAGGTTACAAGCAACTGATTCTATCTCCACAAAGATTCTATCTTCATTTGCACCCAGAACCTGTCTGTAGCACGCAGAGGACAGAAAATGAGGAAATGTGTGATCTTGTACCCCTCTTCCTCCCAGGTGAAAAATCCTCATCTATCAGCAACTGATATTAGTCCAACAAAAACTATGAAATGAACTACAAAAGGATTCCCTTATCCTGCTCCTTCAGAGTGAAGGAAAAAACGCTTTCATGTTTCGTGTAGAGGCAGATCTGGATTAGGAAAGACAACCCTTTTAGAAAAGATATAAGATGGAGATATAGATGAAACTTTATGACTTCCAGACTCTTCTATATTAGCCTAACTGACTGCAGGCTGTGTAGTTCAAGTTTTGCTTATTTTCATACCACTGGCATGTCAAATATTTCTAACAGTAAATGCTAGATAGATCTGTGGAGCAGCAGAGGCAAAAGCTGTCACTGACAAGCAGCCTTACAAGGTTTTGACCATACAAATACAAAATCCTCAAACACCAGGGGTGAATTTTATACACTTTCAATTGTGTCATATCTGCAAATATCCATACCTCAAAACCAGACATTTACAAGAGGTGACTTTTAATTATTCAGCTAATAGCTGCAGTTTGTCCTCTGTCTGACTTGGATGAAAATTGCAATGATGGCATCTACAGAGTAGAATTTAAGATGCAGTGAACTCACCATTGTTCACACCTTAAAATCCCAGTCCCACAGGATGCAAGGCTCTGTAAAAGCCGAGAGAACTCCCAAGCTGGGGAATTCTGCGCTTTGCAGTCTAACCCATCAGGAGAACATGAGGTTGGGCAAGACTGGCCTCACAGATTGGCCTGATAGGAAAAAGCATTTTCTACATCCATGTGGGTCATGGAGAGAAAAACAGAAACACACCATGAGCAATACTGAAACTCATCTTGCAGTCTCTCCCCCTAGAAGCCCTAACAGCCAACTCTTAATGCCATAATGGTATCACTGATAAAAGTCAGACTTTCTGTTTCAGGTTCTTTCTTCTATAATCCTCTGCACAATATAGCAGATAAAAGGGGGTTTAAAAACCAAATTGCCTTCCTTTACTCACTATATAGCAGCCAGTTTGTTCCCCAAATGATGAAACCAAAGGAACTCAAATACTACCATTACTTTTCTTTGAGTTGCTGCAAGGAGCTATTTATTATTTATTTATCTATGGAGCTATTTATCTCTTTCATTCTAGGATAAAGAATCAGAGAACTCCATCTCCCCAAGTTCATAGAACTCAACTTCACTAGGAAATTTTGGAGCAATTAAAACATGCACATGAACTTTTTCACTTTCTCTTCAGAATAAGGAAGATTTCTGTCATGACAGTGTTTTCTGCAAAATTCCATTCAAGCAAAGAATGGCTGATAAAGGCAAAGATTCTCAGAATGCTTGCTTATTTTTATATTTTAAGATAAAGTGTCTAGCCCTTACATGTGCCTGGGAAGTTTCCAAAGCTAGAGAATTTGACTGTATCTCCAGTAGCCTGAGGATGGAGTATGCTGCACAGATCATGATACTGCCCTACAACTTGTGGAAGCAGAATTAATTATGCAAATTGAAAAACAATGGATAAAATTTGCATAACTTATGCCAGTTACAGAATTCAGATTGGCTCCATGAATAGTTGCTTAAACTTAGCACCAGGTGTATACAGTCCATATCTTGCAGGCAAGGAAACCTCTTAAAAATAAGGAGACGTGGCCATCAGATTTACTGGATCACAAACTTTCATGGAAAGTGCTGACAGGATATGGCAAATCATGCTGGAGAATGAGCAGGTGTCAGCTATGCCCTTGTCTGGACTACAAAGAAGAAACAGCTCATCTCTACAAAGAAGAATAAATGGACTGCAGCAGGATATTAAGAATATCAGTATTTTAAAACCAGTGGGAAAACATTTCAAGTGTTTCAACATTCTGGCGTTAACCCCAAAAACAAAAGTCCTGGTCCCAAACTCAAGAGAAACACTGCACAGGAAGACAGCAGCACTGAAATTGCTGCACCAAAGTAAACGGGTGCATTTTATTCCATTCCTTTAATCCATCAGTTTTTCTCCTGTTGTAAAGAACAGACATGTTTGCATGCATGCTTCACCTGACAGTGTGGTGATCTTCTGTTTATAGTTTTTAATCATCACTGCCCAAGACACTTTCCTCCCTTTTCTCTTCCATTGTTTTATTTGGTTATTGGTATATTACTGTTAGAAAGTACTCGGGAAATTATTATAAACCTTAACCAATATTCAGTTACAAGTGACAAAAAACTAACACAGCGATGTTGGTAGGATTTGTGTTGTCAGCAATTATGACTGTTGGTCATTATCATGATTCTTATTCTGGGCACATCATATAGAGATGTTGCAGGTCTGTTGTCTCTTTCATGCCATGATCTTTTGACCACACAAGGCACTGAGGTGTTTTCCCCCCCCTTCCACTGTGTTCATGTATATGTATCCGTTGCTAGCTGAGGATAACATTTCATGCTTGTGATGAAATAGATTATAGGCCATAAAACTATCACATCTAGGAGTCTTCAGGGGTCCCCAACTCCTGATCCACGGCCCAGTGCTGGTCCGTGGGCTTCCTGGAACTGGGCCATGGAGACGGATTCCGCCCCCCCCCCACGCCCACATGGTGGGCGTGTCGCGCTTGTGGAGGGACATGTTGCGCTCGTGGGTGGGCATGTTGCGCTTGTGCGCATGCGCGCGAGCGCAACACGCCCCTCCGCAAGTGTGACACACCCACCCGCGAGCGTGACACGACCACCCGCACACGGAGCCTGCACCCTCAACCAGTCCGCGGTCCCGAAAAGGTTGGGGACTGCTGCTTTAAGCGATACTGGACTCTTAATTGTTTACACCACAATAGACCAACATAGTGATCACCCTGAAATTTGTAACAGAAAGGGACAGTTATATGTCTTTCCTGTTTATGAGAGCACAGATCCCCACATTAATTTTTTTACAAACTGCAGTTTAGTGTTTGATTCCAGTATTTCTGAAATTGTTGGTGTCATGTCAAAATTGAACCTAGGTTTAATAGAATGTGCAACCGTTCCTCAACAAAGTGGGGATGTCAAAATCTGAACCCTGACTTCATCTGTTTTATGCTTCTAATGAATCTGTTCTCAGAAGAACTGGAAAAATAGCCAGAAAAAGTGCTTTGTACACTTTCTTATCAGGGACACAACAAAGATTCCATTTGAGTCCCAGTTACACCCACTGAAGATTCTCACTGGGACCCTCTATGATTGCATGCTCTGCTTCTTCTCCTGTCTGTTTTTTTTTCTCTCCTCATTATTGTTTACTGCTAGTGCTCTCCTATCATGCAATCAAGATGCAAACCCAGATGATAAAAAGTGAGATGATCAATGTACTTATGTTAATGGCACCTAAGTAACTTCTCACAGAATCAATTTCTATTCCTATTCTCTCTACCACCATCATTAACCCCCCCCACACACACACACAGCTACTGACATCTATAGGAATTTCAAAACCTAGCCAAGCTGTGCCCATTTTATGGGTTATCCAGCCCTTAGAATGACCAAGTACACCCTTCCATAGATTTATGTGACCAGATGTTTCCACATTCTGTGAGCTTTCAGGTGTGAGAAGACCAGTTTTTATGTTTGTGTGCACATGCAACTGCCATAAGTAGTCATGGAAAGTTATGGGGGGCACTGATAATGCTATGTTCAGCTTGCAACCATCTTTTATTTTCTCACTGCTTCTTTGTCTCTTACTTTCCATACACAAAAGTGTATTAAGAAAGAAAGAAAAACTAAATAGGTACATTATTATGCTTTCATTGGTAGTGTTAGGAACTATCTGTCTGCCAACAAAGCTTTTAAAAGTTACTTTTCTAGAGGACAGCTTCCAGAATTTCCCAGCTGGTGGTCATGCTAGCTTAGAGGATTCTGGGGGGTGGGGTGGGGGGGTTATACTCCAAAAAGATAACTCATTCAAGCTCTGTGTGGAAGCACCTTCCAGCTGAACTTGTTAAGTCTGAAAACTTTTGACATGACACAAGCAGCACATTCATGTAGAGTGTGCTTCACAGCTTATGCAGACACCCTTTCACCTTCCCACGAACCTGCTGCAGCCAGGAATTTGCTGTACGCATTTGAAATTCCAGTACAGGGTTCTAGACAGACTTCATAGCACTTTCCCAACACAGGCAGGCATAAATTAAGCCATGCTGTGGTTCTAGCTTACTTCCTAGTCTTGCTATCCTTTCTGGTTAAACTCTTTTTCCGTTGGTCTTTGAGAGCAAGAAGAGAGTGTGATGGCCACTGTGGCACAACCACAGTTTCCGAAGCATCCTTCCTCAATATTAGGCAACTGGTTCATCCCAGCAGAAAAGGAGCCCTCACTGTGCCAGAAAAGAAGGAGTGAAACAACCTCTGCATGCAAACAAACACAAAGATAGCATGCCCCTTTCTTTGCATGGTGAAGGAGAGACCAACCATCCTAGGAACTCCCAAACCAACCAGGCCTTTCAAGCAGGTTTGAACTCAAGAAGCACATCTAGGCCTTTGCCAAGTCTGGCACGTGTTTGAACGAGCAACATTTTTGCTGGCATGGAAATCCGTGGGAAACTATTCTTGTGCCAAGTATCTGGACCGAGCAACCAGCCCTGTAAACATCGCACAGTGATGTGTTCAAGAATGATGCACTTCAAGAGAATCACAGGCAAGCTTGTTCTACAAGCTCTGTATTTTACACAGAATTGAGAGATTCAGACTGAAATGAAACAGTTGAAGGAACGTTCATGATCCAAGAGACCATCATTATGCTCTACTGCTGAGGTTCAACACTTTCAAAATAAGAAACACTCAATTTCAAAGAAGGGACAGCTGGGGATAGGGTACAGTCCTCAGCAGCTACAAGGCAACTGAGCAGTACAACAAGCAGCACTAAATGAGAGGTTATATGAAATCCATTCTTGAGCCTGTGATGGGCCTAACCCTTCCAAAACATTTTACACAGATATGTCCTGAGATACATGTTTTATTGAAAGGCTGAACAAGTAGGTGGGGGAGGAAAGAGAGAAAAGCCAAGTATCAGAAGGCGGGAAACCAAAAGGAGGAAGTTGCCAACTGCACTGTTCACAAAATAGGTGGAGGGACAGGGGTGGTGATGTGGGGAAAACTCCCCCAGCTCCTTTAAAAAAATAATTCCTCAATTCAAGTCCCTCTCAACTTCTTCCCTGCTACCTGTACACCTGCTACCTTTCCTCTGCTTCCCAACCAGCTTTGCACTTTGCTGCCCTTTTAAACCATGAAAAATGTGTGTGCCCAAGGGCATGCTTTTACCACTTACACTACAAGCACTGGGCAGCTGGCAGCTGCCGTGGCTCCCAGATGTGCTAAGCACATATTGTGATAAACATACATTTGCTGCTGTTGCAAATGATGATGTTCAGCCTCACCCTCTTCTTCCTCTTCCTCCCGCCGCCAGAGAGAACAGTTCTACCTTCACCTTGCCTTGCCACCAAAATCAAAAATGTCCTGGAACCTCCTTCATCTCTATAATTTGTTAAAATTACTTCGCGGTTACCTTTGACCATTTCGAGCCCTCCCTCACCGCCGGCTGTCTACCTGAGGAGTATAGTAAGTGCATCCCGACATTATGTCACCCCCACCATCTACCGAATCTAGACGAGCTTAGACGTCCGTCTTAACTCCTTTCCCAAATCTCTAGCGAGACATCCCCACGCCGGGGGGGGGGGTTGGGGGGCGCAGCGTGTTTACGCCAAGGTACATCAAGGGCCTTTCCTACTTCAAGTGCCTGGGAGTGACCGCCTCGCCGTTCCCCGCCAGAGGGAGAAAGACCACCTGCCCCCAAAGAGGAGGGAGGCGCGCGCGCGCAAGCGGGGGGGGGGCGCGCGACTCACTCATTCGCTCACCGCTTTCAGCTGCTCCAGCCGGTCCTTCATTTTGGACAGGTGTTGCGGTTGCTCCTCCCCCCCCGCTTCCTCTTTCCAGGTGCCGAAGAAGCTGGAAGCTCGGGCGAAACTCCCCACAGGGAAGAGTTTCTCCAGGAAGTGGAGCCCAAAGGGAAGGGTGGTTCCTCCTCCTCCGCTGGCTCGCTAGGCGGAGCGTTTGGGTTTCCTGAGTCCAGCGGAGAGAAACCACCCTCGCGCCAACTCTAAATCTGTCTCTCCTCCTCTGTGTCTATGTGTGTGGGTGCGCGCGCGCGGCGTGCCTGATCCTCGGGCGCTGAGCTGGCCGCAGCTGCTAATCCGCAATGACATACAGCAAGGGAAGGGCTGGGGGGGGGGGGGAGAGAGAGAGAGAAAGAGGACGGAGGCACCGCCCACTTCACCTGAGCAGGAATATCTCTTAAAGAGAACTTGCGCAGCCAGACCTGAGCTGCGCTGACCGCCAAACCTGTTGGGAAGGGTTTAAAGACGCAGATCCGTCTCGGTCCTCCCCACGACCCGCGCTTTTCAAGGAAATGGAAGCTATGAATGACTTAACTTGGGAGATCGCTGGCAAAAGGAAGGGAAGACTACTTCTCTTAGTTTTACCTGGGACTCCAGAACAGGGGAGGCGAGGGGCTCAAGCTCTTCCTAAGAGTAGGCTGGAACGTTTGCCTCCCAAGTTATTTACTTAGGAATAAATAACACCGTATTTGAACATATGGAAGGGACAGCCAGGTTGACAAGATAGAGCATTTCTTGTGAACACTGATCAAAGAAAGAAGCAATTTGCGTTTCTGTGACTTATGCTTTCAGGAATACTTCTTGAGATGGGCTGACTACCTCAGACTAGAGGTAGGAAACACATCCTTCAAAACCAAGGTGAGTGTTGAGTTGATGCCTTTATAAACCCAAAAGGCACAACATTGTGCATGCTGCTTATGCTATTTTAGTTGTCCTATAGAGTCTACCCCATAGCCCAGACATATGAAGAATATGGGAGATTGTTGTCACATGTACCACACAGCCAGGACTTGCCAGATATTCCTGCAGCTCCTTTAATGTTGCTGTAGACCTCTTGGCAGCCTCCCTGACCAATTTTCTTCTAGTCTTTTCATCACTTCTGCAGGGACGTCCAGTTCTTGGTAATGTCACTGTTGTGCCATATTTTCTCCACTTGATGATGGCTGTCTTCACTATGTTCCATGGTATATCTAATGCCTTGGAAATTCTTTTGTACCCTTCTCCTGACTGATACCTTTTTAACAATGAGATCCCTCTGATGCTTTGAAAGCTCTCTGTGGACCATGGCTTCTGCTGTAGGATGTGACTAAGAAAATGTCAGGAAAGACCTACTAGCATAGCTGATCTTTATTTGGGATTCCTCAGAGGCACTTTAAATGACGGCATAGCATACTACTGCATAACAAGTACTCCCACGCACGGACGCCCCCCCCATGCCCCCCCATTCACAGACGCCGGCGGTGGCAGCCCCCCCCCCCCCGGTCCTTGGAAGAATGGTCTTCAACAAAACCGGTCCCTGGCATTAAAAAGGTTGGGGACCACTGCTATAGAGGTACTAACTCAAACATGGCATTCAGAATTTATTTCTTGCAAATGAGACTATCGCTACTTTTGTGAAGTTTGAAGTGTTTACTCTTGAAATTTGAGACTTAAAAAGGAGCTTCACTGAGGTGATAGGTGGAAGAATTTAAAGCTTGTGAATGTTTGTACACTGTGTGCTCTAGCCCCCTAAGAAGAAAGGCCCATTGCAACATTGTGATCCCAGTTGTCCCTGAGTGAGTAACATTCCTGTATCTTTCTGCATATGGTCTGGAACATGCTAGTGATTTTGAACATTGATGACTTTGCCCATAGTTTAGGCAAGAAGAAAACACACAGGCTTCTGGTAGATGGTCAAGGCAAGCCTAGCTTCTGTACCACCAACCCTCTTAATTCAAAAGAACCAAACAGCTGTGCAATGTTTATATTTTATTAAAGGCAGTGAAAAATAAAAAAGTAAAACTTCAAAACAGTTCCAACTGTTACAGAACAGTCAAAAAATAAGCTATCAAAGTATTGATGCAAGAACAATTCCAGAACAATCCCACAAGAAAATAAGAAAGTTAGCTAATCTCTGGCTATACTTGCATCCTGGCACAGCTTCAGTGTAGCCTGAGAGCATCTACAGAGTACAGGTCACATAGCAAAGCAGTAAATGAGCATAGTGTTCTCCTAAGAGATGACTAGGCTAAACTAAGTAACTTCTCTCTTCCAGATGGGGCTTGTTACTATCTTCTGCTTCAGTCCTTTTTCTCCTCCTAGATTTGAATAGATATTAGTTCTTGTCATTTGCATCCAAACATGGCCATCTGTAACTGTCTATTGCATTTCACCTCCTGCCATCTGGGCTTGCATTTTCCTCTTGCCTAACAGTCCTTCTCCTCTCGTAACTATAGTGCAGGGATGCTGGCAACTCTTTGGGTCCGAGTCTTTGGGTATGATTCCTGAGTCCCAAGCCTCAAGTCCAAGTACCAAGTCCTTATTAAAAAGCTTTTAATAAACTTTAAATTTTTAAATGTTTTTAAATAAAAAGTTTTTAAGTTACATCTCCTCTTCCCAACCACCTCCTCCCCCCCCCTTTATCCCTCCTAGAATAAAGTGCACTGGGTTAGCACATATAGCACACACTGTATGTGTGTGTTATGTGCTGTCTTGTCAGAAATAACAAGGCAAATGAGATTTTGAAAGAGCAGTTTCACCAGTGCCACTCCTGCCCTGTGAGTTTCCATGGCTGAGTGGGGATTTGAATCCAGGTCTCCTGAGTCCTAGTCTGTCACTCTGTCCACTAAGCCACACTGTGTGTAGTACTGCAGTATTTAAAAAAATAATAATGGTGGTTTAGCACTAAACTGCTGTGTTGCCAAAAACCATATGGAACTGAAAATGTCATTGCTGACAAAAACCACAACAAAGGAAAAGGTGATTTAGCTGCCAAATGTTTTCATGGGGGACCTCACCCAGGTTTAGGTGGAATGTTAGTTATTTATTAGTTACATTCATTCTGTGCTTTTTCTGTGACAAATTTTAAGATGGCTATGGTGCTAAACTAGCATGCATGCATGCACATATACATACACACAGAGTTTAAAAAGAGGAAAGAAAAAAGAAAGTTCCAATGTGGCAGGAAGAACAGGAAAATAAACCCAGAAATAGCATGTGAAAGAGGTGTTAAAAAGGCTGTGAGAAACCGCATCAAACTGCAAGTGTAGCATATGCATGCGGCAAGAGAAACCACCGGTTCAGTCTAAAGGAAACTACTGCCACTGCATGCTACAGTGTTTCAAATATGTAATGGGGGACTAAGGACTACTGGGAATGCATCCCATCAAATTCCAAAGTAAGAGTGTTAGCTTTGGGGCATGTTATTTCCTCCTGCTCTGTGTTCAGAGAGGTGAAGAGCAATGGAAAACGGAAGAAAACTGTGAAGGTAGAGTAGCATGGGTGACTGGAAATCAAAATGAAAGAACAGAGCAAAAGTGTAGGACATGTGAGGAGAGGTCACTCTTAGAAGGTACATTACTCTGAATGCCAAAGAGACAATACACGTATTAACATTATTGGAACACAGACGTATGTATATACATGTGAGAGAAGTGGAATAATTAAGCATGAAAAGTAATTTAGAATTATATGCCATTAAGTCAATTCTAACTTTATAGTAACTCTTCCCAGGGTTTTCTAGGTAGAAAAGTGGTTTACCTTTCCCTTCTTCTGGGGCACCCTGGGACTGTGCAGCTTGCCTAAGGCTACATGGGCTGGCTTTTCTCCCAAGAGGCACAGAAGAGAATCGAGCTCCCAAACTCCAGCTGCACAAGCAGATAACTAACTTGCTGAACTGTCCACCCAGCTAAGCATGAAAAGTACTAGGATTTTTAAAAACGCTCATATCTCTTTTATTGTTATGTGCCATCAAGTTGGAAGTGAGTTATAGCCACCCGAATAGGACTTTCACGGTAAGTGAGATGTTTAAGGAATGGTTTTACCAGTTCCACTTCCTCAGTGAGTTTTCATGGCTGAGTGGGGATTCAAACCCCGGTCCATCACTCTGTCCACTACACCTCACTGGGTACCATCTCTAGGGAAGTAATTTTTTTTTAAAAAAAATCAGAATTTCACCATGATTTGTGCTGAAGAAATTGGGACATGAGAAACATTGTTTGGATGCTGCAAATTATACTGGGCAAAGTGAACAGTGGCTGAAATCTTGTTTGTAATGTGTTCCAAAATGTAGCTTTCCATCCATTCCTCCCTGGTAGAAAGAGCACCACTGCCACGATTCTTGGGGTTCACATGCATGCCTGAGAATTGTGGCAGGGATGCTTTGCTTATTAGGGAAGAATGGGTGGAAAGTTACTCCTTGGCTTACACTATGAACAAGATGTCAGCCAGTATATGTACATAGAGGAGTTCTTATGTTTGTTTGTTTTTTTAAACTGTTTTAAACTACATTCTGTTTTAATATAGGTAACTGATTTAACTGATTTATTTTTTGAAAACATGTGAAAGCAGAACTTTATAGAGGCCTTTAAAAACATCCTGCCTCTGAGACAGGAATTTATTACTTTTATTTCAGAGCTTTGTTTCTGTTGCCATTTGATTTTATTGTATTTTGCTGCAATTTGTCATTCTTCATATCATTCTTTATATTACTCTGTCTTTTTATGTTGCTGTTGAGGGGTGATGGTATTTGATGTGAGTCTAATTCCTTTATGTTCACCATCCAGGGTAGTGATTTTTCACTAAGTCAGGTGGTATAAAAATGAAATAAAATAAGTAAATAAACAAACAAATAATTGCCATAGCTATAATTTTTTTTCTTTAATTGTACTGCATTTGTCTTTAATTAAAAGCTGCCTTAGGTCCCAGGATTTTAAAAGGAAGGTGGATTTCAAATGAAATGAAATAAATAATGCCATTTGGAGCAAAGCAGGGTGTGAACCCCCCCAGTGCCACCCTTCATGAGCCTTCTTATTGCACAAGCCCTGACAGCAGAGGCATAAAAGCAAGAAGTGGGGTGGGGGGCTGTCCCATGATACTGCAAGGGTTCAACCCTCACTTCAGCTTTTGTCTCTGAAATCTCAGTGAATGGGATGTTGCTGAGCTAGGAACTCTGACACATCCACACAGGATAATCCATTAATCTTCTATAACTGCCTAGCTGGTGAATTTGTTAGAAATCTGAACACTTTTAGCTAAAGAGTTGCACAGCTCGTAGCATGTCAGGTATTTATTTGCCTTTGGGCCTTGTTTGAAGTTAGGATTCTTGGAGGACTCAGGCAAGAAGGATTTCACAATGTATTTCTTTTCTTTTGTATTTATACAGTATGTTAGCCATAAATCCATGGTTGTGTTTCGTACACACTTTTTGTATGGTGGCATGGGACTCGGGGCTTGTGGCCCAGTAATTTGAATGGATGTTTTGGATGCAATGGGATATGAGATATGGAGGTTTGTAGTGAACAAACATGGACTCTTAGAAGACTCAGAATATAAGCCAAATAGTTTCTATTGGTTGGTACTGCTAATCAACAGCACAAAAATCAAGCATTAAAAAAGGATCCTTTTGTGACAGCATGTGGCTTTAGGGATGGCTTTTCAAAATCTAATTTAGTGTTCACATATGAAGATTTTTTTCTGTACAATAAAACAGGAAAAGGGTTTCAGTTTTCGCTTAAAGCTACCTGCTCTGAGTCAAGCTGATCTAAGATGGCATTGTGAAATATCCCATTTTACTTTGTCTCACTTCAGTTATTGGCACCAATCTTTAACCTGGAGTTTCATGCAATTTCTGCGAATTGTTTAGCTCTGTTTAATTACCCCCCCCCCCAATACGGGTGGTTGCCTTCAACATTTTTTGTGTGTCTACACATAGTAATCAAAACTTTCAGATGAAAATATATAGTTTGAGATCCTTTGTACTCCAATAATTTTAAAACATGATGGAAAGGATATCAGTGCATAATAGTGTGCTGCTATCCATTTGTAACTCTGTGCTGACCCCCACTTCATGGGAAGATGGGATGAAAGGCAGTTTGGCAGCTTCTTACAATAAGCATGCATCACTTTAGGCCAAATGGAGACCACTTGCAATGGGATTGCACCTGTTAGGTTGCCCTATATTGCCTTTCCTCCTCATTAAAGAGAAATTGCTAAAATGAATCGGGAGTAATGGAAGTATGGAAAACAAGATAGGCAATGTGAACAGCCCTCTCTATTAGCAGTAGCAGAAGAAGAACAAGAAGGAGATGTGCAAACTCTTGCCAGCACAAATGAGCCTCAGACACGACACTTGGGAAGTTTCTTTTAAGAAAAAAGAAATACAATGGCAAGCTGATACCAATGCCATCTATAACTAAGTGATAGTAGGATGTTTCTGTGGGACCAAGAGTATCATCCTACTACTTCTCAGGTATGGGTGGCTTTAGTATGCCATAGCATTCTTTTGACTTAACTTCCTAAGGATAGGTCCCTGGAATTTCTCACTATTTCAGACAGTGAGGAGAATTAAGCTATGCTACAAAACTATGCTACAGGGTACTGTTCTGGGGGCCCTGAAGTGTACTGTATCTCAAAAACTGCCTCCTTACTGGCCCTAGTAAAACTGACACCATTTAGTATTAAGGCTTCTCATGCTATGGCATAGTGCGGGTCATTAGACCAATCTTTTAGAATCCAGGCAGGATGGGGCTGGAGGAATGTGGAATTAAACTGTGGAATATCAACATTTCTGAATGCTGAACATGTTTTCCTTTTCTTTACAAGCATGCAATCATTTTATCATACTTTTAAAATTCAGTAGCATTTGAATGAGTGATCTCTGGGAAGGGGCAGCAGCTGGTCATCCTTGTGCTATTGCTGCAGACACACTCTGCCAAAACAGGTCTGGGGAACTTCTGCGAGATTACTGTCTTTCCCACACAGTTAACTCTTAACTACTGTTAAATCCATCAATGTTTGCTGTGAGATACATTTTCAATGTATGTACTACTGTTCTTTTAAAGTCTTCTTCATTTGAAGAGAAGTACATTGTGTTCTCAGTTTTCTGAGCAAATAGTTTCCAGTTCATGTTCCACAAACTCATCTTTTCATTTCAAGGATCTGTGAGAAACTACCTGGCCTCGAATAAAGAACACCCATAAAGAATCTGTGGGAGGCAGAGAAGTTTGTATGAAGAAGAGAACCATTGTTTCGATAGTGCTTCTCTGCCAGAGCCACAAAAGACCCTTGGAATCCCGAAGTTCAACATTCCATTGATGGCCATCAAATACTTTGGATGACTTTTGAGTAAAGATGCCTTTTTAGTTCTCCATGATGCTGTTTCACTGCTGATCATTTTAGTAATGGTGTCCATCCCTCTATCATATTGCTGCCAGTTAACCTCTTACATTTTAGTGCTGATGGAAGAGAAAGAAGAAGTAGATAAAGGTGATGATGACAATGGGAATGATTTTCTAAACCAGTGCAGCTACTAAGAGTTGAATCTATACATGGAAAGATAGACCAGGCAATTTGCAGTATTAGGATAAGCACAGGGATTATTGAATCTCTGAGATTTTAGATTGGGGCAGGCTCTTGTGTAAGAATCACAGAATTGTGTATGCGTATGCATGCATGAGACAGTGACATTGACAATGTCCATTTCATAAACAAATGTGTGTGCAACACACATACAACCATGTTTATGCTGAGGCACTGAGCTGTGGCACCAGATGGGAGTAAGGAAGAACCTTCGAGAATACGAAGAGTGGGTACTTAGGCACTGAAACAACCACACGTAATGAAGACAAACTTTCATTCTACTTCTCCAGCACCATCTGCCCTGAGACTTTTTCTCTTCCAGACTTAGAGGAGCAGATCATTTCCCTGGGACTTCAGATGCTGTCCTGAGACCTGGCAGCCACGCATGTAAGAGCATTCAGAAAGTTTTACACCTAATGCTACAGAATTTCTACAGCTGAGGAAGGTTTGGCCAGATGTCTGGGACAACTCCTGCAGTCCTTTATCAAAGGTTGTGCCGTCTAAGGCTTCTGGGAGTTGAGGTCCCAGAAGCGCCAAAAATTTTCCTATCTTTGGTTCAACAGCAGCTCTGCAAAGCAGACTGATGTTAGTTTGGGTTTTGGGTCCCCATCAAGAGGTGGATTGAAAGGAGTGAACATTAAGAGACAGTGGCTTCTCTAGGGCTGCTTAATAAGTTAATGGCTACAATGGGATTTCAGCAATGGGTTTAGCGACCCAATTCCTAACCACTGTACCCCACCATCTCTTTAAAAATGTGTATAAAGACAGATTAAGTTGGAGAATCTTTCCACCATCACTGCCTCTTCGTGTCACAAAATGTTTCCACAGCTGCTGATCACACAGATGTTAAAGGCTCAGACACCTGCAAGAAAAGAAAGATGGTGATTCTTGATCTAGCCATACCATCTGTGCTTATTCTAATACTGCAAATGTCTTGCCGCATCTTTCCATGCAGAGAGCCAGCTCTCAGCAGTTTTCCGGATCTACATAATGCTCACCTGGACTATATCCAGCTGTGTACCATAGTTGCAGATTTAATATGCTGCAGCTATTCAAATGTTTCAAATGTTTGATAACATTGGGCTTTTCTTACCAAAAATAAGCTTATATTAATCAACAATGAAAAATGAAAGGTTTAATAAATGTACACATGCTGTTATTTCTTTATTTGTATCAGAAGCATCACAATACAATTAATAGAATGAAATATAAAATTAGGCAATAGCCTGTATGTAAACAAATATAAAATGCAACCTAGTTTACAAAACTAAAATTATAGAATTTAAATTATGTATGTCAGATGATTTGCACCCAATAACAAGCAATATCAAGGGCATTTCAGGCAACTGACATACGAGTAATGTTGTTTCTTCTTCTCCACAATCTCAAAGACTGTCAATGCAAAACCCTAGTTTTCTTAGGTTCATTTTGGTTCTCCTGGATAGTATGTCCAAGAACTTTCACTGGGACACATTCTTTCTCAGGGTTTTGCTCAGCTCATTCTTTAACTCCTTGTTCCTCATGCTATCAATGAAGTTCAATGCAGGAGTCAAAAATGTGTAGACTACAGTCATCACCCCATCTTTCTCTGGTGAGAATCAAGAGCTGGGACACAAATAGATCAAGCTGCTATGGCCGTATTGCAGAAGTATAACCATTAAGTGGGAGGAGCAAATGGAAAAAGCTTTTGCCAGCCTGAGATGGAGTGGATGTGCAGGATGGCCACTATGATGAAGATGTAGGAGATGCAGACAATTGGAATACTAGATGGCCAGTATGGCAGCACTGATGACAAAGAGAGTAGTCTGATGGTCATGGGTGTCACCACATGCTAGTCTCAAGACAGTGGAGAAGTCACAGAAAAAATGATCGATCTCATGGTTGCCTCAAAATGGAAAGCATCAGGATAGAGAGCTGAATGCCAATAAGCAATTCATGGCCAATGTCCCAGCAACAAGGCTTATGCACACTCTCCAGCTCACAGAGACAGTGTGGTACAATGGCTAGCAGATTGCCACATGTCGGTCATAGACCATGACAGACAACATGGCACAGTAAGTATCTCCTAAGAAGTTAAAGAAGAACCTCTGTGTGCCACGTCCTGCCACAGAGATGGAGAATAGAGACGGGAACAAATTAAAAAACAAATCACCAAATTCATTCAAAAATTGCCAATTCATTGATTCATACTTGTATGAATCAATGCCCCGAACAGTTATGTATCGACAAATTTTTAGTAATTTTTGATTTGTCAAATTTATTTGCCTATAAAACACACACACCTCTGGTACCTAGAGACATCAGAATTGCAGGGAAGCTTCCTCTGACTCTCCTCTACAATCTGTCCAAGCAACATACCCTCTAATTTTCAGCCCCACTGGGTGGGGCTCAGTCTCTCTCACTTGCGTCTTTGCCCCTGTGTGAGCGTGCAACTCTGCCCCCCCCCCAATGCACAGGGTTCCATCATGACCAAAACCAAAGGGGTTGAACACACTATGTGGAGGAGGAAGAAAGCTGCACAGAGGGAGGTGGAGTCATGCATCTGTGTGGCTGAGAGGGAACGTTGCCTCCAAGATTGGTAAAGACTGGGTTTCAGATGTCCAAGTTATACACCCACAAAGAGAGCCCACTAGGAAAGTTCCCCCCAGGCACCAAGAGACACCAAAACTATAGAGAAGCTTCTGCTGACTCTCCTCTACAATATCTTCAAGTTTAGTGAAGGTTGGGTTTCCCCAAGCCAGGTGTTAAAGGGCGTTTTCCTGGCAGGGGGGGGGGAGACACAATTTGTAGGAGTGTAACTTGGATGTCTTAAACCCAAATGTCATCAAACTTTGACCAAACTCTGGGAGGCAGTGGAAGACGGGAGGGCCTGGCGTGCTGTGGTCCATGGGATCACGAAGAGTCGGACATGACTTAATGACTAAACAACAAAAGAAAGGGAAGCTTCCCTGTGAATTTGGTGCCTCTAGGTACATGGGTGTGTGGGTGTTATAGGGTTTTAAAGTAAAAAAAATGAATTGATTAATCAATTAATCAGAAAAAAAACATAGTTTGTGATTTGTTGACCTTGATGAATCACAAATTGAAACAAATCAGTTTTTCTAATTCGTACCCATCTCTAATGGAGACCTTTTGCACAGGCAGAAAGTTGATTAGGGTGAGTGGCACAAAGAGTAGGCAATCTCCAGAAGTACCAAATTAGCCAACAAGAAATACATGGGCTTGTGGAGGGAGCACTCTCTGTGGACAATGAACACAACAGCAGAGTTCCCCACAAGGCTGAGGAAGTACAGAAAAACCCAGAAAAGCACAAGACCAGAAAAAAAACCCAGAAAATTAGCAGCTGGTTCTCTCAAAGTGTTGAGAAAGAATGGAAACAGACAAATATATTAGTTTGGTGTGGTTATGACTTTCCATGTAAACTGAATGAGACACACAATCTGGAACAAGATAATAGGGGAAAGGAAAAATGTCAAGAGAAGATGACAATGCCTGGCAAGGAGATCCATCCTTTCCTATCAAGTTGCCGCTGGAGGGCAGAATTGCCTCTTTTTCCAAAGGAGCTTTTGGGTGTCGTCTTTCAATCTCTGACTCTCCAATCACTGTGAAACACCAGTAGGGCACAAGTTTTATCTGGAGAATTTTAATTTACATCCCTGCAAACCAGGGTGTGTAACTTTAAATGTAATGACTGTAAAGCATTTCCTATCCAGGAAAAGCGTCTCGTGGTAAACTTTTTGTGCACACCACTTCTGCTATCAATTGCCTTTCCAACTTTGTGTTGCTCCTTGACCAGACACCAACACCCTTCTTCCCACACCCTTGTCTTGTTCACTTCATTTATTAAACAAATTGTAAGTTCAGCGTAAGTTCCACTGAAGTTCATTGATATACTTTGAAACAGAACTGCTGCAGGAAAAAGTTAGGATAAGGTTAACCGCATGCTGTCTCGCTTCTGCACTCTGTTCTCCTTCGACTGTATTGCTGATACTAAATAAATATTAAACAGCACAGCAGTTCCACCAGCCCTTCCGATGGTGATGATATCAGCTAACCATTGCAAAGCAAATTTGGAAATTGTATGTGTGGTAAATAATATGTGCTAGATTTCTCATTACTTCTATTCATTATGAAAACTCAGTGGGTGCTGCATCCAAAAAGAGTCACCGGTAAATCCTCGTCCATTCTTTTCAATAGTATTTTACTGGCTAAATTATGCTGGATTGCAACCATTTTTGAAATATTCAGATGATTGTTAGAATAACCTGAATGGTTATAATTTCTTGTAAGAGCAGGGTTTTGATTTTGTTTTGTTTTTATTTGCACACAACATTTTTCAGAGAGAAATTGTGTTATATGTCACTGCCTGTAGTTTAAGTACTTAATAAATTGGTATGTATAACCTGTCTAATGTTTTCTCTCTTTCTCCAGCTGTACAACTATCAGTTTCCAACTGCATACTAAAACCAGCCAACTAACCTACCCTGCATGGAAGTAGTTAGTCTACTGTAGCAAGTACCCAAAAGAGTCTTGCAGCACCTTAATTTAAACCAAATTAGAGCAAAATAAATAGTTTTACCTGGTGGGTGCTTTCTTTAGCATGCAGTACCGCTTGTTTGGTTTCAAGAATCCATGATGTTCAATAACTCATGCTGGTCTTCAGTTGATGCCCTGATCAGCCATTCTATGGTATCCTACAGTTCAGGAAAAATCAGGAAAAGGTCACATGGTCATAGATACAATACAAATGCAGGAACAAATTCCAGACTGCTAGCTGAGGAGGCGCTTGAAACCACCTCCCTTTCCCCCCCTCCCCTCCCATAGAGCATTTCCAGACTGCAGCTCTTTCCAACTAAGAAGCTGGCCTGGCCTCAACATCAGCCATGTGGCTTTGGGATAACAGCATATAATTTTGGAGGTACCCACAAGTGATGCACAGCCTTGAAAAAGAAGATTTATCTTTGGAAGTCCCTAAAACATTATGCCAAATAAGACCTGTGAGTCTTTAAGGTGCCACAAGACCCTTTCTTAGTTTCACTTTTCCTTTATGAGCCCCACATAATTTCCAGACACCGAACAGAATGTCCTACTGTTCCTTGTGGCTGGAGAGATATCCAGATTCCCACTTTCCAAGTTCTTCAGCTTCCTTCCTGGCCAGGCACTTGGCCATTTCTTTCAACGATTTCCATGTTTTACTTTGACAGCTGTACACTGTTCATGATGTATTTGTACAGAATTTGCTGCAGAGGAGAAGCATGCCATTTTAGAGACAGTTACATCCTATAGACTCTGGAAAGTATGCAGAGCCACTCTGTGCTTCTATCCACACATCCATTTGTGCACCCATCCACATTATGTATTTTCAGGCCCACTTTTTGGTTATCATAGTTGATGCGTCATTTCCTGTTAACTGAGCAAACTATCATTGGGGAGAGGCAGAAGTATATTTTCTGGTGTAGCTGTATTCCGTGCGCCTAAAGAAGTGGATGCTAATCCATGAACATTTGCAGTGGAAGGGAAAAAGGCCATAAAATTTTTGTTATTGTTTTGCTTTCATTGCTGTCCTCAGCAGAATTTCATCCACACTTATGTAGCTTAGATGTGAGGAATGGAAACTTACGACAGCAGCAGCAGCAGCAGCGATTATAGTTCCACACTTGTTATCAGGTCCAGTTGAAAGGAAACTGTGAAAATATGCTGTAGATAAAGATCAGTGAATCAATATCACATGTCTGGCACTACTGTTTGGCTCATTCATTTTAGCTGATTCATTTGTTCATGTTTGGTCTTTCATTCTGTATGAATTAAGGGCTTTGCTCCTGCTGACTTTTTTTTTGCTTTTTCTCCGGTTGTGGACCACTGCAGAGATTTTGCCCACATTGTCCCTATCATAAATATTTCATCATCATTGTATGAAAGTAATTGATGTACAAGAATAGATATTCTTTGTGGCATTGCTCAAAACACAGAAGTTTGCATCTAGATTGCATTTAAATAATTTGCTCCATTCTCTCAGTTTGCAATTTTTTAAAAAATACACTTTTATCAGTCCTTGACTGTTTTTCAAAATTTCACTGAGCTGAAATGAAGGTACTTTGCAATTGGGCAATAGCTTCCTATTACTGCTGAAAAAAGAGGCAGGGAAGTGAAACTGATGCACAGCCTTTTAGTTTCAACAGCTGCCTTTCCTTTCACCTTCAAAAGAACCGCATGTGGAATCAGCAAATTAACCCACACACTTCAAACACTAGAAGGGAGGTGATGGTTTTCTAACCTTCAGTGATACTGCCTGTTGAAATATCAAAATATTAAATTTGAAACTAACCAAAAAAACCAAGTGGGCAAATTTCACAGTCCAAAAAAGGACTGGACCCCCGGAAATGGAGACAATTAGTGGGAAATGTACTTTTACATCTTTTGGAAAAGTATAAATATTTCAACCCTGGTAATTTCATCAACATGTAATAATTAAGTATCAAAAATGAAGGAACAAGTTTCCTAAGGTTGAAAGATAGTCAAAATAGCAAATGTTATGTAAATAAATGATTGTTGACTCGAGGAAACTGAATAGGATAGAAATGAATGGAGATTTAGACTCGGCTAGAACATGTAGACTTTCCAACAGGTTGAAAAATCTCACTTAGTAAAACAAGATAAGGGGAAATGAAAACAATTGGTAAGATTTATACATATATGGAGGAAAGGCATGTGAACAATGAATCAGGATATTCATTCATAACAAGACAGCTTTGTGTTATGCTACACACGCTGAATATCAACAATGCTGATACCATGGGGGCAGAGCAGCAGCAGCACCACCAGAAAATCAACAATGGGATTTTGGATGAACTCAGTCCTGGTTCCTAACTCAAATTATTGTCTAGCTTTTAATTTAAAGCTATGAAAGTCTTCATAGACTTTTAATGGCTTTAGCTGAGTGAGCACTTTATTTAACAATTTCTCCCTGTGCGTCTAAATATGCTAAAAGGCTGATTAATGTATTTAATTTCATAGATTTTTAATTTTAAGAACTTTAATATTTTAAGAGATATATTCTCTGTCTTGCTTTCTAAAGATGCCTTTATAAGCTAGAAAATTGTGTATTTTAAGAATGTAATCTAAAACATGCTTTTTGATATTTTGTTGTACTTACGCTCCTATATTTTTTACTGTATTTTGCTCCTGTATTTTAATACACATATATTTTATATTCAAGTACAACCGTGTTTCCCCGAAAATAAGACAGGGTCTTATATTATTTTTTGCTCCGAAAAACGCATTAGGGCTTATTTTCAGGGGATTTTTTTTTTCCATGTACAACAATCTACATTTATTCAAATACAGTCATGTCATCTTCTGGTTGCTGCACAATGGTGGAGGGCGGGGTTTCACTTAACTGGGGCTTATTTTTGGGGTAGGGTTTATATTACGAGCATCATGAAAAATCATACTAGGGCTTATTTTCAGGTTAGGTCTTATTTTCGGGGAAACAGGGAACTTAAGTTCAGTTTTCATATATTTAAACATTTGTACCTACAGTTCTGTTCATAGCTATAAGGATGTTTTTTTAAGCAACTATGACTTCTGAAAAGGTTACATGTTTTTAATAACTTGAATTTTTTAACATAGAAGCAATGTAGAATAAAGTTGGTAGCAATAGACAAGTCGAGGTTAAGTGGACTTATTGCAACAATGAAATGCTTATACCTTGATACTCAGATGATATGATTGTCTGTGATTATTTGTTTTCATTCTGGGATTAACCTTTAATTGGGATAAATGCCAGCTGTGATAAACAACAGGCTTCTGATCTCTGCCCAGGGGGTCTATGTATCTTTGCAGGACTCCTGGGGCAGTCAAGCACCATGTCTAGGAGTCTGACACAATTCTATTCAGCATTTACTGTGGGCAACAGAAATGTTTTGTTTGTTTGTTCATTTGTTCGTTCATTCAATTTATATACCACACATCTGGCTACTAATGCCACTCTGGGTGGTTCATAACCAAATAAACCACAATAACAGAATAAATAATAAATAATAATCCTCCAGGGATTCCTGGAGGAAGCGGATTATTTTAGACCCATTTCAATCTGGTTTCAGGCCTGGCTATGGGACAGAGACAGCTTTGGTCGCCTTGGTGGATGACCTACACCGGGAACTGGACAGGGGGAGTGTGTCCCTGTTGGTTCTGCTGGACCTCTCAGCGGCTTTCAGTACCATCGACCGTGGCATCCTTCTGGGCCGTCTCTCTGGGACGGGACTCGGAAGCACTGTTTTACAGTGGCTCCAATCCTTCCTGGAGGGGAGAACCCAGAAGGTGGTGCTGGGGGACTCCTGTTCAACACCTGGCCTTTGGTCTGTGGTGTCCCTCAGGGTTCTGTTTTGTCCCCTATGCTATTTAACATCTACATGAAACTGCTGGGAGAGGTTGTCCGGAGTTTTGGGGTTTGGTGTCAGCAGTATGCGGATGACACCCAACTCTATCTCTCCTTTCCACCTAATTCCAGGGAAGTTGTCTTGACTCTAAACCAGTGCTTAGCGTCAGTAATGGGCTGGATGAAGGCAAACAAAGTGAAACTTAATCCAGACAAGACAGAGGTACTTTTGGTTAGTCAGAAGGCAGATGAGGGAATAGGGATACTACCTGTGCTGGATGGGGTTACACTTCCCCTGAAAACACAGGTCAGCATCTTGGGTGTGCTCCTGGATTCATCCCTAAGCTTGGATGCCCAGGTCTCAGCGGTGGCCAGGAGTGCATTTGTACAGATAAAGCTGGTGCGTCAGGTGCGCCCGTTCCTTGAGATATCGGATCTGGCTACAGTGACACATAGTTACATCCCATTTGGATTACTGTAATGCACTCTATGTGGGGCTGCCTTTGAAGAAAGTTCGGAAACTTCAGCTGGTGCAAAACTCTGCAGCCAGACTACTGACTGGAGCCAGCTACAGGGAGCATATAACGCACCTGTTACAAGAACTGCACTGACTACAAGTCCGTTTCTGGGCCCAATTCAAAGTGCTGGTCATTACCTATAAAGCCCTATACAGCTTGGGTCCAGGCTACCTGAAGGACCTTATCTCCCTCTATGCGCCTTCTCGGCGATTAAGATCAGCTCAGGAGGCCCTTCTCTCGGTCCCATTGCCAGCACAAGCACAGCTGATGGGGACACGAGAGAGGGCCTTCTCTGTGGCAGCTCCCAGGCTATGGAATGCTCTCCCTCGGGAGATCAGGATGACCCCTTCCCTTTTATCCTTCCAAAAAAAGCTAAAGACCCATCTCTTCAGGCAGGATTTTAACAATTATAACTGAATCCCTGAACCCCATTTTGGCAGATAATTTAAATCTTTTTTATGTTGTCATGTTTTAATCTTTTTATTGTATTTTAAATCATATATTGTTTAATTTATCTTTTAATATTTAACTCATTTTGTTTTTAAATTGTGTGAATTTTAATGTTGTGAGCCGCTTTGGGTCCCTTGTTGGGAGAAATGCGGCACATTAATAATAACAATAACAACAACAACAACAAAACATAATCAGAGTAAAAATCAAATAAACATATTCATAATTAACTAAAAAAGCAATATTAATTGATTATTTTTATGTAAAATCAAACATAACGTTTAAACATTAACAAAGCAAGATGGTGGATTTGGTAGTTTAAGGGCTGAAAGAACCTCTGCGCTCTGTTAGTGCAATATCTGGACATTTACTGTGTTTCCCCGAAAATGAGACAGGGTTTTATATTAATTTTTGCTCCAAAAAACGCATTAGGTCTTATTTTGGGGGAAACAGAGTATTTATTCAATTTACATATCTGTACAGCCAGTTACTGGAAAGATATACAAGCTTGTGGTGGTCCTCTTAAAAATACCCCAAACAGACCACAGTAGTTACTATGGTTTTGTGAACAGAGATGTGGAGATTAATAGGTTTGCTTTGCTAATTGCTGACACTGTATATTGGGTACACTCTTTAATTATGGGGATTTTTACAGGGGGGCAGATGTGTATCCACTGGGATATGTGGTATGGACCAATTTTCTTTCTAGAAGACAAGAAAGCAATGCATTCTTTCAGATTCTGAAATCCTGCCTGAAATCCTGTGGCTTAGCATAGTAAATCATAAGTAAAGGAGACGGATTGAATCAATGGAACTTATAGAAGAGTTGACTCACTGAATCTCTATTGATTCAATAGGTCTCCTCTATTTGTGACTTAGTGGTAAGCAACAGGATTTCAGCCATTGCATTCCCATAGAAGATGGCAAGAGCAAATTATCATCTAGACCAGTGGTTCCCAACCTTGGGTCCTGTGAGACAGAAGGCGAGAGGGATACCCCACTCGCTGGAGAGCCGTCCCTCCTCCACAATGAGGATAAGGAGGCAAGACCCCAGCCAGCACCAGAACCTACGAAGAGAGCTCAGCAAGGGACAGAAATAGAGGAACTGAATGAAGAGATACAGAAAATAACGATGGAGGAGGTTCAGGAGGAAAAGGCTGGAAAGGAGAGAAAAAAGAGGGTGGAGTTTGAGGCAGGAACAGGGGAGGTAAAAAGGAAGGAAGGGCAGTTGCCATCAGGCTGGGAATGGGTGTGGATGGAGGATCCCTGGACAAGATCATGGGAGAGGCTAAAGGTGCCTAAGGAGGAGGCTGATTATAGAAGGAGAAGAGAGATTCCACCCAGACCCTCTTATTGGGGAGAAGCCGAGGCAAGAGAGTGGAGGAGGAGACTGAGAGAGGAGAAAGAGAGAGTTGAGAGAGAAAGGAAAGAAAGAATAGAATGGAGAATAAGGGAAATGAGGAGGAAGAGTTACAGGGAGGACCCTGGGAGAATTGAGACCCTGAGAGGCGAACCCTGTGGAATGACGACCAGGATGTCGAGACTGTGCCCCTGTTGGAAGGTTCGACAGGGCAGACCATAAGAGACTGGGTCCCTTCAGATTTGCCGGGACCATGGAACACTAGTTGTGGAAATCCGTTCCTGTTTGAAGGTTGGAAACCCCTTCAAGACCCGTTGGCAGAAGAAGAAAAGCCTCAAGATCGTGTTATGGACACTTGTTTATTGTTAAATGCACCAATAAATCTTTCACCTGTTTTGAAGCAACAAAAATCTACTGATTTCTTGGAGTTGAACATGGAGCCGAAAGCTGAACCCTCACAGGTCCCCATATGTTCTTGGACTAAAACTCCCAGGAACCCTTACCACTAGTTGTGCTGGCCAGAATTTCTGGGAGTTACAGCCCGAGAACACCTGGGGACCCAAGGTTTGGAACCCCTGCTCTTGATGTAACTCTGGTATTAGTCAGAATCTGGTGTGTCTCTCTTTTAGAAGTCCCACCTTCCAAGGAACTTCTCAAGTACTAACCTGAAGGATCTTGCAATGCTTCTTCTGTTTAATGCAGAATTTCCTTTAATACACAAAACTAGTATTCCTTTGGGTTTTATGAATAAAAGTATGCGAAAAGTTATTAATAAGGCTCAAGTTGTTGTTTTCCTACTTAGGCAGAGGATTTCAAAACAGAGTGCTTTGGGGGCTTGTTAAAACAATGAGACTTCTTCTGAGACCCACACAAATTAACAAAATTCTCTGATGACCATAAATCATGTTTCAGAACTTTACAAGGTCAGGAACTGTATATCATGGAAAGATGTTGGGTTCCCTAAGGAAATAATTAGCCCATGTAGAAAAGTAATTATCTCCCTCAACTGGGGATCTCACACATTTAGTTTACACTTCCAGTTCTCATCCATGGGCACCTCAGAGACCTGGAGAACTAGGCTGCTAAGTTTGTAAAGTTTTAAATTCTTACAAGACAACTCCAGAATCAATAGAGATGCATACAGTCAATTTCAGCCTTTGCTCCCTGTCTCAACATACCCCAGGGTAATTGATGTGTACATGGGTTCAAATTATGTTTCAGGTAGAAAGGTTAGAGACAGAAGTCTCAAAGCCATGTTGCTGAAACTCTTTTTAGAGTAATCCAGCAACAGAAATGGAAATAGCCAGTTCCAGATTTTATTTTCTAAAACTACATCCAGAATCTGATAGATCCTGCTCCCTCCCCAGAGATCCAGGAATCAAAGAATTATGGAAGGGAAAGGAACCACATACTGAAACTACAGTATGCAGAAAGCAGGTGTGTCATAAAAAAGATTCCAGCGGAACAAATCATTCCAAATGACATCAGAAACCCATTCTCTGGATCTTCCTCTGGATCCCATGCAGAGTCTGTGAAAGGGAAACAATTTCTTGGACTCTACTATAAGGTTGCCACATACAGATGAGCCTTCTAAGGATACTTGCTGGTGTACTTTATTCATCTGTTCCAAGACTTTGGCTAGAAGAGTAATTCAGCAAGGGGGAAACACAGGCAGAGCCCTCTGGTATGGAGACAAACTAAAGAGGTCTATCTGGGTGTAACCTAAGTTCTGAGCTGCGTCTGTAGCTCAGGCAGCAACTAGAAAAGTATTTGTACCAGCATTTGTACTTAATGAGTTTCTCATGGTTCCTTTCAATATTTATTCTGTTGACTACATGGCATTAGGACTAATCACAAGTAGATCCAATATTTTGGTATATTTTGTTCAGCTGGCAGGGCTTTTCCTCTTCTTTTGGTAGTATTTCCAGTCTAATTATTTCATCTTGCTTTTGCCTTGTTTGATTGCCTATATCAGTCCTTTGGGGCAGTTGCTGGGCATGTCCAGATGTCCACACTGATGATGCATGAAGTGGGTCGAGGCATGGGAGTGAATCTTACTCCTTTTGCCTGGCTTCTGCTCACACTGGTAAGCATGACAACTGAAATACAATTTAGTAAACTGTATTTTAAAAAATTGCTCCTAGTTTAGTGCTAAAGTGGTAAACTTAGCATTATAGGGCTAAACCAGTGGTTCCCAACCTTTTTCAAGTAGTGACCCCCTTTTATAATTGCCAAGTAACCTGTGGAACCCCCCTGCCATGTTTGCATAAAAAGGCATTTTTAATGGGGTAAAGTTATCTCTTCACAAAAAGTAGAAGCTTCTTTCTCCCACAAAGGTCCTGTTTCTCATACACAAGCAATATAAATGCCAGGGTGCGGTATGGAGAAGTTCAACCTGTCTAATTCTAAAAGCTTTGCTCATCTACATTTTTTCCATCCCCCAATATTATTGAAAATATGTAGCTTTTTTAGAAATCAGAGGCGTGTCTCTTTTAAAGATCATTCTTACAACTATGAGAAAAAGCTGTAGATGCAAAATATATTAAAAATGAATGTAAGTTGCAGGCAGATACTTAAGTCAGAAAAATATATTTCAATTGTAAGCTTTAGCTACAAAAGTTACAGGCAAGAACTTAAATCTTATTTCAGTCCCAAAATAGAAGAGTTTATAGCCTTAAAAAACACATATTTTAAAAAAAGTAAAAATCTATAAAAGTAGGAATACATTTCTTAGCCTTTTAGTATATTTGGATATACATGTGAAAAACAGTAAGTTTTCTAAGTGCTCACCCAGCCATATGCCAGTTTAAACTATGGTGGAAAATCCATAAGTCCTGTGTGTTGCTTCTGTGCTTCTGTGTCTCCTTCCACTTCTGTTACATAATACCTGGTGGTCATCTTCTTCCTCCCCTGGCTTTTCCTCTTGGCTTGGCTTCATTGGCTCAGCTGGCTTCTTGCCTACACTACACTAGCCCTTTTATATGCAAAGGATGCTTATGTTTCTCTATCTTCATTGATACATTTTCACCTAACTCACAGATTGCATTAGTTGCCAGGCTAATGCAAAATCTCATAGACTTTGCTAGACTTGAGAGAGTTCACTGGTAGGAAAATGTATAATCTCTTTCTGCCACTACCCCTAGTAAAAGTAATGCGTTTTGCTATGGGTTTCATTTCAGTATCAAATTCCATTAGCGTACAATGTGTTTTGCTAGTCTTGTGGTGCCAATAGACTTTTATATGTATTCTGGTACTTTAGCAAAAGTAACTGTTAGTCCTGATGTAATCTATAACTGGCAATGTATTGCTATTCAAACTTCCATTTTATGATCACATCTTACATGTCTAGGGTTACAACTAGCGATGGGGGTATTGGTATTCATATACGAATATGAATATCCCCATGCAACTGGAGTTAACGAGAGTTTGCCCCCTGGGGCTGGACCATCCACTCACGTGTCTGGCAGTGATGGTGGCTTCGCTCATCCTTCCAATCACTCCTGGAGCCCCGCTCTCTTCCTGCTTGGCTAGCCACTCCAGGCAAGGGGAGGGAGGATGAGTCACTAGCTGAGCAGGAAGAGAGCAGAGCTTCGGGAGTGATTGGAAGGATGAGTGAGGCTGCCGCCAGATGTGTGAGTGGACAGTCCGGCCCCAGGGGCCATACCCTCGTTAAGTCCAGCTGTGCAGGGATATTCGTATTTGTATATGAATACAAATACTCCCATCTCTAGTTACAACTCTTAGTCATTTGATACTTTATTTATACAAAATTTCAAACATTGGCAGTTCCCCCTGTCAGATGATTGTGTGGAAGATTTGTGTGTAGGTTTTGTCTGTTGTTCAATAGTCAATCTGAGGCACTCTTGATATTGCCATCTAATGTGAGACATGTGTATAAAGCTGAGTTTGGGCAGATGCTGGCTGATGTCCTGGAGTGGCAAACGTTGGCTGAACAGATTATTGAGGTTGGCTGAGCACAAAGCTTAGAAAATCTATATTTTTTGGACTATAACTTCCAGAGTGCACAAGACAGCACAGTTGCCAGCTTTTCTGGCTAGAGGATTCTGGGAGCTGTAGTAAAAAAAAAAGTCCATTACCAAGCTTGGGTTGAGTGGTGCAGGACTAATGCAGCCATTTGAGGGTTCATGCTTCTTGGTAGCATTTTGCAGTTCTTTGGAGGCTGCTATTCCTTTGGCAATGACTAGAAAGCTGTTTGGGGGCTGCAGAACATACAAGTCCCATCTGCAATATGAGCTTAGGATTCCGTCCTTCATCTTTTCATACTTTTAAAAAGTAAATCAGAAAGAATACTGATGATGTAAGCTTGGACAAATGGCAAACTGTCAGTAGTGCTGTTATGATTTGAACTGAGTTCACCTCTCATACCTCATGCACAGGGATCTAGTAAGAACCAATGGAAACTAAAGGAGCAATTAGAATGGAGTTTGGTGCAATTTTCATTCATATGGAGAGGTCAGTTTCACATCAGAGTGGGAGCCCAAAGTATATACTGCAAGCAAAAGTAAATAAGAAAAACCACTAGCAGCTGTGCAGAAGTTAGGGTGTGACTACACTGAACAGTTGAATCTTAACAATTCAGCTTTGCTGTGATTTGATTTACAACCTGTATTATGTTTGAAATCTCAGTCAGTGCTCACACAGGGGCTGCTGATTGATTTGGGAGTTCACCATTCAGACTGGATGCAATGCAGTGCACATTCTAGTCTATAGCCACCCTATCCCTCCTTCTCTCCCTTCCTTCCTTCCTCTGGTCCCACCTCTGCCAATCCCTTTTTTCTCTAGTCCCACTTCTGCCAATCTTTTCATGAGGCGTAAATGTGGGAAATAATAATAACAAGGACCTGGCGATAAAGTGATCTAGCACTAATCTCATATAAGTAAGAAGTTTTTTAAAAAACAAAGATTCAGAAAGGAATTGGATGAAGGGAAAGAATGTAGAGGCATGTACCCCCAGTCGTGAACACCATGCCCCAACTACCTATTTCACTGAAACACCACCAACTACAGACATGCCCCTGTATCACAATTAACCACTTGGGGAAAAGCCTGTTTTAATTGTTTCCATCTTGAAGCCCCCCCCCCCCCGAGGCAGAGGGAAAAAAGTTGCTTTGGGAGCAAAAAGGGCTAAACCAATTCAAATCAGCCTTTGCGTCATACAGTAAATGAAAAAAAATACTCTGAATTCACTTGTCGTATAAGTAGAGCAAATCCTTCGGTATTTCACCATGTAGTCTCAGCTTTAGTCACTAATTCCCAAATTCCATGCATGCAAATTTTGAAGAATAAACTAGAGGTGGGCAAAGTGAAACTCAGGGATGTGTGCAGACCCCAGCCTTCCCCCAACACCCTTTTCCCTCTTGAGGAAAAAAAAGATGCAGCTCATGGAAAAATCCTGGAGACCCCAAAATATACATTTTCAGGACTGATGGTGCACCTTTTAGCCACTTCCCACTTCTTTTATTTTCTTCTTCTTCTTTTGTCTTCTAGCATTTTTCATGGTCTATATAGCCCCTGAAGAGTCCCAGAGACAGAAAGTTGATTTCCAGACCTACCAAAGTAAGCAGAACAAGGGTATAAGCTCCAGTACCCTAATCTAAGTGTGTGATCACCTGGCGAAACATACCACAATTTTGACTACTTGTGGAGCCATCTGGTACAATCTATTTCATCATTTCTTCAATGTGGTGGCAACATCACTTCTCAGTTTGCTGGCAGACCCCTCCAGATTTTGAAAAAGTCTACTGTTACATACAATTGCATGCACCAATCTGTAGGACTCTTGAGCCATGCCTTGCATAAATGGTTGCTTTTATTTATCTCCTCTGATAGAATCCACATGTGCCAAATCTTTTTATATTTGCCTCTGATCAAGATACTACTTTGTGGACTATTCAGAACCTGCATCTGAGACAGATGGGATACTCTCACTTAAGATCTACTGGTAGAGAACAGGGCTTTACCCTAGGAACGTTCTACTTCTTTAGCCTAGGATGCTCTATGCATTAGCATCAAGTTGGGGATGGACAGGCACATGCAATTATGTGAAGGCCTAATCTGATATGGGCTGGTGCTACAGGGGAATATGGTAGAATTTCCTGTGTCTCCTCTCTCCTCACAACCTCCAGAGCCTCTGAAGCAAATTATGGGGTGCAAACATATAAAGATATGAGGGTTTGTTTGCTTGCTTGCTTACAAAGCAGCTACCCCAAGTGGCTGGTTAAAACCAGTATTATGTAGCTGGAGCAAAAGTGTGGGGAGGTACTTGCTCTGTCTTCAGTAAAAATCAAAACCAAGGTTTAATCTTTACTGCTCACAACCAGTTAATGTACATAGGAATGCACGTAGCTTCAAAAAGTGCAAGTAGTTTATTTATTGTCGTTCTTTGCAGCCACCAGGATGAAGGCATAGGAGATACAGATCAGAAGGAAGGGTACCGTCAGGACTAGGATGCTACCAACCTCCAAATGCTCATATGTGAAACTCTTTGCAGGATTCAAAATGGAAAAAGAGACAGAGGAGACAGAGGAACATGGAGGAGCCAGCATACATGGTTGCTTTTATTCATCACCTTACATGCCAGAGTACAGTACCTGGATTAAGAGAGACCGTCCCCATTCCCTATCTGATTTAATCCCTCTCTCCTTGGAACAATTGCATACAAAGTTAGAATATATCCATCACAATGGTTCTGCAGTGATATTGCTCCCTGCCCCCTTTGCTGCTGTTCTATCAGCCCAAACCTAGTTCTGGATCCAGCTCTTGGCTTCTTTCACGCTCGCGTATCCCTCCATTTAGTTTTGGATCTCGTGAGGTAGCCAAAAAGCTGTACATATTATCATGGTGGCTGTGGATCACAGGTTGGCGATCTATGCTCTGAATGACATGAATCAGCACCGATATGAGGCCTGTCTCTTGATCATTTTTCCTGGGAAAGCAGTCTTCTTCTCAAGGCTCTGTTGAGTGCTTCCTTCAGTTCCCTGTTTCTTATGCTATAAATCATAGGGTTCAGCAAAGGAGTAACAAAGGTGTAGATCACAGACATCACCCGCCCTTCCTCTGGTGAGTAGATGGAGTTGGGGCGAAGATAAATGAAACTGCAACAACCATACTGTAAGAGGACAACCATCAGGTGGGAACAGCAAGTGGAAAAGGCTCGTTGCTGGCTTTTGGAAGAGTGAATTTCCAAAACAGCCACCAGGATGAAGGCATAGGAGATACAGATCAGAAGGAAGGGTACCGTCAGGACTAGGATGCTACCAATGAAGACGTAGGCCTGGTGGACATGAGTGTCGCCACAAGCCAACCTCAGGATGGCTGGAATATCACAGAAGAAGTGGTTGATTTCATTGTTGCCACAGAAAGGAAGGCGGAAAATAAGAATGGTGAGCTGTAGGGACAACAAGAATCCCAATGCAAAGGATGCAGCAGCCAGGCCTCCACAGACTCTTTGGCTCATGATGAGCTTGTAGTGCAATGGATGGCAAATGGCCACATAGCGATCATATGCCATGACTGTCAGCAGGACACAGTCTGCCCCTCCTAGGAAAACAAAGAAGAACATCTGTGTTCCACAGCCGCTTATGGAGATGGTGGCGTTTTTCTGGGAGAGGAGGTTGACCAAGGCCAGTGGGGCAATGGCAGAAGAGTAGCAGATCTCCAGAGCAGACAGGTTGCCTAAGAAAAAAAACATGGGGCTATGAAGAGAATGATCAATCTGCACAATAAGCAGCACAGCACCGTTCCCGCAGAGGCTGAGAATGTAGAGCAAGAGAAGGAGCAGGAAGATGGCCAACTGTATCTCAGGCAGGGTTGAGAAGGGGTGGAAATGGAATTCTGTTTGGTTTTCAGACTTCATGGAGGTGGCATATAAGAACTGCAGGGGGAACAAAAGGAGAGAGAATGAGTTAGTTTATACCCATCAGTGAGAAGTTGCCACTTGTATTCCCAGCTAGCATTATCTATGCAAGGCTTTACACAACGAGTACATCCAATATACAGATGGAGAATATGCCTTGACCAAGGAACTCTAAGTCCCTGTCCCAAGAAGACTCGGCTATCAGTTTTGCTGCAGTCGATGCCAAGGCAACACATGTATTATTGCCTCTTGGACTTGTACAATTTCAAAACATTAACATTGGATGCTGCCCTTGTTGCTGCATGGTGATGATTACTTTGTTGCAAAAATCTCAGTGATAAGGATCTTTCAGAGAAAGAGGTACTGTGTCCTATGAGTTTCGTTTGCCCCCGGTAGGGGGACATCAGCCTGAAGACAGCCAGTTGAAAGATGGCAAGATTCTTCCCACCTTTGACCCAGCTTGAGCAAAGTGTACTGGAACACTTAGCAATGTCAAGAATACTTGCTAAATTCCCCATGCTTGTTTATTTAGGCTGTCTCTACACGGCAACGTATATCAAGGTTGGATTTTCAAGCCCCATGAGATTCCTCATCTCTGGAGGCAAGAGACAAATGTGTTTTTCTCCAGATTTCTGCAATTTGGAGGGAAACGTCTCAGTGAAGAATTAGTGTCTTCTCCCTTCCTGAAGTGAAACACACACATACACACACTGCAAGCACAGAAGGACTGGCTCATTGGTCAAAAAGAAAAAATAACCCATCTAATGCTTTTAGCTTTTTAAAGTCCATGCAACAAGGCAGCAGCTGTCATAGTTTTGCACAGGTTGTATTAGTTATGCACACATTATGATCAGAAACATTAAATCTCTAGTTGCAATAAATAGAAAATATCTCACTCGAAGTGAGAGAAAAATGTTGTAGTTTAGCAAAGATTTACATTCCTAGGAGAGGGCACATTGGAGATTCTTTTGTCCACATAGCACTTAAACACCTACAGTACTAGCATAATTTTAGATTATGATAATATCTTAAATGTTGTGTTTAACTCTGAGCATCCTATAGTTACTGGAGAAACGTGGAGTAGCAGTATAGTTAATGCTGCATTTTATTATTACATTGTGGTATGTGAATGCAAATTAAATGCCTGCCTACCTTTTTCAGTACTTTAAAAAAAAGGCAGAAAAATCATCTGAAGGATGGAATCTGATAAATCTAACTTTCCATCCATCAATCCATCCATCTAAGAGAAGTTGAGTAATGAGGTTGCTGCATTATATCCTAGCAAACATGAGAAGCAGAAGAAACAAGTTCCAAGGAGGTAGCTTTTCCTGCCAGCTACTGTGTCACTATGGGATAAAATGAGGTAAAAATTAGGCATTTCTGCAGCTGGCCTTTCTTTCCCAAACCTGGACTATATGATCACAGCCGGTGAAGCAGTGATGCATTAGTACTCAAAGAGATGGAAACTCCAGTTAAAAGAAACTGAAATAACCACACAGTGAAATAGACTGTGAAAGGGATTCGAAGTCAATCAATGAAATTTTATTTATTTATTTATTTATTCAAAATATTTTTACCCCCACCTTTCTCCTTGAAAAGGACCCAAGGCAGCTTACAACATTGAAAAACAATATTTAAAGTTGAAAGCAATGAGTATACAACGGTGGTTAACATCATTAAAAGGCAATATTTAAAGCTAAGGACAATGACTATAAAGAGACAGCTTACATACTTAAAAGGTAATATTAAAGCTGAGAACAAAAGTATACAAATATTAAAAAGAAGAAAACAAATGTCACTCTGAGAAATGGAAAATGCAAGTAGTACTAAAAATCTAGTCAAAGCAGTAATGCATAATAATCCATTTTACTGCCTTTTAAGTAAATAAATCAGTACACTGAAACCAATATGCAGTCAAAAGGAATCTACAAATGTATCAAAATGCAGTTCATTATATGGAATTATATGGAATTCCATCCTCCTCCCAACAAATGTGTGATAATCTAGATCCAACACCTGGAACCCCATTAAACACAATTGTAGTCAGAGGATTATGTTGAGAAAGAGAAGAGAGAAAAATAGATGATGGTGGTGGTGTAGTAAATGTGGAAGAGTGGATACTTCTCATGACAGTCACAATAGCCACCACCCATTAGGAAAGTTTAATGATGCAGGCAGACAGATGTTCATATTAAGTCTTTTATAAAGACTTATATACAAATGTCTTTTATTAACTTAATGAATCTTAATTGCCCATTAATATCAAACCATTCTCTTTTACCATACATGGAATGAGAAATGGCAGATGTTCAAGCTAGATTCAGAAAAGGAAGAGGCACTAGAGATCACATTGGCTACTGGAGCATATTTGATAATTTCAGAAGAAAATCAGCCTAGACTTTATGGATTATAGGAAAGTTTTTGACTTTAGTTAATGAAAAGCTGTGAGCTGTTCTAAAAGGAGTTGGTGTGCTGTTACATCTGATTGTCCTGATACATAAACTATTATGACACAATATGGAGAAACAGAATGGTTTCCAACTGGCAAAACTGTCAGACAAAGTGCATTTTAGTTCTCTATATTTTTCAATCTACATGAACAACATACCTAAAATAAAGGTGGATTTGGTTCAGATGAAGGAGGAGAGAAAACTGGTGAAGAAACATCAGTAATTTAAGATACACATACAAAATCACATTAGTTGCAGAAAGTAGCAATGCCTTGAAATGACTACTGATGAAAAAAACAAAACATGATCACTATAGAACACTAAGAAGATAAAAATTATTATTACAGAAGAATTACATAACTTTACCATGTTAGGGATGCAAAAGCTGAACAATGAAAAAAAAACTGACAGGAAACAGATTGATTAATTTGAACTGTGGTGCTGAGAAAAGCTTTATTCTATGAACACCAGAAGGGCAAATAAATGGGTTCTTGACCAAATGAAGAATGAATTCTCACGAGACACTAAAACGCCTTAACTGAGGCTGTTGTACTTCAGACATAAAATAAGAAGGTAAGACTCACTAGAAAACTGTACTATATCTGCTGTATCTCACAGCTATATTTCCCTCCTTACCAAATCTACCTTAAAGGTTTCAAAGGTAACCAGGGAGTCTTCGCTCATTACCATGTTGTTCTTGCTGTCATCTATTACCTGGGGTATTCACCCACCGTTGACTCTGTTTACAAAACTTCCTAGAAAGGAACTGAATATCAAACAGGGGTCTTAAAAGTCATTATCAGCTGTAAAATTCCAGTCTCCTTAGTATAATTGACAATCATGATGTTTCTGCTATTGTTATTCTATGCCAGGGGTTCCTACACCCTTTTGCAGAACAAAACTGTCAGTGGAAAAGATCTGAATATCAAACAGAAGTCATCACTGCTGTTAAACACTACATTGACTCACACAATTTGCAACTTATGAACCAACCAACCACTGTTTCTATATTGTTTTCATATATACATGTATAAACATTTGCCATGTAATCTCACTCTTATATCTGAGGAAGTACATTTTATCCATTAAAGCTCACATTGAAATATAACAGTCTTTAATGTGCCACAATGTTTTGTTGTTGCTTTTTATTTTTATTTTGTTTTTGCCTGATAAAAAGCACAGTAATGCCAGGAAACCCTGAAAACAAAAGGCAAGGGAGACATAATATGAGGTGCATTGGCTCAATGAAGTTATTGTCTTGACTTTGTAAGACCTGAGCAGGGCTGTTAATGGCAGGACTTTCTACAAGTCATTAATTCATAGAGTTGGCATAAGTCTGAAGTGACGTGACAGCATATACAGCATGACAACATCTGTCATAGGCAGCTGCTGGGAGGTCATTCTAGAGCCAAATCTGGAGTTGAATGAGGAAGGGAATAAATGTTGTGCAGAATATGACCAACTTCACAAGACACGTTTGACTATGATCAAAACAAAAAGACAGGTAATGTCAGGAACCAATATCATGATGGTGATTTTTAAATCAATTAATCATGTGTACAATGTAGAATTGAAATAAGAAATGGCTGAAGAAGCTGTATTACTTTGAAATATTAATTTAGAAGCATCCATACACTGCAGTTCTGCCTGTGTCTATGAGGTAGTACGTTCCACTGTCCTCAGTGGTATTTACTCTCCAGTAAATGTGTAAAAGATTACAACTTCAAATAGCTTTTTTATATTACCTGCACCTGCAGTGAGAAGGCAAAAGCATTATTGGCTAGAATGTACATTTGCTTTTCAAACGGTTTCTTCTCCCATTTGATCCTGAAACTACTGCTTTCATGGGCACACTCTTTGTGTTAATAGAGAGAATCAAAGCTGTTTTTTGAAAGATACATTATGTGTCATATATACATTACATATGGAAATATTATAATTGTGTGAAAAAATAAATATGAATTGCTTAATAAATAGGACTATGTGAAATATATATCATTGTGTGAAAGCAGATAAAACTGTATGAACTATATATCATTATGTGTGTGAGAGAAAATGTATGTGAAATTAAATGCCCAGAAAAGTAAGGAAAAGGGGGAGCACAAATATTTGGTGGAAAAGATCACAGATCTAAGTATCTGGCATTGCCATTTAGAGGAATCAGAGGCTGATGATTGGAAAAACATTTTGTACAACCTCTGGCAGTCAAAGAAGACAAGCCCATGCCAGAAGCACAAGAAATCTGATTTGTTCTGTAAAAAGATGGCAGCAAGAAAATAACGCCAATGAAAAAAGATGGGCAGAGGCAGGAGAAAACCTATTAGAGGCAGGATTTGTCTTTTAGCTTGGGCAGAAGAGATTCCCATGCTGTGTCTGTAGTATAAAATCAAATAATTATAGAAATCTAGGACACAATCCAAGTGGAAATTCACAAACAGCTTGCCAAAACTGTAATGGGTAAAGTAGGAAGGAAGAAAACATGCTGTTGTTTTATACATTTTATTGTTCAAATCATGGCTCATAATGAAAAGGAACTAGTGAAGTCAGTATAGAAACATGAAGTGCAAATGAGTCATTAAGGGTTAATTGATTTTGAATTGTTATGAGTGATAAAGATTTATTACTGAAACTTGGGCAGTAATTAAGCAAGGATGCTTGATTCCCATATATTTAGCAAAACCAGCACGAAAAACATCTCTGTAGCCTTGACCCAATTCTATCACTGAAGTGAAGAGACCATTTGGAGTTTTTTAGTGGAAGGAACATGAAAACCTTTCCGTTCTGGTAAAGGAAACAAGTTCCTGGCCTTTGAATTCTTGAAATGTGAGAGAGTATGTGTTCTTAATAGATCTCAGAATTCTTGTTAAAAATTATCCTGGAAGTCTGAATTTTGTCCTCCCTGATACAAAGGAATCTGAAACCATTTCCATCCATCCTTTTTTGCTGTGTCTATGGCACACTATCTGTTTTGATTTTGCATTACACAATGTTATAAAATAGATTGTGACATACCTGGTGGTAGGTGACAGACTCTAATGGCCCGTATTTATCGCTCCTTTTCTCTTCCAGAAGAAAAAAAAATCTGGATGATGAGCAATGAAGGCATGGCAGACAAAGCTCACAAATGATCTAGATATCTGGAAAAGGATGGGATGGAGAAGGAGCCCTGATCTATTTTATTTCCCAGTTGTGGAGACTCACCTTTTAAAGGATGCTAAAGTCTAAAGGGGGTAGGAGGAGGGAAACTGTTTTCTCCCCCCCCCCTTGAAGTATGGGAGGTTTTGCATCCCTGGGGCATCTAGTACAAGACAGCAAAGACTCTTGGTGAGTTACTGCACCTGAATAAGGGGTTGGGTAAGAGAGAAGGGAAGGCTTGAAATACTCCCATTTGAAAAAAAACACACAGAATATGAAATAGTGCTTTACTGAGAGGTGAAAAGTTCCACAAACACTGAACCTACCTAGGTGTAATTTCCTTTGAAAGAAGGCCACAAGAGGCTCATGGTGTTTTTTGTAATACTTGTATTTATTCAATATACACAGGTTGGATATAATTGGAGACACATAGATTAAATGATCCAGTGCAATGGTATAGCAGTAACTTCTGAGAAGCAGACATTCACTGTCATGGGCAACATGGCCACGTCACCCAAGGAGAGTCCAAAACTACAGGCAGCTTGGTTGATCTTTATCAACAATTCAGTGCTACTATGAGTAGCAGGTATTTTGGAGACCTAATGGAACACACTTGCCTGTTCAAGACCAACCCACTTCAAAATACTTATTATCACAAGAGGAAGATTCTACAGAACAATAAATTGTTGGAAGAAAGAAAAAAACACTTTATCCCCAACTACTGTGAGGATGGTATCCAATCTCAGAAGCAACAGGAACGCATGAGATCATTGTCCTTATCCTGCAGAATCCACTGCACTACTGTCCCAAGGCATCTAAGCAGAACCACGACTTAGCAATTTTAGCATTCAGGGCAAACTAGACTATCCTCCACCCACTCCACCTTGAGGCATGGCTGCAAGCTCCACATGAAAAAGGAAGACGTGGAGAATGAGGTTCTTCCAAAAGAACGAAATGTTTATGCTTTCCCAAAAAAAGTGAATACAGCTGGGAAGTATAATTGTTTATTTTCTTAACACACACCAGCAGATTCATCCTTAGATGCTGCTGCCCTCTAAATTTTGATGCCCCGAGACAAAGCCCCAAGAGGTCTATATTAGTTATACCCCTGCATCAAGATATCTCAAAGGTGTGACAAACATGGCTTGAGATGTGAACTGGGCATGTAAGATGCAGTTGTACTGTACGGCTGCTCCCATACCAAGTGACAATCGGTGTTAGAGTGGTAGCATCCCAGTTGAGAAATTCCCACCAAGGAAGTTAGATGGATCTCACCTCATGGGCAGGCACTTGAAACATTTTTATTCCATCTGGGTTTGTTCCATATATGTAGGTTTGATTCTGCTCTTCTTAATTTTAATTTTGTGGGCATCTTTATGGTTTTAGTTTGTGCTGCTCTTAGCTGGGGTTATTGCTCACTTTTGAGTTCAATATTTTATTTTGTCTAATACCTCAGCAGCACTTATTAAGAACAAAACACAGTTTATAAATCATTCTGTAAATAAAAATAAACAAACACCCTTTGGAATATTTAGAAGCCTTCCTTTGTGAAAGTTTCATTTTGTGTGCTGCCTTGGGATGATTTATAATTACTTTTACAAATAAGAACAAACACACTTTGGATATGTATAAGCCCAAACATGTTTCCCAGAGCCACTGATAAGAGGTAAAAGCTATTCACTAGCTGGACCCACTAAAACAATGACACATTGGTTTGGCCGTGCAGAAAGCATATCAGACCAGAACAGAAGCTCTCTTCTGGCATAACCTGATCTGGGCTGAGACAGGCACTCTGACATTGACATAGTAATACAAGCATGACGGGGGAAGGTGGCATAGTTGTACCAGATACTTGCAGCGGTGCACAAAAAGCTAGATCTTATAAAATGCATAAAATGCAACAGTTGCTTAAGTGGCAGAAAATCAAGATTGTTTCCTCACACTTTGAGAGGGCCAGCCCTATCATTACACAGAGGAGCTACTCAAGCAGCACATCAGGTGGGAGGCAGAATGGCAGCCTCCCAGCTATTCTCTGTGAGCTTCCCAACAGTTTCTCTCTGCTGAAGTACAGAATGTGTATAAAAATAGCAAAGAGTTCTGAGGCAGCTTGAAGACTGATACATTTATTCTAGTTTTCCTGGTGTGTGTGTCTTAATAGTATATGCTGTGTATACCACACAAGTTGTCCTGATGTTGTCCACCATCAAGTTCTTTCTGACTTATGATGACAGTATGAATGATTGATCTCCAGAATGACCTGTCATTAACAGTTCTGCTCAGCTCTTGCAAACTGAAGACTTCAATCAATCCATCTCATATTCGGTCTTCTTCTTTTCCTGCTGTCTTCAGTTTTTCCCAGCATTTTTAAATTTTTCTACTGAGTTTTGTCTACTTATGATTTTCTCAAAGTTCCACAGCCTTAGCTTAGTCATCTTTGCTTCTACAGAGAAACAAACTTCTTCTGGGGCACCTAACTAAACCTGCAGCCTCAGGTACAGTAGAAACTCCTTGGAAGTCATTGCCACTATCTACAAAATGCTATCTCGTCACCAGTGCTGAAATATTTGCCAATGCAGTGAACTTCTGTACATGTACTGGAAAAGGGGAGCCATCTTGGCTTTTAGTTCAGACAACAAAGCGTCTCAGCCACCTTTGCTTTTGCCACAGATTCAGTTAGCCCTGCAGTCTGAGAATATGGGGTATTATCCACACCTTCACACAGAACCAGATTTAGAAAATACAAATGTAAAAGCAAAGAGTGCATGGTGAAAATAATACTAATGCATGAAAACATCTCTGAACTGAATGGAAAGAAGCGGATAGTGTGTTAACTGTGACAGGCTGCATGAGAGCAGGTAAAATCATCCTTCTTCGCCCTTTACTGCACTCTAGTGGTACTTCTGGTTTTAATTGTTTTATCAAGCCAATATTAAACGCCAGTAGGAGAAAACAGGAACGAATTTCTACATTTGTTTAAATACGTATACCTCTCCACATCTCAAATTTGAGTCAGCTTACAACAATATTTAAAATTATAATGTACTTTTTTAAAAAAAACACAAAACACAGATAAGCAAAGAAAGCTATTTTGAGCCATATAAAAAATGCCAAAAGCTGGACTCAGGTAGGGTTGCCAGACATCAGGCAAAAGGAGGACATGTCCTCCTTTTTAGCCTAATGTCCTCCGTCCGGCAGGCAAAGATAAAAACCTTTAAAATGTCAGGCTTTTGTATATTTTATGTTATAATTTTGGATGGGAGGGGGAGAGGTGGAAGGACCCCCCACCTCCCTGTCTTTACCCACCCTCACCCGCCCGCCCCTGTTACCTGCTGCCAGCGCTGCAGTGCAGCCCTCGCCCCCTCCCGCTGCGGCGGCGGCTGCTCGGCAATCCGCCATGCCCGCCCAGCCCACGTGGAGCCCAGAAAGGCAGCGCGAGCAGAGTGCCACCCGCCGAGCCAGGCAGGAGCAAGCAGTGCCCGAGCGCATCGATGGGAAGGCGAGCGCACGGACTGTGTGTGTTCAAAGTCCCTTTTGGGGACTCCAACTCCCACACTCCCCAGCCTTGAACCTATGACCCTCGGGGGAGGGGAGGCTGCCTCATTCGGTTTTGCCCGGCGCCGCTTTCCCCCTGCCTGTGCCGGAGCCTTGTTTGGGCGTCCAGATTAGCAAGGTTGCCTCTGAGCTTGTGCAGAGTGCAAGTGGCTGGGGGATCCCGCAGCCAGGCCAGGGTGGGTTTGGGTACAATTGGCTGTTTAAATAATGTTTTTTGGTATTTTGAAAAAAAAGCCTCCATTGAATTTATTTATATTTTTTAACATGACTGTTTCTTGGTTGGTTCACTAAGAGACATTTATTGGCAGCTATTGTAATAAAACTGTATTGATTGCGGGTTTAATCCAGAACGGTTCAAATGAAACATTCAATACGTCCTCCTCTGTCCTCTTTTTTGTCTTTCTATGTCCTCCTTTTGGTACCCATGTATCTGGCAACCCTAGACTCAGGCAGTACTTTTATTAGGAACATACAGAAAGAGCCAGGACATCCTGCAGGGCAGGTGAGCCTTAAACACCACCACCCTGCTCTCCATTGCTGCCTTGACTGGCTGCTTTTTCCTGCTGTTCCCGCCTCTGAGTGATAACTCAAGCCAGCTGTGGTCTGGCTGCAAGGAGGGCCTTCATCTGCTAGGCCTGAGACAAGATTATTTAACACCTTCAGGGAACAAACAAGGAAGCTGGGAGAACTTTTGGGATTTTTTACTGAGCTATCTTGGGGTATGCCTGCCACTGCTATCTTTTGCTTTTTCCTTTTTCTTTGGGGGTGCTGCTATTGCCAAGCAGAGAAAGAGCCTTGCCTCTCCTCCCTTCCCCTCCCGCCCCAGCCAGTTTTGCTCTGTCTTCGAGTAAGACCTTCACCTACCAGGCCCGGTGCAGAAATATTTAGGCCCAGGAAACAATGGGCCTGATGGCTGGGATACTTTGCAGAACAGGTACTTATAAAGTGGAACAGAGGTACTACCGTGTTTTCCCGAAAATAAGACAGGGTCTTATATTAATTTTTGCTCCAAAAAACACATTAGGGCTTATTTTCAGGGGATGTTTTATTTTTTTCATGTACAACAATCTACACTTATTCAAATACAGTCATGTCACCTTCTTCTGGTCGCTGAACAATGCTGGAGGGCGGGGTTTCACTTAACTGGAGCTTATTTTGGGGGCAGGACTTATATTATGAGCATCCTGAAAAATCATACTAGGGCTTATTTTCAGGTTAGGTCTCATTTTCGGGGAAACAGGGGTACTGAGCTGTGGCAGAATTTTGAAGAAGCTAATTTCATATAATTGTCACTGTATGCAAATACACACACGTGTATACCTTGTAAATGCTATATACTGCTGCTGTAGACTCATAATGGGTTATTTTAATTGGTTCCTTTCCCCTAATATCTGTAAACAATAGCACATTATAATTGTCATTTAATAGGAATGAATTCACTCCTTGATGTGCAACCACAATTTTTTAAATTGCTTTTATAATTATAGGGGTGTGTGGCCTCAGTAAATGGCAGAAGAGGAAAATCACTAGGTTCTTGTGCTGCGCCTTATGCTGCTGCCTCATGTTATGTTGTGGGCGTTGAGGCAAGATGAATAGCCAGGAGGAGAGTATGCTTTGCACCATAAGCCAGCTGTTTGTAACATTTAAATGGGGATTTTTAAGAAGTGAAAAGATAACTTCATAGTAAATGCGAAAGTAATTAGTTACTTTTAAAATTGTAATAACTATAATTATAACTGTAACTATTCAATTTTTAAAACTACTTTTCCAAGTTCTGCACTCAGTTTTTTAGCCTGTAGTACTTTATATGGGATAGCCTCTACCGTGCCCTCCTGGGAAAGGGCATGTGTAAGGAGGCTTTTTGTCTTTAACTGTTACCACTGGTGTGTTTTGCCACTCCAGTATCTTCTTCAGAAATCATCATGATCACCATCATCTTAGAACTTTAGAGCTGGAAGAGACCCTACAGATCATTGAGTCCAGCCCCTGTCAAAGAGGCATAGTGGAGAACTGAATTCCCAGCCTGCGGCTCCACAGCCAGTTGCCTAAACCACTGAGTTACATTGCATATCAGCATTAGTATCATGCCCTACATAGACTTTTAAGGATAATGTCACTTTACTAAAACTTGGGAAAGACACTTTTTGGATTACAGCTCCTAGAATCTCCACCTGATATCATCATCCAGAAGATGTAGTAAAAAAAAAAAAGGTAATTTTCCCAATCTTTGTGCTGTATTAGAGATCATTATTAGCTTCATCTCATGACTGTTATTTGCAAAGGATTTTACAGTTAATTTTCTGAGTTCATCCCCGGTTTGATGTTTTACCAGAAGGCAATCAAAAGTTACCCACCTACAGATGATTGTTTTCTTCTTCTAGCCTGGGTTATGTGCTAGACTAGAACAGGATACTGTACAGTATGGATAAAGGAACTAGGTAGCCCACTGCCAAATCCTCTTCTAGTTTGACTGCCAGAAATGGCAGGCAGGATTACCTGTTTCAAGACATTTTTGTGATCGAAGCAGGCTCCTCCTAGTGTGTGAAACTGAAAGGAAGGGAAGATAACATGAGAGGATGTCAACAAGTAGAATATTTATTATAAAGATATATGGGAGTGCAAGGAAGGATGCCACATACTTTGGGATCTCCTGGTAGATCTCTGGATCATTTGCAATAGATTAGCACTAGTTCCTGACTGCAGATCGTTTAGCAACAAGAAGAACAACATGTTTCCTCACCTAAATCAGGCTGCTGATGTGAATAAAGTCTTCGGTAATCAGGAATCGACATGTGTAAAACGACTTCGAATCAGTTCAGGACTGGTATTGAAACAAATCTCAAGGTTCAGAACATGCTCAGAGATATCTGTGTAAGAAACACTGAATTAATGGCTCTTGCAGCTGGCTTCTGTTGGTGAATCCCAGTGATCTACTAAAAAAGAGCAAAGCCTGAAATTCTGTACTATTGAGATAGAATTGCTAATAGAGCAAAAAATAAATATCTCTCTTCCTGCTCCTGTGACTTTACTAGCAGCCTAACCTACAGAATCAGCAACTGAGGATTGCTCTTTTTTTTTTTTTTTTTTTTTTTGCAGTATGGAAATAAGCTGTGATCCTATTGCTGTAAGCAGCGTATAAAGAAGAGGGATAAAAACAACACAAAAGTTGTTAATGCTATACTGGTATGTTTGCTTTTCTTTTCTTTTGTTCTGTCAACCAGTGGCCAAAATCCTGTTGCTTAGTGTAGTAAATCACACTAGAATGGGCCTATTGATCAGTGAAGAGTTGGTGAGTCAACTCTATTAAGTTCTATTGATTCAAATAGGCCTACTCAAGTTGTCACATATGACACCAGAGCAAGTCAAAACAAGAAGAGGTCCACCTGAATCATTGTAACTTACAGAAGAGTTAATTCACCAAACCCCTACTGATTCAGTGGGTCTGCCCTAGTATAACTTAACATTATGCAACAAGATTTCAGCTGGTGTGACCCAAAGCTGCAAGGTTGACTCTTTACATTAAAGTCATATTGGTGTGCATATACATTCTGCCTGTTAGACTTGACTGTATGCATTTTCTTTGGGCTGGACCTACTATTACACAAAGTGAGGCAGCTGCCTCAGGCAGGAAAAAGCATTGGAGGAAACAGTGGGGTGCCATGGGGTCTGCCTTGTACCTCCTCAGGTAGTCTGTTGCCTTCAGGTAGAGTGGAGGGAGGGATGCTGCTGCATTGTCACACTTAAATATTCAGTTGTCAGCTTGTATACATGGAAAGGGGGAAAGGGCCATCTTGTTCTTTGCCTCAGGCAGCAAAATACTTTTGGCTAGCCTTGCATTTTCCTTCAGTAACAAAAGAAGAGTTTGTGCAAAAGTACAGTTTTTTGGGGCCCATGTGATTGCATTCTTGCTTTTGTGTTGATTCATGCATGATTCATAGGACTGATTGACCAAGAATCTCAGGGCTCCTAATTCCTTTCTGTTGGTTTCAATTTAAGGAGTCTTCAGATTATGCTAAGCAAGCATGTTAAACTAGTTAGTGAGTCTCCTCCCATGGTTTTGTGTTTATTTCTTTGTTTTATTTTAAAGCTTTTATCACACCTTTCTTATGTCTTCAAATTACTTAGGTTCATCTCAAACACTACTGCAAAATTTACATAATCTGACCAAGAACTATAAACTAACTAAAGAAATAGCAATTCTAGTGCAAAATAGCAGATTTTTGTTAACTTTTAAGGGCAATGCATTTGATGGAGGACTCAAAACATTGGTCTACCCCATGGCAGCATATTCTGTCCCATTTTGTTCAACTTCTACACCAACAACCAACTATTTCTTCAAAACAAAAGTTTAATTTATGTTGATGATCTTGCTCAATCAGACAGCTTCCGGATGGTAGAACATCTTCTAAAAGATGCAATAGAACAACTTGATGCATATTGAGATTAATTTAGTTACAAGTTCCTTAGAGTCCACCCCTTTCTCATTAACTGGCACTCAATTACTCACTCTGAGACATTTGTAGTAGAAAGAATAAAAAAATATTTATTTACTTATAATTGCTTGAAATTAAAGACTTGTGTATACTGCTTTCTTTACTGCACAAATATTTACCAACAAGATCCACAGCAAACAAACAATTGATACCAACAGAGAGAGAAAAGGGGGGGGGGAAGGCACTCAAGGGAAAAGGCACTCACCAGAGGTGTGTGGCTCTATTTAAATTCAAAAGCTGGAAGGAAATATTGGTGAGTGCCAGGTAGACAAATTATCACCTTAACCCAGAAAAGTCCCTCCCAGCCACACAACCTACAGACAACATGCAGGGTTGCAAACAAAACTGCAACAATATGTCAGTCAGTTTGCAATATAAAATGATGCTTATATATCCATTCCACAGCTGTGTCCAGAAAGTGCACCTGACTGTAGACTGGTCTAGCACAGGCTGATGGTAGGAGGAAAAGTTATTGAACCTCTAAGGGAACATCTCTGTTGCTTCCCCTCCATAAATCCAGATGATAGAATTGTCATTATCATTAATGTAACTTAGAAAGAATGGATGTCAGAATTTTGTGGCTAAATGAGCTGTGGCCTCATTTGGAATTGCATTCTTGACGACTTGTGATCCATCCTTATATGGCATGATGGTATAAAGTGCCTTCACATCTATGGTGACTAGGATGGCATTTGGGGGAAGATTGTGAATGGACTGTAGTTCCTGTAGAAGTCAGTTGTGTCCCTCACATAGCTAGGACAGCTTTCTTGTTTTGCTCTTTTTGTGACTAAATGGTGATAGTAAAAGATAGATGAAGAGATGGCACTGCAACATCTAGCTGCTTTAAATGAATTTGGGTTCCCAATGCTAGCACCAATGGAACCAATTACCTCGGGAGGTGATGAGCACTCCAGTGCTAGAGGCATTCAAGAGAAAATTGGATAACCATCTGTCCAGTCTGCTTTGATCTGGATTCCTGCATTGAGCAGGGGGTTGGACTCGATGGCCTTATAGGACCCTTCCAACTCAATTATTCTATGATTCTAGTATAATACACCAATGGATACTAAGGGAACTTGAAGATGCAATTTTAGAGGTTCTGTCTGTGAAGTTTAAGAATTCTTGAGCAGGTAAAATTCTTGAAGACTGTGCAAATGCTCCCCATCATAAAAAAAGGGAGGTGGCAGGGGAGGATGCAAACAGTTTTACATCAACACCAGGAAATAATTAACACAATTAAACAGTCTTTGAGCACTTACCAAGAAATGAGATGATGATTAACAGCCATAATGGGTTTCTCAATAACAAGCAATTTTGGATTAATCTTGGCAGATGAGAAAAATGCTGTGGATTCAGCATATCCTGATTTCAGCACTTATATTATTGTAGCCAAAGTGGTAAATATGTGGGTTAGACAGTGCTACTGTCAGATGGATGTGTAGTTGGTTGAGGAACCAGACCCAATGGTTCCTTGTCATCCTGGAGAGAAGAAGAAGGTGAGATGCTGCAGGACCTGTTACAGGTGTGGCATTGTTTAACATTTGTATAAATGAGTTAGGCTGCAGCTACACTGAAAATGGTATAGGATTTGCTACAGAAGTAAAATGGATATGTTCAAACTTTAAAAAACTGATCACGTGATGCAAAGGACATCAGCCTGGCCCTTTTTTGCTTCAGATACAAAGTTCTTTATCCTGCTGCTGGGGGCTTCTACTTTTTAAATGCTAGACCAATCTGAATGGTGCTTTCTTCTTGGTCAGTTGGTTTTTTCTCTAAAAGGTTGGGAGCATGACTGTGGGTGGGATTCTGGTGACATAATAAGCTGGATGTGATGTTTTTCAACTGTGGGAACAACCATCCTTGCAATCTTTCTCCCCAGTCACCCTGAAGTATTTTTTTAAAATGTACAACAAACTACACTAGATCATCTAACCACTATATTGATATATTAGTTTAGTGCTAGATCACTTCGCCCTGACCTTCCCCAAAAAGGGAGAGAGATAAAAATCAGTATGAAATAAAAACAACTCTAATGAACTACACCAGACTACTATGTTTCTGCCATACTGCATGTGTGTATGTTTTGGTATCTTATGGAGAATTTTGGGAAATTGTCTCTTTTCCTTAACACTGTGCAAAACTTTAAGCAGCCCACTAGCTTTACAATGAACCATAAAAGGAGGGCTGGGAACCAGCAGAGGCCAGGGTTGAAGGAAGTGGGGCTGTGGACTGTAATGCAACTGTGGCTCACACTACATCAGACTGAGCAATCAGTGTGAACAAGGTAAAATAGGGTCTGAATCTAGTCACAGCAAAGCTGAATTGCTCTAATTTGGCTTGCCACTGTAATCACAGCCTTCGGTGAATGACTAGGTAAGATTTTTTTTTCATTGAAGTTGTGGATTATATAAAATTGGATGGGGGGTAGCCAGTACTTCAGAAGGCAGAATCAGGATTCAATATGACTTTAGCAGGCTGAAGTATGGGGGTGTCGGGGAATGTAAAGTTGTACCTTTGGGCAAGAAAAATCAGATGCATAAATATAGAATGGATAACACCTGGCTCGGCAGTAGCATGAGTGAAAAAAGTCTAGAGATTTTAGCAGACCACTAGCTAAACACCTATCATATCTGATCTGTTGATGTAATAAAGGAATTGAATTGAACATGTATCGCACAATGGAGAAAAAGAAAAGCAAATGCAATTTCAGGCTATGTCAGGAGAGAGATCAAGGACCTCACTTGGAATAGTCATCTTCAAATATATGAATGGTTGTCACATAAGCACTAAGCAATTTTCTTTTTTGCTGCAACAGAGGGCAAGACATGCACCTACAGATTCAAATTACAAAAAAGACGCGTTGACTTAAGCGTTGCTCAGAAGAATGACCTTTTAGCAAGTGGTGGTTCGGCAGTGGAATACGTAGATGACCTTCCTAAGTGACAAGACACACTTTCTTTGCAGGTTTCTAAAGGAAGTTTGGATAGCCACCTGTCAGGGATGTTTTAGCTGAGGATTTTCTGCTTTGGCAGAATTAATAACTCGTGGGGTCGCTTCCAACAATCCAATTCCCTAACGTATACCGTCACGCAGCATCTCAAACTCTGGTGCTCGGAAACCAACGGCTACAGATCAGAAGTGTTATTCCAGATCAGTAGAAAATCCAGAGAGTGAGTGAAAGTGGGGTGGGGGAACTGTAAGCAATAAGGACAAAAGGGCCATGACATGACCTGTAAGTATTGCACAGTTTCTAACATTTCCATGCGATGCCGAAGTGTAAACAAAGTAACTCAGATCGATTCACGCAATTGCGTGTTGAGGATACCAGCGATAAAGCACCGCCCCTTGAAGGGTGGAATAGGCTTCTTTGCCCTGCAAAACAGAAAACCACGCTCTGTCCTTTTAAGACGGCACTGCGCCTGAGGGGGTGAAAAGAAGAGTTCTCCCTTTAATAGCGGGACGGAGAATCCAACGGCGCTGCTTGGACGCATGCGCCTCGACTGTATCTGCGCAAGAGGAAACCTGCGACGGACTTCTGGCGATTACGTCATGACGCGGGGCACGTCGTGGAGGGGGCGGGGTCCCGGAGCTGGAGCAGGGTCCGCGCGGAGCCTCCCGGGCGCTGGGGAGGGACGGAGGGAAACTCCGCGCCCCGCCAATCATGTTCCGCTACCAGGTGAGAAGAAGCCTCTGGCCACCGCGGGGCCGCTGGCCGCTCTCTTGCCGGCGGGGCCTCCTCCCCGTCGTTCTTCCTCCCTGCGCGCCAGGGAGGCGGCCGAGAGGAGGACCCCCCCCTTGCGGTGACCTTTGACCCAGCTTCGGGGCTCTTCTCTCCGCGGGCTGCCCGGTCGTGCATGCCGGGCGGGGGAGGGGCTGGCCGGGGAGACCCGGGAGGAGGCGCGGCTGCGGGCAGAGACCCGGGAGGGCGCCCCCCAGCCGGAGTGTGGGTGAAAGCCCGTCTAGACTTTGGGGGGGGGGGTCGGGGGGAAAGAGGCAGAACGTGCCCAGGTCCTTCCGTGTTGTGGCTCCCTCGGGAGGGCGCGTCTCTCTTGTCCCGGCCTGGCCCGCCCCGCTTGGCACGAAATCGGGAAGAGAGACGGAGTTGTCATCGTCGCCCCAACTCCGTAGGCTAATCCCTCCGCAAGCAGATCACTTGTTTGCCAGTCATAGCGGCCTCTGAGGAAGAGCGGCTACTCTGTCCCCTGGCTGGTGTTTCCGTTTTCTAGAAAAAGAGAGGCAGGACACACGTGGAGTTGGCCCCAGAACTGCCTAAAATGAGGAGGGACCGTGTCGGTCATAATGATAATAACCATGTGCCGTCAAGTCAATTTAGGTTTAGGGTGACCCTTTTCAGGGTTTTCCAGGTAGAGAGTGCTCAGAAGTGGTTCACCCTTCCCTTCTTCTGAGGGTGCCCTGGGACTGAGCAGCTTGCCCAAGGCCACACAGGCTGGCTGTACTCCGAGGAGGCACATCAGGGAATCGAACTTCCAACCCTTTGCTCCACAGCCAGAGGTTGGGAGCTAGCCAGCCAACAAGGCCCACAAGTTAATTCTGGGTTGGAGCTATTGTACAGTTGTGACCATGAAGCACGCAGGTAGAATTGCTAGGCATCTGTGAGCTGGAGTCAGCAGTTAGGATCCTGAAGGATTGGTTTTGTGTGTGTAAGATTGATGCTTTTAGGTAAATACAGTGTCTCCATGAACAAAACAAGCTTATATTATTGAGTAATGTGTATGTGTAATTTGCCTGGGAATTAATGCTTTGTAAGACTGAGCATCATACCTTTCACATGTTTACACAAGTTTGCCTTTGAATATCAATGTGAGAAATTGGGTGTTCGTGTGTTCTGTGCCATCAAGTCAGAATTGACTTATAGTGACCCTAATAGGGCTTGTGAGGTATTTAAGGAGTGGCTTTACCACTTCCACTCACCCAGTCTGTTTCCATGGCTGAGCAGGGATTCGAACCCTGTTCCGCAGAGTCCTAGTCTGTTGCTCTATCCACTACATCACACTGGGAATCCAGTTTCCAAAGAAATTTATTAGATTGCTTTTAATTGATAGAGTGAAATAATAAAACAGTATCGGCTGTCAGTTTCTGGAAATTTTTGACTTTTTGGATACTTTTTCTGTAGCATTTGCGTGTGAATTGTGCTCACAAAAAGGGGGTGTGGAGAGCTAGTGAGCTCTGCCAGTAAAGACTGTTAGTCTTATGGTCTGAGAAATGAGTGGTCTTGAGCTTTTAGGAAACAAAATAGAGTAAGTTTACAGTTCCAGACTATAAGCAGGCTGGGTTTTATTGGCATGGGAAGCTCCACTTTCTATGCAGTGGATTACATTCTCTAGTTTGGACATATTAGTACAGGATACTAGGTTATTTAATCCTTACATAGTGTAGTAACTAAGTGCCCTCCAGGTTCTTGGTTGCAACCATGCTTGTGGAGCATTTGAGGCTTGTAGTCCAAAATATCTTGAAAATGCCAGGTTATCCATCCCTGTGAGAAATTCTTTTTTCTGTATAACTTGATTGACTGAAGCTCTTTACAGCACTCAAATGTGAAATCCATCTTGCTCTTTCCAATTTTAGTTTTTTCCATGACAAAGCATGTCTGAAATGGGAGACAAAAGAAAGGCATCTAGAAACATTCTTTTAAATCTAGTAGGCAAAGAGAAGTGGAATCCGGAGATCTATTTTTTTATTTTTTTTTAAAAAAAATCAATCCTGAAAATACTGTACTCCAACCCATTTTGGCTTATTGATTATTTCTTGGACTTCTTCAGGGACCATGAAAGAATACAGATACAGTACACCCATTGATTCTGAACCACAGTGTTGTGGTTTGTTGAGTACCAGACTAAGAAAAATTGTATTCCAAGGCATTTCACCACTTGCAACAGTTGCTTTGTGGTATATGCCATTAAGCTGTCCTCGCAGCAAGCTTTGCATAGGAGAAATTTCCAAGGCTCTTGATGTGTGTACGGAAGAACATGATGGCAGTATCAGGCGTAAGATGTTAGAGACTCCTTGGGTTCAACTCTCCTTATAGAATACTACAACATGCCACTTAGATTTTGGAGCAATTGATGAGATGACACAAACATAAGATTTTACTGAAAAGAGAGATGAAATGGATTGGATATTAAGATTGTGAATCCTTGAAATCTAAATGAAGAATTAAATTTCCTCCCTTTTCTCTAGAGCTCTTACTGTAGTATACTCTGTTCATTCCCTGGGTCACTGTATACTGAGTTGAGACAGTATAACCCTGAAAGCACCTGCTGATTCCAGTACAAAAGGAAATAATAAGATAAATCCAAATAGTATATCTTCCTTTCAGTGCATTATCACTTGCCACTTAGTGAAATTTGACATTCTTGTAGGTGCTGATGCCTTACTGATGTAGGCATGGCTGCAACTGAAAATGAATTAATTTTGATATTTTAGGGAAGTAATAAGATTGCCATTGTTGTGATCATAATAGCTGTATTATTTTTCTTCTTTCTGAGCCACTAAAGTCCGTAAAAAGCTCTGGCCAAAGTGAGTTGGGCTGTTCTGAATGGGTAAAACATACCTTTACCTCTTGAAATTCCATTTGCCCTTACACATTGCGTGTCTGAGTTAGCTAAAGTATGGATTAAGCCTTTGAGCAATTCAAATATTATTCCCCTGGGATAGTTCTATGTCCTGCAACAAGAGTTTTAAAACAATTTTCCTTTCCTTTTGTGTGTGTCTGCTTTTTGTTAGTGTAGTGAGGCTTCTAATCTACATACATGACAGACAGCATCAATTTAATAAGAGAGTGTGCTAGATACTCTAAATTGGTTAATGTAAAATGCAAGAGTGTGATCTTGTATGGTGTAAGGAGAGGAATAAAAATACTGTGAATGTAAGCCTTTCCCTTGTATGGGTACCAGGAATATTGTCAGGCACTCGTAGTTATTTATACTTTCACCAGGCACACAAGAACAGAAGGAAATATTTTTATTCTATTTCTGTGTGGAGAAGACTTTTCTCACACTATCTGTCCTCTGAATACAATGAGTACTCTGTTGTCATGCTTCTGTGTCATTTCATCCTCTCCTCTGAGGTTACACTTCTGTTGACATGTGCCTCACCTTTGTAGCAAGCAATGGAGTAATGGGATTTCTTCTCCTTTTCCTTCCAGGTAGTACCTTGTGCTACTAAGCTAGCTATAGAACTTTGCTAGACACTACTGGATGGTGCCTGTGGCAAGTGTGACACACCATCTATGCCAGCCACAGCCACCCTCCTGTGTTATGAGCTTGTTCAAAGTTATTTGGTAACTGCTTCCAAGGCAACCAAAGTTGCAAGAAGGCTCCTCATGTTTTGCATCAGGGCTTGAGCTGGGAGTGTTAAAGCTAGGTCAGTTTCAGTAAATACCCTTTGAATTCACTTATTTTTCTTTTTACCTTCACAAATGAAATTAACATGCTCTACTCCAGGAAGCATTAGTGGAGCTTATTTTTTTGATATTCCCTTTAAGTGAAACTATTATTTCTGTAACAGAGTATCTCCTCTACCAAATCACTTGATACATAATTCTAAGGGTATAAGGTCTGATTATGGTGCACTGAGCCCCAAGATATGGCTGTGTCGTGTTAAGTAACTTAAAGGTGAGGAACCAGTCAAATACCGTCACTATGGTTAAAAATGTTTTGAACCCAAGAGTGCCAATATGCAGGTGACATGTTACCTACATTTTTCCTTTGAAAAAGTGGTTCTTCGTAGTAGTTGCTGTTGATTTTTTCCTTAACTTTGGAGGTTAATTTTTGAAGAATGTTTAAGTGTATGCTGATCTGGTGTTCAGGATAAAACCTAAAACACAATCTACTACATGAATAATTTACATATATACATTCTACATAATGGAGTTGCAGTAAATATTTGTTGTTATTTAGCTGTTAAGTCGTGTCCGACTCTTCATGACCCCATGGACCAGAGCACGCCAGGCCCTCCTGTCTTCTACTGCCTCCCGGAGTTTGGTCAAATTCATGTTGGTCGCTTCGATGACACTGTCCATCCATCTCGTCCTCTGTCGTCCCCTTCTCCTCTTGCCTTCACACTTTCCCAACATCAGGGTCTTTTCCAGGGAGTCTTCTCTTCTCATGAGATGGCCAAAGTATTGGAGCCTCAGCTTCAGGATCTGTCCTTCCAGTGAGCACTCAAGGTTGATTTCCTTCAGAATGGATAGGTTTGTTCTCCTTGCAGTCCAGGGGACTCTCAAGAGTCTCCTCCAACACCACAATTCAAAAGCATCAATTCTTCGGCGGTCAGCCTTCTTTATGGTCAAGCTCTCACTTCCATACATCGCTACTGGGAAAACCATAGCTTTGACTATGCGGACCTTTGTCGGCAAGGTGATGTCTCTGCTTTTTAAGATGCTGTCTAGGTTTGTCATCGCTTTCCTCCCAAGAAGCAGGCGTCTTTTAATTCTGTGGCTGTTGTCACCATCTGCAGTGATCATGGAGCCCAAGAAGGTAAAATCTGTCACTGCCTCCATATCGTCCCCTTCTATTTGCCAGGAGGTGATGGGACCAGTGGCCATGATCTTAGTTTTTTTGATGTTGACCTTCAGACCATTTTTGGCGCTCTCCACTTTCACCCTCATTAAGAGGTTCTTTAATTCCTCCTCACTTTCTGCCATCAGAGTGGTATCATCTGCATATCTGAGGTTGTTGATATTTCTTCTGGCAATCTTAATTCCGGTTTGGGATTTATCCAGTCTAGCCTTTCGCATGATGTATTCTGCATATAAGTTAAATAAACAGGGAGACAATATACAGCCTTGTCGTGCTCCTTTCCCAATTTGAACCAATCAGTTGTTCCATATCCAGTTCTAACTGTTGCTTTCTGTCCCACATATAGATTTCTCAGGAGGTAGATAAGGTGGTCAGGCACTCCCATTTCTTTAAGGACTTGCCATAGTTTGCTGTGGTCCACACAGTCAAAGGCTTTTGCGTAGTCAATGAAGCAGAAGTAGATGTTTTTCTGGAACTCTCTGGCTTTCTCCATAATCCAGCGCATGTTAGCAATTTGGTCTCTAGTTCCTCTGCCCCTTCAAAATCCAGCTTGTACTTCTGGGAGTTCTCGATCCACATACTGCTGAAGCCTACCTTGTAGGATTTTGAGCATAACCTTGCTAGCGTGTGAAATGAGTGCAATTGTACGGTAGTTGGAGCATTCTTTGGCACTGCCCTTCTTTGGGATTGGGATGTAGACTGATCTTTTCCAATCCTCTGGCCACTGCTGAGTTTTCCAAACTTACTGGCATATTGAGTGTAGCACCTTAACAGCGTCATCTTTTAAGATTTTAAATAGTTCAACTGGAATGCCATCACCGCCTTGTTGTTAGCCATGCTTTCTAAGGCCCACTTGACTTCACTCTCCAGGATGTCTGGCTCAGGGTCAGCAACCACACTATCTGGGTTGTCCGGGACATCCTGATCTTTCTGGTATAATTCCTCTGTGTATTCTTGCCACCTCTTCTTGATGTCTTCTGCTTCTGTGAGGTCCCTACCATTTTTGTCCTTTATCATGTCCATCTTTGCACAAAATGTTCCTTTAATATCTCCAATTTTCTTGAACAGATCTCTGGTTTTTCCCTTTCTATTCTTTTCCTCTATTTCTTTGCACTGTTCATTTAAGAAGGCCCTCTTGTCTCTCCTTGCTATTCTTTGGAAGTCAGCATTCAATTTTCTGTAACTTTCCCTATCTCCCTTGCATTTTGTTTCCCTTCTCTTCTCTGCTATTTGTAAGGCCTTGTTGGACAGCCACTGCTTTCTTGCATTTCCTTTTCTTTGGGATGGTTTTTGTTGCTGCCTCCTGTACAATGTTACGAGCCTCCATCCATAGTTCTTCAGGCACTCTGTCCACGAAATCGAGTTCCTTAAATCGGTTCTTCACTTCCACTGTGTATTCATAACGGATTTGGTTTAGATTATACCTGACTAGCCCAGTGGTTTTTCCTACTTTCTTCAGTTTAAGCTTGAATTTTTGCTATAAGAAGCTGATGATCAGAGCCACCATCAGCTCCAGGTCTTGTTTTTGCTGACTGTATAGAGCTTCTCCATCTTTGGCTGCAGAGAACATAATCAATCTGATTTCGGTATTGCCCATCTGGTGATGTCCATGTGTAGAGTTGCCTCTTGTGTTGTTGGAAAAGAGCGTTTGTGATGACCAGCTTGTTCTCTTGACAAAACTCTATTAGCCTTTGCCCTGCTTCGTTTTGAACTCCAAGGCCAAACTTCCCTGTTGTTCCTTTTATCTCTTGACTCCCTACTTTAGCATTCCAGTCCCCTATAATGAGAAGAACATCTTTCTTTGGTGTCAGTTCTAGAAGGTGTTGTAAGTCTTCATAGAATTGGTCAATTTCAGCCTCTTCAGCATCGGTGGTTAGTACATAAACTTGGATTACTATGATGTTGAAAGGTCTGCCTTGGATTCGTATTGAAATCATTCTATCATTTTTGAGATTGTATCCCAGTACAGCTTTTCCCACTCTTTTGTTGACTATGAGGGCTACTCCATTTCTTCTACGAGATTCTTGCCCACAATAGTAGATATGATAATCGTCTGAATTGAATTCGCCCATTCCCATCCATTTTAGTTCACTGATGCCCAGGATGTCAATGTTTATTCTTGCCATCTCCTGTTTGACCACATCCAGTTTACCAAGGTTCATAGATCTTACATTCCAGGTTCCTATGCAGTATTTTTCTTTGCAACATCGGACTTTCCTTTCACTTCCAGGCACGTCCACAGCTGAGCGTCCTTTCGGCTTTGGCCCAACCACTTCATTAGCTCTGGAGCTACTTGTACTTGTCTTCCGCTCTTCCTCAGTAGCATGTTGGACGCCTTCCGACCTGAGGGGCTCATCTTCCAGCGTCATGTCTTTTAGCCTTTTGTTTCTGTCCATGGAGTTTTCTTGGCAAAGATACTGGAGTGGCTTGCCAGTTCCTGCTCCAGGTGGATCACGTTTAGTCAGAACTCTCCACTGTGACCTGTCCGTCTTGGGTGTCCCTGCACGGCATAGCCCATAGCTTTTCTGAATTACTCAAGCCCCTTCGCCACGACAAGGCAGCAATCCATGAAGGGGCAGAAATCCGTGAAGGGGTAAATAGTTCTTTTAAAAATGTGATGTTTCAGTGTGGCAGTTACTATTTTATTCATGTAATTAGCACACGTAACTTGATGATTGAAGTATCTTTACTATTCTAATAGAGTTAGTGCCTTTAAGTACTAGATCGTTAAATTTATTTGAGTGGTCAGTTGATCAAATTTTTTTTTTGCCCAAAAGCTTGACTATAGAGTAACACATGTCAGAGAATGGTGTTCATCTTGGATAGATATGTTGCCTTTCTCATTCTCACATATCTTAACACACAGCTTTTATTCGCCAGTGCCTATATCACTGAAAAGTAACCACACAAGACAGGGTACTTGTTCAGAGTGGTTTCTGTTTTTTGCCTTGCCTTCAGTTTCCAGTTCACTACAGTTTTATTCTTGTTTTCTTTACATAGTCAAGATAGGTAGTGTTGTTCAAGCTCAATTGTGGGGCACGGGGGTGCCTTCTGATGGGTTTGTTCTGCAATGCCCAGCAGATCTTGGCAGCATAGCCAATGATGGAGGATTATGAGAGTCATAGCCTATAAATATTGTGAGGGCCACAGTTGTCCATTTGTGTTCTAACTATTAAAGATAAAGACTGGCTTGTGCTTGTGACTTAAAGTTGTGATATCACTTTCCTCCAAATGCAACTCATACTGACTCTTGAGTGGAACCACTCCCTATAGAAGACACTCTGACATAGCAAGAAGAAAGTGGGAGAAGGGTGATGTTAAAGCAATTATTAAACAGTTATTTGCATTCAACGAGTTATAACTATTGTCTACGGAAGAAATGATACCCAGGTTTTAGACCACAAGCCATGTAGTATGGAAATATTTTTCTTTAAACCTTGATGAAGCTGCTGCAGAGTCAATTATTTGTGGACTTCAACATTATGTGGTAGAGCACAGTGTGTATGAGCATTCTTGTAGTTGTCTGAATTACAGCTCAGAAGAAAAGACTATGCCCCCCTGCTTCTTCCAAACAGAAATAGAAATACACTGACCTTTTGCTGAATACAGTTTGGCACCATGCATGTTCTGCTAGATATCTCATACATGTCCAGAGACACGTGCTAGGTGTTGAAATATGTTGCAGACAGCCTCAAAGTTCAGTGGTGGAACACATGGCCTATATGCAGCAATTTCTAGATTTGATCCCTGGGATTTCCAGATAGGACTGGTAAAATGAACTGCTGGATAGCTCAGTGGCTTAGGCATCTGGCTGCAGAGATTGGGAGTTTGATTCCCCACTGTGTGTCCTTGACAGGGGCTCAGCTCAATGATCCATAGGGTCCCTTCCAGCTCTGCAGTTCTAAGAGTCTAAGAAATGAGGGTCATTTCTGGTTTGTGTTCACAATACTGAGCTAGATGGACCAGTGATCTGAGTTGAGATGTAAGGTTGTACTTTAGTGGTACATTGAAAGTGGTGAATTAACCTGATGATTTTGGAGGCTTTTCGCCTGAAGAATCCTAAATAGAGATGGGCACAAAATGAACCACGAAGCAAAGAAACCCATGAGTCATGCTGTTTTGTGGTTTGTTTTGTGGTTTGAGGAACACACCTGCCCAGAACAAAATGAAATGCTGAATTATTACCAGTGTTGGTAATTTGTATGTGGGATATAACTCAGACATCCCAAATCCAATCTTCACCAAACTTGGACTGACTCTTGGGCTGGCTCTCCTCCCCATCCCCTGCAAGTTTGGCGAAGATTAGATTTGGGATGTCTGAGTTACAGCCCCCCAAAAGCAGGTTCTCCAAGGAAAGTGCTCTTTAGCATCTGGCTAACTTCTGGAAGTCGTGAAACACAAATCATGAAACAGTTGATTTTGTTGGAAAGTTTGTGGTTCATAGTTCATGAACAGAGGATCCACAAAACATCATGAGCAGCCATTGTCCCGGTTTGTGCCCATCTAATCCTGTATCTTAGCAGTTGAAATTGCAAATTGTGTGTTATGTCTTTTCCACAAAGTATTTAATTCCAGTTCAAAACGAAAGTAGCTTTCAGCTGAAAGAAAAACTGTAGGCAGTGTGGTTTTGTAGGTGGGTGTCTCATTCTCATGGTTTTTGTGCCTTAGTCTGGAATGATAGGTGCACTGCAAAGTAGTTTTGCACATGTGTTGGAGGGGTGAAGATAGTCTGTCAGCTACTCAAATTATGATTTGTTGGGATTTTGTGTAACCAAGTTTCTAGTCCTCATACCTACAGAAGAATATTTTGGCATCATGTAGAAAAAGCTGAAATGTTTTTCTAGCGCTTGAAATCAGTGTGTGGGTTTCCTCCATTTTCAGTCCCTTGAGGATTGCCCTTTAGATGAGGATGAAGAAGCCTTTCATAATTTGACTGAGGAAGATGAAGATATTGACCAGTTCAATGATGACACATTTGGAGCTGGTGCCGTCGGTAAGTCTGTATAACAAATGGATCTTACCTTTTTAACCATATACGTGGAATGTGATATAATTCTATGGAAATTCTATGTTCCCTTCTCTTCCGGTGAAAGATCTTGTGGCCCAATCCTGAGTTGCACTCCTGTCATTTAGACTAGGGCCTGAGACGCCCTTTACTATGTATGTATTTTGCCTGTGAGGAATAGATGGATGATGCTGTCTTAGAAGGAGGAATGAGAGATGTGGCATGAGTGCTAGCCCAATATCCTTTCTGTCATTCCTTTGTAGATGATGACTGGCAGGAAGCCCATGAAAGGCTGGCGGAGCTGGAAGAAAAGCCTGCGTCCTCGGGAGAGCAAGTGGATCAGGGAGTTACTGATGAGATGGACCTGCTGGGGGACCATGAAGAGAATCTGGCAGAGAGGCTGAGCAAGATGGTGATTGATAATGAACTGGAAGATCCTGCCATCATGCAGGCTGTGCAAACACGGCCTGTGGTGCAGGTGCGTAATAAGTGATGAGTGGCAAGAAAGAAATGATCTTGCTTCTGGCAGACTGTACTGGTTCTAGAATGCTTTCGGTGACCTTCCTCACTGTCTTCCTTCTTCCCAGCAGCCAGGTGGCCTCAGTTCAAGCATCTGGGATGGCCCTTCAGTTCTCAGGCGCATTAGAGGTCCCCTTCTCACTCAGGTGCAGTGCCTTTAATTTTTCTCTTGTTCTGTAGAAAAGAATGTAGATGTTTTTCTCACTACTTCCCTAATTTAATGTTTTCCTACTACAGCATGCTGTGCAGAGCTCATAAGGTTGCTTCTTTGGACTACAAAGTCCTAAGAAGTAATTTTTCCAAGTCCTGAGATACACTTCTTCCCAGGAAGCCTTTATTTTTACATAGACAGACACTCAAGGGAGAGGATGGAATAGAGGAGAAGGCTGTGGTTTTGGCAAAGGTGCAGCAAGCTCTCCTTGAGGAAATCATGTTTGAATAGGTTGTATCTCATGCCATGATCTCTAGTTGTGGTGGGCCTGGTCTCCAGAGTAGGATCTCTCATGGTGCCATCTCTAGACTATTTCTTCATCATGGGTGAATGCATGGGTAGCCAAGCTTGTGGTTTGGAAATGTGGGTCACGACGGTTCTCTGGAAGAGCTCTGTTTTTCTTTTTCTTTTTTCAGAACAAAAACAAATACAAAAATACAAATAATAGTGCTTACTATACACTAAATTCTACCGTGCACCCCATACCCACGAGACCCCTTAGAACTATACTTTTATTACAAGCTTCCTTTCCAAAATTGTATAGATTGTTGTTTAGAGGCTTTCCCCTTTCCTTTCAGTAATACAAATTCAACAAATCTACCCCAAATAGCATAAAAAATATTTGAACTTATTTCCCCTCTTTTCATCTTGAGTTCAGTAGTCAATTTATCATTTAATGCAATGTCCCATACTTCACCATACCAATCTTCTAATTTAATATCATTTTTATCGTTCCAAAACCTAGCTATTAATATTCTAGCGCTTGTCATAAAATTGGAAATCAATTCTTTCGAACAATAATCAAAATCTGTCTTCTCAAAAATTGATAACAAAGCAATTTTAGAGTTAAATTCAATATCTTTTCCAAATATATCACAAATTTCCTTAAAAATCAGTTTCCAAAATTTCTGAATCAATTTACAATCCCACCACATACGATAATACGTACCAATTTCTTCATCACATTTCCAACAAGCTTTAGAGTAATCTGAATTTATTATAAGAGCTCTGTTTTTCAAAACTACTTTGGCATTGCTTGTCGGGATCTGTTATTAAGAGAGGCTCTGCTGGAATGTAGGGAACCCAGCTGGGTTCTCCTCTGCTGACAAACCAACCCAAGGTAAAAATAGGTTGGATTTTATTTAATTTAAATCAGTTTGAATGACTAGCCAGTAAGCATCTTATTTAAACAAAATCTGATTTAAACTTTAAAAAAAGATTAAACCCAACTTTTAATTTTTTTAAAAAATTTAAATTGGATTTTTTAAAATAAAGTGCTTACATGGTACCCCCATATCCGGAGGGGAATGGTTCCAAGCCCTTCCACATTTCCTGAAAACCACGGATAATAGCGAATGCCCCCACCCCGTACTGTTGTTACTGCACCCACAAGAAGTGGCCTGGGCCAGCCCCACACCCCTCCACCTACCTCCTGCAGTGACAGCGCGCAAAGGGGCTGAGCCACCAGCAGTGGGGATGGGACGGGAGCTGCTCTTTCTAGCTCTGCTTCCTCACCTAGAAGCAGCCCTGAGGCAGCAGTAGAGGAGGAGGGATCGGGCCGGCCGGCCTGAGGCTGAAGGCCCAGGTAAGTGGTCCGGAAGCAGAACCGGGGGGCCCAGATGCGCGTGAAGGAAGGCAGCTTCGTGTGTCCAGGATCGGGGAGAAAAGGGCAGGGCAGGAGGCTACCACCCTCTCAAGAGGTGGCCTGGGCCAGCCCCACACCCTTCCACCTACCTCCTGCAGTGGGCGAAGGGGCTGAGCCACCAGGATGCTGAGGAGAGGCTGTTAAGGTTTGGGAACCACTGTCATAAAAGAAAAGGGGAAAAAAAATTCCTGAAGAGAACAAGAATTCATCTTGGGCTCCCTCTAGTGGCCAGTTCTGATAAAACATGCATTTTTGGGAGGATTTCTTTATTTCAATATTTTTAGTACAGTACAGTTAGTGTTTTCATACCATGGATAAGTTGATCAGCGGATATTCACCCAGAGAATACTGATCCAGCAGATACGGGGGTCCTACTATATTGACTAGATATTTAAATCATTATTTAAACTGTGATTTAAATGATTTGATTTAAATAAAATCCACCCTGTTACTTGCTAAACTGACATGGTGACATTGTTCCCTCTGTTCATGCATTTGAAATGAAACTTCATTATGCCCTGGTTGCCAAACCACAACAAAAGTAATCTGTTAAAGAAAATGAAATTGCTTGTCACTTGTTACTCCTAAGCTCTGGGTTTTCTTTGGTGTTGTATTAGGAATACAGGAGGCTGCCTTATACTGAGCCAGGCTATTGGTCTGTCTAGCTCAGCATTTTCAGCCCTGACTAGTAGCAGCTCTTGAAGGCTTCAGCCAGGATTCTTTCGTACCCTAGCTGCTGATCGGTGGTATTTCACAATGGTATCTTAGCCAAGTACTGGCTAGGCCTGGTTTGCTTAGCTTCTGAAATGAGATGAGATTGACTACGGTCAGGGGGATATGGTGGTAGATTCCATTAAAATGTTGATTTACTCCTGTAAGAATCTGGAGCTCCTGGCATTTAGGTTTGGCAAAAGCTGATAGCAGGATACAGAAGCCCAGTGTTAAAACAACAATTCACCTTGCAGAGCTGTGTAGACACAATGCAGGGCATCAAGGAGCTCCTAATGGTTGACTGACAGACTTGCCCCTTTCATTCCTATTTGTAAATTTGTCTGACATATCAGGAGCTTTCTCATGTGGTGGGAGACAGGGTAGCAGACTGGATAGTCTGGTTTTTCTTGGATGTGCGTATGTTGCACAAAAAATTGGTGGCTCAGAGAAATCTTACGAGCAGGTCATTCTCCTTTGTACAGAGCTGTGTTTGCTTGCTGCGTTACAGTCAGTAAGAGTATCAAAAGCATTTATTCTTCTCTCGCTAACTCCATGAGGTCCACTTTTCTGTATTGGTTAAATGTCACATAATTTATCTCCTGCTTTAAAATGGGTACGTGCTAAGCTATATTCCTCTGTCTTCTCTGACAGAGAAGTGTCTAAAAGCGGATCTTGGAAAAGTTAACAGTTTTGGATTCAACTCCCAGAATCACCAGTCAGTGGTAATTACAGTTGGGTGATTCTGGTAGATGTTGCAGAGTATATTTCAAGTAACCAGCAAATGTTTCTCCACTTCCTGTTTCCAGGAAGTGCCCTCCGTATCGGTGTTGGAATATGCTCTACCACAGAGACCTCCACAGGCCCAAGAAGAAGAGCAGGATGTCTCGGAGCGGGCGCTGCCCAGGCGATCCTCCTCACCAGTCATTGGTAGCCCTCCTGTTAGGGCTGTTCCGATTGGGACACCACCTAAGCAGCCCACCATGCCCACCTTCAACCAGCAGGTATTGCTCCCCTGTTCTGGAAGGAGGGAAGGTGGATCTGAAATGGTGGCTTCATGGATGAGCTGAGGAGGAAAACAAGAGGAGAAAGAATCTGTGGCATGCTGTGATGTGTAGGGATTGCCACTGAGTGGTTAGCTTAGCCCCTTCAGAAGCAAATTGTGTGCTGTCAGTAGTTGTGCCTTCTTGGAGGGCTTGTTTCCTTGCGCCTTGGGTGCTGCTGGAGAACTAGATGTTACAGTTATCCTTACGTCTTCTGTCCTGTCTTCCTAAATGAGAAGTGTAAATGCCTGAAATAATGGCGTCCTGCCAGCCAATGTTTGTTCCTTAAAAGGCAATGCAAAAGAATCAGGCAAAGATTTGACTTCTTTCTCCTGGTGTACAGAATGTGCAGTGAAATAGGGGTCCAATATCCCGCTGTGAAAATTCTCCTTTGGCTTCTTTGTCATTGGTGGCTTGTGTGTTCTCAAAGCTGTGCATATGATAACATTAGAAAGCCATCCTTGGGTTGCCATTGCCACCATGGGACAAAATAGGGTGGCAATTTCTGCTTATCTGTCTGCTCTTCCTTAGAGCTTTCCCAAAGCCACCCTCCTATCAGGAGGGAATAAAGTTAACTTGACTACATCAGCTTTGTTAATATTGAGAGAACCTGTTTTCTGGAAGATAGTCTTGGAGAGAGTAGTTGGTGGTGGTTGAGGCTTAAAGCAGATCTCTGGTTTTTATTTTGCATTCTTTTTCTTCTGCTGCCTAGATCCTGTGTCCAAAGCCTGTTCATATCAGAGTCCCAATTCAGCAGCGTTACCCAAGCCCATTCAATGAGAGGATGTCTCCAAACCAACTCTGCAATATGACGGTAGTTTTGACTGCATAGTTATATGGGCTGGCTTGTTCTTTATCTTGTCTTGCCTTTTCCCCTCCCCCAGCATTCCTCACTTCTCCTCATGTTCTTGAAGGCCAGCCCTCATGAAGGTAGCCTTGAGTGTCTTTGGTCTTACTGTGTTTTGAAACCGTTTCCCAGGCCTAATTGCAAAAATCCTCGTGGGGCGCCTTTGTGCATTTCAAAAGATCTTTCTGTCTGTTTGTATAAGTATTTATAGTAAAAGCGATAATACTCCTGTAACTTTTTTTCTGTCTTAAAAGAAGGAAGTTTGAATAGAAGAGCTTAGATCCTTGTTTATATTTTATTCTCATGATGTTCAAGTTCATGTTTTCATGCCTATTTTTTGGGTTGTTTTTTTTTTTTTACAGTAAATCAGTTTCTCTCAGAAATAACTCCAGAATAATGACAGTTTTGAAATGTAGTATTTCTGGCTGTTCATGATTTACTGATTCTGCTAATTAATTTAGCAGGGCATGGCATACTTTTAAAGGGACCTTCATGCTGGTCCTCGAATCTTGAAACACCTTGTTTACTGCTGTACTGAATTCCTTTGTTAAACTTCCCATCTCCCTCCTACATCCTGTTCTGTATGAGGAGAATAGTTAGTAAACCACATGTTAATATGCACCTCTGCTTCCATCTTGCCTTCTTCAGACAATTCTAATTTCTGTAGTTATTTAATTTAATTTAATCTAATTTCTCCTCCCGCCCTCTCTTTCTTTCTTTGCCCTTGGAATGTTCATATTGGGTTACTGTTTGTTTTTAGAATTGGTGTCTTCCATTTCTCTCTTCCCAGAACTCTTCTCTCCTGGGCCACCCATTCCCTCCCAGCGTCACTCCTGTTCTCACCCATCTTCAAAGAGCACAGCTGCTAGGAGGAGCGCAGGTAAACACTAGATTATTGTTTTGCTGTCCTTCTGTCTCCTGGTGCTGTTGCACATGGTATCACATAATGACTGTTTTGCTTTTTTTTCTGCACATCTTCTTTCTCTTTGTATCTGCCTTTTGTGTTTCCTTTGCTTTCCAGGTCATATATTCTGGGAATAGGGGAACTATCCACAAAGGTCTCTTTTGCATTATCCAGCAGATAGAAGTTTTTGTATTGGCAATATTTTCTTCTTCTTATCCTTACAGGCAGGGAGGATGTCTCCCAGCCAGTTTGCACGGGTCTCTGGACTTGTTAGCAGCCCTCTGGCTTCCATGAATCCCAAACTCCTCCAAGGCAGAGTTGGGCAGATGATGCCTCCATCCAGTGGGTTTCGTGCCTTCTTTGGGGCCCCACCTCCACCATCATCACAACACCACTCCCCATGCCCTGGAGCCCACTTGCAGAATCTAAGGTATTCCTCCCCACTCAACGTATTCTGCCTTTTGGAATGGGGGGGGGGGGCTGGGGGGGGCAGCCAGAATGAATTGTCTTCGTGATTCTTCGACTGCCCTTTCCTGAGAGAGACCCTTTATTCCCTAGGCCTCCACCACAGATGTTCAGGCCAGATACAACCCACCTTCACCCGCAGCACCGGCGACTCTTACATCAGAGGCAGCAGCAGAACAGGAAGTGAGTGTTGGATGCATCTGTGTGCTTCTGCTGAGGTAGGGAGGGAAAGCTGAAATGCCTCACAGTGCAAGCAGCAAGGTACTGTTGGGATTGTGCATACTCAATCTCAAGGGAACACAGTTTCTGATCCCTGAGTAACCTGTGCAGCTCACATGCTCTGATATACATTGGTCAATAAATATGCACAAGCTGGATTTTCAGTGCAAAGGATTAAAAATGACAAGGGCATTCCATTAATGAATGGAATTTGGTTGAGTGAAGACTGTCTTTTATATTTGGAGACCATAATAGGCTTCTAAGCCCAGTCAAAATGACTGCAGTAGCCACAGGAAAAGAATTATTCCTTCATGTTTGTACAGTTCATTGCTGTAGGATGGAGATGTACAAATGCTTAGAAGACTTTTTAAAGAGAATTAAAAACAGCTCATAAATCTGTCAGCAACTATTAGCAATAACAGACAAAAATGTATTTCCATGGGTAGAGGCACTGCATACAGAAAAAAAAAAAACACCAGAATGGTAGGAGTCACCACGTTCCACCTGTTTGTCTGTCCTGAACCTTGGGTACACTGCTGGTGGAGAGAAAATGCTGGACTCCATGTATGCCAAGCCTTATCTAGCAAGACAATTCTTATATTCTTAGATGCACAGGACACTAAAACCCCACTCTGAGTCTAGCATTTCTGTGTTTCTGATCATTTTTTGGAGTCTGCCTACAAATGTGTTGACTTTTTCCTCTGTGTTCAGGACAAGAATCTTGCTTTTTCAAAGAAAGCAGATAGATCTCCTATTCTTCCGATACAGTCCCTGACAGAGTGACCTTGCTTCATACCTAGAACATCCATATTCTTGAGTATCTGTTCTTCAGAGGGATTTCTCAACAGCAGATAGTTATTCAAATCATTGAGAGGGCAAGGAAGTCATTTCATGACCTATCAAAACAAAACAAGGTTGTGATTGGGTTGAAGTTTTCTTCATCTCTATTAACCTACTGAGGCTTTCGTACCAAGTGTGGTCATCCAAATATAAGACTGCAACTCCCATCAGTGCTGGCCAGCATAACCAATATTGCAGAATTTTGGAGGTTGCATTCCTAGAATCTGGAGCACTGTACTTTGCCCAGTCCTGGTTTACTCCCCTTATGAGTTTGGAAATGAGTACACTAGCCTTGCATGTTGCATTGGTCTAGGGCTGATTTTCACAACCCACAGGAATCTGCTCGAGTCTGCCTCTTCTTTGTCCTGAAAATTAGCCAAGATTTATGTATGTTTCTGCCAGGATATTCCTTGTAAAGCACACTCTTTACTGTAAGTGGTACTTATGTAGCAAAACCCAATGCACAACTGTTCAGTATTGTTTTTTCTGAATTCTACAACACTCAGTCAGCACCGGAATATAAATGGGTCAACTGGGGACCGAGGGAACCACCGAATTAACCATCAAGAGCAGATCAGGAAAGACCCATATGCCAATCTCATGCTGCAACGGGAAAAGGACTGGGTGTCCAAGATCCAGATGATGCAGCTGCAAAGCACTGATCCATACTTGGATGATTTCTACTATCAGGTTGGTACTTCTGTAACCTTGCAAAATCCTTGAGAACCCAGTCCCTGATAATGCAAAATGCCATCGGAATCCACCTGACCTAGCAGTTTTGCTCTGGATCTGGTTGTGATCCTAAAAAAATTCCTTTGTTTCTCTTTAAGGTCCGTAGTCACTGTTGGTTGTAATGGGGAAGGTAAATACCCTTCTTGGTTAAAAGTGCTGTGCTGCTGTGATTCTTACTGCCATTTTTGTGTCTTAGAACTATTTTCAGAAGCTGGAAAAGTTGTCTGCAGCTGAGGAGGTGCATGGTGATGGTCCAAAAAAAGAGCGCACTAAGTTAATCACCCCACAAGTGGCAAAGTTAGAGCATGCCTACAAGCCAGGTAAATGCTTTTTGTGCACTGGGGGATGGGCCAACACATACAGTAGAAGGATGAAGCAGAAGCCACAGTTGGAGTAGTGGGCAAGACTGCTTCAGAGCAGGGAAGGTTTGGTTTAAATCAAATTGCCCAGAATCTTACTGACATTCACATGAAGTATGTGTGACTTGCCACAGCTAATTGTGGCTAATTGATGAGCTGCCAGGATGCATTTTAGTCACTTGCCTGGTTGCATACTGACATCCTGCACAACTGATGGCCACCCCAGCACCTCCTGAATTAGCTCTGGTGAGCTGCAGGACGTTATTCATTGATTCATTCAACTTTTATACTGCCCATCTGGCTACCAAGGCCATTCTGGGTGGTTCACAGTGTGATAAAAGAATACAAAACCAAAATTAAACATAACAATCCACATACAAAAACAACATCAAAATGACTAAAACTAATTTAAAAAGTCAAGATAGCGGGACAGATGATAGAAGCACTGAAAAGCCTCTATGCTATGATGGTGTGGTCTCTGGGAAAGCCCGTCTAAAGAGCCGTGTTTTCAATAATTGTTTATAAATTCCCAGTGAAGGGGCCAGGCGAACTTTGGGTGGGAGATTGTTCCAAAGGTGGGGGGCGACCACTGAGAAGGCCTGGTTTCTGGTCTTCTCTTTCTGGTCCTCTCTGGGGGAGTCAGTGCTCTCAACCGACCGGCCTGGGAAGATTAAGTAGGTCGGGTGACGTTTCGGTAACAGCCTCACGGGCAGCCCCATGTAAACAGCATTGTAGTAGTCTAATCTTGAGACTACCAGTGTGTGGACCAGTGCAGTAAGGGACCCGGTATCAAGGTAGACACCTGGGTGATCCGCCTCAGGTGGGAAAAGACAGACGACAGAGGCTACCTGGGACTCCAGTGATAGTGCTGGGTCCAGAAGTACACCCAAACTGCAAACCTCCTCCTTATTGGAGAGAGTATCCCCTCTCCAAAGGAAAGGGAGGCCACACAACCGCAGACACTAGGGGCACTCACCCGCAGGACTTCAGTCTTGTCCAGGTTGAGCCTCAGTCTGTTATCCCTCATCCACCCCAGAACGGCATCAGAAGGATGGAACGAGAGGTAGAGCTGAGCACCATCTGCACAGGAAGCTCCAAGACTCCTGATGACTTTCCCCGGGGGCCTCATATAGATATTAAACAGTAATAGGGAGATAATTGACCCCTGTGGGACTCTACAATTAAGAGTCCAAGGAGTGGAATCATTTCCCCAAACTGCACTTTCTGAGGGCAGTCCTCTAGGAAGGACTGGAGCCAGGACAAAACCGGGCCAGTGATCCCCAACCCAGAGAGCCTCCCCAGGAGGATACCATGGTTGACAGTATCGAAAGCCACTGAAAGGTCAAGGAGGACCAGCAGGGACATTTTGCCTCTGTCGGTCTCCCTCAAAAACCCATCCTGCAGCACGATCAATGCTGTCTCCGTGCCATGATGGGGTCTGAACCTGGACTGCGATAGGTTGAGGTCATTGGTCTCCTCCAGGAGGACATGTCTTATGCAAGTCTTACACAGCTATCAGTATGATTCCAGCCATTGATTTAAATAATGATTTAAATTGCTACAAATTCAGTTTATGTGATTCCCCCCCCCCCCCCCGCCTGCAAAAATTGCACTTTTGCTTTCCATAATCTTGGTATATTTCTCAGAATACATGATTTTTCACAATTGCCTTGCCCAGTTGAATCCACTTCCAATAATGCTCTATTCATTGACATTTTCAGGTTCTGAAACTGCTTTTCCAGACACTGGAAGTGTCAATGAATAGAGAATTATTGGAGGTGGAGTCAATCTGGGCAAAGAGATTGTGAAATATATATACTAACATTATAGCAAACAGGAGTGCGCTTTTGTGGACGGGGAGAATCACGTGATTAAATCAAAATTCACTCTGATCCCTACCACCATCTACACTTTCAGAGAGAGAGAGGTAAGACCTGATTCTGTCTATGTAGAGGGACAGGAGCTAGGATTGCCACTTTAAACCAATCAGCATCATTCAAGAAAGCTATAATGAAAACAATAATGGAGATTTTAACAGCATCCAAGAATTTCCAAAAGTAGCTGAAATCCTGTTGCACAGATTCACCAGTACAATGGGAATGATGTGTTTGGCAATAGCAGATAGGGATGTGCTCTTTCATGTTTTTGGACTGCAACTCCCAGAATTCCCGCAGACAGAATTCTATACCCCACAGATACAAATCTGCAGACCTTTAGATTTCATTCTTATAGAGAAAAACCTTTTGGGTTACTTACCTCCACCACTTACATCATTTGTTCTCACTTCCCCTCTTCCAGCTGTAGTGTCCTGGGAGACATAGTTCTTTGGGCTGCACCTTGTATCAAGCCTAAAGAGTTCTGAGACTATTACTCCCAGAGTCTTCTGCACCCAGGAGGGCCTTCCCCCCACACTATAGTTATTTGACAGTGGAGATGGTTGACCAACCAGTTGCAGAAGATGCTGAATGCCATAGTCTCACTGCCTTTAGCCTCTACAGAAAGCTCCCCCTCAAGAACTACATCTCCTAGGAAGTACCATGGTAGGAAGAGGGGAAATGAGAGGAAATAAAGTCAGCATTAGAAGTAATTACCCCAAAAGCCCTTCTCTATTGGGGCAAAATCTAGAGGTTATAGATTTGTGTTTGTGAGGTGCAGCTCCCAGAATTCCGCCTGGGGAATTCTTGGAAAATTCTGGGAGTTGCAGTTGAAAAACACTAAGGAGCACACCCCTAGTGGGAGATTGCCAATGATTAAATGCTTCTATTTGCTATTTCAAGGTGCACAGGCTTTATCACATTGAATACAAGCTGTGCACACATTGATATTGCAAAAGATTAATCCGTGGCAATCTGCAGCTACCAGTAACATCATTCCTGTTGTGCAGGTTGCACCTGCCCAAAAGAATATTGGCTATTCTATTATGTTGCAGGGGGGGAAACAAATGCTCAAAGAGGAAATTGGGAAAATAGAACTGATCAGTTCTGCTGTTTCACATTTCTTTGTATATTATTATTAAGAAATACGTACATATCTGGTGAAACAAATTCAGTGTGAAATGGCACATTCTCAACTGGGGCCATATGGCCCCCTAGGGGGGCCTTGGCACATTTGAAAGGGCCACAAGGCTGGAAACAATTCTTCATACACCACCTTATATGATTTGTTACATGACTTATACAATATTAATTCAGCCTATATTTCTTTCATATAGTATTTATGGCCATGCCCCCCCCCCCCGCCCCAATTGAGAGTGGCTGGCATTTGCTAGATGGAGAATTACAGTAGATAGAAAGGTTAACCTAAATCTATACAGAAGCCTGCAAAACTCCATAAAATTGAGGCACCAGTTCAAGAATTGCTGGGTGCCAGACTGCGCGTGAGTTGAGGTTTCATCACTGAATGGCACCCAGCATTTAAAAACAAGCAATGTCCTGCAAGTACAGAACTCCCATTCTGGGCAAAGAGGAGAGATCTGCTTATTGCTGTGCTAATACTTTTCTCTCTGCCCTCCCAGGCTGATGATCTTTTTGCATTAAAAAGAGTTTCCTTCTTGCCTGCAGCATAAAAGAGCATCGCCCATAGTGCTGCCTCAGAATACTACCACTCTGTCCCATGTGTAAGCGAGACCTAATAGGCCTTGGTGGAGGGAATAAAAGTAGACACGTGTATGCATAAAGAGGAATAGTAGGACCTCACAGAGATAAGCTATTTGCATAGTCACAATGCACAAGTATTCAAGTTAATGGCCTGATGGCACTGTTCACTTGGAGTGAAAATTTAATTGATGGGAACATGAGGCTCTATGAAGAGATGGTAAGCTCTCCAGATAATATTTACTCATACAGTTCCACCTGCATTGTTGTTTTTCCTCTTATGCTTGCAGTGCAGTTTGAAGGCTCCCTGGGGAAACTCACCGTCTCCAGTGTAAATAACCCTCGGAAAATGATTGATGCTGTTGTGACGTTACGAGGTGAAGAAGATGTAAGTTTTCTTTGCTGTGGTGACTTGGATCCTTGATAGGCTTCCTGTCTCTGTTTCTTTATTTCCTCCCAAATAGGGAATCTCTTCATTATCCTCCTGATCAGAGGAGAATTTTTCTAAGCAGTAGCAACTTTTCTTAGTATGTTTTGCCCTTTCTTCCTTAGGAGACAAAGGAGAAACAAGTTAGAGATAAAAGACGCCAGACTCTCTTCATGATTGAGAAGGTGAGCTTGATGTTAATTCCCGCTCAGTACTAAATGAGAGCCAGAAATTCTGTGTCTTAATAGCACAGCAGCTTAACTGAAATCAGTGATGGTTTTCATGACGCAGGAAACCATGAGTTTAAAGATACCTTTTCCTTTCCTCTTGACTGTAGGTAAGAGGTTACTATTAAATTACGAGACCGTCAGATGGTTATGATATGCTTGTATCATTTATTGGGTGAATACCTTACTTACACAGTGCATTTTTGCAAACAAGTACCCTGTTTCCCCTAAAATAAGACCTAACCTGAAAATAAGCCCTAGTATGATTTTTCAGGATGCTCGTAATATAAGCTGTACTCCAAAAATAAGCCCTAGTTAAGTGAAACCCCGCCCTCCACCATTGTGCAGCAACCAGAAGATGACATGACTGCATTTGAATAAATGTAGATGGTTGTACATGACAAAAATAAAACATCCCCTGAAAATAAGCCCTAATGCGTTTTTTGGAGCAAAAATTAATATAAGACCCTGTCTTATTTTCGGGGAAACAGGGTATTTCAGAAATCAGGTCTCCCAGCTAGACTGTGTGCTTCTAGCACTAGAATTGCAGTTCTATATAGAATGTCATGTGACATGGAGCTATCGTGTCTGTATCTAAGCCCATCTCTTTGATCATCAGACTTATAGCCTCCTCCTGGATGTAGAAGACTATGAGAGGCGTTACCTCTTAAGCCTGGAAGGTGACAGGCTCGCTTTGATGGAGGAGAGGAAGCAGAAGATATGTGACATGTATGACAATCTGAAGGGGAAAACACCCAACCAGGAGAGGTAAGAGGCTGTCCAGTATAACAAATTAGTACAGTTTCAAGAAAGTTAGAGCTTCCTCCAGATTCAGCCTTTTCAGTTCTTTTTCAACAAGAAGGGGATTTTTTTTTTTTTTTGTTCTTGCTGGACTCCTTACAGCAACAGTGGGCAACATGAAGCTTGTAGGCTGCATGTATCACCTCCAAGGTACTTGGGATGGAAAGTGCTCACCCTTGCTTTACATGCAGGGGGTAAGAGATGTATCTCAGTGCCACTTGGAAGCAAGAGAACAGTTTGCTAGTATTTTAAAATTGTATGAGGCAGTGGAAGTTTTGGAGATAAATGATAAATTGACAAAAGCAACAATGTAAAATGAGTAGGAACCACGAAACTTATATCAGTAGTGGTATCAGAAACTAGCTTAATTCTAAGACGTAACTGTCTTTCAATGGCTGGAATTCTGTTGTGCAGTTACGAAAACAATGTAACTTTTAGAAGTGAATTGCCATAAGTTTTTAAAACTCTCTGTATACATTATTGATTGCTTCCTGAATCTCATGTCCTGGTGTGCAACAGTTAAGGTTTATGGACATGTTTTAACTTACAGCAATTCACTTCTAAAAGTTATGCTATTTACATAAATAAATGCACAAAAGGAGTTTAGCCATCATTTCCTTCTGCTGTAACCGTGTGTGTGTATGTGTGTGTGCAGGCAGTAGGTAGTAGGCTGCCAGCTTCAACACTTTCTTGGTAACATTATTCTCTTTTTCATCTGAAAAGGATGAGCTGTTTCATTTCAGCAGTAGACATGTGCATGAGAAACTGGGGAACTCACCATTTTAAAGGCTCAGCATATGGGGACAAACATACCTGTAATTCCTTCCAAAACTGGAAGAATGAGATGTTTCTGGAAAGAGAGCACTGCAATAAAATGGTTAAACAGGTCGGAACAATTTTTACTCCTGGAAGGAAACAGCATGAAAAAGACTATTGGACTAATTTCTTCTAAGATACTGAGTAAAAGCAAAAAATTATAATACACTTACTACTGTTCTATTTATTTATTTAAAATAGTTATGTGCCACCTTTCTACCAAAGGATCCAAGGCAGCTTACAGTATTAAAAGAAACAAAGTTGAAAGTCAAATAATAAATTATCACAATATTTTAAAAAGCATTAAACAAGTACCATATTAAAAGTCATAATAAGAACAATATGAAAAACACAAGTAAAACACAGAATAAAATGTTTTCCTTCTACTCTTCTCAAACCCATTCTCCAGGCTCGCTTCTTTTCCCTTGTCCATTAGTAACCTGGTAGCAAGTGCTGCTGCTGCAGTTGTTGCTTTCTGTGTTGGTAGGGCTTACAAAAAGTTCTTCTTCTTCTTCCTTTTTTTTGTTTTGTTTTGTTTGTTTGTTTTTTGGGAACTTCAGCTTCTCTAATCCTCTAGCCAGCCTGGCCTCTAATGGAGGGACTCTGCAAGTTGTAGTCCAAAAAATTAATTTTTCCAAGCTCTGCAATGTCCGTTTCTAGGTTTGGGGAGTTTTGTCTTGGATGTGCTTCTCACACTGCTCTAGTGTCGACCTGGCTCTTAAAATCCTTTGGAAGTGGTTTTACCATTAAAAAAATTAGTTGATTGCAACTGTGGTCATCACTGTACCCACTGCAGTCTTATTCATGCAAGTCTCCTTTAGGTTCAGAATGATTTTGCAGAGGTTACTAGACGTCTGCCATTGTGAAGAATGAGGAATGCTTTTTGAGACGGATTGGTTCTGTGTAAGCAGGTGCAGCCACAGCTTGAAGAGTGACTCGAGGATACAGAGAGAAGGCCTGCTGTGCCTGCTGCTTGGAGGGGAGTTCCTGGAAGAGGGAGGGGAAGGTTGTCTTCCCTTGTGATCTGGTTCTGTCTAACAAGGATTTGCATGCTGTCTAACCAGCAGGCCAAGCGATGATCCTTTTGTGCAGATTATGTGCATTCGGAAAGGAAAACGTCTGGTAGCTCGGACCCTGCCTTTCTTGTCCACTGAACAAGCAGCAGACGTACTTATGGCAACAGCCAGGAATTTGCCCTTCCTAATCAAGAAGGATGCTCAGGATGAGGTAAGTACAAGAGACGGACATTGCTCCAGAAGGAACACCTTGCTTATTAGCAGTATTTCTAGAGTTCACTTGAGTATCTTCCATCCTCTCTTAACAAAGGAAGAGGAAATTAACATGACACAATTAGGAGTAGTTGATTGTTTTGGATTAACTGAAGTCAACATTCAAGTAAGGTGCCAGGGCTGCAATCCAGGAACACTTTTGTAAGAGTAAGCTCCAGTGAATTTAGTGGGACTTACTTCTGAATAAACATGCATAGGATTGCTATTTGTATTTTCAGTGTTTTTCTTTTCCCAAACTGTAGTCACAGATGGCCCACTTTTAACGTTCTGGGTAAGGCAGCCAGAGAACATCCTTATTCCCATCTCCTCCTCTTATATGATTTTCAAGGTAATGGCCAAAATCCTGGTGCTTATTGTAAGCCAAGTTGTAAATTTCAGTCTGTTGGTTTCTGATACACAAGGCATCATCACTGCTATCCTTGGGACAGATGCATGGCTTGGTGTGTGCCCTTTGAATTGCAACAAGGATGCTTTGTTTGCCAGGAAGGAACAGACCAAAGGTTATGACTAATTGGATTTTGGCCAGTGACTTATTTTAACTTTTAGCAGTAGATATTTCATATGTTAGTTGTTCTTTCTCCACCCTAGTGTTAAATACATTATTCACTGTTCTTCAAATGTAGGGAAGTAGTACCAAAGGAGTAAGTCTGGGAAAACTATATGAATCAAAAGACTAATAAAAAGTTCAAGGAAGACAACTTAGACAGTACTTGCCTTCTAACAACATAAAAATGTAGGTGGAGAGTTCGTTTTATACCCTTTATTCCCTCCTGTGGTTGTGTCCTTTATATGCTATAACGAGTTATTCTCAGTTTTCAAAGAGATGGTACTCTGTTTCTGCTTGTGTAAGAAAAACAAAAGTAATGTGGCACCTGAAAGACTAACAGATCCACTTCAGTATGAGTAACCTTAAACAACTACTGAGAACAGGCAATACAAAATGGATACAGAGAAAGGGGACTAGACCCTGCTAGAAACCTAAGTGCCATCTGGGTCATGACATCTACTCTTGCAGCACCACTAGGTCCCAACGACGTCACCTACAACATTAGGGGCTCTGTTGCTTGTTCATCTGGTAATGTGACCTATGCTATCCTTTGCTAGCAGCAACCCCACTGCATTCTACCGTTTCCCCGAAAATAAGACCTAACCTGAAAATAAGCCCTAGTATGATTTTTCAGGATGCTCGTAATATAAGCCCTACCCTCAAAATAAGCCCCAGTTAAGTCAAACCCTGCCTTCCACCATTGCGCAGCAACCAGAAGAAGATGACATGACTGTATTTCATGTACATTGTTGTACGTGGGGAAAAAATCCCCTGAAAATAAGCCCTAATGCGTTTTTTGGAGCAAAAAATAATATAAGACCCTGTCTTATTTTCAGGGAAACACGGTATATAGGTCAGATATCTAGGACAGTCTCTATGCAAGAGAATAAATGGACACAAATCTGACATCTGTAGTGGCAACATAACCAAACCCAGTTCCAGAATGTCTCAAGTCTGCCAAGACACTATGGCCAAAATCCTCTTGCATAGTAATTGGTAATGGTAATTTTTGGAAGCAAATTGCCCCATGTTAAGAAATCACCGTAGACGTTATCAGTTGCACAATGAATCATTCAACTCAGCATACAACTAGTAATGTCTACAGTGATTTCTTAACATTGGGCAGTTCATTTCCAAAAGTCATGCTGAAGTGGATTGTAATTTGTGAAAGCTCACACTGAAATAAATCTACCAGTGTCCTGTTCAGGAGAACACAGCACAATTCCCCACAGGTGTAGCACTGTGCACAATCCCCAGCTTGCAGTTGTGCACACCAGCAATCTCCTCTGCTGAAAACAACAGCACTTCCGCACATGCAGGAGGGTGGTGAATACTCCCTTGCACAATGCCAGAGCAAGGAAAACTATGCACACAATGGACCCTTTTGTGCAGATGGTAAAAGGACAGGATTCTGACCTTATTCTTTTAAGTTGCCACAGTACCTCAGTTTTTGTTTTGTTATACTGTAAATATCACCTTCAGTACATACAGTCATGGGCAAAAATGTTGGCACACTTGCAATTCTGTCAGAAAATGCAGCCCTTCTCTCAGAAAATCGTTGCAGTTGCAAATGTTTTGGTACTCACATGTTCATTTCTTTGGTTTGCGTTGGAACAACACAAAAAAACAAAGAAGAAAAGTCAAATCTGATACAATCCCACACAGAAACCCAAAAATGCACTGGCCAAAATTATTGGCACCCTGTCTAAATTGTAAGAAATAATTGCTTGTCAAGCTTGTGATGCTCCTTTAATTTGTGTTTAGACACACCTGTCGCAAGTAAGAGGTGTGGGCAATATAGTAATCACCCTTGCAACCAGTTAAGATGGAGAAACGTTGACTCAAGCTTTGTGTTGTGTGTGAAACTGAGCATGGAGAAAAGAATGAAGTGTAAAGAGTTGTCTGTGGATTTGAGAGAAATAATTGTGGAAAAACATTGACAATTTCAAGGCTACATGTCCATCTCCAGAGATCTTAATGTTCCTGTGTCCACTGTGCACAATATCATCAAGAGGTTTACAGCACTTGGCACTGTAGCTAACCTCCCTGGACGTGGACGGAAGAGCAAAATTACTGAAAAATTACAACGAAGGGTTGTTCAAATGGTGGATACAGAACCCAGATTAACTTCCCAACAAATTCAAGCTGATCTGCAGACACAGAGTACAACAGTGTCTGCTTGCACTATCCGTCGCCATCTGAATGAAAAGGTCTCCTACGCTATGGTAGGAGACCCAGGAGGACACTACTGCTGACACGAAGACATAAAAAAGCAAGACTGGAGTATGCCAAAACTTACGTGACAAAACCACAATCCTTCTGGGAGAATGTACTGTGGACAGATGATACAAAAGTAGAGCTTTTTGGTCAAGGACATCATGGCACTGTTTACAGAAAAAGAAATGAGGCATTCAAAGAAAAGAACACAGTCCCTACAGTCAAACGTGGTGGAGGTTCAAAGATGTTTTGGGGTTGCTTTGCTGCTTCTGGCACTGGATGCCTTGACTGTGTGAACGGTATCATGAAATCTGATGATTACCAAAGAATTTTGGGGCACAACGTAGTGGCCAGTGTCAGAAAGCTGCGTCTCCACCAGAGGTCATGGGTCTTCCAGCAGGACAATGACCTGAAACACACTTCAAAAAGCACTCCGAAATGGTTACAAACAAAGCGCTGGAGAGTTCTGAAATGGCCAGCAATGAGTCCAGATCTGAATCCCATAGAACACCTGTGGAGAGATCTCAAAACAGCAGTTGAGAGAAGGCATCCTTCAAATCTGAAGGCCCTGGAGCAGTTTGCAAAAGAAGAGTGGTCCAAAATTCCAGTAGAGAGGTGTAAGAAACTCATTCATGGTTACAGGAAGCGATTGATTTCAGTTATTTTTTCCAAAGGGGGTGCTACCAAATATTAAGTTAAGGGTGCCAATAATTTTGTCCAGTACATTTTTGGGTCTCTGTGTGAGATTGTATCAGATTTGACTTTTCTTCTCTGTGTTTTTGTGTTGTTCCAATGCAAACCAAAGAAATGAACATGTGAGTTACCAATACATTTGCAACTGCAACAATTTTCTGAGAGAAGGGTTGCATTTTCTGACAGAATTGCAAGGGTGCCAATATTTTTGGCCATGACTGTAGTTCATTTTAAGAGCTGCAGACAATGTAAATTTAAAAAAATCTTAATACAACCTTATTAAAATACCATTTGCCTTTCAAGTTAGGTTAGGCTAAGGGTTAATAAAGAGATCCCTAGCTACCAAAGGGTCAGGGATCTCTTTATTCTGCCCTGGCTTCTCATATGGCTGCTGTTTCCAACCTGCACCCTTCAAGTGTTTTGGGCGGCCACTCGTGTTATCCCTCATTGTTGGCCGTGTTGGTTGAAGCTGATGGGAGTTGTAGTCTAAAATGTCTGAAGGGACTTTGTTAGGTAAGGCTGCTGTATGGTCTTGTGCTAAATCCTTCCCTCTGGGGAAAACTTGGTGGCAAATATTACCTTGTGTTAGATCTCTTGAGCTCTTTAGCAAGATTAGTTGGTGCTCTTGATTGAGATGAGACTTCAGTCTTGGTAACTTTGATTCATTTCACAAACTCTCTATATGAGTTCTGCTCTCTTTGTCCTTCATCACTTGTTTCGTTAATATTCTTTTAGGAATTTTTTAGGATGACACCACTTTACTTCTGCAGGGCATTCAGAAATCTCTGGACTTGCTTTGAGTCCCTTTCTGGCATTCAGCTGTTCTTGTAGTCCTGTGTATAAACAGTGTGGCTTAAATAAGAAGAAATCTCCTTCCTCAGGTGCTGCCCTGTCTACTGAGGCCCTTCTCACTTGTTCTCTATCATCTTCCACTGGGAACGGTGGCCAGCATCCTGCGGCAGCTAATGAACCTACCTCAGAACACAGCAGCATCTGCCCCTGCCAACCTGCACCTAACGGCGGTGCTCCAGAACAAGGTGCCTGTTTTCTTCTGGCCCCATAATGTGTATGTGTTGGTTCTGATTTAGAGCTGTACTGCTGTGGATGCAGGAGATGCTACTGTTGGGTATTAAAGACAGATGGCATTCCTTCATCCTCTTTGTTAACAAGAACTTGAGGATCTGTTGTGTAGAGTATTGGTTCCGGACTTTCTCTTTCCCTGCAAAGGTTATTGGGGAGAGGAGGAAAGCCACATAACTAAGAGATCAGGGTATTCCTATCTGTGTTCTGCTCTTCTTTGCCCAAAGTTGCATGGGAAGATTGCTTACAATCACAAAGATACCGGAAGAGGTTCCTTTGCAACCTCAGCTCACTAATGCTCTTGGGGTCAATACATTTCCCTTATATCACAGAATAATTTGTAATGTCCCTGCAGTTACTTATTTTATGTAATTGTCTGTGGTTTTTTGTATTTGTTTTTTAAAACTGTTCTAGCCTTTTAAATCCTACATGGGAGTTACTTAAACTTTTAAAATCAAAGAGATCTAACATAGAAATCGATTTTTACTAGACATGTGTGTGCACAGGGTTGCTCACTGAATTAATATTCTTTTCCCCTGCAGTTTGGCCTCTCCCTGCTGTACCTGGTCTTGAGCCGTGGTGAAGAACTGCAGAGTTCAGACACAAATGCAGAGCTCACACAGGACAACCAGTGGTGGGTCTGAGGAGCCTTCACCAGCAGGAATTCTACATTCAAAAGCTTTCTTTTAAAATAACATGTTTAGAGTGTGGCTCTATCACAGTTTGATATACTGGGGTACTGGCCATTGTGTATAGCTTGCCCCTCCTTCAGAGAAGCTCAAAAGGGTCTTTTGTCCTCATCAGTCTCCTATGAGCTTAATCAGACTGAGCATATGACTTGTTCAAGGCCTTCAGCTGACTATCACCACTGAGCAGTAGTTTGAATCAGGATATCTGTTCCCTGCCCTTGGATGCCCACCTCAGAGAGGTTCAGATGTGTCAGGGAAGCTGAGAGTGAGACCCCCCAGGAGACTAGGCCGTGCTCTGAGTCTAGACGCCTTGCAGGGTCACCCATTATGGAATGGTCACAGCATTGTTGAAGAACCAGTCTAAGATGCATTCATACTCTTCAAGAATTAATGGTTGCATCTGGCAGAAGGGAATCAATTTCTGGTGGAGAAATTCTGAAGGGTGCCACTGGAAAGTGACACTGGCAGAGGATCTTTAATAGACAGCAGCAGTGACACTGAAGCTGACTCTTGACAGTTCTATGCAGAAGAAGGCAGTGGCAACTTGGGGCAGGAAGGTGTACACAGGACAGAGATCTTGGAACTATGTTGATTGCAAGCAAGTTCTAATAAGCTGGAGCCACCGGTGCATTCAGTAAGCATTCCAGTGACTTTTATCAATTTCCCTTTCTCCCTCCAGGTCTCTGTTCTGTGTACTTCACCTGCCTGCCCAAAGTTGGTGCTGTCAGAAACTTAGCATTGTAATACTCCCTTCCACAGTCGTTGCTGTCATATCTAAGAGGCTGCTGAAGAGCAGAGAACGTCACATGAACCTTCTTTTTCTAAAAAGTCAACATATCTTGTTGGCTTCATCTGGCAATGAATTAATGTTGTAGACATGAAAACTAAGTGATGTTGCTTCCAGAGCAAACTACTTCCATGTCCTGGATCAGACTGCACAAACCATGTTCTGACCTCCATCCCTGGTACTTTGTCTTTGGCAGGACGGAATTAATGTTCATGGCAACTAGAGAGCTGCTCCGAATCCCCCAGGCAGCCTTGGCTAAACCAGTGTCGACTCCCTCCAATCTCTTATCCCTTTTCTCTCGCTATGTCGATCAGCAGAAGCTGAATGTGCTAGAAACAAAATTGCAGTAAGTATGTCTTGTTATCCATATATATATGTAAAAGAGAGAAGTGATAGCAGAAATAAAAGAGAAGGAAAGAGGGACATTGATTCCCAGAGCTGTGAGACAAAGTTCTCAAATCACGAGGGAGGTGGCTTATTTTTATCTAATGCAGGTATGATCCCCATGTGGTCCAAGAGTCATATGCCCTCCTGGAGGCTCAAATACAACCTCACACATATACAATGTCAATTTTATGGAGGGAAAGTTCCATTGTGCCCTCTAGTGCTGTGAGGGAGCAATATTCGTAGGTACGTACGTACATACATACGTGTGTTCATGTGCGCACAAAGACACTACAAGGTGCCAAGGGGTTTCTCCATTAAAAAAAAACATTTTGTGAGACTTGGGGAGGGCTTGGATGTAATGAAAAGAGGATGCCATTCTCTTATCAAAATTAAAAGAGAAATATTACATGCTGACAAATAACCTTGAACATGTCACAGAAAAATGTACGGTCCACTGATGAGCAGTTGTGGCCTCTGGATCCCTGGAGATTAGCCACCCTAAATCTAACCACACAGAAAAGTGGAGATAAAACTGAATGTGAAGCAGTCGTAGTAATGCATTGGTAGAAGCTCATCAATAGCATGTGCTCAATCTTCTGTGCCTGGGAAGAGAATTCACTTCATCTCAGGCATCTTATCTCTGAAGACATTGGCCAAAATCCTGTTGCTTAGCCTAGTAAATTCTACTAGAGTAGGCCTGCTGAATTAGTGGGGATTTCATTGAGTCAATTCCTCCATTAGTTCCATTGATTCAAATGGGCCTACTCTAGTGCAAGTTAATAGGCTGAGCTGCAATTTTGGCTATTGTATGAATACAAAACTGGATGAAATGCTTTTCTGAGCATCTTCTGGACCTGACTCTTTTTCCTCCATCTATCTACAGCAGAAACAAGGCCTAGTTACTTGTAACTAAATCTGTTTGTGTTTGTAAAATTTTACTTTTGCCTCTCCCACTGAGAAGTTCTAGATGTGAGCTCGTTGTGGCAAAACCATGTTATTTTGCTATCATTGCCCATGAACCTGTTGCTTCAGTTATGCTGGTGTAAGAGTGGTGATGCCATTGGCAGTCAGTCTTGTTGCACACATTGTGTTAGCCCCAGGAGCAAAGCAGGAAGAATTTAATTAACAGCAATCTCCCTGTTGCTGGTGGTTTCATCATTACTCTTACATGACCGTAATTTATATGGCAGGATTTGGGGCATACTTTGTAGATTGATGGCATAATATAAATGCATAAAGTCTCTGAACGATTAAGGTTTTATTTAAAGGATGAATTAAGTAAAAAATTATTGTGCTAAAATAAAGGCAGATTTTAATATGTATATAATTGAATTGTGAATTTTTAAGCGAAAATCAGCTTATACATTTTCATTCAGCTGAAGAAAAGATGCTTTATCTTTCTAGTCAATACTACTGCTCCCTGTCTGACAAGTTTTGTTCTTGACTTCTGCTATTTCAGATTGATTCAAGAAATACGGTAGAAGGCCTCAAATGCTGTTATGCTGGTTTCCTTCATTCATCGCTGCCACCTCCAAAGTATTTTAGTGGGCAAAGAGGAGGCAGTGCCTTCTCTGAGTAAATCCTTGTGGGATTATGTTTCTGGCCCAGCACAGAAGATTGCTCTCTTGCTCTGAGCTTGGCTGGGGATGTGCTTTTCTTCTCCACCCCCTCATTGCTGGTTTGCTGTTCTGCATGTCCTCTTTTCCCATCACATTTTCATAAAGATTTTCCTTCCCTTCGCAGACCCAGGTTTTCCACCACTCTGCTGCTAGGCTGACAGAGAGATAGTTCTGCCTGTCTGCTCTGTTGCTAAGATCACTGGCTGTGTGTGCGGGGCGGGGGTACCTAATCTAGCTCTGTGTCCCTTAATGGTGGTAATTGAGAGACCAGATGCTTCTGTGTTTCTTCTATGTTGGAGTGCTTAAATGCTTTTGATTGGCCCACTGGTAAATCTGCTTTTCTCCTCTTTCAGTGCCAGATACCATATTTATAGCAACACCTGCTCCCTACAAAATAGTCACCTTTCTGAACCTTGTGATGAAGCAACATCAGTTTTGCACATTTGTCTAGTCTTCCTGAGACTTATTTTCTGAGTTCTTTGTCTCTGACTTACATCTTTGCTTCTAGCTCCAGCTGGCCAAGATCCCCTGTAGACTAACCAATAAGGTACCAGGAATGAATTCACCTGGAACAGATTAATCTTAGTGAATTACAATATCATAAACTGCTAGATCCTGCTGTTTTCTTGCTACTTTTTTGGAATGTGGTGAGATTTTAATTTTTACTCTGCTTTTAAAAAACAATTTGCACAAGTAGGTATTCTCCAGCCAGTAAACCCCTATTACTAACTGGTGGCCTCTCCACACTATTTTCCTTACATCTTCCTTCCTCCTCTCCTTTCAGATTTCTACCACTTATTTTCCTTTATATTTTCTTAACTTTTCTTGATCCCTTCTTCCACCCTTACTCCTTTCAGTACACACGATCAAGTGGTCCATTATTATTATTATTATTATTATTATTGTGCTTTTACTTTGGTTTGGTTATGATTAATGAAAATTTCTAAATTTACATTTTTATAGGGTATTGTAAATAAAAAAAATTCTATACTTGTGGAGCATGCGTGTTGTGGTGTTATGTATGAATTTTGATTTTCTGTAAAGTGGGCCTCTGTCACAGACAACTTAATGCAGCAGCGGATTTGAGTGTGGTTGAGGTAGTTGCACTTAATACAGGAGTGAAATGCAAATAAAAGCTTCTTGATCTGTAGCAGAAAAATGCAGTATGAATGGATAACTGACAGGAGCAAGCATTACTAAGATCACTGAAATGGAAGATGTTCAACTTGACTACAGTGAATGGAGCACACCAGGGGTCAGGTTTGTTAACCTGTGCTTCTAGGCTGCTACCATCACTAACTCATACATCCTATTCTTGCTACCAATGGTTTATAATAAAAGTACGTTCCTCAAGATTTGTGCCCTGGGCACAAGAATCCTGTACATGGCATAAATGGCACATGAATAGGTTTTTGAGCTTCCCCTGTTACCAATCAGCTTAAAAACAGTATTTTACTCTGAAAATCTAGAGAATTGCTAGGGGAGGATGTTGTCACCTTTATACCAAGTTTCCCTAAGCTTGAGGCAAAGGCAGCCTTCTTTTCAAAGGATATAGATGTTTGTCTAGCTGCTGAGTCACATTTCCTAGGACTGTCAGAGAGCCTAAGAAAGATGGCTGTACTTGTGATGTCAGTCAGACTTTACAGTAGCTATGAAATAAGGCTGGCTTTTCAGATAATAAAAACTGAGTCTAAAATGGCTTTTCTTTCTCAGTACAAATTTGAACCAAGCCAAAAGCAGAAATTGGTTTTACATGTTCAGTAGCTTAAGGAATTGAAATGAGAGGACATTAGGCAAAAAAAAAAAAAAAAAAAAAGGGGGGGGGGCAAATAAATATTGTGGAATGATTATTATTATTGGATTTTTCTAATGCATTTCAATGAGGATTTAAGATAGTTTGCCCTTTAAACAAAGATGAAAAACTAAGGTAGCAATATTAATTTTGTCCCAGGGTTTTAATGGTCTCTCCAGGGCACAATGCCCCCTCTATAGACTTTTCAGCCCTTCTCCTCAGGCTATAGGGGTACTGGTGAACATCAGCCAATGTGGATTTTGACTCTCACTGATGACAGCATCCCCAATACTAGTTTACATTTACAGGGATGGGGAGATAATACTTTTTAAATGGCTGAGATAGCCAATGCATTCTCGGCCTGGAAAGTAAGAGAGAAACAAGAAAAATAATTTTAAAAAGAAAAAAAATATGGACCCAGTATTGGTATAAATAACAACAGCCCATTCATGGGTGATTGTGTTGTCACCAAATGTGATGGAAGCCAAACCAGATATACGTCTTTCACATTACCATGACTCCACCACGTAGAAATGCAGAGAACCAGGCAATACATGTGGCGAGGAAACTCCATCCTGCAGACTAATGATACACAGGTTGCCTGGAGAAGTAAAGCTTATAATTTTTCCTTACCCTTACCTACACAGCTACCATAATACTGCTTGGAAAAAGGGCACTTCCAGAGGAAGCCTACCATCACTACCAGGATCCTTTTCCCCATGAGTTGTCAGCAGCTCATCACAGTCTCTGACATAATCGACTCCTTCCCTGCTATTGGTAAACTCATCAGCAAGTTTACAGTGCAACTCAACAGAGTGTAGGTGATCCAAACACTCAGCACAGATCCGTTATATGTCAGATCTATTCAACCATCTGACCTCAATCTATCTATACCATTCTGCAGAAGATATAATTTCAAAAAAAAAAGCCAAATGGGAAATTTTTATAACAATGCTTGATGCTTCAGATTGCCCCTCAACCAGAGAACTATGATCAATCTAACTTCCATTTTGGAATGTTCCTGCGTCTCCATTACAACTCCATGCTAGGTCTCACTCTGGAAATACGTGCCCAACACTTTGATTATATTTCCCAAATCAAAGAAAATCCTTTTATTGAATTTTCAGTAAAAGCTGGGGGAAATTTGATGTTGACTCTTACAGAATAAAAATGAACTCACTGTATAGACATTATAACAGAACTTGACATGGTAAGAAGCAGCCAGAAAGCTTGGAGACTACTGAAAAGACTGAACAATGATCCAAACAAAAGGACACGGTATGCAAATATAACCCCAGACAAATAACATACTGTGGTTTCTGCCCAGGTCATGAATATTCATATGCTATCTGCATAGACCAATGGGAGTGCTGGAGGGTGGGGTCACGAGATATAAGAAACTCAGCAGGAGGAGGGGGAGTTTAGTTAGGGAATTAGGGAGTTGAAGAGATTGAGAGAGTTTTGGGAGTTTGGGCGGGAGAGTGGTGGTTGAGAGTGGATGAAGGAGGATGTTTGTTTAAGAGTTAACAACATTGCTTGAAGTATCTACATCTGTAACAATAAACAATTTCTATTTGGTTCTTTTAAAATGACATATGGCCTGGACCTCAATCATTAATAATAGATAATGTTGATGTAATCAACTGGTGGCAGCTGAAAGACACGTAGCTTGTGCCCTGTGTTTGGGGAAACAAGCAGGGGCCACTTGGGGATCGTGACACATACCAACAGGGAAGACCAACCAATGCATAATAAAAATAAACCATCAAAGGGATATTCAGAGTGAATCAAATGAACATAATCCTAATCCTTGTCCTCATTTTAGAACTGCATTGCTGGAAGGAACCCAATGGATTGTCAAGTCCAGGCCCTGCCAAGGAGGCACAATGGGGAATCAAACTCCCAATCTTGGACTCCACAGTCAGATGGCTAAACTACTGAGTATTCAGCAGTTCTGCTGGTGTTTCTGTGTTCATACTGCCTTCATATTGGTGGAACTAGAGGAAGCCATAACAAGATGCAGGAGTGGCAAAGCAGCAGGACTCAATTATATCTGAATTGAGCATTTTCAGCAAACCACAAAGGAATGGCTCCTTCAACTCTTTAATAGCTGCTGGATGAACAAACAAATTCCAAAAATATAGTGGAAGGCAACAGTAAACACTACACTGAAATCAGGCAAAGAGCCATCAGACCCCAAAAGCTACAAGCCAATCTCCCTACTATGCCACTTATAAAAAGTGTTTGAACAAATAATATTAAACTGTCTAGCCCCTAAAATTGAGCTTCTTCAAATTCCAGAGCAGGCAAGCTTTAGATCTGGCAAGAGCTATATGGCTCACGTCTTTAACCCAGCATAAAGAAGACAGTTTTGAAACATAAAATAACTGGAACAACATTGGACAATCTAACAGTGGCGTATGATACTGTCCACCACCAATTGTTCCTCAAAAGGCTCTATCTCCTTACTAAAGCTCATGGACTAACAGAAATGATCGCTCTTCTACTTCAAAACCAAAGATTCTTTTTTGAATTTCAAGGGAGGCACAGTCATTGGAGAAATCAAAGGAACGGTCCTTTCTCCTTAAAAAGGACTCATGGCAGCTTACGTTATTTAAAATATTTAAAGCTAAAAACAATAAGTATACAAATATTTTAAAGGATCAAACAAATACCACTCTGAAAAATGGTAAACAAAAGCAATACTAAAAACACATTCAAAGTAGTAAGGCATAACAATCCATTTAAAAATCCCTCTCAGGCAGCCAAGTCACCAAGGGGAAACTTGTGTGAAGAGAAAGGTCTTTGCCTCTTTGCATAAGAACAGCAAAGATGGGGCCCGTTTGGCCTCCTGTGGAAGGGAGTTCCACAGTCTGAGAGCAGTAACAGAGAAGACCCTCTCCTGTGTCCCCAACAAACATACTTGTGAAAGTAGTGAGACCGACAGAAAGGCCTTTCTTTAATACCTGCACAGGCTCATAATGGGAGACATGGTCTTTGAGATAGCTTAGACCCAGGTCATTTAGGGCTTTATAGGTTAGGACCAGTACTATGAATTGTGCCCAGAAATGGATTGGCAGCCAGTGGAACTGCTGTAACATACTGTAATAAGTATGTTATTTTTGGCTGCAATGTTCTGTTTGGTGTTTAGACAATGTTTTTTGCAGGTCAGCATTCAGTCCAGAGTGACACTCAAATATTATGGGGTAGGGCGATGTTCCAAAATCTTGCCTTCCCAGCTAACTCAGAGCTTCCTTCTCTATTATTTAATTGGAAGGCACAGCCCAGGGTTTTTAAAGGGTTTGGTTTCAGCTGGTCATTTTTATAATATAAGAAAATATATTCTAATGCAGAGGTTATGTACCTGGTACTCAATGGCCTCAAAAGTTTCCCCTGGACTATCAAGGCAAGATCATTGACATAGATGAAACTCCTGGAGTATGGAAATGTTGGTTGGCCATTTGTGTAAATGTTAACAAGTAATGGTGCCAGTCTTTGCTGGAGGGAAGGTGGAGTACCACAGGACATGAAGGATGCAAACATCGTCACATTGTATAAGAACAAAGGAGACAGGGGCGACTGCAATAACTACTGTGGCATCTCTCTTCTCAGCGTTGTAGGGAAGCTGCTTGCCCGTGTTGTGCTGAAGAGGCTCCAGGTGCTTGCAGACAGAGTCTATCCAGAATCACAGTGTGGATTTCGAGCTAATAGATCCACCACTGACATGGTATTCTCCCTCCAACAGTTGCAGGAGAAATGTAGGGAACAAGAACAGCCACTCTTTGTGGCCTTCATAGATCTCACAAAGGCCTTTGATTTGGTTAGCAGGGACTGCCTTTTTAAAATCCTTCCCAAGATTGGATGTCCACCTCAACTCCTTAACATCATCAGGTCCTTTCATGAGGAAATGAAGGGCACTGTAGTTTTTGATGGCTCAACATCAGATCCCTTTGACATCTGAAGTGGAGTGAAACAGGGCTGTTTCCTCGCGCTGACCCTGTTTGGCATATTTTTTGCTGTCATGCTGAAGCACGCCTTTGGAACTACAACAGAAGGTGTCTATCTCTGGACTAGATCAGATGGAAAGCTCTTTAATCTCTCTAGATTGAGAGCGAAGACCAAAGTCCAGCTGAAATGCATGCAGGACTTCCTCTTCGCCGATGATGCAGCTGTTGTTGCCCACTCTGCTGAAGACCTACAACAACTCATGAATTGCTTTAGCAAGGCCTGCCAAGATTTTGGATTAACAATCAGCCTGAAGAAAACACAAGTCATGGGCCAGGACATGGACTCACCTCCCTCTATTACCATCTCCACACAAGAATTGGAGGTTGTTCATGACTTTGTGTACCTTGGCTCAACGATCTCTGACACTCTCTCACTAGATGTCGAGCTGGATAAACGCATTGGCAAAGCAGCTACCACGTTCTCTAGACTCACAAAGAGAGTATGGCTTAATAAGAAGCTGCCGACATATAACAAGATCCAGGTCTATAGAGCCTGTGTCCTGAGTACACTCCTGTACTGCACTGAGTCCTGAACCCTTTGTGCACGGCAGGAGAGGAAGCTGAACACGTTCCATATGCGTTGTCTCCAACACATTTTTGGTATCACCTGGCAGGAAAAAGTTCCAAATAGAGTAGTCCTAGAACGAGCTGGAATTTTTAGCATGTATATATTATTGAAACAGCAATGTCTACGTTGGCTCGGGCATGTCGTGAGAATGGCTGATGGTCGGATTCCAAAAGATCTCCTGTATGGAGAATTAGTGCAGGGAAAGCGCCCCAGAGGGAGACCACAGCTGCGATACAAGGATATCTGCAAGCGGGATCTGAAGGCCTTAGGCATGGACCTCAACAGATGGGAAACCTTGACATCTGAGCGTTCAGCCTGGAGGCAGGCAGTGCATCATGGCCTCTCCCATTTTGAAGAGACACTTGTTCAGCAGGCGGAGGCAAAGAGGCAGTCCCGAAACCAGCAAAATCAGGGAGCTGGACAGGGGACAGATTGTATTTGTCTTCAGTGTGGAAGGGATTGTCACTCTCGAATTGGCCTTCTCAGCCACAGTAGACGCTGTTCCAAGACCTCCATACAGAGCACGTTACCATAGTCTCTCGAGACTGAAGGATGCCTAATCTAATGGTGCCAGGATACTACCCTGCCTGCTGCTTCCTAAGAATACATGAACACTACCTTTAGAATGTTGTTTGTTACACAGTATCCAAGACGGTTAATTCTAAAAAGTAGACACAAATGTCCATGTTTGCCAAATAGTTGCTCCAGTAGGACTCTTGTAAATTTAGAAAGCTGCATTATAGTGAACAGTGGCACGGTGTCTACCAAGCTTTTATATCCAGGATGCAGACATCATGTGTTGTTTGTCTGTCTGTGCTGGAGCTTGCCAGGAGCCAGGTTGGGCAAACGAGTTAACAGACTCTGCAAGGAACAGCTGCTTGCATTGCCAGTCAATATTAAAAGAGGTGGAATGGACGCCCTTCCTGGTCTACACCAAATGGGGTGGTCCTCCCTTGGTCTTTAATTTAAAAGCAACCTCTGAAGAGTAAAGGGAGTTGTAGAAGAAAGATGATCAGAAAAGCCTTTCTGTATTAGATTTAAGTTCAGCACTCTCTTTGTACAGCATCCAACTGTTTGCCAATGAGAGGCATACGGTCTGGACATGAATGTAAATCTATGAACTTACTTGCATTCCTCAGGAGCAAAAGGAATGATCAACAGCAGGAAGACCTTTGACCTGTATGCAAAGTGAAAGAGCTGTGAGGGGCAGCACTTACATAATCAGCCAATACTGAGGACCAAGCATACTTTTTCCTCTTGTAGTGGTGGTGGGGATGGCAAAGACAGTTTGCGATACTCCATGCATCTGAGCTGTGACCCTGCAAGTTGTTAATGCTCAGGAATTGTTTAGAATTAGTAATGTGCATAAATTATTCTCCAAGTTGCAAAATTAAAGTGTTTAGTGCAAAGTGCCCTTTTACCCAATACCACATATTCTGCTCCCTGAAAGGTTGCTATAAACAAAATGAAATCAGATCTATTAGAAAGAACTAATAACTGTGTAAGGTCAACAATTTGTTGGCGCAGCCAAGGCATATGTGATGGAAATCCACATCTGTGGCACACAGCCTTACTGCTCTATGGGGCCAGGGCAAGGATATGTCACAGCTGGACAAAGAAGGGCAAGATGACAGTGAATGGATAGATAAGGATATGAATGAATAATTGGGGGGGGGGGATAATACAGCAAATTTCCAACATAATTGATATTCTTAACAGAAAAGAACCACTTAATGTATTTGTTGAACTTTTGAGTTTTCGTATTGACTTTCCTTCAGTGTTAAGCTAGCATTAGTGGTCTGGTGCTGTTGTTTCTTCAGTCAGGGAAGCTGCAGGATTCAAAGTCAAGAGAGGACTCTTCACATGTTATCCAGATGCAGCAGAGCTTAGCCACCCTGATCTCTGTCTTTCTGAGAAAACTGATGAGTCTGATTCCAGTGAGGCCACTTGGGAGAGGCAGATGCTGTGTTCTCCCAAATAGCTCCCTTCCTCTATTTCTGGGACAAGAGCCAGTGTGCTGTGATGGTTAAAGGATTATACAGTTAAGTAAGAAATGCATAGATGTGTATATAAAATCTGGGTAGCAGTGTAATAAATGTAAATGACAATTTAAATTAACTTAATTGATTATGAAGTTAAAAATTTAACTTTTAAATGTAAATATAATTGATTAAAATTTTTCAGCTTTTAATATATCAGTCTTGTCCTACTAATCTTTTCCCACCTCTGGAATGGTAAATGCACGTGTACTGAGAAAGTGACTCTAATTCTGCCCATTTTGGACTCTGATTCTGACCTGGGCTCATGCTATCCTTTAGAGCAGGGGTCCCCAACCCCCGGTCTGCAGCCCAGTGCCGATCTGTGGCCATGGCAGGACCGGGCCGCGGAGACAGATCTCCCCCCCACCCCCCGCGCACGGACCCCCACCAACCGGTCCACGGTTCAAAAAAGGTTGGGGACCACTGCTTTAGAGGTGTAATGGGAACAGAGAGGCTCTCCATCCATGCTTCATCCCTCAGCCAGCAGATCCTGAATATGGGATGGCATCCTAAAGGTTTTTTTTAATCCATAGCAACATGTTAAAAAAATCTATTATCGTTTTTATTCCCATTCCAATCTGTATCCCAAGAGCAACTGACAGTACTGTGTAAGCAAAACAGACAGTAAAATAAACTCCAAGATTAGGAAGAGACAGAGTTCAGGATTGCTATCCATATGTAAACAACATGGTCCCAGTGTAAAAAGATTCAGTCCTTGAGAAATATTTACTCTTCCAATATATTTACCCTTAAAGTAATTAGCACTATTCTCATGACACAGTCATTTTTCCTGAAGCTTCTTACTGTAGTAAGCAAGCACGGGAGCAAAAAGCAGTTGAAATGCAAAGATTATCTGTAACAAACTGGGACCTCTAAGTCCCAAGCTGGAGAATCACTGGAAGCCTGATATTTGCTCTATTCTGCATTGAGGTCTGAGTATACAGGACTTGCTTCGCTCTAGCTGACAGTGTTGGTACATTATTGGAAGTCAGATGTGGGCACCTTTAGACACTCCAGTGGTTGTTGGGACTGCAGCTCTCAGCGGTCCTAACCAGCACAGGCCAGAGATGCTACCCTACAACATCTAGGACACATGTTGCCCATCCAAGGGCCAAGGAAAGGTGTAAGTGTAGGTAGCCAAAGAGCACCACCCACAGGAAAGGGGCCTCCCAAGGCCTGCTGCATGGCACCCCCACCTATCTACTGTGATCACTATTAGCAATCAGAGCCGCTGTTTCGGCTGTTTCTGTGCCCTTGATAGCTGTCCATAAATCATATTCTGAGCAGGCTTGGTGGTGGTAGGGAGGTTGCTTTGGATTTCCTCAGTGAGTGTGCATCAGCTTCCCAACCATCCTGAGCAAGCCCAGTGTGTGTACATGGGCTTCACAAGGTCATTTGACATAACCTTCAGGGCCCAAAAAGTTGTGAACTCTTGGTTTATAGCCACAAAAAGCTCTTCAGCCCATTTATAAAAGATCAAGTGTAGCAGAAAGGAATACTGTACAGCTTGATTTCGAGTAAGTAAAAGTGTATGGCGCTGAGCTGGGGAGCCATTTGCCCAAGGCAGCGTCCTGCATCTTAATGAAGGATACCATCTTGCTTATCGTTTACTTTGTCAAATAGAGCGGAATCCATAGAAAGTCTTTCTTCTTGCGAACTTGCATAGGATAAGACTGTGCAGCAAGGGTGCAAGGTCATTAACGACGGAGGCTCCTACTCCTCCTTTTATGTAAGCACCCATGACCGCCAACACTGAAGTGTCATTCACACCTAGAAACAACAGTCTCCGTTCTACAATGACGTCAGATTAGACGCCCCGCCCCCGCGAAGCTTCTTATGGGCTGCTATCTAGAAATGGCAGGACAAAAAGCCAATAAGAGGAGCACTTAAAAAAAAACCCGGTAGAAGGGCAGTGACAGCGCATGACCGGCCAGTGTGCCGACAAGTCCCTCCTCCTGGACTTTTCCGAACCAGTGGCAGCGGCGAAGGGCGGCACCAATCGGGACTCCGGCCCCCGGAGTGGGTGTCGCTGCTAATGGAGAGGGCTGGGTGACGGCCGTACGCGTACCGCTGAGGGGGGGAGGGAGAAGCCAGGAAGGAGGGAGGTGCCCAGCCTCCGGCCGTTCCTCATCTCTCGTTGGCAGAACGGGTTCGAGCTCGCGAGGGCGGCGGGGCTGCGCTGGGAGATGTCCGAATTGCGAGCAGCGGGACCCGGCCCGGGGACAACGCCCGGCGGAGCGAGCGGCCCCGTTGCCTCCGGACAAGGAGGGACCAGTGGGCCTGGGCCAGCGACTCCACTGCCCTCGCCTGGGCCAGGTGGTGGAAGAGGCGACGGCGGAGGAGGGACACTGGGCCCTGGGGGACCAGCCCCAGGGGGGGTGGCAACGGCTCCGGGGGGGAGTTCTGCTTCCGCTTCCGGGTCAGCGAGCTCAACTTCCGGAGCTGCTCGCGAAGGGTGGCTTTTCAAATGGACCAATTACATCAAAGGTTATCAGCGGCGCTGGTTCGTGCTGAGCAATGGGCTTCTAAGTTACTACAGGTGAGACCCCGCCTCCTACCGGGCCTGCCACGCCCATTGTCTCGTTGAGCCACGCCCAGTATTTCTCCCGAGGCGTGCGCTCCCCTCTGGCCCCCGTCGCCGGCCCGGGCGCCCCGCCCCCTCTGTCCGGAGTCCAGGGCATTAACGATAGCCTCCACGATGGACTTCCTTGCTACGTGGCACGAGGGCAAAGGGTGCCACGTCTTGAGGGTCTTCCTCCTTGGAGACCTCCAGTCATCTACCTTCCCTGCCCAACCTTGAGTCGGTCTTTTTTTTCCCTGGGAAAATGAAGGAGGGAAGAATCGTGTCCTTTCTTTCCTCTGCCTCTCTCTGCTCGCTCTTTTCTATCATTTAGGCTATTTAGAGAGCATCCATTGCTTGCTTCTTCACCTCATAGCTAGCCCAGAAAATCCGTGTGCTCTGGCAGGTCAGCCTCGACCTCCTTGGCAACACTGGCATTGCCCCTGGGCTGGAAGCAAAGAGCAGTTGGAGAGCTGCAGGCTGGCTGAGGTTGCTTAGTATTTTAGGACTTGCTTGCCAGATAGTGTGTTCTGCTTGGTATCTTCTACCTAATGAGTGCCCTGTTGTGTAATGAACAGAGTGATGAACTTGGGTTCAGATCCCTGCTTGGCCATAGAAACTCACAGTATGTGTAACTGGTAAAACCAGTTGTTAAATATCTCACTTGCCTTGAAAGCCTGATTAGGGTAACTGTACATTGATTCTGACATGACAGCACATAGCACACACACCTCTTGATCTTTCTTTATTTGTGGCGGAGTGTTGCACAATTCAAAATGATGGATGTATATGAAATATAGGTAAAACTAAAATCAAATTAAATGTTAAGATTAATTAAAATGTTTTTGCCAGAAGTGGGCTACTGCAATAGCGGTATCTCAACCATTTGCTAAACCTTTTGTACACTTGATGAGGCATAAATTGCATGCATGTAGGTGCTGCATTGATTGAATTTCTCCAGTCTCAAAAAAAAATTGTCCTGTATCCAAGTAGCCCCATTTTGCTTGATTATTCTTTGATCTTCCTACCTTGAAGTCTATTCAGTGACTTCCAGATGGTCCAACTAGAGTCTTGTCCTGGTGGGTGGGACTCTTCAATGTTTATCTACTTGGCAAGGTTTTTGTACTCCATAGGTTTAGCCTAGCTTCTTCTGGTTTAATATTTAGACCTTGAGATGTGTGCACCCCAATGAGAAAGTAGTAGCAGCATTGACATGACAGTGTAAGATGGAGGGGTTCAAAAATGGGTTGTGAATCACAGATTGCTAAAAGCCTAGTATGCTAGATGTGGCAGCTGTAGCAGTAAAAAACTATGGCTAAACAAATGGTATTACAGGCAGTGCTAGCAGTGAGGCTCATGTTACTAGAAAATGATTTGTGTTTACATTATGTATGATTATATAGGAGAGAGATTCCTTCCAGTATATTTAGAGCTCCTTACAAAGCTTGTTTGGTAAATATATCCTAACTGTTAGGGCTGAGAGCCAGGCTAAAAAGAAAAAAAGGGGGAAAGGCCACATTTACAAGGTGGATGTGGGAACTAAAGAAGAGTAAAGTCTTAGTAGTGGTATATGTACCACTGGCTTACAAGAAGGCTGGGATACCAGTGTTATAAACCACTGTTGTAATAATGGCAATGTTTATTGCCTTGATGACAAGATCCCATTTACATTACTTCCCCATTAGACTGTAGGTCCATAGATGCTGATCTTTCAGCTTCCTCAAGGGATATTTTGGCTATTCCAGAAACCAATACTTATCGTTATGCATTACATGCTTCTTTAAACGGCTCTGTGTAACTTTCAGTGCTGTGTTATCTCCTTGCCCCACCCTTGTGCTTTTCTATAAATATTAATTCATGTTGCTGCAGTGGAATCAAGACTTGAAATGTCTGTTGCTTTAGTCCAAGTCTTGTGTGTACCTCTTTTCAATCAGGTGATCTGTATGAGTATTTTTGTATGATTTATCCAAGCTCTTAGTGCGAGAACTGCTAAGATAAAATCAGGATGGTCTGGGGAAAGACTATTATTCCTTTTATTTAATTAGGTTATTGAACAAATCATTTGTATTTAATTTAAATTTTTTAATCTCTTTATCAGTCACCCAGGAAGTATCCTCAGTTTTGTGCACAAATATGGTAAAATTCAAAGCATAAAATCTTATGGAATGCTCTGAGCCTTTGGAGTGACTGGTTAGGAGAGGGATTAGGCTTTCCTTTTTGCCTAGAATTTGCTTATGTAGCTGGGTGGCTTTGTGGTTCAAAGGGACAGGGAACATAAATGGCAGAGGGATGAATGGCTATCACTCACCATAGAGAAGATTGTAGGGGACAGAATTAGCTCTACAATCTTTGTTTCCCTGTTGATAGGCATGCTTGAAGCAGTCTTCCACAACACTAGATACATCTAGAGATAATGCAAAAATGTTTTTGGTCATAACATTTTGGTCATAATAAATCAGCCTGGAAAATTTATTATTATTTTATCTAAAATATTTTTACCCCGCCTTTCTCCTTAAGAGGACCCAAGGTGGCTTACATCATTACAGGACATTTAAAGCTAAAAACAGTATGTATACAAATACTAAAAAGGATCGAGCAAATACCACACTAAAAATGGATAAACAAAAGTAAAACCAAAAACACATTCAAAGCAGTAAGGTACAACCATCCGCAAAAAAAACCCTCTCAGGCAGCCAGACATTAAGGGAAAGCTTACCTGAAGATATTTATTTATTTATTTATTTTATTTATTTCATTTATACCCCGCCTATCTGGTCAATTGTGACCACAAGGTCTTCATCTGCTTATAGATGGACAGTACAAATGGGACTGCCTAGCCTCCTGTGGGAGGGAGCTCCACAGTTTGAGAGAAGCAATAAAGCAGTTCACAGAGTTTGTTAAATTGCAAAATAAAAGCTACAACCTCTTCACATTCTACTAGGCTACTACCACCCTAGTAGTTTCGCGATGGCCAGCATGGAAATGGAGACTAAGAACAAGTCTTTAACAAATAGATTGGAAGAGATATGGAAACAGAACTGTTCTCCTCCTCAGCTTCTATAGAAATGCAGTGGGTTGACAAAGGAAGAATGGGGTGAACTTTTTGGCTTCTGTCTTTTCAGCCATCCATAAGCAATTCTGTGTCCCTTATTGTTGCCAGGCAAGCTGTTAAATATGAGGTAATACTAAAGCTTTCAGCTTTTTAAGGTGCCACAAGACTGTTCTGCTTATCATAACAGACTAATACAGCTACCTCTAGCTTTCTTTAGTCATTAGCATACTATGCTTACCATGTGTGGAGTGTAATTCCACTGTTTCCAGTTTCGTTGCTCCCCCTCATATGGAGAGCAAGGAGACTGAAAAGAAGAGTCTCTGTCATTCTGGGGGTTTTCCATGTGAGTTGGAATACTAATTTCCCAGTATCCCAACTTATGCAGTGAGCTTCGTGCTCCTCTTCAGAGTCCTCAGTCTCCACTTGTAACACAGAGATGAAACTAGAAAGAGGATAGCAGGGCTGGCACACTCCCTTCTGCCTGTGGTACGTATACTCAGTTTCCTAATGACTGAAGAGGACTCTTCTGACAGTTAAAAAAAGTCAGCTTTTCCTTATCCAAGTAGTTTCAAGACTACAAGGAAGATCTCTCTCCTCTATTTAGGAGAATGCTTGCTTTTCACGCTGAACTGAAGGGCCTATCTGTCCAGCAGGGTGATTTCCTTTGCCAAAAGTAGCTTTTTTTCTCCCTTTCCCCCTTTTTTCCCTTACCTGTGTCTTTCTCTCGTAATGCACATGGTTCCCTGCTCTGTTTTGTTGATAGAAATCATACTCATAATTAAAAAAATTTTTAAAGACATTTTTATCTTTTTAAACATGTGCAATGCATTCCTAAAAATAGACTAGTTTAAAAGGAAATGTGAATTTAATACAAGCAAACACATTAAAATTTGCACATTATTTAAAATCTTAATTAAGGCCTTCCATTAAGTTCATTGATATGAAGCCTGAAGAGGGGACTATACCAAAAATATTTACATTTGGGGGTTAAGCAGTATAAATGACATAACGTTAAGCAGTGTGGGCTTCCAAGTAGCCCCTCAGGATTCTGAACGAATTGTCCTGTGTACCACACAAGAAATATCCAGTGCGCCTATGTGGGGGATGTTACTGTTTTCTTTTCTTACAGCAACTGATCCTTATAACATATGCAGTTTTAAGTCAGAAATATTTATCATTCTGCCACTTATGCAGTATCGATTGCTATTTTTGCCCTAGCAAGTACCAGAGTGTTATCCTGGAAAGCTCTGGAGACATGTTACAGCCTGATTTTATGCATGTTTACTTTATAGTAAATCTTTCTCGGATTGGGAATCGCTTCCAGGTAGCATTTACATAGGGTTGCAGATGTCATGTTAGCGATCGTGCTTAATATCCTTGTGTTGGAACAGAGCACAGTAAAATCTTTCTCATTTTCAAGAAGATAAAATTCTCCACTATAAAAAGCATATGGTCTTCAGGAACAAAGCTTTGGATTATTATGCTCATAGGTCTTCAGGAAAGAAAGATTTTGGATTATGGTCCTAGATTACATAAAGGTTCTACTTAGTGGCAAATGATTTATTTGTTTATAGCAGTTAGTGCAACATGATTGCAGGGAAAGCTCATGGATCAGTGGGCACACTCCACCACCAAATTTCAGAGGGGATGTATGCAGTAATTAAAAAAATGGGAATTATAATTCAAATCAGTCTATCTTGCTCAATTCTGTATTCTGGTTAAATTAAACTGGATGCCATAGGCTTTAGAATGGCATTTTGTGAACCCTGGATCCATTGAGTTTTTCCAGTGAAAAAAGGCAGTGCCTTTTTGTTCATATATGTGATTGTATGACATCTTTATTGGAGTGTTTATTTGAATTTCTTTGCTCCTGTCAGGCTTGAGTTGTCCTATATTAATGGACCATATGCTGTTCTCCTTTCCACATTTTAAGGAGGGATATAATGCTTTTGATTTCCCGTAGGAAATAGTAAGCTGAATTTGTCCAATATATGACCAAGGTCTGTCTTCCCCTCTACTCAGAACTGGATGTTTTTCAGGGTAGTCAGTCTTTAATTTAGGGCACTTCTACACTACAGATGTAAAGCAGTATGACTGCCTTACCTATCATGATCTCTTGCAACATTTCTTTGATGGCAGGAAGTTTTTCCAGTGGATTCCTAGTGGTTGGGAACTGACAATAAAAAACAATTAAAACTTACAGTGTAGACATGTGTACTTCTGGGATTTTGTCTTGCTCTAAGGAACATACTTTGCTGGCATGCTCGGAAACTGATGTATTTACAGATTGAATGAAGTTACAGCTAATTAAGTCCCTCGGTGTTGTGTGGAAGTAATGGATTGATCCTTGTCTGAGCTATGCCTGACACATTAAAAGAAGGTTCAGTAGCCCTTGGCCTTTCCTTACGAGGATTGGATGATAAGACACTCTCGTGAGGTCAAATTTTATAACAATGAAAAAAGTTTATTTGTTGAGTCCAGATGTGCAAATATTTTGTCTCCTGGTTTATACCTGGCGTGGAAAGCATGAGCTTTAGTAATGCTTAGAAATAAGTACTTAGAGTGAACAACCAAGAAGTAAAATAACTAAGCACTGCCTGCTCTCAGAAGCCCTAGTTTGGAGAAAATCTCAGTATGAAAGCCAGCTATAGACACTTACCATCTGCAGTCCAAGTTAAATGCTGCCTTCAGTATGTTACCTCATTGTGGAGTGTCTTCCACTCTTTATGCTGTTACTCACTCCAAGCTTCTATTGTTGATGTGGCTGAATTGGATGGGAGAGCTTGTCCCCAAATTTTAGGATGAGATATCCCCTCCTTGCTCAGACTAATGGCTGCCCATGATCTCTGTTGCTATTCTCCAGACCTTTCTTTTAGGCCTGCTATTGGCTCTGCTTTGTCAGTGATCACCTTCAAAGTATGTATTGGACCTCCTGCATCCAGTTCTTGGGCATTGACCTCTGCACAAACATCCTGTATAGTAGCATGGAATCAGCATTTTTTAAAGTTCCTGTTTGCTTAAAGGAATGGTTTTAGAGAGAACCTTCTCTAAATCAGACCAAGGTGGCTTGCTTGTAAGCCATACACTTGTAGCTTGGCCTGTATTATTCATAAAGTAACTAGACTCTGGAGGATAAGAATAGCCAGCAACACAGGCTCATATTTCCCCATGGATGTGGCTGGCTAGGAGGAAGGAATGTTCAGTTAACTTTTTATCCAGACACTCTAGGCGTGGAAGAGCCAACCAATGGCTTCTGTAGTGACGCATGCTGGTAGTTTTCTGTATCAGATCAGAGCTGGGTGTGTGCTTTGTTTCCATGTCTTGTTCTGTTCTGCAGGAAAAAGGTGATAGCTCTGCCTTGTACCAGTTCAATACACAGGGAACTTTGTTCTTGTCTTTGTCTGGAAGCAGGAAGGGATTGAGTGAGCAGGGAGGTATTCTGAAGTCACACTTAGTTATTTCTGCAAACTTGGAAGGGCAACAGGTATATAATGCTTTTGTATTAAAAGTACAAAAGATCACCCGGTACAGTCTGGGTGATCTGGAATTTTGAGAAAAGCGGGGACTGAAATAAATTGTTGATGTGGTTGACTGGGGGTGTCTTTCCTGCAAGTCACTACTGCCCCATCGGCATGCATATAAGCACACATGCAGAGATGCATATATGTTACATATGTATTCAGAAATCTGTTCTGAAAAGCACAGGTACATTACTGGTTGCTGCGAGAGAATACCTGCAATTCAAGGGCATCTAATTTATATGTAGTCCCATTTTCAAGTGTGGTATCCTTAGGTGCTGCTGCAAGTTCTTTCTTACCTGTTTGGTTAGAGTCTGGTTCTCACAATCCAGTTTCCATTTCTTAATTTCTGGGAGAGAGATGTTCTGCGTTTTGAGTATGCCCCCCATTTGTGGACTACTCACGTGCCAAATTTCAGCTTTCTCTGTGTTACAGAAGTACCCTGACAAATTCTTTGTGACCCTGAATCAGTGACTAGTTCCTGAGTTTAAATGTTTGCATAAAAATGTATATGCATACTACATTCACTCCTCTTGTGTACCCATGTAAATGTGTGCACACATACAAAGATACTTATGAATATATATTTTTCTCTCAAGAGACCCAGAAGTTTTGCTTTGAATATTATAAGCATTAGTCTCTGTCTGCTTCTGGCTTTTATGCTGCCAAACACTTGCAAGTCTGCCTGCATCCTGATATTAAATGCAAAATCCTCTGCCATCTGGCTTGTCGACTCTGCATGTGTGGCTGGGTCAGCCAGCTTGGTGAAATTATCAGTGCCAGCTCTGTGCAGTTCAAGATATTGCCCTATTAATAGAAATGCCGGCTGGTTTATGATCATAGCCAGAGAGAGGAGACTGCCCCCACTTGGAGTGTGGGTGGGTCATGCTGGCCTGAAATATCCTTTGCATATTTAGAGAGGTGGGGGAAGTGGCCTCACAAATAAACTTACTTTTCATGTTTTTCCCCGGTATTGCCACACCTGGGAGGCTTGTAATAAATGCCTTGCTCTATGATTTTCAGAGATCACAGTGGTTTAATGATTTTCAGTGTATGAGTCAGTGCCTGTGACAGCGTGCAAAATGTATGTGCGATTTCATGCATAGATTAAACAAAATAAATGACCTGACATGGTGTCGTATCTTTTGGGGGACTGGAGTTTGAATTGAAGAACCCCACCTCAGCTCTTCTGGCAAATAATTTGATGGTAAAAACTGTTCCTATACCATACCCCTCTGGACTTTAAAGGACAATAGAAAGATTATGTGATTGAGGACTGCAGTACTGTGGAGGGAAATCTGGTATCTGGGCCCCTGTGGTCCTCCATATATAGTTGGATTCTTGTTCTTACTAGCTCCAGCAAACTTGACTCATCCTGAGAGGCTATTGGGGGGGGGGCAGGTGTTCATTTATTAACATCTGGAATATCACACATTCCCCAGGCTCATCCAGTACACCAAAAGCTAGAACATTGGGGAAGAGCAAGGTACTGTCCTTCTCCCCTGATGCCTAGTTTTCTGTTCAGTCGTGTAACACCACCTGTAGGGTAACAGCCCAAGAACAGTATTGCTATAAAGCTGATTGTTTTAGCTGGATTATATTTAATACTTCAGCTTTGGACTGATGTGCTATCTGATTCACTTCTGCCATAGACTCATGACCCAGGTTACTCGTTCTCATTTGCAGCATTGTATCTATAAAATGAAGAACAGTGATCTACTTCATAAGGTTGTTGAGTGGGTTAAAGCAAAAGAAAGAAGTTGCAAACTGAAATGATGTTGTACAAATGATATCGGGTGTTAATAGGATGTTGGAAGGATTTGATAATATTGTAAGCCACCTTGTGACATCTTGAGGAGAAAGGTAGAGTATAAGTATTTTAAATAATAAATGCGTATATGTATGCTTGGGCGGGGGGGAGAATAAACAGGCTGGAGGTGTGCTGAAGTGACCAAAACCTTGGGACAATTGAATACTTAGTGGGCCAAATAATTACTCCTGCTATAATCAATCATATTAATTTTCAGTTTCTAGTTCTGCAGCATTTAGTTTTCAAAAATAAAACAAAGCACTTGTGGACATTTCTTTCCCTATTGCCATCAACAGTTGTAAATCTACCTTTTAATTGGAAGTTCATTCTTTTGATTCCATGAAAATCATCATGTCATTCTGTAGTTTGTGGATATGAAAACCTTTGTTCATATGGCAACAATAATAAACTACTTACAAAGTAGGGAAATGCAGTAGGTTGTATCCAACTAGTGTTATTCCATTGCTCTTTGATTCACTAGAAGCTTTCATCAGTGGAATGAGGAGGAAAGCAATATGGGCCGATTCATTAAATGCTTCCCCACTGTAACCCTGTAATCTGCTCTTGAAGGTTGAGGAATGAATCTGTTGAGGGATAGGGTTGTGATGGAGATGAAAATCACTTCCCTCCCTTTTCTGCTGGTGGAAGCCTTCTCAGTGTCATAGAGTATTCCAGCAGTGGAGTGACATCAGTTGGATACAACTCAATGTTGTGTCTTATCTGTGTTATTGTCTTGTCTTTCCTGGTTGCTTTGGGAGGGGAGAAAGCAAAGGTCTAATTATCTGTTCCTAGAAGGAGATGGGGTTCATTTTTCTCAATCTTGCCTTTTTCCTATTAGTCAGTGTCACTGATTAGATCTGTCATCCTTCTGATTGTTCATTACTGTGTCAATCTGCCTCCTACAGGTCAAAAGCAGAGATGCGACACACTTGTCGTGGAACCATCAATCTGGCCACAGCTAACATCACAGTGGAGGACTCCTGCAACTTCATCATTTCCAATGGAGGGGCACAGACCTACCACTTGAAGGCCAGTTCTGAAGTTGAGAGGCAGCGCTGGGTCACAGCCCTGGAGCTGGCCAAGGCTAAAGCAGTCAAGATGTTGGCAGAATCAGGTAAATGGCATGCTCGGACACCACAGATGTAGAATGGCAGAACTGAGGGAGCTTATTATGGGGAAGGAATGGGTGGAGCTTGTTGTGGCAGGGGACTCTTACAGGAAGGAGTATTAAAACAGGAAAATAAAGGAATGAGCTCTTCTGAACAGTGTTAGGTTTGTCTAATGACCCTGGTGCAAATGGCAAGCTGCTGCAGGGCTTCAGGAGGCCAGGATGAGTGTTTCTCTCTTCTTCCCATCCCACCCCCATTTGTCTTTTTGTGACACTGAGGTTTCTCTTAGTAGGTGGGCCTCAAGAACTGCTCCCACCCCTCCTGCTTGAAATGCATTTGGTTAAAAGAGAACTGTCTACCAGTCTATTCTAAGCATACCGTTAATATAAGTGAATGTCTCTTCCCCTTTGTCCTCTTGATCCTGTTTAGAGTTCCAGCTGCCTGAGGCAAGGTTTTCTGCCAAACACCAAATGTTTGTTACTCAGACAAATGGCCCTGTGTCCTTTGAATCCTGTGTGTGACATACCAAGGCAAGAGGCCATCGGGGACTCCTGTGGGTTTAGCCAGATATTTCTGGAAAATGGGCTTCTATTTTTAAGTATCATATTTCTCAGAATCTACTTTTCAGGACATTGTGTGTTTCAGGAGTCAGGACCAAATCAGTTCTGCATAGTACCCAAAACCTGAGATATACATAAGCTGAAATCCAGGAGCATAGTTGAACGCTGTGCTTGCCTGATGATGTCACCAGCCATGGCAGTGTTTTACAAAGTAAAATTTCCAGCGCACACTCTCCACAAATCCTGAGACTTTCCTGGGACCCCTTTCATTGTGAGGAATTTGTCATGGGCTGCAGGATGGGGAAGACGCCTTTAATTTCTGAAAATTGCTGCTGCTGTTACAGCTGTGAAGACTTCTGGAAATTAAAGGCTTCTCCTGTCGCCCCCAGTGGCTTCCCCACAACAAAAGGGATCCCAAGGGAGCTTCTGGGTGGGTGGAAAATGTTTAATTTCTGAGAGACCCCTGCAGGTGATGACATCATCAGCCTTATGTGGTGTATGTTAAAGAGGCAAGATTTCAGCCATTGTAGGTAACAAGATGGCTTCTGAGTCAAAGCATCTGCCAGTAGCTGCTGTATCTGATTAGGTAAAACAAGGGCCATTTATACAGGATACAGCTGTGCAAAACAATAGTTGAAGTGATTATAGACCCTCAGTTCCTGGAGTGATTGTGCTGCTGTGGTGCACATGGTTCTTATCTAGAATTTTCAGGGCACTTGCCTCTCTGAACTGTATCTAGTTCTCAGTGGTTAGCATTTGCTCTTTATGGATGAGAAAAGAAGTGGAAAATGTGCTACCATTTATTGTTTGGATGGTTTGTTTCATTTTCATGAAATTTTAAAGACTTGGCATCTAGAAAATAATGTGTTTGGCAGCTTTACAGGGAAGAATGTCTTCCATGTTTTCAAAACAGAATGTTCTCTTCCCCGTAATGTTATTTGTGTCAGGGTTCTAGGCCTCAGGCTTCAAAGGTGCAAGCATTGAGCTAACTCCAATTTAAATGAGTTGTGACTAACCAGTCTCACTCATTTCAGCAGACTTATTCTGTGAAGGGCTGCATATGTTGGATTTAGCTTAGTAGTGCTGATTTAGCTTTTCTAAATGTTCAGCCCATTGTTGCTAATTTTCGCTTTCTGTCGAAAGCTAAATGAAAGAGGGAGACATGAATTCATACAGGTTCTGGGCATGGCACAAAAATGTGAGACCAAGTGCTGATTCTGAAAAACACCTGCCTTTCTAAATACTTGCAAATACTGTGCTGTCCTGACTTCTTCCCCTTGGTGGTATCCTGCTTCATTACTGACTAGCTGTTCTGCTGATTGCTTGCAGCAGATATTTTTCCCCCTCTATTGGGTAATTCTCTTTAAACAGCAATTTAGTTTGTGACTCATTTCTTGTGGGTAATGACAAAATGCAAGACCAAAGCAAAACAGTTTTTAAGATAAGCCTTTGAGTTTTCATTTTGTTTTTAAAAATAAGAGGAACTTGCAGGCTGGTTTGCTCAATCACACCAAAGGTCCACCCAGTGTTTATAACCACTGGAAGCATCTTATCTTAGAACCCCTCAAAGTTCAAGGCTAAAAGCAATGGCCCTTCCTTGATGTTTGTTCGTGATACTTGATATTCAAAGGTAGACTCCTCCTAAAAAAGAATGCTCCTTTTTTTGTCTCATTGCTAATAACTCCAATAGATGTATCCTGCATTCATTTGTCCAGTCCTTAAAAGCCATTTAACCAATAATAAGAACTGCTTCTTATGGTAGTGTATTTCATATGTTCATTACTAATCAGATGAATACTTTGTCATCTTACGTGAACCTATCAGTATTTGTCTTGTTTGGTGAACTCAGGTTCTAATATTAGGAGAGAAAATATTCCATCCCTTCAGCATCCTTAGTTGTATTATTGTTAATTGTCATATAATGTCAAGTCATCTCTGACTTCTGGCAACCCTATTGGTAAGTGATACCGGAATGTTCTGTCATTAACAACTCTGCTCTGGTCTTGCAAACTCAAGGCTGTGGTTTCCATTTTTGAGTGAATCCATTTCATATTTCTTTTTTATTCCTGCTTTCTAACTTTTCTCAGCATTTTGGTTTATTCAATGTTTCTTCTCATAGTGTGCCCAAAATAGAACAGCTTCAGTTTTGTCTCTTGTTGCTTCTAGAGAGAGTTCAGGCTTGATTTTATCTAGGACACATAAACACACCCTTGTTTTTGGTCTTTCTGGTGGTTCATGGTCTCCATAAAGCTCTCCTATAGCACCATATTTTGAATGAATAGATGGTTTTTTCCTTTCAACTTTCTTCACTGTCCATGTTTCACACTCATACATAGTAACTGGGAATTTAGTAGCATAGATTATCTTCGTCTTGTTCTCCAGTGACACATTCTTACATTTGAGAATCTTTTCCACTTCCTTCATACATAGCTGCTTCTTTGAGTCTCAGTCTCCTTTTGATTTCTTGGATGCCGTCTCTATTTCTATTGATGACTGAATCAAGTTGTACAACATATTAAATAATTTCAATTTCTTCATTGTCAACATTAAAGTTGTATAGTCCTTCTGTAGGCATGATTTTTGTCTTCTTAATGTTCAACTGCAATCCTGCTTTTGCACCTTCTTCTTCACCAGGAATTGTTTCAGGTAATTGCTGATTTCTGCCAGTGATATGGAGTCATCTGCGTATCTTAATTGATAAAAAATACATCAATAATTTTTCACATCTCCTTCATTTGAATCCAGTCCAGCTTTCTATGTTATGCATACAGATTGAATAGAAATGGAGATTAAAATATGCCACGACCTTTGCTATGGGAAGCCATTCTGTTTCTCCATATTCTGTCCTAACTATTGCTTCTTGTCTACAGTAAAAGTTACACGTGTTGAGGTACATCCATTTCTTTTAGAAAAATCTGTAGCTTTTCATGGTCCATATTGTCAAAGGCTTTGCTATAGTCTCTAAAGCATAGATTTTGCAGTTGTTTGGTATGTTCTGATAGCCAACATATATTACCAATATGATCTCTAATTCCTCTTCCTTTTCTGTATCAGCTTGAACATCAGGTGTTCCTTGCTCCATATATGGTAAAGGTCTCTGTTCCAACATTTATTTATTTTATTTTATTTATTGGATTTCTATCCCGCCCATCTAGACCAAAGGTCTACTCTTGTAGAGCATGTTGAGCATCACTTTGTTTGCATGGTAAATTAATACAATGGACCTATAGTTGCTGCACTCCTTGGAGACTCCTTTTTTGGGGATTGGAATGTATATTGAACATTTCCACTCTGTATGCCACTATTTTGTTTTCTATATGTGTTAGTGTGCTTCTTTTAAGATTCTGACAGGTTCAATCTCTGTAACGTGAAATAATTCTGTTGGTATCCTGTCCACTCCTCATGACTTATTTCTTCCAAGTGCTTTGAGAGCCATTTTCATTTTGCTTTCTGTAATTGCAGGTTCTCTTTGTCTTTCCATAATAATCACTGAAAAGTTGCTTTAAGGAATCTGACCTTATTTCTGCAACCTTTACTTTTGCTTCTCATCTCTTGTTGACAATTTAAAGTTTTTCCTCAGACATCCATCTGTGTTTTTTCTTTCTTTTGCCTACAAGAATAGTCTTTTTACATTCTTCGCTGACAATATTGATATTGTTCAGTCATATGATACATCATAGCCCCTAACTGCTTCTGCTACATCATGTGTCAGTATTAGAGCCACACTGTTTCTTCTGATTGTTTCATTCCCAGACTAAAACACTTTGTAACTATCTGACTGAAAATATCCTATTTCATTCAACTTTAGTTTGCTCACACCATGTACTGCATTGTCTAAACTTTTGTTTTCTGGTTTTATGGTTCCCTATTTACAATGATTCATATTTTTCACATTCCATGTTCCAGTTGTATATGTCATGCAGCATTGGACTTTCCTTTTGCGTCCATGAACATCAGCCGCTAGGCTTCCTTTTGGCTTGAATCTAGCTGCATCGTTAGGCTGTTAGGCCATTGCTCCCAGCCTTTTTGACTCCAGGGACTGGTTTAGTTGAAGATCATTCTCCCAAGGACTTGGGGGGGGGGGGTGTTACTTGTTATGCAGTAGATTGTTGGAGGATAGCTTTGAATCGCGCTCATAAAGGAAATGGTGAGCAGGAGCAGGAGGTGAGCTGCAATTGAAGCTCCGCCTCCTGTTAGATCAGCAGCAGCTTTAGAACCCAATAGAAGCGCAGGCTCCTATTAGATTCTAATGCCACAGGCACAGCTGATCTAGCAGCAGCAGGAGGGGAATGGGGAGTGAAGCTCCGCCTCCTGTCAGATCAGCAATGGCATTAGAACTTAAGAGGAATGCGCTGACAGGAGGCGGAGCTTCGCTCAATGCTCACCCCCTGCTCGCCGCTCATCTGACCCAGTGGCCTGGTCCTTCCAGGGCCACGGACCAGTACCGGTCCGTGGTCCAGGGGTTGGAGATCCCTGTGTTAGACTGTCCATACTTGTCCTTTGCTCTTTCCAGGTAGCTGATTGAATGCCTTCTCACCTGGGAGTCTAAACTTCCAGCACTGTCGTATTTCATTTTGGATTGTCTCACCATAGCTGCCACTCAGGAGTTTCTCCACTTCATTATCATTAGAATTATCAATTATTTTATGCTGATGTGTAACCATTATTCCTAAGAGGGTGGGTGCATTTTTGTTTAATGCCTACGATTTAACCATTCTACCAGGGGTGACACTGTTAGGAATAACAGTGTAGCCTCCTTATAGCATTGCTCTCATCTTCCCTGACAGCTTCAAACTCCCTCACCACATAAAAGGGTGTGTATATACTAGAAAATGGGCCCTAAATGTATAGACCTCTTTTAGTAAAACTAGTATAATGTCGCTTCCTTTCCTGCCATTCCTGCTTACTGTTGGTTGTGCAGAGTAACATTTGATGAGTAGAATGTGCCTGCTCATCTAGACAGTTTTTAGGAAGTCACATGATGGTCTTAACAATTTTAAGAAATGGAAGGGAAGATCAAAAGTATATTTGCGAGTATACATGTGAGGACATGATTTACAGCAAGGAACTCCTGCATTCAGTAAGCTTTGGTATCCTTGGTTTGGTTAGTTTATATCTTACTGTTTCATTTTGGAATTTCTGATACTAAAACCAAGCCTTGAAAGCTGTTGCTCTTTGCAAGATCCAGAGTTTACCAATGATATGTCTCTGCTTTTTCCCATCCTTGCCAGCAAAACGGTTTTTCAGATTGTTCTTTTATTGGTATGTTAGGATCTTAATCTCTGTGAGCTGCTTTGTTGGTATACAAATAAGTAGAAATAAACTTAAATTAATAAGTATCTGCAGTATAGCAACTAACAGCTGGCCAGATAGTTCAGTGAGTTCGGTGTCTGGCTGTGGAGCCAGAGGTTGGAAATGAGATTCCCTGCTGTGCCTCCTGCGAGTGGAGCCAGCCTGTGCAGCCTTGGGCAAGCTGCTCAGTCCCAGAGTGGTCCCCACAGGAAGGGAATGGCAAGCCATGAGTATTGTCTACCTAGAAAACCCTGAAAAAGTAAGAATTGACTGGATGGCACACAGCAATTATTATAACATTATAGCATTATTATATTATGATAGCAATTAACTCACAATTTCCTTGTTAAAGGATTAGAATTTCCATCCTTCCCTTTAGTTGAACTATTCCACTGGGAGGACAGAGTTGTTTGGGTTTGTTTTTTTTAAATCAAGTGTTCTAAATTGGAGGAGGAGCACATAGGCTGCACGTGACTCTCAGCCATGCTTATGGTCTTTGTGCTGTATATCATTGTCAAATGCACTACAGCGGTGGCAGCAGAATCACTGCTTTCTCTCTCTCTCTTTTGTAAACAAGGTATGCTTGAGTCACATAGCTTGTTTTTAAGGAGAATCAACTTCCTGGAACCATAAATCTCCTTGAAAACAGTGTGTGTGTCTCTGGTATGCCTGGCTCATTGCTAAAAAGTGGTGATTCTTGCCACTACAGATTCAGTACCTGGAAGAGGTATGACTCTGGCAGGTTTTGGCGTGGGGAGGGAGGTCAGGGCACTCTTACCCTCCAGCATTTGTCCAGACTTAATCTAGGTAAAGTCTATCCTCATGTTCTGTGTAACGCCTCTGCATGGCTAGTATTGGGGATGAAAGGGGGCAGAGACGTCTGGAGTTGGGCCTGGTTCAAAAATGGGCTCCTGCCTTGGCTTGAAGGGGTTACAGCTGCAGCTTCTTCCGCACAGATGAGTCAGGTGATGAAGAATCCGTCTCTCAGACGGACAAGACAGAACTGCAGAACACCCTGCGCACCCTCTCCAGCAAGGTGGAGGATCTTAGCACCTGTAATGACCTGATTGCCAAGCATGGGACCGCTTTGCAGCGCTCGCTCAGTGAGCTGGAGACCCTGAAACTGCCGGCTGAGAGCAATGAGAAGATCAAGCAGGTCAACGAGCGAGCCACCCTCTTCCGCATTACTTCCAATGCCATGATCAACGTAAGTCTGCCGCCAGACATTGGCTGTGAGCCTGCCTCATGGGGAAGGGCGCTTGGATGGGATAGGCTGCGGATCAGCGGCTTTGGGTGTACCTAATAACAGAACTTGCAGAACCAGAGTCTGGTCATGCCCTGGGCTCCACATTTGGAGAGAGAGAGGATCTGATGAGCTTTGTCATTAAGCTTTTGGATTCCTAAGCAGCCTGTGACACAGCATGTTAGCTAAAATATAAGCCCTTTAGTTAAAAACAAGAACTGTAAACTAAATTCCTGCTTGTCCTGAATCTTCTGTAACTGCCTATAATTTTGCAGCTCAGTGTGGCCACACTGTGGCCAGTTTGAAGAACAGCATTAAAAACATGACCTGATCTGAACTAAGGAAGAAAAAAAATGATAAATATGCCAATCAACAAACAGTGCATCAAATGTAGTTTATGTTTCGAAACTGGAGAGCAAGGGAAGAAAGGGGTAAGCTAGAAAATGGCAGCATGGAGAAAAAGTCTTTAGAAGAGTGGTGAAGGGCTGGACAGTGCTGTGATTTGCTGACTCTGACAGCTCACATCCATGACAGCACAATTGCAGCTTTGTTCCTCATTTACTGTGTGCCGTCATCAGGCCAGGGTTTGAAGATTAGGATGGAGGCAGGGTGGTGGTTGGAGACGGCACATCTCCCAGAGGACAACGGATCCCTGAGCAATCAGAATCCTGGAGAAATAATGAGCTGTGCTTTATTAGTCCCATTGAATACAACAGGACGAGCTTCTACATGAAAGTGCACATTGTGTAGCCGTGTCCTGGATCCTTAAGCTAAATGTGAGCCAATAGTTCAGTTGAGCAAAGGTCCTGCTAATGTTTGACAGGCAGTTTCATTGCCTAGTGAGTCCTGCTGATAACTCCCAGCAACTTTAAACACAGTCTTAAGTCAGCCACATTTCCGTTCGCAGTCCAAATCTGTCAGTTACCAACTTGCCACCATTACATGTTAGTCTGTCTGAATTCTGAGATGGATTGAGGATCCGGTCATTTACTGTTAGGAGTCTGTTTAGCATATATCTGTACCTACCTTCCATTTAAGTAGCATCTTCACATCAGTCCCCTTTCTGCAGGTCAGGCATGAAACAGTTCAGAACTCTGGGAAGACTTTATGTTTTGCAAGCTGGGAGCAAACTGTTAAGCAAAGAGATTTGTTAAAATGTCAGAAATATTTTTAAAAGATATATGAATCTGCATTCTAACTAAAATACTAAGTTGCTTATATATTAGTACCACAGACCAGAATGAAAAACTTAAATGATAAAGAACTGTAATTTATCTCAGTCATAACTAGAGAGCAAAATCCTCTGTTCTTCAAGTGGTCACTGTCATTTTTTAAAAAATACTGGAAAACAGCAATAATTAACTTCAACCAAAATGGATTCCTAAGCCAGGCCTTCCCTTAGTGAGGAAATACTGCAGCCTTATACAAAAGTTACTAAGCCTGCTAAAAAACTAGTATCTTGTTTTTCTGTGCTGGACACATAGGAAGAATGACTTTTAAAAAAAGAAGGTAAATTATGCAGTGAATGAGGAACAGACTGAGCTGTCTGAGCTTTGCCATTCTGGATCTAGCCAGTGTGGAATTCTGTGCACTCATCTGCATGGAATTCCTGGTTGTCTGTGGCTGCCAGTTAAGTTATATATAGGGCTGGAATACTATTCTTTGAAGAAGGAATGACATCACAATGTCCTTTAAAAAAAAGTCCTCAAGTAGCAGTGGGCAGTTTATACTGTGAAAGGCTTTAAACACTGAGGATTGTTTGAGGCATGAAATGGAAAGTACGCTTTAGAAAGTATCTTAACAAAGATTGCCTTCCTGATGTGCAGAACCCCTCAGGGTGTGTTTAAATGGGTAAGATAAGAATTATTTTGGCATTCATTTAGGTACAGATCGTACAACCTAGAGATTTGGAACTACATTTTTCCTTTGATGGAATTAATTTTCCATGTCTATGCATTCATATTGCTGCTCCATGATAACAGTAAGGAGAACCCTATTGGATCGAGGCAGCAGCTCTCTAATCCTTTGTGACCTATTTAGTTCAGCATCCTCTTTCGCAACAGGAGGAGGACATCAGGACAATAGACCTGTCGTTCTAGAGTTGTTCTGAATCTGGGACCACCGCACACCTACTGTGACTAGAAGCCTGGTTGTTATCTCATCCTCCATGAATTTGCCTAATGGTTTTTAAAGCCATCTAAGCTATTGATAATTTCCTAGACTTTCCAGATGCAGGGGTTACTGAAATTTTTCCTGAATAGTCAGATGAAAGCTTTCTGGTGACATGTCTGAGTTTAGAGTAGGACCTGGGAGGGTTTGCCATCTTTCACATCCCCATCTGTCTCCATAGATGCTGTTATCTTATGTTCATGCCCGTAAGGACTGCTTTTCAGTATTCTTGTTTAATTACTACCCTGGTTTTTATTTAGGGCAGCTTACTAAGAGTAACTTTAAATGTCTTCTGATTCTTCATGGAATTCAACTATAATTCATAAGGTCAAATGGTCATATTGCATACACCTGCCTAGTCTTCTTGCACCAGTTGGATTGCTGGATTATAGGTTTGTAGTGTTATATGTTCAGGGTCTCCCATAACAGCATAACTATCCTGATAAATTCCAAGGGACACATTTATTTGCAGTTTGTCTTAACCAACAGGAGAACGTTGTATATCACTTGAAGAGTAATAATAGCTGGACAGATATCATAGTGTAGTTTGACCTGGGCAGTAGAGAGAGGTGTCCCTCTTGTGGCAAAAGGAGAATAGAGAACCTTGTAAAGATAAGAATTACTCTTGTCTTCTTGACTTCTTCAAATGTTATCCCTAATAAAGGCGGCAGGGTGACATTTGAATTGCCAGAATGTCTTCAGCTGACATCCCCTGGAGTAGTAAACGCTGCCTCTTCTTGGGGTTCCCCCATAGGCTTGCCGAGACTTCCTGATGCTGGCCCAGACACACAGTAAGAAGTGGCAGAAATCTCTTCAGTATGAGCGAGACCAGCGCATCCGTTTGGAAGAGACCCTAGAGCAGCTGGCTAAGCAACACAATCACCTGGAAAGGGCCTTCCGCGGAGCCACAGTCCTACCTGCAAATGCCCCTGGCAGTATGGACTCCTCGAAAGGTAGGAGCCAGCGGCTTTGGCCCTTGTCTCTTCCGTGAACCAAGCCTTAGCAAGTGGTAGTTCTTCTGACGTTCTCCTCTGCCAGTGTCAGCCTCCCTTGCTTCAATATTCCTCCTTGTCAAAATAACTTCTGCTGGGTGACTTGAGGTCCCTTCATGCTTAGAGAATCAAAACCAAGGAGGTTAACATCAATACATATTCCTCTTTCAGATCAGTGTTGCTCATCAAAGGGAGATATGAGTGATGAAGATGATGATAATGAATTCTTTGATGCACCTGAAATTATCACCCCTGATACCATGGGCCACAAGTGAGTGATCTCCAGCTTTGCATGCCTCAACGTTTGGCACTGTGAATGTGTTCCCCATGGGCTTTGACACCTTCCCACCTGCATCACCTGCCTGATCTACTATAAGCAGGTCCAGAAACTTTGTTTAGTAACAGGCTATGGCAGCAAGAGTACTGATTCGGATCAAGCAGTGGGAACCCATGCTGAGGCAATTTTCTACTGCCTTGGGTCCTTTTTGAGAAAGACGAGATAAAAATAAAATTAAATAAATTGTCTCCTTCATTCATTTCTAGTTGGTTCCTACTTCAGGGTTCTGGTTTTGACACAGAAGGCTCTGCATGCCTTGGTACTGCAGTGCCTAAAGGACTGTCCCCTCAAAGTGTACCTACACCTGTACCTTAAGACAGTCAGTAGAAGCTGTTCCCTGAATGCTTCCTCCTCCTGAAGCTCGGGGGGTATGGCGTGCTCTTCCCACCAAGAGTCTTCCCTGTCACTGTGATGGACATTTTCCAGTGCCAAGCAAAGTCATCTTATTGTCTTTGACTTTTAAAGTATTTATTGTCTTAATGTTCATACTATTTTAATTCTGTTGACAATATTGGATTATTGACAAACATTTTAGACTGTTTATATTAATGGTTTAACTATCATGTTACTTTCATGTGTACATTAATGAATACAGTTATTTGTATTGATTTCATTAGAATATTTTTACACAAACGTGCATTTTATATCTACAGTTCATACTAAGAACATTTAGTTTTACAGCAACTCAAAAAGACAGTAGATAATGCCTAAAATCCTGTGGCTTAGTATAGCAAGTTGTGCTAGAGTAGGTCCATTGAATCAGTGAGGATTTGATTAAGTCAATTCCTTTGTAGATTTCATTGATTCAAACGGGCCTACTCTAGTTGTGGCTTACTTTAGTATAGTAAGTCATAACTAGAGTAGGCCCAACTGAATGAAGGGAATTACAGAGGAGTTGACTCACCAAATCCCCAGTGATTCAATGGACCTACTCTAGTGCAACTTGCTATGCTAAGCAACAGAATTTCAGCCCATCAATGAAACAATTGGGTAGAAATGGCATTCCAGCTGATCGTGACCACTTCCTAAAAGTAGTTACCTTGCCTATTGGCAAAATGAAATGAAATGAATCAAGATAGGTTGCCTTAGATCCCTAAGAGGGCCATAGATCCTTAATATTTGGCACTGTGCCTAGTGATTTCCAATTCTGCCGGGCTAGATCCCATAACCTTGTTCTGTCAGTTTTTTTCTGGACCATTTTTTGCAGAGTATTTCAATTGGAGCACCCAGTTCTTCCTTTCTTATGGTGTATCTTTCTCCTTCCTTTAGAAGAACTGGCAGCAACATCAGTGGTGCTAGCAGTGACATCAGCCTCGATGAGCAGGTAGTCTGTCTTTGATCTGAGGGGAGGGAGAGGGATAAGAGCCTTTTCACCAGATGCTGTTGGGACTCTACAGAGGAGGATACTATATTATGTGAGTCCTTCTCAAGCTTCTGGAACAGCCCCACAGCTTATCTATCATGCAGGTTTCTGTCTACTAAGTTAAGCAGCATCTGAATGTAGGAGGAGATGCACAGGGTAAGAAAGATTAAAGTACTGGGGTGATAGAATGCTTTATTATAGGGGCTGGCATTTTGCAGGGTTCAGGGGCCATTTTCTGCTCACAGAATGTTTTTGTGGGGCCTGCCTCACATACCACCAAAAATGTGGCTTGATATTAACTTCCAGATGAGTATTTTTGAGGTTGCACACTGCAGGTGTCCCTGAAACTGTCTTGAAAAATGTATTGCTACTCCTGAGTCTTTCAAAAGTAGCAGTTCGCCTTCCCCTCTCCTCTGGGGAAACAGTTGTTGTGAGGGTGGGGCATTTGATGGTGCTGCAAGAAACAAAATGGTTTTGGAGGGGGAATCACTATACTTTGCCCACTCACGCTCTAGGTTATTACTTTTTTTCTTGTAGGTATAACAGGACCTCCACGTGCTCCAAGATACACCTTTAGATGGAGTTCTGTGAAGGTTAGGGAGAGCAGGTGTGATGTTAGCCAGGGAGTTATTCTTGTGCTGTTTTTGTTTTTAAATAAACCTGTTGCTTCTTTGAAAGCATAAGACTTAATACACTGAGGACACTGGTTATGGACCGGGCTAATCAGTACATAGATGAGGTTGTTTAAGAGTATAAGCTTTGAGCAAAGCAAAGTAGAAAATATTTAGGGGACTGTGTAGGGTTTGCTGAGTGCTGTACCCCACTATATTCTGACTCGTTTTCTCTTCCTCCTGAAGTATAAGCATCAGTTTGAGGACACCAGAAAAGAAAAAAGAACACGGATTCCATACAAACCAAATTATAGCCTGAATTTGTGGAGCATCATGAAGAACTGCATTGGCAAGGAACTCTCCAAGATCCCCATGCCAGTAAGTCCCTCTGGCTGGAACCTGGCGTCTGTCTTGTGCCCTGCACAGTTGGAAGGTGGGGGGAAAGGATGGGCACCCCCACCCACACTATATCCTTTCATCACAAGAAGTGGAACTGACTGCACTGCAGCTCATTTGGTGGCTTTGAGACTTGGGACAATTCCCAACTTCCTTCCCTTGCCTTTCCTTCTTTGTTCCAGAAAGGATCTTCTGCTAGTAATTAGCTTCTTCTGCTTCTAGGTTAACTTCAACGAGCCCTTATCTATGCTGCAGCGCCTCACGGAGGACCTGGAATATCATGACCTGTTGGACCGGGCAGCCAAGTGTGAGAGCTCCCTGGAGCAACTCTCTTATGTAGCTGCTTTCACTGTGTCGTCTTACTCCACCACTGTCTTCCGCACAAGCAAGCCATTCAATCCCATCCTAGGGGAAACCTTTGAGCTGGACCGGCTGGAAGAGAACGGCTACCGTTCCATTTGTGAACAGGTGAAGAGCAGGACACATTCCCTTTATGGCCTGTTTTCTGTGAGAGTTCTCGTGGCATTTTCAGTCCTGAGCATATTAAGTTATATTGAGAATGGTGAATATGCTTCCAAGTGAATGCCCTTCGGTCCAAGCTAGTTATCAGAGCTAAGAAAAGTGAGGTGGCTTGGTACTTTGTTTTTTGCTCTTTTGAGAAGGGCAACAGCTCCCAAAATTCCCCAGCCATGGCCTGTGGCTGTCTTGACTGGGATATTCTGGGAGTCCAAAAAGTAACACTCATATATTCAGGATCTCTGATGTTACCTCTTTCCCTCCCCTTTTGTTAATTACTGGGGTAGAATCTACTGTTTTTCCCTTACCTGTTCTTGGTGACGTCCCCCAGGTGAGCCACCACCCTCCAGCTGCTGCTCATCACGCCGATTCCAAGCACGGCTGGACCCTTCGTCAGGAGATAAAAATCACCAGCAAGTTCCGTGGCAAATACCTCTCAATTATGCCACTTGGTAAGTTTTCGCCATGTAATGCCACTGTTGCAAGTTGTTGTTGCAGACTTACATGGCTGACTAATAGGGGCAGTTTGGAAGGTTGGATTTCATCTCTGCTCGCTATGTTGTGTCAGATTTTGGGATCGGCAGTGTTTTCCTAGCTGGTATTAGGCTGCCTGGGAAAATTACAGGCCCTACAATGAGGATACCTCTAGAAGAAGGGAATGGTAAAGTACTTCTGAGTACTCTGTACCTAGAAAACCCTGAAAAGGCTTACCATAAGTCAGAATTGACTTGACAGCACACAATTATTTGTTATTTTTAAAGTGAGAATTAGTCAAATATAACACCTTCATTAATGCATTCTTCCTTTCTGTATCCCCCTTGGAGATATTTAGAACAAGTGCTTATTTCAAAACTTCAGGAAGTGGACATGTAGAGAACTAAATATAATGGGCAGCCAGGGGAAAATACCCCATGGCTGGGCAGTAATTAGAACCTTGGTCTTCAGTATCCAAAGCAAATGCTCCTGTTCAATGGATTTGTTCTGTTTTACCCCAAATTCCAGCAAGGATGCTTTCATCAGTATGCAATTGTCCTGAGTACCATCTTTTTATTTCAAGGTACCATTCACTGTATCTTCCATACGACGGGCAATCACTACACATGGAAGAAGGTCACCACCACAGTACACAACATCATAGTGGGCAAATTATGGATTGACCAGGTGAGTCAGAAAGTGGGGAAGTGGATGGTAGGATTATATTGCAGCCAGATATATCTTCTGGGGGTAGTTCTGAAAGCCAGGATCTTAAAGATTTGTTTTCTGGGTCTCCCATCAGTTTGATACTTTTGGTAATCCATTTGTTTTCAATTATTGCATCAATGGTGCTGACCCTCCTTGACTCTGCCTCTTGCTTTTCTCTCTTCCAGTCTGGTGAGATTGAGATTCTGAATCATAAGACTGGTGAGAAGTGCATTCTCAAGTTTGTTCCTTACAGCTACTTCTCAAGAGATGTGGCGAGGAAGGTAAGAGACATTGTGCTTCAGCCCTTCTGGTATGGCAACAACAATGATGGCTCCTCTTTAAAAAGAGACAGAGAAGGGGAGCTGTTTGGAGAAGCCATATGTGCACCAATGACTTTTATTAGTTGACCAGCATACCTGGAGGGTGGGGTTTTCCCCCCTCGTTCTGAAAGTTTGGATGCTGGTTGCATGGCCCAATGGAGGACAGTCTATTAGCAGAGAGAGAAATGTTTTTCAGCTTACTGGAGGAAAGGTAAACCATGGTTAATCTTCTCCATAAGAATCTGTGTGTAACCTTGCTGCAACAGCAGTGAAAAAAAGAACAGTGTCCCATGACTCTGGAACTTTTTCTTGTAACAGGTCACTGGAGAGGTGTTAGATTCCTCAGGAAAAGTGCATTATATGCTATTGGGTACGTGGGATGAGAAGATGGACTGTTTCAAGGTGATTCCTGGGATGGAGAATGGTGGTGACAGCCGACAAAGAGCACACGAAGTTGAGGACAGCAGAATCATGCTGTGGAAGAGGAACCAACTCCCGTGAGTAAGGGATTGGTGATCCAGAGATGTAGGACATGGATGCCTCCTCCAGCTTGCCATCCTCCTACGGTGGATTGCATGTGGGGATTTGACTGAGAGGCTTGCTGCCCCTTGACATCTTCCTTCTCCTTCGTTTACAGAAAGAATGCGGAGAACATGTACTATTTCTCAGAGCTGGCTTTAACGCTTAATGCCCTAGAAAGTGGCACTGCTCCAACAGACAGCAGACTTCGGCCTGACCAGAGACTCATGGAGAATGGGCGTTGGGATGAAGCCAATGCCGAGAAGCAGCGCCTAGAGGAAAAGCAGCGCATTGCCCGCAAAAAGCGTGAAGCTGAAGCCGTGAAGGCATCCGAGGATGGTAAGAGTTGTATTATTTGCCCTTGTGGTAATTTTGAAAGGTGTAGCAAAACTTTTGCCCTGCATGTGTTTCTGTGTTTTTCCTAAGGTCCTAGGCAACAGAATCCCAAAATCAGAAGCAGTTATGGGAGTTGTAATCTGAAACATCTGGAAGGCCAGAGATTCCCCCAGGGGCTATAATAGGACCAAACGAAGCTGCCTTTTACTCATAGAATCACTACATTGCAGAGCTAAGGGACCTCAGGGATCACCTAGTCCAGCGATGGCGAACCTATGGCACGTGTGCCACAGCTGGCACGCAGAGCCCTCTCTGCGGGCACACAAGCCATAAGTCGCCGGATCGCTCCCCCCGGCAGCCAAACCTGAGGAGGCGGCTGCAGCCGCGGTGCTAGCACCCCGACAGGCGGCGGGCCAGACATCTGGAGCAGCTGTCACTGGTGGGGGTTGGGCATGATTGGAGGCAGATCCAGAGTGGGGTCTGGAGGCAGCTCCGTGCCCGGGATTCCCCCTTCCACTGCCGCTTCCACCACTGTCCCTTCCGCTGTCGCCGCCGCCTGCCGCCCGCTGGGTTTGGTTTTTTTTTTTCCAGTTTGGGAGCTCGGGATCAAAAACGTTCGCTGTCACTGACCTAGTCCACCCCATGCAGCAAATCAGAGTCCATTGATTCTGGCATTTATGTATTGCTGGCTACCAGTGCCTGCTCAGCATTCCAAGCAGTGGGTTTTTCTACATATGCTGAGGTCCTTTTCGACTGGGAATATTGGGCATAAAACTGGCATGCACAGATTCTCACCTTCATGCAAAGCATGCCTTCTTCTATTAAGGAGTGGTTTCCCTAAGTGGGAAAACTTTGCATTATATTCCTGGGGAGAAAGGACAGTCTAATGCCATTTTTGCATCTTTGAGGATTCTTTGCCTTTCTTCCCCTTATTCCTTGCTGCCTTAACCTTTTCAGGAACTGCTTACGATACCTATAAGCCATTGTGGTTTGAGCGAAAGAAGGACCCCGACACCAGGGAGGTGGCCCACGTGTACAGGGGAGGCTACTGGGAGAGCAAAGAGAAACAGGACTGGAGCATGTGCCCTGATATCTTCTGATGACTGGAAGCAGCAGCAGGACTATTATGCAGATGGGGAAGAGAAGAGGGTAATGGAAGAAGGCTGGAGGGGAGCAGCTGATCATGTGACTTCCTGCTTAGCGCTTTCCTCACCGAATCTGTCTGTCTTAACCAATCACTTGTTTTGAATCAATCACCCAATGCAGAATCCAGCAGAGGTGATTGGCTGGGTTGCCTTAGCTGATTGAAGCTGACATTGGTGTCTGGATTCCTGGAATGTGGATGGGGACTAGTAGGAGTAAAAGACTGCATCCATTGTTTCTCCACCACAAGAGTATCACTCTCCTTATAAGCCCCTTGTGTTTGGGGGGAAAGAGGGGAACAACACTGTGCTGTGTGGATTCCCACTCCCCTTCCCATTTTCAAACAGGGACAGGCAAGACCGTGAATGTATGCTTCAGTTTGAAGCGTTCGTTGGGAGAGACCCAGGGACCTTCCTGCAACCGTGACCATAGGGGAGGCGGTATCATTCCTTCTTCCCAAGCCCCCACTGGCACCCTAAATGCAAGTGAGACTTCTGAAGCATTGAGGAGAGGTGACAACCCAGTTCTTTCCTGGAACCATCAGGTCTCTTGGTTCGCATGGGTAGTGAAGCATCTGATTGGGTCCTAGCAGGGTAGTGGGGGATAACTGTGGTCTCAGTGAAACCATCTTTTGCGGAGGTATCAACAGACATTCACCTGGTGGTAGGAAGTTGAACTTTCCACTTTTCTTTCTCGGCCCCACTTTTCATACCAGGCTCCAGCACCTTCTCCGTGTGCACTTGGGCGGGAAGCAGTGGTGCAGGATAGAACCTCCCTCTTCCGAAAAGCCCTGGCCTAAAGCATTCTCTGGCTTAATGCACACCTGTTTATATGTATATTATATATATGTAGAGAGAGAGAGAGAAAGAGATCTAATTTTGGTTCTGATTTTTTTTCTGTTCCTCCAGTCCTGCAAGACCTTCTTTTGTAACACGTTGCCCTTTCTGTTTCCCGTCACTGCCCCCAGATCTGGGGAGATGTTCTGCAGAAAGTGTGACAGTAAACATTGGTTTGTCTTGCCTTTAATAATAAAAAAGAAAGAAAGAAAGAAAAATTCCTCTTTGAGGCAGAGCCAGAATTCAGTGGCATCCATCTTCAGGCTCCTCACCCTGTGCAGGCCCAAGCAACGTATCCATTAATTCCCTTGGGAGATAAGGAGGCTGTGGGAGCTCCCCAACTGGCCTTGGACAGCTCTTTGATTGCAGCTCTCAAAGCTGGGTCCCGAGACTGAAAAGGTGCTGCCACTGTAACAGTGTGGACTCAGGGTCCAGAAGCTGCCCCTCCCACCACCACCAGGCCCCCGCATGTGGGGAGGGGAGGAGGTATTGGTGGAGGACCACATGGCAGCCCCTGGCCTTGGCTAAGAATCACACAATGAGGTGCCTTCCTTCTGTGTTTTCTCTCCTGTTTTCCTTTTCATTTTGATCCTTGACTTCCAAACTTCAGCCACTTGAAGGAGTAAGAGTCCAAGGGGTGCTGGCTGGGAGAGAGGAGGCCACCTGCCCAGCCTTCCCACCAGCAAAGAGCGATGCTGCTTGGTGGGCAAGAAGGGGGCTGTGGGTAGGATCTCTGTACCACTTGCTGCTCGGGTAAGGTGTGCAGCCCGTGCTCTGCAGCAGGTGGAGGCTGATCCTTTCTGGTATAGCAGTGGTGTGGAACCTTTGCCGGGGGGGGGGGGGGGGAGAGCAGATGTTTTGGATCTCCAACTTTTAGCAACTCCAGCTAGTTTAGCCAATGTGAAGGGATTATGGAAGTTTCAGGTAAAAATATTTGGAGGGCTGAAGGTTCCACACCCCTGCTGGAGAACAGCAGGCTTTAAAAGAGAGAGAGAGAGAGAGAGAGAATATATCCCTGCAATTCTATTTTTGGGGTTATTTTTGCCTTACTGTCTTTTTTCCAAGAAAACTAAATTAAATAATAAAACCTGAAATATCCAGAGAGTGTGCCTGTGTGTCATTTCACTGTCAGAGCTGAGGGCTTGGTCGCATACTATATCCTTACCTCCCAACACACAGCCCAAGTTAACCGGCCCTGGATGACCTACACATTTTCTTTCCCTGCAGTGTCCTTGGCCTTTCTCTTTATAGCAGCACTCAAGACAAGACCACGCATGCACACAAACCGCTCTGGCTTGGGCTTAGCATCTGTATCAGTACCTTAGTTGATCCTGAAAAGGGCTGGCTGAAGACTCATGGGGCGCCATCTGAAATCCACTGCGCTCGCGCTTCATAGAACTGCCCTATTCTTTCAGGGGAAATAAAACTCTTGGTCACTCAATGAAGTTAAGCAGTGGTTATGTTGTGCTCAAAGATGTGCTACATGGTGAACCCAGCCAAAGTTACTGGCTCAGAGATTCCTTCAACCTCAACTGCTGTGTTATTAAGCAGTTTAACCTAGACACTCTGTAAGGTCCTGTAGGCTGGGACCTGATTGTTTAACTGGACAACTGTTCATTTGAGTAAACGAGCCAACGTAAGCCCATCATTGCACCAGGGACTTAATGCAGAACTCTTAAAGAGAGGAATGGCTACATGGTTCCTTCTGTTATGTGCCTTTCCATTGCCCAGTTTCTTGCATGTAAACTCAACAGGCTTCCTTGCGTGTAAAACTGGCAACCCCTGTTATGTAGCTGCGGCTTCTTCAGACCACATGTGGCTTGTTCCAAATAAATTGTACTCCGTTGTAAAGACCAAATACTCTGTTGCTGCACAATGAGGTAGATTTCTGTGCATCACAGACAGATCTAATTGTGTCCATGGTTGCAAACAGTCTTTTAAAAAAAATGATTTCAAAATTTCTATCCTGCTGTGAGTGGGTTCAAATTTGGGAAAACCCCATTCCCTTCTTGTTCCCCAAAAAGTGGAGTTAGTCCTTTTTTACAAACACTTCTTTTGTTTTCAAACAATGGAGTCCTATGAAGAACAACTTCAGTTGGACCAACGGGTCCCTCAGTTTCTTCACATTTAACATAAGGTCCCCTTAACTCAGGCGTCACTAAAGAGTTCACCATCGGAGGTTGACTCCAAACCATTCGCGATCTGTGGGCTTTCTCGTGGGCCTCCTCAGACTGGGACATATGGTTGCCGCAATAGGGGTGCCGAGCCCACTGTCCCTCCATGGGTGTTTCTGGCTGAGGCATCACCACAGGCCTGGCCCCCTTCTTCACCGATCTTCCTTCTTGGGATAGACCTACACCGTCCATTCCACTGGTTGTGCTTCCCCCAGCTGTACCGCAAATCCTTTCTTTCCCTTTTCTCCTCTTCTCCCTCTTTTCCTATCTTACTCCCCTCAGGTCTCACGTTGCGATATTGCTGTCTCCTTTCTATTTCCTCCAGGGGCAGTTTCATTTTAACATGCTCTCCTGTCCAGGGATCTTCTATTTCTAACCAACCCCATCCTAGAGGAATGTCTTCCTCCTTCACCTCCTTTTTTCTTTCTTTCCCTCCTCCTCCTTTGCTACCTCAGTCTCCCAGTCTAGCTCCTTTTCACCTTCTAAATTCTCCTCAGCCCCTGTCACAGATATCCTTCTACTATTGGCTCCTCCCCTTTCTCGCCCTCCTCTCGCTCTTCTTTCCCGCTCTTTTTCTCCTCTATTTACAATTGGGCCACTGTTGGTATCGGCGTATACGCTGTCTCGTATCCCTCAGTTGTGGGCGCTGGAGGGGATGGCCCACACTCCTCTCGGCTGCTGGTTAGTGTTTCCTTCTCACACCTGCCTTTTCCTCAAACGGGGAAACAAAGTTGCTCACAATATAAAGAAAAAGTACAAATAAAGCAAATTATAATAAAAACCCACTATAACCAAGTTAAAACATGAAAACACTATTGCGTTGAAACTGTTTAAATGCACCTTAATTAAAACAATAATTTAAAAGAGTAAACACTGTAGCACGCCTGTTCAATGCCTTGCCCTCAGCAATTGGTTGCCATAGGCCTAACTGAACAGAGAGGCCTCTGCCCACTGGTGGAAAGGCAACAGAGAGGAACCCATCCTGTCTCCTCTCGGAAGGGAAGTTCCACAACCTAGGAACAGCCATTGAGGGATGCCCTGGGTGGGGGGAAGAGAATGGACTTGTGTTGCAGGCTTTCAGTTTGTTCTGTGAAACTGTAGGTCTTGCCTTTTTCAAGACAAAATATGTACTGAAAACCATGTTGCTGTGTGGTACGAGCCCACCCTTGCTCACTTTCCATGGGTTAAACCTTTGGCACCGGTTTCCCTGCAGCCTGCTGCTTCCATCCACTGGTGTGGCAAAAGGCACCGCTACCCTATCTAAAACTAGAAGAAGAAATACTTGTGTATACGACAAGCGCAGGAAGAGTGCTGAAGGAAAGCCTGGGGACACTGGCTCTTTGGACCAATAACTCCTGGGACCAATTTCCCGGTCGGCATGGCCAGGGGGAGAGGAAGAGCTGCCCTCCCCTAAAGGAAATGGGTGGGGTCCGTGAGAGCTGCTGGAAACCATGCGTGAGCCGGATCAAAGTTCTTCTAGTTGTCTTGCGTCTCCGTGGAAGTGGTTTTGTCCAGCAAAGCAGCTAAGCGTGAGTCATCTTCTATAGTCTCTCCTTCCCTAAATATACCTATGATCACATAAGTAAAGATTTGCGGAAGACCTCCAACCTTAAATGAAGGGATTCTCAGATTGGGGCAGACCTGCCCTGTGCGCTTGGGATTACTGAGACAATCCTCGGCCAAGTCTGTGACAACGTTTGTGCACTTTTTAGGTCTCCGTGAGGACCCCCTTTGGACAAACAGAGAAACGCAAATGGCCAGGCCAGGCCATGGACTGAATGGTGCAAGCAGGACAGAAAGGCACCAGTGGCCGTCTATGGAGCTGGGTGCTTTCGTTTTATTTCACCACCAACTCTACTTCTGCTAGGAGAAACGCCGACAAATGAAAAAATACCCACAGCAAGGCCAGGCCATGGACTGAATGGTGCAAGCAGGACAGAAGAGCAGCCGCAGCTGCCTACGGAGCTGACACTGTGTTTCATTTTGCTACTTCCACCCCCCTACGCCCCGCCGAAAGCTCCCATCAGTTTTATAAGGCAGCCGCTAGGAAGCCAGTGAATGAGGAAGGCCTTTAAAAGGACAATCGGCATGGCCTTCCTTGACGTCTAGAAAGCAAGGCAGGGACCCTGTTCTCCCGCACTTTCTGTCTTCCCACAGTTTTCTACCCTTTCGATCCTTCCCTACCGCTTTATGTTCCTTGGATCTGAAATCAAAGGTGCTGGGGCCACAAGGATTTGCTGGTGTAACCAGCCACTTTGAAGCAAGGCAAGGATGCTGAAGTCAAGAGCACACTTGCACTGTCTTCCTGGTTTGTTTTTGTTTTTGTCCCCCCCACCCACCCCCTTTCTCCACTTCCACCAATGGCAACAACCCTTGAGTGCTGAGTTTAGCACAAGGGATCTGTGGGTGCCTTCCTCCATCTCATTAATGACTCTGGCCTCTTTGGTCTGCACTTGTGATCGCCAGAGAAATTAACAAATATGCCAGACTCCAAAATTTTTCCCATTTGTGTGACCGAATCCCGTCATGAGCAATAAACGGGCTTTCTGCTTCATTTAACTCAACTGTTCTTCCCAGTATTGTGCCTCCTATGGATGAGGGGAATCAACAACGGCCTGCTGTCAGATCTTCTCTGACTTAGATGGTGGACTTGATGTGGGTGCTGTTGATGAAAATTTGGTCCCCGCTTAACCTGTTGTAATGGATAAGTTTCAGTCTGTGCCACCCGAGAATGTGGACAGGATCTCTGGAGAGGTGTGTGCTGGACCCTTGCCCTTCTTGGCTAATAAATGCAGCAACGGGGAATCAGCTGAGTGGGGGAGGGGAGAGGTGAATGCCTCCCAGTAAGGAAGTGGGGTCCAGGGAATGCTCCATTTATGAAACAGAGGCATTTTAAATGGTTTTTAAAATGTTTTTAAACTTCTTTTTAACCTTGATTAATGTTTACTTGTTTTTACTATAGTTTTATGTAGTATTTTAAACTTGTTATTATTGTACAGTTTTAATTGTTGTGAGCTGCCTTAGGTCCCGTATGAGGAGAAAGGCGGCATATAAATAATATAACTCAATAAACAAACATCTAAAGGTCCATGGAACTTCTCCTCCGCCTAGCTCCTAATTATATAGTAAGAATACTCAGGCCTTGGCTCATTTTATCTTTACCTACGGTAAGGAAGGAATTCACATTTTACACAACACCTTTTTTTTTTTTTACCGTGTGGATCTACATGTCAGTGATGAGTCTCAGGGGAAAAAGAAGTCCATAATACATTTACAGTTTCCAAGCAAACACAAGCGACAAGGTTACCTTTCAGCTCCAAAAGCTCTCTCAGCAATGGGGATGGCACAACACTCAGACTTTCTATGGAGATACTGACTGTGCTCAGGGAACAGGGAACGAAAAATTATTGGTGCCAGGGAGGGGGGGAAATGACAACTTTAGATGTCTTTTTACCTGGATTCTGTTGGTACCAAAGTCAGGCCTAGCTCCTCAATCCACTTTTAGCACCACAGTTTCATCCTGAAAAAAGTGGAGCAAAAGCTTCAGAGCATGTGTAGAGGGCTTCCCCCTCTCCTCCAATTCTGCTGGTGAAGAAGTAGAACTTCCAGTCTGGTTTGGGTGTGATAAGAAAGAAAAAATAAGTGGTGAATAATAACCACACACCATCAATGGGTGAATTCTTATGACAGGGATGAGGGGAAGAGAAGCCATTGCTGAAGGCTGGGGAACACAGTTAGCTAATCAGGAACTGGAATGTAACTTTGAATACGGAGACACGGAATGTCATTTTTAAAACTGGGCTGTTAATCGTGCAGAGAGTGCACACTGCACTATCAGCCAGTATATAAGTCAAAGACATACATACATACATACATACATACATAAAGCAATAAAGCAGTAAAGCAATAAAGTTTATTTTTATATTTTTAAAGCTTATAGACCACTTGACTTACATAAATCACTACTCATGGCACTTTACATAATAATGAAATAAACCATACAACCAAACCAAAAACAATCAAAAGGAAATAACCTCATTTATCCTTAACGAATCAACCGAAAAAACGACCCTCAGCTCACCCCAACATACAATAAAATCCCAACCATATCACAATAAATCATAGGAAAACAAACAAAATATAATCCCAATATAACAAAGAGAATTATACAATAATATCAAAGTATAAAATACGGGTCAGAAGAAAATGAATGAATGAATGAATGAACAAAAAGAACCTCTTTGTATGACTCATTATTTTCGTTCGAGCAGCCAAGCTAACATTCTCCTTTGCTTTACTCCACGAACACAAAGTAATTCTTCGCCTTGCGCGTCGTTAGCCGCTCGCTACTTGTCGCCCTCAGCTTCCCAGGAAAATACTGGTCTCTAGTTTCCTCTGGTGGGAACGCCTGATGTTGCACGTTGAAACACCGAAAAATACTAAAGACAAAAGGGGGAAAAACGTCTCCGGCCTCTGAGAATTGGTGGGAAAGGTATTGAAACGCTTCCCTCAAAATGCCTCCAAAAACACATTTGAAAAATAACTTTTGAACGTGGTTGACTGCCTCAAAGGCACTTTCGCCATCAGTTTTGCTCCTGCAGATTCTGCTCCTTCCTTCATCAACAGCGTCCTTGAAAAGCACCTGGGCAATCCAGTTTAAGCCTTCCATTAGTTTCTGAATCTCTCTTATGCACGGCTGTGTCCTGGAATATGGGCAACGACCCCTAAGCATGTGCAGGTCTTTTCTCCCTCCTCAGGATAGCCACAGTCTCCGCCTGTTCAGGCTTCAGGGTGGAGGTCCGGCACCTAGGAGCCCCCCCCCCCCCGCTAGAAAGAACGATCTCGCCCTTTGGCTGACTTCGGACCAGGGAAGGGCAAAGCGCAGCCCTGCAGCTTCTCTTCGGCTGCGGCTCCCGCCACCCTTTAAACAGCCAACGGCGAGGATCGCGCCGCACTTTGCCCCCACTCCCCCCCACACCTGTCGCCGCGCGCACTCTTTTCCCGGGAAGGGAGGGGGGAGAGAGCCCGACCGACCTTTCTCCAAGCTGGCCCGTTCACATGGGCATCCCTCCCCCCCCCCTACGCGAGAGAATGGGTGGAGAGGGGCCGTTCCGGACGAAAGGGCTGAAGTCCAGGCAACAGAGGGTTTCTCCGCACGGGGCCAGCGCCCGCAGTTTTCGATGGCCACCGAAGAGGAGAGCCCGACCGACCCGCCAAGGTCGGAAGCAGGGCGCATTCTAGCAAAAGACAGGGCAAAAGCCGGGGGCGGATCTCACGGATCGGCCCCTTTGAAGGGTGAAGCCGGTCGGGCGTGGGTCGGCGCCCTTCCTCCCTGCATGGGCCGCGGGGTGGGAGGGGAAGAAAGCCCAGTGGAGGTCTGGGGGCCGGGGCGGCAGAAGCAGCCCGCGCGTTTCGCGCCCTCTGCACGGCGAGCAGGTGTTCCTGGGCTCCACCTTGCTGGCGGCCGGCGGAAGCTCGGGTCCAAGACGCTGCCCTCAAGGGCTCCCGAGAGTAGTGGCCGGTTTTGATCTCCCGCGGGCGGCACTCCGAGAGTCTTTTCTTGGGAAGCGGGTCTCCCGGCCCCCAGTGGGGCTTGCTTGGGGTCAGGCAGGTGTCGGGCGGTCCCCTGGGCGACTAAGTGCCGAGAGCGCGCCGGAGCAACGGGAATCGCTGGGAGGAAATGCGTGAGAAAGCCGACTTCGCGGGCGGGCGGGCGGGCGGGCGGGGGGGAGCGCGGCTACCGCCAGGCGGGCTGGAAGGGCTTGGCCAGTGGCGTGGTGATGGGGCGGCGCAGGGCGCTCCCTGCGGGGTGGTGCGTTTCCAACAATAAACCACCGAACATCGTCTCATTGGGATGACTTAAAAGAAACTGCTGTCGTTACCAGAATGGCCGAGTGGTTAAGGCGTTGGACTCAAGATCCAATAGACATCTGTCTGTGTGGGTTCGAACCCCACTTCTGGTAAAGCGTCCTTTTACAATTCCCTCCCTAGAGTTCCCAAATGCCGCCGATACATCTCCGCCTTTCCCTGGAGCAGGAGCGGCCGAGAGCTTCTTTCCAAAGTAGCTGCGTTCCCCAGGCCGGGGCGGAGGGGGGGGGGGGCACTTTTCTTTCTGGCAGGTATTTCAGTCTTGGGCTAGGATCGCAAAGGAGAGCGCCGTTTGAAGGGCCAGAAGGAGCCCCTCCCAGCCGGAGCCGGTGGCCCAGTCGTTCGCGCTTGATGCTTCCGAGGTAACCGAGCCATCCCGAGGTTGGCGGTTCCTTCAACCTCAACTGCTGTGTTATTAAGCAGTTTAACCTAGACACTCTGTAAGGTCCTGTAGGCTGGGACCTGATTGTTTAACTGGACAACTGTTCATTTGAGTAAACGAGCCGACATAAGCCCATCATTGCACCAGGGACTTAATGCGGAACTCTTAAAGAGAGGAATGGCTACATGGTTCCTTCTGTTATGTGCCTTTCCATTGCCCAGTTTCTTGCATGGGCAACTCAACAGGCTTCCTTGCGTGTAAAACTGGCAACCCCTTGTGATCCCTGTCCGCTCCCTTTCCTCCTGTTGTGACAGCAGGGTGCGAAGATGACTGACGCTTCAGTTTTTTCTAATAAAACATCTTTATTATTTAACAAACTTTTGTAGTCTTTGTCAACAACAACAACATCAACCTCTTGCTTTGTAGAGGCGGCGCCAAACTTTTCTTCCTCAAACAGTAACAGATTCCCCTTCAACAGGAGGGGTGAAGAATTCAAAGCATGATCATAGCATTTCGACTCATAGCCCAGATTGTCTGCTGCTATTAGTCTTGGTCTCACTGATGGGGGTGAAATATCCAGCCCACCTGTGGTTCCCATACTCGTCTGCCCCGCGTAGGTCTTAGGTTGGGGCAAAATGGACTGACCCCAGGGGCTCTCCCAGCTCTCTCCGTACCTCGATTGTGTTTCTTCCATTGTTTCTCTGTACCCAAGCTTGATATTTCTTTCTATCCTCTCTCTCCTTTGTCTCGCCCCAATATGGAGGTTTCCTATATGTCTCTTCCACTCCTTTTCTGCGTACTCTCTCGGTACCTTAAATTCTACCCACTCTCCCGTCCAGGGGTCTTCTTGCATCAGATCTACCAACTCCTCTTTTTCCTCTTCCCTTTCTGTCCAACATGCTTCTCCCTCTTCCAGATCTACTAACTCCTGCCCCGCCTCTTTCCCCTTTTTATCCTTTTCCTCTTTTCCCACCAAAATAGCGCCCCCTCTTGCTTCCCTCTCTAAATTCAATTCCTTTAAATCTTTCATCACGTTTGTCAGTTGTCCCTCGGTGTTTCCTCTCCATGAGATGGATGGTACACCACTTTGACCACCTCTGAGGATGTTCCCAGTCTCATACCCACACCCCTCCAAGTGTCTCTTCTTCTCTTTCCCAGGGTCCCTGCCGGGAAAAATAGTCCGCATTAATGTGGCCCCCTCCTTTCCTATGCTTAACTACAAATGACTAAGGTTGGAGAGACAGATACCACCTTGTCAACCTCAGATTTGACTCTTTCATCTGATTCAGCCACTGCAAAGGGGCATGATCAGTAATTAATGTAAAACATGCCCCCAACAAATAGTATTTGAGGGCATGGGTGGCCCACTTGATGGCTAAAGCCTCCTTCTCTATAGTGGCATATTTTTGTTCCCTGGGCGTAGGTTTTCGACTTAGATACATTATAGGATGTTCCTCCCCATTTACTTCTTAAGCCAACACCACACCCAACCCTCTATTTGAGGCATCAGTCTGTAACAAGAAAGGCAATGAAAAATCAGGAGTATATCTCACAGGATACAAACAGAGCGTCAGTTAATGGAGCAGCAATCTCTGAGAAACCCGGGATGAATTGTCTGTAATATCCTGCCAACCCTAGGAAGCTTTGTACTTCCTTCTTTGTCCTGGGGTGTGGCCACTTAGATAACTTATCTACTTTACCTTCTTGGGGTGTTATTGTCCCCTGTCCCACCACAAAACCCAAATATTTTACTTTTGATTGTCCCACCTTACATTTGGCTGGATTGACCATCAAATAAGCCTTTCTTAATTCTTGCAACACTGCTTTAAGATGTTCTATATGTTCTTCCCACGTGGCACTGAACACTACTATATCGTCTATATAGGCGGCTGCAAAGTCTTTCACAGGGGTCAACACAGCGTCCATCAATCTCTGGAATGTGGCAGCTGCTCCATGCAGCCCAAAAGGCATGTGGGTAAATTGGAACAATCCCTTGGGTGACTTGAAAGCCGTTTTCTCTTTATCTGCCTTCCTTAAAGGTTGTTTGAGGCGGTTTGGAGAACGGGAGGAGAGGCTGCTTGGCGCGACTGGTGCTGCGAGGCAGAGCCCAGCGTTGTGAAGTTCGGCTGGAGCCTGGTTTCGTGAGGCTCAGAAGAACCCTGCGCTGCAGGGTTTGGAAGTGCCTGATTCCATAGGGTTCCACAAGGCTAGCCTGGTGCGGGGTGAGCCTGGCGCGGGGGGTTCGAGAGACTTGGCCCAGCGCGGCGCGGCTCGGAAGAACTCGCCGGCTCGGAAAACTCGCCAGAAAAACCCACCGGAAAGATTGGAAAGGCTCGCAGGAAAAGCTCGGAGAAGTTCCCTGCGAAGCTTGGTGAGCTGGTGCTGAGGGATTGAGAAGTGCCGAGAGGAGTCTTGGAGCTGGGAGGCTCATAGAGGGACTTTGCTAGGAGTTGGGAGCTGGGAGACTCGTTGCGGGGCCCCGTTTGGAGCTGGGAGGCTCGTTGAGGGGCTCTGCTAGTCACTTTGTTGGTAGTTCAGACGGCATGCTTGCTCGGAGTTTGCTTGCGGAAAACTCCGGAATGCTTGCTCGGAGTTTGGTGATTCCATCAGTCTCAATTGCCATAGAAATTACTTCCCCTGCCTCTTCTCCTGGTATGCTCAGCGAGGATTCTTCATCTGTCCTCCTGCCGTGGAGAATGGCAACGGTACCGCCATTGTACTATCAATTCTCCTGCTATTTCCACCCCTCCTTCTATTATTGGACCATGCTTTGCTTTTGAGTGCTTTGCTTGCAACCTCTGCTCCCATAAACTTAAGCTTAATTCCAACAATCTCTTTGGGAAGAATAAGATCTACAGCCAGAGTGCAACGGGACAGGACCCACAGTGGGAGGGGGGGCATTTGGGTTTATTTTCTTTATATTTTTTTATTCTTATTTTATTGTTATCTCAGTTTATTTTATTTTATCTTACTTTATTTTGTTTCTTTTGCCTCATTTATTATTTGAAACAAATGTACACTTTCATACTTAAAGTTTTATTTAAATTGCTTAATTTGACAATTGATAATTGCTTAATTTAAAAGTGTATTATTAATTTATGTTTGGATTAATTTTGTTAACTTTGTTATTACTGTATTGTTTAACTGTATTAATTTGGTGCATTTTTTGTTTTTTCTCTTTTCTTTGACATGGAGTGGAAGGCTTGCCCCCCCAGCGGGGGTTCTTTGAACATCCGAGTGATTACGGGCAGAGGGAGATATGGCGATGGCACAGTTCCCACTCATTTTAGAAGAACGGTGAACAGATGCCTGAAGGCTGTTCACTGTTCTGGCACTGTGACCAACCGCCAGTCTCGAGGTAGTCAGACCAGCCGGCCCTCCACTCTAAATCTGGTGCTGTTGAATGCCAGGTCTGTGTCCAATAAATCCCAGATTATTCAAGACCTTATTCTGGAGGAGGACGCAGACCTGGCATGCATAACCGAAACTTGGATGAGTGGGGAAGGGGGTGTTCCCTTGACCCTTGCCTGTCCTCCCGGTTATGCTGTCCAGCACCAGGGTAGACTGGAGGGGTGGGGGGGAGTAGCCATTGTTTATAGAAATACTCTGGAGGTTATTAGGCGCTCTACGGTGGCAAAGCCGGGTCTGGAGGCCCTCCACGTGTCAGTTGGGGCCAGGGATGGTATTGGGATCTTGCTGGGTTACCGCACTCCCCGCAACCCAGCCATTTCCTTACCGGAGCTGACGGACTTTGTCTCCGCGGCACTGTTGGAGTCCCCACGGCTTTTGGTCTTGGGTGATTTCAACATCCATGCGGAGGCAGAGATTTCTGGTCCAGCTCTTGAGTTCTTGGAAACCATGGCTTCCTTGGACATGTCCCAACATGTTAACGGCCCCACCCACGTGGGTGGTCACATGCTAGACCTGGTGTTTTCCACTAAGCGGAGCGAGTGTGGTCTGATGGTAACTGACCTTGTGTCAGTTCCCTTGTCATGGTCGGATCACCACCTAATAAAATGTAACCTCTCAGTGGCTCTCCCTCCCTGCAGGGAGCATGGACCTATTTTAATGGTCCGCCCTCGAAGGCTACTGGATCCTTCAGGATTCCAGGATTCCATGAGAGGGATTCCGGCTGATCTGACTGGCGCTCCTGTCGAGGCTCTGGTTGATGGCTGGCTTGCTGCCACCACCGGGGCTGTAGACATGATTGCTCCTAAACGCCCTCTCCGGTGCAGAGCTCGACCTGCGTCCTGGTTTAACCAGGAGCTTCGAGCTATGAAGCAAAACAGGAGAAGGCTAGAGTGCAATTGGAAACGGGACCCGACGGATTATAATTGGAAAGCTGTCAGGATCGCGACTAACCATTACCTTGCTAAGGTGAGGGCTGCTAGTCGAGTGCACTTCGCTAACCGGATAAGCGAAGCTTCAAATCAGCAGGCGGAACTTTTCTGTATAGTTTGCGATCTATCCGGAATTGGTCTAAGTGATGGGCCTCCTACTAGTATTTCACCTGACCAATTTGCAGCATTTTTTAAAATCTAAAGTGGAGGCCATCCGCCGGGAGCTCTCTCCTTTTTTGAATACAGTGGATCGAGCAGAGATGTCCAGCGCTCTGCCTTGCCCAGTGAGACTTGAATTCTTTCAGCCTGTGACGCCAGATATGGTGGACAAAGTGCTTGATCGCTCTCGGGCCACCACTTCCTCTCTTGACCCTTGCCCGGCCTGGCTAATCAAAGCAGCCAGGCCTAAAACAATTGAATGGGCCACAGCAATAATTAATGGATCTCTCCTCAAGGAGACACTCATTAGGCCCATTAGGAAGAAACCAAGTTTGGCGGCGGACGATATTGGCAATTATAGGCCCGTCACCAATGTTTCTTTCCTTAGTAAAGTGGTGGAGAGGGTGGTGGCTGACCAGCTTCAGGCTCTTTTGGATGAAACTAATGCCCTGGATCCGTTCCAGTTGGGTTTCAGGCCACGCCATGGCACAGAAACGGCACTGGTCGCTGTTGGATGACCTGTTGAGGGAGGCTGACGGGGGCAAAATGTCTCTGTTGGTCCTCCTCAATATCTCAGCCGCCTTCGATACCGTCGACCACGGTATCCTCCTGGGGAGGCTCTCCGAGTTGGGAATCGGTGGGCTGGTGTTTGCCTGGCTCCAATCCATCTTGGAGGACCGCCCTCAGAGAGTACAGCTTGGGGAGAGTGTTTCGGCCCCGTGGAGTCTCAATTGTGGGGTTCCGCAGGGCTCGATTATCTCCCCAATGCTGTTTAATATCTATATGAGGCCACTGGGTGGAGTCATCAGGGGGTGTGGGGCTTCGTGCCATCAGTACACTGATGACACTCAGCTCTACATCTTCTTTTCACCAACCTCAGTGGATGCCGTTCTGACCCTTCAGCGCTGTCTGAAGGCTGTACTGCAATGGATGCAGGTGAATGGGCTGAGGCTGAACCCGGACAAGACAGAGGTCCTGAGGGTGGGCGGCCCCTCTATTGTTGGTTTGGGAAACTCCCTCTCTTTTGGGGGGGGTGACTCTCACCGCGAAGAGTGAGGTTCGCAGCTTGGGGGTCCATCTGGATCCAGCGCTCACCATGGAAATCCAGGTGGCGTCAGTGGTCCGCTCCACCTACTTTCATCTGTGGTGGATTGCCCAGCTGCGTCCCTATCTTGATGGTGGGGCGCTCACCACTTTGGTCCATGCGCTTGTAATCTCGAGATTAGACCACTGCAATGCGCTCTACGTGGGGCTACCTTTGAGATTGATGCGGAAGCTTCAAATGGTGCAGAATGCGGTGGCCAGACTTCTTAGTGGGACGAGAAAACATCAACATATTTCTCCCACTCTGGCTGCCTTGCATTGGCTGCCCGTTCGTTTCCGCATTGATTTCAAAGTGTTAATGATGACATATAAAGCCCTAAACGGTTTAGGACCTCAATACCTAGCGGAACGCCTTCTCCCACCTAGATCTACTCGTTATAGCCAGGAAAGACGGCTGAGGGGCCTAACCCCAAGGGAGGTCCGGAAAGAAAGAACTAGAAACCAGGCCTTCTCGGCAGTGGCCCCTCGACTCTGGAACAGTCTTCCGTCAGAGATCTGCCTGGCTCCCTCACTGGGTGCTTTTAAGAGCCAATTAAAAACTTGGCTCTTTAGGCAGGCCTTCCCTCCTGTCACTACTTGATCTTTACTACTTTTATTTTTTCGTCCTTATTTTTCCATTTTGATTTTTACCTATCCATCTTGAATGATATTATTATTGTTGTTTTAAATTGTTGCTTTTAATTGCTTTTATGCTATTTCTATTGTAAGCCTCCCAGAGTAGACGTGATCTAAATGGGCGGGGTATAAATGTAATAAATAAATAAAATAAAATAAATTAAAGGAATTTGCCAGTAGCCTTTAGTCAGGTCTAATGAGGTCAGGAGGTTAGCCTTTCCTAACTTCTCTATTAAATCTTCTATCTTTGGCATGGGGTATGCATCAAATTTGGACAGGGCATTCAAACGTCTGAAGTCAATACAAAATCTGGTGCTACCATCAGGTTTAGGCACCAACACTGGATGACTACGCCACGGGCTGGAGGACGGCTCTATCACCCCCAGCTTTAGCATTTCTTCCACCTCTTCCTCTATCACTGTCCTCAAATGGTGGGGCCATGTGCGACTAGTGGACCTTTCTACCACTCCAGGAGGGGTGCATATTTAATGTTCTACTAGTTTAATGTGCCCAGGATATTGGAGAATACTTCCTGAAATTCTTCCTCTAACTTCTTCTTTCTGTTGGTTATTTAACTCTGTTCCTAATTCTGTCAAGGATGGCCCTTTCTGTTTGACGGTTATTGCTTCTGGCCCTAAGCAGACCTCTTCCTCTTCCCCAAACAACACTTCTCTTTCTTGCCATTTTTTAAGTAAATTGATGTGGAATGTCTGAACTTGTTTTTGTTTCTCAGGCATCCTTATTTCATAATCTACAGGGCTAACCTGCCTAATCACTTCATAAGGTCCTTGCCATTGAGCAAATAGTTTGGCTGCCTCTGAGGGAAGCAGCAATAACACCTTCTGCCCTGGTTCCAAAGTCCTAAGCCTGACCTTATGGTCGTATCTTTCTTTTTGTTTACGTTGGGCTTGTCCTAGTGCCTGCCTAGCTAAAGCGTGTGTCTTCTCTAGGTGTTCACGCATTTCTAATATCTGTTGTACCACCGTTTGTGTTTCGTGTTCTCCACTCTTCCATTGTTCCTTCAATAGATCTAGGACCCCTCTAGGATTCCGTCCGTACAACAACTCAAAGGGGGAGAACCCAGTTGAAGCTTGTGGTACCTCCCTGACAGCGAACATGAGGGGTCCCAATAACATATACCATTGTTTAGGCTTCTCCGCTACCAATTTCCGTAACATCCCCTTAAGGGTTTTGTTAAAGCGTTCTACCAACCCATTAGTTTGTGGGTGATACACATGTTTTTAAGGGATGTATTTTCAGCATTTCCCACAATTGTTTCAAGGTGGCACTCGTAAAATTTGAGCCTTGGTCCGTCAATATTTCTCTGGGGAATCCTACTCTGGCAAAAAAAAAACCCATCAATTCTTTAGCTAATGTCTTTGCATGCGTTGATCTCAAAGGTATTGCCTCCGGATACCTAGAGGCATAATCAACTATGACTAAGATATGTGTGTGCCCAGCTGCCAATCTATTTAAGGGTCCTACTATGTCTATGCCTATTCGGTCAAAAGGCTTTTCCACTAATGGCAACGGAATCAAATTAGCCCCAGGTGGAGGCTTGGCTTGGGTTTTTTGGCATTGTTCACAGGATTGACAGTATTTTTCCACTTCCTTTCGTAGATTGGGCCAAAAAAACCTTTGTCACACTCGAGCTAATGTTTTATCTACTGCTGGGTGCCCAGCTACTGGGATATCATGGGCAAACTTCAATACCATGGGTCTAAGCTTAGTTGGGACTACTAGTATCTCTGCATCTTGTTGTTCTTTCCCTTTGTAATATAACAGCCCCCCTTTCAACACAAACTGTTCTCCTGTATCTTCTTTCTTAACCTCTGGCACTGCTATTCACAACAGTTTGCTCAGTTCTGGATCGTCTTGTTGCCAGGTTATCAGCTGTCTTTTAGACACTCCTTGTATATCCCCAGATCCGGCTAGCCCTTCCACAGTCTCTATTTTTCTGACTTTGTTCTCCTTCGTCAATTGTTCTACTCCCACCCAGTCTCTCCCCAAAAGCATTTTGTGAACCAGATTCGGTACCACCCCCATGCGTAGCTGCTGTTTCCATCCTTCCACCATGACCTCAGTTTCTATCCACGGGCATGGCTTTACATCTCCATGGATGCAGCGCACCATCATCTGTCCTCCATAGTTCTGTCCCGGAAAATCCCTGATCAGAGTCCGGCTACACCCAGTGTCTACTAGGGCTTTAACCTTGCATCCTCCTATCTGCGCTATCACTTCCCATCCCGGGTGTGTTTCACCACCCACCTTGCCTGCCGCCATGAGGGCCAAGGCCCACGCGAAGTCTGCTACCGGGCATTCTCTTCTGAAATGTCCTTCTTGCCCGCAACCATAGCATGTTTTCTTTCCATCTTTCTTTATGTTCGGTGGTGGCCCGGGCCTTTGTAGCTCTGAATCCAATCCTACCATCACAAAGAGCCTTACATATTTTACACCTGTCAGATTTGCAGTCATCACTCTGGGGTTTCCCGTTGTCATCGGGCTCCTTCCTTTTGGTCGTATTATGTTTGGTGTCGGGTACGCCATCCTTTCTCGGTTTCTCGATCTCTCCTGGGCCGGGCTCACAAAATAGTTGTTCTTTTCGTCCGCTCTGGCGTAGGCCTCCAACAAAGTGACCGTTGCCTGTAGTGTCGTGGGTCAATTGCGCAGAACCCAGCCCTTAATTTCCAATGGCAATGTCGCAGTTAGCTGTTTGATGACCACGAGCTCCACCACCTGGTCTGTGGTGCGTATTGCAGGCTGTAACCATCTCACTGCGTTTGCCTTCATTTGTCAGATATAAAATAGACACACGTGGTGGTGTGTCTATTTTATATCTGAGTTCTCTAAATCGTCGCCTGTATACTTCCTCCGATAGGTCTAGCGTACCTAATATCGCCGCTTTCACTTTGTTATAGTCCTGTATATCTGCCGGCTCTAACGTGTCTACCACCTCCTGTATCAGTCCCGTTAGGCAAGGAAGCAACATTAAAGTCCACTGATCTGGGGGCCATTTCGCTGCCGTAGCCACTCTCTCGAACGTATGTAGAAATGCCTCTGGATCATCTCTTGGTCCCATCTTTTGCAAACATAGTTGCGGCATGTTCAAGGATATTTGTGGTTTCTCATCAGCTTTCTTTTGCCCCGTGTTTTCCTTGTTCATTCACGTCTGTAGCTGCATCATCTCTCTTTGTTGTGTAAAGAGGTGTTGTAAGATGGCATCTTGTCTATCTGTCACCCACTGCATCCACCTTTCTGTCACGTCAGGAGCTAGGTGCTTGCCCCCACGTTGGTCACCACTGTGATCCCTGTCTGCTCCCTTTCCTCCTGTTGTGACAGCAGGGTGCGAAGATTACTCTGACGCTTCAGTTTTTTCTAATAAAACATCTTTATTATTTAACAAACTTTTGTAGTCTTTGTCAACAACAACAACATCAACCTCTTGCTTTGTAGAGGCAGCGCCAAACTTTTCTTCCTCAAACAATAACAGATTCCCCTTCAACGGGAGGGGTGAAGAATTCAAAGCATGATCATAGCATTTCGACTCATAGCCCAGATTGTCTGCTGCTATTAGTCTTGGTCTCACTGATGGGGGTGAAATATCCAGCCCACCTGTGGTTCCCATACTCGTCTGCCCGGCTTAGGTCTTAGGTTGGGGCAAAATGGACTGACCCCACGGGGTCTCCCAGCTCTCTCCATACCTCGATTGCATTCCTTCCATTGTTTCTCTCTCTGTACCCAAGCTTGATATTTCTTTCTATCCTCTCTCTCCTTTGTCTCTCCCCAATATGGAGGTTTCCTATATATTTGTCTCTTCCACTCCTTTTCTGCGTACTCTCTCGGTACCTTAAATTCCACCCACTCTCCCGTCCAGGGGTCTTCTTGTATCAGATCTACCAACTCCTCTTTTTCCTCTACCTTTTCCATCCAACATGAATGAATGATTGAATGAATACTTTATTACGGTCAAAGACCAGTAAATTTCCATCCAACATGCTTCTCCCTCTTCCAGATCTACTAACTCCTGCCCCGCCTCCTTTCCCTTTTTATCCTTTTCCTCTTTTCCCACCAAAATAGTGCCCCCTCTTGCTTCTGTCTCTAAATTCAATTCCTGTAAATCTTTCATCATGTTTGTCAGTTGTCCCTCAGTGTTTCCTCTCCATGAGATGGACGGTACACCACTTTGACCACCTCTGAGGGTGTTCCCAGTCTCACACCCCTGTTATGTAGCTGCAGCTTCTTCAGACCCCATGCCGCTTGTTCCAAATAAACTGTACTCCAGAGTAAAGAGCAAATACTCTGTTGCTGCAGAATGAGGTAAATTCCTCTGCATCACAGACAAATCTAATGGTGTCCGTGGTTGCAGTCTCTTTAAAAATAAAAGATTTCAAAATTTATTTCTATACTGCCTTTTCCTCAAACGGGGAAACAAATTTGCTCACAATATAAAGAAAAAGTACAAATAAAGCAAATTACAATAAAAACCCACTATAACCAAGTTAAAACATGAAAACACTATTGTGTTGAAACTGTTTAAATGCACCTTAATTAAAACAATAATTTAAAAGAGTAAACACTGTAGCACGCCTGTTCAATGCCTTGCCCTCAGCAATTGGTTGCCATAGGCCTAACTGAACAGAGAGGCCTTTGCCCGCTGGTGGAAAGGCAACAGAGAGGAGCCCATCCTGTCTCCTCTTGGAAGGGAAGTTCCACAACCTAGGAACAGCCATAGAGGGAAGCCCTGGGTGGGGGGAAGAGAATGGACTTGTGTTGCAGGCTTTCAGTTTGTTCTGTGAAACTGTAGGTCTTGCCTTTTTCAAGACAAAATATGTGCTGTCTGGTACGAGCCCACCCTTGCTCACTTTCCACGGGTTAAACCTTTGGCACCGGTTTCCCTGCAGCCTGCTGTTTTCCCGCACTTTCTATCTTCCCACAGTTTTCTACACTTTCGATCCTTCCCTACCGCTTTCTGTTCCTTGGATCTGAAATCAGAGGTGCTGGGGCCACAAGGATTTGCTGGTGTAACCAGCCACTTTGAAGCAAGGCAAGGATGCTGAAGTCAAGAGCACACTTGCATTGTCTTCCTGGTTTGTTTTTGTTCCCCCCACCCACCCCCTTTCTCCACTTCCACCAACAGCAACAACCCTTGAGTGCTGAGTTTAGCACAAGGGATCTGTGGGTGTCTTCCTCCATCTCATTAATGACTCCGGCCTCTTTGGTCTGCACTCGTGATCGCCAGAGAAATGAACAAATATGTCAGACTCTGAAATTTTTCCCATTTGTGTGACCAAATCCCATCATGAACTATCAACTGGCTTTCTGCTTGATTTAACTCAACCGTTCTTCCCAGTATTGTGCCTCCTATGGATGAGGGGAATCAACAACAGCCTGCTGTCAGTCGTTGGTTCTCCACTTTGCAGACAAGGATCTGCTCTGACTTAGATGGTGGACTTGATGTGGGTGCTGTTGATGAAAGTTTTGTCCCCACTTAACCTGTTGTAATGGATAGGTTTCAGTCTGTGCCACCCGAGAATGTGGACAGGATCTCTGGAGAGGTGTGTGCTGGACCCTTGCCCTTCTTGGCTAATAAATGCAGCCAACGGGGAATCAGCTGAGTGGGGGAAGGGAGAGGTGAATGCCTCCCAGTAAGTAAGTGGGGGTCCAGGGAATGCTCTATTTATGAAATGGAGGCATTTTAAATGGTTTTAAAAATGTTTTAAAACTTTTTTTTAATCTTGATTAATGTTTACTTGTTTTTACTATAGTTTTATGTAGTATTTTAAACTTCTTATTATTGTACAGTTTTAATTGTTGTGAGCTGCCTTAGGTCCCGTATGAGGAGAAAGGCGGCATATAAATAATATAACTAAATAAACAAACATCTAAAGGTCCATGGAACTTCTCCCCCGCCTAGCTCCTAATTATATAGTAATAATACTCAGGCCTTGGCTCATTTTATCTTTACCTACGGTAAGGAAGGAATTCACATTTTACACAACACCTTTTTTTTTTTACCGTGTGGATCTACATGTCAGTGATGAGTCTCAGGGGAAAAAGAAGTCCATGATATTCTCGAAGGCTTTCTGGTGTTTGCTGGTGTTTATGGATTTCAATGGCTTCCCTGTGCAGTCTAACATAATGATTGCTGGTGTTGTCCAGTACTTCTGTCTTTTGAAATAGAATTTCATGTCCAGCTTGTTTCAGGGCATGTTCAGCTACTGTCGATTTTTCTGGTTGTTTTAGTCTGCAGTGTCTCTCATGTTCTTTGATTCTGGTGTGGATGCTGCGTTTTGTGGTTCCAATATATACCTGGCCACAACTGCAAGGTATCCGGTATACTCCTGCAGTGGTGAGGGGGTCCCTTTTGTCCTTTGCTGACTGTAACATTTCTTGTATTTTAGTGGTGGGCCTGAATACTGTTTGTAGGTTGTGTTTTTTCAAAAGTTTTCCCATGCGGTCCGTGACCCCTTTGATGTATGGCAGAAATACTTTATTTGTGGGTGGCTCTTTTTCCTCTTCAGTTTAGTGTTGTTTTCTTGGTTTGATGGCTCTTGTGATTTCATTCTTGGAATAGCCATTTGCCTGTAGGGCCCAATTCAGATGGTTGAATTTGGTGCTGAGAAATTGAGCTTCACAGTTCCGATTTGCACGGTCTACCATGTGTCCATAATATATTTACAGTTTCCAAGCAAACACAAGCGGCAAGGTTACCTTTCAGCTCCAAAAGCTCTCTCAGCAATGGGGATGGCACAACATTCAGGCTTTCTATGGAAATACTGACTGTGCTCAGGGAGCAGGGAACGAAAAATTATTGGTGTCAGGGAGGGGGGGGGGGGAAATGACAACTTTAGATGTCTTTTTACCTGGATTCTGTTGGTACCAAAGTCAGGCCTAGCTCCTCAATCAGCTTTTAGCACCACAATTTCATCCTGAAAGAAGTGGAGCAAAAGCTTCAGAGCATGTGTAGAGGGCTTCCCCCTCTCCTCCAATTCTGCTGGTGAAGAAGTAGAACTTCCAGTCTGGTTTGGGTGCCATAAAAAGAAAAAAATAAGTGGTGAATAATAACCACATACCATCAATGGGTAAATTCTCATGACAGAAATGAGGGGAAGAGAAGCCATTGCTGAAGGCTGGGGAACACAGTTAGCTAATCAGGAACTGGAACGTAACTTTGAATACAGAGACACGGAATGTCATTTTAAAAACTGTGCCGTTAATCATGCGGCCAAGCTAACATTCTCCTTTGCTTTACTCCACCAACACAAAGTAATTCTTCGCCTTCTTCGTCGTTAGCGCTCGCTACTTGTCGCCCTCAGCTTCCCAGGAAAATACTGGTCTCTAGTTTCCTCTGGTGGCAACGCCTGATGTTGCACGTTGAAACACCGAAAAATACTAAAGACAAAAGGGGGAAAAATGTCTCCGTCCTCTGAGAATTGCTGGGACGGGTATTGAAACGCTTCCCTCAAAATGCCTCCAAAAACACATTTGAAAAATAACTTTTGAACGTGGTTGACTGCCTCAAAGGCACTTTCGCCATCAGTTTTGCTCCTGCAGATTCTGCTCCTTCCTTCATCAACAGCGTCCTTGAAAAGCACCTGGGCAACGCGTTACCCGGAGAAGTAACCGACTGCAGTGAACTACGTTGCTTGTAACTCGGTGCCTCCCAAGGCCTGGATGTGGGTTTCCCTTTCTCTGAGGAACCTCGCTGGGAAGCGGGGCTGGGACCTGCTTCTTTGACGCGGAACTGACCCGCCCCGCAGCCTGGCGGAGGAACGCCCGCCTCGGATTCAAGCCCTCCGAGCGAATCAGCAGAAAGGTGCTTCCTTGGTGGGAGGAGAGAGAGCGAGAGAGCCGGGTGGGCAGCGCGACGCCTTTAAGCGTGGGGATGGGCCCTTCCTTCGCTCCTCGGGACCCTCCCTCACTCCTCCAGCCGGAGGAGTCCGCCCTCCCGCTCCAGGGCGGAGAGGGAAAACGCCGCCAGCGCCCTCGAAGAGAGAAGGGGGGCGGGCGGGAGGCATTTCATCCCCCGGCCGAAACGCAGCGGCTGCAAGAGGCCGGGCTGGCACTCGCGGAAGGGATTAAGCGCGGCGCTTTGAACAATACACCGAGCCTCGGGGACTGCAAGGCCGTGACCCATGTATCTGCTTCCTCTTGAGACCCACCTCGCGATCGGATTGCTTTTTGTTTCCTTTGCTTTCGGATTAAACCCCCTACCGATAATGTTGATCCGGTTCCTTTCCGGAGTCCACTCCAGATGTTAGTGCCAATCCAAGCCTTCACCGACGACGACGTCTTTTTCGCTTTACAAAGAAGTCTTTTTGCTCCCAGCGGCACCTGTTGCTACAGCTCAGGAAACTATCACTTTAAGAGCTAGAGGAAAACGCACATGGTATGGCTCTGTGGCGCAATGGATAGCGCATTGGACTTCTAGCGTGATTGAGTCATTCAAAGGTTGTGGGTTCGAGTCCCACCAGAGTCAAAAGTTTTGATAAAAGAAAATGACAGGGCGCAAACTATCCACACAATGCCTTACAGAAATCGTTGGGAGTTACGCTAATTTCCTGGTGAAATAAGCGAAAGTACAGTGTATGACCTACGCAGGAAAGAACTGATGCTGCTGGATGGTTTGCATTCTTCACCACCACCGTTTGTTTAAGGGAACGCTAATGGCTGATTTGGAGCGGGAGATCCCAGAAAGTGCCAAGGCATCCCCACCTCTCCTCAAGTCAACCTAGCCGCCTATGAAGGGTGTAAAGGTGCATGATTAATGAATGTAACATCTGGCTTACTTTTTCTAATTTTAATTTTGCTCCCCCCTTGGGGTCTTGGCAGGCCCAAATGGGGCAGCTGGGACCAGACCCAAAGAAGCCCCCTCCCTGACATTTTTGATTGAGGCAACTCTCCACTATGGTGCAACTCCCATGGTCCCCAACCAGCATAGCCAATGGTGAGGGATGACACAGGTTGCCGTCAGACAACATTTCACGGGCCCCAAGAGTGCTGGGGAACCTTGCACATCCTTTTGTGACATCCTGGGTGGAGGTGTGGACCAGCCGAACATATGAGATTAGCTTATCTTGAGTAGGGTGAAAAAGTAAGTACCCCCAACTCTGAGTAGTTAAGGGGCCGGATTCAAAAGCCAATTGGATACCCTTATGGTTTCAAAGATCACTTGCATACAAGTACAAGACACCTTGTACTATCCATACCAGTCATTTTGATAAACTCATTTTGGTTCCTCTGTTCCACCCCATTTAGTGCCTTTGCAACTCCAGGTGGATAGTGAAGTTGTTTCACTTCTCCCAGCCTTGTGTATGCCTGGAATGGTTTCTTAGCTACTTTTAGGGGAGTGCTATAAATGGGCCTATATAGAGCCTTGGACAGTTCTGTGGACTTCAAACAAAAGGTGTAAGAGGTATAACATGGAAACAACTTTGGCATTTGGAAGAAGAATAAACAGAAACAACTTGAAAGCTGTGCACTTTGAAGGAAGTACACAGGCAACTGCATCTGTTGGAAGTATTGGATCAAGGTTGGACAAGAAGGGTTTAGTTCCCAAAGTTTCCAGGATTTTGCTGATTTTTAAAATTGTAAACATTCGTGTCTGATCTCCAGAAGCTAACCAAACAGCTGAGGGGTTGTGTGAAATATGGAGTCTCCCCAAATCCAGAATGTCCAGATTGGCCCAAGACACTTGTGAGCTCCATCTTTTATGCCCACGTTTGTGCTGCTCTGATGGGGGCAGGGAAGGGGGATTTCCAGGTCCTGTCACATTGTGTCTTCTAAACAAAAGGAACTGGTACATCCACGGAAGTCCAGATTATAAATGAGAGACGAAGTCTCAGGATGTAGAAATTAGAATCAACGTCTTTATTCTGTGTTCTTTAAATGGGTAGTTAAAAAGCTCTGGCTCAACGCGTTTTGGCGAAGCCTTCTTCAGGAGCTAAGCATAATACAAAACCACATGTTAGATATCGATTCATTCACATTTTCTTTTGAAAAAATATATATACACCTGGCTTGGGACTCTCAATTTTACATAAATCTATACATTTACACTGAGCACATTAGGCATGATAAAACATATTAGACATAATATAAAACACATACCGACCTTCTTTATACTCTCTGAACCTTTCTTTGGTCTACACCAGCTCCAAAACTGATTGAAAGTGTTGGCACTGAGAAAGGAGGCATTTGTACACAGCTGTACCTAAAGATGAAGGAGGCGGGATAACCAGCCCAGCAGTGTTATCATAATAAAGGGAGAAAGTCTATTTCTTCCTTTAACCCATGAGGTATTAGGGTGTTCAGTTTCAGGATCCAGTCAATTTCCCTTTTTAATAAAAACCTTTCACAGTTCCCAGGGACTCTGTCCACGATCCAGAACACCAGATCTTTTATTGTATGGTTCATTTCTGTAAAATGGCCAACTAAAGGACTACCTAGTCATTTATTTCTTAAATTACTAAGGAGCGCAACCGACCCGCAAATGTCGGAAGCAGGGCGCATTCCAAAAGACAGGGCAAAAGCCGGGGGCGGATTTCACGGATCGGCCCCTTCGAAGGGTGAAGCCGGTCGGGCGTGGGTCGGCGCCCTTCCTCCCTGCATGGGCCGCGGGGTGGGAGGGGAAGAAAGCCCAGCGGAAGTCTGGGGGCCGGGGCGACGCTTGGCGTGGGTGCCCGTGCGGCAGAAGCAGCCCGGGCGTTTTGCGCCCTCTGCACGGCGAGCAGGTGTTTTCTTGGGAAGCGGGTCTCCCGGCCCCCAGTGGGGCTTGCTTGGGGTCAGGCAGGTGTCGGGCGGTCCCCTGGGCGACTAAGTGCCGAGAGCGCGCCGGAGCAACGGGGCACGCTGGGAGGAAATGCGTGAGAAAGCCGACTTAGCCGGGGGGTAGGCGGGGGGGGGGGGAGCGCGGCTACCGCCAGGCGGGCTGGAAGGGCTTGGCCAGTGGCGTGGTGATGGGGCGGCGCAGGGCGCTCCCTGCGGGGTTGTGCGTTTCCAACAATAAACCACCGAACATCGTCTCATTGGGATGACTTAAAAGAAACTGCTGTCGTTACCAGAATGGCCGAGTGGTTAAGGCGTTGGACTTAAGATCCAATAGACATCTGTCTGCGTGGGTTCGAACCCCACTTCTGGTAAAGCGTCCTTTTACAATTCCCTCCCTAGAGTTCCCAAATGCCGCCGATAGATCTCCGCCTTTCCCTGGAGCAGGAGCGGCCGAGAGCTTCTTTCCAAAGTAGCTGCGTTCCCCAGGCCGGGGCGGAGGGGGGGGGCACTTTTCTTTCTAGCAGGTATTTCAGTCTTGGGCTAGGATCGCAAAGGAGAGCGCCGTTTGAAGGGCCAGAAGGAGCCCCTCCCGGCCGGAGCCGGTGGCCCAGTCATTCGCGCTTGACGCTTCCGAGGTAACCGAGCCATCCCGAGGTTGGCGGTTCCAGGCCGGCCAAGAGCGAGCCTTTGGAAGACGGAAACAAAGAGTACCACGAATTAACCCCAATGTTCGTAAATAAAACGTACCAGGTTGAGCTGAGTCTCCTAGTGAAAGAGCATCCTCTAAATGCGTCTACGTGTGGCTGACAAGCACACAGGAAAGGGAAAATGCTTTAGCAGTTTTTGCTGCTTGTTGTTTGGATCCACTCCAGGCCCTAATGTGGAACGAAGAAGGAGCGAGACCGTGGATCCACCCTCAGGGCTTTGCGTGGGAAGTTTGTATCTGCATTTTTCAGGCGTGGGCTTAAGATCCTTTGACGTGCAGGGAAATTTACCACCCGCACTCCGTACCTCATGTCCTGGGAGCCTGCCTGAAGAGAAAAGTCTTCGCCTGCTTGCCGAAGGACAGCCAAGACGTTGGGAAATAGCTGTGTGAAAATGATGCTCTTCGCCTCTTGCTGGAAGGATCAGGGGGGGGGGGGGGGAGAAGGGCTCCTCCAGACGGGAGAGGGCATTCCGCCAGAGCTTGATGGCCCCCAGGCAAAGAGGGCTTTTGCTGTGGGAAATGTTAAGAGCGTAAACCTGCCACCAGAGAAGTACCCGGATGGGCAGAGATGCTGAAGTGCGCGGAAGGAGGTGGCCACAATCTGTTTCCTTCTGGTTCTGCCTCCTGGACATGAATTTCTAGAGCAGGCATGGAGCAAACCCAGGAGTGGCTACAACATGCCCAGGGAGCAGGCCGAGGCAAGCGTTCCCTCCTCCTTGCTTGGAACGGGGCCGCTTCCCCCAAGGCTCACCTTAAGGCTTCCTGCAAATACCGAAAAGGCGTTGGAATGAGAGGCAACAGTTCAGGTTTCCCATGATTAGCTTCTGATAGATAGAAAGGTCAAGGTTGGTGCAGGAGGATTACTACTCCGGTTAGGTAGGCCCTCTTTCCAATCTTTAGTGTGTTCTGAAAGCCCTGAACAAACTCCATCAGGAGGAAAGGATCCTGAGGACACTCACCATACCTAGGAAGACAGCCTGACCCAGAGAGGAAGGGAATGTGCTGGGGTGGGAAAATGGTCAGATGACCCGGGAGGGTGGGGTCCTGCAGCCTGACCTTTCCCCCCCCCACCACCTCTCTCCCTTTCTCTCTCTCCTATTCCAACTGAAACTTGGCTGCAATTAGTATTCCAGTTGAATAGACCTGGAAGCCACAGCTTTCCTGAACTTCAAAGGTATGCAATCATATTTGCAAGTCAAACTAAGGCTGCAGTCCCACCAGCAGCATGTGAATTTGGACCCTTCTGACCCCCCCTTCAGATGGCTTGCAAGTCCAATAAGGATTCTCCATACGATCTCCGCTGTAAACCCAACCTGCTGGGAGGCTACTACTATATTTGTTCCGCTTTTCATTGTGCAGTAAAACCTATATATCATTAAGTGTGTACTCCAAAACGGATACATTTCCCATGCATCTGGTGTGCAGTCCCACCTCCCTTACCCGCTCTCATCCAACTCCCTTTTAAATATATATATTCTGTAAGGGAGGAATGTCGGCAAGTTGGTATGCTTCTGTCAATAGGTCTTGTCACTCTCTCTCCGGAGGTGTTTACAGTTTGGCTACAGGGTACCCTACTGACGTCACTGGCGGGCAGCCGTGCTGGCAAGCACCGGTTCCCGTGCAGTTTGCCCAATAAGCCTCCCCTTGGAAGGAAACCAGTCATGGTTCACCCACCCCAAAGCTGTTACACGGAGGTGGATCTACTAGGAAACGATTGGAGCCTATGCTCCAGGGCCCCTAATCCCAGATGAGTCCCAGAAGTTACTTTAGTCCACATTAAAAAAAAAGAAAAAGTGGTGATCTGTCATGGAACAACCCCATTGAAGGAGATAACAAGGGTTCTCCAGACTTCTTTGCTGGTTGTGAAAGGGCCCCCATAACAGTTCAAGTTTCAGGGCCCCAAAAGTGTAGGTCCACCATTGCCTTTATAGTGTATCCACGTGGGCTAGAAGCTTGGTTTTCATTTTAAATGAAGACTGAAGTTCTTGGGATGGGGCATTCTACCCCAATACTAATTTGGGCACTTGTGTGGTTATCTTAGGCATGAGGAACCACAAAGCAACTCAGGATAAACACTTCTATTTTCTGACATTTTATTTCTCAATGGAGGAAATCTTAGCCCCTTGGTTGGCAAATAAGCATAATGTTTCCTTATTGAAAGCTATCCCTCATTCAAGCCTGAAGCAGAAGCACTTGAAAGCCATCCATGCCAAGCGGTGCCCCTTCAGCCGCAACAGGGCCCCGCCTGCCAGGTTGCTCCAGGCCCTGTGACGCATCCCTTCCTTGTGATTGGCCTCCCGAGTGGCCCTGTGGGAGGCGGCCAGAAATTATTCATCTGTTGCTACAATGTTGGAGTAGGAATGAAAATGTGAGTAGGAGGTCTCAGCAGCTGATTGCTTGTGGTTTGGTCATGAACAGGTGCAACTGTGAGGAGTCCTCTAAAACAGCCATTCTCAACGGGGGCCATGGCACATTTGAAGGGGGCCACAGACTGGAAATAATTCTTCACACAGTGCCTTATAAGGTTCATTATGCAACTAATACAATCCTGATTTGGCCTGTATTGCATATTGTATTTATGGCCTTGGCAAAAAAAAACACACACAAAAGTTTGAGAACGGCTGCTCTATAACACTGAGAAAACAAGAGGAGGGCTTGATGTATCCTTTTGTTTCCAAGGGAACTGCTAACCCTTGGCTAGTGGTGGGAGGTGATTTGTCACCTTCTATGAAAACAGCATGTGGCAAAGAGCAAAAGAGCCTCAAAGTTTCCTGAGGCTTTGCATGACCATAAGATTAGAAGGTGGATCCCTCTGGCTTTCAGCTCGGACTTTGGGCTTTGCCTGAGTTTCATGCCTGTCCCTCCTCTGTCCTTGCCAGACACTGACTGGACGCTGCCATGCTTCCAGAGGAAGATCCACCCTGTCAAAGGCACAAAACATCAGAGTCATCCCCAACTGCTGTGGTTGTCCCTGCTGCAGTTGGGGAGTGCAAATCTCCAGGTAACACCCACAAGGTTATAGGGGTCACGAGGGGCCATGGCCAGCTGGATCATCTGTGACTGTCAATGTGAGCTGCATAAGGTGCTCCCTGTCCACATCCATGGACTCCCTGGAGTCAACTGATAGACCCAACATGTCAGTTACAGATTTTGATAGAAATATATGGAAGGAAAAATATAAGAAATTTGAATGGGGTGCAAAGATGTTGCTCCAAAAATTGAAAAGGCCTTTTTAAAAGTGCCACAGAGAAGTGTATTAAGAGTGAAAGCATTACTAAAAACCCACACCTCGAGATACAAGTTTATACAGTATTATGAAACCAAAACATGGCCAGTTTGTTTTCAGTGCACAAAGAACTGAAGCTATGATGGCAGCAGCTCATCCATTGAGATTCATGTCAGTGTTCACAATGGAAAAAGTAAACAAAATGATGCCTACATTATGTGAACAGAGACAATAACAGAAAAAATGGAAATACTTTTTATGTTGTCGCTTTAGGTTATACTTACCTATAATTAACAAAGAGATACCACAAAAGAGATGTGGAAACCTCTGTTGAACAAATGAGAATAACCATATATATTGCACAGAAGAAGCTTTTACAAAACAGTGTAAAAGAAGAAAACAAAGAATGTTATTTTAAGTTATTTTAAGTAGTTTGCTTCTTGATAAACAAGTACAGTGGTGCCTCGCTAGACGATTGCCTCGCAGGACGAGGAAATCGCTAGACGATGCCTTTTTGCGAGCGCTACTGCGCTTCGCAAAACGATGTTTCCCTATGGCGATTTTCGCTAGACGATGAGGTTTCCCCATAGGAGTGCGCCGACTAGTGGTCAAAAGCTGTCAGTGCAGCTGTCAGTGCATTCCTATGGGGACCCTCACTCGCTAGACGAGGTTTCCCTATGGGAAATTTCGCAAGACGACTGCGTTTTCCCTTGGAACGCATTGAAGCGATTTCAATGCATTCCAATGGGAAAACGTGCTTCGTTAGACGATGTTTTCGCTAGACAGCGATCCTCGTGGAACGGATTAACATCGTCTAGCGAGGCACCACTGTAGAAAAGAAAAACAAAAGTGCTGTTTGTTTTATAAGGCTTTAGCCTCATAATAAGTAATTAATAATCTCCTAATTTAGTGTGGTAACAAAGAGGAGTATGAACACATAAAATATCCTGTAATATTTATGAATGAAACATTTTAAATGTAAATGCATGTAACAGTCATTCAGGATTTACTGTCCAAATATTATGTTAAGGAAGTTACTCCAAGTTGGGGATGCTTCACAGCTTAGCTGAGTTAGCTGGCTTGTAGGTTAGCTGACTCGTAGCCTAGCTAGCTCATATCCCAAGCAGATTCATATTCCCGAGAGAGCAAAAGGTCCATGTTATGATGTTTTGTCTAAGTGTAACCTCAAAAGGTATAAAAACAGGTTTCTATCATGTTTATGAGAACATCTCTCAAGAAACACAACTACTTGCTTGGAAAAGGGGAAATATCTCAAAGGGAGTGAAAAGGGGACACGCATTGTTCTCATGGAGTGAGACAGAGAATGGGACTTACGCCTAGCATAAGGACTGCACATGGCAAAGAGATTACGCTGCATCAGATTATGAGGTTTCCTCCTTAGACTTTGGCTGGGAAGACTGGGTGAGCTTTTCTCTTTTTAGAGAAAATATTTTTCTCTATATTAATAACATGCTTAGAGCTAAGTAATGCTTTTAATTTTGTATATTTCTACTTTTAAAAGTTTAAATACTTTTTAATGCCTGTTACTGAATGTCATAAGGCTTTTTGTTTTTTATTATTTTTTATTATTTTTTTCCTAAGAACTTTGAAGTGCTATAGAGATGTATTTTCTACCTTGACAGGCTATGAGCTCCTGTGTTTTAATGTTTTTGTATTTTTGATTCAAGCATGATTAAAATTCTTGTCTGGATTTTGCATAGCTGTAAGCTTACAACTAAGATGTATTTTCTGACAAGTATTTGTTCAAAGCTTAAGTTCAGTTTTTATGGATTTTTAAGTATTTTAGGCTTACTGTTTTACATGTCTGTATGAGTCTTGGATTTAAGCATATGTGCCTACAGTTTTTTCTTCATAACTGTAAGATCATTTTGGATAATTTTTGGATTTACCACTTCTAAACATGGAACCTAGGAATAATGTAAATAAATAGAACTTGTACAGAGTTAACAAGTTCTGGAGTGGCCTGCAATTATTGCAACAATGAAGACACTTACAATGAGATACCCAGAGTAGTTCTACAAACAGCTTGTTACTGATTATTGGTTTCATTCTGGTATTAACCCTTTACTAGGATAAAGTCAGCTATGACAAATCATAGAATCTCTTCTCTTTACTGGGGAGGTCTGTAAATCTTTTTAGGACTCCTGGGGGAGTTAGTTATCCAAATCAGGATCTGACAGTCCAGTCAGGGTCATCAACTAGTTCTTGAGCAGAAGAGGGAGAAGACAGCAGGTACAGCTGTCCTAGGAATCTCCCCTCCATGCTAAGCTCGGGAGGGGGGATGTCATGCCAGGTCCTGACCTTCCACTCTCCTCCAGAGCCCCATGGGGTCCATGCATGGGGCATGTCAGAAGAGGCAGAGAGAGAGAGAGAACCCTCTTGACTAACAGCCAGACTCTCCTCCTACCTCCAGGGTGAGCCAGATGAGAAAGACCAGTTCCATCTCCACCTGCTGTAGGGGTACATGGATCCAGGGAGACATGCCCTACTCCAAGGCAGCATTAGTTTCTGCAGTTGTAGCGAGTGACAGTGGAGTCATACTACATGTGAAAGTTCAAGCCCTCATTATGACCATCCCTCTTGGCAGCCTCTCCGACAGGGGAGCCCAAAAAGGCAGGTTGCGTGATTGAGCCATAGTAGCAGGTCTTTGGTCAAGCCAATGGCTCTTTCTCAACAATTCCAGTCCAAACCACCGTCAAATACCTTTCAATGGAACAGGGATAGCTTGCAAAAACAGCCTGAGCTGGGGGAAGAGGGAAACCGGATGGGGGAGCAGAGGAAATTGCAATCCCACTCCTTAGAAAGTCCATGGGTTTTGATCCTGTGAACCTGAGCTCCTCTTGTCCACTGCTAAGGAAGTGGCTGCATGAGGGCTCCCTTAGGAAAGTGGCAACTGAACAAAGGGGAGGGGGGACTGATGGAGGTTGTGACAGGAGAAGGCAGCCCTTTAGGGAGAATCTCCAAATGGCTTTAAAGACACCCTGGAAAGGATAGAGTTTGAACTCAGTGGGTTTGGACAAAGGTCTCTGCGTGAAAATAGAGTTGTTCAACCCAACCCAAGCTGGAAGGTGAGGATGGCAGAGGATGAGTCTCTGAAGGGGGCTGGAGTCATCCCCGTGAAAGCCTTGGAGGACTGACCCTCAATCTCGCTCTCTCAGTCTCTCCCTCTTTCTCTTTCTCCCCCTTCCTCCTCTCCTCTTCTTTTTGTTTCTTGGGCTTGGGGTGGAGGAATAAAAGAGGTTGATTCACACCCACCGACTTTCTTTCTTTGTTTCAATGTCTTTGGGGAGCTGTTCTGTGCAGAGCAGAGAACTCTCTCCTTGAAGACTGCTCTGCAGGGAAATGGTCATCCAGCCCCCCCCTCCAACCCCGGGTTCCTCATTTTATATTCTTTTCTGGGCATGGAGGAAGAGGTTCTGGGGATGGAGGTGAGTTACTCAGTTGTCTTTGGGGCTGGGAATAATTTTTAGGTGTTGATATATTTGAGGGGAGGAAGGGATGAAAAAGGGCTTCTACAGTTAAGGAACATTTCCAGTCCCTCCAGGCACAGGAGACAGAGACCAAAATTTGCCACTGGTTGCAGAGATTCTGTGGTGCAGAAAGCAGGTAAATATATCCTCCCAGGAAGAACATATTTGTTTCAGATAAAATCAGTGAAATTTGTTTCAGATAAGATCGGTGCAATTAAAGCATTTAACTAAAATGCCCTACATACTCTCTCAGCTTGACCATCTGAAATCACTGGGGCTTGCTTCTGAATAGACACAGAGAAGGAGGTTGGAGAACTGTGAGTTTATGGGTGGAAGAAATAAGCCCCTGTTTAGGAATCTTGCTGCTATCATACTTTTTCTGAGAGACTAGCACAGTAAAACATTTTTTTGCTTAGGGATGCAATCACAAGACAAGGGAATTTCTATGTTTTTAAACTGGAAAACCATTGTTGAAAAGAAGACTACAAATGATGGCTGCAGAAGGCACAGAGCACAATCTATCCCATGGTGCAACGACACAGACGTCATCCTGTCTTCGCTGCCGCACAGGAAGTAACTAACTACAGTAAGAAATGGGTGGGATGTAGGGAAGACAGATGGGGGAGCTGACAGGTACAGTGGGGTGTGATGGGGCCATAGAAAAACAGAGGTAAGCTCTCTGTTCCATCTTCATGATACTCTGAACTCGATCTACCTGACAAGATAGGAAGATACTTTCTCACTTGCTGTCTCTTTCTGTCTGTCTGTCTGATTCCATTTAAAATATTTTTGTCCCACCTTTCTCCCTAAAAAAGACCCAAGAAGGCTCACAGAATTAAAAGACAGTATTTAAAGCTAACAACAGTGAGTATACAAATACTAAAAAGGATCAAACAAATAAGATACTTACACAGCTGGAAACTAACTAGCTGCAAATAATCTAGCTACTTGTAGCTAGTTCTTTTGGGGGAGGGCAATGGTAGTGCAACACTTAAGTTGCACTTCGAGCACTTTCCTGATCTTTTGGATGTGAGAGTGGGTAATGTTTTTAAGTCATTTACAAAAGCAGTTTTTCAGTGATGCTTTAAGGTCCCTTTACATACCACCGCTCAGTGCCAGAGCACTTTCTTTGCGTGTAGAAGTTTGCAAATTCAATGCCCAGCTTCTCCAGACAGGGCTAGGAAAGGATCCTGCCCAAAAACATGAAATGCTATGGCTGCTGAGAGTCACTGTTAAAAACACTGGGTTAGATAGATCCGAAGACGGGGTGGCTTCTCGTGTTCCATGCATAAAACAAGGAAGTGCTCCTGGGAATGGTGTTATGACAGAGATGTAAGAATTGGTGCCTCAACAGCGGTCATTTTATTTCTATTCCTTCTCTTCTTTATCTGTATCAGATTTCCATACTGCTTTTTTTTGCCCCTCCCACATGGGCAACTAAGAAAAAAGAAAAGAAAAAAAAACCACCACCCCACCCATCAATAAAACCATTAGAACAGCGATGGCGAACCTATGGCACGCGTGCCACAGCTGGCACACGGAGCCCTTTCTGCTGGCACGCGAGCCATAAGTCCCCGGATCGCTACTTCCCCCCCCCCCCCATGCAGCCAAACCTGAGAAGGCGGCTGCAGCTGCGGTGCTGGCGCTTCAGCAGGCAGATCTGGAGCAGCTGGCGCTGGCAGCGGATCCAGAGTGGGGTCTCGAGGCACCTCCGTGCCAGGATTCCCCCTTCTGCCGCCACTTCCGGTTCCGCCCGCTGTTTTTTTTTTCTTTTCCCCAGTTTGGGCACGCAAGCCCAATAAGGTTCACCACCACTGCATTAGAACAATAACCATAACACAAATGATTGTGCTGGGAAAGAATTCCTTTAAAAGAATTCCTGCTTAAAATGCGGGTGGTATGTAAAGGGACCTTAAAGCATCACTGAAAAACTGCTTTTGTAAATGACTTAAAAACATTACCCACTCTCACATCCAAAAGATCAGGAAAGTGCTCGAAGTGCAACTTAAGTGTTGCACTACCATTGCCCTCCCCCAAAAGGTCTCATGGTAGGTTATTAAGCTGCAAATGTTCTTTACAGGGAACGGTAAGGTAAGGAGAGGCTTCAAAATTATTTTTATCATACCTCACCCATTAACACCTGGCAACCCCTTTCTCAGGTCTAGCTGCTACCTGGTTGGTGCTGCGGATCTGCCCAGTGTATCATCTACACCAGTGGTTCTTAACCTTTTTTTTACCATGGACATCCTTTAAATATCTTTTGTTGCCGCAGACCCCCAAGACTTAACTCAAGATTTAGAACCCTAAAGTGCATCAAATACGTATTTATTTAAAATTTATCATGAAATATCTTATTGACAGATATTCTTTGCTTTAACTGTGACTTTAAAGATGACTGGAAGAAGCTTCATTTTGCTTTGAACAGATTGGACCCTCATCAACATTATCAGTTCTTTTATATTTCAAGTTCAGCCAGCAATCCATTCTGAGGCTTAGCCAAAATGTATTGTTACAAAATTCACAGCAATAATATAAAAAAGTCACTTTACCCAACAATAACCAAACAGTTTTATTAGCAGGAATCAAAGAAGAAACACGAACATGAAGTCCGTCTGAACACTCACTGACACTGACTGACTCCGACTCTTTCTTCCCAAGGCTTCTGTCTGCGCAGTAGCAAGAAAAGGTCACTTGCTGTCTCTCAGCCACTCAGCGTCATTTACTCGCATGTTCTCACTGTGTGCAGAAATATCAAACAGTTGTTTGCTATCAGTTTTCATAACTGATTTTCACTTTTGTTTGCTTTTATTAGAGACAGTAGGTTAGAAAAGCCAAGTTTTACACAAACAAGCCAGGGAAATTAAGATTTTGTTCTACGCTTCCTTTTCTTTCTTGCTTTCATTCATTGGTTCTTTCTTTCTATTTTAACTGAAAAAGATCATAACATTTCTTCAAGCTTTCACAGATCCCCTGTGAGGACATCAGGGCCCCTGGGGGTCCACAGACCACAGGTTAGGAACCTATGATCTACACACTACAGAAACTGGCAGGTTATTTCTTTCTTGGTCGCTAGAGGGAGGCAGAGGGTATTGAAACAAGAATCAAGAGGCTAGGTTCTGCCCAGCTTTCGGGGCAAAATGCACATTGGTGGGAAAACAGTAATATTTCATCATCATAATGAATGAATGCACAGTCTGCACTGGAGGAAGGAAAAAGTGATGGCAGGTTGAATGCACATATTGAAGTGCACTATTCAGAGCTTGGCTAAATATGTTCCTTCTTCTGGTTTCTGGAAGACCTTATTTATTTATTTATTTATTTATTTATACTCTGCCTTACTCCTTGAAAAGGACCCAAGATGTCTTACAACAATGAAAGACAATATTTAAAGTTGAAAACAATAAGTATACAACAGTGGTTAACATCATTAAAAGATTATATTTAAAAATTATGAACAATGAGTAAAGAGGCATCTTACATCAATTAATAGGCAATATTAAGGCAAAGATCAATAAGTATGACAATTTAAAAAATGTCACTCTGAGAAATGGAGAACACAAAAATGGAAAGCACAAGTAGTAAATAACAGTCCAGTCAAAGCAGTAATGGATAACAATCTATCTAAAAATCACACACAGGTAGCTGGTTACTGAGGTAAGCCTTGCCTGAAGAGAAAGGTCTTTGCCTGCTTGCAGAAGGATAGCAAAGATGGGGCCCATTTGGCCTCCTGTGGGAGGGAGTTCCAAAGTCTGGGAGCAGCAACAGAGAAGGCTCTCTCCTGCGTCCCCATCAGACACACCTGTGAAGGTAGTGGGACCAAGAGAAAGTCCTCTCCTGATGATCTTAACACCCAAGCTGACCTTCTGTATTATCTGGGTAGAAATTGGATTTGGAAGAAGAAAACAGCGAAACAAAACAACTAGACAGAAGTTGGCTTTGTAGTCCCTCTTTCCCTCACATCTCTTTATAGATCTGAGCGTGTATGATTAGCGGATTCGAAGTGTGAGCTTCTGGCCTGTGTTCTTGGCTAGTACAGCATACATTCAAAAATGTGCTCTCTCCAGTTGTCACCAAGACTTTCAGATTTCAAGGCCAGCTCTTGTGGCCACTTCCTCCAGAGGAGGCAGCTATAGTTATCTAATGATGAGTATGAAGTGTGAAAATGAAACATAATACAACAAAGGAGCAGAGGGGCAGCTTAAGATCTTTCACTACCTGAGTATGGTGCACTTCTCTGGATGAATGTGGGCCATGATCCACCAGGAAACACCTGTCTAGAAGCCAAATTCAACATGGGGGCTTCTGTTTCCTCGCAATGACTGTGGAGGTATGCTTGTCTGAAGCACAAGATCTGTGCATATGGTGGAAAAGTGCTGTTTGATTAGTTGGGTTCCGAGGAGTGCAATCCTGTCTGATTGATATTACCAAGAGGGCAGCTGAATCCTAACCTTTCCCAATCTATGCATATGGAAAATATCTTGAGACTATTATTGTCCTGGTCTAACTTGTACATGTGTTGGGGCTGAGTCCCTGAGGCTATGCAGGTTTGGATTTGGGAGAAGTCAGCTTCTTCCTCATGCCCCTTTTTTTTACATTTTTATTTATTTATTTTATTTTTCTGGTGGCTGATCTTAATCAGCAGAACAATTCTCTGGAAGTGGTTCTGCTGGCAGAATGGGTTTGTGCATAATCCTAACCTCCTAAAGTCAGTAAATCTTTGAGTTAGGACTGCACTGTTGTTTTCTTATTAATAGAAAGCCATTTTTTTTCAGGGAATGTAATGCTAAGCATAAATCTCTAACTGATTTTGAATTGTAAGGATGTTCTGATTGCAGCTGGTTGAAGACCTCAGTGGTTTAGGAATCTGGCTGTGGAGCCAGAGGTTGGGTGTTCAATTCCCCGTTGTGCCTCCTAAAAGTAGAGCCAGCCTGTGTGGCCCTGGGCAAGCTGCACAATGCCAGGGTGTATTGAAGGAGGTGTCACACCACTCTATTTTGGGGAATCCTGCATGTTTCAATGGGTTGGTAGGTGCAGGTATGTAGACAAGGGTATCCCTTTATAATATAATTATGTCTTATGTGACATCTAACATAACTGGCCAAAGTCTGACCTAGAGGCACAATACTTTTTTGTTTTAATTTGGGGGGGGGGGGGATTATAGGAAACTAGATATTTTTCTCAAGCCTGCAAGGTCCTACCAGAGCTGCCATAATCTATATTTACTTTGATTGAGGTGAAGTATAGTGTCTGTCATATAAGCTGTGATATAAGGTTTAGAAAAACATAACACAGGACCTTTAGAGGGACAGAAAAATAACCTTTTCTTTTGACCACACGAAGCAGGAGTTGTTCATTGAAACAAATGTTGTGATATCAAACTGCACTCGTGTGCATGCACACGCAAGCACGCACGCACGGGCACACACACTCTCTCTCACACACAGAGTTTCATTGGTTCCTTCCTGCCTGGTCATATTTTTGTAATGGCCTTGGAATATGGAAGCAGTAGGAAGGATGGAGTCTGGTGAGACTAAAATGAACTGAGAGCAGCAGGTGGCGTGTCCCTGGTATGCAGCCAGCTCAAGGACAAGGCCTCCAGGGCACCGCATTCCCTTTGAAAACCATTTGATGTGACCAGTGACTAAGGCGGAAAGAGCTGCATCTTAAGAATCTATGACTGCATTCACTTACAGCCATGGAAGAATTTGGCCAGCAAGCTTCCGAATGGTTCCACATAAATGGCAAGAAGCAAAGAGATTGTGTGTTTTGGGGTTACTCTAGGTTATATTATTATCTGGATGGACTACATAACGTGGTTAATTGAGTTGCCTATGGCATATAAAAGGGTACTATTGGAATTATTCTTATTCTTATTCTAGGTCTAGGGCATCTGCAATGTACTTGAGCTACCATAGCCTATGAGAAGAGAGTGCAGTTAGATCAGATAATTATGACCTTCTGTGATAATAGTGTTGGGCACTTTTATCTCAAATTTTCATACCTTATGGAAAGGATATGTGATTAACTGAGCAATCTTATAGTTACACATATGCTGCTCAGGAAACAGGCGATTAATAGATTCTGTCAAATAAATAAAAATAATAATAAATGGGAAGCAGGTCATTTGGCCTAACAGAGAAAAGAGAGAAAATAAGCACACATCATCTTTGCATGTCTGGGGGTGTGCAGGAGAGGAAGCAGTCCTGGGCAGGATAAGAGAAGAGAAGGGAAACAAAATGCAAGGGAGATAGGGAAAGTTACAGAAAATTGAATGCTGACTTCCAAAGAATAGCAAGGAGAGACAAGAGGGCCTTCTTAAATGAACAGTGCAAAGAAATAGAGGAAAAGAATAGAAAGGGAAAAACCAGAGATCTGTTCAAGAACATTGGAGATATTAAAGGAACATTTTGTGCAAAGATGGACATGATAAAGGACAAAAATGGTAGGGACCTCACAGAAGCAGAAGACATCAAGAAGAGGTGGCAAGAATACACAGAGGAATTATACCAGAAAGATCTGGATGTCCCGGACAACCCAGATAGTGTGGTTGCTGACCTTGAGCCAGACATCCTGGAGAGCGAAGTCAAGTGGGCCTTAGAAAGCATGGCTAACAACAAGGCCAGTGGAGGTGATGGCATTCCAGTTGAACTATTTAAAATCTTAAAAGATGACGCTGTTAAGGTGCTACACTCAATATGCCAGCAAGTTTGGAAAACTCAGCAGTGGCCAGAGGATTGAAACAGATCAGTCTACATCCCGATCCCAAAGAACGCCAGTGCCAAAGAATGCTCCAACTACTGTACAATTGCACTCATTTCACACGCTAGCAAGGTTATGCTCAAAATCCTACAAGGTAGGCTTCAGCAGTATGTGGACCGAGAACTCCCAGAAGTACAAGCTGGATTTCGAAAGGGCAGAGGAACTAGAGACCAAATTGCTGACATGCGCTGGATTATGGAGAAAGCCAGAGAGTTCCAGAAAAACATCTACTTCTGCTTCATTGACTACGCAAAAGCCTTTGACTGTGTGGACCACAGCAAACTATGGCAAGTTCTTAAAGAAATGGGAGTGCCTGACCACCTTATCTATCTCCTGAGAAATCTATATGCGGGACAGGAAGCAACAGTTAGAACTGGATATGGAACAACTGATTGGTTCAAAATTGGGAAAGGAGTACGACAAGGCTGTATATTGTCCCCCTGCTTATTTAACTTATATGCAGAATACATCATGCGAAAGGCAGGACTGGATGAATCCCAAGCCGGAATTAAGATTGCTGGAAGAAATATCAACAACCTCAGATATGCAGATGATACCACTCTGATGGCAGAAAGTGAGGAGGAATTAAAGAACCTCTTAATGAGGGTGAAAGAGGAGAGCGCCAAAAATGGTCTGAAGCTCAACATCAAAAAAAACTAAGATCATGGCCACTGGTCCCATCACCTCCTGGCAAATAGAAGGGGAAGATATGGAGGCAGTGACAGATTTTACTTTCTTGGGCTCCATGATCACTGCAGATGGTGACAGCAGCCACGAAATTAAAAGACCCCTGCTTCTTGGGAGGAAAGCAATGACAAACCTAGACAGCATCTTAAAAAGCAGAGACATCACCTTGCCGACAAAGGTCCGCATAGTCAAAGCGATGGTTTTTCCAGTAGAGATGTATGGAAGTGAGAGCTGGACCATAAAGAAGGCTGACCGCTGAAGAATTGATGCTTTTCAATTGTGGTGCTGGAGGAGACTCTTGAGAGTCCCCTGGACTGCAAGGAGAACAAACCTATCCATTTTGCAGGAAATCAACCCTGAGTGCTCACTGGAAGGACAGATCCTGAAACTGAGGCTCCAATACTTTGGCCATCTCATGAGAAGAGAAGACTCCCTGGAAAAGACCCTGATGTTGGGAAAGTGTGAGGGCAAGAGGAGAAGGGGACGACAGAGGATGAGATGGTTGGTGTCATCGAAGCGACCAACCTGAATTTGACCAAACTCTGGGAGGCAGTGGAAGACAAGAGGGCCTGGCGTGCTCTGGTCCATGGGGTCACGAAGAGTCGGACATGACTTAACAACTAAACAACAACAGCTCTACAATATCCTTTTCAAGATGTGGTGACCAGAACTGCACCTAATATGTTTCAAGTGTGATTATATATAGTGAGTCATATATGGCTTGTTTAACTATTTAAACAAATTAACTATTTTATTTTGTTTTTATATGATTGCAAGTTTTAGCTTGCTGTAAACCATCAAGAATAGTGCATTGCACTAATGGGGTGGTATACCAACCAAACAAACAAGCAAGCAAACAAACAAACTGCAGGTGGACTGGATATCCAGGTTCTGGCAGTGGATAGGAGTGCATTTCCCCAGTTAAAGCTGGTGTACCAGCTTGTCCTGTTCCTCAAAATGTCTGACTTGACTTCAATTACATATTTACATCCTATTTTGGATTATTGCAACATTCTTTATGTGGGGCTGCCTTTGTGGAAACAGTTTTGGCAACATCAGGCAGTTCAGAATCCTGCGGCCAGACTGCTGACATCCCTGCCACCCTCCTGGCCTCTCCTTTTGGAGAAGGCCTTCTTTCCGGTTCATCATCATCATCATAGGCACATTTGGTGAGAACCTGAAAGAGGGCATTATTACTGGGTGCTCCCGAGTTTATAGAGTTCCCTGCCTTATGACTATGAGGTTAGGATGCTTCCCTCCTTGCAGAAGTGTATTTTTAGAAGTAGATGCAGCATATTTTTACCATTATTTTTTAAACTGGGTATTTTAAATGTGTTTTAACTTTTTAAACTAATGGTGTTTTTAAACATTATTTTGGTTTAATCCTATTTTAATGATAATGTCTTAATTTATTGTGATTTTATACATGTATTTTTCAAAGTATTGTATGCTCTGTGTTACTTTATTAGAAGAAAGGTGGGTATAAATCAATAAATGTGAATATTGGTACTTATTATTATTATTACTCTTTCCCAAATGATCCCTAGCACAGCACATCCTTCTTTCCATAGTGGATACATTCTTTCTGCAATTCACTGGAACCCCAAGATGTTTATCCTAGTTAGTCACCATCAGCTCAGATGCCATCAGTCTGTGTGTGAGATACAAATCTCCAGAGAGAAGCATGCCAAACACCAGTCTCTGTTGGTTTTTGTATTGCACCGTTTTTGATAAAAGCAGAGGAGTTTTTAAAAAACTGGTTTGGTTTTGGTTTTTGCTTATTTTCACCACTGAAGGTTGAGTTCTTCTCAACTCCTGCCAGCAGAAACAGATGGAAAGCAGAAAGTGAAAAGTCACAGATCTCTTCTCTCAGAATAGTTCTTGAAAGATCTTACAAGAAAGGGAATGGGTGCACTGAGGATGTCAGGGAGAGAATGACTGGATTTCTTTTTTATTTTTATTTAGAGCATTGGCCCCAAAATGGGGGTGGGTGGAGTACAAAGAAATTTCAAGATTGTGAGATTTCCCTTAAAAATTAATAATATTTTAATAACTTAGACAGAATAGATATCATTAGGAAAATTTGGAACTTTTCGAGAAAAATGATTTGTGCGCACTTGGAATTTAAACTTGTTTTTATTACACTTTTGTGTTTATTTTCCTATATAACTGTGGGCACGTCATTCTCTTTCATCCACAGATACTTCATTTGTTTCTGTTGTAAGAAGGTTTAGATTTTGGTTTAAGATTCACTGCTGCTGTGGCAGTGGCTTCAGCTGCAGGGAGCTTCTTGGCTGGCCCTTTAAGAGAAAGCAAAGAAAAGATTTGTTTAATTTATATGACATTTTTTTTCACTATATATATACTATTGCTGATTCCCTGCATCAGTTAACTGATGCAGGGAATCAGCAATAGTATATATTATAGTGAAAAAAATGTCTCCCCACATCCTCTGCTGAGCAGGGAAAGTGATTAATTTGTTAATATCCTGAAGTAGCTCACTGATTAAGCCACTTTATAATATTCGCAGGAGCCATTTCAGTGTGAAAGGTCAGGCTTGATTAGATTGTATTAATCAAACCCAGCTGTTCCCAAGTGGCCCACACTAGATCATTCACTGCTGCTAGTGTAGCCATCCTTCAGTGTGCATAGAACTGCAAACTTAAAGGATAACACTCTTGCTCCTTTTGCAGTTTCTCAGAGACCTACATGGCTCAAAGGAAAAGAGAAATGGTAAAAGGAGAGTTTTCCTGGCACCTGCACAAGCTTCTACTGGAGACTTGTGGCCCTAAGGATGGAGGGAGAACAGCATTTGAGCCCTGTTGCCTCACAGGGTTATCATATGAATCAAAACCAGCCCCTAATTGGAATGTCTGGTTGGCTGGTTTGGGAGAAGGCCAAAAGCCAAGCTTTGCAACCATAAGCTATGTCTTTGAGTACATGGCACCTGAGTTTGGTACACTGTGTTTGGTTTTTACTTCCTGTAACATAGTGGTAGACAATCTGTGACCCTTCTGATGTTGCTGGAAAACAACTCCCATCATTCCTCACCTCTGGCTTTTGCTGATGGGAATGGTAGCCCAGCAACATCTGATGGGGTCAGAAGCTGTCTGACACTCACGTAATGTTTTAGCAGTGGCAAATGGGAGAGGCTGGATAGGGAAATATATTACAGTGGGTTACTGCTTGCAGGAAGAAACTTTTCTGCTATTACTGTAGTCAATAAGACAGTGAGTACAGCTCCATGAGTTGCAGTGCCTGGCAGTGGAGCCAGAAGTTGAGAGTTCAAATCCCTGTTGTGCTTCTCAGGAGAAGAGCCAGCCTGTATGGAACCTGTGTGTATTTTATACCTAGAAAACCCTGGAAGGCTTGATATGGGCTACAATTGACTTGTCAATCATTATTATTGTCACGTTTAAAGCAATTAAGCAGCAGAGAAGCAATAACAACAAAACTAAAAAAAAATCTATCCCTTTCTTCATCTATTAGGTTCGTAAAAAAAAATAGTGAGAAGGAGGCCAATCAAATTCCACAGAAACTGGACGGCTTTTTTCACAAATTATTTTTACTTGAAAGATAGTTATCTAACAGCTACATGTAGAACCTGTTTGCTCTATGCCTGTTTGTATGCAGGCTTTCCAAATAGCTCAGTGGCTTAGTAGAAATAGTAGGTCTAACTTGGAGGAAAGTAAAATACAGTTTTTTACCTATTTCTCAGGTTGTATTTGCAAACAAAAGGGAATTTCCATGAAAGAGCGAAGTCATTCCAGGTGACATGTCCTGAAAAAAGACAAAGAGAAGGCATGAATATTGAAGGATTCTAGAACAAAGGGGGCTCTAGTAGCTCAATGACCAGCACACACCTCTTTGCAATCAGAATGTCCCAGGTTCAATCCCTGGCACCCCCCAGATAGGGCTGAAAAGAACTCCTGCCTGAAACCTCAGAGAGCTGCTACTACTCAGTTTTGAAAATCTTGGGCTGGATGGACTAAGGGCCTGACTCTGTGCAAAGCAGCTTCCTATGGCCATGAAGAATAGTCAAGCCACAAACACAGAGAACTCTGTTAGGTGAGGTGTTAGAACAGACCATACACCACCAGAGCACCATGCTAGTATAAATTAAGCTAACCATCCCCAACCAGTAGCTTCCAAATGTGTTGGAACACAATTTCCATCATTCTCGGCCAGCATTCATTGAAAAGAGTATGGAAGTTATAGCACCCTACCTGATGACAGCAGGCTGGGAAAAGGTTGCCTTAAATATATGCCATCATAGCTTTAAGCAAAGAGTAAAATGTTGCATTACTATAGCAAGCCAAAGGAGAAGTCTTCATTCCTTTAATGTGGTTGCTAAAAATAACTTATTCTGCCATCACAGTTCCCAGAATCCCTCGGTTAGTATGATCATCACTGTACTGGTTTAAATCCAGGCTTAGCAGCCACCATGCCCGGATTGCTTTGCTCAATGATATTCATTTCAATTATATTTAAGACATGACCTGGACTGTGGTCACAACATGCCTCTATTTATGTAGAACAAAGGATAGAAAGGTGATTGGTTATCAGATGGTTCTCTCTCCCCCCCCCTCCCGATTGCATCTATCTACTGTTCCTGCCATCTCTGTTCTGTTACTGCATAATTAGGATTCCATAATGCATTCAATCATATTGCAGGGTTTTTACATTTGTCAACATATTCCATCCTTGATTTTCTTGGCATTCATTTTTAGAACATGTTGACTACTTATTTCATTGACTTTACTGAGTAATTTTTGCAGACCATCCCAGCTGTCAGCTAGTAATACTGTATTGTCTGAATACTGGGGTGTTGTTGACAGCCTCTCCATTGACAATGATACTGTCACTGGAATCTGCAACTGCTTCTCTGAAGATGTCAACATTCACCTCCAGGACAACAGCCACTCACTTCCACTGTTGATTGCCAGTATAGGTTGTCAATTATATGAATATCTCATGAATGAAGACCTTTGCTTGCCAACCACATCAGTTTGCCATGTTGGGCATCATCTAAGGCTCTCTTGTGGTTAATAAAGTAAGGGTCCAGGTCCATGTTCATGCATCTCTCCAGAACTACATCTACACAGTATAGTGCTTTCCTGAGTTCAGATCGTCATCTGCATCCAAATTGCATGACTTTCGCCCCTTCTTTTCCTTTTGGGCTCCGGTTGGTATCGGTGTTGCTGCCAGAGGTGGTTTAGAGATGATTTCATTCCTCTTGTTTCCTCCTCCTCCTCCTGAAGCTGTTCAGGTTTATTAACCACTAGTGTTACTCACCAAAGTGAGCTCAAAGGCCTCTTTGGACTCAGTTAGAAGTCCAATCTGATGTTAAAGGGAAGCATTTTGATGAGGGAAGGATAAGAAATAAATCCCATCATGCATGCTTTCTTTCTCCCTTCTTATCATTCTGTTCCCAAACCATGCATGCACACATGGATGTGTCTACACAGACTGGGCTACCAAAAGCTTTCTCATCCACCGTCTTATTCCTGTTTCCATTCCCTGTATGAAAACCCTAGTCCCCATCTACTCAAACACAATGCTTAACCTTAAGAGAGAAGGGGTTCATGTGGAGGTATGGAGTAATTTCTCACCATTTTGCAAGATCCAGGACCCCAAGTAGTGTTCTCCAGTCAGTCCATCAGGTTGCCCAGGAGGAAATGTCTGGAAATCAAATCTGGAACCATCTGTCCACACAAAGGATCCCTCCTATGAAAAGGTTCAGAATTAGTGACCATACATGGAAAAAAGTCTTGCCAAGTCTTCCAAAGAGTGGAAAGTGTATTTGTTGCTCCTGTTAGGTCAGCCAATGAGCGCTCACTTGGCTATCTTGATCAGACAAGCATTACCTCCAGTCCAGGTATGGAAGCTTTGCAGATGTTACCTTTTAGCCCAAGGCTGTCATCCGGTGACCATAAATTTAGGAGCATGGTGCACTGAATTCAGCAAGATCAGTCTGAATAAACATGGATAGGATCAGATTTGCAACAAGGACCATATGTCATCCTACAGAAATATAAACCTGTCGATTTCGTTTTTGATTTTTCTGAACCTAAGTTCATTTCAGCTCAACTCAATATCTTTTTAGAACTCTGAACAGACATCTTTATGCATTTTCTAATCTACATATTAACATAAGCACTGTTCCTAAAACACATATTTTTGCAAGCAAGTACTCTTGCATAGAACTTTCCAATAAAAGTAATTTCCAGTAAGATATGCATATTTGTATGCCATGTATCTTAATTTACACATTGACAATACATTTTCAATGGGGAGACTCTGTGGAAAATCTGAGGAAATGCTAATTTAAGTGCATGTCTGTTCTTCAGTTTGGCTGTTGGTTTGGACAACCAGTTATGTTCATTCACAATTGGTGAAATTATTTTGCGTGGAAATTTGGGCTGCATAAACTTATCCCACATTTCTAGATGGGAGGGAGGAGAAAACCTCACTTACGTATAGAAAACATACAGATCATGGTCTGAGCAGGAGTGATGCCTCTCCCTACCATTTTGAGAGAGAAGCATTTCTCCTACTTTGTCTTTCTGAATAGAGATCTTGTTAACTTCCTGAGAGAAGGCTGAAGCTTGAGCTTAGTACATCTTGGGACCTTTCCAGACCAATTTTTAAGTTTAGGCTAAGTAGGTTTGCCCATTCTCAATGTATGGGTGAGGACTCAGAAGACTGTTAAGCTACTTCATGTCTCAAGACAAATCTCAAGATGAACAGGGCCAGAGGGCGAGGAAGCTTGGTTTTGGTGTGTGAGATAGCTTTAAGGCTTGAATAGCCATCTCCACCTTTCCCACCAATGTTAATTGTATGTGTATTGCACTTGTGCAATTTTGGAGCACCAAAGAAGCAGGAAAAAAGGGAGCTGACAGGGCTATTTGGTGCAAGGCGGAATGTGGAGACTCCGGAATCTTGACTCTCCTTTTTCCACAACCTCTTGCAGAAGAAATGCAGGGTTTGTGGTGGAAAAACCTCCTTGTAGGCTAGCAGTGAACACCCCACAACCCCAGGAGCAGGATATCGCAGGAATACCTAATGTGTGGCCCTCCAGATACCTGTTGGACTGCAGTTCCCATAATCTCTCATCATCATCATCTGTGCAGATTAGGGTTGATGGGAGCTGGTAGCACACAAACATTTGGTGACCTGAGATGCTGCTGACTTGGCAACCCTAAAGCTGACCTTTTAGCTATTTTCAACAGTTGCTCCATATATTTACCCTGAAAGTGTCATGAGCACCAATCCAATAGGCCTGTCCCTTGGTGTAATCCAGCGGTTTGCCCATCAAGTGAAAAATGAAGTCATTTTCTTCTGCACTGTGGATAGAGGCCAGGTGGGAGTTCCTGCCATAACTGTGACAAGCCATCTGGGGAGAATTCACAGTGAAATTTACTTCTCAGTAGCTTCTGCAATGTCTTCTTCACAACAACTTAGCATTTATATAAGTTCCAGCCACTCGCATGTGAAATACTGCACTCAGAAGTTGCTGCCAGCCTATTTTCAAGCACTTAAAAAAACCATGAGTACTCTTCTTCTGCTGCTGCTTTTTGCATTATACTATTATGCTTTATTAGTATGAAATTGGACATAATTTCACTGCTGATAGATATGGTCTGACCAAATATCAGAAGAAGAAAAATGTAATAATATTGTTGTTAAAGTAGTTAAACTGTTTTGCCAAGAAGTATGACAATCTTCTAATTACAACTGTGTTTGTGCCCATCAAAGACTTACATTTATTATTTCACTTTTCAGTTTCAGATTTTTCTATTTAAAAAATTCAAGGATGTGGCACAGACCTTTATGAATCCACAGTATATTTGTAAATCTGTGGTTTTAAATATCACATTTTAATCAGCTCAGTTACAGACCAGCTTGTTAAGGAAATACATGATTAGCTACTAAGGCTCTTGGGTGGTACTTTCAGGGCAGGACTTTGGGGTAGACATTCAGAGCTTCTGGGTGCTCAACAAGAAACCACAAGAGGGTCCAAAATACAACAGTCCGGCTTAACTATACTATGAAATGGGTAAAGTAATACATACCACACACTATACAGTTGAGAAGGGAGTCCACTATTTTTGAACTGCACTAATGGGTACTACCGCTACTCAAAATAAAAATAACTGGCACTAAAGTAGAAGATGATAGGTGGAGAAAAGAAGCAGCTCTCTCTCTCTCTCTCCCTATCTATCTAGTATCTATCTCTCTCTCTCTCAGAGTGTGAGTGAAAATGTAATCTCGATAAGCAGAGGGTTTTGGAGATTGTGCTAATGATAACAACAGTGTGGAGATCATCAGAAAACATGTTTTATTTCTAAACATATCATTATGAATCAACAACTCCCTCAGTCAAAGATAGCTCAGAGGTTTAGGTATTGGAGGTTGGGAGTTCGATTCTGCATGAGGAGGGGAGTGTGCTAAGCCTATGTCCCTGTCACGTTTTTCATTGTTCTCCATATGCAGAGAGGGACTTCGGAAGAGAAGAACGTCCCCTATATGATCTGGACAGTCTCCAGGCGTACAGGAGTCTCTTCTCCTCAGAAAGTTGCAGTCCACATGATCAGCTTTCTGAAAAGATGAGGGGATGGAACTAACACACTCTCCCTCCTAAAGTGTATATTTAACTTACAATAGGAATAGGGCTAGATATTTCTTGAACTGATGACAGTCTTAGCATTTTAAACATGGCTGTATGAAGAAACTACACTAATATCTGCTAGTCAGGAGTCTGCATTTGGCCAGTGTCATATCTAAAAAGAAGACCTGACAGCACTTGTGTTCTTTAATGAAACATGACATTAAAAGTATATCCACCATTGCTGACAATGGCAGAAGGTGCCTAATTGTCCCCTGACATCCCGAATGTCTGGTCATGCTTGCCTAAGTTGTGGCATCATGGCATTCCACCTTTCCTGACCACTTTTCCACATCATTGGCTTGCAGGGTAGGTAGGCAGGATCGTCACGATGCAGCACCGTGACAGGTGCAAGTAGTTTATTTACTACTAGATAAGATGGTGGGAGAAGGAAAATTAAATGTGTTTCTATTGTTCTTAGCAGCAAATGGCTGCTTATTGCAACACTGAGTTCTATCTCAACTTTAGGGAAGCTCACGGTCAGAGCCCCTTCCTCAGAGCACAGGTGACATATAATCAGTTTCATTTGTTCTGTTGACTGCCCCGCACATACACACACAGATGGAAGGTACCAATTGTGTTTCTATGAAACCTGTTACCTATGTTTCCCTGCACAAAACAGCCCAATAAAACCCACTGAACATGTCTTACCCAGGAGGGACTTTAGGTTTTGGAAAAATGGGGCTAGCCAGGGACATTGGCTTGCTCTGCCCCTCCTTCCCCCCACTGCTAACCACTCTGACATCCATCCTTCACTTGCCTCAGCATCATTCCAGTTTTTTGGTTGCATCACAGCTTTATAGCAGGAGTCCTCATACTGCACCCAGCCTGTCGCACAAAAACCACGGGCACAGAGACATGTTTGGGAACGGGTATCTGATGCAGAGAGAAGATGGAGTTAAGAGTTAAATGGAAGGATCTGGCTGTCACATATTTCTGTGTAAATATACACTTCTCAATCATTATACAATCCTATTTCCTCCAAGTACAAGAAGTGCCAAGTATTAAAGTGGTAGGCTGTGAATCAGAGAACACTCTTACATTCTACCCAGTTCATTCTTTAAAAGTTATGCCAAATAACATGTACTGCACCTCGCATGTAATTCACTCTAGTAATCATTATACAGAGATTTTGGAGCTTGGAAGCTTACTATGGCCAAAATCCCTTCTGTAATTCAGCATAGTGGAAGTGACATTACCAGCAGTGTCAGATCACTGCTAATTAAAGAGTCTCTGTTTCAATTCCTCATTGTTTCAACTTTATCTCATTGTGAATCATGTGCATTCCAGAACTGAAGCAAGGACTCTGTCATTAGTGGCTGGCTGTCTCCGCTAGTGGCATCATTTCCCCTACACAGTTGCAGAAAAGGATTTTGCCCTGTTAGAAGTAATTAGTTACAGTTATAAGGCCCCAGGAAGTTGCTAGTTACCAATATAGATGTATAATAAGGAGCAATTAATCTTCCCATTTTAAAAAAATAACTGAAATACTTGTGTAGTTTAAATAGTTACTACTTTTAAAGAATCTATCTCCACCTCTGGAATAAAATCCAGCCTCTTTCCACCCCATCTCATTGTTGCCTCAATACCTTCCACAGGCCACAAAGCTCAAGTAGCAGGGGGCAGCACTTGAACCAGAGGAAATTCTCCACCGTCATATCGTGAAGTTATCCATTGTTATGTTAAAGTTGTACTACAGGTTAGTTATTCCTGCATTATTAGGGAAATGACGTAATCATAAGTAACTTGTTATTTGTAACTAGTCACTTCAAAGCTCTAGTTTTCCTTTCTAAACATTGTTCCACTTCATGGAACAATGACGTTGTAAGCACTTTCTGGTTCACAACCCATCGAGGCATAATTATTAATCAAACAATACAAAAACAATATACAATAAATACAAGAAAAACCCTGTCACTATCTAAAACATTTAAATAGAATTAAACAAATATAAAACAAATTTAGACATCTCATGTCAATAGTTAAACACTAGTAAAAGGCAGCTTTATATAATTCTGTTTTTAATTAATTTCCTAATGATTGAGAGGGATGGTGCCTGACAAACCTCCGTAGAAAGCTTATTCCAACGAGAAGGGGCCATGACCAAGAAAACATGGTTTCTGGTGTTAACTCTTTTTGTCTCCTTGGGTGTCACAGTTTTTAGCATTTTAGCATTTGTGTTCCAGGGAAATAACAAAGGGGGGTTATTTTCTATATGTTACATCCAAACACCCACAATTCCTGGAAGAAGAGCTGTGGATGAAAGAGTACTGCAATTCAAGGAGGACACTGTACAGCTCAAAAGGAATCTACAAGTAGAATCTTACAAATCTACAGAGTTTGGTAAAGCAGTTTTATATGCCAAGAACAGAAATGTACAGTCCTTCAGATATTGCTAGACCATCATACCTCATCATACCTTATCACTGAGCCCTCTAGATGTCATGGGACTGTGATACCATGACATCTAGAGGGCCACACACTTTCCACCTATTCAATCTGGAAAAGAGCTAGTTGATCACCTTAGCAATGGGAAGAGAAGAAGCCTATCCTTCTCTAATATCAAAAAGGTAAGAACATGAAAAACAACAAAATGTTTAATACCTTGCATGATATATGGTGAATTTTCTTCTAGTTTTCGGCACTTTGAACAATATTTTACTGCAAAGGGAGACTATAAATATTGTTCACAGCAGAATCCATCTAAACTTACCGTGGATGGAGAAGATCAAAAGAAGGGCACACAGAGATGTCCAGGATCCCATTCCTAGTAGAAGCAACAAGACAATGAAAGGGAGTAAACAATGCAAACCAAGGCTGCTTTCTAGCTGAAGTAGCTCCTAGTGTTTAAAGACTCTGGTCAGCTGTATTTCAACAGCAGCAGCTCTGTAGCAATTCAGACGTTATTTCTATGCAAATTAAGTAAATTTCCCTTTTTGCTGCTGGTTCTTCTTCCTTATTTGATTGCCAACATATACACCTTTCTAGAGTCAACATTATGCAATGTATTTTTATCGCCCACATCTGAGGTTCAACAGAGTTTTTCCTTATTACTGGACATTTCATGAGATGGTGAGGGTAGATACTGGTCAACATTTGCCAGACAAAAAGATCTAAAATTAGGCTTTCTCTCAACCCTCAGTAGCTAATCTAACAAGCAATGTTACCTGAAGATGCATTTCTAAATGAGGAACATGGAACAAGTGAGTAAAACTAGGCTAAATAATGCTGAGAAACAAAATTCCTAGGCTCACATTAACTTTTTGGTGATTCTAGGAGATATTTCTCAAAACCTATCTTGGCAATGTTTAATTGTATTTGTAAAGTGTTCTGGTTATTTTAGTTTGGTGTTAAACATTTTTTTTCTTAAAATATAATGGAGATATTGGCCAGAATCCCACTGGTGATTTATGCATGCACAATTTAAATTGTTTAACTCACCACAGTGAATCATCATTAAGTAATGAGGCGCTAATCACGTTACTAGATGCATTCCTGTTGTGCAGTCAGTCACCTTGTAAAGTGACCCGGGATTAGTTAGCTAGTGTCAATTCCCTGCAATTAGTTATATTGTGTAAATTATGCAGGCATAAATCACCAAGAGGATTCTGGCCATTAATGTCAAAGCAATAAAGTACCTTTATAATTAGTTCAACTGAATCCAGCAGGATGGATTTGGAAATGAGACTAATTGCCATGCAATCATCAGACACAAAAGCCTACATCTTTTACCTAGTTCCCAGCAGAGAAAATCCATTGAATGAATGGGATTTACAGAAGTAAATTGAATGTAGGCCATAGTACTTTCTGGTCTTTCAGTAGGCTGGAAGTGGCCAGGTTGTATGGCTGAAGTAGCTGCTAGTCCACTCCTTTTCAAATGAGGGATACAGCAGAGTACAACTGCCATTGTACTTCAAAACATTTCCCCTCCTTTGTGTCTCTGTACATATATGCAGGTGTGTAAAATTAAATTTGATTAATTGATTAATGAAACTTTAATTAATTCATACATCCCAAGATGTGCATAAAAATCCTTTAAAAAATTTTTTTAAGGGTGCCTGGAGCAAGGCATGATGTTCCCACCATGTGGCATAGCACCCAGCCCCTGACATGCCCACAGCAGCATTGTGTGCACACACAGTCATTAGATTAAAACAAAGGAAAAAAGCATTGCAACTTGGAATGTATGTTATAAATGACCTTGCACCCATTTGCAGCTCAACCGCTGTAAATACATCTTCTTTTCCTTATTGTGAAGGTGTAGTTCAAGCCCAGGTCTGGCTGAACCAAGTGTAGCTTTAGATCTAAAGAGATTTTAGGTATTGAAGCTTGGGCAAATTTTCACTGGTTCTCATGTCTGGGCTGGTCATTTCCTCTCCTTCCCCACTTGGGGAATGCAAATGACCCAATCCTAGCAAAGACCTATCTCTACAGTGGCTTCTAGATAACAGTTTAATTGCTATGCCTCATTGTTCAATCACAGTATTTTATGAGTAGAGGAGAAGGTTCAGATGTCAAGGCCTACTGTTTGTAACCACCCAGTGTTCTTTCACATATGGGATTTTTCTGTGGGTTCCAGGAATTATGTTGTTCAGTCTGGGGAAGGGAGTATTGAAAACTGTTTGAAAAGTTGAGACACTCTGAAGGAAGTGTCTCTACTTGAAAAGTTGAGACACTCTGAATGACACTCTGAGTCATTGGTGTTGCTGTCAAAAGGATCAGTTGGGACTGTTGGGAAAGAGCCTTCTCAGCTTTTGAACTGTGCTTCTCTTCAAGGCTTCTTAAGTCCATGTGATGCATCTTATGGTCCTTCTACCTGGGGTCTGTTACTGTGTGTTGCTTCACTCCTTTCTGGCCTCCTAAGTCCTGCTCAATGTTGGTTCTAACCTGGATCCAAACATGAGCCTATCTTTTGTCACCTGCCATCCACACTGGATTCTTGGTCTGTTCTTTTCTTTCATCTCCTTCCCTAACTACAGTGCATCCCTGCAGTGCCCCAGTGACAATGCAATTAAGGCTGTATTTTAAACAAAAAGATTATTGTGATTTAATGCTAAATTGCAGTATTACCAAAACCCAGATGAAACTGAAGGTGTCCCATCACAGTTCTGCCCAGCTCTCTCCCTCTATCTATAGTGTTATAGTTCACAAGGAATGATGCTTGTGGACGTATGATGCTCTGAAACTCTTAGCTACTTCTCCTCTCTTTATCAGCAACAAGCATAGACATTTCTTACCTCTTGTTTTCTTGCTTATTTGTTTACTCCCCCAGCCTGTAAACAAAAATAGATGACCTACTTCCATTCCTAGCAATGATGAGAATAAAAAGGTTTCTCTGCGCATCGCTAGGGATGGACAAATCAGCTACTTTCAGTTTCTCATTCTTCCAGGCTTTTCCATCCTATTTCTGCACCAGTGTGAGATTTTTAAAAATTAGGTCACATGAAAATTTCATGTGGATTCCCCACACATTTTTCCTAATATATGCATGTTTAAAGTAATTTTTGCTTAAGATACATATTCTTGCAAGCAGCATTACTTAATACAGTGCTTTCTGTACATTATTTTTCCTACATACATATTTTGTGAACATTTTCTCCAATATTTGCATATTTTTAATTGGAGAACTACATTGTATAATTTAGAGAAGTACATTTTCAAAGAATAACTCAATTTCAAATTATGGATTAGTTTGAAAGTGCAAAACAAGGTACAGTAACATTAAAATGTGAACCAACTTCATTGTTGCCCCTCCCCACCTACCGAGCACATTTGAGGAACAGCCAGAAAACACTGGACTGCATTTCCCATCATCCCCAGCCAGCAGGATTAGTGCTCAGGGATAATGTGAATTACAGTCTGAGAAGATATCTGGAAGCTACCAAGTTGAGAGTGACTGCTCTGATTGGTTAAAGCTAAAAAGGTAAAAATGAGCTCTTTGCAACCTTCCCGGCTCTTGTAACATCCTTGGTCAGTATAGATTGCTTTTCAGATTTTCAGCTGTGGGCCAGCCACCATGGAGTCAATTCCTGCTCTGCACTCCCTTTGGGAATTGTCCAACATGGCACCTGCAAAAAAAAGAAAAGAAAAAAAAGCTATTATTTTCTAAAACTTTCTTAAAGCAGATTCCCAAAAGAAACAGGCAACCTTTGATTGAAAACCTAGAAATTCCACTGTCTCAGAGAGACACTCTCCTGAGCCACCTTCTACCTTGGTGAAAAGGAGGCTCCTCTGTATTTCTGGCTAGCTTGGAATTTCTGATTTTGGTTTTCAGCAACATAGGGGCGATTGTGCTCTCCACAGCTGCCAGAAGAACAAGCCGTTCTAAACACAGTCTGGTTGTTGTGAAATAGGCTCTTCTGGTTTAGAACGGCTGGTTCTTCTGGCAGCTATGGAGAGCACAATTGCCCCATGAAATATATTGGAAGAGAATTGCACCAAAACCGCTCCATTGCATCAATATCTTACTCAAAGCTTTCTCTAAAACTCATCCTTGAAGGCTTGGTTTTTTAACTACTCAAGAACTCTTCCTCTTGTTTGTCTGAATAGAATTGCAAGCAGCACAGCAATTCAGCTTTTCCTTGCAGAAGCTCTGTGGCTTTTATCGCTACCAGGCTGGTCGAAATTGTTTATTTTCTTTCTTGGTGGTATTGATTTATTTCCTGACTTTCCTCTGTGAACAATCAAACATGGCTCTCTTCCTCTCCTGTGTGGCAGAGGTTGAGAAATAAAAGACTGGCTCAGAATCGCCCATTCAAACCACTCTACCACACTGGTTGGCCTGGTGTCTTCCAGGCATAATCTCTTAGTACCTACCCAGCCCAAATGATAACAAAGGGGATGTGGGAGCAGAGAAGCCAGGAAGTCTTGTCTGTCCTTTTGACTCTGGCCTCCATGTCCTCCTGCATTTTTATTTTTAGACATTTAGGGCCTTGTTGACATGCACTTTTCTCTACCACATCCTCACTTTTAAACCAATGTTGCCATTCATACAGACATGTTTAATTATCCCAGAATGGTGGATTTCAAGTGTCCACACTCTACACATCTCCACTTCCCTTTCGTCCTTCCCTACCATTATCACCACTCTCCTACCCATCTCTTATGCCAACATTCAAATCCCTTCTTTTAAAAAAAAAAAAAAACATGTGAAATAGACTGAAATGACAAGACAAGGTAAGCATTTGAATTACAGTAGTACTGTGTCAATTTAGCATTAAAGTGCTAAGCTTAGTATTCCTAATGTTAAACAAGAGAAAATACAATTTACAATTTGCACTGTAATCCATACCAGTGGAAGCAGAAGGCAGGCAAAAGGAACAGGGGTTCATTCCCATACTTCAACCCACTCTGTGCATAATCAGTGATGTCATCTGTACACTCCAAACAACTGCCTCAAAGGACTGGTAGAAGCGATCACACACACACACAAAGCAAAACAAAATAATGCAACTGGAACTGCTACCCCCCCCCCCCCCACACACACACACCAAAAGTACTGTTGGGATGAACAAAATATATTGTATATTCATGCCAAAAGATCAGATCTAGTTGCATTTAGTACTAATATCAACTAGTTCACAGAATAAATATCAAAAAGAGAGGTGAGCAGGACAAGTACTCATCTGGTGGATTCCGGATGCTCTTAGTAGTCAGTCTATCAATCTGATTTTCCTGTTTCTTTAAGGAGTAGACATGATATTCTTACAACATCTGCCTTCTGGGGTACATGTCTATCTAGTTAGGAGTAGGGGTTAGTCTTCTTCTTTTTTTTTACATCTGCAATGTAACTTTCTTAATAAAGGCGAGTTATTCGTTTTTAACTGCTTCTTCTGCTTCATTGTGGATTTGTTGTGGGACTGACCACCTAAGTGTCTTCTACATAGCACCTATTCTGCTACAGAGAGAGCAACATTAATATTTTTTTTCTCTTTCACTTCGTGAAATTTCACGGCATTGTCTGACAGAGGCAGCCTTTCCCTCACTATGTTGTCTACACTGGTAAAACTGATGGTTGTGTCACACAGCTGTGAAAGTCACAGGAGCACTTATCTCAGAGAAAAGGCACCACCCCATTCTCTGATGTGGCCTACAAAAGTACTAGACTTCCAATGGGAACACGAAAAATCATGTATCACATTTTCTCACCTTTGTAGATCTAGGATGTGTTTCAGGATGGGAAAATAGAAGGAGAGGGGGTTCAAAACACCTTGCTCTACAACACCACTGCTTCAGTCTTATTTAATCTGATGGGAAAATCCCTGTCTATAAAGCAATGCATTGTCTCTGGATTATCTGAAGGAGTTCAAGCTAATGAGGAATTTTCACAGTTTTTACTGGAACGTGGCCATAGTAATGTGTGCCTAACTCAACATTGGTTTGTGCTGTGCCAAACTAGCACTGTTTTAAAGACTATGAAGCCCAGCAACCAAGATGCGAATTTCACATGAGGAGGTGGTCCTAAGACCTAGGGATGGGAAATGCATGGCCCTCCAGATGTTGTTGGACCATGGCCCCCAGCATTCCTTGGATCAAGCCAGCTATGCTGGTTTGATCCAATGAAAATTGCACTTCAGCAGCACCTGAAGGGAAGCCATGTGTTTCTCACACATTTTTAAATGGTTCTGACTAAAATCTAAGGAGATGGCAGCTTTCTGCTTGGTTGGCTTACCTCTCCATCCTAAAACCACCGTGCACACACCTCTAGCTGTCTGCCTGTGTTCAGGTGGAAGAGATACTTTAAGAGAAAAGTGTGGGTTGTTGCAACGGGGAAGACTTTCAGGTCTGGCAACCCTAAGGCTATTCTGGGTCTGCACAGTCAGTTTTCATGTGAAGGAAAAAACACTCAGGCCCTATTGACCTCAATTGCTCAATAAAAAGTAAACCCACTCCTGCTTACGAGTCCTCTGGCTATTTCATTCAAACACTTGTTTGTTTGTTTGTTTGTTTGTTTGTTTGTTTGTTAATTCATTTACTTATTTATTTAAACTACCAGTATTACTAAACCACTTTAAAGTGCAAACACTCTTTAAAAGCCTCTTAGCACACAACACTTACGTTTTATTAACATCTAATTTTCTTGAAACAATGTGTTAACAATGCTAGCCTGGGCATGTCTCTTTAGCCAAAGGCAATGATATTTAATGTGTTTGTCTAGGAGTTTCTCCCACTGTACTTAATGTGGTTTACTGCAGAGTAGACACGTGTCCGGTTGCTGTGGAAGTCACACCAAACATGTTGGAAGAGTTTTCTCAACTGGCTTAAGAACCTCACTGTGTGTATCTCATATAAACCCTCAGCCACTGTAAAATTCCTGTCTGAGCACCTGAAGAGGTACCAAATAGCACCAAGAATGTATGCAAAAGACCGTGTACCCATTCTTGGGTCTACTGTTTGCATTACAAAGGTTTAGGGGCCAATCAAAAACGTACTAAGATAGAACTCTACACTCTTGATCATATGATTGCTACTAATAATGAATTGCCTTGTCTGAAGTACTTTGATGTGCACGTGTGTGTAAGTAGGTGTGTCATGTAAATATATGTTTCTAAAGGTTTCAACTTAAGTTTAGTGTTACAATGTGCTGCCTGTGTACTAGAAATGTCAAAAGTAATCATAATTTAGAACATATTATGACTCAGAATACTTGGTGCATATTAATTATGAGAAAATCCTCAAGGCTTAATTCCCACTAATTAACTTAGATGCTTTCCAGCACTTTACAGGGGGAATTAGCATGTTAGAGAATTTGGCAATGAATGCAAAGCTCATTTAAAGTAATAAAAGACCCAGAAATAGTATAGATGGTAATATAAGTATTACAAAATAAAGAAATGATAACATTTGAAGCATGTAAAGACAAGAAAGCATGTGAAACGTCTCTGTCTTGATGGCAGGGCAAACACACTCAAACCAGGTGGGAGCTTGATTACAAGAGAGGGCTCTCCTCAGTCTAGAATCTTAAGGTAGAAAGACAGAAAAATGAAATGTTCCGCTTTCTAAGGCCAGCCAAAGAAAGGCTGTTGCTTGAAACAAAGGACAAAATACCCCCCCCCCCCTACTGTTTCAGAAGTTGACTGGACTGGCAATTGATCTCACATTCAACCCTGCCCTCCATCATGCCTGAAAGAAAGGATGGTAGTTTAGGACACACAGGACCTCTCCCCCACTTGGAGGCTCTGTTATCCAAGAGAAGGGGCAGACCCTGGTGCTTCCTAGTCCTCACTGCCTGAGCCACTTGCCTCGCTTTGCCTACCTAGAAAACTCTGGGAAGGGTTGCTATAAGAACAGGAGCAAGGCTCACCCCAGTTTGCTTCCAAACCTCACGGAAAAAGCCGCGTCTTTGAAACAGCTTCTGATGAGGAAATCTTTGAGATTCTTCTCTAAACCAGGAAAAAAATACACTTCCCTCACAAAGCTTTCATTCTGGTGCTATTTCTTGGAGTAGGGGTAACTGAAGCCTTAATTGAATGCTTCTGACCAGGAGGTTGCAATCAGTAAATGAATTTCCACTGGGAAAGCATAGCACCCTCCTATTATGAACTAACCAGAGAACAAAAAGCACACAAAGTCAAGGATTGAGCCTTACATCATAAAGAAAAAGACCAATATGGTCCACCCTGAATCGTGTACAATGCATGCACACACAAAAAGCTCATACCTGTATAAGCTTCAGTCTCAACTCCCCTTTTTTGTCCATATCTCAGTGGCTGAAACTCCTAGTCATGCTGGGAATTTCATTTGGATTCAGGGAAAGAGAAGGTGTCAAATGTTTCCACGACAGACAGAAATTTCTTCCACACAGGCATGGTCTATTATTATTTTTGGCTGCCTCAAGCAGAGCAGAAATGGTGGGCCCCACCCATTCAAAGGAAGGTGCATATTGCAAAAACCCAAGCAAGTTGTTTTGCTGTAAGAGAATAGAAGTCCTGCAAGTCTCTCTCCCCATTTCTAGCAGTAAAAATATAATAGCAACCGTGCTACTGCTACCGCTACTAATCTTAGAACTGCAGAGCTAGACGGGATCCTATGGATCATGGAGTCCAGCCTCTGTTTGGGTGGGGAATTGAAGTCCCAACGTAAATCACTGAGCAATCACTGCTGAAGTGGAGCTAAGCAGATCAGACTCGTAAGATGCCTGGGTGAGAGACAATGTGGGAAGGACACTGTAAGCCACTCGCAGCACTTTGGGGAAAAGGGAGAGAATAAATGAAATCAGGGAACTCATTTTAGGCAGAAGAAGCAGGCTTCTCTCAATCCAATCGCACCCATGGGCCTGCTGGTACCAGTACCAGTGGTGCTCCCCAGCCTCCCTAAACCCCCAAAGTGCTTTTAAGTTTCCTTCGTATAGCCTCATTAGTCCTGATTATCTGTTCAGACAATGATGTTTAAGAGAGTTGAAAAGGAGTATAAATTGAGTAACATCAGTGTCAAAATGATCAGAAAGTCCCTTTAAGCCCTTTAGGATACATGGGGGGGGGGTAATTTCACCATGTTTTGAGTTCCCCTCAGCCTCTATGGAGCCCCCTATGTCCCCCCCAAATGTAATTGTTTAAACTTTTTTTTTTGATACTCTAGAGCACAAAGGTTTTTTTTCCATTTAAAAATTGTTTACAAAGCTAAACCGACATTTTAGTTAACAAAGAACCATTGCAGTCACCTTCTAAGAAAAGGCAGATTAGCCTGTTCGGCCACACCCCTACCTTTACCCCAGGATCCTATTCTGAGTGGAAGCAACAACACAATGGAAGGGAGTAATCAATGGAAACCAAGGCTGTTTTCTAGCTGAAGTTGCTGCTAGTGGTCAGGGAATGGCCTAGAGACTCTGGGCAGCTGTATCGGAAGAGCAGCAACTCTGCAGCAATTCAGGAAGTTCTTTTTATGCAATTAAAAAAATTTCCCCTTTTGCTGCTGGTTCTTCTTCCTCATTTGATTTACCACATACACATCTCTCTAGAACCAACATACTGCAATATATTTTTATCAACCTGATCTGAGGTTCAACAGAACTTTTCCTTATTCCTGGACATTTTGTGAGATGGTGAGGTTAAATACTGGTTAACTTTTGCCAAACAAAAAGCTCTAAATTTAGGTTTTCTCTCAACCCTGAGTTGCTGATCTGACACAATATTCATAGAATTGTAGAAGATGCACAGAAGATGTTAACTGAAGATGCAATTCTAAATGAAGGACATGGAACAAGTGATTAAAGCTAAGCTAAACAAAGTTCAGAAACAAAATTTCTAGGCTCACATTTAGGTCTCTCACCCCCTTGGGTGTTTGGTCCGTGGGCTGCTAGAAAATCTGAAAAATGTTCCTTAGTGCCAGTGCATTTGCCAGCCCCAGGTGTATTCTGAGGCATGAACAGTTGGGATAAAAGCTCCAGATAATTGAGATAGGAATTATTTCTGAATTAAAAGACATAAAATCAAGTGGCATTATGATATTGCAATAATAAGCAAGAACTCCCTTGGTGCAGCCTCATTAATCCTGATTACCTGTTTAGACAAAAGTATTTGGAAAAACTAAGGGTGAGACTACACTGGAAAGTCAAAATGGAACAATTTGGCTTTGCTGCAATTTGATTTGCAGCCTGTATTATGTTTGAAATCACAGTCAGTGCTCACACAGGAGCTGCAAATTGATTTGGAAGTTTACCATCCATACTGGATGCAATTTGATTCACATTCCAGCCCACAGCCTCCACTTCTCTCCTTCTTTCCCCTGGTCATGCCCCTGCTGATCCTTTTATGGGGCATAAATATGGGAAATAATAATAATGAGGAACCAGCGCTAAGGTGATAGGATGATCTAGCACTAATCTCATATATATAGGAAATGTTTAAACAATTAAAAAAATCTGGGGTATGATTGGGGGAAAGGAAAGAATGCAAGGGCATGTTCCCCTGGTCCTGAACATCCCGTCCCAACTGCCCACATCACTGAAACACCACCCATGGACACACACGCACCTGTCTTTACAAGAAAGCATCACAACTAACTACATGGAAAAGGCCTATTTGAATCGTTCCCACTGGAAAAAAGTATAAGTCCTCCAGCAAAAGGGGGAAAAAGCTGCACTGGGAGCAAAAAGGGCTTGACCAATTCGAATCAGCCTTCGCATCATGTGCTCAATTAAAAAATACTTTGAATTTACAAGTTTTATAAGCCAAGCCAAGCCTTTGGTATTTGATTATGTCATCGCAGGCTAAGAAAAAGGAGTAACATCAAACAGCTGAAGAAAAATCAAGTAACATCAGTGTCAAAGGATCAATTAAGAAGTAAAAAGATCCATAACTTTGAAAGAGTCTTCTTCTTGTTGTTATTCCTTTCTTTCCTGGACACCAGACAGCTATACTGACTTTGGATGCCAAGCACTAAGCAATGATGCATTGTATCAAAACCAGTCTCCAAGGGTGACGAGCCAGTAAGCTCTTCCTTCCTGCACTTCTTTTTCTACTTCTTTTACCTTTAATTTTTAGGCATCCTTCAGTCTCAAGAGACCATGGTAACGTGCTCTGAATAGAGGTCTTGGAACAACATCTAGTGTGGCTGAGGTGTAAAATCTGTGCTTTTCATTTCATGTTATAAGACCAAAAAAAAGTATTCTATTTTTCTGTGTTTTGTGCTTTATGATAAACCTCTGGTGGGAGACATGGAAGGAGACTCCCTGGAGAATGTGTTGGGTGTCTCCTGGGTAAAGACGGTGCAAGCAGGTGAGCAACAAATGACTCGCATTTTGGACAGTTTGTGGAGTCGTCCGGTGCAAGCTATTTGCAAGCAATCAAATTACACGCAGGTGATACCAATCAAGCCTGACTCTGATGTGTGCCCCAGATGGATCTTTTTGGTCCTGTGGCAAGGCTACTCTTTTTTGACATCAGGCTGGAGCAAGTCCCACACAGACAGACGGGTCACTTAAGCGAGATCACTTCCAGCAAAGGGACTCTTTTGGGAGTGATTAGACACAATCCTTTCTCGCCATTTGATCTCACCCTCTGTCCACTGACCCTTCTGCCCCGGAAGCACTAACATCAGACAGCTTGGTGTACAAAAACCACTACCCCCTGATACCTTAAAGCTGCAACCTCCAAACCTCTTGCTCTGGTGTCACCTCACTGAATTCTGGAGAAGCTGTGGCTTTCAGGTAAATGATGGACTCCTGTTTCCATTAGAAACAGAGCGCCTTCTCCCACCCAGTTCTGCCAGAGTCACTCATTCCAGCCAGGCCGGGCGGCTGAGGGGCCTAACGCCGAGGGAGGTCCAGAGGGAAAGGACGAGGAATAGGGCCTTCTCGGCAGTGGCCCCTTGCCTTTGGAACAACTTGCCAGTGGAGATCCGCCTGGCTCCCTCTCTGGGTGTTTCCAAGAATAGACTTAAAACCTGGCTATTTGGGCAGGCTTTCCCTCCTGCCATGTCTTAATTTCTTATACTTCGCCATCTTGGACCTATAATATATGTTTTTGGTTTTATTGTTTTTAAATTTGTAAACCACCCAGAGTAGACCTTTGGTCTAGATGGGCGGGATAGAAATCCAATAAATAAATAAATAAATAAGAATTAGCCTTACCAGTGGTGAGGGCTGGTAGAAACTGTAGTTCTACTAGTAGTAGTACTATTGGTTTCTTACCTTCTTGGTACTGGAGGGGAAAACTCATTTTATAAGCAGTCCAAATTTGTACTCACTTTCTGTATAGTATGGGAAACATCACTGATAGCCGCAGAGCCAGCTGGTGAGTCCTTTTCTATGATAGCATTCCTCTTCAGTGAATTACTCAAAACAGGGCTGTCTGCCTTCTTTGTAATTCTTCTGGTGCTTTAATTTTTTCCACAGTACATGGCTGACAGCCTAGTGCACAGCTGGCCCTGTAATGAGGGGAAATGAAAGTGACAGAAAATCTAGCCAATCAGAAGTTCTGGTGCTCCCATCAGTACCAGGCCCAAAAGCAAATGCAGGTTAAGCAGAGGATGTCCAGCATGGCAGTGGGATCTCCCAGGATACTAGTGTTTGCCGAAGGATGCCATATGCTGGCAATAAGATCTGGACACACATACTGGCTGAGGGATTCTGGAAGCTGTTGTTCAAAAAAGTAACTTTTTCCAGACTCTTAGCAGTTGGCAACCAAGAGGTTAAGTTCTCAGGTGAGGTCTACTGTGCACTATCCGAGGAGCAATGTCACTGCATTGTCATTTTGCTGTACTATTTCCTTCAGAAAGAACAATTCTGTCCAACTTTCACCAAATCATTTAAAGTGGAGTCACAATAAACCACAAGGGTAGATGCATGTTGTCAGAAAAGAACGCTTCATGTGCCAAACCCTTTTAATTTACTCATTTCCGTGTGGTAAATACAGTACTACATCATGATTGCAAACATTTCTGTGAGCTCCAGAAAGCTACCAGAATTCCTCAATGAGGTTGCTGTCATATTTTTGCCTAAATCAAACGTTGTTATCAGGAATACTTGAAAGAACAATAAAATTCCTTTATTTATTTATAATATTTTATTATAGAGAGGATGTGGTTTGGTGGCATGTTCCACTACAAAATAATACATATTGTAATTTCAAATTCAACATATTATTTCTATGCAAGCTAAATATCTATTTTCAATATGTTATAAGCTGCAATATTTTTACAAACACATCACTTCCTGTCTATTAAAATTAATGTAGTATTTCAGATCCAGAGGACATTACAAATAAAGTTGCAAGATCTAGTCACTCAGTCAGAAAAGATTGTCAGTTCTGGTTTCTACTAACACAATTGGCAGATAAGCTCTAAAAGCTCATAAACATTCAAAGAGCAAAAATATATTACATTTGCTAAATAGGTGTGGTTGCCCAGCTTGTGTTCCATGCAGTTAAATCTTAACAATACATGTGGTCTTGCCATCTTGTCTGGAGGACGGTCCCACCAGTAACAACTGATTTTGTCATAATGCCAAGTGACACCAGGTGGTGCAATTACACAAAGCAATACAAGCCTGCTGTCAGACTGGCTTTGGAAACAGAATTTGTCACAGAAAAAAAGAATGTGTTTATCAGGTAGGATGACCATGTGTCCTATGTAACAGAGCATAATCTTCTGTTGGGGAGCACTCTGTATTTGAAGGACTGACCAGCCAGAGTCCATTTTAAAGCTAAAGGTCCCTGAGAAGCCAAGACAGCAGCTAGCCCTTGGATAGCTGACTGAGCAGGTACTTAAGTCACCTAGCTACAGTTTCCCCCCACTATGGTGGAATATGTTGTTGTTGTTGTTGTTTAGTCATTTAGTCATGTCCGACTCTTTGTGACCCCATGGACCAGAGCACGCCAGGCCCTCCTGTCTTCCACTGCCTCCCGGAGTTGGGTCAAATTCATGTTGGTTGCTTCGATGACACTGTCCAACCATCTCATCCTCTGCTTCTCTGAATTACTCAAGCCCCTTCGCCACGGCAAGGCAGCAATCCGTGAAGGGGAGGAATATGTTGTATTTTTAGTTAAATCAAGGGTGGGCAAAATGGACTGCATTTCCCAGAATTCCTCATCATTGGCTATGTTGCCTAGAGCTGATGGTGTTGGAGTTTTATTTGCAACCTAGCATGCTGTTTGTAGTCTGAGTGACTAGGAGGGATTTTTTTTCTGGGCTGGGGTAATTGTCACATGATGACAGCACTAACCAATCATTCCTTCCATATATGCATGTTTTTGAAATTCAAAGAGAGCCCTGGCTCTCTGCTGAGTGTTCTTTTCCCTCTCTTTTGTGGATTGGTAGCAGTTGTTTGTTTGCTGTTGATCTGTTTGGTTGGTTGCTATGTGTGTAGTAAAGAAAGCAGCATACACAAGCCTGAACTTTCAAGCAACTGTTAGCAAAAAATTTTTAATTCTTTCTCCTATAAATGTCTCTGAGTGAGTTATTGACACTTCAAGTGCCAATTAATGAGAAAGAGGTGGACTCTGGGGAAATTGTAGCTATTCTCCTCTGTTAGTATCTATGCTTTTACTGAGAAGCAAAAAGAATTTTTTATCCGGAAATTCAAAACTCTGCAATAGACTGGCAACATTTGAAAAGCTGCCCTCTGCCCACTCCTGGGCTGAAACTACACTATTGCAGTAAATTGAGAAACATAGTTCCTGCAAACTTGTAACTAATATCCAAGTTGCAGTGTTTGTACAGTGGGAGAAACTGCAGTATGGATGGATATGAACATTGTTGCTCTGGGTGTGTCAGGAGCTGGGTGTGACATCACATGATCGAAACATCATGTCCAACCCACTTTAATTATTTTAAAAGGTGTTTATGCAGATAAGCGAGTTTAAATACAGATGTGCTTTTTTTAAAAAAGGGAATTGCTCAGGTGAACAGAGGTGCAAAGGAAAGAAAATAGTCCTCCATATGTGCAAATGGAGGTGCAAAGGAGGAAAAAAAAATGAAAGACATGACAACGAGGGCAGATATACAATGCAGCTAAGGAAAGAGCAAGGGGTGGTGGTGAGTTGTGGGTGGATGGGAAAACACAGGCATACAACTGGTAGGAAAAATGAGCAGTGTTATACTGCCCAAATAGCAATGTATCCATAAACCTATTACCTTGGCTATTACCAAAGCCACAGAAATTGACATTTTTGGCAGCAGCAGCAGCAACAACAAAAAGCATTTCAGTAGGCCTTTGCTAAAATGGGAGGTGACTCCCCTGTCATCATGTGAGAAGACAAGATCGAAAGAGCACTACAAGCCACCTGAATGACACCCAGAGACAATAAAAGGAAGTCCATGGCCAAGCAGCACATTGTATGGGTAACCACATCCTTATTGTGATTCCCTTTCTAATGGTCAGGCGGGAGGATCCCACAGCAGCCCCTTTCCTTGAACAATATTTAAAGCGTTCAGCTGTCTCTCCTCAGGATGGGAGCACCTGTTTCCTGTAGCTGAGGCAAGTCATGTGGGCCATGGAACAGCTGGGGCTGCAGCCAGAGGCTGGCGGGGGGAGGGGAGCCAAAACTCACCGAGAAAAGACAGAGAGCCTCTTTGACGCTTTGCAAAAGCGTCCAAGTAGTGGCATGGTTCAGCCTTCTCAGTATTCTCCCATATACTCTCTGGAATAGATCCCCAGTGCCAAAAGCATCAGGAAAGGACAAGACTTATCCTGAGATCGGGTGGCTTAAAACAGTGATGGGGCAGAAATTCAGCCCCAGAACATGCTTCCAGGCCATGGAGTATGAGATACAATAACAGGTGTGTGGTTGCAGTAAGGCGAGGGCTGCCAAAAATTTGGCTCTGGGGCTCTACAGGACAGTAGCAAGTTTTGCATCCATTTCCAGTGAAAACAATGATGTGGCAAATCGACATACCAGCCTTGCTGGTCCCTCTGTGATTATTTATTTTGCAAGGACTGGAGAGAATTTGCAGCACACTCACCTACCTGCATAGCCTGTGGCTCTTTGGTAGAAGCTATCACGGTTAAATTCACAACAACAACACCAGCACACTTTTAAGGACAAGCATAATCTGTTTTATAAAAAGTTTGCATGCAGAAAACAGCTTTCCACTTGGGAAAATACACAGGACACAACTGTTTGTGGGAAGAAGGACATTTTAAAAAGAGCAGTTTTCTAATCATGTTGTGCAGCATTGAATGCAACTCTATGTAGGAAAATACATGAATCAGCAGGGATCAGACTGACACATGGAGCTTTGCCTCTCTAACCTCTGTCAGCAGTGCAGAATGCAGTGAGGATACAATATTTAGTTGGTTAACTGGTGTGTATATGTTAATGCCTAATTTGTAAGTATATTATTAAA